>JAQPPZ010016646.1:5028525-7542788 GCA_028583015.1 Wollemia nobilis
AGCTAAGGCCCCTTTTAAGTGTATCTTTAGCTTTTTATTTTTTATTTTTAAAACTAATAATAAGGGTGGCTTATAACCGCCCTCTTAGGGTCTATTAGGGCAGTTTAAAACTACCCTCTTAGAACCTAAGAGGAAAATTTTAAACTTACCTAATAGACCCTAAGAGGGTGGTTATAAACTACCCTAATAGAACCTAAGAGGGTGGTTTTAAAATGCCCTAGTAGACCCTAAGAGGGTGATTTTAAACAACCCTAATAGAACCTAAGAGGGTGATTTTAAACCACCCTCATAGTGATAAACTAAGGTGGTTTTCCAAAATGTTTTTAACCACCCTAATAGACCCTAAGAGGGTGGTTTTTTGAGGTAATTTTTAACCATCCTTGTATGATACAAAAGTTTTACAATACCCTCATAGACGACGAATCAATATAACCCTTAAAGGTCTTTAAGGGCAGTTAAAAACTACCTTAAAAGGCTATTTTTGGTGTAGTGAAGTCCTTTTTGGGAGACCACATGACCTAAAAATACACTTTTGGTGCATCCAAATATGTATTTTTAGGATTACGTAAGGCCCTATACTCATCCAATCACTAAAATGCCTTCTCAAGAGTAGCTAGATGATCTACCTTCTTTCAAAATATACAAAAAGTAATCTAGAATTTTTTGATAAAATTTGTAATATAAGGTTCAAATACCTTATTCATTAACCACTAGAAAGTCACAGGTGCATTGCACAACCCAAATGACATCACTTGATAAGTAAAGATACCCCATAGAGTGGTGAAGGTTGTCTTTAGTTGGTATTTCTCTACAATGCAAATCTGATTGGAGTCACTATAGCCATTCACGAAGCTATAAAACTCTTGTATTGTAACTTCATCTAGAATGTGATATGAGAAGAGGAGAAGATAATAATATTTATTTGTAGCCTTATTCGGATTCTAATAATCAACATAGACCCTCAAATTCCTATTCTTCTTCCTTGTAATGATGATTGAAGACACCCGCTTTGAGCTATCTACTAGAAAAATAAATCTTGCATCCAACAACTTTTTTATCTCTAGCTTAATAGAATTAGCAAAATTTTGATTCATATGATTAGAATTTGCTTCACAAGTTTAGCATCATTTATCAACTCTTTTTGATACCTCACCAAACCTACTTGTAACTCCTTATGATTAAAAGTGAACAAATAAATATACTTGTAGAAGATGTAGAAGTAATACTCTTTTCATGCTCTTCTATTGCATATTTGAAGTGTAACATTTGTAGTCATTATTCACCTCTTCCTCAAAAAACTAGTGTGGGTGATCTACTAGAGCATTAGGAATAATGTCATCCACTAAGACATCCATGTCACTTTCCTAAAAAAATGGTGTGGGTGATCTACTCCATGGCCTTCCTAAAAATATTATATAGGTTATTAAACCATATTTCATGACTTAAAAATCTACCAAAAAAGTGATTCCCATGACTAATACTGCTACATCAGAGACTAATCCTATACTATCTTTATTCTTTTTTATTCAAGGATCTCAAGTTTAAGTTAGATGAACGATATCTCTACAACTAATGTCTTCAAATTATATTATGTTATTATATTAATGACTCCACCATCTACCATGACATCAAAAAATAGAAATGCATTTTCACAAAACTTTAGCTTATGGAACATATGATTCAACATTTACATCGAACATAATAATTTTGACCTTCCTCCATATAGAATTGACTCTACTATACAATTCCATTTGTTTTTCTAATTATAACACCAATATTTGCCCATACTTGATGTTAGTGTTTTACTTCGATAAATCCTCTATGATTGAGTATGGTGTCAGGTATGTTGAGATTGGAAAATTTTGAACTCCCAATTTTCTTCTTTTAGAAATATTCTTTCTTCTTCTTGGCCTTCTTTCCTTCATTAGGAGTCCTATCATGAGCTCACTTCATTACCACAACATCAACCTATTTTTCATTATCTTGAAAAATATCAATAATGTTAATTATAGATTTTCCCTTCTTGTTATTCTTTGTTCCTAAAGTAGATGCCTTCTTAGGTCAATTTATCTTATAATGCCCTTTCTCTTTGCACTCATAAAAAACTACCTTAGTTAAATTCTTCCTAACACATTCATTTCTATATTGGGATTGCTAAGTTTCTATGTCCATTCCTTGCAATAAATCGATTGCAAGTTATCCCATATTTTTATTAGATTTTCTACTTTAGCTATAGAAGTAGAGGAAGATGAACTTACTATTTCTATGATTGTTGTTGGTTATGGAATCTATATAGAAGCCATTGGAGCAATAGGTACTTGTGGAACCTACTCCTCCTCTAGACTCACCTCTTACTACTTCATAACCTTACATGCACGTTGGGTAGTGTAAGATTGCTCATACTTAACTCTCAACATTAATATTGCCTTGAGACTTGCCACAAAATACTTACAAAACATGTTATCCACACCCTCCATAAGGCCATTAGGCAAGTTCTCCATTTGTATATACACCTCCACCTTATTTTTATTAGAGTGTGAATGATAAAATATATTTCATAATCAAAGGTATAAATAACATTTGCAATAGGCTAAAGATAGCCTAAATACGTGTGAAAGATAACACCCCTAGGTAGTAGCTAAAAACACAATAATTAAGCTAACCAAACTAATATGGCGCTAACAACACTAACAATAATATATTCATTAACTAAAAGATATTAACGAATATCTATCCTAGGGTAGAATATCTAACCTAGGAGAATCTACTAATTATCCAAGTAAGGTAATATTATTCTAACATCCCCCCTTATTACATTATTTGGGTAATGTATATAACTACCCCAATACAATGAAGAAGAGAAATGAAAGATGTTGGCTCTTACTCTAGCTCGGGATTTGGCTCTGGCTATAAGTGTACCTCTAGATTTTTACCTATGGATCTATCTCTGGATCTGCATGTGAATCTGCCTCTAGATAATTACCTCTAGATCTGCATGTAGATCTTCCTTTGGAACTTTGTCACTGGGTCTATCTTTAGGTTTGTCTTTGGGTCATTGCCTCTAGGACTGCCACTGTTAGGATCCTGCTATAAAATAAACTCAAATAACACACTCTCACACAATTTCTTGGAAATAAACTCACATAAACATCATATTAATATTCAGAAAAAATTACACATTATAACAAAAATTTGCATAAAGGAACAATATCACAATAAGATAGAATCACAGGCCTCTTCGAGGGGGCAACCTCCTTCAACACTTCATTAATTTGCAAAAATATGAATACATTGGTGCCTTCTCGGGTATTTAAAGAGTTCCCTTCCATGGTTGGATTACATGCAAAATGCCACCTGGATTACATGCATAATGCCACCTGAATTACATGCATAGTGCCACTCAAATTACATGCACAATGCCACTCGAATTACATGCACAAGGCCACCTTACATAACCTATCTACCATGTGTTACATAAAAAGGGTGCCATTTGTCATAGGCACTATATAAAATAAAACTTATAACATTACAAAATATTAATCATGGGTACTACCCACATTATTTAGGAATTATTACATCATAGAATTTATTACATTAAGGGTTAGGATGGGATCCTAACATGTCCTTACCCTTGAAGAAGCTTTGTCCTCAAAGCTGAAATGAGGAAACTATTGCTAGAGTTGGTGGAGAGATTCCCATGTAGCATCTTTAGGTTGAAGCCCACGCCACTAAACCAGGATCTCTGTAATTGTACGGTTGCGAAGAGTGCGAGTCCGATGATCCAACAACTTCTCAGGTTCAAGTAATATGGAGACTTCTTCATCCAATACAGGAAGTGTGGATTGAATATGTACCTGTGTGCCCACAAATTTCTTGAGAGTGGAAACATGAAAAACTGGATGAAGCTTGGAAGTAGGTGGGAGCGCCAATTTGTAAGTTGTGGGGCCAATCCTTTGTAGAACCTGGTAAGGGCCATAGAATTTTGCAGCAAGCTTTTGGCACCTATGAAGTTATAGGGATGATTGTTTGTACGGCTACAAGCGAAGGAAGACCATATCACCTACATAAAAACTATGCTTAGAATGATGCTAATCATCCTGTTGGCACATCCGATTCTGGGCCATGTTCAAATTCTGCTTAAGTTGGTGAAGCACCTCGGTGTGTTGACTCAGAGTGTTGTCTATGGCCTGGAAGTTGGAGCTGCCAGGAATGTAAGAGGAAGGCATAGGTGGAAGGCCCCCATAGACTGCTTCAAATGGTGTGAGTGTGGTTGTGGTATAATAGGAAGTGTTGTACCACCATTCGACCCAGGATAGACATTTGGCCCATTGAGTGGGATGATCTAAGACAAAGCAACGAAGGTAGGTTTACAATCATTTATTAACAACTTTTGTTTGACCATTCGTTTGCGGATGGTAGGCTGAACTCATTTTGAGCTAAGTCCCCTGCAACTTAAACAACTCTTTCCAAAAATGACTAGTGAAGGTGGGATCACGATCAGATACAATGGAGGTGGGCATGCCATGAAGGCAAAATATGGAGTCAAGAAAAATTTGTGCAACAATGGATGTTGTATAAGGATGGGCAAGGGCACAAAAGTGAGCATATTTTGAAAGGCGGTCCACTACCATGAAAATAACTGACTTGCCTCTTGATTTAGGGAGCCCTTCTATAAAGTCCATGGAAATGTCGGTCCAAAAATTATCTGAGATAGGCAATGGCTGAAGAGTGCCCAGAGAGCGAACTGTTTCACCTTTCATCCTTTGACATGTGTCACAGGCAACAACAAAAGAGCGGATGTCTCATTTCATACCTTTCCAAAATAAGGTGCGCTTGAGTCACTCATATGTTTTAAGGAACCCAAAATGGCCTGTAGAGGGAGTGGCATGCAATTCCTTCATGAGGAGCTCTCGAAGTTGGGACTTATGAGGTAGAACTAGGTGTTGATGGTAGCACAGATCATGGCCATTCCAATTATATCCTGGTGTAGAATTTGGATCATCCATTAGTGAGGCTATCAAAGCTTGCAAATATGCATCCTGACGTTCTTCTTGATGCAAGGAATCAATCCATTGGGGAAGTGGTGCTGAGATGGCACACAACATACTTACGATCTCCATTTGGTGAGAAAGAGCATCAACCACAATATTATCCTTTCCATTTTGTAGGTGATATCATAATCATAGCCCATGATTTTAGACACTCACTTTTGTTGGTAAGGCATGGCAACTCTTTATTCCAAGAAATATTTGAGACTTTGATGGTCGTTTTTGATGGAGAAGTGACGCCCAATGAGGTAAGGTCACCAATGTGTGACTGCATGCAATATGGCTAACATTTCCTTAGCATATGTGGATTTCCCCATATTACGATCAGAGAGTGCCTTGCTAGTAAAAGCCATAGGTCATCCTTCTTGCATCAATATTGCCCCAATACCATGACCAGAAGCATCACTTTCAATGAAAAATGGTTTAGAGAAATCTGGCATGGCTAAGATGGGGGTGGTGGTCATAGCATGCTTGAGTTCAATGAAGGCTTGTTCAGCAGGCCCTGTCCAAGTGAAGGAATATTTTTTCAACATGGAGGTGAGGGGGGCAGCTATCTTCCCATAATTGCAGAAAAATTTGTGATAATAGCCTGTAAGCCCTAAAAATCCTCAAAGTCCCTTGAGGGTGCAAGGTTTTGGCCACTCTTGAAATGCTTGGATCTTCTTAGGGTCAACCTTGACGCCAGCTTGTAAGAAAATGTGTCCTAGATACTCTACTTCAATAAGGCCAAAGGAACACTTGGACCTTTTGGAAAAAATGTTATGGGTGACCAACAGCTGTAAAGTTTGATCCACATGATTGAGGTGCTATTTCCATGTGCGGCAATAAATCAAGATTTCATCGAAGAACACAAGGATGAACTTCCATAGAAAGGGCCGAAAGATGTTGTTCATAAGACTTTGGAATGTAGAAGGAGCATTTGTGAGAACAAATGGCATTACCAAGAATTCATAATGACCTTCATGAGTGCGAAAGGCAGTTTTGGGGATGTCCTCATCCTTGAGCCAGATCTGATGGTAGCCAAAGCAGAGATCAAGCTTGGTGAAATACATGGTCCCGTGTAGTTCATCGAGTAGTTCATCAACCACTGGAATAGGAAATTTATCCTTGACTATAGTCTTGTTGAGTTCCCGGTATTCAATACATAGGTGCCATGAGCCATATTTCTTGGGAACAAGTAGGACAGGCGAGGAGTAAGGGCTAGTACTAGGCTGAATGACACCAGCCTTGAGTAATTCGTGTACTAATTTTTCTAGTTGTGATTTCATGGCATGAGGGTACCTATATGGCCTGATATTTGGTGGTGCACTACCCAAGAGCAATGGGATAGCATGGTCATGAGAGCGACGTAGTGGTAGTGTAGTTGGTTCTACAAAGACAACATCATGTTTATGTAGAACTAGTTGTAGGTCTAATGGAATTTTAGCCATTAGTGAAGTGGTTGGTTGGATGGAGAAGATTTGTGCAATGAACCCACGTTTTTATTTCTTTAGCACTTTCTCCATACAATTGGAACTAATGAGGTGACGTGTTCTTGTAAGGGAGACCTTGAGTAAGTGTGTTTGTCCATTTTGAGAGAATTGCATCTAGAGTTCTAAAAATTTCCAACTGATAGTGCCCAACCTACTCAACCACTGAGATCCCAAAACCATATCACATCCTCCCAATTGGAGGGTAAACATGTCCTGCTTGAGTTCATAGTACCCTATCTTGATCTTGAAATTGTGTCATTTTCATTTGCAAGGTAATGTTCCCCCATTGGATACCATGACCTCGAATGAATTACAAGTGTGGATATAGCAATTTTCCTACTTAGCAACTCTAGGATCAATGAAGTTGTGTGTGCTACCCGAATCAATAAGGATGGTAAGACATTGGCCCTTGAAAAATCCCACAACTTTCATGGTTTGTGGAGTGGTAATTCATGCAAGAGCATGGACTAAAATATCTGCCTTAGACCCCTGTGTATCTTCTTCCTTTGGGGAAGGTGTTTCAAGGAGGTCCTCATCCTCATCACTCTGGTCAGTGTTAGCATGTTCCTCAACATCTATCAAGAACAATATTTTGTTGGCAAACTTATGTCATTTAAAAAAAATTTCATCACAATTATAACATAAGCCTTGGGCACAACATGCATCCATCTCCTCTGTAGTCATTCGCTTGGGTGTAGTAGGTTTACTATCCACTAAATTTTGGGCACGAAAAGGAAATGAAGGTTGGTTTGGAGAAAACCACGGGGGGTGCCTTTGGTTTGAGAGTTTAGATTTGGCCAAATGGGCCAAAATGATAGCTTCCATCATGGAATGTGGTTTCAACATATTTACTTCAGCTTGGAGATCCCATTTTAACCCACTGATAAAATAACTCGTGAAGAACCCCTCCGTCAATCCTCTTGTCTTATTGGCCAATTTTTCAAATTGAGTTTGGTAATCATGGACTAAGGATGTTTGTTGTAGTTTGGTCAAGGCCCCTGTGAAGTCCTTATACTGACTAGGCCCAAAGCGGGTCAGTAGTTGGGACTCAAATTCCTCCCAAGAGATATTTGGGTTGGAAATACATAACCATTAGAACTAGTGTAGAGCCTCAGATTCCAAATTGAAGGAGGTCATCTGAACTCGATTATATATGGGAACATTATGAAGTTTAAAGAATTGATCAACCCTACATAACCACCCATCAACATCCTTCCCATTAAATCGAGGGAAGTCCAATTTTGGCATTTTAAAGGATGGGTCATAGTCATTCCTTGTAGAGTTTTCAGCCTGGTGTTCTATTTTGAGTGGTCCCTTATGGAACTTGCTACCCATATTTATCAGTGTTTCTTCTAAGCGAGTTCTAGTGGCCTCATGATCTATACGAAGACCTTGGACCTCTTCCCTTATGGAGAAAATTTCCAAGTTCAAATTATCAATGGATTTGGTTAAGGAGTCCATCTGTTCTAGATCTGTTTGATGTCCACGGGTACCCTGGGCCATTTTGGAACCTTTTGTGACCAGTTACTAAAATTAGAATTGGGTTTTAGGAATTACTATTTTTAGTAAGTGTCCAAAAAATTTCTTGGGTACTATATATCAAAATGATCAATTCAAAGGGGTGGTCACAATGAGCTATATCCCACAACAATACTTTTGGGAACCCCAGACGTTTTTTTTTATCTCCTATTTTTTTGAGTCTAACGGTGTTTACAATTTTTGATTTTGAGCTACAGTGCAAAAGTTGGGTACTGGAGCACTATCTATAATTGGTCTCTGGTCACTCGCTCACTATTTTTATTAGCCTGGACAGTCTCTCTGACACTACTTACCTCACTAGTCTGAAGATTCTCTATATTCTATAGGTTACTATTATGACAATTTTGTTTTGAAAACTGTAGTATCTGAGCTGACTGTGTTGACCTGACTGACCTCACTGTTACTGCCACTGTAAATTTGATTGTTATTCTCCATACTGTCAACTTAACTGTCACCCTCATATTTTATCCCGAATCCATGCAATGTATGTTATTTTTTTGGTAGAGGATTTCTTTCTTATATGCTCACTTTTGGGAATTTGGAATGCAAGATTACAATAGGGAATTTTGATTTGTGATTTTGTTGTAGGTTGAAGTTTTAACAGAACCAGGGTATGCTAAGTAAAGGAGTATGTAACACCCATAGGCCCTCTGATATATCACAGTGACGAACAATAGTGTTTGGACCAATATTTCAGGCCACTACCCAAGGAGGATTCCACACATACCCTTGAGCACACTATCTACCTCTCTGATAGTATGGGAGGGTAATCATCCAAGATGTTGTGTCCCATAGACTATGGATGATACAAGGCTGAGAAGCTTCCTATTGGATAAAATTTTGTTAACCCTAGAATGGTCTCTCGATACACCCGAAGATGCGAGGGAGCTCAAGTCCATGCATGAGTTCTATTTGAGGCCTGGGTATTGGAGCCTGATCGCCCCTCACTTCACTAGATGTTGTATGGGCTATCTAGCTTAGCCAATAACGACAAATCCTTTACGATATTTTAAAACCCCCGACACAAGGTTTCTACCTACTCAACTAAAAATGACTATGTTTTTTTTTTTTACTGGTATTTGTCTTTTTTTTTTGATAATAAAAAAATAAAAATAAAAATTTACACGAAAATAATAGAGAATTATACCTAACAGGCAAGAATCGTTACTGTTGCAGCAGAACTTGGCCATGGAAAGCGCTCTGCTACCACTTGTTAGGATCCTACTATAAAATAAACTCAAATAACACACTCTCACATAATTTCTTGGAAATAAACTCACATAAACATCATATTAATATTCAAAACAAGAGAACGAAACTTCTCTGCGGAGCTCTGGCGTTTTGGTGGGAAACATTTTGTGCAAGCACCAGGCGAAACTCCAGGGTCTCTGGTTGGAAGTCTCCTCCAGATCCTTCTGAGGATTGATTCTACACCTCTTTGAAGGATTGCTCGTTGCCTTGGGAGGGCCCAATGGGGTCTCCTCCAGGAGCTTTCGATGGGCAGAAAAGCTCATATGCAGATAAATTAAAAGAAAACCCTGCATCTTCTTTCGATGAAGCTCAACGCAGTGCTTATCAAATGCTATTTAAGAATGCTGGAAAGGGTTTACCTGCAAACAGAGTTAACGGCTGCCTTCCACAATCTGCGTCCAGGCCAAAGATTGTCATAGAGCCAAAACTGGTTGAGGATACGATTATATACCGTGCTACCCATGATCTGATCTGCAAATTCATGGGTATTCGGCCCACTCTGAACTTCCTTCACACCGGGTGAGACAGAACTGGGAGCCCATTGGTGAGTACTCTCTATGGCCTATAAGCAATGGGTATTTTATTATTAGTTTCTCTTCTCTAGCAGATAGAAACAGAGCATTTGAATCAGAGAAGAGGAGCCACGGCCCGACAGGATTATTTGTCCAACCGTGGAGAGTGGGTTTTGACCCTCGCATTGAGCCCACGGCTGTCCCGGTCTGGATACGGCTGTATGCTCTCCCAATGGAGTTTTGGGGTGAGCAAATCCTTGAGTTGATTGGTAATTCTCTAGGTAGATTTTTGGGAGTTTCAAGAGATACCATGGAAGGAAATACTGCTGTCTTTGCTAGAATATGTGTAGAAATGGACATTAGCCAGCCACTTCCTGCCGAGGTGGAATTGGAGTTGGCAGGACTAACCTGGATACAGCAGCTAGACTATGAAGCCTTACCTTTCAGATGCAGAGTCTGCCATAAGCATGGCCATTTGGCTAGGTTCTGCCCAAATAGCTTGACCACAAAATCGGAAGCTCCGTCGGGAGCGTCAAATCGCCCCAGAGAGGGTAAGTTCACTTCGGTCAAAGATCCCCTCAATATCCCCCAGGGTTCTGATGCCCAGAAAGATGGCTTTGAACAGCAGAAGCGGAGGAAAAACAAAAAGAGAAATGGCAAAGAGCAGACCCAATCCAAGCCAACCAATCGATATGAAATCTTCAAATCCCTTGTAGACCAAGAAGACCAAGTCATGGAAGGAGTGGTTGGGAATGATGGGGATACTAACACCCACTCTCATGATCCTCTATCATCTACTCCTGTCTTAGAACAGGTGATTGAAACCCCTGAGACTCTGCAGCCAGAGAACCTAGGGGCTATGGTAATTCATTCCCCTGCACAACCAGTTATTAAGGATGTCCACATGGGAAGTGCAAAAAAGAACAGAGAAAGACCAGCGTTGGGGATCACCCAGGTGGAAAAGAGGTCTAAGAATAGTAATTCCCAAGGAGCTGGTAGAAAATCCAATAAGGATCTAATAGTAGCGCAAGGGGACAAGCTGATCAATGGAGGATCGGTGAGAACAATTGACTCGTATTGCTCCCAAGGTTTCCAATGATTATACAATCCTGGAATGTAAGGGGTTTAAACAGTAGAACCCATCAATCTGCTGTTCAAAGACTTTTAGGAAAACACAAAACAGACTTTTTGCTCCTTCAGGAAACAAAAATGTCTTCAGATCTTATGTGTAAAATTGCTAGTAGAATATGGAGGGGCGCTGGATATATGGATGTGGCGGCCCAAGGAGCTTCGGGGGGAATTGTTACTTTGTGGAATCCTCTGGTGTGGATAGCAATAGAACATACAGCTTGGAGGGGGGTTCTCACATCTCTCTTCAAGAATATTGTTACAGCTGAACAGGTTTTAATTACAAACTTCTATGGGGCTCAAAGCATTGATGGCCAGCGGCTTCAATGGAATGTTGTTCATTCAATGAGATCCTCCCGGGAAGATTGCGATTGGATTGTTGCTGGGGATTTTAATGCCAAATTATCTGCCGATGATCAGGAAGGTGGTTTCCCAGTTTTGGATCCAGGGGATAAGCTTCTGATTGCTCAAGTCCAGGCCTTTCACCTTGTTGATATCAAAGGTCCTGGTACTTATTTTACGTGGACTAATAAGAGAAGAGAGCCACACAGTAGGAAGGTAAAACTAGACCGGTTTCTGGTCTCGGAGGAAGCATTTGTGAAATGGAATATTAAATTTCAGATTTTGGAAGGCCCAGTTTCAGACCACTTTCCCATTGTACTGGAGGGAGGGGCTAGGACAGGGCAGTACCATAAACCTTTTAAATTTGAAAATTTTTGGTTGCAAAAAGAAGATCTCCGAAGAAAAATTCCTCAGTGGTGGGAAGATGGCCGCCCACCTTTTGGGACTGCAATGTTCAAATTTCACAAACAGCTTCAATTTGTCAAGTGTAAATTGAAACAGTGGAGGCAAACTAACAAATCAGACTTCCAGCTCCAACGGGCCCCCTTGTTGGCTAGATGGGATGAGGTGCAAAAACATTTCAGGGAAGGAAACATTTCCGAGCACCTTAAATCCGAGGATGATGCTTTGCGCAAAGCGGTTGAGGATATTGATAACCAAGAAGAGATTTACTGGAAACAGAGAGCAAGAAATACTTGGTTATTAGAAGGAGACAAAAATACAAAATTTTTTCAGCGCTCTGCCTGTGCTAGGAGACAAATGAATACTATGGATTCCCTTCAAGATGAGAATGGATACTCTTTTGACACTCTTCCTGGTATGCACTTCCACTCAATGGAGTATTTCTCAAAACTCTTTAAGGAAAGTATGGAGCAAGATGGGGCAGCCCAAGATGAAGTTATTGCTGTCATTCCTTCTTTAATCTCTCCTGAAGAAAACCAGGCTCTACTTAGACCTATAGATAAAGATGAACTTAAGAAGGTGGTCTTTGGGATGAGTACTGGTAAATCGCCTGGTCCTGATGGCTTCCCTATTGAGTTCTTTCAGGCCTTTTGGGATTCCCTGGAGGAAGATGTTACAGTCATCATTGAGGAGTCCAGAACCAATAAAAGAATGCTCAAGGCTCTAAATCATACATTCATTACTTTAATTCCAAAAGGAGCAGGGGGGGTTCATTTATCTGATTTTAGACCTATTGCCTTATGCAATGTGATCTATAAAATAATTACAAAGATTATGGCTGAAAGGTTAAAACCTATTCTGCATAATATAATTTCCCCGGAGCAAGGGGGTTTTGTTGAAGGGAGGCAAATTTTGGATGGAGTGATTCTTGCTCAGGAGGCTATCCATTCAATGCACCAAACAGGGAACAAAGGAATGTTCATTAAACTGGATATGTCCAAGGCTTATGACAGGGTGGAGTGGGGTTTCCTGGCAAAGATGTTGACTGCCTTTGGTTTCTCTCAGGACTGGACAGACTGGGTCATGAGTTGTATTTCTACGCCTTCTTACTCTGTTCTTATCAAGGGACTTCCCTCGCCTCCTTTTGGTGCCTCTCGAGGATTGCGGCAAGGAGAACCTTGCTCTCCTTATCTCTTCCTCATCTTGGCTGAAGGATTGGGCAGACTCTTTCTGAAAAGAAGACTTCAAGGTCGGATAACGGGTTTTAAGGTCGGGGCTGAAGTTTTGACACATTTACGGTTTGTAGATGATACTTGGATTGGTGGGAGTGGCCAGCCTTAGGGAAGCAAGAAGAATCGGAGATACTCTAAATGTCTACCTCCGGGCCTCTAATCAAGTCATCAATGACAATAAATCCAAAGTGATCTTCTTCAATATTGATCAACGGTTACGGAGACGAGTTATTGAGATTTTAGGTTTCACTCGGACCTCTCTCCCAGTAGTCTATCTGGGGGTCCCTCTCCATTTCAAAAAACTGAAAATTGATGTTTGGAAGGACCTTTTGGATGGCATCAACGATAGAATGAACCATTGGTCTAATAGATGGTTAAGTTATGGGGGTCGTCTAACTTTTCTGCAGTCAATTATTCAGGCCATGCCAATTTATAAATTCTCCGTCCTGGCTGCTCCCCGGTCTATTTGGAAAGAGCTGGATAAAATGGCTAGAAGATTTCTATGGGAAGGTGCCAAGGGAGAGAGGAAATGGGCCTTGGTTGGGTGGGACAAGGTTACCCAACCCAAGGAAAAAGGGGGTTTGGGACTAAGAAGCTCCAAGTTTAACAACAAGGCTTTGGCTGGCAAACTCATCTTGGAGGTGGATTTCTCGACCAACATCCCTCTTCGACGAGAATTCTCTCTAGCAAATACATGGGTTCTGTCCATCCTAATGATGTGGGCCGCTTTCCACTTGGAAGGTTTTGGATCACCAGGTGTGGCGGGCGCTCAAGCTTGGAGCTCAACTCATCAAAGATCAACTTTTTTGGAAAGTGGGGCGAGGGGATAAGGCTCGGTTCTGGACTGATTCCTGGGACCAGAATCCTCCCATTATTGTTGTTTTTCCTGAATTGCAACCGATAAAATCTGCTTTAGAAGATAAGGGATGGATTCAAATTGAGAGCTACTTTAACACTAGTCATTTGGGGGACTACAAGTTCATAAAGTTTAAACGGCTGGATGAGTGGCCAATACCTATCCCTCCGGAGTTGGTACCTACTTTGGGAAAAATCTTGGCAGAACGGTTTCTTACTGGGAGAGATGAGGCGGATGAACTGGCCTGGGGCTATGGAAGCCTTGGGGTTTATACTGTGAAAGAAGGATATGGTGAGATCCTCCCAGAGCCCCCTCCACCCTCTTTTTTGGTTCTTGACTGGAGAAAGATATGGCATCCCCAGGGCTGGCCGAAAGTGAACTTCTTCGCCTGGCAGTTTTTGCATAATGGAATTCTCACCTATGACAATCTCAGACTCAGAGGCATCATTGGCCCCTCCCAATGTGTGTTATGCCATAAGCAGGAGGAAACGGCGGATCATCTAATGTTTGAATGTTCTTTCACACGACAGATCTGGAAGCGCTGGTTCTCCCACTTTAAACTTCAGGCTATTGGGGTCTTGTCCCGAAACAACATTTGGGAAAGCTGGAAGAAAGGTAGATTTAAATCCAATGCTCTTCGAATTGGCTGGGAGCTTGGTTTATTTTTTATCTGGTGGCAGGTTTGGTTGGAGAGAAATGCCCGTATTTTTCGTGAAACCTTCTCCTCTCTAGAAGGAATATGGCAAGTCATTTGGAGCAAAGTGGCGGAAACGGTTGCCATTCATACCGAGGGGGAAATTCATTCTACTTCTGAGCCTTTGGACGAGGGAGTTGTTTTTCAACAAAGACAGGTGAGTGGTAGTTGGAAACCTCCTCTTGAAGGATGGATCAAAATCAATACTGATGGAGCGGCTAAAGGCAATCCGGGAAGTGCTTGGAATTGGAGTTGTGTGCCGCGATCATGTTGGGTCTTTGCTCTATTGGGAACTGCAGGGTCTGGGATGTGCCACAAACAATGAAGCCGAGGCCTTTGCCATTAAATCTGCCTCCTTATGGGCTGCCAAAAAAGGACACAGGAAGATTATTATTGAGTCTGACTCCCAAATTTTGGTGGGTGCTCTTGATTGTATGAGAAACTTTGTCTCGAAAGCTTGGAGGTTGCGGATCTTAGTTTCCCAAATCAAAGAGCTTTGGAGGGAATTAGATGATGTGATACCTATCTATGTGAATCGGGATCTCAATAAGGCGACCGATTTCCTTGCTAAGATGGGTGCTGAAAGGGAGGTTGGGATGCAGCTGCACAGTGACATGCCTGTGGAGGATGCAGAGATTCGACAAGGCCTTGAACTTTTTTTGAAATGATGGGCAGTGTTTTTTTGCTAAGGATGGTTTCTGTCGCGATATCGCGACATGTCGCGATATCGCGACAGGTTGCGCCCTTTCGGCCTCTTTCGGGTTTTTGTCGCGATATCGCGACAGGTTGCGCCTTCTCGGCCTTGGACGGGTTTTTGTCGCGATTTCGCGACATGTCGCGCCATCGGGGCCCTTGGGGAAGGCGCTTGGTTAAGTGGTCGCGATTTCGCGACAGTTTTGGCAATTTGGTGCTAACTGGTAAAATTGTCGCGATATCGCGACACTTTCGCAGATGGAGTACCAAGTGGAAAATCCGTCGCGATATCGCGACAGTTTTGAGAACTGAGTGCCGTGAGGATATTTCATCGTGATTTCGTGACAGTTTTGAGAACTGGGAGCCGAAAGGAAAAACCGTCGCGATATCGCGACACTTTTGGCGGTATGGTGTCATAAGGAAAACCCGTCGTGAAATCGCGACAATTTTGGCTTTCCAGCGGGTTGGCGAAAACTGTCGCGATATCGCGACGCTTTTGCGATCTGGTTGCTACATGGTGAATTCGTCGCGATTTCGTGACATTTTTGTCGAAGGGTTGCAGGTGGGTGCTGTCGTCGCGACTTTGCGACATGTCGCGATTTCGCGACATGTCGCGATTTCGCGACATGTCGCGATTTCGCGACTGTTGGCACCGCAGTGGGGGAGACGGGGTTGACTGTCGCGATCTCGCGACATGTCGCGATTTCGTGACATGTCATTTTTTCGTGCCCAGTTGATTTCTTTGCTCTGTGTTGTGTTGGGTTGCCTTTGTGCTCTTCTCTTGTTGGGTTGCTTGTTGTTCTTGGTTGGGATGTGTTCTCTCCCGCTTGTAATTGTTCTTTGTATTAATACAAGTTTTTCATTTCTTTTCAAAAAAAAAAATATTCAAAACAAATTACACATTATAACAGAAATTTGCATAAAGGAACAATCTCACAATAAGATAGAATTGCAGGCCTCTTCGAGGGGGCAACCTCCTTCAACACTTAATTAATTTGTAAAAAGATGAATACATTGGTGCCTTCTCAGGTATTTAAAGAGTTTCCTTCCATGGTTGGCTTACATGCAAAATGCCACCTAGATTACATGCATAATACCACCTAAATTATATGCATAGTGCCACTAGAATTACATACACAATGCCACTCAAATTACATGCACAAGGCCACCTTACATAACCTATATACCATGTGTTACATAAAAAGGGTGCCATTTATCATAGGCACTATATAAGCTAAAACTTAGAACATTACAAAATATTAATCATGGGTACTACCCACGTTATTTAGGAATTATTACATCATAGAAGTTATTACATTACGAGTTAGGATGAGATCCTAATAGCCACTTGGTATGTCATGGGATCTGCCTCTAGGTCTACCATAGGTTTTACCTTTCTTGTAGAAGCCATACAACATTTCTTTCATCAAGGTCCATTGTGTGAGATATGTCCATCCACAATCAATATGAACCTTGTTGGTCATTTTCACTTTGTACCAACAACTTAAAGAGGAGTGATTTGTACATCCACATGAATCACAAGGATGTAATTTCCAACACCTAGCTACTACATTTCCTATTCTTCCATACTGACTACAACAATGCTTTTTATGAGTTGTAGGGGATTTAGTTTTTTCAAATATAGTTTTACTGGTACTTGCTTGTCCATCATAGCCAAGGCATCTATTCTTTGGCCTGAAATTTAGCATTATTGGATTTTTAATGCCTTGTTCATGTTTACCTAATCTCTCACCATTGAATCCCATTTTCTTCATCATTTTGGATTCAAATCCTTTGGTGTGTTTTTAAAAACATATAATTTCTTCATCTTCATCAATGCTTTTAACAATATGGCATTTATTAGAATTGATGAGATTATGGAGCTCTTTTTGAGAATTATTAGTCTTTAAGTCACTGGTGTCACAAGAAAAATCTACTCTTGTGATGAGATCACCTATGCTACAACTAAAATCTACCATTTAAAGTATGAGGTCACCTATATCACAACAAGCATTGGCCATCATGAGCCCAAGATCACATGTATCACAAAAAGCATTTGCCATCATGAGTTGAAGATCACTTGTGTCACAACAAACATCGACCATTAGGAGCTTGACCTTTGATTCCTCACTTATGTCCCTTTTCTGTTTACATTGGGCAATGTCAAGAGCAACTAATGACATGTATATTGCCCTTACAATGCCAATAGGGATTAGAGCACCTTTGATTTGAAGGTCTTCAGAAGCTTCAAAATCACTGAGAATGGAGCTTACACCACTGCATAGTGTAAAAAAATATCCATCCTCAGAAATCTGGTCCTTCCATATCTAGTGGAAAGAAAGGACCTTCAACTGATGTAGCAACACCATCAATTAGTTTTGGGGTATTATTTTTCTTTGATCTGCCCATCCTTGAAGGTGTTGGTCTCTGTCGAAAATGCACCTATTACAAAGGAATTTTGCAAGGACTAAAGTGTCGGTCGCTGCAGAAAATGCACCCTTATAAGTTTTCCCTCCTTTTTGTAAAATATTCTATGAGGTAGGAAATAAATTTTTATCCCCTCGTGAAAAAAAATTACAACTTATGAAGCCTTTAAGGCTTTTACAAAGATTCCCTCCTAGGCAAAATTCAAACAATTTCACCAAAAAAAATCTCCCCTTTATTACAAGTACTTCAAACAAAAATTTTTGCTATTTATGAAGCCTAAAAAAAAGAGGTTTGATTTTGATGACTTCTGCTTTTTTTGAATTGCAATTTGAAATTTCAATCAATTAATTTAATTAATAATAAAACACTTTTTCTAAAATCAATAAAATTTATAAAAATATTGATTTAGCAAAAATATATTAAATTATAAAAAAAATATTGAATTTTTTTTAGAAAACTTGTAAAATTTACCTTGGCATCTTTTTATTTGTGCAACAAAAATATGTATTTTTGCATCCGTGGGGGCTTGAAACTATGACCCCATAGGAGGAAGAACTCTAGCTCTTGGCTCCCAGCCACCCTGGATACCACTGTCAGTTGGTACTAAGGGGAATCACCTTAATCTTGTAGATCTCTTCTACAAGTTGAGGGTTGGCTGCCTAAATTTATTTTACAAATGAATCATGACATACAAACTGTTTGGCATGATTGTTAAATGAATAGGCCTCTATAATATATCGTTTTGAGCTCACCAACTATCTGAGGAAAGCAACACTAGTTTTAGTGCACAAATGCTGATTATTTCCTAGAACACAACTAAAACGTAGTCTTCTCTAAGCACTATTCAACAGAACCCTCCAATGATGCATCATTCAAAATATTGCATCTGATGCATTATAAAATTGATCTAGCAAAAATGTTGTATGCATTTTGAGATGATAATTTTTTAATCATCATAATATTAGCAGTAAATCATTAAATTGTCTACGCTACAAACGTGGACATTGTCTCTGGTGCAGACACTCCAATCATCGCTGGCAGAAGTAGTAAAATAAAAATCCAATTTTTACCAGATGTTTCAACTGAAAACACATCTACAAAATGGATCAGGGGCCAATCTATGTTGAGGATAAGTCACACATAAAAATTCATCTGAATCACATTCAAAAATATCTTAACCTAAAAATATCTGTAACTATAATGGATTCTGACATACGTCGATTGTCACCGACTACAAATATTGAAGATCATCACTGTTAATATCTAAAAAAATAAGAGATTGATTTCTTGCTACTAGAAAGCTTGCTAATCACTTAGGTTGTGCAAATTTGACTGCATCAAAATCTGAGAATGCAAGTTTATAGCGCTCTCTCATTGATTGAATCCATCGATGTAGGCTTCAATATCTGTGCATTAGAGTGTGTAGTAGAACAACCACAACTACCCTCGCTAGAGATCATTGTGTCTTAATTTGAAGGAGCAGACGCTATAAACAATAAAACCACACCAAAATTCTATCTCCAAAATTATTTGTCACGAAATGATCACCAATGTAGTGAAGGTAAAATAATAGTCATCGAATCTACAAACAACTGGAAGAATTTATTCGTTGTGCACAGATATGTTGAACACCATATCTTTGATGCAAAAAGAATTGGGAAATATCCCACATGTGCATGATGATGGCTACGATTTGTATGGATAACATGATCACACACATGCAAATCGAATCCAGGGAGGATTGGTAAAAATCATGTACACTATTGTTGTGAATCACACAGTACGGTGATAAAAAATGTGAGGGCTGGTTGTCTATGATTTTGTCCCATATTTGGGCTATCATGGGCAAATTCATTTTTTAAAAAGCAGAAAATATGATATGCTTCATGACTACCTTATGGTAGTCTACCTAGCCATGCATAGTTTTGCTTGCTAAACCACTCTATGACAGCTCTTCTATCCAATCATAATGTCTTAGTTGTCCACGTCATGAATCTAGGTTTCTATCTAGGTAATTCACCTGTTGTGTTGTGTTGTCCAGATTGTATGAGTTGTCTCCACCATCTCATCCTATTATTAGGTCATAATGTCTTAGTTGTCCACATCGTGATTCTAGGTTTCTATCCAAGTAGTTCACCTGTGGTGTTGTGTTGTCTAGCTTGTATGAGTTGTCTCCACCATGTCATCCTATTATTAGGTCAATCGCGTTACATTTGTCCACATCAAGATTCGCCCTTGATCGATGAGTCAATGTTGGGATCTGACGATATCAATCCTGATGCAATTGGATATACGTATCTTCTTCAGTTTCTAGACCCCCTATCAAGTCTGCTACATCTAAGTCAATGTTGGGATCTAACGATGTCAGTCTAGATGCAATTAGATCTGCTTCAGTTTCTAGGTCCCCTAGCAAGTCTACCACATCTACAGCCAGACTATCTAGTTAGTCACACCAATCAGCCTTGATTTATGAGCTAGTTACCTTAGTAATCATGCTTAGGTCTACTTGGCGATCAGGTCCTATCCATTGGCCTCAATAAATGTGTCTGGGTCGGCTCTCAGGCTACGATCAAAAAGAGGAGCCTAGAGCATATGGCTCTAATACCATATTAGAGTGCAAATGATAAAATATATTTCATAATCAAAGGTATAAATAACATTTGCAATAGGATAAATATAGCCTAAAAATGTGTGAATGATAACCCCCCTAGGTAGTAGCTAACAACATGCTAATTAAGCTAACCAAACTAATATGGCGCTAACAACACTAACAATAATATATTTGTTAACTAAAAGATATTAATGAATATCTAATCTAGGGTAGAATATATAACCTGGGAGAATCTACTAATTACCCAAGGTAATATTATTCTAACACTTTTGAGGCTCCTACACTCATACATAGGAGTCACAAATCTTCTCTTTAGGTCCTTGAACCAACTTCGACATATTGATCATCAAGTCAAAATATTTTTGACATGGGTTGTAATTCTCAATCATATTTTCAATAATATCATCCCATGAATTCTTGATATTATCCTCTTACATCTCATGCCATCTAAAAGAATCATCATCTAAAAATATTGTAAGGAACTCCGTCCATTACTTTCTTTGTGTTAAGTCATTACAAATGCACACCCTCTTATATTATTTAACAAAGGTCTTGGCATATTTAGAATATTGGGATGAAAATATAGAATTTTTTCCATACATCCTATGGTCGGGGAGTCCTAAGAGCAACTATTCTTCATGAAAGAGCTGACTCATGAACTAGAGGTTGAATATGCCTATAAAATATTACAAATACCCAATTTACTAGATTCTATCTACTAGTTCCTTACTTTTATGCCTCATGTTTAGACACACAAATAAGAATAATGTAAACCAAATGATAGAATATGATGGGGTAATTACAAACTATCCACAAGATCACCAAAACATACATGTATTGACCATACTTCATCCAATGAGTACACCTCTAAGTACAATAAACAAGTTATATATGAAGAAGATTAACTAGTGGTAACACTTAGTACGAATCTTAGTAAATATACTTTAGCACATAGTAAATAGGATTATAGTGGAAAAAATAAGTAATTGGGAAAAACCACTACCAAATAGGAGTGGCCTCGATTATGGAACCAAAAATTTCAAACTATGGCATGCACAAAACACTTCCCCAATCCCTTGTATTACTATGGTCATTGCACTTGATGAGCAATCTCTCTTTGGTGGTAGTATACTAACATACAACTCTCATGTAGAATTTTCTTTATAACCACATAGAAACTTGTAATTGATGGTAGCACAATATATGCCACTTTAAAAAAAAACTTTATTAGGAATACAAAATACAAAACTACATGAAAGGCTCACCCAATTGCCTTGTGAGTAAAATCAACCCTCTTATTGAACCTCCACCTCTTGTGGACTTGTCCAATGACTGTGCTTCACATCCTCACACTTACAATCTTGGCCACACCTTGGTCAAAGGTATTTTTTGTAGATAGCTTGATTTGTTAGCTATCACTTACACACTAGACTCTATATTAGTTCCTTGAGCTCACACTTGCTCAACTTGACTTGGCTTACCTCCCATAAAGGATATCTCACCTGTTTATAGGTTCGTGGGATCTATATATTATATACATGGAGAACTCCACATGGACACATTAAAATACTTCCTAGAGATATTCTTTTTTGCCTCCAAGATATTTGAGATATTTTCTTGAACTTTTCTTATGATATTTTATAATTACATGAGATAGTCCAAATATCACATGTTTCTAGAGATTTTCCTTTTGGAATTTTTCTATAATTACATAATACTTCCAAAAGTACTTTTGATTTTCCTTTTTGAATTTTTCTATAATTACATAATACTTCCAAAAGTACTTTTGACTATCTTCATTTTTTACATATTTTATTATTTATAGCATCTCTCCTTGTGACAATAGCTCTTAACAAAGATAATTGACCATGACAATGACACTTTTGTATTCATTATTACTACTCACTTTTACTATTTATTTTTACTATGCACTTTTTTTTGTTCATTTTTACCTTTTACCATGACCTATCTCGATCACAATATTATTTTTATACTTCTTTTGCATAAACATTATGTTATTTAATTCTCACTACAACCTTCTTAATGAATCTACTCCACTAAAATTATCTCGAGCAAGCTACCAAGTTGCAATATTCTCTAACAACCCATCCTGTTATATATTCTACATGCTCCTTATACTACTGCATATACAATTAACATGAATTTTTTTGTCCACAAAATATCAAATTCATAGAAATATTTTATGTAATAATTTTATCTATATATTTAAAATCAAATTATATATAACATACATGATTTTTAGAAGTGAGTGTAAGTCAAAGAAATTGTGAGCTAGGAGTGAGTACGAGTAAAGAGTGAATGTGAGCCTCAAGCGAGACCCACTAAGTAGCATAGAAGAAAATTCATATTTGAAATTCTTAATGGGAAATCAGGATACTCTACCCATAAGTATGGATACTCAAGTTAAAGATAAGAGTAAGAGTGAATATATGCAATTTCAATCAAGGAAACAATTGTTACATCATAAGTGATTATTAATGTTGAAATGATTGAGTATGATATAATGGTTCTTAAAAGTAAAGGTTTAAAATTAGAGATAAAACAATGCATGGTGAACCATGGTTTAGGGGGAGAGATACCTTTTATTTAAGACCATAGAGTGAGAAATTTTCCATCGAGACAAAAACTATTAAAAATCTTATAGTGTGGGTTAATATTTTTGAACTTCCATTATAACTTATCAATAAGGGTGTTTTGAAGAATATTGAAAACACCCTAGGGAAATTCATTGAGTAGGGATCAACTGTTAATAGTGAAAACATGCTATATATACTTGGATATGTGTTGCTATAGATATTTCAAATCCTTTACCACAATCTATAAATATTAAATCTAAATCAAGAGAATGCGATCAACAAGTGGATTATAAAAATATTGCATTTTGATGCCACAATTGTTATGACGTTGGACATAGGGAAAGAAATTGCAAAGTGAAAAGGATGAAGACAGAGATATAAATTTCTAGTCATGAGATAAACTTCAAGATGAAACAAGGAAATCATACTACGACAAAAGTTGAGCTAGATCAAGGAGATTCCACTCTAAACAAAGAGGCAAATAAAGAAGAAACAAATAAGGACAAGTGATGATAAAGTACAAAATGCAAGTTCAAATTTAGAAGGAATTAAAGGTTAAAAAGAGTATGTGGAAGATAATTTCAAATTAAAGATGATACAAGAGGTAAAATTTATTCTAGGTAAATTATCTTTATCGTATAGATTTCTTTCCTAATAATAGAAATGAAAGTAGTGTAGACGTTATCCCTTGTACTTTAGGGTTTTAAGAGCAACATAGTAAGGAAATGAGGATGAAGGAAATCCATAGCAATTTAGGATTTTTAGAATAACATAAGAATGTAACTGCTATAGAGGAGTGTGATTGCACTTTAGGGGTTTTAAGGCAACATAATTAAGAAAGTGATTTTGAGGTTATCCCTTGTACTTCAAATATTTCAAAGCAAGATAAACCTATAGGCGATAAGTCTCACTATGAGTAGTATAAAAAAAATTAATATATTGATGAAGATGAAAGTGTTGGTGGGAATGAAAAAAGAGGAAGACCCAAGAAGCAAAAACAAAGAGGAAAAACTCAAAGGGGTATTGATATGGAAAAAAGAAAATATCACAAAGTGTTAACAAGAAGTGGGGCTAAAACCAAAAATAAAAAGTGATGATAAAATTATATATTGTAATATTAGGGGTACGAATAAGACCCCTTAAAAAGAGGTATTAAGGAATTGTCAGGTTGTTATCAACAACATGTTTATAGAAATGGAAATTAGGTCACAAATATTTTAGTCGTTTGTTGTGTTGATTTTCATCTTGATAAAATTTAAATTTAAAAGGCAATTGGATGAGTGAGACTTTATCTCTTAATATTAAGGAGTTGTTTGCAAAAACATAAAAATTTGAGGAATATGAGAAACATATTTGATAGAAATGAAAATGAAGAATATATTTGATAAAAACAAGTTTGATATGATTTAATTAACTTGATAGTAGTGTAATGAGAATAATGTAGTTTTTTATTATGTTAATGGGAGTTGTCCCCAATAAAAGCCACACATTAAAAAATACACTTTTTTGGAAATGAGTGTGAGTTGGAGCAAGTGTAAGCTAGAAGTGAGTGTGATCTAAGAGAGAGTTTGAGTTGGGAGAAAGTCCCACTAGGTAGCATAGAAATAAATTCATATTTAAAAGCTCTAATAGGAAGTTAGGATGCCCTACCTAGAAGTATGGATGGCCAAGTTGAAGATAAGAGGAAGAGTGAATATATGGAATGTTTGATTCAAGGAACAAATGTTACACCAAGAGTGGTTATTTAGGATGAGATGATTGAGCATGATATAATGGTTCTAAAAATTAAATGTTTAAAATGTAAGTTTCATAGATATTGGTATGGATTTTGGGAGATTCAAAATTGGATTGGGTGGAAGTGGAGATTGAATTCAAATTACACTTTGAATTTTCTTCCTAAAGATATTTTACTCATCATATTTTCTAGTTTCGAAAATATAAATAAAATAATGGGTGGTGGACCATGGTTTAGGGAGATAGGTGCCTTTTATTTAATACCATAGAGTGAATTTGTTTGTCAAGATAAAACTATTAAAGATATTTCAATGTGGGTTAGGATTTTTAGATTTTCCATTTTAGCTTATCACTAAGGATGTTTTGAAGAATATTTGAAATATCCTAAGGGAATTCATAAAGGAGGAACAAAATACTAAGGAGTAAAAGCATGCTATATATATTTGAATATGTGTTGCTATGGATATTTCAAATCCTTTACCACAATCCATTAATATTAAATCTAAATCAAGAGAATGGAATCGACAAATATATTATGAAAAATTATATTCCAATGCCACAATTGTTATGAGAATGGTCAAGAGATAAACATCAAGATGAAACACAAGGTAAGAGATTGCAAAGTGAAAACAATGAAGAAAGAGATGATTTTCTTTTATCATGAGATAAAATTCAAGATGAAACAAGGAAAACATATTGTGATAGAAGCTTAGACTAGATCAAGGAGATTCCAATCCAAACAAAGATTCAAAGAAAGAATAAACAAATAAGGATACAAGACATGAGAAAGTACAACATGAAAATTAAAATTCAAAAGGAATTATAGATGCAAACAAAGATGTGAAGGATATTTTTTTAAGTAAAGACAATAGAAGAGGTTAAGTTTATTCTAGGTAAATTGTCTTTATTTTCATCAAGTAGTATAGATTCCTCTCCTAATAATAGAAATTCAAGTATTTTAGAGGATATCCCTTGCACTTTAGAGTTTCAAAAGCAACATTATAAGGAAATTAGGATGGAGGAAATCCATATTAATTTAGGCTTTTTAGATCAGCATAAGAAAGTAATTGATATAGAGGAATGTCCTTACACTTTAGGATTTCTAGGGCAACATAAAGAAGTGTTTTTGAGGTTATTACTTGCACTTTGAATCCTTCAAAGAAATATAAACCTATAGATGATAAGTCTCACTATAAGAAATGTGGAAAATCAAAGAGATTGATGAATATGAAAGTGTTTATGGGAATGGAAAAAATATGGGAAGACTCAAGAAGAAAAAACAAAGAGAAAAAAAAAACCTAGAGGGATATTGGTACATGAAAACAAAAGCAAATATCACAAGTGTTAACAAGAAGTGGGGCCAAAACCACAAATAAAAAGTGATGATAAAAATGATATTTTGGAATATTAAGGGCGTGAATAAGATCCCTAAAAAAGAGGTATTAGAAAATTGATAGGTTGTTATTGACAACATATTTATAGACAGGAAAATAAATCAAGTATATTTTAGCCATATGCAATATTGATTTTCATCTTGACAAAATTTAATTTTTAGAAGATAATTGGATGAGTGAGATTTTATCTCTTAATATCAAGGATTTGATCACATAAACATAATAATTTGAGGAATATGAGAAAAATGTTTAATAGAGAGTCAAATCAATAATATTTCTGATACAAAGGCAAGTTTAATATGGTTTAATTAAAACAATAGCAATGTAATGAGAATAATGTAATATTTTATTTTTTTATGGGAGTGGCCCCAATAGAAGCCACCTAGATTATTAGAAATAATTTACACTTTTTTGAAGTGAGTGTGAGCTAGAGCAAGTTTGAGCTAGGAAGGAATGCAAACAAGGAATAAGTGTGAGCTAGGAGCAAGTCCCACTAAGTAGAATGGAAGAAAATTCATATTTGAAACCCGTAATGGGAAGTTAGGATGCCCTACCTAGAAGTACGTATGCTCAAATTGGAAATAAGAGGTAAAACAAATATATGCAAGTTTGATCCAAGGAACAAATGTTAGACTAGACGTGATTATTAAGGATTATATGATCGGGCATGATATAATGGTTTTTAAAAGTAGAGAGTTAATATATAAGTTCCATGGATACTAGCCAAGATTTTTGGAGATCCAAAATTAGATCAAGTGGAAGTGGGGATTGAATTCAAAGTACATTGATGTTTCTTCCTAAAGTTTTTTTCCTCTTCAACTTTTCCACTTTGAAAATTATAGATAAACGAATGGGTGGTGGACCATGGTTTAGGGGGAGATATGCCCTTTATTCAAGACCATAGATAAAAAAAAATTCTATGATGATAAAAACTATATAAAAAGATTTTAGTGTGGGTTAGGATTTTTGGAATTCCATATCAACTTATCAATAAGGATGTTTTGAAGAATACTAAAAATATCCTAGGGGAATTCATCAATGAGGGATCAACTACTAAGGAGCAAAATAATGATATATATACTCAGATATGCGTTGCTATGGATATTTTATCCTCTGGTTCTATGTATATTCATTATAGCCCCTCTGTCATCCTATGCTTTCTCTCCATGATTTTTGTCTCTCATGGTGTTGTAGATGGTGATATGATCTAACCTAACCTTATACCAATGTTCTACTTTCTTTGACTCATCAACCCTTTTGTCTTCTATTTTATATTTTTTGTCATTCTCCTATATTTTGATTCATTCTTAGGTTTTGCTTTTGCTTCTTTTTGAATATTTACTACTACCTCCTCCTCAAACTCTATTTTAGGTTATTTTTATTCTTCTCCAATAGAATCATATTTTCCCATGATCCATATTCTTTAAGCTAAGAAATATCTTGCAATGTTGTCTTATTTTTTTTGTACCATAACTTCATAAACTTATTTTGCACATTAATATTAATAATACCCAAAGAATGCAACCAAGGATAACCAATAACAATATCAACATCATCCATCTCAATAGCATGAAAATTAGCATGCAAAATATACTTATCCATAGAAAGCTTCAAGTCTTCAAAAATTTTAAATCTTTCTTCTTGAAATTATCCCTCTTTGATACTCTTTATTGGAACCTATAAACTATTAGCCGAGTCCACATTGATGAAGTTATGTTTGTTGTTAGGGTTTATAGAGACAATAATTTTTTTAAATTTGAATGCAACCAAAAATATGTAAAATAAATTTTTAGATTCAAAAAATATTGTATGCTCATTATTTGGCCTATTTAACACAAAAGGTGTGGTTTCCTTAACCTACACACTTTCACCCTTATCATTTTATTTTGCTAATTTCTTGAAATTTTCCAACTCTCTTTTTAGTTCATTTTATTCATCTTGGAGCCTAACTATATTTTCATCCTTTTTCTCCAATTTCCATTTGCTTAAAAATGCAACTTCAAATTCTTCCCTTGTGTAATTAAGATAATGTACATGATCAAAGTTCCTATACTAATAAAACACTTCCCATTGAAAGGAATACCAAAGCTTATATCTCCACATCCATTCAATAAAATTTAAAGACTTAAATATTTTCCACCATTCCATAGCATCATTATTATCTTCTCTAGTGAATATTGGCAACTCCATGACCTCAACCTAAAATAATATTTAATTCCTAAATCAGCTAAGGTTTTAAATAACAAAAAATCTCAAAAATAAAATTTATCAAATGTCATCTATTCCTTTAATTAAATAATTAAATCTGTAACTTCTCTTCAAAGCAAATCAATTGGTAACCTAGTTGCTTACCCAAATTGAGAGATGAATTTCTTTCTTTGAAATAATTTTCTATGTAGCAAAAAACAACATTGGTAGCACCACTTCAAACAACCATAACTCTCTCAAAACTTGTTATAATTTAACATGAGACTAGTCATTTTTGTAGTATTCAAAAAGGTCTACACAATAGTTTAAGAATATTAAAAAATGATTGCTAAAAAATAATATGATTTTTTTTTTAAAATGTTTTGTGTAGCCAAAAAGCAACATAAATAACCCAACTTCAAATAGCCATATATCTCTCAATACTTATAAAAATTTAACAAATGATTAGTCATTTTTGTAGTTTCAAAAAGAGTTACACGATGGTACCAAAATATTTTGAAAATTATTGCTAAAAACATGATATGAATTCTTTCATTTATTTTATTTTTTGTGCAACCAAAAAAAAACATAAGTAACCGAACGTAAAACAATCATAACTTCCTCAATACTTATCAAAAATTAACAAATTACCACTCATTTTTATCAAAATAAAAATGATCTACTTGTTCATGCAAAAATATTTTAAAAATAAATGCTAAAAAAATATATGGCTCTTATAAAATGAGATGTTTTTTTCTAGAAAAGTTTGGCCTAAATGTGTAAAACAAATACCACTTTGCCAAACTCACTGATTTGATACCAATTGTTATGAACCTTTATTATCATTAATAATATGCCATTCACCAATATGCATAAATATAAATTCATGCATCCACAAATAAATTCCATAATAACAATCCACACAATAAAATAGAGAGATAATAGTTAATACCTTTGAGGTAGAGCAACACCCAAGATATTCTTTAAGTAAGGAATCACTCAAAATCCACTCTACGAGCCAAGACTGATATAAATAATACTTGATATTTTTTTTTACAAATGGGGGTACATCTCTCTTTATACAAGAATGTGATGATTCACCTTCCATGAGTTAGGTCACCCATGTGGTGATTCCCCTTCCATGAGATACAAAGTGCATAGTATAATAACATGGCATTATGTTATATATTATTATAGTATTATGTGTGACCCATGCCATAACACCCATATACAATATTATTTTACATATTTCTATCCCTGGGTTACTAACATACACCAATTAAATTATTACCATCATATCATGCATGCTCATAAAATAAAAGAAGTATAATAAAAACTCTATATATATCATAATAAGTCATACATAGTACAACTACAATTCAATGATTGCATCATTAATACATTGACGAGGCTCAAAAAAGCCTCATTTTGTACAACCTTTTTGCTTTGTTTTTGCACCATTTGATCATAATCCGCTTTATTATTTGTACTAGTACTTTATTAAACATGGTAATTAGGGTTAATATAGTACTAATGTAGGAAACATGATATTATGTGTTAAGAGAAATAAAATAGGACATTTAGTTGATTAATATGAAGCTTTAGGATACAGAAAGTATTATCAGGTTCAGAACATAGTGATAGGAGCACCAAATAAAATATGGAAGTTGCCATTGGAGACAACTTTACACTTAGCATTGAATATGAGAACCTCAACAAGTGCCTGATGCTACACTATGCAATCAATGCTAGATGCAACAACAACTAACTAGCATTAAAAATGACAATGCTCTACTGGTACCAAATGTTAATTTGATGGGTTAGCTTTGGATATGGTAGTAGATGGTGATAGAGGACATGGTCAGGGATTATTGGTATTGTAAACTTACAAAACATATCCTCAACATTAGAACCAAGAGATATGCTATTCTACCAATATCCCAATGATGATGTCATTATCTGGTCAACTACCTACTGACTCAGCATAGCTAGAATTAATATTTGGATGCTAGCAAACCTACTTTCCATAAAAAACCATGGTAAATTGCTTTGTAACTAAAATTTTCTATTTCTAGCCCTATAACCATGGTAGTTAGGATCTAATAAAGGTGAGTATGCTGAATTAGAACCTACTACACATTATTTTGTCCAAACTAAAGTAAATATTCCAAGTATGTTGTTGTAACAATTTAATAATGTAAGGCAACGGATGGTATTCTCCTTAGCTATAAGTAGGAAGAGAGTTTCATGAGATAAGACTATTTTTTATGTTACCATTATTATTATTATTGTTGTTTGCTATATGTTGTAATCTATAATATACTCTGTCACTATTTAAAACCTATAATGCAATATTAGATTTGAATTTGTTGGAAGGCATTTGTTGGTGTGATCTGAGTTAAACCCTTCCTTTTGATAATGTTATGGAGCTAGGACCCACTCCAGGGAAGGTGGAAGGTACTTCTTTACTACAAGTTTATGTGTGTTGTAGCTATAGTTCAATTCAAATTTCCTTTATTTTATGAATTCATGAGGGCTAAATAGCTATTTGAGTTAATCTCCCATAAGGACTAGATAATAAATTAGTTTAAGAAAAAAATATTTTTATTGCTATAATGCGTTTTTAAATAATGAATACTTTTACATTCATATTTTAATATTTCACTCTCTTTTCTTTCCATTGTAAGCACATTTATTTCCATAATTTTATACTTAGTGTAATCATTTCCCTTTTCTTCTTGAATGTATTTCTTTGTTGTCTTTTAGTTTCTTTAGAGTAGAAAACCTAGACCTAACTTTACCTAAACTATTACTAGCACATACAACCTTCAAACAAAACCTTGAATTTGATAATTAACTAAAGTGGGGCAAGTATAAAAGCCATCATATTTTAGTGCCATTTTCAGAGAGCAAGGTGTTGCTAGGATATTTCTACAAACTTGTTGAATATCCACTATTACAACCTCTTTGTTTGGTTAGAAATTTGACTAGTCATTGGAGCTAAAGTACACCTTAACTAGCCATTTCTTAACATAAGTGTTCATTAGGATAGGTTAAGGTTGACCCCTCAGACTAGGATACCTAGAACCCTTATTTGTACCCTATGCTAATAAGAGACTAATTAGCCAAAACCAAGCAAGAACTAGTGGTATTGATAATTTAAGGATTTGTTTGATAAGCTAGGATATATGAACAAACTAGGGATAAAAAGGCTAGATTCATTAAAAAAAACCCAACAAGCCTACAATAATAATGCTTGGAGGTTGTAAAAAATGGTTCTATAATCTTAGGAGATTTATCCCATACAAGTAAAAGGGAAGGAAGCATAGAAAATTCACCACCTCCTACACCAAATTATTTAGTATCACCTAAAATATTTCATATAATTTATAGCTTTTATTGGGAAAATATGATGATAGAGAGGCATGAGGATGGGGATGGACACAATAATGCATACTATCCTACGTAGTCTAGTAATGCCACTAGGACATTTACATATCCTGAATAGTTGTACCATAACATGCAAACACCTATGAAAAATATCTCTCTATCAATCTTGCCAATATTTATGAGGACTACGTTAGTAGATCCAAATTAGTTTTTATTTGAATTTAATAGCATGCAAAACTTATGACTATGAAATAAATAATCAATAACTTAAATTGTTCCCCTCCACACTCAAAACTCAATAATGTGATGGTTTATAGGGTTGGTCCCAAACTCCATTCATAGTTGGGTAGATATGGAAAAAGCCTTCCTAGAAAAATGTTAGGAACAATATTGTGTTAAGGACTGAAAGGAAGAACTATTTAGGATGAAAAAAATAAAGTTGAAATGCTTGAAGACTATTTAGATCGATTTTTATTCATTTGGAGAATATGTGGGAAAGGGATGAACCAAGAGCTCATCAAAGTAATATGTTTACAAGGATTACAAGGTGAATCAAGGGATGTCTTGAACCTCATGGAAAATGGTTATTTAAAAAAGTTAGACCTTCCTAATATCAAAGAACTATGTAGGAATTATTCCTATACAAGGGAAGGGACTATAAAAATCGAGTAGGAAAGAGTGTCAATGAGATAGGGGAATTAATGGAAGATTTTTTGATATTAAAACTAATATTCTACTGCACCTAAACACCACATTGTACGAATTACAAGCTAAATTTAAGACCACTAAACCACTAGCTATATATTATCCAAGGTGTAGGCAAAAACATATCCTTTAATAATTCCCCTTAAACAAGACTAATATATGCATCATTTATGAAAAAGGCCACCCTACATATCGATGTAACCTCCTACTTGAATTCAGAGCCACCTTTGGAAGGAATCATTTAACTACAAAAGAACTTAAGTATGTGGGTCAACAAAATAATTTCTCTTATAATCAAAATTATTTAAGGGTATCATGGGCACAAAACCCATGGAATATTCCATGGAACATGTCTTCACCACCACAAAAATGGAGCCAATACCCTTGGCCCCCACCTTTCGAATGGTCTAATATAGGATGGTTTAACCAACTATGGATGCAATCAATACCCAACCAATCATGGATAATCCAAAACTAGGAATGGTTGGGACCATATCAACCTAAAAAACCTTATATAGGACAATAATAATTCCAAAATCATCAACAAGCATTGCTATCAGGACCTTATGGTACTCCTCAATGAGTACAACTATTGGAGAATATTATATTATTTGGTACATGCTAATGTAGCCCCATGGGACCTATGATAGAATTTAACTATTACAATAGGGTTTGAGTCTATATTTTAGGAGTGTTATTTATATTTCCCCTTTATATAAGTATTTACGTGTAGGATGTGTGTGTCATGAAATTAAGTGTGCAACAGTGTAATGTGATAAAGTGCACAAGTGTCATGTATTAGGGTGTGCATGTAGAAGTGTCATTTAGTAAAGTGTGCAAGTGTGCATGTAGGAGTGTGCAAGTGTCATAGAGTTAAGTGTGCAAGTAAATAGAGAGTCAAGAGTCATGTATACAAGTGGCAAGATGAGAAGCCAAAAGGACATGTGAGGTTTGTCTTATGTATGGAATAGGAAAGGTTGCAACTCCTAGATATGTGAGGAGTGCAATAGTCAAGTATTTGAAGAGTCACCTTTCTAAGGTTATATAATGGAGACAAATCTCCATGAAATGTTGAATATTATATTCAAGCATTAATATTGAAGCTTGTATGCATACTTGAGAAATTATACTATAAGTTTTCTTCATATTATTGCATGAATGACATTGACCATTTATCTTCATATTTTGTTAATTTTTATAATATTATTGTTAATTATTTTGGATAATAAATATATTTATTGCTTTTATATTTGATTCTACTCAAACCTGAGATAATATAGCTAAAAATCCAACAACAACCACAATCACCAAAGCAACCTACACTTCTAGCTAAACTTATGGCTAATACAACTAATAATAGATAGATAACCCCTATCCATAATATTGAACATAATGATACAGTTAACCTTAATGCTATCAATCATGACAATGTCTAGCTTTTTTCAGGAAAAGTATTGCCTAATCCAATGTCTCTTATGATAGTAGAATTAAAATAAGAAAGACAAACAATTTTAGTAGGTCCCTAGCCTTCAAATGAAGAGGAAGGAAATATCACAGAAAAAATTCCTTCGAGAGCCTCTAAGGAACCATATCCTAAACATTTAAAATCCAAAAAAGAGTACTATGAGGAATCTAATCTATTGAAAAAATTAAAACACTTAAATATAACAATCCCTTTACACCAAGAAATTAAAATATACTAATATTTAACAAGGTTATCTGAGAGATGTGTATCAAGAAGCCTAGGAGAAAAATAAAAAGCTTATCCAAATATGATACAAGTAGATGGAAAATTGGTTGATATATTTGTAGGGAAACTCATTCCACCTAAGTATGGAGATCTCGGAAACTTGTTATTATAGTATATATTGGTACAACTAAGATACCAAATGTATTGATTGACTTAGGAGCATCCATAAACATGATGAACATAGAAATATTGAATAAATTATGTTTAAGTAATGTATGATCTACTTCTACTATACTTCAATTAGAAAATCAATTGACAAAAAAACCAAGAGTAGTAGAAGATGTTTCAATAACCATAGAATTATGGAAATATCCTATTGACTTCATGATTATACAACCAAGAGCTAGGGTGAATGGTTGCCCATTGATCCTTGGGCAATCTTGGTTGGTGATAACTATTGCTTTTATAAATTGTAGTTTAGGGTATATGGCTATATCCAATGGATTAAATTCAAAAAAGATATATCTAAACTCTCCATCTTGACCTTCCATGGATTTTTCTAGAAATATATGGATTGATAAACTTGATGAACAAGATAAATTTGCTTATTTGGCTATGGTAACTGTAAAAGAACATGTAGAGGAGTTAGACCCACTAGAAGGAGCCCTTTTTGAATATGAAACTATCCTATTAGATTCCTCATGTGGATCTTGCTTATATGACAAGGAGTCCATAGTTCATTGATTCCTATGGAAGGGTGAGGGTGAAACATTCAAACCCTTATTACCTATGTCTCTGCAAGGTAGTTTGTTTACTTTGGCACATGAGTCACAAAGGCACCTGCTCTCATCCTTTAGATATCCTATAGCAAAAATTTTTCCTTCATGAATAACTTTTGATGGAAATACTTATATTTTTCATCCCCTACTGCCTCACTATTTATCCTTAAACTCAATGGTGAGTAGAGAAATTAATTCAGTGTAACTAGGCACCAAGTCAATAGAGATACAACTAGGAAAACTCATTAATATTAATAATTGGCTAAAAAATGAAGAGAAAGCCAATTTTTTTGAAGTTTTAAGTTGATATGTAAATGTGTTTCCATGGTATTATAGTGATATGAAGGGAATACACCTCAAAATATGTACTCATAGAATATATACCATCAACAAAAAACATGTCAATCAACCACAAAGGAGGATAAATCTTGCTTTAAGGGATATGGTGAAAACAAAGATTGAAAAATTGTTGGATGCAGGTTTTATTTACCCAATATCTAATAGCCAAGGGGTATCTTCACTATTTATTTTCCCCAAGAAGAATGAAAATATGTGTGTGTGCATTGATTATAGAGAATTTAATAAGGCCATACAAAAAGATCATTTTCTGTTATCTTTTATAAATTAGGTGCTAGACATATTTTCTGGAAAAAATATTTTTTTCCTAGATGGTTTTAGTGGTTATAATTAGATACAAGTGACATTGAAAGACCAATATAAGACTACATTCATGTGCCCCTAGGGTAATTTTGCTTATTGAGTCCCATTGTTTGGATTATGCAACACCCCTAAAACTTTTCAACAAATAGTCCTTTCCATTTTTGTAGATCTCACTAATGAATATGTTGAGGTATACATGGATGATTTCATAGTATATGAAGAGATATTTTAAGAGGATCTCCACAGCCTTGATCAATTCAATGTGAGTAATGAAAAAATATTAATTATTATGGATGAAGGAATTGTGTTAGGGCATCATGTCTCAACCACATGTATAAAATTAGATCCAAATAAAAATAGATGTCATAAACGAGTTACCTTTTCCAAAGACTCAAACAAATGTTAGAATTCTCTTAAGGAATGCAAGATATTATAGATATTTTATTGAAAATTTTAGTAAAATTGCCACCCCACTATTCTTCATCCTTATATTGAGTTTAAATGGACATAAGAATGTCAAGTGGCATTTGAGGCCATTAAAGAAAATTTTACCTCTACACCAATATTTAGGGGACCTAACTATAAATTTCTTTTCCATGTCCATACTGATGCTTCCAATACTACTATAGGTACAATACTTGGTCAAGAAAATAAAATGGAATTAACTATGTCATTTACTATATCAACAAAAAATTAACTAGGGCCAAAAGAATTACACTACAACTGCAAAAGAATTTTTGGTAGTAATGTATACCATCAATAAATTTTACCATTATATTACAAGATGTCATGTGTATGTGCATAGTGACCACTCTACAATTACGTATTTAATGAATAAATATATGGTAAGTATATGGGTGGTCCGATGGCTATTACTACTACAATATTTTGACATTACTATTATAGATAAACCTGGTAAGGCCAATGTAGTCATTGGATTTCTATTAGGACCAAACACTGATAATGAAAAAAAGCCAATGGATGACTCTTTTCTTTCTAAAAAAATATTCACAATATTAGTACACTCTCCTTGGTTTATGGATATTTCCAGCTATTTGGTAACTAAAAAAATTCCTTCTCATCTTATTGCTAGTGAAAGATACCATTTAATTTAATAAAGTTCATCATTCCAATGGATTAAAGGGTTATTATTCAAATATGGGTTTGATCATGTTTTGCAAAGGTGTGTAAGGGAAGATAAAATCTATGATATTCTTCAATCATGTCATGATGGACCTTCCAAAGGATACTACTCAACAAAGAGAACTACACAAGATTCTAGGAGTTGGATATTATTGACCCGCTCTTCATAAAACAAGATGTCCCTTCAACCTCAGATGGTTTTGGATACATTTGAAAATTTGAGGATAGAATTTATTGGATTCATGATCCACCATCCCAAGGGAAGTAACACATCCTAGTGTGTATAAATTATGTAACAAAATGGGATGAAGTAATTGGTATCTAGTATGCTCATGAGGACAAAGTGGTTAGTTTCTTATATAATCAAATATTTCAGTGCTTTGGTGCCCCTTGTGCCATTGTGCCTGATAAAGAACCCTAATTTGTGTCAAATATCATTCAATCATTTATGGAATTTTACTAAGTGAAACATGAAAATTCCTCACCATATCACCCTCAATCCAATGGCTAAGTAGAAGTTACCAGTAGGGAATTAAAAAACATATTAACAAAATTAATAGCTTCACACAGGAAATATTGGTTCAAAAAACTACCAAAAGCTATGTCGTCTTACAATGTTATCTAGAAATCCACTACTAGATTTACCCCACATGATTTAGTTTATGGTAAGAAACTTGTCTTATCCATTGAATTTGAATAAAAAACACCATGTACTACACTTGATGTTGGTATTGAGTTGTCACAAGTACAACAAGAAAAGGTCTTGCAGCTTAATGATCTTGATGAGTTATGAATAGATGCTTTTCTTAAGACATAAATCGTTCAACAAAAATGAAAGACATGACATGAAAATCATATCAAGAGTAACAAGTACAAGCTAAATTATTGGGCACTACTATTTGATTCAAGTTGTATTGACTTCAAGGGAAAGCTCAAAATATGATGGATAGGTCTATATGAGTTATCTAGTACTGGATTTACCCCATATGAGTTAGTTTATGGTAAGAAACTTGTCTTGTCAATTGAATTTCAATAAAAAACACCATGTACTATACTTGATTTTGGTATTGAGTTGTTACAAGTACAACACGAAAATATTTTTCAACTTAATTATCTTGATGATTTATGAATAGATGCTCTTCATCAGACATAAATCATTCAATAATAATGAAAGACATGACATGGAAAGTATATCAAGGGGCTTCTATTTGATTCAATCTATTTTGATTTCAAGAGCAAGCTCCAAATATGATTAATAGGTCCATATGAGTTTGATCAAGCCTTCGATAATGGTGTTGTGCGACTATTACCTATTTATGGCTCAAGGAAAAGGTAGTGGTGAATGGACATTATTTAAAACTTTATCATAAACCCATATCCAAGTAATAATATTGTACTCATTTACTTTTACAGTTTGATATGTACATTGTAGAAGATACCTCCTCTTCCATAATGAATGAAGAATAATTGTCTTTTTCTTATGCAAAAAAAAGCTATTAGATCCAATGGTGAAAACTCATTCGGGATGCCATTGGGCCATGGCTAGTATGAAAACTAGTTTTTGACATGCTAGTCTTATAAATAAAAACTTGGTTGTGGAAATCCCTTATGGATGTAGCCAAGGCAAAAGTAGATTGAAAACCAAAAATGGTATCCTCTTCTACATGAAAAAAATAATGATTAAAAAATGAAAAAACATTAAATAAAAAATAAATGTATGTGCACCCTTGTATGTTTTTTTAGTTTATTTTAACCCCAAGAGCTTACTTTGGTATGATCACACATTCCTACCTTCTTCAAAGCATCATGATTCATCTCTCCTAGCAAGGTATATATTTATCCTTCTTACTATTGTTTAATCTAGAAACTTTTGCATGATTATAGTAAACTCATGATCTATGGTGCATAGAAGAAGTCTTGTAAAATGATCCTAGTGGTTAAAAGAATTATTCATAGCACTATATTTTTTCCTGCCCCCCTTATTGTATGGTTGAGCACCAAACCTATCTAGGTAACTCTAGAAAGTTTACAATAACTGATACACTGACTGACATTGGACAAGGATTTTTGATGTTGAACGAGGATATGGTCCACATGGCAATGATCGATAGAAAGCATAGAGATCATATCAGCAACGTGATTACAATATTTACATGGGTATTTGAGGATGAATTTAGGTGACATGTCAAATGATTAAAAATAGAAAGGGATGCAATTTGCATGTGGGTAAAGACACTTTGTAGGCACTTCAAACTTTAGCATGATTTTTCTACATGCATGTTGTCTTGGCATGCTCCTCTAATACAACCAATATTTAATTACCACTTAGATATCATGAATCAAATGGAAGGGTATTGGTGAAGGATCTACCACTTTCTAAGGTATATAAAAATAGGTTGATAATAGAAATTTTGACCATGCATGGACACAAACAAGTTTGTAACCCTCTCTACCTCTACAACTTAAAACAATTATTGATGAGCTCGGCCTTGTACACCAATTTACCCTGTATATAATTTATCTCTAGAAAAATGGGTCAAGAGAAAATTTGAACTATATAAAGTAGAAGAACTCTTGCAAAATTTGGAAGTTACATGCATTTTTTACATTGTAGGGAGGTTGCAGTTCTACCATTTTGATGGCCATGATGTTAAATTATCCAACTTCATAAAAATCCTATAGGAGTGAGTTTCTAAGTTTATGGGCATCAAAATTCAAGTGAATCTAACAGTATTAAGTCAAGTATCCAGAATTTTACTTGTTGGCCAAGGGTTTTTTTGAATGAGGGAAGCACCCTATACACTATTTAGTCAACTTAAAGAGGAAGGTGATCTAGATGCTAGTTATGACATCCATCATAAATACTATAAGGGATTGAAAAGGGCTAGCCTATAGAGGCCCTTGGATTATATCACCCTATGGGTGATGAAATTCCTTAAATATGATAGATAATTTACCTCTTTTTCTAGACCACACTTGAAACTTTTTACTCATTTGAGACATGGAAAGCGTAATCCTCATCTTCATATTAATTTACCTTATTACTTAAATGTTGAATAACATGACATGTCCAAAATATTTTGGGAAGGAAAATCTCAACTTAAATAGGGATTAAAGACAATAGTAGTGGAAGATGGCTAAAATTTATGGGAACAAGGAGCTAGGCATCGTAATATAATAGTGAGGAAGCACAAAAAAACACCAATACTATTAAGATACTAAAGTAGATTGACACCATAAAGTCCTTACTAGAGCCTAGGGTTTCTCAGGAAACAAAATCTCCTAAGCCCAAACCCTCAAAATCTAGTCAAAAGAAGAAGATATTAGATAGGGCTTCCAAGTCCCTTAAAAAATGACAAAAATCTAACAAGACCACTAGGCCTATGCCCAAGGGATAAATAATATATAATATCTAATATCAAGGAGGAAATCCAAGAGTATGCTCAACTATAAGAACAACCATATTGTCCTCCTATAGTTTAAAAAAAAGCATCAAAGTCACACACACTAGAAAAAAAGGGTAAAGCAGAATATACATAAACTCAAGCATTTGAAAATAAGAAATAAATTCAAAAAAGGAAAAGAGGAATTTATCCCAAAGAGCTAGAAGTTATCAAGCAACCATAATCCTTTAGTGTTGAACAAAGTTTTAGAAGAATGTATACATAGGCATCCAGACAATGGGAATAGAGACAAACTACCCTGCATATACAATGGTCTAGTGAAGAAAAGTCTCTACCAAAAATCAATATTGTTAGTGGCAATAGTAGAGAAGCATTGCTAGTTGCCCTAAGACAAGAAGAGAACTAGCCAAAGAGCTTGGGAAGGTCTTAGGAGGTAGTAATTATTGAAGAATCACTACATCCTGCATCCCCTAAAATGATATCGCATCCAAACTTGAAGGAAGATCTCTTTGAAGCCATTGCTCAACAACCCCAACACCTAGCCCAAAAATATATCAACATGAACAATTGAAAGAAAATGACTCAAATATCAATGGCTTAGACCCGATAGGAGCCAAATTGATTATCTAGGCTATACAAATAAGATTGGTAGTGATTGAAAATTTGCTGCAATAGAGGAATGAACAAATTACTCAGCTTTAAGATTGGATAGTTGAAGCAAGGATTAGAAGGAAGTTAATTTTGGTTCATAGGCCTAAAAGTGTACCTAGATTGACTTAAGATTCATTTGAAAAGGCCCGACTAAATACATTAAACCAAGTAGCAGGTGCTATAGGACAAAAAATAATGACAAAGGAGGAGCTTAAAAAATATTTTTTAGTTGGATGTAGGAGGACATACCTCATGACAGGTCAATGGGAGTGATGAGGCTCAAAATAGCCTCATTTTGTGCAACCTTTTTGCTTTCTTATTGCACCATTTGACCATGATTTGTTTTATCATTTGCACTAGTACTTGATTAAACATAGTAATTAGGATTAATATAGTACTAAGATAGGAAGCATGAGATTATGTGTTAAGAGGAATAAAATAAGATATTTTTTTGATTAATACCAAGATTTAGGGGATAGAAAATATTATTAGGTTTATGACATATTGATGAGAGCACCAAAGATAATATGGAAGCTAGAATTAGAGATAACTTTACATAGTATAAAATATGAGAATCTTAATAGGCTCCAGAAGTGACACTATACAATGAATTCTAGATGCAACAATAATTGGTTGGCATCAAATACAATAGTGCTCTACTAACACCAGATGTTAGGTTAATAGGTTAGCTCTAGATGTGGTATCATATGGTGATAGAGGACATGGATGGGGACTATTGGTGCTATAAAATTGTAGAATGTATCCCCATAATTACAAGCAAGAGATATGTCATTCTACTAGCCTTTTGGTGATCATGTTAGCAACTAGTCAACTACCTATTGACTTAGCAAAACTAGAACCCATATTTGGATGCTGGAAATCTTGCTTTCCATGAATAACTATGATAAACCAATTTATAACTAGAATATTCTATTTCTAGTTTTGTAAATATGGAAATTAGAATCTAACAAAGGTAGGTATGTTGAATTAGAAACTGTAGGTCTAAAATTTTTGTACCCTTACCTTCAGGAAGATGGATCCACGCCTGGAAGGGGGATGGGAAAAGGATAGGTCTATACCTCGAACGAAGACACACTTTGAATCGTGCCCTATTTTGTGATTTATCGATGAATGGTGGGTTCACAAGGAAGCATTTTGGAGCAAATTTCGAGTCTAGGCTAGGAATGAATTGTATGTGTTCATTTTATTTTAAAAACACTCAAATACCTAGGTTGGCCAGAATGAAGCTAAACTATTCTATATGCAAATTATGATTTATATGCAGACATAAAATAGAAATAAACTCTAAATGCAATGCTTGAAAGGAAAAGGAAGGATCTTACCCGGTTATGGATGTTTGATGAAGGTTCAAATTTTTGAAGTAGTCCAAATCGTCTCTGATTCTGCAAATTCATCTGCAATTGGATAGAATCGCCTGCAATTTTGCAGGTTCATCTGTAATTGCACAGATTCGTTCGAAATTGAACGAAATCACCTAAACCAATTTATTTAGAAACCTACAACAACATAGATAAATGCCAAAACAAGGAAAAATATAGAGCAAAATGTTATTTAAAAGGATAAATTATTAACTGAATGCTTAATTGATCCATGAAAATTTGATAAAATCTGAAACAACAAAATGCCCTCATGTTTTAAGTGGAATTGATCTTAAATGCAAAATGTCATTAAGAATGAGATGAACACCAGATGCAATACATAATACAAATCTAAACTAATTTTAATTGATTAATTGAATTACTAGGAAATGCAAACCTCAGATCTTGATTGCCCCCAAGAGGAGTACAGTCAAGATCACCTGAAATGGTACCAGATCGTCTCCAATAGAGACATGATCGTCTCTATGATATCATCTCTAATTTGAACAAGATCACCTGCAACGATCCAAGCTTCCTCTGACTGATGCAAAACGAAAACCTACAAATGGATCTAGAAAACTTATGTGAATAATCGAATTTCAAATGTTCTAACAGAGTATGGAGCTTGGGTTGCAGGAAATCGATCAGCCAAGGTGAGTTTAATGGAAATCAAGGTTTAAATAAGATTGAGGGGGGAGTTAGGAGGTTAGGAGTCATCCCAATCTGGGATATCTCTAGCAGAACGTCCTCCAATGACGCATACATGCTTTTGCTAAGCTGATAATGGGAGTTGGAACTATTTCTAATTATGAAAATTTAGTTTTTGAATGAAATTGTCTGGACATTCGATTCCAGATGATCTCATCCAATTAGGGATGATATCATCAAATCGACGACAATATCATCCAACTACCATAACTTCCTCTATATTTGGCACAAAAAATGAGGCGAGTGGTTAAAATATGGTTTTACAGTTGATTTTCGAATTATTACCTTAGGGTAAATTAAATTACGTCAATTTTAGGGTGTTACATTTTGCCCCATATTTAGCAAATTTTTTGCAGAAAATGAGTTGAAGAAGAGATTGGCACGCTTTACGAGAAAGCAAAAATTTATTCTTATTTTTAGGTAACGATTCTAAGTCGAATCGTGCAACTAATGACTACCCCATCCGATTTTTTATCCAAATTGAATGTTTGGTAAAAACGTGGAAGAGTTAAAAAAGTGCATTTTTTAATATATATATTTTTGGAAAATAGGGTAAAACCTAATTTCATTTTTATTTTCACTTTTACCATTCCAGAGCTCCGAGGCCAAAGAAATGGTGGAGACCGAGCATCAAGCGATGACAGTGCGACGGGTGATGCAGGTAAGGTTTCTAATCGTTTCTAAAGATTATTAGTTTTAAATTTTTATGTTTAGATTGAATTTTTGTTGGATTTTAGGGCGTCACGGCCGTATTTCTCCACTTTGACAAATTCAAGATGAGATCGTCTTGATTTTGACAAAATCATCCTAATTTCAGCAAGATCGTACCAAACAATCTTGATGAATTCAGGATGGTTACATCCAATTTGGAACGATTTAGCTGTTAGGGCCAAATCATATAGGGTGAGATGATTTCGTCAAAACAAGGATGATCTCATGAAATTAGGAATGATATCGTCTAATAATGGACGATATCAAAAAATTGTTAGGTGATTTTTAATTTGTTGATGTTATTGATTGTTTTATGATGTACTAATTATTGATTTTTGTTGTTTGTTTTGCAGAAGGAATTGTTAAAAATTTGTGGAAATATGGCAGGTTAAGAGATGATTTGGCCACACTAACCCCAGAAAAGAGGGATAATTTAGGGTCAGTGGGACTACAACATGTGGTAGAGATGCCATAGGTGCCTACATATATGGGGCTATTGACAACCCTAGCAGAGAGATGGTATTTGAGGTCATCTTGCTTTCGGCTATCGATAGGGGAGATGACTCCCACTTTGGAGGATGTATGGAGGATTTTGTGAATCCCCATCCAGGGCATATTTATTGATGTTTTGACCAGTTGTGTCCGAGTGATGCTGAGATTGACTGCGATGCTAGCTTCATCCTAGAGAAGGGCAAAGTGAACATCAAAACTTTAAGACATACATATGGAGTATCCACCTTGACTAAGGTGTTGGCTAAGTTGGTAGGTGGATTATTTCTATGCCACCATAGTGGATGTAGAGTACCATGGCTACTTGTAGATGTTATCCAGAGAGAGCACATATACCGATTTGCTTGGGGGTCATATATTCTATGCCGCTTGTATAGGATCCTCCATGAGATCGTGTACAAGAGAGGCAAATGTATGGTTTTGACTTCGCTCCTCCAGGTCTGGTGCTAGGAGCACATCACAATGAGGTGACTTGTGGGGGGGCTACCATTGATAGGGGTTGACCAGGAGAGGCCTAGGGTGTTCTACTGGTGGCTGCATAGATGTTCACAAAGGAGAGTCGATTTACCTACCTCTCATAGGTTGATAGATGATTTGACTCTAGACCAGATTACCTGGAGGCCATAGAGAGAGCTTCTAGGGTGGCAAGAGGATGGGTATGAGTTGGATCACATAAGGAAATTAATTTGGATGAGATTGGAGTGGGGTGAGGTAGAGCTCCACCGGTATGATCGAGTCCTCCGTTAGTTTAGGCTCCAACAGGGGATCCCAACAACGAGGAATTACAAGTTTTCAAGGATGGTATGGGATGCCATACCATTAAGTGGGGTCCTAGACATGTAGTATTTCATGATCCGTAATGAGGATGATGCCCCCATCCAACCAGTGTATGGGGATGATGTAGGGGTTGTTGCGGGTTATGATGCATGGTATGTCATTACTTGCCTTCCACATTTGATGAGGGTGAGGGGACCTATATATATAGTTTTGTAGTGGATTGTATAGCAATGACAGGATGCATCTCAAGGAGAGAGTAGATAGATAGAGCAGGCACCTTCTACACATAAGAGGGTTAGGATGCGAGGTAGACATGTGGTGTCCATGGGTGCTCGACAAACACAGAGGAGATAGTCTGGGGAGAGGCAGAGGGGAGAGCAGACGAGGGAGAGATCTTCTCCTCCATAGGCAGATAGGTATCCTTCGTTCGATAAGGGAAAGGGTGTGAAGGTTGGAGAGAGTAGTGATATGGAAGATCTTCGAGTGGATAATACCACACTGCGAAGGCAGGTGTAGGGTATCTAGGTGATAGACACTACACTGCAAGGACAGTTACAGAGCCTACAAGCAGAGATCCTACGACTCAAGGAGTGAGGAGGAGCTAGGGCATCTGAGTTGGCATGATCGATGGAACAAATCACATTTTATTATGGGATGTACTACGCACTGGCCCCCAAGGGTCATAGAGAGGAGTTTCTTGTAGATATAGCAAGACCTATTTTGGTTGGATTGTCATCTAGGACTTCATCGAAGATGACTTCGAGGACATAGGCTGCAGATGCATTTATGCGACCACCTCCTCCAGCTCCTGGAGGTGGAGGAGATGAGGCAGAGAGCTCAAGAGGCTATAGGAGATAGATAGATGAGGTGTATATATATATATATATATATATATATATATTTGTAGATTTTGTACGATGATTGATTATGTTGAGTCATGTATTGTGGCATACCAATAAATATGATGGATGTATATATTTTGATGATGATGTATATGTAGATATATGTTTTTGTCATGTGACTTATGTTCGTAATGATGCTTTGTGAATTTATGTTTTCATATGATTGCATGTCGTGAAATTTTTATGGTTTTTTCATGCTATAAAATTAAATGAAAAATGTGTTTGTGACAACAAATGTGTGGATGAAAAAGAAAATAGAAAAAAAAAAAAAACTTTTAACAATAAAATGCGAAGGATGTAGACATTGTGACATGACCATTTGATGGAGTCATCGCTCGCTAGGTCATTAAGCTAATCCTGTTATGGGTAGTATCGTAAAAGTATTTGGTTTTGCTTAAGAGTAATTCTTAAGGCTTTTGGTGATGAAAAAGTAATGATGTTTTGATGTTGTTTTAGAACAGGATTTCAAATAATTTTAAGCACGAAAACATGAGAGAATGATTTGTGTGTAAGTATATAATTCCTAAGTGTGATAGGCAATTTAATGTGTACTAAGGAATCAAAAATTGAAATGATAAAATGGTATGAAAATTTCATTTTTCGATGAAGCATGTGTTTGCAAAGAATAATTAAGTCACATATTTTTATAATTTTATAAAACGCTTGTGGAGAAACAAAAATTAAAATGATGACTTGCTCTAGGCATAGAATTCCAAAGTGCGGAATTATACCATCATCACGAAAAATCATGATGGAATAAAATATGATGTTTTATTTGATAATTTTTACGATGGGTATAAAATTATGTAAATATGACTTGCGCTAGGCATAAAATTTCAAATTAGTTAGGAATTATACCATCATAGCAAAAGTAAAGTTTTTGATTTGTAAGATTTTATTGCAATATTTTGAAATATTTTGATAAAAAATAAAATTAAAGTTTAAGAGATCGCGAAATTGACTTACACTAGGCAAAATTTGCAAGTATGAAAATTTTGAATTTATAATTTCTTGAAAATGATGCCATCATAATGAAGTCAATGTTTTTGTAAGCAATAACTATTTTGTGAAAAATAATGGATACCTTCTTTTTTTTTTAGAAATTTTAAAATCATATTTTAATTTATTTCAAAGAGAAATTTAAATTTATCTAGAACCAGTGTATACAAATGTAATTTCATTGCCCATTTCAATTTAACATAATGACACAAAATATCCGAAAGATCAACTGTGTGTGCTTTGTAGTGTTCATTTACTGATTTTGAGTAAGGTATTTTGATGCAAGAAATTTGAATGAACCAATGTGTGTGCAATTGAAGATTCATTAACCATGATTTTTGTGCATGTAACCGTACCAAACTACTATGTAAGCTAGGTCGTCAAAAGTTAGCTAATCCAAAAGCTGACATAGGTTTGTACAAAAGAAGGTCGCTAATGTGACAGACGTGTCACCACATGAGAAGGAGTTACACAAGGCCAAGCAAGTTAGGCACAAATCACATGTTATGGGGTTTACCTCACAGTTTTTGAATAATTGAGAATTCCAGGGATTCAAGCTCATTCACTCTTCTTTTCTTTTCAAATGGTAGGGGGGATTTTATTGCTTTTCTTTTTCTCTTTTCTTGCTTTTTCTGATTTTTTTGGATTTTTGACTTTGATATTTGATATTTCTTGGATATTTCTTGGATTTCTTTTTGTATGTTGAACATTGCTATTTTTTTTCTTCTTCTTTTTCTTTATATTCTAGGGATACTTGCTCAGCTTAGATGTGGAGCAAGGGATTTTTATTCTGGGTAGATTTGAGATTGTCATTTTGCCAATTCTCAAAGATTCTAGACCATGCACATGATAGGATAGCAGGGGAAAATTTTCACTTAAGAGACCACAACTACTGTGTAGTATTGTTTTTCGAATTTGCAACAAATAATTTTAATATGTAAAAGTAGATTTGATTCAAATAAATAGCGAGATCAGTTTCCAAAACTCAAAATATTAGTTATTGCAATAGTGATTTGATATAAGAGAGATTTATAGTCATAATGCTAAGATCAAAAATATTTATTCATGTGGATTTAATGTGCATGGTCCAAGATAACTTTTAAATTCATCCGAAATAAAGGAAAATATAACTTTAAAATTTCAACTTTGGTAATGTAAATGAACATGTTTTTGATAGTTTTAATGAATTTTGATTTTTTTTTATTTTGAATTATTATGTAAATTGCTTGAAATGAGAAAAGCTATGCAATGTAAATGTTTTTGAAGGTTTTTAAGTTTTTATATGAATTGCTGAAATGAGAAAACATATACAATTATGTACAATGATGAGTCATTTTTTTTTTAAGCATAATATCATTTAAGATGCATAATTTTCATGGGTTCCTTGAGATATTTTCCATCCAAGGTTGCCAATCGATATGCACCCGATCCAAATTTAGCAGTGATGATGTATGGTCCAAGCCAATTGGGCTGAAATTTGCCTTTATTATCTTTAGTTGCATTAGTATTATTTTGATTTTCTTTTAAGACTAGATCGTCGACTTCAAAAGATCGGTTATGCACTTTATTTGAACATGCTCTTTTGAGCTTGTTTTTATAGGCACAAATATGTTACAAAGCAGTGATGCACTTCTCATATAGAAGCTCCAGCTAACTAAATCTTCCAGCACAATATTCATCTCCTACTTCAGTATCTTGAAGTAGCAGATCTAAAGAAGGAACTTCTAGCTCAAAAGGAAAGACAACTTTAGCACCGTAAACCAAAAAAAAAGGTGAAGCACCTGTGGGAGTATGAATACTGGTGCAATAAACCCATAAGGAAGGATATAATTGCATATGCCAGTCACGGCCTGATTTGTTAACTAATATTTTGAGAATTTTAATTAAGATTTTATTTGATCCTTTAGCTTGGCCATTACCCTAAGGATAATAGGGAGTGGACCAACGATGTTGAATTTTATATTTCTGACATAATTTTTCAACATCTTTATTTTTGAAACAAGTTCTATTATCTGGGATGAGATTTGAAGGAATCCCAAACCTATAAATGATTTGATTGAAAATAAATTTTGAAAATTGGGTTTCCATGCAAGAAGCTAAAGGTATAGCTTCTACCCACTTTGTGAAGTATTTAGTTGTTGTTATGGTGAATTTGTGACCATCATATGATATAGGATTGATTTTCCCAATGATATCTAAACCCCATTTAGAGAAGGGCCAAGGAGATGAAATAGCTTGGAGTTCTTGAGCAGGAGCATGGACAAGGTCAGCATGCTTCTGGCACTTGTCGCAATGGCATACATAATCATGTGCATCCTTTTCCATGGTGGGAAAAAAATATCCTATTCTAAGGATTTTATTAGCTATGGCACTACCACTAAGTGTCCTCCACAAGATCCGTCATGGGCTTCACTTAAAGCTCTTCTAGATTCGTCTATATTTAAACATCGTAATAAGATACCTTCAAAGGATCTCCTATACAAAGTATTTCCAACTATTACGAAGTGAATTGCTCGCTTACATAATAACCGACGTTGGTTTCTATTGAAGGTTTCAGGGAAAGTTCCCATCTGGAGAAAATTAAGGATGTCGATGTACCATGGTTCAGGAGTAATTTCGTTGATTAGAAATATATCCAATGGCTCTAAATAGGATTTAGTAGAAGCAAGTTCTTGGCATCGGTGAATAATGATAGTAGCATAATCTTCATCCAACTCCAAGGGTAATAAGGAAGCGGCTGCAACCATATCATTAGTAGCACTGTTACTAGTTCTAGGAATAGCTTCTAAGGTGACCTTATCAAACACGGACAACAACTGTAATACATATGCTTTATATGGGAGAATTTTATCATCTCAAGTCTGATAAACATCATTAATTTGATTTATCACTAATTGAGAATCACAAAAAACTAATAAGTCTTTAATTTTCAGTGCTAAAGTGGCTCACAATCCAAGGATTAGAGCCTCATATTCAATAGTATTATTTGTGCAAGCAAATGTTAAATTAAAATATAATGGTATAAGGTGCTTTTGAGGGGATATTAAAATAATACCTACACCAGCCCCACTCATGCATCAGGCTCCATAAAAATATAAAGACCATTGTTTCGAATGATCCTCCTCTAGGTTGAGGCATTCATCAGGAAACTCAATGATGAAGGGATGAGTGGCTTCTAAGGGTGCAACAACTAATTGGTCTGCTAATATTTGACCCTAAATGGATTTTTGACCTATGAATGTGAGCTCAAACTCACTTAGAGCAAAAATCCACTTAGCTATGCGATCATATAGATAAGGTTGGCTCATGAGATACCTCAGGGGATCAGATTTGGCAATGACATATGTCTTTTGACTAAGCATATAATGGCATAATTTCTACATAGAAAATGCAACTGTCAAACATAAATTTTCTAGTGATGTATAACGAGTTTCGTAACTTATTAATGTTCTGCTAATATAATAATTTTCTCGTTCTTTCTTCTCATTATCAAGTTGAGCTAACATAGCTCCTAAGGAAAATTCTGAAGCATAAATATACAAGATGAAGGGACGAATAGTTTTGGGATGCGCAAGCACATGAGGACTTAAAATATATTGTTTTATTTTTTCAAAGGCTTATTTACATTCATCATCCCATTGAAAGAGGATATTTTTCTTAAGCAATTTGAGAAAAGGTCCAGTTTTGTCCGCTAGCTTATCAATGAAATGACGAATAGTTTGAAGTTTACCTTGTAAACTTCATAATTCAGATATGTTTTTACAAGTTGGCATATCAATGATAGCCTGAATTTTAAGAGGCTCAATTTATATGCCGCACAAAGAAACAATAACCCCCAACAACTTTCCTGACTTAACTCCAAATATGCATTTTGTTGGGTTTAAACGGATATGGTATTCTCTTAACCGATCAAATACTTTTCTCAAATCATCTAAATGTTCATCTTCTTTAGCATAACGGGCTATAATATCATCCACATAATCATACATAATATCATACATCATATCATGAAAAATGTAAGTCATTTCTCGTTGATAGGTTGCACCTGCATTCTTTTAATCCGAATGGCATTACTTTCCAACAAAAGGTTCCCCAAGGGGTGATAAAAGTTGTTTTAGCTTGGTCTTCAGGAGCTATCCTGATATGATTATAACCTAAGAATCCATCCATAAGGGATAGCATACCAATTCTAGCAGTAAAATCAATGATCTAGTCCATATTATGAAGAGGGAAATCATCTTTAGGATATGCAACATTGATGTCTCTAAAGTCTATACAAACCCTAATATTGGTTGTTTCTTTTTTAGTTACAAGGACAACATTAGAAATCCAATCAGCATAATCAATGGCTTGAATGAATGTAACATTTAGGAGTTTTTTCTAACTCACCTTTGACTAGTAGGGCAACCTTAGGATGCATTTTTCTAAGTTTTTATTTAACTAGTTTCACATCCGGTCGTACTACTAGATGATGCATAACTACATAAGAGTCTAAACCAGGCATATCTACGTATGTCCAAGAAAAAACATCACTATATTTTGTAATAAATGCAATGTATTTATTTTGTTTTTCTTCATTTAATTATGATCCAATGTTGACTATGTGAGAATTCTCTTCTATTCCAATATTAACTTTTATGACACTTTCCACTTCCATATGTAAGTCTCTTTGAAAATTAGGAGTTGTGGGTGACACACCCAGTTCTTGTAATTCTTCTAAGGTCAACTTAGATAATTCCTCTTGAGGGGTTGTGGCCTCAAGATGAGCTATAGGTGGTATAGACCCATCAAAATAAAAGCCATTATGCAATAATTCTCCAATGGAAATATCATGGAAAATGTCACCCTCTAATTGTTCATCCGGCTCAACAATCATTTCAGGGTAAGCTATAGACAAGATATTACAAGAAAATAACTTACCCATAGACTTAGAGATCTCTTGTTCGTCCAAATAATCTTTATAGGGTATTAAGTGATCATCATACTCAAATGGAAATAGCTGATACTTATTAGAAAATAGGCCTATACCGCATCGGGAAGGCCATGCTTCGACCTCAAAAGGTTCTTTCATGTCATTTTGGAAAGGTCTCAAACCTTTCCCTTCATATCCTAATTTAAGCATTATAGGTTTAGCTTTGATATATTTATCAAAAAAATAACATTGAGCATATCCATCATTATTGGTTTTAATATTTCTAGGTATTCTACCCTAATCATATCCCTTATAAATGAAGGCACAACTCCCAACGTGGTAAATACTTCCCATAGGTTGTGGCAAGCCCAAAGTGTGAGGAGACAGTGGTAATTTGTTTAAGGCAAGGGAATATTGTATGGAAAAAGATGTTTCTTCTGATGTTATGAGGATTTTGGATAAATCAGGTAATATTTCATCTGATAAAGCATATGAGGTAGAAGGAGCCTCTTCCATGGTTTTAGATATAGAAAACATAAATTTGGTAGATGTGGATGGAATAGAGGTTGTAATAGGTGGAATTACTATGGATTCATACGGTGTAGGGGTAGAACAAAGAGGAGTTATCATGGGACTAGTATTAGATGTAGATTTTGGTGGAGATTCCTTAGGATAACACTGAGGAGATGGAGATGTAATAGGTGTAGATGGAGGAGATGATATATTAGGTGTAAGTTTCACATGTTTAGAAGGAAATGCAGAATTATGATGAGTAGAAGATAATGCGAGGAAAAATTGAATCCTAATAGGTTTTGCCAAAGCACACATATCAAATGGTCTAGGATCACCATGAATGATGACCAATTGATTCTTGAATTCGAGTTTGACACATTGGTGAAAGGTAGAGGGTACAACTCGCATTGCATTGATCCAAGGGCGACCCAAAAGTATATTGTACGATGCAGGGCAATGTACAATAAACACGATTGTATCCAAAGTTCTCTGACCAACCTGCAATGGAATTGTAATAACTCCACATGTTTCTTGTATTTCATCATTAAAGGCTTTTATGATCATATTTGTTCTCTTCATCTCATCACTTCTAAATCTAAATCTTTGGTAAAAGTCAAAAGTACAAATATTTAGGTATGAACCATTATCAAGTAAAACTCTTTTGATAGCTACATCTCCGATTAATGCAGTAATGTACAAGGAATTGTCTTTATGTAAACTATGAAGTGGTATATCTTTATCATGAAATTCAATACAATCAACTTCACGAGGTATAATAGTATTTACCATATCTTCAGGTTGTATGTCTTGTGGTACCATAATTTGACTTAATGTACACATTAACTCTTCCCTATGTGTGGGAGATGATATTAGAAGGTCTAAGAGAGAAATCCTTGCTATAATATTAGAAAGTTGTTCATTAATATCATAAGGGTGTTTGGGTTGAGCATTTGGTGCATTATTTCCTTTACTAGGAACCTTCAAAATAAACGGGGCTGGATTATCATTATGATTTTGACCTTGTTGAGAATTTTGGACCTGTTTTCTAGTAACGAATTTGATGCTACCAATAATATTATTGTGTGCATGGTGAATGGGTCGTGGTCTACCATTTATGGCTTACTCATTAGGGAGGATTTGTTGTGAGGATGGTCGTGTCATGACCCTTCTTGGAAATGGTTCCTCTGGAACCATATGAGCTGTGATAGGAAGAATAGGTTCTGACTCGTCTTCAGAGCTATTTTATTGTCTGGATGTAATATCTAGGTCACTTTTTGTTTCAGAATCTGTATAACTTGGATATATTGTTGGAATTTTATGTATGGGTCTAGTGGTGACCACATATAATGTTGTCCCAAATATCTCAAAGTCTTGAGAAGGTACATGTCCACTAATGGTTCCCACATATTGGGTTGGATGGGGAACATTATGATGCTTGGCTTGATTAGCCACTTCTTTACCGTATTTAGGTAAAGTATGTTGAAAAATATCCAATGTTTTATTTGCATTCTTATTCTGATTTTGTTATGTATCTTTCTGAGCATTATTTGGAGCATTTTTTTTGGTTGGAAATTTTGTACTTCCATTTTGTTGTTATCAATCAAGTCTTGTATTTTATGTTTTAATCTCTTGCAAGAATTTGTTGAATGTCTAGGTCCTCTATGGAAATCACAATGTAGGTCAGCTCTATATCCAGGTATGGTTGTATCAGGTTCCCGAATATTAAGTAATTGTATTAGACCTCTTTCTAATAACTATGGAAAGATAATGGATAAAGGTTGATTTAACCTAATAAATTATCTCAAAGGTCTATCAGGAGCCTTCAATACAAACTTCTCTATAGTTTTTGTAGCATTAAAATTTACAGTATTTCTACTGTCGATGACTCCATAACCCACAACCTACTTATTCTTATATTTAGTTTTAGATGCCTTATAATCATATTTCTTTTTAAATTGGCCTCTTCTAATGAGGGCATCTTCAACTCTTCGTGCTAAGTCTATAGCCTGATCGAAGGTTGTCAATGTAGCAGTTGAAAGCTCATAGCATAATTGTTCTTGCAAGTTATTGATAAAAATGTCCAACATATCTCTATGGGGTAATGCAAAGTGTAATTTCCCTAGCATATGTCTCCATATTGCTAGAAAATCTACAAAGCATTCATCTTTGCCCTATTTCAAGTTGTATAAATCCTTAATTGTCACATGCCTCTCTATGTAGGCACTAAATTGGTGGACAAATGATTCAGCTGTTTCTTCAAAATTTCTCAAAGAATTGGTAGGCAATTGATAATACCATTCCAATGCCATGCCTCCCAAGCTTTTTGAGAATATATTTAGCAATAGAAAATCATCATGATATATATCATGACATGCTATTCTAAACATACGAAGATGCTCTATGGGATTTTCGATTCCTTTATATATAGGGAGAACAAGCATAGGAAAATGCTTAGGATAAGGTTGGGCAACCACTATGGGATCCAAAGGTTGACTACACATATCTCGATAGTTATATGAGGGATGGTACGAGTCTATCTGGTCCATGCAGAAAACTAATTGTTTCACTATAGTTTCAAGATTACTAGATTGTCCACCATACTGATTTGGTTGCATTATGGTATTGGCTATTTGAGTGTATGAAGGGGTGACATAAGGATTCGATGCCAAATTACTATTATGCAAAGCATTACTAGGAAGGGTGTTATGAAGTGGATGTGGGACAGTGTTCTATTGAACCTTTTGATGTTGATAGTTGGTATTTGGTTTCGGTTTAAGTTTATGTTGTTTTGAAATTTGTTGATTAATAGCTTGAGAGAATAAAGTAGTAATGGTCTTTGAGGTGGAGGATTGTTATTTGGTTTATTGACAGGTACTTTAGCATGTTGGGTTGTCTGATGTTGTTGCATGTTTTGAATCGGGGATGCCATATTTGCATTTGATGGTCCTGCTTGGTCACTTTCTTGATCTATGAATGAAATAGGGTTTGTATGCATTTGAAATGCATTTTCTAAAGTGGCCTATGTTTCACTAATTCCAGCTTTATCTACTAATACTGCTAGGTTGAAATCCTCAATGTTGGTTTTTACAAATTTTAGAAGGTGTTCCATAGATTTAAAGTTAACAGTTCCTTCTGAAGTCACCTTAGGTGATCTAGTTTCATATTCTCTATTAATTTCTTCTTGTTCATAGTCTTCAGCAGGACTCTCATCACGGTGGTCATGAGCACCTTCCTCTTGATCTTGTTCTTCAAGATGGGATTTTGAGTAGGTCGTGGTTCCACTCACTCATCATCTATTTGTTTACCACTCCTTAGTTTAGGCATTATGGTAGATTTGAATTTTTGCAAATATATATATATATATATATATATATGCGATGGAAATTAAGGAGGTATATATTTAATACCTAATTAATATAATGTATATATGTATGTTTTTTTTTTTTTAGATTTTTATATTTTTAATTTGCAGAAATTAAAGGAAAACAAGAAATACAAAATATTATAATATAAGTATTATAAATATTATAACCTAGCTCTCCAGAAACAACTTATAAATATCATTGATGGGTTCAAGTTCATCGGGTGTCATGTAAAGCTCTTCTTCAAATAGAAAGTTGTATTTCAAAAATTGGATAAAATGTGCTACAATGATATGATCAACTTCAGAATTAGACACATAAAAATAGAGTTCGTGAAAATATTCTCGATATAAGACTACCCTAGGAACTCTGCTGAATCTTCTTCTATCAGTCAAGACAACCTCTTGGTCTTCTATATGAGATAGAAATTTATGTACTACCACAACATTTTCAAGATAGTCTTCAAAATTATATATGTCAGAGGAAATGATTGCTCGTTTATCTGCTAGCCATCTATGGAAAGCTCTCTGAAGTTCATGAAAGAAGGATAAGTTATCAAAATCTAGGATTCTGTCTAAACCAAACCTCTTGATTTTTCTTAAGTTCAGGTGCTCTAGACTCAATAATGGTTAACCTTCTATCCAATTCATCCCAATGTGCTTGATATCTAAATCTAGGACCTCTAACTAGAGTAGAAATTTCTATGGTTGCTAGTTGAACACCAAAATTAATCAAAACACCATGTCTTCTATTGTAATCTACCATCTAATGGATTGATAAGTCAAATGATCTAAAATTTTAAGTTCTCTATATTTTTTTTTGTTTTAAAAATATTTTTAATGTGTTTCACATTAGGTTCACCAAATAATGTAGGTCTAAAATTTTCACACCCTTACCTTCAGGCATATGGATCCGCACCCAGAAGGGGGATGGGAAAAGGATAGGTCTACACCTCGGACAAAGAGACACTTTGAATCGTGCCCTCTTTGGTGATTTTTTGATGGATGGTAGATTCACGAGGAAGCATTTTTGGGCAGCTTTCAAGCCTAGGCTAGGAATGAATTGGATGTGTTCATTTTAGTTTAAAAACACTCAAATACCTAGGTTGGCCAGAATGAAGCTAAACTATTATATATGCAAATTGTGATTTATATGTAGAAAAAAAACATAAATAAACTCTAAATGTAATGCTTGAAAGGAAAAGGAAGGATCTTACCTAGTTTTGGATGTCTGATGAAGGTTCAGCTTTTTGAAGTAGTCCAAATCATCTCTAATTCTGCAAATTCATCTTTAATTGGATAGAATTGCCTGCAATTTTGTAGGTTAATTTGTAATTGCGTAGATTTATCCAAAATCGAACGAAATCATCTGAACTTATTTCATCACAAACCTACAACAACACAGATAGATGCAAAAACAAGGTAAAATACAGTGCAAAATGCTATTTAAAAGGATAAAACATTAACTAGATGCTTAATTGATCTAATAAAATCCAATAAAATTTGAAATAACGAAATTCCCTTATGTTTTAAGTGGAATTGATCCTAAATGCAAAATATCATTAAGAATGAGGTGAACACCAGATGAAATACAGAATAAAAATCTAAACTAATGTAAATTGATTAATTGAATTACTAGGAAATGCAAACCTCAGATCTTGATTGCCCCCAAGAGGAGTATAGTCAAGATCGCCTAAAATGGTATCGGATCATCTCCAATAGAGATGAGATCATCTCTAATTTGAACAAGATCACTTGTGATGATCCAAGCTTCCTCTTACTGATGTAAAATGAACACCTGCAAATGGATCTAGAAAACTTATGTGAATAATCGAATTTCAAGATATTCTAATAGAGTATGGAGGTTGGGTTGCAATAAATCGATTAGCTAGGGCGAGTTTAATGGAAATCAAGGTTTAAATAGGATTGAGGGTGGAGTTAGGAGGTTAGGAGTCATACCAATCGGGGAGATCTCTAAAGAAACGTCCTCCAATGACATGGAAATGCTTCTGCTAAGCTGGGAATGGGAGTTGGAATTGTTTCTAATTATGAAAATTTGGTTTTTGAACGAAATCATCTGGACCTTCGGTTCTAGATGATCTCACCCAATTAGGAACGATATCGTCAAATCGACGATGATATTGTCCAACTACCATAACTGCCTCTATATTTGGTGCAAAAAATGAGGTGGGTGGTTAAAATATGGTTTTACAGTTGATTTTCGAATTATTACCTTAGGGTAAATTAAATTGTGTCAATTTTAGGGTGTTACAGAAACTGTTACACATTATTTTGTTAGCATCTATTGAAGTAAATTTTCCAAGTATGTTATTGTTGTAATATTCTAATAAAATAAGGTAATGAAGGGTATTTTCCTCATTAGCTATTATTAGGGAGAGAGTTTCACAATTTAAGATTTTTATTGATGTTACTATGATTATTATTATTGTTGTTTGTTATTTGTTATACTCTATAGTAGACTCTATCACTATTTAAAACCTACAATGCAATATTGGATTTGAAGTTGTTGGAAGGCATTTGTTGGTGTGAGTTGAGTTAGACCCTTCCTTTCCACAATGCTATAGAGCAAGGGACCACTGTAAGTGAGGTGGAATATGTTTCTTTAATGCAATTTTATATATGTTGTAGATGTAGTTCAATTCAAATTTTGTTTACTTTATGGATTCATCAGAGTTAAATAGCTATTTCAGTTAATCTCCCGAGAGGAATAAATATAAATTAGTTTTAAAAAATAAAAATATTGTTATTGATATATTGTGTTGTTAAAGAATGCATCATTTTACATTTAGCTTTTAAGATTACACTCTCTTTTATTTTTGCTATAAGCACATTTATTTCTAGCATATGATAGTCTTTAGAGTAATCATTTCCTTTTTTTTTCTAGAATGTGTTTCTGTGTTGTCTTTTAGTTGTTTTAGAGTAGAAAACCTAGACCTGACCTTACCTAAACTATTCCTAGCACATACAACCTTTGAAAACCATCTCATATTTGATAATTAATTAAAGAGGCAATTATAAAACCAATCATACATAACTATCATAATAATACACTCATGCTCCCCATATATCCAAAACTGGTATGCTCCCTCAATAAATATATAAAACTAGAAAATCAACCTAATAAATCACCAAAAACTTGTGGATTTAAATTGGTAGGTGTCAAATTTGAGATCTCAAATATAGTACCCCTTCTACTATTGGCGATGTTGGTGGTGGCATGTGAACTAACCTTTGATATGGTCTAGTCACAGACTTGGATTGAGTCCATGATCTCATATTAGATGGTGATGGTTATCACTGCTCTATTGGAATGACCACATGATATAACCCTTGATAGTAGTAATTACTCTCTATCTCTAACTAAAAGTATACCTATGCCTAGACTAGTTATACATAAACCTAGCCTAGATGGTTAATTATGGGATCATAGTCACATCTCTACTCCTAAACCCTATAACTAATATTTGAGTCAAATACATCATTCCTCTCCCTCTAAATTTGCTCAACCTACTCCACCAACTAATCCATCTTCAAAAAAATCCTAGTCACCAATCTGGTTAATTGGTATCTCTTAGCCACCACCTACTCATACTAGCTCATATTGGTCCTGATAGTCCTAACGCTCTGCCTATAGATCCATATCTAGGATTTTTATATGGTCCTTCACCTTGGCCAAGGCATCTTGTAGCATCAACATATACCTCATCATCGAGGCCCTCTTTACCTTTGCCATTTCATCTAGGGTCATTCTTAGTCTTGCCTTAGATAGTTCCATTTCCTAGGGGTACCACTATGAGTGGACCCACAATTAATGGCCTCATAGGTGATGATCCCAATACCTCTCCTCCTTCCCTCTCCCTCTATCTTTGAAAGGCCACCCTTATATGCCTCTATATAATAGGCATTGCTTGTCATTGTGTACTTGATCTAACTAATATCATGATCCTTTGAGGATATAATTCTCTATACAAATACTTATAACTTAGCACAACCCTTGCATCATGACATGCTATATCGATTATCAAAGCATCATCAATATCAGACTCTATAAAACTATCAAAGTTATGTAGGCCTCTAAAAACCCTCTCTCTCATGGTCCAATTATACCTTTGCTCGCTTAGCACTAGCACATCCTTTCATTTGTCAAATTACCTTAAGATCCAATCAACTCTATACATATCACACTCCCTACGTAGTCCCATAATCCATTGAATGTGTCTAACTCTTACCAACTGCATGACATCCTTAGGCCATCCTAGATTCCTCCTCTATGGCTTCCACACTATTTGACTTGATTGTAATTCATCAATTACCTATCGTGTAGGTGCTAGTGTGCCTCTAAATGGATGCTACCTCCCATACTCAAAATCATAGGCCCACTAGAATTTTTTTGGTGCCCCAACATCACCAACCCATACTAGATGCACCTTTGGGTACTGTATTGCAAGGTGCTCCCAACACCAAACCTAGAGTAGTGTGAAACATATTAGTCTTTGAACGCCCTTGTAAAAAATATTGTATAATGTGCAATGTAGCCTTGCTATGATCATAGGTATTGAGGTAAACTAAACCTGATGATCTCTCATGTGGGAAATCACTTTGCCTTAATTATAAGGTATCAATCTCCTACTTATATCACCTACTAAAAGTCTATATATGATAGTGCATAATAGATCAATTGATCAACCTAAAATCTTATCTCCTTACATGATGTTAATAGCAATGCCACACTATGTGAAGAGGATTCAAAATCACCCATGAGCATCATTAATGCCTGAGCCTTGTCCTGGTTGATATCAACATGTGCTCCTTGAATTGATGCCCTTAAAATCCACAAAATGTCCTCCAATGATACAAATATATCCTATAGGTAGATAAAATGTACTTTAATTTTAGTACCAATGCTCCACCACTACTATAAGTAGAGCTTATTTAAACTTGACATTGGGAGGGCTATGTATCCTATTACTATTGCATTCAAGAGTAGTTGATCTTTCATGGCTAGTATGTAAAATATAGACTTCAAAATGTGTGATAGTTGCTCCCAATAAGATAAAATCCTATACTATCAACAAAAAAATCCTATCTACTAGCCTAACTAACCTAATTAAATCCCTCAAATTAGCTTATTTTCTTTCCCTAGCAAAATCACTGACTAGAAGCAAAAATGTTACAAGGACAAAATCACCACCAATAAAAAAATTGCTACTTTACAAGATTGCCATTGGTAAATGAATTCACTACCAATAAAACAACTACTAATGATTAAAATAAATGTCAGCCAAGGAAAACATGACAACAAAATTGTTGGTTGACGACAAAATCACTATTGCAAAAATAAAACATAAGTTTTAATAAAATTCAAAATTCCAAGTCAACTTTTTTTTATACATACTTGAAGTCTTGCATCTCTTTGTCCCACTAGTGCTTACAATGCATTTGCACAATGAACAGGGTTTCCATATTGGGCCATCAAAAATCTCATTCAATTTTCCTCTATAGAGCTCTAAAAATCTATCCTCACATGGTAAATATGACATGTATTTTACTCCTCCCTTTTACCCAACCCCTCGCCTACCTGGGTCAATTTTTACCTCCAATTTCTATTTATCAACCTAGCCTAATCATGTTTCCTCAAAAATGTTAATATTCCCTCCAAAAATCAAGGGGGAACCTTGAGCTAAGGGTACAAGTGTAATTTATGCTATCTTAAAGCATAAAATTTTACATTGCTTATAAGCAAGTTATTTCCTCACCTTGCACTTTGTATTAATATGTCAAACATTAGAAAGTTTTCTTCCCATAAAATTGAGGCATATTCAACTATTTTTGATGTATTTATTGTGTAATAAATACATCCAAAAGGGGGAAAATATAGATACCTGATTTTGGCACAAAAAAACTCCTAGTAAACTCACTAGACAATCAAAGAAATCCAATTAATTGTTTTATCCTAAATTTTGAGCATCGATTGCCTAGCGATAGAGCAAAAGTATTGGCAAAAAATTTGTTGACCTCTCTTGTAGACATTTTGACTTATCTTGCTGAAATTTGACCTATAACAATGAAAATAGAAAAATTGCTGGAAATAAAATCACCATGGTAGTGATTTTGCCTTAATAAGTGCAAAATCCCATATTTTCGATTCTTTTTCATTCTTGAGCTTCCTACCACTAATGAAGCTATTTTTGCCTTGGATACATAGTTGTTGGTTTTTTAAGCCTTACTACCATAAAATATCATAGGTACCAAATATAAAATAGCCACAATAATAATATGAACTAATCTTGAATAACAAAAGTGAAACAATACTCACAGTATAGCAATATACAAGCTCACTTTCTTTCTTTTGAATAAAACTAGATAAGATTACAATTTTGGAGCTTTGTCTCCATCCTATAGCTTTACAAGATAACTCTTCACATTATTGATTTTGCCTTTCATATGACCTTTATATTCTTAACCTATCACTTGTGTATAATACTCTTAGCCTTATTCCATGACACATGTACATATCCTGCACATCCTAATTTATCAAATAATGTAATATCATCTAACATCCCCTTGTATTACATTATTTAATATATAATTCTCTTTATGTACATAATAGATTCTAGAATATTTGAATTTTTTTTTGATTAAGTGATTTTGTAAAAATATCTACAATTTGATCTTCAATAGAAACATGCTTTAACTAAATATGATGATTTTGAACATGATCCTTGATAAAATGACATTGAGCTTCAATATGTTTTGTTCTTTAAAAAATAATTAGATTTTTATTTAGATTAAGTACTCCTTGATTATCATAATTTATCCATATAAGAGTTATTTTGATGCCCATATTTGATAATATATTGTAACTATAGTTCTTCACAGACCGCATCTTTTACTACACGATATTTTGCTTCTATAGATGAGAGTGCCACTACATGTTGATTTTTACTGTACCATGAAATAGGTCTAGAGCCAAGATAGAAAACATAGCCTGATGTATGTTTTTTCATTCATCGATCCTGCATATCTAAGTCTGAATATCCTTATAAACAAAAATTATCATCATCCTTTTTATATGTTATTCCATATTTTGTAGTTTTGCTAACATATTGTAGTATTATTTTTGTAGCTTTCCAATGTATTTCCTTGGGTTCTTTCATAAATCTTGAAATATAATTCACAATAAAAAACTATATTTGGTCTTTTATTTGTTAGATATAGAAGACTTTTGATTAATTGACGATAAATCGTGGCTGATATTAGAGGTGTCTCATCATATCTAGATAATTGTAATCCTTGCTTCATAGGTGTATCTTGGATTTACATATTTACATTCTATTTTTTCAAGTAATTGCATATTTTGTTTGTGTTATTGTGATATCAGTTTTATTTTTATGAATTTCTAAACCAAGATAATAATGAAGAAGTCCTAAATTTGTCATTTCAAAATCCTTCTCTAGGTTTTTTTTTTAATTTCATTTATCAGAATTTTTGAGATTTCTATAATTACTATATAATAAACATATACTATGAGTATTATTACATCATGTCTAACCTTTTTGTATAGATATTTGGACCTAACAAACTTCTTTTGAAATTATGTTGTAACAAATGATTATTAATCTTTATATACCATGCTCTTGTTGCTTTCTTTAGACCATACAAGGATAATTTACAAACTTTATATTCTTGTCCCATAAATCACAAACCCTTATGGTTGTGATATATATAATTTTTCTTCAATATCACCATTAATAAATGTATTTTTTACATCCATATGATGTAGTTTCCATCCATGATGTGTTGTTAAAGCATAAATTGTTTAAATAATAGTCATTATTCTTGTTGGTACAAAAGCTTATTCATAATTAATTCCTATTTGACCATTTTCTTTCACAACTAGTCGAGATTTGTATTTGTCAAGTGAACCATTTACTTTATATTGTATCTTGTAGATCCATTTACATCCAACTATTTTCTTTCCCTGAGTTAAATCAACTATATTTCATGTTTTCTTTTTCATCAATATTTCATATTATGATTCTGTAGTTGCCTTCCATTTTGGATGATTTAAAGCCTTTAGTATCATTATAGGTTCTACTACAGAACTTATCAATCTCCTATTAATTCTTGTTAAACTATGAGTTTGGGATCTTGTAGTAGTAAGATCTAGCATTTACTCTAATTTTGAGTCCTTAAGTGTATCTCTAAGCCATATTGGTTATTTCCTTTGTGGGATTGTAGCAGTCTCTAAGTTATCAATCTATTCATTATGTAGGCCCAAAATGGCCACATAGGAAAATTTTGCAATTTTTGTCTAAGTGGAAAAGTCTTCATTTCGCACACCCTACAATGTATTTTTGAGTGGATCCACAATAGGAGGCATGAGTCCACCCAACACTTCATAAATTTTCACACTTGGAGCGATTACGAAAGGCTTCCTTTGTGTTTGTTTTCGGATTGGAGACACCTCTCGAATCCACAAAATTTTTAAGAGAAGAATGACGTCAACGATAAAAAAGTGCGGATTGGTGACCGCTCGATATTTTGGAATACTTCATGCGTGGCTAAGTCTTGGAAGGCCTGATCTCAGAGAACCCATAGAGTATTTTCATCTAGAATAGTGACAAGGCAGGATGCTATGGACAAGGTGGATGTGGATTCGTGACTAAAGGTGATTTTTATTTCTCCTTTACAAAATGGCGAAAATGCAGGATGTTTTATTCCGAAGGTAGTGCAAAATGGAGAAAAGGTCACTTTGTACTATGACGGGTCTAGATTGATGATCATATGCCAATGCACTTGCTCAGCCTGGAATGGAATCCATAAAAGTTGTAGAGAAAGAATGACATCATCGATATTTTTGTGTGGATTGGTGAATACCTTGTGGATAATAAAGGAATCTAAAGAACAAAGAACGAATTCGTTCTTGCTTAGCTTTTAGGTTATTTGGGAGTCGTATTGGTGATTCTGTAGTTTCTAAGATAGAATGATGATGTCACCAACATTTTAAAGTGAAATGGCACTATGTTCTCCCCATCATCATAATAAGCTTGTATTAGAATGAATCTGAGCCATACAATAAGGGGGATCAATGGTGAGGATTGTGTCAAAGAATATGAGGTATTTAGGGACATTTCTCCACCAGAATTAGAACAATTAGTTGGAAGAGGAAGATGAAGCATCGAGGATTTTCAAGAAAGCTGAACCAAAGGTGGTTACAGATTGATAGAGGAAGATAGCATCCAAGAATAATCAAAGATAGTACATGATTTCCAACGGATTGGACTCCAGTTGCATCAAACAACTAGCAATTTGTAGAGGCCTTGAGCTTCCATGGTAGACCACTTTCAGTAGATTTATTGGAGGATGTACCAGTAAGAAAATACCAACAAGAACTCTCTGCTATGTTGTTAAAATTAAATCTTTGTAATGTTCTTTGTAATTTTAATTTTTGTAAAACTATAAATAGAGGTCGAACCCTCATTTTTAAGGGTCAGCTCTAGTGTGTTTGCCTATGCTACTATAAATATTCCCAAGAGCTAATGGAAGGAGTATTACATTGATATTCATCTCAAAATTTGTATCTTCATGCTTGATATCAAAGGTTCAAATTCTTTAGCTTTATTTATGTGAATACTTAAGTGGTTATTTTGTGCCAAATTAATGGATTACTAGTTATTAAAGTAATTGAAATCTACTTCTGAAGTTGATCTTTATTTCTAGGAAGTGCATTTCTATAGAATCTAGATATTGGTGAATTCTATTATTTGGATTATCATTATCTAGATATTGAAATCGTTGTCTGCAATATTTCTTTGTTGTGCTTTAATGAATGAAGAGACATTCAATTTGTGATAATGTTTATCTAAGTTATGTATCTTTGGGTTAGCTCTTTTAGAGCTTTTTATGGTGATGCAATTTTGTTAGCCTATCCATCCAATATTTTTCATATTTATCTAACCCTAATCTCTTCTTACCCTAACCTTCAAACCCTAAGTGAGCATAATTGTGTCAACCCCCTATTTAAGTTGACAAGGAACCAACCTACTCTAGAGGTTGGATCAAAAACTTTGTTTTCATCCATCCAATGTTGAGTGTTGAGCTGCAGATATCGGGTGCAATCCTGGATAGAAAATAGGAATATCGACAGTCGTAGTATCAAGTGAAAACTTGGTACAATTCAGTGCCCAATAGTTTTTGGCATGCTCGATGGGACCAGTTCACAAGGAACACGAAACCCATCAAATGAGTTACTATTATCTCAACTCGAAGGAATCAAGATTAGGTGAATTATATTAACCTTGTAAGTGGAGAAGAGCAAGTTCACCTGGTGAGTCCTTGGTCTTTAGACTTATAAAATAATTATCCCTGTAGACTAGTACCCTTTCATGTATACCAGGTATTTCAAAAGGAATAACCCTAACTCCTATTTTTACTATGAGTTACCTTATATAGGGGTTGTTGTTTCTAGAAGTTTAGACCAATATTTCCTTGTAGAGGAAGATCTCCTAGAAGAGGATCATGCAGTCCACCCAATAATTCCCCCAATAATACCTACATTATGACACAAAATGGGCCTCCTAATTAACCATTGCAGAAGTATCCTAGCTGGAACATAGTCGGTCCTCTCAAATGAATGCCATCCCTCAAGTTGTATCTAAAGCTATCCCTACTTATGATGGTTTTGGGAAAACATCTTATGAGCACTATTAGGATTTCTTAAACCTGGTAGTAATCCACAACATAAAGGAATAAGATATTATTGTAAGAATTCAAGCCCTTTCCTTCAGAGGAAAGATATTGCATTTGTTTAGAACCTTGGAAGACAATACTATCACTTCATGAAAAGTGTTAGCCGATCCATTCATAGAGGAATTTAATGAATATTCTAAAAATTTTTATCTGCTTAATCAGTTTACATCCATGTAGAAAATTCAACAAGAAACTATCTCAGATTTTAATTTGAGATTCAATAGAACATGGAAAAGAATTCCCCCCACTGCCAGACCAGCTACATGTTTGGCTTATATGTATTATATCTGAGCTCTTGGATCATATTTGGGGCTACAAACACAACAATCAAGAGTAGAAACCTTTCCTCAAGTTTATAATACAGTTGTTCATGCTGAAAATATCCTAGTCAATGTAGGAAGGCTTCCCCTAAAAACTGTGTTGCCTTACAACTCAGAAACCACTAGTGGCCAAATTCTATCAACAAACCCTTATCACATGGACCCCATTTCTCTATCATCTCCATCTCCACAAATTAATGTGATCCCTCAACCAAATTCTATATCCTCTATAACCCCTTTTCCTCCCCTTCCTTCTCAACCATCTCAGGAGTTTTCTGCTAGTTTGGATATACAAAATACTCTAAAAAATTTGAGCAAAAGAATGAATTCAATGGAAAACAGAGACCAAGAAAGGTCACAACAGAGGCATTTTCCATATGTAAACAAGAATCAGAGACCTGGTCCTAGTAACAGTATTGGGTTCAGGGTGAGTGCAGTATATGAGGAGCCAAAATGTTATTTAGATACTACTCTTGCGAATGTTTGGTGCCTAGTATGCAATGACCCCCATGACTCATAGTCTTGCATGATGTATCAACACCATGTTCAAAAATCCATGGATCGAGCTGAGAGGAATCAAAAGAGGAGATTTAATATGTTATGGCACCCTAACCAAATCATGGTTGGAAAAGAGTTGGCTAAGGAAAGCCCAATTGTTGTTATGACAAGGTCTAGGAAGAAAAATTTGCAAGTAGACCCCAAAAAAATAGGGCAATTCCAAGACCCTTCTCAAAATAAATTTGATTTCCTCCCTCAGATAAATACCACCTTACCTATTCCTTAAGCTAGGGGAAAAGAGAATATAGATGGTCTTCCTAAGAAACTAGAAAAGGAGACAGAAGGAGACCGAATGAGATCGAAGGATGAAGATAAAGGAAGGCTTAGGTTCCCCTATATCACTAAAAGACAAATATTAGAGGCCATACAACAATATAAATAAGATATGGTGAGCCAAAAAGAGGGCTAGAAAAATTCTCCTTCCCTAAGTTTGAATACAACATTGTTGAAGAGATGAAAATGATTCCATCAAAATATAGCCTATATGACACTCTGTTCATTCCTAGTCAGATTGACCTACTTAAATCTTCCATCAAAAAAAATCCTCACAATAGGTTAGCCACTATAATACTTAATATGCCATTAAAAAAGAAAGAAATGACACCTGCTATTCTAAATAATAAACCTCATTCTTTCTATATATCCCTAAGAATGGAAGGTTGGATAGTTCAAAATTGTATGATTGACTCAGGAGCATCAACTACAGTCATGCCTAAAGTAGTCTGTAAGGATATGGGTATGGAGTATACCCGATATTATCCTGGAGTGTTACAACTAGATGTGACACCTGTCAAGATAGTTGGAGACATTAAGGATGTACTAATGAGGTTGCACAGAGCCCTTGAAGTGACAGTTGTACAATAAATAGTTGTGGTTGACTTAGAACCCTATTTTGGATTATGTCTTTCAAGAGAGTTTACCTACAAAGCTAGGGGATGTATGTACATGGATTATTCTAGCATGGTAATCCCTTTCAAAGGAAAGAGGATAAGGATAACACCTAAAAAACCAGTAGCTTATCACATCGAAAAAATTGAAGGAGATATGTGCAATATTAATCCTTTGGAAGAATTTGAGCTGGTGGAAAACATAGAAGAGTTGGACATAGAGGATGAGTTGCCTTTCAAAGAAGACTACAATTAGTTCAGAACTGGTATGGTAACATATAATATCTCAACTGAATCATAGAAAAAAATCCTTGCTATATCCAACCAATCTCTAAGAGATAAATAAACTTGGGTCATGCACTTTGATGGTGCTAAATACTAAAATGGTGTAGGAGTTAGTGTGGTCCTACAATCTCAATTAGAAAGTACAATTTTTTTTCTTACAGACTGACATGGTCATGTACTAACAATGCAGTAGAATATGAGGCCCTATGTCTAGGATTCATACAAGAAGAAAGTATGGGCATTAAAATTTTGAACATATTCGGTGATTCTAAGCTAATACTCCATCAACTAAGAAACATGTGCAACAATAAGCACCATTATTTAAAAGCTTACAGAAATGAGGTATGGGATTTAATGGAATCGTTTGATACCCTAAATTTAAATTTTTTTCCCAGAGAAAATAATACTCTAGCCGATTCATTTGAAAAAAAGGAAGCTAACTTCAACCCTTTTGTAGACTTTGGAATCAAGAATACCAAGGGAATTAAAATAATTTTTAGACCTGCAGTACCAGACAAGCATTTCTTTTGGCAAGTTTTTGAAAGTGATGAACAAATAGTTGATTTTATGGTGATAGAAGCATGTCTCTCTACTATACAAGAAAATAATTCATAATAAATTTATTAGCATGACATTATCCAACTATGGAACAATCACATCCCAAGAGGTCTGGTCACCCTTAAGAGTTTATTTGATAATGAGGACAGAAAGAAGACCAAATACATGAAGGTCAATGAAAAAATCTATAAAGAAGTTGAAGTTGGTATATAAAAGAAGCTCAATTTTGGAATTTTATGTTCACCTGAGGAAGCAGAAGATATCAAAGCTCTATGCTTAAGATACCAAGACATTGTGTCTTGGTCATATGAAGTCCTCGAGGTGTATGATAAAAATGTTATCCAACATACTATTGAGCTAGAGCATGATGTAAAACCATTTAGGCATAAGCAGAGGCCATTCAATCCAAGGATTTAGGCCATTATGAGAGAGAAGCTCTTAAAGTTACTAAAGGCTAAGATCATGTACCCAATAAAATATTCTACTTGGGTAGCCAATTTGGTACCCGTGAAAAAAAGAATGGGGATATACGCTTATGTGTAGACTTTAGAAATATAAACCAAGCATCCCTTAAATATCACTATCCTCTCCCTCAGATTGATCAAATATTGCAGGTAGTGGCAGGAGAAGAAATATTCTCACAATTGGATGTTTACTCTAGATATAACCAAATTTGGGTGAAAGATGAAGATCGGTATAAAATGACATTCACCACAAAATGGGGTACATTTGCCTACCAGAGAATGCTTTTTAGGTTGTCCCATGCAGGAGTCACATTTCAGAGAGCTATGGACTATGTTTTTGTAGAACTGATCAACAAGGCTATTCTAATTTATTTGGATGACATGATTGTGTTTTCCCATGATAAAAAAGACCATCTATCACACTTGGAGCAAGTTTTTCAAAAATGTAGAGAATTTGGTATTTCACTCAATCCTAAGAAGTCATTCTTTGCAGTCCATGAAGGAAATATAATAGGTCATGTGGTCTCAAAATATGGCATGGTCATAGATCCAGATAGAATTACATCAATTCTTCCTCTTCCTTTACCTACAAATAAGAAGACATTGTAGTCTTTTCTATGCCAAATCAATTTTGTTAGGAAATTCATTTTTGATTTTGCATAGAAAGTAAGGCATATATCTGAGCTACTTAAGAAAAATTCCAAATTCAAATGGATTGAAGCTAGGAAAAAATCTTTTGAGATTATCAAGAAATCCATTGCAACAACCCCAGTACTGGTAAACCCAAATTTTAGTAAATATTTTATTCTTTATGCATATGGAGCTGAAGAAAGTTATACCTCAGTACTCACTCAAAAATATGATCAATGGGAGGAACATCCTGTGTTCTTTTGGAGCTAGACACTCCATTATTATCAAGTCAAATACAACTTTATTGAAAGGAAAGTATTTGCTATGATGAAATCACTAAATAAGTTTAGGTAGTATTTGGTACAATGCAAGACCCTGGTATATGTAGTTCATCCGGATGTGAGAAGTTTTATCCTTTAGGGTGATCTAGGAGATAAAAGAGTTGGATGGATTATAAAAATCTAAGAATATGACATGGAAATACATCCTACCAAACTAGTGTGAGGTAGAGCCTTGTTCCAAGGGTTGAAAAAAGTTGTAGCATTGGTAGAAGTGACAGCTTACCAGATAGTAGAAGAGAATTCGGTAGTACAAATTGAATACTCTGATTGGACTGACCAGATGATTAGGTATTTCTATACTGGAGTATGCCCCCTTAATCTAAGTGCTTCCAAAAGGAGGAGATATAGGTTTCATGCTTTGAAATATGCATTACTACCAAAGGGCTTATACAAAAGAAACTTGGATGGAATTCTTCTAAAATGCTTAAAGGATGACCAACAAAAAAGGGTCATGGAGGAATTCCATGGAGGATTAGCTAGTGGACATAGCTCAGGCAAGGTTACAACTTTAAAAATTATAAGAGTAGGCTATTATTGGCCCACTGTATTCACTGATGCTTTAAAAGTCACCAGGGCTTGTGACAAATATCAGAGATATGTTGGAAGGACAAGGAACGCTTCATCCCACATCAAGCCCATTCAAGTTGAAGAGCCTTTTCAAAAAAGAGGGCTAGATTTAATAGGGTTTATCAACCCTAATTCCTTACCAAATCATAAGTTTATCTTAACTACCACAAATTATCTTACAAGATGGGTCGAAGTTATTCCTACCAAGAAATCAGATCAAAATGTTGTGATCAATTTTATGGAAAATTTGATTTCAAGGTTCGGAGTTCCAGAAGCTTTGGTGAGTGACAATGGCCCAAGCTTCATAGGATCTAAGTATAGTGATTTTACTAGCAAGTATGGAATCACTCTTAAGAATACTTCAAATTATTATCCATAAGATAATGGACTTGCAGAATCCACCAACAAAAACCTATTAAGGATTTTGAAGAAATCACTTGAAGGTAATAAAATAAGCTGGCACCTATTGCTCGACTAAGCTGTGAGGGCATACAAGATTACTATTAAAAATTCCATCAATACTTTCCCTTATGCATTAATATATGGCAAAGAAGCAATTTTACCTATCCATTTGGATATCCCAACACTTAAGCTTATCAATTTAGAGGAAGAGTCAGAAGAAGATCCTGTGAAAACTAGGTTGACACATTTTCTACAATTAGAAGAGAGTAGAGCTTAGGCATATGCCAATTTTCAAAAGCACTCATCAGAAATTAAAGCATGGTTTGATAAGAAATCCATATTCAATAAATTCTAGGTTGGGGACTCAGTTCTTAGGTGGAATGTTGATAGAGCGAAGCCAGGAAAGCATGAAAAGTTTAATTCTTTTTGTGATAGTCCTTTCAGAATAGGAGATGGCAAGGAGTCCAATGTATTTCAACTAGAATATCCGGAGGGAAATATACAACCGATTATAGTAAATATTTTTCACCTCAAGCTCTACTATGTGTAAGGAGTGAGTTCACTGTAAACATATGTATATACATTGTATAATTATTTACCCTCCTTTCTGCACTTTGTACTTTAATTTCTTTCTACACTTTGTAATCAATTTTTTTTGAAAAATCTTAAAAAAAAGAAAAAGAAAAAAATTGTAAGAATGACTAAGTATGGACTAAGTACACAACAAAGTTCCTTTTTGCACTCAATTCTATGTAAAAGTCTTCCAGAATGGCATGCGCTCTTGAATCCGCATCGAGATACACTAAGATCCTTGCAGAATGGTGAGTCAATGGTTAAAAGAAAACAAAGACGTTTCCAATTCAGGAACCTTTCGAAGCTAATGCAATGCAGAGCAAAATAAAGAGGGAAGTTCACACATAAAATTTTCTAAGTATTAGTGGACTAAAATGGCTCTTAATCCACCGGTTGCAAAATCGAAGCGGAACCAAGCAACAATTCCGACCGTGACACGTGGAGACCAAAGAATGATCCCACATTCAATGCTAATGAACTTGCGCTATAACCAAATCATAGTCTAAGAGGTGTAGTGAGGTGGCAGTGCAATTTGAAATTTTGACCAATGAAAAGAAATAATGCCACTGTTGAGCTGTTGAAGGGAATTATTAAAAGTTGGAAAGTGTGCTAGTAACGAGGTCATGCAATAGCTACATTAATGGCAAAAGATCCGCGTGTTCTAGAAAATAAAAGTAACAAAAGCATACATGAGGCTCATTTAATAGCTATTTGCATCTCCAGAGTGGTAAGAAAGTAAAGTGATATTCTGAAGAATTTACTGTGAATTTCCCGAAGAATGAAGTCTTACTACCATCAAGATGGCCCCTAAGAAATCACCCACCGAGACTTCAAAATATGTTCAAGAGTTTGAAACTCTAGAGAAGAATGTGGTGGCACCATATCTTGACAAGACTGAAGCCATGGTAGACACAGAGATGGTCCTCACAGAAATAACAAGGTTGAGGAGGAATGTGAACAATAGATACAAGAAGAGAGCTACTTTGGTTGTGGAAGGTAGATGTGCTATCCTTTCTTATCTCTCTTTTTATATTTGTGATTCTGTTCATCCCTACCCTGAGTTGATAGCTGAAATAGTTCAGTTTTATGACCCATTGGCTAAAGCAACAAAAAGCTCTAAGGGCGAAACCCTCTACAATATCATCACCTCATTTTGTCATAACCTCTTTGCCCTAGTGTCTAACCTGCCAATAATACCAAAGTCATTTAGGGTCATTGAGCAGACTAGGTTTTACTCCACAAATAAGTGAGCTAATGACAGTGAATCATTTAAAAATTGGGTGTATAAGCAGCTTGATACTAAGTCCAAGGAAAATTTATTTAAGTTCCCTATCTCTATTGACAAGTTTGTAAACCCTGTCCTTTTTTCTATGTTGGCTTGCATGGAGGGTTTAGACTCTGACAGAATGGTACATAGGTGGAAAATTTTTGTAGCTTACTGTATTTATAAAGAAAGAATGTATGAGAAATATGCGGGAAAAAGGGGATTAGGGTGATTTATTTTGATTGGCCAGCTTTTCTCACATAGAGGATACATGAGCAACTAGTAAGTATGAAAAGGGGCACTGATGCTCCTAGTTTTTGGCATTGCTCAAGTTTGGTGTGGATGTTCTATGCTGCCACTAAAGACTAAATATCATGGATTCTGGTCAAGGATAAAACCAATGATGGGGAACCCTTGCCAATTTATTATTGGACAAGTCATTTAAGGAGCAATGAGTCTTATTATAGATTAAATTTGGAATTTTTGGGACCTACCCTAAGAATAATGTATGGTAAATGCCCTAGATTACCACCTTTGATTGAGCATATTTTGAGAACAAAGGATGCATAAGAAGGAGACTAGTATTTGTTGACTGAGGGTACAATAATCAGATTGTATGGTTTCATGGGTAAACCTTTTCTCCTGCCCCACTTTGTTATGGAGAGGCTTTTTTCCCTAGAATACTTGAGGCAGGTAGAGTACATTGATGCAAACTATGGTTCTAGGAGAAAGAGGAAGTCTTTACTTACTCACCGCACTATGGATGATATTACCATCACCAAGAAGGGGCAGAGCCAACAAATTAGCCAATACCTTGATAGGTTAGGCATGTTTTATATTCTCCAAATATGGGGTTATGACCCTGATGGCATTTTTACTGCAAGGAATTAAACCTTAAATGGACCTAAAGCCTATAAATTTTAAAGGAGGCCCAGGGCTCATTTTGAACAAGGGCAGAAACAATGATGAGACTACTCTTTTAGAGTGGAATGTCTCAAATATGGGTCAGCTACCTCCATGGTTGGATTTTTATGAGCAAGTTATTGATTTTGACCCTAAAAATAAGCCAAACCATTGGATTACAGAGGCTACAATTGAAAATATTGAATTTGAGTTAGCTAAGAAAAAATATCCTTCGTCTGAGGCTAAGTCTGCAAAGAAAAAGGATCCTTCGCATGAAGAAGATATAGAAAAGGAAGAAGAAGAGGAGGAAAATGGACCATGGAATGTAGTCAAAATAACATATCGATGGTGAATGAGGGTTGAAATTGGAAAGCCTAAGTCCAAGTTTGAAATGAAGATCAACAAATAATTTTCAAGGAGGTATAATAAAAACATTGGAACATGGAGACAAAAGGATATCAGAAACATAGTATTAACGGTTGAAAAACTCCAATCTGGCTCTAAGACACTTCCTCTACCTACAAATCAAGAGGCTCAACTATAAGAGCCAAGAATTCCTTTGACAATGACTGAAGTACTGAAAAACTTTCATCATACCACTGAGCAGGTGGAGTAGATTCCTAAAGGGGCTATGTTGATGAGCAAAATTCAATATTCTAAATCAAAAGTTTTCAATACCCCAGTTGTTGAAACAACATCTAGGACTAAACACTTAGTTTTTTGGGATGGCCTCTAGACATAGATATTTACTGGAGGAAGAAAGATTAAAGTTTTAGGTTGAAACCCCTTTCTTTTACCCCTGCAGCATCAATTGAATTACATCCTATTGCTGAGAAATCATTACTTTCTAGAGTAGTGTAAGGGAACAAATTAGAAGAGGAATATGAAAGTGAGATGGCTTCCTTTCAATTGGTTCATAGAAGGACTAAGAGAGTTCTAGAAAGAAAGGAAATAGAAATTTTAAAGAAATAAAAAATTGACATGGAGGAGATTGCTAAAGAGGTAGCTGATTTTGCTACAAAACAATGATTGATCAAGAGCAGTAGCAAGAAACTAAGGTAGAACAAGAGCACCCTACATCTGTAGGTGAAGGTATGGTTTATAATCCCTCTTCTCCTCTTCATCCTCATGAGTCCCCAAATAAATATCCCTCCCTTTCTAATCAAGAAGATATGACAAGCATACCTCCTCCCTCTCACAGTCCACCACATGTCTCATCAATAGCCATGGAGGTACAAGTCACTTCTATTTCATCACAGTCATCTCAGATCCCATATCCAACATCTGAGGTTACCACTCCCTCATATACCATCGCTTAAATTCCATATTTTTCATCACCACCATAAATGGGACATTGCGTTCCAAGTATATCCATTCATCCAATTATTAGTCATGCATCCGTTTCTATAAATCTACCAATAACAATAACAATAGTAGTTACAGAGACCACTATTGTCACAAAGGCTACTACAACTATATCCTCACCCCCATTATCGATAGTTCAGTATGCCCTTTCATTTCTAGTGTCATCATCTCCTCTGGCTGCTAGTTTTTCAAAACCGGTCAGTGTATCAAAAGAACAAGCAGCCACACAGAGTATAAATGATTATTTGGCAAAGAAGCTTACTAAGCCTTCTAGCAGGATGGTTGTTAGAATAAGAAGCATGTATGTTGATCCTAATTCTAGATAGAGAATATCAAGATCTATGACTCCACTAGTGAGCAAACCTGAGACTGAGATGATTTTTCAATATTATCGAGTGGAGGAGGTCATAGAAGATATTGATAAGCTTCCTGAAGAAGATGAACTAATTATAGCCAAAGCCCACTTGGATACTTTGTATGTGAAAAATGATTTAGTCAGAGAGAAGGTAGAAAAATTGGAGAAATAGGTTGAAAGGCTTAAGAAGATTATGAATAATCAAAAGGAAGTAGAAAAACTCTGAGAAAAGAGGCTAATGGTTGGCAAGAGAAGTTTCAAGAAGCCAATAAACTAAAGGACCAGTTAGAAGAGAAAAATAAGCTAAATGAAGATCAGGCGAAGGAAATTCAAAATTTAAAGCATAAGCTTTAGATTGAGAAAGCTAAATCTTCAATTTTTTCTAAGAATGAGTTGAAAAGTATTAGAAAAGAGTTGCATTCTAAGGTCCAGGAAAAATTTCAAGGCTTCAACTTGTTATTGATTATCTTAATGATGTCAGTCACCTATTCTCCAATATTCAGAAAGAGCTAGATCATATCACTGGAGAGTTTCAGCCTATGGTGATCCTGATAAAATAAATGTACAGTTGATAGCAGACTCAGTGATTTTGCTAAACCTATTCCTAATAAAGAATGGGATCTCTCCAGATTTGCTACCAGGATAGTGGTTAAAAAGCACAGGGCGCTTCAAAGAGCCTGGATGTTATTTGATATGATTGAAAAGGTGATAAAGGATGTTATTGAATTAAATAAGGAAATGATTTATATTAGCTTCAGAGGCCTCTGGAAGGAGGATCACAACTTGTTACCTATGGAAGAGATCCAGTGGAGCATTAATGATAATTTGCAAGATGAATCTGGAATAGATTCTCTGGAAGAGCCACTACCCCAAGAACAAGTTTTCCAATTGATCATTGATTTTACCTGATTGAAAGATCTTATGGAATATATGGTGAATAGATGGAATTATGCTAACTATGAGGACATTGGAGAGCTACAATATGTCTATACGTAGCTCAAGGAAACATCAAATCCCTCTGAAGAATCCTGGAAATAGGCTCTACAATATTTCGAATTAATGGTTTAGTTGTTTAAAAATACTTCTAGAGAAAGAAGTTAGAAAACACCTACTCCAGAAGAAGAAGGAGAAGAAGAAGAAAAGGAAGCAGAGGTCGTAGAAGAAGGGGAGATAGATAGATCAGTTACAGGCCCACGAGGGGCTCACACTTCATTTATTTTTATTTTGTTCATATGCATAAGTTTTTTATTTTTGTTTTGACTCTGACCATTGTCAGAAGTGAGCAATAAAGGCATGAAGCCTACAGAGGCAGAAGAAAATCAAACTGAATGAGAAGGTGTTTCTTGAAATAATGCCTTATAAAAGAAGTAGAGTTATACCCAATTTTTGAATACTGTGGCAAGACCTGTATATCTGACACAGTCTCTATATGAGCAAATAAGTTATATATATTTTTGGTATCATTTCCATATGAACCTTTACTCTTTAGGAAGACTATCAAAATTTTCAAAGAGTAGTGTTTATATGGAATTTATTCTATAAAATATGTTTTTGAAGATAAATATGTTTGACTCTATGGCCCAATGGATAAGACTCTGAGTTTGATTGGTTTTGTGAGCAAATCCACCCGAGAGGCACCAGAATGTAGGCCCAAAATGGCCACATACTTAGGAAAATTTTGCAAATTTTGTCTAAGTTGAAAAGTCTTCGTTACGCACACCTTACAATGTATTTTGGAGTGGATCCATAACAGGAGGCACGAGTCCACCCGACACTTAGTAAATTTTCACGCTTGGAGCAATTTCGGGAGACTTCCTTTGTGTTTGTTTCTAGACTGGAGACGCCTCTTGAATCCACAAAAGTTTTAGAGAAGAATGACGTTAGTGATAAAAAAGTGCAGATTGGTGACCGCTCAATATTTTGGAATACTTCACATATGGCTAAGTCTTGGAAAGCTCAATTTCAGAGAACCCATAGAGTATTTTCACTCGAAATAGTGACAAGGTGGGATGATGCAGACAAGGTGGATGCAGATTCATGACTAAAGGTGATTTTTATTTCTCCTTTTTGGAATGGCGACAAGATAGAATGTTTTATTCTGAAGGTATTGTGGGATGGAGAAAAGGTCATTTTGCACTATGATGGGTCCGGATTGACGATCATATGCCAATGCACTTGCTCAAATTGGAATGGAATTCGTAAAATTTGTAGAGAAATAATGATGTCATCGATATTTTTTTACGGAATGGTGAATACTGTTAGAATTAATGTAATGTGCACTATGCCTTCCTTGACACTTGTCAGTTTCACTTGACAAGTGTCATGCATTTCATATAGGCTTATGCCTATATATTGTAACCCTATTTCATTTGTAATATATCTTATTGTGTTCATTTTATATAAGGCCTAACATTTGGTATCAGAGCAGGCTTTCCCTGCCCTATGAAACCCTTGAGGGGGGATTTCCCTCATGGAAATCCTCCCTCCCCCTCTTTTTTCCCTATTTTTAAATTTTTTTTATCGAGGGAGTATGCTCTCCATCAATTGATGGATCAGAAACCAAATGGTCAAAAATATTAAAATTTGGGAGTTTTTTCTTTTTTTTTAGTTATTTTTTTATGGTTTTCTGCTCAGATTGGTCTTGAATCTCTCACAAGGCTTTGGCCCTCACGACACTGTTTCAGCTTGAGTGATGGATCATTTGAGGGATTTGTTGTTAGATGGGCCTTGTTCCCATTTTTTTTAGGTTGCCATCGCACAGGATTCTGTCACCTTGGGAGTTGCATGGTTGAGGGTTAGATACGTGAGAAACCTCCTCGCTGCCATGTCCATGCATAGAATCGCCATAAATCCAATGAAATATGTCAAGGATGGCTTCCCTGAAAGGAAAAGCGCAGAAAGGACAGTGTCTTCCTCCTATGGCCGCCCCAAATTTTCGTAGCAATCCCCTTGTCCAGATCGAGGAGGTCTGGTGTTCTTGGAAGAGCCAAAGCAGTTTGAGCTAGAGGCTCTCCTACGCGCCTCCATCAAAATATTGGGGAAGGGCATCTTTCGGTAGCACTTACAGACACTACGGAATCCATGGCAGAACATTTGGCCTTCAAATTCGGCACAGAGAAAGACAACCTGGGTAGCAATGAACAATGTTTTATTTTTTAGAAGCCAACGACAACCCAAAATCATCGACATAGTTGCTTAAGGGTGGTTGCTTCTCCTGTGAATACAGCCATGAAAAATTCTCAAACTCGGACGAGTTCTTCGTATCGATAGAAGTGAATACAAATGTACCCATGTCTGCAATTGAAGAGGAACTGGGACCAGCAACCGCACCAGCCTGCAAATATACCCGTTCGTATTCGAAGATGCAAAATTTTGGGAATTTGATTTTTTAGGGGCCATTCTATTACTATGGTGGTTGTGTCACTCATGATGTCTTGCATGCCCTTGATGGCCCTTTCTCCACCTTGCTGCCACCATAGACCCTGCGAATAGATTAGGTGGATCACGAAAATAGATGAACACAAGCATGCATGTGTTGGAAGCATGCACATCGTGTTCGGCAGCGATTGCAGTACGGAGGTGTGGAGCATTTTTTGGGAAAACTCGATGCTCTGGCAGGAGTGCAAGGAGTAGTATCCGGAAGGATCCAAATATTTTGTTAAGTGCTTGTTCTAAATGACAACTGATGATTGGAGCCTGCTATTGCGATAAGAATACTATGATAGTAATGTCCTTGGAGTGTCTCCTCTTTGCCTGCACACCCTTCATAATAGCCATGTTTTTGGACCTGGGGTATCGTTACGGCCGTCGAAATGGACCGCCTATTTTTTTTTCTACAACAGATTGTGATGGAATGCTATTGTTTTTTTTGAATCCGTGCGCACTGTACATGCAATTGTTTTTATTTTGCAACATGTGATGTAGTGGATGCGAAGCTCATGGACATGTCCAAAAATAAGGTGGATAGGAGGTTGCATCAATGGGCACAATACTGTAGGAAATCTGTATTGGGCAGCGACCGAGCTATTGATTCGACATCTTGAATTTTGGCCCCAACCAGACAATGGCGGATGACTTCGAGGGGTCCAGGATGCGGTGGATGCACCATGTAGAGACAGTTCCATGACATGCTTAAGCAGAAGTGGAGCTTTCGCCTACAGATGAAGAAGCATGACCACGCCCTCACGCTCATCGCCTACCTCCACCACGTGGCATGGCATGGGCCACATGTGTTTGCAGTATTGTCCTTAAAATGGGCCACCCCAACTCCAACGTATTTCAAGTTACTGCTAGTATTCAGGCGCAATATAGAACATGGCAGTGCCCAATCTGTTTTCATGAATTTATGGATGGTGCCCACACGGAAGGTGACTTGTTTCCATAAATTGATCATGATTTAAAAATTACATGCCCACTTGATCTAGTTGTGTGGGTGAAAGTGTTTTTTTTTATATATTTTAAAATGCCCAACCATAATGGGCCCTATTTAAAAGGAGGCAATTTTATTTTAAATTGAAGGTATTTTATTATAATATGATTAAAAGGGGCATGCTTATAAAGTGGAGGGTACCACTTTTATGTAATGGATTGTATTTTTTTGCTTCTCAAGAGTATATTTGGACTATTTTTTTTGCACCCTAGAGAGGTATATTGGTTTTCTAGTAGATGAAGGACCCTTTGAGAAAGAGTATAAGGGTATTTATAGTCGTTGGAAACATTTTTCTATGATGGACACAATGGTGGTGTCATATTGTAATTTTGAGGCTATTTCAATTGAGTTTTTTAGCCTCAAAGTTTTTTCTACCTTGGAGTGCACTCTCGGTTGAACCCGACACTCCCAAGGCACTTGTAAGTGAACCTAGTATTGAGTATTCTCCTCTTTCTACTTGGCGGATGTAGCGGCTGGTTACCCATGCATTCCAGTAATATGATGTGACTATAATAAGGACACTTATTCTAGGCACTATAGACATAGACACCCTAGACTCTATCCGAGATTTTTTCGGATCTACTACTGAAGACTATAGATGAAGACACTTTAGAAGATTCTCTTATTCTCTTCTTCTCCTCCATATTTGGCATCTATGGCTCATTTTATTGTATTGAGTGCATTTTCGGCAGAGACCGACACTCTTATATGGCTCGTTTTTCATTTGTATTAAGGTGCATTTTTGGCTGAGACCGACACCTTCTAGATTGAGTTCACCATAAGGAAGGATTTGATATTTATGGTGGGACTAGTCAGTGACCTACGAGAGGCAACATCCTTTGAGGATGACCTGCAGAGGCAACAGACCCAGAAGTGGCTGACCCTGAGGCACCCATGATGACCCTGAGGCACTTAGACAGCTGACCCAGTGGCAACAGACCCATGGAAGTGGCTGACCCTGAGGCAACAGATCGAGATGTATACACAATGAATCTAGCATTATTCACAGTTGGAGAGCCAAGCCCAAAGAGCATGAGCCTAGACCAAATCAGCAATAACAGAGGATGATAGGTTGCTTTTAGATAAGTTAACATTAAGGGGGAATGTTACCTAATGTTGACTAGTTTTTTTTCTTTAGTTAGGATAGTGCACATTAAGGGGGAATGTTAGAATTATTGTAATGTGCACTATGCCTTCCTTGACACTTGTCAGTTTCACTTGACAAGTGTCATGCATTTCATATAGGCTTATGCCTATATATTGTAACCCTGTTTCATTTGTAATATATCTTATTGTGTTCATTTTATATAAGGCCTAACAAATACCTTACGAATAATAAAGAAATCTAAATAACAAAGAGCGGATTCATTCCTGCTTAGATTTTAGGTAATTTGAGAGCCGGATTGGCGATTTTGTAGTTTCTAAGATTGAATGATGACATCACCAACATTTTAAAGTGGAATGGCATTGTGTTCTCCCCATAACCATAATAAGATTGTACCAGAATGAATTTGAGCCATACGATAAGGGGGATCAACGATGGGGATTGTATCGAAGAATATGAGGTATTTAGGGACATTTCTCCACTAGAATTAGAACAGTCAGTTGGAAGAGGAACATGAAGTGTCGAGGTTTTTCAAGAAATTTGAACTGGAGGTGGTTACAGATCGACAATGAGAAATAGCATCCAATAATAATCGACGATAGTACATGATTTCCAACATATTAGAATCCAGTTGCATAAAATAGAAAACAAGTTGTAGAGACCTCAAGCTACCATGGCGGACCACTTTCAGTGGATTTTTTGGAGGGTGTACCAGTAAGAAAATGCCAACAAAAACTCTCTGATGTGTTGTTAAAATTAAATTCTTTGTAGTGTTCTTTGTAATTTTAATTTGTGCAAAACTATAAATAGAGGTCAAACCATCATTTTTAAGGGTCGGCTCTAGTGTGTTTGTCTGTGCTACTGTAAATATTTCCAAGAGCTAATGGAAGGAGCATTACATTGATCTTCATCTCAAAATTTGTATCTTCATGCTTGATATCAGAGGTTTGAATTCTTTAGCTATATTTCTGTGAATACTTAAGTGGTTATTTTGTGCCAAATTAATGGATTGCTAGTTGTTAAAGTAATTGAAATCTGCTTCTGAGGTTGATCTTTATTGTTAGGAAGTGCATTTTTGTAGAATCTAGATATTGGTGAATTTTGTCATTTGTATTATCATTGTTTGGATATTGAAATTGTTTTCTACAATATTTCTCTGATGTGCTTTAATGAATGAAGAGTCATTCAATTTGTAATAATGTTGATCTGAGTTATGTATCTTTGGGTTAGTTTTTTGGAGTTTTTATGGTGATGCAATGTTGTTAGCCTATCCATCCAGTATTGTTCACATTTCTCTAACCCTAATATCTCCTTACCCTAACCTTAAAACCCTAAGTGAGCATAATTGTGTCAACCCTCTGTTTAAGTTGACAATGAACCATCCTACTCTAGAGGTTGGATCAAAAACTTTGTTTTGGTCCATCCAATATTGAGTGTTGATTTGTAGTTATCGGGTGCAAACCTGGACAAAAAATAGGAATATAGACATCCGTAGTATCAAGTGAAAACTTGGTGTAATTCAGTGCCCAAAAAGTAAGATCTAGCATTTACTCTAATTTTGAGTCCTTAAGTGTAGCTCTAAGCCATATTAGTTCTTTCCTTTGTGGGATTGTAGCAGTCTCTAAGTTCACAATCTATTCATTATGTATATTTGATTCTGAGTCTTCACTTGATGAGTCTTCTTTTGAAAATCTTATAATTGCTTTTGAATCATCTTTTTGTTCATAAAATACTACATCTATGCTTATGTAGATGTTTTGTTATTGGATCAATTATTATATAACTTGTTGAATCATTGTCATATCCAAGAAATATTCCACACATAGTTTTATCATCTAGTTTAGTTCTTTGCTTTGGAATATGCATATATGCTTTACAACCAAATATTCTTAATCATTCTACTATTGGTTTTTGTCATATCCGTACTTCTTCAAGAGTGACACTTTTCAATGTTCTTGTAGGTGATCTATTTTGTAAATATGCAACTATTTTAACTATTTCTACCCAATATTGATGATTAAGATGAGCTTATTTTAATATACTGTAAACTATTTTCATAATTTATCTATTTCTTCTTACTGCAATACCATATTTTTGTGGTGAATATGCTATAGTAAGTTGTCTTTTTATACCATTGATTTCTAGGAACATGTTAAATTCTTTTAACAAAAATTCACCTCCTCTATCTAATCAAATATTCTTGATTATTTTTCCTATTTATTTTTCTACTAGCAATTTGAATTGTTTGAAACAACTGAATGCTTTAGATTTAAATTTCATAAAATACACCCATATTTTTTGGAATAATCATCAACAAATAGTTGAAAATATCTATGTCCTCCAATACTAGTGACATTCATTGGACCACATAAATCAATAAACACTAATTCTAATGGTTCTTAAGTTCTATGTTGACTGAGTTCAAAAGGAATTCTATGTTGTTTCCCTGCTAGACATTCTGGACATATAGTAGATTCCCAATAAATTTTAGACAATCCTTTAACCATTTGATGTTTACTCATTTCATTTAAAAAAGAAGCACTTATATGTCTTAGTATTTTGTACCAAAGTTCTCTAGTTGTTTAAATCCCCACCGATAGAGCCTTGTTGGAAAATGTATCTAGAGTAAATAAACTATTCTTATATAAACTAGAGGATATAATTTTTTCTTTTTTGGTAATAATACATATCTTTTTATCTTCAATATTTTTGAATTCAATTGCTAGATTTTGATCCATAAGTTGAGATACTGAAAGAATATTAGTATTTTATCTAGGTACATACAATACATCTCTAATTATTATTTTTCTATTTGATATATAAATTAGAATATTTCTTACTCCTTTAACCTCGTAAGTCATACTATCTACTATAAAAACTAGTTTTTCATATTTCTCTTGAAGAGTATTAAACCATTATTTATTTACAGTCATATATATACTTGCTTCAAAATAAATATACCAATAATCTATAATAATTTCCTTTGAATTTGAAAACATTATGTCCCCTTGATATTAAAAGAAAACTCATATAAGTTTTTCAAATTTTAATTTTTCTAAACCTTTGATGTTGAAAACCTTTTAACTCCCTAATTTGATTTGCAAAATTTTAAACTTCAAAAACTCTAAATTCTAAAATTAAAAATTTTCAAGTTTCTCAAATTGTTTAAAAAACTTAAAATAATCTTCTAAATAGCTCTAAAACTTTAAAAACTTTAACACTAAAAATTTTAAATAACAATTATCTCCTTATTTATCCTTTTCTTTTTATTGCTCCACCTTCCTTAAATATTAAAGCACATTAGTTGAAAACCTTAACTCATATCTCCCACTATTTTCTCTAAATTCAAATTTACTGCCTCCAAAAAGTAATTATGCTATGACTTGGAAAATACTTGAGGACTCATCGATGATAAAATAGCTACTTTCATTGTAACGCTTAATGTTCCTTCACATGCATGCTTCTTTGGCTGGAATTTTTTAACTCACATCATGCTCAACACATTATTTTCTATGGTTCTTGCATCTGGAGAGTGCTAAGATGATTTTTCTTTGTTTCTAGTGCTTTAGGTTCCTCTGGTTTGAGAGGTTTTTAGGTGTCTTTGCTTATCTTCTTGGTTGAATCATTCTCAAGAAGATTCGCTTCACCTTTAAGTGCACTTGGATCATGAAGACATATGCTAGGTTACCTTTAGGTCACATTGCTCCAATGATGATCCAATATTTCATTGGATTTTGGTCTAGTTTGCTATACTTGTTTACATAGATTCTTTAATTTTTGGTAGCTTCTCTGTTCTATATTGCCCAATTATGCCTTCACTATGTTGGTTGTATACTATACTAGCCTTTTGTTCTAGTTGTGCTATTGGCTGAATGAGCCTTGGCTTATTATGTTGGCTATGCTGATGTCTTATGCTACTCAAATAACCTATTTTTGCTGTTATATATTCTTACATTGGTCAAATGACCTATCCTTTTGTATTAACCTCTTATGTTGGCCAAATAACTTATTTCCTATGCTATAATATGTTGGGTCTCTTTCCTCTATCTTCTTGGGCCACCTTCTTCTATATTGGCCTTTTAGGATTTTCTCTTCTATATTGGCCTCATAGGCCTTTCTCTCTATATTGGCATCTTGGGCCTTTCTCTTATATACGGTCCTCTTAGGCCTTTCTCCTCTATATGGGACTTTTGGACCACTCTCTTCTCTATTAAAAAATTTCTACCTTGAATAACCTACCCTAAAAAGTAATCCATGACAAAGATCAAAATTATATATCTATATGTGTGTGTGTGTGTGTGTGTGTGTACACATACAATTAGCCTAGTTCTTCAATGTGTTTTGGGAAGATAGTTCTCTCTTTTCTATTTTTTAAACTTATTATTCTTCTTTAAATATGTCACGGTCAAATTGACTTGATTCTTCTTCTTTCTCTACTGCTTTCTACTTTTATTTTGTGTTCTTAGGAATATTTGAATGTTTCTCAATTTACTACAAATTAGAACCAAAAATTATTCTCTATATTTTGTAGGAAGCTTATCAACCTCTATAGTTATGCTTTTCTACAATCAATCTAAAATATTCAATGTCTTAGGTCATACCTAAGAACCCAATATGATTCTCCTCCTTACTAGATAATTCAATATCAATGTCAGGGTGGCTCTTTCCCTAAGTGACAACTTTCTCCTAAGTTGGTTCTGCCTCAATCCAGTTGAGTCTTAGTCTTCATTGGTTTTCCTTCAACTAAGTGGAAATACCCTAGCCTATTAATCAAAGTGATTGAATCCTAGTCTCATCAATATTCTAATCAATAAGACCTTTAAAAATTAGAGTCCAAGTCTTCACTACCTTCAAAGTGGATATATTCTAAATTAACTTTATCAAAAATGGACAAATTTAATTTATCAATATGGCTAAAAAATAAGTCTATCAAAATAGATAGAGTTAGGTGGTATATCCGATACCACTATTGGATTTTTAATCCTTACTACCACAAAATATAATAGGTCCCAAATATAAAATAGACATAATAATAATATGAAACTAATATTGAATAACAAAAATGAAACAAATACTAACAATATAGAAATATACAATCTCACTTTCTTTCTTTTGAATAAATTTAGAGAAGAATACATTTTATGGAGCTTTATCTCCATAATATAGCTTTACAAGATACCTCTTCACATTCTTGATTGTTGCCTTTCATATGACTATTAGATTCTTGAATTTCTACTTGGATAGAAGACTCTTAGCCTTCTTCCATAAAACATGTACATAACATGCACATCCTAATTGTTAGGATCCCATCCTAACACCTTGATGTAATAGTCCTTATGGAATGTGGGAAACACCCATGTTAATATTTTGTAATATGTTATTATAGTTTTAAACTAAGAAACACCTAGCCAAATGGTGCCCTTCTATGTAACCATTTTCAAGAATGTAATTAATTGTATGTAGGATATTCTAGCCTAGGTGGCATTTTGCATGTAAGCCAACCTTGGGAGTTAGGTTCTAGAGGAATTCCTTAAAATTGTAAGGAGTGGTATTATATGTATCTTTTTACATAATTGAATAAAGTATTGAATGAGGTTTCACCCTTGAAGAGGCTTGGGATTCAATGCTATTGTAATATTATTATTAATTTATTTCCATAGTGTGCATTTTATTTCCATAGTGTGTTGTGAGCATATATGTTTATTTTTTGTATTTGTGTGTGCTTATTTTAATAGTAGGTTCCTAACAAGTGGTATCACAACACTTTCCAAGGTTGTGTTCTACTGCAACTGTGATGGTTTCTATGATTTTTATTGTTAGGTATAATATTTGTATGTTTCCATTTTCTCCTTACATTAGTTTTTCTTTATTAAAAAAAAAAACTAGAAAACCAACAAAAAAATATAATTTTTTTTTACAGTAGTTGAGTAGGTTAGAAACCCCATGCTAGGGGTTTTAAATTATTGTGAAGAAGTTATCATTATTGGCTAATATAGATAGCCCATAAAGCATCTAGTGAAGTGATGGGTGATCAGGCTCCCATACCTAGGCCTCAAACAACACTCGAATATGGATTTGAGCTCCCACGTATCTTTAGGTATATCAAAAGACTTGTTGGAAATTTTGAGTATAGTGTTGTCATTGATGTCAAAGGTTTGATGTCATTGGTTGTCATTGATGTCAAAGGTGAAAAGGTTGAGTTTTGTCTTCAAGGTTGAAATAATAAATGCAAAGGAATTTTCCATGGTTGTGAAAGCAAGCAAAGAGAATTTTGAAGAAAAGGATTATAATATTTAAATTATAATATTTAAATATTATTAAGAGAGTTTGAAAGTAACAAGGGCTTCATTTGGTAAATAAAAAAGGAAAGGGAGATTTTAAATTGCAAAGAAAAATAAGACTTCTCATTGGTGGAAAAAGACCCAAGGCAAAAGGTTTTATTATAATATATTTTTTTAAATATTATAATACCTAAGTATAAAGTTACATGGCGCCAAAGATAATTCAAATTATTTTTAAATAAATTTGAAAGAGGGTCGACATCTAAAACATGCATGGAAAGCATATAAATACCCTAAGACTTTGGAAATAAAAGGTGTGCTTGATATTCAATTTTCATGCAATCATGCAAGTGGTGACAGCGAATAAGGAAGAGGGGACAACATTGATTTCGGAGCATAGAAGGAGAACGAAATAAGTAAATTTTATTTACTCCTTGACGTCATCCGCTAGGGTGGCCCAGTGGTGGCTAGATTCATGCTAAGTCATTTGTAAGGTGAAGGTTCATGGTTTGATTCTCCCTAGCACCAGTTTTGAAGGATTTAATTTTTTCGATGAATGCACCAAGGGAATAAAGGTGGAGGCCTACACGATAGGTCTCAACCGCTTGGCTAGCGCAAGTGGTCAAGCACTATATTAGGAGTTTGAGGTTGGAGGGTCAATTCCCATCCATGCCAGCAATAATAATTTTTAGTAAAAGGTATGTGCTAAGGTTGATTAATATTTGCTTTGCATGGAGTTTGAGGGGTGTGCTATGGTGTAAATATTTTTGGCATATAGGAGGTATAAGGGTAATTTATTTTTGCCAAATATTTTTGAAGATATTGTTGTCATTAAATTTTATTTTTATATATGCAAAAGTAGGAGTGATAAGGTGTAAATGGTTGATTTAATATTGTAAATCTATGTTATGGGTCATTAAGTGGTTTGGAAATTATTTTATGAAAGTGGGAGATAAAAGGTGTAAAATGTGTTTTTATTGTTTGTAATATTTGCATTAATATTGAAGGACTTGGTTCATGATTTGATGTTTTATTTTGAAAAACCAAGAGAGTTATAGAGCATTGGTTTGGAATAAAATTGAGCATATCTTTTTGAGAAGGAATTTTCCATGATGGTTTGAGAAAGTATTATGCTAATCTAACCTTTGTAGTGGCACTAAAGATTCAGTTATTTGTGAGATAGGTTTTTGAAGACATATCTCCATAAGAGCAAATTAAGAGGTATGGGCACATCATTCCTTATTTAAGGTTTTTTGTTGAGTAAATATTTTTGAAATATAAGGTGGAGATAAAAGGGTTGTTTGGTAAGCATTGTTGAAAATATTTGAGTTAGGGTTTGAGACCTACATGTGCATCAATTATTGAGAAAAAGTTGAAACAATTGCATTAGAGTTTGAAGATTCTTGTACTTCATTATTGAATGGTTTTGGAAATATTTGGGATAGAGTTTGAGAACAAGTGTGCTTCCATTGTTGAAAGAGATTGAGACATTTGTGCTAGAGATTGTGAACTACTTGTGCTAGGTTTGAAGACAAGTTAGTGCATCATTGTGAAACCTTTTGAACATTGGTTTGAGAGATATTGAAAGCAATTGTGAAAGTGTTTGAGATCAATTTTGTGAGGAAAATTTGTGCATTAGTGTGATTGATATTTGAGAGAAAATTTACAAGAAAGATAGATCAATTTTGTAAAACAAGTTATACATTATTTTGATTTGATTTGAAAGGGATTTTGCAAGAGATAGAGATTGGATTAATTGAATACAAGATTTGTGAATGTGAAGAACATATTGGGATTTTGATAGAGCATATCATTCTCTATATGTTCCAGAGGTTAAACAAATTCTAGGTAGAATATATCTAAATTGCCTAGTTGAAGAAAGTATTTCTGAAAGAGATATAAGCATTTGTTTGTATGCAAGATTTGGAAATATTTGAGCAGGTTTTATGAGCAACATTGAAGGTAAATTTGAGCAAGTCTTTTGAGAAGGCTTGAAGGTATATTTGAGCAAGTCTTTAGATTGAAGAGCTTGAAGGTATATTTGAGCAAGTCTTTTGAGAAGGCTTGAAGGTATATTTGAGCAAGTCTTGAGAAGACTTGAAACACATTAAGATAGATTTGAGACATAAGAATTTTAATTTACAGGTTAAGCTTGAAATTTGAGATAAAATTGAGAGCATTTGATCTGATTTGTTCAAGCTTTGTGTTAAGTCTTGGTATATTTGAGATAGAATTGAGAGAAGTTTTATTACTGATTTGATCAAGCTTTGTGTTAAGGCTTGGGAATTTGAGCAGAGTTAGAGCAGATTTATGCTAGACTTGTGATAGGGTTTGGTGTAGATTTGAGATAGAGTTGAGAGCAGACTTTGGAGGTGACAAGAGAAGAGAGGACAGAGGTCTCTAGTGGATAGAGGTCCATCAACCAGTGTAGTGGGGATAGAGGTCTCCTATGGAGAGAGATCCACAAGCCAGAGTAGTGGGGACAAAAGTCTTCTAGAAGTTCACCAACTAGAGCAAAGGGGATAGAGTTCTCCTATGGAGAGAGATCCATGAACCAGAGTAAAGGGGAAAGAGTTCTCTTATGGAGAGAGATCCATAAACCAGAGAAAAGGATAAAGAGTTCTCCTATGGAGAGAGATCCACGAACCAGAGCAAAGGGGATAGAGTTCTCCTATGGAGAGAGATCCATGAACTAGAGCAAAGGGGATAGATTTCTCCTATGGAGAGAGATCCACAAATTAGAGCATAGGGGATTGGTGTCTCCTTTGGATAGAGGTCCATAAACATTGTAATAGGGAATTGATTCCCAAGAGATTTGTTGAGAAAATTTAGAAGAAATATTTTCTCTGTGGATGTAACCCACATTGGGTGAACCACATTAAATTTGTGTCTCTCATGTGTGTGATGATTTGTGCATTGATTTGATTACTACTATTGATATTACCATTGATAATATTGGATAATATTATTTGGGAAAGAAAAGTAAAATTTGATCTTATACTGTTCACCCCCCTCTCAATATAAGCTTATGTTCTTCAATTGGTATCAGAGTGGGTTCCTTTGAAAAATTCTAACAACTTGAAGGAAGATATTACAGGAACACAGATGGCATCTCAGAATGGATCTTCATCAAATAAGGCACCATTGTTTTATGGGAACAATTATACTTTCTAGAGTATAAGAATGAAGACTTACTTGATGGCACAAGGATATGAGACATGGCAATCGGTTGAGGATGGATTCACACCTACAACTACTCCTCCCATAGATAAATATGGTAAGATATTACATGTGAATAATGCTAAGGCTATGAATGGAATCTTAAGTGGATTACATGAAGCAGAATTTATGAAATTTATGCACTACAAATCAGCAAAAGAGATATGGGAAAAATTGAAGCAAACATATGAAGGAGATAAAAAGGTCAAAATGGCAAAACTACAAAACCACAAGAAAAGGTTTGAAGATTTAAATATGGAAGATGAGGAAGATATTGCTACATACTTACTTCATGTGGATGAGGTTTTTAATACCATGCGTGGACTTGGATTTGAAATTGAAGACTCCAATGTTGCTCAAAAAGTATTAAGATCACTCCCTATGAGGTATGATGGAAAGGTTTCAGCTATAGAAGAGATGAGAGATATTGATAAGTTGACTATGGATGAGTTACATGGAATTCTCATAGCTTATGAGATGAGAATAGTAAAGGATCCCAACTCCAAGAGAGAGGTAACTTTCAAAGCTTCAAAGAAGACAAAATATAAGAAACCAGAATCAAGTGGTGAGTCAAGCAGTGATGAAGAAGCTAACTATGTGAAAAGAAACAAGGACTCAAGAAAGCACAAAGGTATGAAGACTATGAAATATTTTAATTATGGTAATTTTGGTCACTATGCATCTAATTGTCCAGAAGTCGAAAGTAGTAGCAATGAAGAGAAACAAGATCATAAGAAAAAGGAAGGAGAAAAATCTAGGCATGAAAAGAAAAATAGGTATGGTCAAAGCAAGCATGAAAAGAAGTTCTTTCAAAGGCACAAGAAGAGTTTCTATGTTAACAAGGCAAGCAAGGCTTCAAGTGACAGTGATGAAAGACTCTCAGATAGTGAAGAAGAAGAGATTCTATTTTTGGCAATAGAAGAGGAAGAAGATGCTCCTATTGAAGATAAAGTTGAAAAGTATGAAGATGCTCTTGGAGACCAAGAAGTAGAAAAATATTCAAAAAATGAAGAGGAAGGCATAGTAGATCTAGAAGCAGAACTTATTGTTGCTCTTAGAGAATTGAAAAAGGTTAGAAAGCAGAATTCAAGACTAAAGGCTCAAGTTCAAGAACATGAGGAAGAAAAAGAAAAGCTTCTACAAGACCTAACAAACTCAAAAGCTAAGGCAAGGAGATTTAAAGAGGTCATGAGTGAAAAGTTAGAGGTAAAAGAGTTAGAATGTGAAAGATTAGAACAAGAGGTAGTTTCACTAAGGATGGAAGTGAAATATTCTAAGGACAAGCTACATAGGTTTGGGAAAATTTCAAAGACTTTGGATAAGATTATCAATGCACAAAGATCTTCATCTATCAAAACAAGACTTGGTTTTGAAGAAGGACAAGGGAAACAAGAAGGGTCAAGCTCAAGCTCAAAAGAAGAGGAAGTTTCAGAGGAAGAGAGTGAAGAAGAAATTAAGACTTATGAGGATAAGTTGAAGAATAGAAGCTTCACTAAGAAAGGAAACAATGCACAAACAAGAAACAGGGATCATCACAGAGAAGGAAAAGAAAGGACTAAGAGACCAGAGGGTTCAAGACAAGATTTCTTCAAAGGACATTATTTTTCATGTAATCGGTTTGGTCACAAGGCTATGCATTGCAGGACTCATGGAAAGAAGGAGTATGGCCTCACTAAAAGGAATGTCAACTCTTTCAAATATGGATATTTCTTTCAAGGGTATTGCTACTCTTGTAATCACTTTGGTCATAAAGCAATCCACTACAGGGTTCATGATAGAAATGAGTATGGCTTCACCAAGAGGAACTTCAAGATATTTGCACCTTCCAAGAACTACAACATTAAGTGTTACAAGTGCAATAATCTTGGGCATAAGGCCAAGTGGTGTAGAACAGAGTTTCTAGAACTTCTAGAGACAAGCAAGAATAGGGACACTCAAAAGGATCAAAAGGGTATGGCTACAAAAATGTTGAAAAAGAAGGTTGACAAAGAAAAAGAGCATTGTATGTTGGGAGTAGAGATACTCCCACCCCAAAATTAATCACCTCAAGGAGAGGAGGTGGGGAGGGGGCTGAGCTAAGAGTCTTATATTTAGCCCCAAAGGAGTCCCTTTGCCATTGATGTCAAAGGGGGAGATATTTGAGTAAGGGGGAGAGCATTCAGTTAGGGGGAGCAGATTTGGAATCTAGTGGTAGGAAAAGGAATTTTTAGAAAGGGTTGCCATCAATGACAAAGGGGGAGATTGTTGGAAATTTTGAGTATAGTGTTGTCATTGATGTCAAAGGTGAAAAGGTTGAGTTTTGTCTTCAAGGTTGAAATAATAAATGCAAAGGAATTTTCCATGGTTGTGAAAGCAAGCAAAGAGAATTTTGAAGAAAAGGATTATAATATTTAAATATTATTAAGAGAGTTTGAAAGTAACAAGGGCTTCATTTGGTAAATAAAAAAAGAAAGGGAGATTTTAAATTGCAAAGAAAAGATAAGACTTCTCATTGGTGGAAAAAGACCCAAGGCAAAAGGTTTATTATAATATATATTTTAAAAATATTATAATACCTAAGTATAAAATTACATGGTGCCAAAGATAATTCAAATTATTTTTAAATAAATTTGAAAGAGGGCCGACGTCTAAAATGTGCATGGAAAGCATATAAATACCCTAAGACTTTGGAAATAAAAGGTGTGCTTAATATTCAATTTTCATGCAATCATGCAAGTGGTGACAATGAATGAGGAAGAGAGGACAGCATTGATTTTGGAGCACAGAAGGAGAATGAAATAAATAAATTTCATTCACTCCTTGATGTCATCCGCCAGGGTGGCCCAATGGTGGCTAGATTCAGTGTGCTAAGTTTTGTAGAGGTTCATGGTTTGATTCTCCCTAGCACCAGTTTTGAAGGGTTTAATTTTTTTGGTGAATGCACCAAGGGAATAAAGGTGGAGGCCTATACGTTAGGTCTCAACCACTTGGCTAGCGCAAGTGGTCATGCACTGTGTTAGGAGGTTGAGGTCGGAGGGTCGATTCCCATTCGCGCCAACAATAATAATTTTTGGTAAAAGGTATGTGCTAAGGTTGATTAATATTTTCTTTGCATGGAGTTTGAGGGGTGTGCTATGGTGTAAAGGTTTTTGGCATATAGGAGGTATAAGGATAATTTATTTTTGCCAAATATTTTTGAAGATATTGTTATCATTAAATTTTATTTTTATATATGCAAAAGTAGGAGTGATAAGGTGTAAATGGTTGATTTAATATTGTAAATCTATGTTATGGGTCATTAAGTGGTTTGGAAATTATTTTATGAAAGTGGGAGATAAAAGGTGTAAAATGTGTTTTTATTGTTTGTAATATTTGCATTAATATTGAAGGACTTGGTTCATGATTTGATGTTTTATTTTGAAAAACCAAGAGAGTTATAGAGCATTGGTTTGGAATAAAATTGTGCACACATTTTGAGAAGGAGATTTTCCAATGGTATGAGAAAGTATTATGCTAATCCTTTTGAAGTGGCACTAGAAAAATTGTTTGTGAGACAGGTTTTTGAAGACATATCTCCATAAGAGCAAATTAAGAGGTATGGGCACATCATTCCTTATTTAAGGTGTTTTGTTGAGTAAATATTTCTAAAACATAAGGTGGAGATAAAAGGGTTGTTTGGTAAGCATTGTTGAAAATATTTGAGTTAGGGTTTGAGACCTACATGTGCATAAATTATTGAGAGAAAGTTGAAATAATTGCATTAGAGTTTGAAGATCTTCTTGTACTTCATTATTGAATGGTTTTGGAAATATTTGGGATAGAGTTTGAGAACAAGTGTGCTTCCATTGTTGAAAGAGATTGAGACATTTGTGCTAGAGATTGTGAACTACTTGTACTAGGTTTGAAGACAAGTTAGTGCATCATTGTGAAACCTTTTGAACATTGGTTTGAGAGATATTGAAAGCAATTGTGAAAGTGTTTGAGATCAATTTTGTGAGGGAAAATTATGCATTAGTGTGATTGATATTTGAGAGAAAATTTGCAAGAAAGATAGATCAATTTTGTGAAACAAGTTATACATTATTTTGATTTGATTTGAAAGGGATTTTGCAAGAGATAGAGATTGGATTAATTGAATGCAAGATTTGTGAATGTGAAGAACATATTGAGTTTTTGATAGAGCATATCATTCTCTATATGTTCCAGAGGTTAAACGAATTCTAAGTAGAATATGTTTGAATTGCCTAGTTGAAGAAAGTATTTTTGAAAGAGATATAAGCTTTGTTTGTATGCAAGATTTGGAAATATTTGAGCAGGTTTTGTGAGTAGAATTGAAGGCATATTTGAGCAAGTCTTTTGAGAAGGCTTGAAGGTAGATTTGAGCAAGTATTTGAGAGGGCTTGAAGCAGATTTGAGGTAGATTTGAGCAAGTCTTTTGAGAAGGCTTGAAGGTAGATTTGAGCAAGTCTTGTGAAGACTTGAAACAACATTGAGATAGATTTGAGATAGAGTTGAGAGCAGGTTTGGTTGCTAATTTGATCAAGATTTGTGTTAAGGCTTGGGGCATATTTGAGATAGAATTGAGAGTAGGTTTGGTTGCTGATTTGATCAAGCTTTGTGTTAAGGCTTGGGGTAGATTTGAGATAGAATTGAGAGTAGGTTTGGTTGCTGATTTGATCAAGCTTTGTGTTAAGGCTTAGGGCATATTTGAGTAGAGTTAGAGCAGATTTGTGCTAGACTTGTGATAGGGTTTGGTGCAAATTTGAGATAGAGTTGAGAGTAGACTTTGGAGGTGATAAGAGTAGAGAGGACAAAGGTCTCCAATGGATAGAGGTCCATCAACCAGTGCAGTGGGGACAGAGGTCTCCTATGGAGAGAGATCCACAAGCCATAGTAGTGGGGACAGAAGTCTTCTAGAAGTTCACCAACCAGAGAAAAGGGGAAAGAGTTCTCCTATGGAGAGAGATCCATGAACCTATTGGGACTGAAAAATAAGGCACACTTTATTTACAAGTTATCTTACAATATATAAGCATCAAGCTTAGGAGGGATATATGACAAGTGTCATAAGCTCCACTCCAAGTGTCTTTCAGAAGGCACCACTCCAACTCAAAGTGAAGATAGGGACAAGTGGCAGAAGACAAATGTCAACCTGCCAATTATAGGCATAGTGCACATTATAACAATAATAATATTCTAACATTCCCCCTTAATGTGCACTATCCTAAAAATATAAGTCAACATTAGATAACATTCCCCCTTAATGTTGACTTCTTATACATAGATATAGCAAATTGCTAAACTGAGGAAACTTGTCTTTACCAAGTGACTTGGTCAAGATCTCTGCTACTTGATATTGAGTTGGTACATACTCCATGTGTATAATGTCTTCTTGGACCATATCTCTAAGTAAGAGATGATGGATCTCAATGTGCTTTGTTCTAGCATGGAAAACTAGATTCTTGGTCATCTTGATGGTACTTTGATTGTCATAATATGTATATGTTGGGCCATGTATGAATAGCCCAATATCCTGAATTAATTGCCTCAACCATATTGACTCCTTAGTTGTCTCAACTACTACTCTATATTATGATTCTGCTAAAGATACTGAAACTATGTTCTGCTTCTTTGTGCTCCATGAAATAGAGCCTTGGCCTAATTTAAAGCAATAACCTGATGTAGATCTTCTAGTTTCAAGACAACTGGCCCAATCTGAATCTATGTATCCAATAAAATAAAAATTATGACTTGATTTATACATTAGGCCATGATGAGGTGTGGTGTTTAGCAATATCACAATCCTCTTAGATGCTATATAATGGCTCTTCTTAGGATCCTGCATGAATCTGGAAATAAGACCAACTGAATAGCAAATATCTAGTCTAGTTGAAGTTAAGTAGATCAAACTTCCAACTAGTTTCTTGTAAAGTGTACCATCAACCCTTTCTTCTTCATCATTATTTACCAATTTCAATCTAGTTTCCATGGGAGTTAGAGAGGGCTTACACTCCTCCATGCAAAACCTCTCCAAAATAGACTAAATGTACTTAGCCTATGAGATAAAAATCTTACCAGGTTATTTCCATACCTCTATTCCTAAGAAATAGTGGAGGAGTCCTAAATCTGTCATCTCAAAGTTCTTGTATAAGTCCTCCTTGAGCAACCTTATTCCTTCTATGTCATCACCTGTAATGAGAAGATCATCCACATATAATGTAACCAAAATTATGTGGTTCCTCCAATGTTTCACATAGAGAGTATATTCTGCTGCAGATCTAGTGAAACCAAGGTTGAGAAAATAGGAGTCAATATTTGCATACCAAGCTCGGGGTGCTTGCTTCAACCCATATAGAGCTTTCTTTAATCTGAGGACTTTTTTGTTTTGGCCTTCAACTATGTATCCTGGTGGTTTTTTCACATACACTTCCTCCTTCAAATGACCATTGAGAAATAAACTTTTGACATCCATTTGATATATTGGCCAATGTTTTTGAGCTGCCATAGCAATAATTGTCCTGATTATAGTCATCTTAGCCACAGGAGCAAAGGTCTCCTCATAATCAATTCCCTCTTATTGATTATAGCCTTGAGCTACTAGGAGAGCCTTGTAGCGATCTAGTGAGCCATCTGCTTTATATATTTCTTTGTATACCCATTTTGTGCCAATGGTATATTTTCCTTTTGGTAAATCAACTAACTCCCAAGTGTGATTTTTTTTCAATGGAATCTAATTCTTGATCCATGGCATGAACCCATTTAGGATCACCAAGTGCTTCTTTGACATTAGAAGGTTTAGGTTGGCTAAGGACTTTGGCCATTAGGGCATAATTCACTTAGTGTCTTAGGGCTGAAGGCCTTTTACTTGTATTTGGGCTTCATCTATTGTGGCTTGAACCCACTTGGGTAAAGGATTGGATGATGTTACTTGATCATTAGGAGGAGGATATGGAGGACATGGATAATTTGTAAGAAGTTATTTTTGTGGATGAATTTCTTGATTTATGAGTGAAGGAGAAGGAGTAGATGATATTGTATGCATGAATGGAGCAACTATTTCATTAGTTATTTCTAAAGTGGGGGCCTTAGGAGGATTATATGGGGGATACTCATGAAAGGTAACATCCCTAGATAAAATAATTTTCTTGGAAATAGGTTCATATAATTTATATGCATTGGCACTATCACTATAGCCAACAAAGATGTATTTTTGGCTCTTATCATCAAACTTCTTCCTTTTCTTATGAGGAATATGAGCATAGGCATCACATCCAAAGATTCTCAAATGGCCCACATAGGGCGTCCTTCCACTCCATGCTTCTTCGGGTGTTATTTCATGTAAGGCCTTTGTGTATGACCTATTAGTCAAGTATGCAATAGTAAGAACAACTTCTCTCCAAAATGAGTTAGGTAATATAGGAGCATGTAACATTGATTTTACCCTATTTGTGATTGTTTGATTCATCCTCTCAGTAACTCCATTTTGTTGCGGGGTTTAAGGGGTTGTGAATTTCCTCTTTATCCCATGATACTTACAAAAATTAAATAATTCATTGGAGACATATTCTCCATAATTATCTGATCTTAAGGTGGAGATTTGATAGCCACTTTCTCTTTCAACAAGTGCGATGAATTATTTGAACTTATCAAGGGCTTGCCACTTATATTGAATTAGGTATATCCATACCTTTCTGCTATAATCATCAATGAAAGTGATGTAGTATTTATCCCCAGTATAAAATTGAATAGACATTAGCCCACAAATGTCTGAATGAACCAATTGCAAAGGTCTATTGGCTCTCCATGCCTTTCCTATTTCAAATGGCTGCCTATGGTGTTTGGCTATTACACGTGACTCACAAAAAAAAATTGACTCCTTAAGATGTGGAAGTCCTTTAACTAATCCTTTTGTAGCCATCATTTGAAGATTATTAAAATTTAAATGTCCCAATATTTCATGCCACATGTACTCCAAAGAGAAATTTGTTGTATGCAAAGATGTTTGTGTTACAGATTTTGTAAGGAGGTAGTAAAAACCATCATTTTTCACTCCCATGGCCTTTACATTGTCATTAGGTTCCTTAATGTAGCATTTGTCTTTTTCAAAATAGACATTATAGCCCTTATCTGTAAGTTGTCCAATAGAAAGAAGACTCCTTTTAAGAGCAGGCACATACAAAACATCTGTTGCAGGAACATTATTACCATCATGCAAAGTAAGTGGTGCCTCCCCAACACCTTCAATGGGTAGAGCACTTTCATCACCAAAAGTAATGAATTTATTTGATGTAGGCTGAACCTTGGTCAACCAATCTTGCCTTCCTGTCATGTGCTTTGCTGCTCCAGAATCAATATACCAACATTCTTTATCTTCAACATTAACTTGGTTGGATGCATACAATGTGTTCAAATTATTATTTTGTGGTTCTCCCTGTTCTCTTTGCATTTTATAGCAATTAGCAACATTATGATTCTATTTTCCACAATATTCACACCCTTGTTGATTTTTTTTTGATCCCCTTGAGGTCTTGTTTGCCATATTGGCTACTACTGGTACTGCTGCTGATGTGGCTACTGATGGTACTGCTGATTTGGTTGTTGTTGGTACTGTTATTGACGTGGTTACTATTGGTACTATTGATTTGGTTGTTTTTGGTACTGTGTGTATCTCTGATGTTGTCTACCCCTTTGATTATGATTATGTTGATTTTGACCCTTGTTTTGTTTAGGCTGTAAAGTTGCCTTGGTGGCAAAAGTTGTTGATGTGGCTTCAATTTATTCATCTTTGATTAGGGTTTGCTCATGTTTCTTAAGCAGGATCTCAATATCCTCAAGTGTGGAATTCATTATTTTACCACTCAAGTCTAACATGGTAGCATAGGAGTGAAACTTTGAAGGAAGACCATGCAACATTATTGGAATTAACTCATTATCATCTAGGGTTTTACCAACAGCTAAGAAATCATTCTTAATAGACTTCACTTCCATAAGATAATCGGTAAGTGAGCCTTTCATACATAAATTGTGTAATTTTTGTTTGAGATACAAAATATTATCTTGACTCGACCTATAAAACAATCTATTGAGAGCATCCCATGCTTGTTTATGTGTTTTTGTAGCCCTTACAGTTTCTCTGCATTGAATTCCTATAGCTATCTTGATTAAACTTAAAGCTATATTGGAATTCTTCTCAAATTGTGCTTTTTCTTTAGGGTCTATAGGTGCAGTGAGCGGGTCTTCATTAGCCTGCCTATCTTTCACATCCCACATGTCATTCATCATTAATATTTATTCCATCTCATACTTCCAATTTACAAAATTTTGTGCTCCTTCAAGTTTCTTTGTAAGTCCACTTAATAGGTTTGTAGTATCCATGATTTAGAAAAGAATCAAAAGAAAATGGAGCTCAACAAAGGATGAAGTAAGAACGACAAATGCCAAATTAGAGCCCTCAAAAAAAATCTAGGGTACACTGCTGAAGATCCAGAGGAGGGTTCACCTAGTTTTTCCACTCTGAATCTTCAAGTGATTCCAATAGTGGGAGGGTTAATTTGAACACAAGTGCCTTTTTCTATCTAAAGAGAGTAAGAATTAGAATTTTGCTAGACCTTTATACCGGACTTCTCAATATACCCGCCCTTACGTGAGGGAGACTATAAGCATTTGAGCAGTTGATACATGGAACATAGGTAATTCTAAAATGGAATAACTTGCCAGACCTTTATACCAAACTACTCAATATACCCGCCCTTACATGAGGGAGACTAAGTATTTGAGCAGTTGATACGTGGAACATAGGCGATTATAAAAATGTGATGCTTGCTTTTTGTAGAATTGTTACAATAGATGTGCCAATATATTATTGCTTTATAAGAATTTACCTGTATGTGTTTGCTTGCTTGTATCAAATATTGTTTCAAGGAGTGTCAGATACTACCAAAAATGCACTCCAAATTACAATTTCAACTTCAAACTTTAATTTAGCATATTAAATGATTTCAAAACTAAAAATAAACTGCACCAATGGATTCCTCTCGAAAAAATCATTTCCAACGACTATATATAAGGCTATAGTAGGTTACAATTTGACCCTTGATTTTAATAAAATACAACAAGACTTCTTAGAGGCAAAAAATAGGACAAATTGCCCTCTACAAATTTGAAATTTGAAATTTTGGCTTGAAACTGTTTCGACGAGAAAATTTTGAAATGACCGAGCAGGAAATTTTGGAGGGAATGATTGAAAATTTTGAAATCTAGCTTATTGTTACCTACTACAGCTGTAGATGTTTCTCAATCCAACAATTGGCAAATGATGTGCCTTAACCAAAAAAAAAATCGTAGTCCCAAAACTGCTGCAAACAACCAACTTTGAGCAGCTGTAACTTGCTAAATACATTACCGAATTAAGCAAGTGAGTACTTTATGTTGTAGTACTTCTCATAATCTATATGATGGTGCAAAAATATCAGGAAAAGGACTACTAAAAAAATTAATAAAAAAATTTCAGTTTCAAAAAAAAATCACGTAGGAAAAAAAACAACTGCAACAGTACGTCTTCAAACAACCATATCTTGCTCATTTCTTATCGGATATTTGCGTGCGAGTACTCAATTTTATAGTACTCCTCCTGATCTACGTTGTACTCAAATTCTAAATATGACTGCTCTAAAAAAATTGCCGCTGCAAAATGTGATGTTTTGTTTTAAATGTGCCTTCACCTTGCAAAAAAAAATAGCCCCACATTGCTAGAATCGCCAAAACTCTTAAAAAATTCTCTCTGTTTCTCATTCACAGGATCAAATTAGCAAGTGAAGAGGATACTTCGGAGAAAAAATTCAATCCTAAAATTTGAGGCTTGTCCTCGGATGGTGAGGATTGTCCTCTAAAATAGGGAAACTAAAAAACTAGAAAACAAATAGGGAGCTTCTGGTTTTTGATCCACTCAACGAGTGGAGAGCATACTCCCTGACTCCATATCCCATAGGCGGATCTCACCACTCTGATACCAGATGTTGGGACTGAAAAATAAGGCACACTTTATTTACAGGTTATCTTACAATATATAAGCATCAAGCTTAGGAGGGAGATATGACAAGTGTCATAAGCTGCACTCCAATTGTCTTTCAGAAGGCACCACTCCAACTCAAAATGAAGATAGGGAAAAGTGGCAGAAGAAAAATGTCAACATATCAATTATAAGCATAGTGCACATTATAACAATAATAATATTCTAACATTCCCCCTTAATGTGCACTATCTTAAAAAGATAAGTCGACATTAGATAACAAAACCAGAGCAAAGGGGAAAGAGATATCATGTGGAGAGAGATCCATGAACCAGATAAAATGGAAAAGAGTTATCCTATGGAGAGATATCCACGAACCATAGAAAAGGGGATAGAGTTCTCTTATGGAGAGAGATCCACGAACCAGAGCAAAGGGATAGAGTTCTCTTGTGAAGAGAGATCACAAATCAGAGCATATGGGATTGGTGTCTCCTTTGGATAGAGGTTCATAAACATTGTAATAGAGAATTTATTCCCAAGAGATTTTTTGAGAAATATTAAAAGAAATATTTTCTCTGTGGATGTAACCCACATTGGGTGAACCAAGTTAATTTTTTGTCTCTCATGTGTGTGATGATTTATACATTACTTTGATTATTGCTATTGATATTTCCATTGATAATATTGGATAATATTGTTTGGGAAAGAAAAGTAAAAATTGACCTTATATTGTTCACCCACAGTATAAGCCTGTGTTCTTCAAGACCATCTAGTATTAAACAAAATTTTATCCCTAGGAAGCTTTTTAGCCTTGTATTGTCCATAGTGCATGGGACATGATATTTCAAAAGGCTATCCTCTCGTACTATTAGAGAGGTAGATAGTGTGCTCAAGGGTATGTGTGGAATCCTCCTTGAGTAGTGGCCTAAAGTTTTAGTTCGAGCATTAAAGTTCATTAGTAAGGTATAACAAAGGGCCTATGGGTATTATAGTCACATTTTCCTAGTACACCCTAATTCTGTCAAGATAATATCCTACAACAAATATTCTATTTTTTGAACATGTGACCATACCCTTATCATAGAAGTTGAGCATCTAGAGAAGACATACCTATTCTAGAGTTTCTATGTGCATGCTTACAAAAAAATAGAAAACAAAAAGCAAAAACAATTACCAACATAAAAAAATAAGGATATAGGAAGTCCATATCATTTATATCTCAAAACTTTATCAGTAATAGTTAGTACAGGGTTTTCAAGTTGACGGGTCAAAATAGTTGCCTATGACAGTTAAAATTCAAATAGATAGGGAATATTTATGGTAGTTCATAATAGTCAATACAGGTTGTCAAGTAATTAGGTTAGGATATTCACTGTTGGTCATCAAATCTGCCCTAGGAAAGGATTTTTGGAAGTGTACGCACCCTAGACCTGGACCAACATTGAAAGGTCGAAGGGAAAAGATGCCCCTCGTGCCGATCTCTAGAGAAATGTCGGCTCCTTTTCTAAACTAACTAGTTTTTTGAGACAAGAGTGCAGGAAAGAGATAAAAATAGTAAGGGTGTAGGAAAGGAATAAACAGAGTAAGGGAAGAAATGTCAATAGATTAAAGTGGGAAAGAACCAGCAGCATGATTACTGGATAATAACTCGAAACATTAATAATAAATACCAATAATAAAATAAAATGAACACAGTATTAGCCCTCCTATGTATCATCTAGACAAGTTCCAGAATTACCCTTCCCCTTACGTCAAAATCTAGAATTCAGAATTACGATGATCAGGGAATGAGTGAATATAACAGAAACACTATCCACAGGCAGCATACAAGAAAACTGGTACATCGTTATCTCTCCTATGTATCCTTTGGGAAAATTCTAGGGTTCTACCCTAATCGCACACCTAAATCTAGAATGTAGAATTACAGTCTGCAAATGAAGGAAATAATTAACAAAAATAATCATAGAAGGCAGCATAAAAGAGAGAAATGAAGTCTGAAGCTCTTTAGTATTAATCGCAGGGATTCAAGTTACAGCAGCTTTCTAGTAGAAATTTCCCCACCCTTTTCATTACAATGCTTGGGTTTTTATAGGGGACCTGACCCTTTGAGCTATCAATGCACAAAATTGAGGAGTACATCCTCGAAAATCTGAGAAGTCGGCTCCCACAGCTCCCATGATTGAGCTCTCAAATTATTTTCTAAAACTAGAAGCTGCAACTGGGTTAGCCAGGGAAACTCATATTTATGAGTTGCTTGACTCATCCTAGGCTTCTAGGTGTGGAGCTCGAGTGGTTGCCATATCCGCTGGGCTCTACTTCTAAGGTCGATACCTCTTTTTAGATTGCTGAAAATGAGCAACGTTCACTGGGCACGTAAAAATTCATTTATAAGGCACTTGATTTCCTCGAAAAAATACATGGTTGGGAGTGCATGCCCTTGAAGAACTTCACCAATTTCTAGTTCATGATCCTGATTTGCAATGGATGTAATCCAAAGTAGATCATCTCCCTTGGTTATGCACTTTGTACGAAGGAGATTCGTAAAACCGCTTTGGGGATGTAAAATGCCGAAGTAGATTTCTCTCCTCAAGACGAGGCTCTCCATCTCTCGTTGCTTTGCCAGGAAAGCATGTCAAAATTTTCTTCACAAGGTTCTCTACCTGAAGTGAATGCTTCACTGATGGGCTTGTCAAAATGCTTCATCGTGAACCTTCTTCAAAACTATGGTTCGGGAGGTTTTTGGCTGAAGTGCAATTCTGCCTTGGAAAAATGTTCTGCTCTTTATGAACCGCTACTACTTCGGGTGAGAGCGCCTTGCACGAAAGCTATCCAAAGTAGATGCTTCGCAATGACTTTGGGCAAAGTAAAAATGGTTCACCAGTAGGGAGGCCCAAAGTGGATGCTTCATTGATTTTTTAGTGAAGCATTTTCAGTGCTTGAACTTTTTGAATCCTGCTTCGCAAAACTTTTGCCCGAAGCATTGATTTGGGCTGCTTCGGGTGCAAAGCTCTTCTCATGCCTTAGAAACCTTGGGCCCAGATCTAATCCTTGATTTCCTCCTCTTGGAAAAGTTTTTTTCCATGTTTGGACTTCTTCAAATCCCGCTTCACAAAATTTTTGCCCAAAGCATCATTTTGGGTTGCTTCGGGTGCAAAGCTCTTTTCATTCCCCACTTCCTTACTTCCTTTTTTTTTTAGCGAAGCTGTCCTCATTTTCCTACGAACCTCCTAAAATTAGCTTGCTCAGTAGCGAAGCTCTTGCATATATATTCTAGGAACAAATAAAAAGAAACACTTTACAAAAATTTTGATTTTACTACCCCTCTAGGCAATGTGACAAAATTGTCAACATTCTTGGCGGCTCGCGGGGCAATGAGCTCGCCTCGGTGCAAGAACCCTCAGCCTTAATCCGTTGGGCCAGAGTTACCTCCAAACCCTTCTCCTTTTTCTCTTTTTGGGGGTGCTTCCATAACTTCTTCTTCTTCTTCTTCCTCTTCTTCCTCTTCCGACGAGGCTTCCTATTGCGACGATGGGGGAAGGCGATCACGGATGCGTTCAATTGTTCGACGAACATGAGCCTAGGCACCTTTCTGGAAAGGCTCTCGGTCTTGTAGTGCTTTGACCAGAACATGGAACCGATCAATTTTCCCTATGTCGGTATGTTTAGATCTTGTGCTCAGATCATTCAGGCAGGCCATGATTTTGCAATGTCTCAGGATGAAATCTGTGACTTGCCCTTCTGTAATTGGCTCCTCCCACTCGTCTATCTCTGAGACGTCACCTTCAAAATGGAGCCAAGCCGGCTTGAGTTCTTCCTTAGTCAAAATGTTTCCATCATCATCAGTGAAACTTGGGAAACCTAATGAAGATAGATCTTGAAAGTACCCCAGTGATGTGCGTTGCTTGTGTTCAAATACATCCATGAGGTCCTTCACCTTTTATGCTTTCCTCACCTTGGAGAAGAAGGCGCAGATCGTGGCATAGGCTATGGACCAATCTCTGATTGTTCGGCTCATCGTAGTGACCTGTAGGTCCTGATATTTGATACTTTGGACGTCAAAATCTAGTTTGAGTCGGATTCTAATTTTTTGGATGATCTCATCTACTATTTGCCCTTCTTGAGCGGTGGCATACTGGGCTTCGATAATGTAAGTCAAAATTGACAGGGCACTGGAGGCCCGAGATTTGAAGTTCTTGAGTAGGTGCGAGAGGATTTCTTTTATTTGGCCCCTATCAAATAGCTATAGACTCTCTTTTTTGTACAACTACTACTGCATTTGCAAGATCCTGCTTTCAACTTCCTTGGCCTTTAGTTCAGCTTTGGCCTGTATCTTGCTCTAATTTTTAGTTGTCCCTTGCAGTTGTTCTACTTGTTGTTTTAAGGTGTCTACTTCCTTTTTCATCATCTCGCACTACTTCTCCATGTCTTCTAGCTTGGAGTGGGTCCTGGCTAGCTCCTCCTCCAACTTGATGTTGGCGCTCTGTGCTTCAAACCGATACTGATTGGCGATATTTGCATGTGCACAAAATGTTTCTATTCTCACATGCATAGATGCAGATTCATTATCTACACCTAAGTGTTCCAGGTCCTTGGACTTCTCCTAATAGTTGTAATCTGTTGGAGTCATCTCGTCCAGAGGTTTCTAGACCTTGGGGACATTTTTCACCTTATGCAACTTTTTGCCTTTAAAGTCAAAAATAGCGCATTTTTCTACTTTGGCCAGAGAGCACCCTCTCTTTTTCCTCACATCATTCAGAATCTTATCTGTGTTCTACTGGGCTTGGAGTAGCTTTTCTACCAAGGGAAATTCCTTAATCATAGCTAGTTCTATTTCAAATGAGGTTGGGTCTCCAGCCAAGGGGGTGAACAAATACAATGATTGTACATGGGATGCCTCACCAGTGGGTTTGGTGATGGGTGTGGTGGGATTTTCAGTGAGAGACAATGTCATGCATGACGGGGGAGAGGGAACTGGGGTTTGGAGTTGGAGTACTACCTTCGCCCTGACTGAGAACCAATGGAATGGTGGCATGGGCGAGCGAAGTAGTATCGACAGACTTGTCCCGGCTTGACGACTCGAAGGGGGTGGATATGCTTGCGATGCTGGTGGGATCGCAAGGCAAACTCGTGGTAGCAAATGGTACCATGTGATGGGGTGACCAAACTTTCGAGAGAGAGGGAGACTTATGGGGATTTACGACCGAGAACATTGTGGACATGACTTGAGGAACCAAAGTGAAGGGTGAGGGATGCATACCTACGTGCTCTCCTGATAGAGTAGAAGTAGTGGCTTCCTACATGGTCGGCTCTTGTTCCTTTTCAGTTTTGGTACTTCTGACCTCCATGACTTCTTCTTCAAGGCCCCCTTCTTGTTGGAGTAGTTCCTCCACATTAATGACGTCTACTTCTAAGACCACTTTGGCCCTTTGCGATGTTGTCTTTTCAACACTTGCCTCGGTTGAGCCCATCTCAGGTCATTCGCTAGAAGCACCTTGGGGTTTAGTACATGGTCACTTCGGATGGGTTGGAGGCACTTGAGCCTACTTCAGCTTCTTTCTTTTTCTTTTCTCCTCCTTCTTCTCTAATTGTTGTACCAACCCTATGGCACTCGTGTCATGCCCTCTGATAGACTCTTGAGGTAACTCTTGCGGTGTCATCGTTGCCTCCTCCTCTTCCTCTTATTCGAAAGCATTGTCAGTTCTCTATGGGATTTCACCCAAACTTGGGGCACTATGGGGGATGAAGTCGACGAAGGATATGGGCTTCCAAGACCCAATGTTGGCCTCATAGTAAATTATGAAGTCAAGTCTATCTCCAAGAGTTCATATGATTTCATATTCTGACGGTGGACTCTCATTATCCACCACTCCTTCAATTGTTCTTTGCCCCAACCCTCCAATTCTTCCCTCAAGTCATCTTTCATTTTCTTCCAAAATGTGGAGTCTGGGCTCAGGAAAGGATGCCGAACTGGATCATACTCGACTTCCATGGAGTAAAATTCATGCCAAGGAGGCAAGGTTTTCATTATCTCTAGATGCCACTCCAAATCTCTCCCATTAGGGTTGTTTCTTTGTTACACTATCTCCGGGTGAGGGCATACATGAAAATTTTTGAATCGGAGGTGATCCCTCATCACCCCCAAGGGGTCGTAACACCACCGTTGAGGAATTTACAGCAAACCAAAGTCATCAAGCTTCTCCTCCAAGAATACATGCTGCTTTAGGGCAAACACCTCAATTACCCCCATTTTGAAAGGGAAGTCGCATGTGTGCGCCCATTTTTGGTCGTGGCCATAGATAACATTTGTCGCGTTGCTCTGTCGAGTGACATCCAACACGAACTGGTATTCAGAGGGGTAGACGAGTAGCAAGAAGGGTTTCCCTATGAATCTGAACAAGTGAATCACAAGCCCTTGTGTCAATTGAAATATGTCTCCCTTTTCCTCCTTCACCACTTTTTCCCTTAGACTGGTAGGCACCCGAGGGCAAGAACCCTTCAAAAAATGAATAGCGGGTCCTAAAAACTGCTGATTAAAATAATAATACAACTCCATCCTTGCCAGAATGGGAGTCCACTGATACACCAGTAGAGGAGCTTCGTCTTTGTCACTTGAAGAAATGGTAATGTGGGGGAAATGCTTATGTACATGATAGAAAAATAACCAAACTAGGAAAGAGCAAGATCTGAAGTACTGGACAGTCCTAGAATTCTTCATGCTGGTTAGCCGCGTGTGCAAGGTCTGAGCCACCCATTCTGCCCAATTGAAGAAGATAGGGTTTGTGTTTGGCCTTGATGAATCTGGGGCATAAAACTCCCCTCGTGAAATACATTCGGCCAATGACACTTGCCAGGGGTGCACCGAAGCATCGGTTGATAGGCCCACGACCCATGCAATGATGGAGAAGATGTTTGTGCTCTTGAAATCCATCAAGGAGCGAGGCATATGAGGAAGCTTACCTGAAGGGAGCCCGTCCTTGAGGTTCTCGCTCAAAAATTTTATGATATAACTGGAGCTGGTGAACCTCTCCATTTGTTCGCTCAAGATGACATTGCGAACAAAATAACCCTTGGGTGGTCCTTGTTGGGGCGCGAAATCTCCTTGCACATCCTCTTTTAAAATTGTAAACAATTTATTGCCCGTGACGTCCAGCACTTTTTTGGTTGCGGGCTAGTAATTTTATGGAATGGCATAGATCAATTCAGGACAATGGTGTGCGGGCAGGGTCAAATACTAGTATATCTGCGAATAGTAAGCGGTGACTCTCTTGTTCTCCGTGGAGAGTTTACTTTTCATGAACTTGATAGTGTATCAAAGTTTAGCCATGCTCTTTGAAAGTGTAGTGTCCCTTATTTTCTCCCACCCATCAATTGGTGGCTCTTCAGGTTGTTCTTCTTCTTAATCCTCTCTTTCCTCCACAGCTTGCTTTTCTGGGTAGAGGTTGAGATCGACCCTCTTTGGTCTGTGTTTTTTCTCCTCTTTGCCCTTCTTTGTTTTCTTTGGGCCTGCTACCTCAGGCTCCTTCCTCTTTTCCTTAGAATTCTTCTTCCCCATTCTAGATATAGGCAGCAGTAGATTTTTTGATGTAGAGGGCTTCGACGCAAAGAACGGGGGAAATGCAGGCTATTAGCGAGGGCTCTTAATATTGCATTAACAGTTGGCAAACACCCATTTTACTGCTAAGGCTCACATTTTATAGCCTTAAAAGGCAACTATTTCAATTTATAGTGCCTGCCAAAATTAAATTTGCAACTCGGATGGAGGAGGTCATTTTACCATTTAATTGGCTTCACGGTGGCATGGTACGCAAGCCCATGTGTTTTGATGATTTGCCTAGCATTGGAAACTTAACCCTCTGCCACCTCGTACCTAGGTGTGAGCTTTTCTCATAACTAAATCCTCTCAAGATGTGCCCCGCCACCTTTGCATTAAAATCACCTACCTCAAATGTTCCCCTAGATTGTCGTCGGCGTGTTTCTCAAGACATGTTTTAAATGCTCCCCACCTTGTGCGTTGTTGATTTGGCGAAGTGGAAGCTAGCGCTAAAGATACTTCATGGTGAACCTTCGGTATGAGCTGATTTTCTATGCTTCGGGCCTGAAGTAGTTTTACCTCGTCGTGTCACTGCTTGCTTTACAGAAGGTTAGCCTCCGAAGCTTGTTCCTTTTGAAAAATGGTTCTCTAAATTTCCTTCAAAAATTGCTTTGCTCGGACCCCTTTTTGTGAAGTATTCCTCACACCTTCATTTTGATGTCATTTGGTCTTCTGAGGACTCTTTCTTGGCCTAAGTGCTTCACTGTGAAGCATCTTGCATTAGTCACTTCGCACATAAAGTTCCTGAAGGATATTCTCACTAAGTCCAGCGAAGCTGGGGCTTGTTGCTATGGTAGTGTGAAGTCGAACCTTCTGGCAGTCTTGAAATAGGGTATTTACAAAGATTAAAAAAAAAAAACTTTCATACAAAATTAAAAACTTTAATTTTTTTTTTCATTTTATTTCAACGATGAAAAGTCTTCAAATGAAGACCATTGACAGAAATCGGAAAGATCTGGCCATCTGCATCCTTGAGAATGAAAGAGTTGGTTGAGTTTACCTTCACAATCTTGAACGGTCTATCCCAAAAAGCATCCAATTTATCATGATTCCCAGGCTTGGCATTCCAAGAGTCCCACTTCCATACTAGATCACCCACTCTGAAAGTGCAGTCAAAGAACTTTTTCTTGAACCAGTCTCGGGTGATCTAGGCATGCTTTGCAAAGCTCTGGTAGGCCTTATCACGGTCTTCCTCCAGCTACAGTAGATGAGCTAGCCTATTCTCCAAGGACTAAATTCTTCTTCTTCATCCAACAACTTAATACAAGAATATCTATATGGGTTGGTAAGATAGCCTCCTTGCCATACACCAGGGTGTAAGGCGATGTTTTAATTGACTTCTTGATAGAAATCTGATCGGCCCACAAGGCCAGATCTAAGAGGAGGTGCCAAGTTCTTTTGTTATTCTCTATGAGCTTTCTTAGCACCCTTAACAGAGTCTTGTTAGTTGATTCTGCCAAGCCATTACCTTGTGGATAGTAATTGGAAGAGACCTTATGATACATCCCATATTTGTAGGTGAACTCATTGATCTTGGCTCCAGTGAACCCAGGACCGTTGTTTGTTATAATTTCTTATGGGATGCCGAACCGGGTGATCAAACCCTCTAGGAATGCAATGACGGTTTCTTGGTCAGCATGCTTTATGGATACTGCTTCGGCCCACCTGGTGAAGTAGTTGGTTGCAGTCAGGATGAATTTATGCCCTACGAAGGAGTTCGGCGATATAACCCCTATGAAATCCAACCCCTATTTTTGAAAGGGCATTTCTACTTATACCGGTCAGAGAGGCATAGGAGCACTTCTGATTTGACCGATGAACTTCTGACATTGCTCACATCTGTGACAGACCGCAAAAGCATCAATGAAGAGTGTAGGCCAATAATAACCTGCCTTAATTATCTTCAATGTCGTTGTTCTTCCTATGAAGTGGCCACCGGACAACCCTGAATGGAATTCTCCCAGGACTCTTCTCTTATCATATTCTTTTATGCATCTAAGAAGAACTCCATCGATATTCCTAAAGAACAGGCCTTCGAGATGTAACATGTATCAGAGGGACCACATCCTAAAGTGTCTTCGTTGCAAAGCATTCAAGTGTAGAGGACATCTCTTGGTGGAAATATTCAACTATCTCACCGACCTAGTCCTTCTCATGTTCTTCTTGGTTTTCAAAGCATCCTTTTGCTGCTAAGTCATCCCACTGACAAGCTGTTACTTCGGCCGCTACGCTCTTCACAAGATCCTGACATAGTGCACGATCATGAACCAATTTTGTGGGTTTTATTTCAACGTCAAACTCCTATATTTTGCTGACCCAACTAGCTCTTTTGCTACCCAACTCTCCCTGAATAATGAAGTTGCGCACATCGGGATGAATGAAAAACACTATAACTCGACTTTGAGAAATGAAGTGCTTGAATTTCCTCAAGGATTTCATTACTGCATGCACTTGTCTCTCTATGAAGCTGTATTTAGCTTCATGGGGGTGTATTACCTAGCTTAGAAATGTGATTGGGCGTTCTTCGCCATCTTTCCCCTTCTGTGTCAAGACTACAGCATAGCTTTTAGGTTCTCCTATAGCATATAGGATGAAATCTCGATTGTATTCAGGGTTGGTCAGGACTAGAGCCTGAGCAATTTGGGCCTTGATATCTTCAAATACCTCTTTCCTTTCATCTGTCCAGATGAATTCAATGCCCTTCTTCAAAAGTTCAGACATCGGCTTGATGACTTGGGCGAAATCTAGAACAAACTTCCTTATGAAGTTGATTTGGCCAAAAAAATATTGTAGTCCTTTCTTATTCCTTGAGAGTGGGAGCTTCAAGAGAGCCTCAACTCTATTAGGATCTACAATGAGACCCTTCTCCAATATCACATGTCCCAATAACTTTCCCTCATTGACTGCAAATATGGAATTTTTAGGATTGATTGAAATGCCAAAATCTCGACACTTTTTGAATATCTATTGTAGGTGAAAAGGATGCTCCTCCCTTCTTCGGGAGAAAATGGTCATGTCATCCAAATAGATAACAATGACCTTATTCAAGAGTTCACCAAAATCTAAATCCATGGCCCTCTGAAAAGTAGCCCCTACATTCGAAAGGCTGAATGGCATTTGCTGGTAAGCGAATGTTCCCCACTTGGTAGTGAATGCATTTTTATGCTGGTCTTCATCCCTAACCCATATCTGATTATATCTTGAGAAGCCATCGAGTAGGGAGAAGCGTTGAGCCCCAACCACCGAGTGTAAGATTTGATCAATCTATGGGAGAGGATAATGATATTTGAGTGAAGCCTGATTCAGGTTACGAAAATCCACGCATAGTCGTATATCTCCGTTCTTCTTTCTAACAGGGACTAGATTCACTACCCAAGAGGAATGCTTTATGGGATAAATTATCTTTACCTCAAGCATTTTTAGGAGCTCGACTTTCATTAGGACCTCGATCTTCGGGTTAACAGGCCTTTGCCTCTGTCGAAAGGGTTTGATCCCCTCCTGCAACTCAATTGTATGCTGGATTAGTTGCCGATCGTATCCTTTTAGGTCTTGATAAGACCATGCCACTATGTCAGGATACTTTCTGCACAAAGACCAGATATGTTCTAACTCTTCAGAAGTACAATCCATTCCAACTTTTTTCGCCTTTTTAGATTCAAGCTCCAAATCCTGATACTGCTTCGTGTTAACTTTGATTCTATGAGAAACTTCTCGATCATTTTGATCGAAGAGGCTTTCAAGAGTAATTAACCCTTTGGGGACGTGGTTGTTTTTCAACTGAACTAGCCCTTCATATTCCTCATCATTAGGGCTTCTTTTCTCAACTATGGCTACTTATTGAATCATAAAATTCACAATCTGCTCATCATTGTCAAAAACTTACCAATGCAGATCTATGTCTGGTATAGAGGTCCTGTAAATCATCCTCACAGCTTTGGGTTTGTGCACCATGCCTTCTACTGGAGAGTACTTAGCTGTGATGGATGCCAATACATCGACATGTATGTTCTTCTCACGAGGAATGGACTGTATATCGAGAGATTCAAATTGGTCAAACAATTCTCATACCCTATTTCGATATGCTTTGAGATAGTGCTTCTTTGACACGCACTTGTTGGTGACTTGATTGCATACCAATTATGAATCTCCGAAGACTTAGAGATGCTTTATACCTAACTTTTTTGCTTTCTGGAGTCCAAGGCATAATGCTTCGTATTCTGTTGCATTATTGGTGCAGCTCCAAACCAACCAGTAACAATATTCCTTCTACTCTCTAGATGGTGATACTAAAAGAATCCTTGCCCTGACGTCGTTTTTGCATCGGGTGCCATCAAAGAACAATTTCCATAATTCTCCTTGGGCAGAGATCTTATCTTCTGACTTGGTGTGTTTCTCAGGCTTGGTGATGGCATAACATCCCATTTCTATCTCTATCATGGCATTGAAATCTACCAATGAAAACTCATCTTCATAACTTAGCTGCACAAGGGATTCTTCAACCAGGTCCACTTGCTCTATCTCTTCCACTACCACGTGTATGAGCTTACTACATTCCTCTTCAAACATCTTCTGTACGAGGAACGTGGAAGGTTTTTCATTATAGATTTTGACCTTCCTCCCTTTGAATGGAATCTCTAGGTGCGAGTAATCCATGGATAGGTACCCTCCTAGCTTCGCTGTAAACTCCCTTGACAAGCACATACTGAAATAAAGCTCCAGGTCGATGACTACCACCTCTTGTATAACTGTGATCTGAGGCATTTTGTGTAGTTGGATGGGTATATCTTTGATTATGCCTACAATATTCATAAGAGTACCATCCAGTTGAAGCACATCGTGGTTGCTTCATGTGTACTCCATTTTTATTTCCTCGCACACTACTTTGGTTATGACTGTCATCGCGGCCCTAGAGTCTATCATACAGTTATGTATAACATACCCTTCCATTTGAAGAGATAGGTAGAACGGAGGAGTTTTGTTCTTCCCTATAATGGACATGGACAGGGTATGTACTGGGGCCAGCGGTGCTAACTTTCTTGCCTTGGTCGTCTTCAAAGATTCCTGCAACAAGTCCACTTGCTTGGGTAGCTACAGTGCGTCATATAGACTGATTTTGGCTAGAGTCTTCTTCAGCTCATTTACAATATTATACGCTAGGAATTTGGGCACCTCAGGTTCCCTTTTCACCTCATACTTGGTGTGATACTGCTCCATGGCCTTGACCCTTTGTCGCTTGGTCAGTGAAGGAAGCTTAATATTTTCCCTAGCTTGTTCTTTAGTTTCCACCTGAGGTGGATTTGTAGGGGCTTGTTGGGCCTTTTCTTTTACTGGTGTAGGCTAAGAAGCTTTGTTTGAGGGCTAAGAAGGTTTTTGTCCCTTCTCACGATGAGTACACACCTTCAAAGGAGCCATTTGATCAGTTTCTACCTCCATCACCCTTTTTCCCTCTCTGGTGAGGATTGCAACTTGCTCTTATTTGCAAATTACCAAGTTTTGATCCATTTGTCTAATAATATTGACCTGACCACCATGACTATTGCTCACCATCATTTGTACATAATGTTGGTGCAGCATGCAGGTGTTTTTTTCATGAGGATCATTACATGTGGAGCACCAATGTATGTAATTGGAAGTGTTCGGAGCTTCATCAATCATGGCATTTATTGCCAATGATCTCCCTTGCTGCACCGCTTGATCTTTAGTAAGCGCTAGTGGAGGATAAGACCTTCTCGATAGAAACTCATGCTACACTTGGTTCTTTTTCATAATGGTAATGTCATTAGATAGGGTCTACATTATGGATTTTAGGGACTGAACTTCCTATAGTATCTTGGCTTGCATATCATTGGCTTTATAAATAGGTGGCAATGGAGCCATCGTTGGTATTGGAGGTAGGGCGGGGTGTTGAGGTGGTGCTGGCAATACAGGAATGCTGAAGAGACAGTGGGCTGTGATTCTGAGAATGTGGGAAAATGTATTTATGGAGTAGCGATTTGATATATGATGGAATTCATATTTCAAGACAAGATCGAGTATGCGAGAGTTGTGAAGATTTGCGAAGCGGTCGCATTTGCATACTAGGATTGAGGGAAATCAGGAAGTATGGGCATAAAAATCCTTTGGGAAATCTTACCCATAGCTATTAGATTCATCTCCACTCTCTGGGCTAACTCATACAACTGAGGGAAGGTATTGATATTCGAATACCTTACCATTACATTCATATCAGGGTTGAAAGCCCTAAGGAAATAGTATGTTGCAGCTTCCCTAGTTGGCCAAAGTCCAACTGGTATCATTTGATAGGTTCGAGTGAACCTAACATTGAAGTCAGCGATCTCTTCTTGTGGATGTCTTTGGATTATTGTTAACTAATGTAGAAGAGAAGATGGATCGAGGGACTCATTGAAACTTCTTATTAACTGTCTAGCTAACTGGTTCCATCTCGTTATAGTGTCGGGTGGTAAAGATTTATACCAGTAGAGGAGCTTCCCTCTAAGAGATAGAACCAGAAGCTTTACCATGACTCTCTCCTTTGTGATTTCATGAATCTCTTCTAGAGAAACTATGTCCTAGATGTGCTCCAGAGCAGTCTTCCCAATTCCATCAAACGTTGGGATTTTCTTCATAGTAGCAGGTAAAACTTACCCTTGTCCTACTAGATTTAGTGGTCCAAAATAATTCCATGCTGGGAACAGTTTGGGCGACGGTTGTTGTTGTTACTGCTACATTTGTTGTTGTTGTTGTTGTTGTTGTTGTGCCATGTTCGTGCTTGGATTTCAAGAAAAAAAAATTCTTGAAGCTCCTCGTTGATTGCTAACTGGCCGACTAATAGGAACAGAGGCACTATGATGCTTCGATGAGTTGGGAGGATTGGGAGGAAAGCTAGTTATTGTGCTATCTAAGGTTAGCCCTTGTTCATCAAAAGTAGCCTCTTGCAAGGATGTTCCACATAACATCGTCTCAGGGGTGACCAACTTAGAGTGTTCCCCGAAGGCGTCAATATCAAGTTCAAAGAACTCAGTTTCCTCTCCTTTATTCCTAACTCTCCATCTTGTTTGCATGAAGGCACAAACTTAAGTACTGGTCTCTAGGACTTTAAGATTCTCGGGTTGAATAGAGTCACCAGATGCTAGAGTCTTTTGGCAATCAGACAAGCATCGATTCTCACTACCACTCAGAAGGTGAGACTAATCGAGTCCCACCGGGCGTGCCAGAAATTGTTGGTCATCAAATCTGCCCCAGGAAAGGATTTTGGGAAGTGTACGCACCCTAGACCTGGACAAACATTGAAAGGCCAAAGGGAAGAGATGCCCCTCTTGTTGATATTTGGAGAAATACCGACTCCTTTTCTAAACTAACTGGTGTTTTGAGACAAGAGTTCAGGAAAGAGATAAAAATAGTAAGGGTGTAGGAAAGGAATAAATAGAGTAAGGGAAGAAATTTCAATAGATTAAAGTGGGAAAGAACCAGCAACATGATTATTGGCTAATAACTCAAAACAAAAACAATAAATACCAAGAATAAAATGAAATGAACATAGTATTAGCCCTCCTATGTATCCTCTGGATGAGTTCCAGAATTACCCTTCCCTTTATGTCAAAATCTAGAATTCAGAATTACGGCGATCATGGAATGAGTGAATATAACAAAAACACTATCGATAGGCAGCATACAAGAAAAGTGGTATAGCGTTATCTCTCCTATGTATCCTTTGGGAAAATTCTAGGGTTCTACCCCAATCGCACACCTAAATCTAGAATGCAAAATTAGAGTATGCAAATGAAGGAAATAATTAACAGAAATAATCATAGAAGGCATCATACAAGAGAGAAATGAAGTCTGAAGCTCTTTAGTATTAATCGTAGGGATTGAAGTTACAGCAACTTTCTAGCAGAAATTTCCTCCCCCCCTTTTTATTACAATGCCTAGGTTTTTATAGGGGACCCGATCCTTTGAGCCATCAATGCTTAAAATTGAGGAGTACATCCTCGAAAATCTGAGAAGTTGGCTCCCGCAGCTCCCGTGACTGAGCTCTCAAATCCTTTTCTAAAACTAGCAGCTGTGATTGGGTCAGTCAGTGAAACTCACATTTATGAGCTTCCTGGCTCATCCTAGGCTTCTGGGTGCAGAGCTCGAGTGGTCGCCATGTCCATAGAGCTCTGCTTTTGAGGTCGATACCTCTTTTCAAATTGCTAAAAATGAGCAGCGAGTTCACCGGGCACGTAAAAATTCATTTATGAGGCACTTGATTGCCTCAAAAAAATACCTGGCTTGGAGTGCATGCCCTTGAAGCGCTTCATCGATTTCTAGTTCATGATCCTGCTTCGCAATGGATGTAATCCAAAGCAGATCATATCCCTTGGTTATGCACTTCGCATGAAGGAGCTTCGCAAAACCACTTCGGGGATGTAAAATGTCGAAGTAGATTTCTCTCCTCAAGACGGAGATCTCCATCTCTCGCTGCTTCATCAGGAAGGCATGTCAAAATTTTCTTCATGAGGTTCTCTACCCGAAGTGGATGCTTCGCTGATGGGCTTGTCAAAATGCTTCACCATGAACCTTCTTCAAAACTGCGGTTCGAGAGGTTTTTGGCCGAAGTGCAATTTTGCCTTGGAAAAATGTTCTGCTCTTTACGGACTGCTACTACTTCGGGTGAAAGTGCCTCACACGAAATCTATCCAAAGTAGATGCTTCGTAATGACTTTGGGCAAAGTAAAAATGGTTCACCAGTAGGGAGGCCCGAAGTGGATGCTTCACTAATTTTTTAGCGAAGCATTTTTCAGTGCTTGAACTTTTTGAATCATGCTTCACAAAAAATTTTCCCAAAGCATCGGTTTCGGCTACTTCAAGTACGAAGATCTTCTCATGCCTTAGCAACCTTGGGCCGAGATCTAATCCTTTCTTTCCTCCTCTTGGCGAAGTTGTTTTCCATGTTTGGACTTCTTCGAATCCCGCTTCACAAAACTTTTGCCTAAAGCATCAGTTTGGGTTGCTTTAGGTGCGAAGCTCTTTTCATTCCCAACTTCCTTACTTCCTTTTTTTTTAGCAAAGTTGTCCTCATTTTCCTGTGAAGCTCTTAAAATTATCTTGCTCAAAAGCGAAGCTCTTGAATATCTATTCTAGGAACAAATAAAAAGAAACACTTTACAAAAAAATTTATTTTACTACCCCTCTAGGTAATGTGACAAAATTGTCAACAATCACATGAAGATCTTTGATAGAGTAAACCAAACAAGTGACATTACAATATCAGGAGTGATCAATAGTCAGAACCAACAAAGTAGAAGTAAAAAAGGGGTAACCGACTTAGAACCCAACTTTTAAACAAAGGCCCTAGAGAAAATACTGACCACACTAGAAGACTCATCAATACAGTGATAAAAAAATTTTGGGGTGCTAAAAATTAGTGTTGTGGTAAATAGATCATTGTGATTGTTTTTGATCTTATCATTTTGATATACCACACCCAAACCATTTTTTGAACCCTTACTAAAAATAGTAACTCCTAAAATCACCTTTCTATTTTTAGTAAGTCCCTCCAAAAGGTTACCAACCTCCAAATATGGTTGAGGGTACTCAAAAACAAGCATTAGATAGGGAAATTCAAGCCAAAGTGGAAGCTATGGGCACAAAAATATGGAATTCATTTGACCAAACCCTAAAGTCGATATATGCACAACTCCAATCTATCTAGAAAACTATGAGTGGAATTTCCAATGCACAATAGGCAATGAAAGTTGAGTTGGATAGTCATACCGTTGTTGGTTCCGTAGGTCACCTTGAACAAGAGGTTGGTACAAGAAACCACCAATGAGTTATACCAAATCACAATGGAATGATATTACCAAAATTAAAATTTCCCAAGTTTGATGGAAAAGATCTAGAAGAATGGATTTGTAAGGCAAAATAATATTTCACTCTTCATAATATTGAGTATTTCCTATGGTTGACCATTGCTTCTTTTAATTTTGAATTAGATGCACTCCATTGGTTTTTATGGCTTCAAAAGGCCAAACCTAAACTTTCTTGGTCTAAATTTGGGCAACGCCTACTCACTTGCTTTAGTCCTATAATATTTGAAAATTTTATAGGAGTCCTTTTCAAACTTAGACAAACCTCAACCATTCAAGAATACCAAAATTAATTTGAAAAACTTACTAATAGAACCATAGGTCTAAGTGTTGACTCTTTCCAAATTTGTTTTGTGAGTGGATTTAAGGATGACATCAGGGATGAGGTTAATTTTTTGCGACTTGTATCATGAACACAGGCCATACCATTGGTTAAATTGGTAGAAGATAAATTCAAGGTCCTCAATCACACCTCTAAATTTTCTTAATCTAAGCCATCTTTTTTAGACAAGCCAATATCAAGCAATACTACTAGATCTCTACCTATAAAAATATTGAGTCATGATATGGATAATAGGAAGGCACAAGGGTTATGTTACAATTGTGATGAAAAATACTCTAGAGGGCATAGGTGTGTGCAACAAAAATTGTACTTGCTCATTATGGATGAAGTCCCCACTACAGAATCTTTTGAGGATGAGGAGGATGCTCAAGAAATAGAAAGTACATACTAGATGACAAAGCTGGAGGAAACTCAACCTAAAATTTTAGTGCATGCTTTAGTGGGAGTATGCACCCCCCAAACCATGAAGGTTATTAGCCATTTCAAGGTACAAAGGGTTATCATTCTAATTGAATATGGTAGTACAAATATTTTTTATTGATCTACTTGTAGCCAAACAAGGAAATTATTACATCACCACATGCAACTCCTTTTAAGTCATGATTGCCAATGGTGGGACCCTACCATGTAAGGGAAAATTTTGTAATATAAAACTAAAAATTGGGGACTATAATCTCAAATCCGACATGTTTGCCTTACCCTTAGGAGGGTGTGATATAGTTTTGGGAGTGTAATGGTTGAGAATGTTAGGACCAATATTATGGGATTTTATGGAATTATGGATGAAATTTAACCATGATGGGCAAGAATATAATTTTTATGGCACAAATAAAGGAGAAATCCAATTTATTTCATCTCATAATATGGAAAATTTATTAAATAAATCTTCCCATGGCATGGTAGCTCAACTTTTTTCTATCACTACCCCTAAGCAAGGGGATTCTAATCACCCACAATAATTACAGGGTATATTAAATAGGTATGCTCATATCTTTGAGGAAACTAAAGGACTTCCTTCTCAGTGCTCACATGACAATGCAATACAACTTTTTCCTAGCATTCTACCTCCTAATGTTTGTCCCTATTGGTATGCTTATGCGCAGAAAATAGAAATTAAGAAAATTGTGTAGGAACTTCAAGCTTCTAGAATTATCCTTTCTATGTTAGCCCCTATTCCTCACAAGTGTCTCTAGTGAGAAAAAAGGATGGCACTTGGTGCTTGTGTGTGGATTATCAAGATCTTAACAAAATTACTATTAAGGATAAGTTTCCTATTCCTATCATTGATGAACTACTTGATGAGTTGCATGGGGCTCAGTATTTTTCCAAGTTAGATTTGTAGTTGGGCTACCACCAAATTCACATTAAGATGAGGATATTACCAAAATATATTTTTGAACTCATGAAGGGCATTATGAGTTTTTGGTTATGCCTTTTGGATTGACCAATACCCCTTCCACCTTTCAGAGTTTGATGAATTTGGTTTTTCATCCTCATCTTCATAAATTCATTTTAGTCCTTTTTTAATGACATATTGATATATAAACACACATGGGATGATCATATTTACCATTTATATGAAACCATCAAACTTTTGTCTAACCATCAATTGTATGCAAAGAAATCAAAATGCTTCTTTGGCCAGTAATAAGTTGAATATACGAGACACATAGTCACTAAGGAGGGTGTTTAGGTTGATCTTAAGAAAATCTAGGTGGTTCAAGATTAGCCTAAACCTCACACATTGAAGGGACTTATAGGATATTACAGGAAGTTTGTGAAAAATTATGGTAATATAGCAACTCCCTTACCAACCATGTTGAGGAAAATTTATTTTGTGTAGACTGATTTGGTCGAGAAGAATTTTTTTTATTTGAAGTATGCTATGACCACCACCACTGTTTTGGCATGCCATAATTTTCTAAATCCTTTGTCATTGAGAGTGATGCCTTGGGCACATGTATTGGGGTACTCTTAGTGCAGGAGGATCAACCATTGGCTTTCACTAGCAAGGCACTCTCCCCTCAAAATTTGGGAAATTCTACTTATGATAAATATATGCTTACCATTTTACATGCGATCACCCATTGGCATCCATATCTCATTGATTGACATTATTCCATTAAATTTATCATCAGAGTCCCAAATAATATTTAGAACAAAAGGGTGGCTACTCCAGAACAACAAAAATAGGTCTCCAAGCTATTAGGGTATTACTATAACATATCTTATAAGAAATATAAAGATAATATGGTGGTAGATGCAATATCTTGTATTCATGAATATTAGGCCATGTTACATGCTATCTCCACTCCAATTTTGTAACAAAATTAACAACTCTATAAATATTTGGCCAAGAACTCCTCATTACAAACTCTAATATGCACTCTCCAAGAGGATCTGCATTCTCACCTTGGCTATGCTTGGGATGGTTAGGATTTACAAATTCATGATTGTTTGGTTATACCATCTCAGTCGTACATCAAGGACATCCTCCTTTAAGAAATTCATGCTTCTCCCATGGTTGTTCATTTAGGTTTTCTCAAAATATATACCCAAATAAAACATATTTTTTTCTAGAAGGGAACGATAAAGGATATCAAAATATTTGTAGCCAAATGTGATCACTGCTAGTGCATGAAAGGTGAAACTGTAAGCTCTCCAAGGATACTTCAATCGTTTTCCATCCATGAGCAATTTTGATATATATCTATGGTTTTCATCGAAGGGCTTCCAAAATCTGGAGGTAAATAAGTTATTCTAGTGATAGTGAATTTTCTTTCTAAGTATGCTCACTTATGTTCCCATCCCATCCTTATACTACATCCATTATCGCCCAACTCTTCCTTGACTCTATCTTTTGCCTTCATAGGATACCTAAATCCATTGTCTTTGATTGGGATCCTACCTTAACCAGTCAATTTTGGAAGGAATTGTTCAAGTTGTAGGGAACACAACTCAAGATGAGTTATGCCTACCATCCTCAAATTGATGGTCAAACTAATATTATTAATAAATTCTTGGAAGCCTACCTTCGTTGCTCCACTTCTAAACATCCTAATCATTGGACTAAGTGGTTTCATTTGATTGAATGGTGGTATAACACCACCTATCACTCTATCACTACGGTGAATCCATTTGAAGTAATCTGTGGTCAACTTCCACCAACTTCAACTTCTTACATTATGAGCAACTCTAGGGTTTAGGCTATGGATTCCACTCTTCATCAATGTGACTCCATTCTTTACCAACTCAAGCTCAAATTGGATATGGCTTATAATTGAATGAAATAGCAAGAAAATCAACACCATACTAAACATAGCTTTATCATCGATGACATGGTATTTCTTCACTTACAACCATACAAAAAATCATCTCTCTAGTTACGTGGTTGTTAGAAACTTACTACGAAATACTATGGTCCTTATCAGGTCTGAAGAACATGGACTTATATTGAGAGGAGGGGGTGAACAGTATAATACTTAACCAATTAATAATTTTAATTTCAAATAGCAGTGGCATCAACACAACATTGAACAAGACAGAAAACATCACACATTGAAGACCCATTTTTAATGTGGTTCACCCAGAATGGTTGGGCTATGTCCACAAAAAATTTCTCTAAAATTTTATCTCAAATTCTTTGGGAAACCTTCCCAATTAAAATGTTTGAGCCTTGGCTCAAAGGAGATACATTCCCCTAACTCTGCTCTGGCTGGTGATCCTCTAGAAGACCTCTACCTCCTATGCCTTTAGCAAATGGAACTTTATCCACAGAAGACACCTGTCCTCCCTACTCTGGTTGGAGACCTTTGTCCTCAACTCTATCACCTCAAATATGGTCCTCGAATTTGCACTAAATGCAGTCCTTAGGTCTAGCACAAATGTCCTCAATCTCTTTCTTTGTTCTGCACAAAAACACAGTCCTTCGCTCTTTTTGTGCAATCACAGTTGTACTTGATCGAACTTCGACCTTTGTACCTCTATGCAATCATAGCAGCATCATCTTCACGCACTCTGCTTCCTTGCAATCTCTCTCACTTAGAAGATTCGACAAAATGCACTTTGTACACTACTCTCGAATTTTGCACTCTGCTTCTCGACGATCGAACTTCACCCCCACACTCTATCTACGAACGTCGCTCTTTGAACGCACACTTCGATCGATGCTAAACTCTCCAAGCAGCCCTAATTTTATACTAACACTTTCAAGATTAAAACCTTGATCTTAGTCGATTGCACATCTTAAAACTACGTCGGCTATAAACCCTAATCTTTGTCAGCCCAAATTTAACTTTGTCGGCTTCACTGCCTCTGCAAATCCTCTGTAGCTTCTACCGTGAAACTACAACATGTCACGATATCACGACACCTTTGCAACCGTACACTATCTTATGGCTTTTGTCATGAAATCGTGACACTTCTACCTCTGCTGATGTCATCTTCACTTTTGTCATGAAATCGTGACATTTCTCGCTTTCTCAACCTTTTCCCGACTTGCACTAGAAAAAATGGAACATGTCATGAAATTGTGACACTTTTGCTGCCTTATGATTTTCTCTGCCTTATGCCCATGAAACTAGAACATGTCATGAAATCGCGACACTACTGCCTCTACAGACTTCATCTTCACTTCTATCGTGAAATCATGACACTTTTGTCTTCATAGCCTTCCTCTTTGCTTTTGTTGCAAAATCATGACACTTCACCTATGGAAGACATGCTTTCAGTTTCTATCGTGAAATCGTGACACTTCTACTGATGAAACCTTACTATTTCTGTTGCAAAATAGTGACACTTTTTCTTCCGTCTGCTTTCTCTATTGCTTGTCACGAAATCGTGACACTTTTTGCATCCGTATGCTTTTCCTTCATCTTGTCATGAAATCACGATGCTTTTAGCTTCCGTATGCTTTCTTTGCAGCCTATCGTGAAATTGTGACACTTCTCATTTCAAACTCTTCCCTTTGCTGCATGTTGTGAAATCGTGACCGTTCTCACTTCGAGCTTTTCAGCATGTCGCGAAATTGTGACAGTCCTCACTTTGTCTTTTGTAGCATGTCGCGAAATCGTGACACTTTTCAAGATACTTTATCTCTCTTCAAACTTATCGCAAAATCGTGACAGTTCACACTGCGGACTCTCTCTTCTGCATTATGTCACAAAATTGTGACACTTTTTCTTTTGGATTCTCTCTCCTGTAGTATGTCACAAAATCGCGACACTTTTTTATCCATACAACTTTCCTGGCAATGTGTCGCAAAATCGTGACACTTTTCCTTCTCTGCCTTCCTACACTTTTTGAGTCACGAAAATGCGACATGTCGCGAAATCGCGACACTTTCCACCTTGCTCTTTTACTTTGCCAACATGTCGCAAAATCACGACAGTTTTTCCACTTGCCTTTTTCTCTGCCAACATGTCGCAAAATTGCGATAGTTTTTCATGCTTCTTCTCTCTCCCACAATCAGACGTTTTGCCAGCTCTTTCTCTCTCCTCTAACATGTCGTAAAATCACGATAGTTTTGCCAGCTCTTTCTCTCTCCTCTAACATGTCACAAAATCGTGATAGTTTTTCTTGCCTACTGTAAACACTTTTCTTACTTGTCTTTTTCTTCGATCTTTTGCAGATGGGCCACTATGATCTTCTTGGAAACTCACTGTCCATGCTGTAACCTTCATCAAAACAAATTCTTTGACATCAAATCAGAATCCTTCAAAAACTTCTTGACATCAATGACAACTTCTACACTTGAGCAAAGGCAATGTACCCAAGGTACCCAAAATTGCCAACAATCTCCCCCTTTGTCATTGATGGCAACCCTTAACTGAAAACAATACTCGAGAGCCAAAACTGAAACCAACTGTGCTAATAGCTGAGAATCTTCCTTTGAAGTTTTGCTTCCCCTGACTTGAAGCTCTCTTCTTCACTTAGAAGCTCTCCCCCTTACTCATATCTCTCCCCCTTTGTCATCAATGGCAAAGGGTCACCTTTGGGGCTCGGGACTAAGAATGAGCCTCTTAGCTTAGTCCCTCCCCCACCTCTTGATGAGGTGATTAATTCTGGGGTGGGAGTACAACTCCCAATTTCTCCCTTAGATACTCAAACGTCTCTTTGAAGAGGTTTGGTGAAGATATCTGTAATGTGCTCTTTAGTAGACACATACTCTACCTTGACCTGCTTGTCCTGCACTTTCTCCCTTAGAAAATGATACTTGATGGAAATATGTTTTATTCTTGAGTGCATTAACAGATTTTTGGAAATACTTATGGCACTTGTATTATCACAAAGAATGGAGATGGGTTGTTCATGCTTGACTTTGAAATCCTCCAAGGTGGTTTTCATCCATAAAACCTGTGTGCACCCAGCCATTGTTGCTATGTATTTAGCCTTTGTTGTAGATAAGGAAACTGAAGGTTGTTTCTTACTTAGCCAAGAAACCAAACTCTTTCCCAGAAAGAATGCTCCACCACTAGTGCTTTTCCTATCATCAATACTGCTTGCCCAATCTGCATTTGTATAGGTCGTGAGGGTGAAATCATCACCTTTGGGATACCAAAGCCCAAATTCCATAGTGCCCTTCAAATATCTGAATATCCTCTTAACTGCTATAACATGAGATTCTTTTGGAGCTGCCTGAAATCTTGCTACTAACCCAACGACTTGCATGATATCTGGTCTAGTAGCTGTACTGTATAGTAAACTGCCAATCATAGATCTGTACAACTTCTGATCTGTTGCTGGAGATTCATCATTTTTACTCAGATTGCAACCTGTAATCATTGGAGTACACATGGGTTTGTTGTCCATCATCCCAAATTTCTTCAACATTTCTTTGATATACTTTCCCTGAGAGATAAATATACCATCTTTTGATTGCGCAATCTGAAGCCCTAAAAAGAATGACAGCTCTCCAATCATAGACATCTCGAATTCCTTCTACATGGTGTTAGCAAAAACTTTGCACATCTGAGTATTATTTCCCCCAAAAATAATATCATCAACATAGACAACCATAATTAACATATTATCATCTTCATCCTTAATGTACAAATTGCTATCTGCCATGCCTTTCCCGAAGCCTTGCTCATGAAGATACCCGTCAAGCCTTGAGTACCAAGCCCTAGGTGCTTGCTTTAACCCATACAATGCTTTTTTCAGTTTACACACATAGTCTGACTGTTCTGAGAGAGACACTCCTTCTGGATGTTCTATGTAGACTTCTTCTACCAACACCCCATTTAGAAAAGCCGACTTTACATCCATTTGATATACCTTAAATGATTTGAAGCTTGAAAGGGCCAAAAACATTCTGATAGCTTCAATACGAGCAACAAGCGCAAACGTCTCTTCGAAATCAACACCTTCTACTTGAGCATAACCTTTATAGACTAACCTAGCTTTGTTTCTGACAATATTTCCATCCTCATTGAGTTTATTTCTGAATATCCATTTAGTGCTAATGACATTCTTGTCCTTAGGTCTTGGAACCAAATCCTAGGTTTCACTTTTCTTTATTTGATTTAGCTCTTCATCCATTGCTTTTACCCAAAACTTATCTGTACATGCTTCATTGAAATCTTTTGGCTCAATCTGAGATAACAATGAAACATTCACATAATCATGTGAAGGAATGACTCTTCATCTTGTTTGCCTGCTATTTGGATCACCAATGATCAAATCTTTGGGATGATGTTTCTAAACATACCGTGAAGGAGTTTTGGGAAGCAGATGTTTTTCCTCTTCTTCATCTGAAACCTCTCTGAATTCTTCTTGATAAATTTCATCACTGAGTTCCTTGACTGGTTCTCTTATTCCTGTCTTTTCATCTACTGTTACATTTATGCTTTCTACAACTATATGAGTTATTTTGTTGAAGCATCTGTAGGCCTTGCTTCTACTGGAATACCCAAGAAAAATTCCCTCATCACACCTAGGATCAAACTTACCCAAGTTCTGATCTTCCCTTCTAATGAAGCACTTACTCCCGAACACTTTGAAGTATTTTATCGTAGTTGGTCTTCCTTTCCATAACTCATAGGGAGTTTTATGATGATTGACTATGATTTGAGCCCTGGTGATGATGTAGACTACCTGTATCGATCGCTTCTCTCCAAAAGCCATCCGAAAGTTTTGACTCATTTAACATTGCTCTGGCCATATTTTCAACAGTTCTGTTTTTCCTTTCAACTACATTTTTTTGAGGAGTTCTTGTTGTCGAATATTCTCTTTTGATTCCATGTTGCTCACAGTATTCCACAAATTTATTTGAGGTGAACTCTCCTACTCTATTTGATCTTAAGCATTTGATTCTCTTATCAGTATCATTTTCAATCATTTCTTTAAAAGCTTTAAATTTTTCAAAAGTTTCAGATTTTTCTTTGAGAAAAGTAACCCAAGTCATTCTAGAATAATCATCTATAAACAGCATGAAGTAACTTTCTCACTGAATGCTCTGAGTTCTGGTGGGGCCACATAAATCAGTATGAATAAGATCCAAAGGTTTTGAAGAAGTATACCCTTTTGATTTGAAGCCGGTTCCGGTCCGTTTTCCATGTTGACAGGGGACCGCAAATGATATTATGGGGCCTTTTTATTTTGGGCAAGTCTTTAACTGCTTCCTTGTTACTAATATTGATAAGATTATCAAAGATCAAATGCCCCAATATTTTATGCCATAACCAAATCTCATCTTCTTGAGTTAGAAAACACTTTTTCTTTTTTATCTCACTTAGCATGTAAAGATTGTTTGGAGTCCTTGTAGCACTAGCAATGAGTTTTCCATTTTTTTCTTTACTTATCTCACATCTATCTAAAAAGAAAGATACTATGTGCCCTTGATCACAAAGTTGACTCACACTAAGAAGATTATGTCTTAGGCCTTCTACATAGAGCACATTTTCTATTTTGGATTTTCCATCCAAACTAAGAGTCCCTTTACCATAGATTTTAGCGGACCTGTTATCTCCAAAACTGACTGTTCCTCTATTTGTTTCTTTTAAGACCAAAAACTTTTTCCTTTTCACCAGTCATATGTTTTGAACAACCACTATCAAGATACCATTTTTCTACTTTGTCTTGAGCATGAAAAGCAGTTTGAACTATCATTGAATTAGATTTGATCTCATTTCTCTTTTTAGTGAACTCAAGGCTCGATCTATCCAAATTGCACATCCTTGCTATATGCCCAAAATTATTGCACTTGTAACACATGATATTTTTATTCATAAGAGGTGCAAAAGAGTTGACATTTTCCTTACTATGGCTATTCAAAGACTTATTGCAATGCATAGCTATGTGACCAAATTTCTTGCAGGAAAAACAATAGCCATGGAAAGTATTATGTAACCTGTTTTGATGTCTTGGGTGATTGTTCTTCGTGTGACCAACTGGAATCCACTGCTCTTGAGTTTGAAGATTGATCTTGCTTGAAGACCCTATTTCATGAATGGTGATACCATCCTTCTTTTGCTTTTCATACGGAGTATTCTGTCTAAGAGCCAAATGTTCCAACTTCACTCTAAGAGACATAACCTATTCTTCTAGTTTTTTGCAATCAACTTCTTTTCCTTTGAGAGCCTCTGTCAGAACCTATTCAACCTTCTTCCCTTCTTCAGCTAGAATTTTGAAGTTTATAAAACTTTGAGACAATTTTGATCTTGCTATCTCTTCTTCCTGACATTGATGCTTGAAAACAGAATTCTCTTCTCTGAATGTTTCAAGCTTTCTCAAGGTCAAAAATAATTCATCTTTGAGATCAAACTTAACCTCTTCATATCTTTCTGAATCTATATGTTCCTCTGATAGATCCTTCTCTAAGCTGTTAGGCTCTTTTTGGAGAGACCTGCTCTGATACCAATTGAAGAACATGGACTTATACTGAGAGGGGGAGTGAATAGTATAAGACTTAACCAATTAATAATTTTAATTTTAGATAGCAGTGGCATCAACACAACATTAAACAAGACAGAAAACATCACACATTGAAGACCCATTTTTAACGTGGTTCACCCAGAATGCCTGGGCTACGTCCACAAAACTTTTCTCTAAAATTTTATCTCAAATTATTTGGGAAACCTTCCCAATTACAATGTTTATGAGCCTTGGCTCAAAGGAGATACCTTCCCCTAACTCGGCTCTGGCTGGTGATCCTCTAGAAGACCTCTCGCCTCCTCTGCCCTTAGCAAATGGAACTCTATCCACAGAAGACACCTGTCCTCCCTACTCTGGCTGGAGACCTCTGTCCTCAACTCTATCACCTCAAAGCTGGTCCTCAAATTTGCACTAAATGCAGTCCTTCGATCTAGCACAAATGTCCTCGATATCTTTCTCTGTTCTGCACAAAAACATACTCCTTCACTCTTTTTGCATAATCACAGCTGTACTTGATCGAACTTCGACCTTTGCACCTTTGCACAATCACAACAACATCATCTTCACGCACTCTGCTTCCTTGCAATCTCTCTCACTTAGAAGATTCAATGAAATGCACTTTGTATACTGCTCTCAAATTTTGCACTCTACTTCTCGACGATCGAACTTCACCCTCACACTCTATCTACGAATGTCGCTCTTCAAATGCACACTTTGATCGATGCTAAACTCTCCAAGCAGCCCTCCTTTTATACTAACACTTTCAAGATTAAAACCTTGATCTTAGTCGGCTACACATCCTAAAACTACGTCGGCTACAAACCCTAATCTTTATTGGCCCAAATTTAACTTTGTCGGCTTCACTGCCTCTGCAACTCCTCTATAGCTTCTGTCGCGAAACTACAAAATGTCGCGATATTGTGACACCTTTGCAACTATACACTATCTTATGGCTTTTGTCATGAAATCATGACACTTCTACCTTTGCTGACGTCATCTTCACTTCTATCACAAAATCATGACATTTCTCGCTTTCTCAACCTTTTCCTGGCTTGCATTAGCAAAAATGGAACATGTCACGAAATCGTGACACTTTCACTGCCTTATGCTTTTCTCTGCCTTACGCCTGCGAAACTGGAACATGTCGTGAAATCGTGACACTACTGCCTCTGCAGACTTTGTCTTCACTTCTATCGTGAAATCACGACACTTTTGTCTTCATCGCCTTCCTCTCTACTTTTGTCGAGAAATTGTGACACTTCACCTATGGAAGACATGCTTTCATTTTCTATCACAAAATCATGACACTTCTACTGATGAAACCTTGCTTACTGTTTCTGTCATGAAATCGTGACACTTCTGCTTTCGTCCGCTTTCTCTACTGCTTGTCGCAAAATTGTGACACTTTCTGCATCCGTCTTCATCCTATCATAAAATCGTGACACTTTCAGCTTTCGTACGCTTTCTTTGCAGCCTATCATGAAATCATGACACTTCTCATTTTAGACTCTTCCCTTTGCTGCATGTCGCAAAATCGCGACCGTTCTCACTTTGAGCTTTTTAACATGTCATGAAATCACGACAGTCCTCACTTCGTCTTTTGCAGCATGTCGCAAAATCGTGACACCTTTCGAGATACTTTATATTTCTTCAAAATTATCGCAAAATCGTGATAGTTCACACTACGGACTCTCTCTTCTGCATTATGTCACAAAATCATGACACTTTTTCTTTTGGATTCTCTCTCCTGCAGTATGTCGCGAAATCGCAACACTTTTTCATCCGTACAACTTTCCTGGCAATGTGTCGTGAAATCGTGACACTTTTCCTTCTCTGCATTTCTACACTTTTCGAGTCACAAAAATGCGACATGTCATGAAATCGTGACACTTTCCACCTTGCTCTTTTACTCTGCCAACATGTCGCAAAATCGCGATAGTTTTTCCACTTGCCTTTTTCTCTGCCAACATGTCGCAAAATCGCGACAGTTTTTCCTGCTTCTTCTCTCTCTTCCAACATGTCACGAAATCGCGACAGTTTTGCTAGCTCTTTCTCTCTCCTCTAACATGTCACGAAATCGTGACAGATTTGCCAGCTCTTTCTCTCTCCTCTAACATGTCGCAAAATCGCGACAGTTTTTCTTGCCTGTTGTAAACACTTTTCTTACTTGTCTTTTTCTTTGATCTTTTGTAGATGGGCCACTATGATCTTCTTGGAAACTCACTGTCCATGCTGTAACCTTCATCAAAACAAATTCTTTGACATCAAATCAAAATCCTTCAAAAACTTCTTGACATCAATGAGAACTTCTACACTTGAGCAAAGGCAATGTACCCAAGGTACCCAAAATTTCCCAACAAGGTCTTGTAGAGGCTTGGGGTGATGGCATAAAAACTATCCCTTCTGGCTAGTTGCAAATTTCATCTGGTCTTCCATGTGTTATCTCTCAAGTAGGTTATTGGCAATAGGGTGTGGGTGTAGTCTACACTTATAGAGTTGGATGAGGAAGGGTCCATCATTCTTGAACCTGAATGTAATCTAGATTGACAATCACATACCCTCCATCAGTGTGTTATCATAGATGTCCTAGTCTAGTGGCATGGATTACAACCAGAAGGTATTACATGGAACCTCTTCAACAAATCTAGCAGCAATTTCCTCACCTTCAACTTTGAGGATAAAGTTTTTTTAAGGGGAAGGGCATGTTAGGACCCCATCCTAACACCGTTGATGTAATAGTCCTTGTGGAACATGGAAAATAGCCATGTTAATATTTTGTAGTATTTTATTATAGTTTTGAACTAAGAAATGCCTAGACAAATAGCACCCTCCTATGTAATCGTTTTTCAAGAATATAACTGATTATAGGTAGGTGATTCTAGCTCGGGTGCCATTTTGCATGTAAGCCCACCTTGGAAGTTAGGTGCTAGAGAAATTCCTTAAAACTACGAGGGATAGTATTGTATGTATATTTTTGCATAATTGAATAAAGTATTGGAGGTTTCCCCCTCTAAGAGGCTTGCGATTCAATGCTATTGTGAGATTGTTCTTATTCTATAATTTATTTCCATAGTGTGCTTTTTATTTCCATAGTGTGTTGTGAGCATATATGTTTATTTTCCACATTTGTGTGTGTGTGCTTATTTTTTATAGTAGATTCTTAACAATAATTTATCAAATAATGTAATATCATCTAAAAGTAGTCCTATGTAACTAACTTTAAGATCAAATTTTATCATTTTGAATATCTTCCATTAATAGACCCTTTATCCCATTTTAAACTCTTACCTCCTATGATCCTATCACCATTGAATGCACTTCCCCTCTTCCAAGGCCATGAATATCTATAAATTCAAGCCTTAGGATGGTATTCTCATCAAAAAAAATTATTTATCAAAACCCTATCAAAGTTTCTATCTTTCATTGTTCTCACATCAAGCTTTACTTGCATTTAGGTAGCTCTACTTAGTAGTTAAATCTACTTGTATTTGGGTAGCTTCCAAGGAGCAAGAGAAGGAAATCAAGTCATAGTTGTTGGGTTGTAACTTTCCTCTCCGTCCTTGTTCATTTGAATTGAAATCTTATCTTGGTTTAACGAATACTTAATATTATTATACCTTTGTTGTAATTTTTCTACCTTTGATTCCTTCTTGCGTCTTACCTTTCTCCATTCATATTTTTAATTAACACATATCTATTTTGCAAGCATTTTCCCTTATATTACAATAGTTTAGAACAATGATGAGAGCAACTATTCTCCTAGAGACCTCTTACACTTTTATTGAACTACCTCATTAAGACTTTGGTTCTATATCTATGTATTTTATCCCTACAAGCAAAATTATTACCGACCTGCTTACAAGTAGCAATTTTTCCACCTATAGTTTTACTATAAATTTTGAGCATTCGACTTCACTTCTACAATATTTTTTTATCTATTCACATATTACACTATATTTCATATTCATATTTTCCAAATATTACATCATGTATTTGCATATAAGTGATATCATTATCAACCTTTTTACAAGCATTATTTTTTCTGTATATCCCTTTACCATAGATCTACAAGCATATTTTCATTTATATACAAAACTAGGGGTCGGATCCATTATGCCAAGAAGTCTATTGTCTTCCTCAAGCTTAGCAGACCCCCAAACATTGACTATCATTGTCAAGTTTTGTTATTTTACAAGTTTTTGTGAATTCACCGACGGTCTAGTTCTAGATAGCAATTTTGGCCAATAACAATTTTGCACCTCAACAACAATTTTGTCTCTACTACATAATCATGTATTTCTATCTCATAATCTATAATTTCGATATCTATAGCCTAGTTCTATTGTTTGTAGTAAAATATGTCTCTATTTTTGTTTTTCAACACTAATAAGGTAAAAATTAAAGAATTTAGCACAGGTCTAAAATACTTAGTTTTCTATTTTAGGCATTAAAATTTAAAAGCATTAGCTACATTAGGCTAGTTTTGCTTGTTACATTCTCTCCTTGGACCCTTGCCTCTAAAAGAAAAGGAATTCTTTAATTTCTTATAATCATTCAAATCCAAATCATCATATAGGCTACAACTTATATGCTTGCATTATCTTTTTTTAAAACTTAATTTTATTAAAATTAAGTTTTATAAGGTCTGGGTCAAGAATATTTTACATTAAACCCTAGGTATTTGTAAATTTAACCCATAGAACATGGTTTATATTTCTTCATATACACATACATAAGCATATAGAAAGTAAACAAGGAAAATGGGAGTTTCTTGAAAAGGAATCCCAAATCCCCTCTTATAGAAGCATGAGAAAATGTAGAATGTTCAACCAAATACCTCTATACATTCAATAAGCCTATCAATGAAGAAATATCAATAATCTTGAATTTGAAAGAGGAGGGATTAGATGACACATAGTTATCCAATATTAGCAAGGAGGAAGGACACATTTTAAACTAAGAAGAATGGAATAAAATCTCTAGCAAAGAGAGAAAGATGATCACTAAGAAGCACTATGTAATTTTTCAAATGAATGTATGTTAGGTGTACATTGCAACAAAACCTTTACTAATGGAAATATATATATTTTTTTCTATTCTACAAAGAATATGAAGCTTGGTTGATTCATCCATGGGTTTTATTTCCCAAAAATGTTTACCATATTAAATATCTATGCCATTACTAATATTTGGTTATTTTATATCAATTGTGTTGTTTATGTCATTTTCTATTATGTTTAATGTATTCTCATGACATGTTGATGTTTGTTTCATGTTTGAAACTAACAAGTTAGAAGTGAAAGTTAATTGACACTCAAAAACAAAGATGCATTGATTATGGTAAATAATAATAAACATAATTGTAACCAAGTTTTCTATTTGTTCTTCATACTATACTATTTAATGATAAGAGGTTTTTTGGGATAAAAAATAAGATTGATTCAAAATAGAGGGTTTTACTAGATACTAATGACTAATAAGAGTCCATGCGAGACTTAGCTAATAGTTCTTTAATTCATGTAAAATAATTTGTTTGAGTTTCAATTATTAAGAATTAGAGTGATATTTGGTATCAAACAAGTTTTTCTTGTTTTGTGGTTAGAAGATCAAAGTCTCCAAATGTGGACATATAACAAGACAACTAAAGCTCCAAGAAGCAAAGAGCGGTAATAGAGTTGTTGGAGAAAAATCAATTTACCAATTGAAAAATATTATCAAAATTAACAAATATATTGAAGGCTTTCAAATTAAGTTCAAAGATCGTAATATATCTTAGCAATAAGCAAAAATGTACAACTTGAAGGATATAAATCTTCCTTTTCAAATTCTTAACAAATAACGATGACTCCTTGGAGCACTTAACATTTTCTTCTCCTTTCTATACCTGATTACAAGTAAAATATTTATCAAAACAATACCAATAATCATTACTAATTTTAATGGAATCTCCATCCTAATAACCATCATTAGATTCCCTTTTAACCATGTCAATTTTCTAATTATTCATTTAAAATCTTCTCAACATCATTTTATTCAGCGTTATGCATAGTGGTGAATATTTGTTAATAAGTGAATATTAGCATTTTCAAAAATGCAAATTGACGAATTTTGGGGACCTTGGACGTCGACCCATTCGCTCGAAATTTTTGGACCAAAAAATTTTTAGGGGTCGGTTCACCGCGCATTGATAATAATATTATCATTTTTTTTTAAATCGCTAGCACTTCCGCCTAAACTGAAGACTCTTTTCACCTTGAAATTATAAAAATTTTAAATTATCCCGCCAAATTCACCTCTTATAGTAGTATATAAACGTAACATGACAACCATACCCATACAACTAAAACATTAGTGTGGCTCGTGTACGTTGGAGAAAGTGGCCCGAGTGCGGGTCAATTGCAGAAAGTGATCTGATTACAAAAAGTGGTCTGATTGCAGGCCGATTGTAGAAAGTGGTCTAGATGAATCATGGGAAGGGAAAAAGGACGTAGAGGGAAAAATGGAATTTAAAGGGCTTCAAGTTAAGCAACAAAAATGACTTTTTTTTTTATAGATCTCCTCACAACCACAACCAAAAATTTAAAAAACCAATATGCCTTAATGTTTTCCAACCCATCAAAAAATCCACAGTTAAGCATGCTCGACTGAAGTAGTACTCGGATGGGTGACCTCTTGGGAAGTCTTGGTTTTGCATCCTCTAAACTGAAATTTGTTTCCTAGGTTACAACCCAAGTTCATCCGGGCCCTGTTTTGCACTCGGTTCACATTTGGGCCCTGTTTTGCACCCAATTTGATCGAAACTGTGAAATTCGCCATTATTTTAATATTTGGTGAAAATTTAAGGTAATTCACCATGTCTCCTACTTGAATTTAGCTAGGATTCGCTTGGATTTCAAAATTGATTCACTTTTTTTTATATAGTTACATTTCGAGTCTGACCCCTTATGCATAACCCTAATTTTATTTAAATCTAATGAAATAATCTTCCTTATTTTGGAATCCATCAATACAAAAGATATTCCTAAGGATCTTCCACCTACCATTCAACCAATAGAAGATTTTCATTCTTAACTCCACTAATCTATTACTCTCTTGATCATTTACATCATATTCTCAAATATGTAAAATCCATTAAGAGTGCCTAATACTCTATATAAAAGACTCCTTCACGATACTTACTCCTAACAGATACTTACTCCTAACATTCTTTATACCACATCTCTCAAAAACATTCAATCACATAAAAATAATCTCTCTTTCTTTATCATTTAAAAACCCTCATACTAACTCTTTATGATAAACACTGCCTCTTATTTCCTCATTAATACTAATGCAATACCATTATCACACCATACCTTTCTTTACTTGCTTCATCTTTTAATACTTCAAATATAACTCATTTATACTACTAATCTCTATTCCATGACTCTCCCTTTCCTTCTTCCAAATTAAATCTACTTCAATTGCCTATTATGTGGCTAATCTACCCATAACCACCATAATACACTTTTTGTTAGACATTTGGAACTTTATATTAAAACAAACTATTACATCAGAAGCTCATAGCATCATAATAGGCTAAAACCAAGAACTACAAATAACTGGAAAGATTCCAGTTATAACAACTATAAAACAATCATAGAGTGTTGTTGTTTTTAACATACAAAGCGTTACATCTTATAACAAAATTACAAAACCATTTATAAACATCAAGATCATGAATATCATCAAACATGGAACAGATAACCCAATCATTTGTCACAATAACTCACCCTTATCACCCATTATAATTTTGTAATTCTTAACCCTCGTACTAAAATTTAATCTCAAATAAAAAATAAAATATTATTTATTTTTATTTATTTCTTAAATTTAAATAAAAATTAAAAAATATATCAATAATATTTTATAAAAATTATAAAAAATATATATATATAATAATTATTTAATTTTTTTTTTTAAATTCATTTACTTTAACACCTAATTATTTTAAAATTTCGTTCACATTAATATTTATGTATTAATTAATTTTAAAATTAATGAAAAAATGGTTGCTCACTCGATACTCTTATTGGAAAAAATCCCTTTCCATAGTTCTACTCTGCTTCCCCCACCTCACTAAATACTCTTTATCGGGAAAAAAAATCCCTTTTTGGCCTGTTTTCTATTATGGGGAAGTTGGTGGTCAACATCTGTTATGATAATTTGTTATAGAAACTTTTGGGCAACGTCTGTCATGATAATTTGTTTAGAAACTTTTGGGCAACGTCTGTCATGATAATTTGTTTAGAAACTTTTGCCTGGGCCGTCTTGATGGTTTGTCTCAGTAGAGTTGTATTTTTTAATTTATTTTTCTTCAAAAGGTAAAAACATACATCAGCCTTTTGTGTGACTGCAAAACTGTAATATATTAAAATTAAAAGTAATGTAAGATCATACATCAGTCTTTTGTGACTGCAAAACTGTAATATATTAAAATTAAAAGTAACGTAATATTGTTTCTATTTATGGTTGTCCTAGTCGACTTCAACATTCGTTAAAAATTAAGGTAATGCGTTCGTTCAAGCTATAGATTGCTTCTGGAAGATTCCTCTTATACTGAAGAAAACATGAATTTAATGCTTGGGTGACTTTAAAAAATGTTTGTAACACCCATTGGTATGCAACTTTTTAATTTTTTTACAGTTTTACTAATGCGTAGGTTGAGCAGTGTCCTCAAATCAGAATTATGCATATCAATAAGGAATTTAACATACAATTACCACACACCTATAATAAGAAATTTAACACACAACTACCACACATCCATCCCTAGCCACCACACACCCATCCTCTCACAGACTCCTCCACCACAGTTCTTTTTTACTATCAAGTTTATCATCCATTGACTGATATTCAATGGAATCAGATCACACTATTACCTTTACACAAACAAATATACTCAAAATTTGAATTTAAATCTCTTTTATGGCAAAATTTGTTGTACAACCGATGACAAGGGTTAAAAATCTTAAACCTTTTAGGATTAAAAATGTTTGAGAAAGATTTTGTATGGCACTTTAACCGAGAAGCAAAAGAGTTACTTTAAATTGTGTGTCCCTTGCACTACAGTTATGGATGAATTTAGATTCAAGCGTGTAATTGACTCTATGCCATGGTTGGACTAAATTCCAAGGCCAAAAACTAAAATAAAAAGACAAACATATATGCCCAACCTGGGTATTCTATGTGCGGAAAATAGTGGAGCAGAGGAGATTCTTTGAAAGCAATAGGAGTGGGGTATTGAGGGCCTACAAGCTGTGCTCTCATGAAGAAATGAGATAAATTACTCTCACAGCCACTCCTGTATGTTCATGCTGTTTCTTGTGGGACCTTGAGAGGGGATTCAATGGCTTGAGGTCTAAGCCTTGATTTCTCTTGTACCCCAAGAATAATGTCTATGCACTGCATTGGAAAGCACACGTATTTATATGTGAGAAGGATTTACACTGTGGGCATTATTGGGTTTTTGTTCAACATGGCTAAAATGGTGTGCTTGTGTGTGAAACTCATAGCAATAGCTCTTGTCCTTTTTGTTTTGTGTCCTGGAGCTGTACATGGGCTCAAGAGGAACAAAACAGAGAGAACAACCAGATTGCATTTCTATATGCATGATGTTGTGTTTGGGCCTAATGCCACAGCTATACCAGTGGCTGCCCCTTCCGGGAACGTTTCCAATGGGTTTGGCACTGTGTATGTGATCGATGATGCCCTAACGATAGGGCCATCACCCAATTCCAGGCTCGTTGGAAGGGCACAGGGAATGTACATTGCAGATTCTGTGATGGAGTACAACCTTATGTTGGTGTTCACTGTTGTTCTGCAAACAGGGAAGCACAATGGGAGCACAATCAGCATTCAGGGAGCTGACAGGCCGGATCTCCCACTCAGAGAGGTGTCTGTTGTGGGTGGCACTGGGAGGTTCAGGTTTGCAAGAGGGTATGCAGGGATCATGACCCATTCACTAGATCCAACTACAGCTGTATTGAAATTCAATGTTACTGTAATTCACTAGGGTATTGTCCTTTTTGTTTTCCCTTTTCCGTTGCTTGGTTGAACAAAGTTGTCATTTTACTTCAAAGCAAACATTGGGCCTGACTTCTCATTGGTGCCAATCAGTCCTAAATGGGTTTTAGGCCTATCCCTCTTCTTCTTGGGGTGGAATTAAAAGGACGATTCAGCCCCTTCTTTGGTTCATTCCAGGCTCCAAATATCAGAAGCTTTATTGATTATGACCAAGTTGGTGTCAATGAAAAATTATGATATGTATCACAATCTATAATGCTGCATATGTGTTTTGGGCTTTAGGGCTTCTGGATTCTTAAGGCTTTTCATAGTAAGAAGAAAATGTTTCATTTTCTTGGGGGCATGTAAAATGATTCAGTTGCCTCATACTAATTCTCTTGCTTGGCTTGGCAGTAACTCGAAATCAAATTTATTAAAGTCTTTGTGTAATACAATACAATGATCATGATCGTACTTTGTATTTGCAGTTCTCTGGTTTTCTGCATTTGTTCACTTCCCCTGCACCCAATCCTAATATAGTTTATTATTGTAAAGATAAATGCTTCCTTATTTACTCTTCAAGTTTTATCTGTTTTATAGTCCAATACTAAGTGCACTAGCTCAATGTTGCTTCCCCTAAACATTTTCTAGTTGCTTTCTGTATGTATTGAAGACAAGGAAGCATTGAATTAACAATCAAGTTTCAACATCCCAGAGTCAAAGATAAAAATGCTGCCTTATTTGCTCTTCAAGTTTTCTCTGTTTCATAGTTCTATACTAAGTGCACTAGTTCAATGTTGCTTCCCCTAGACATTTTCTAGTTGCTTTCTATCTGTATTGAAGACAATGAAGCATTGAATTAACAGTCAAGTTTCAACATCCCACAATTAAAAAACTGTAGCAATCTGACTACATTGAAGAGCAAGCTATCAGGCCTCAGGGTGGGGTAATATCCAAGAAATGTATAATGTACTTTTCCTAGTTCTAAACTAAATGTAGTAGCTGAATATCAAAGGGAATAACATCCTATTAATCTATCGATTTGCCCTAACAAATTGAGGTCCACATATTCTCTGGTCAATATCGTCTAATACACTAAAACATTTTATTAAGGGTTTTCTTTGGGCCTAAGTTAAAATCAAAAGTTATGATACAATTGAAGTGACCTCTACTTCAAGCAATCAGTAGACATTTCAATAATGTTTCAAAGTGTCATTGCTGCAGTTTTGAGCTAAATAGTACCAACCCGCACATGCCTGTGTGAACATTTCTGTAAGTTATGTTTATTGTTTCAAAGTGTCATTGCTGCAGTTTTGAGCTATATATTACCAGCCCACACATGCCTGTGTGAACAGTTCTGTGAGTTATCTTGTGTTTCTGAATAGACTGGAAAATCATCTGTGAGTTGTGAAGCCACAATGAAATGTTACCCACAACATAGATGATGTTTTCTATTTCGCCATATTACGATCTAATGCTTGTAACCTGTCAAAAACAAGCAATAAGTAATTCATAATGACTATGGCTTGGAAAACACGTTGCAGGATTTTCATGTGGGTATGTGAATTTTTTAGTTTTACTTGTAATCTTCTAATGGAGATTGCTCCTAAAAAACTAAATTATTTGAACAATCTTTCCAGAATTTATCACCCAATTCAACTCTGATGAATTGGATTCTTTAAAATTTAAAATACAGAACCACATTCTCGTACATCTTAGTTGGTACGATGAGCATTCCACAGCTGGATTCTATTATACCTACGACGATATTATAATCAATCGAGTTGGTCGAAAGATTTGGAACTTTATACACCCAACAACATTGATGTGCATTGCATTACCTAACCTTATAATTTCAAATTCAACGTGATGTAATGATAACCGATGGTCGCTATTTGCATGGAACAGGTTGGGGCAGTTGTAAAAGCTGACGACTTACCTCTATTTGTCTATACACACATTTTAAAGTGTTGTTTTAGTTTTAATATATTATTTATTCCTAGTGTACTTTAATAAAAATATGAGATAAGTTTTAGAGTAACATTTTTTTTCTTTTTCTTTTTTTTACACCCACACTATTTTTTTAACTGCCAAGAGCAGGGCTCAAATCACAGCTATTGGGTCGAGCTGGATTTGAACCAGCGTCGGCATATTGCCAACGGATTTACAATCCGCCCCCATGAGCCACTCGGGCATCGACCCAGGAACAAGAAATGGAAAGTCTTTAGCATACCCAATGTGTATCCTAAAGACTTTCATAGCATAGTACCCCTAGGGGAAGTCGAATCCCCGTTGCCTCCTTGAAAGAGAGAGCCTCCTTGAAAGAGAGATGTTGCCCAATGTGTATCTTAAAGACTTTCATAGCATAGTACCCCTAGGGGAAGTCGAATCCCCGTTGTCTCCTTGAAAGAGAGAGCCTCCTTGAAAGAGAGATGTTGAATCCCCGTTGCCTTCTTGAAAGAGAGATGTCTTGGGCCACGAGACGATAGGGGCTCGTTTATCATCATTCTATTCAAATTCCTATGAACTTTCAACAAACCTATACCTCATTATTGTTAATCTGGCATGAGGGGGACCATCAGTTGTTCGAGATTTATATCGTCGTCGTCAGTCTAGCACGCACTTAGAGGGGACCATCGGTTGTTCGAGATTTATATCATCGTCTTTGCAATAGCGCGCACTTAGAGGGTTCAAATCAGACTACTATCTTTGCAATAGCGCGCACTTAGAGGGTTCAAATCAGACTACTATCTTTGCAATAGACATGCTTGAACCTAGATCTCTTCTTGGTAAGTGCTTGGCCAGACAGACAATTACCAACCCACCTAGTCCTTGGGAGCAGTTTTAAAAGAACAATCACCACATGTAAATACTCTACGTTCTAACCTAGGTCTCTTCTTGGTTAATACCCGAGGTCTGAACCTAGGTATCTTCTTGGGAAGTGCATGGCCAGACAATTACCAATCCACCTAGCCCTTGGAAGCAGTTTTATAATAACATTAACCACATGTAAATCCTCGTTTGATGAGTACCTTGTAGGACTCGTGTTGGTTACATTGCTCTTTTTAAATTTATTAAATTTGGCAGTTAATGCTATTTTTATAAAATATGAACCCTAGATTATTTTGTGGATATGCTTTTGAGCCCTCTTTTAATTACCAATCCACCTAGCCCTTGGAAGCAGTTTTAGAATAACATTAACCACATGTAAATACTCGTTTAATGAGTACTAGGACTCATGCTGGTTACATTGCTCTTTTTTAAATTTATTAAATTTGGCAGTTAATGTTATTTTTACAAAATATGAGCCCTAGATTATTTTGTGGATATGCTTTTGAGCCCTCTCTTTTGGTATAATTGTATTCTCTTTTATATATAAATAAATAAATAAATGATTATTGACATTCTTTAATCAATTTTATATATGTATATATGAAAAGTCATAATTACTTGATTTTTTTTCTCATTTTTTGTATGTGTTTATGCTATTTTTTATATTAAAAAAGATATATATATATATATATATATATATATATATATATTTATTTATTTATTTATTGACATTCTTTTATCCATTTTATATATGTATATATGAAAAGTCATAATTATTTGATTTTTTTTTCCATTTCTTGTATGTGTTTATGTTAGTTGTTTATATTAAGAAGGAAAAATGTTTCTTGTACATTATTTACAAATGATTCATGTATTCATTTATCCCACTCTTATATAGAAGAATCTATTGATATTGGTCCACCTACTAATTAGTAAAAGCATGTTACTGGCATAACAACAAAACATTTGATTACTACCATGGGATCCCATCTATTTTGAAGATGAGTTTTATAAGATGTTGACCAAGGAAGCAATTTGTTCAAGATGGTGTGATTGGCTCCTGAGGAGCAAAGTGCTAAACAACATAAATTAGTTGGTCCTCAAGAGTGTAACGTTAGTCAAATAGAGCAAAATGGTCCCTAATAGGAGAGACTGACTCCCCTTCTAAAGCAAATCACTCATGGATAAGTAAAAGCATAGAAGGAGGTGCACAAATTTTAAGGAAGATTTTGGGGAAGTGACATTTTAACCTGAAATATTGCCATTAAATATATTTAAAGCCTTCTAAGTAGTTAAGGGATGTATTAAAGAGCATGTAACATTTGGAGGTGTATCATTTTGCTAAATATGTGCCCAAATATCTACTTTTACTAGTAGGTAATAACTTCTGACCCATGGTAACTCAGCAGTGAATTCTTCCTATAAATGGGAGACATGGCTCCATTGTAAATATCTTTTGGCCTTGAAGAAAATAGAGCTACACTATGTGATCCCCACATTGTAATTGCTATTTTCTTTTGGCTAATAGTGGCACTACCCTCTTGGATTATGGAATGCATGTTTATTAGGTATTGCCTTTTTGTCCTCTTGTCAGTCCTTGCTAATTCTATTTCATACACACTAGATTCCATTATTGTTATTTGATTTTCTCGTGTGTTGATTGATCACACACTCTCCTTGCTATAGTTACGGTCATATTTACTTTCAATATCTCTTACTCTAAACTTAAAAATTTACTTTCATTCATTTTTACTTTTCACACTTTAAGTTTTGCATTGATTTCATTCAATTAGATTAGATCAGTAAGATTTTAGCAAGGATAATGGGGAGCCAACCTAAATCTAGAGGTTGATAAGGGCAACGTCTCTTTCTTCCAATTTGTTATGATATAATTGTGGGTGCATTAGAAGTTACATGTTTTTTGCATGCTCGATGGGACAAAGGGCTTGATTTTCATGAAGAGGTAGGTTCAAGTCTCGATTTGGACTCTAATTTTCCATATTTCATTTTTTTACAATTGATTTTGCATGTGCTTTGTGAATGATGACTTTGTTAGAACCTTGAATTTCTAAAATTTTCGTGAAGAAAGCAAGGCAACCCCAAATTGGCTAAATTTCTTGATTTTCACACCAAAATTGCATTTGTCATAGGTAAAAAGTAATATTTTTCAATTTTGAATTTTTTGCCAAGTCCCCATGTAGGAAGTAATTTGCTCAAAAATTGGAGCGATTTGTCTTGTTTTAAGCTAAGCACCAAAATAATCATAAAGAATATGTCAAATCCATTAAGCAATTCACTCAATATCAACTAGTGATTTACTCCAAAAGAGTAAAATTTCTCTAATTATAGTTCAAAGAATGATTCATCTTAATTCTAAGAAGTTTTTTTCGCTCAAGAAGATTAGAGATTTCTAACATCTAACAAGGGAGCAATTCACCTTAGAATTGAAGTGATTCGATCAAACTCCTTTTTATCAAAATATTCCAAGTTACAATTCTTGAAGCAATTCACTCCTATTGGAAAGTGGTTCACTCCAATGTGTAATTTTTTTAATTTTTTCAAAATTGAACCAAAAATTCTATTTGTGTAGATATATACATTGAAGAGCATAGTCTTATGAGTATGCATTCAAAGACAAAAATGATCAAGCAAAAAGTTTCAACCAACTAAAAAAAATATCACATCAATGAAGGAATTTTAAAGGAGAAAGGAAAAAGTAACTTACCACATGGGTACACTAAGTCAATGAGATCAAATAAATTCCAATGCCAGATACCACTCCGTTGAAAGAAAAAAGGCCAATAGATGATCAAACAAATCAAAACCCTATGTTTCAAGAGATCATTTTCCCTAGTTTTCCACTGACTTACAATTATGCCACTATATGAAATGTCTCAAATTGATGTAATAACCCTTCAATAACAAAATTCTAGTATCCTTCAATAATTAGGTTGGTGTGAGTGAACCACTAGTCTCCAATATTCAAATAAACCCTCCTATATATACTATCCCAACCCAAAGGCTACCTATGTCCAACCAACAAAATAAATCTTTTAAAGTAAAAAATGCATAATTTGAACAATTTATGCCACCTAATGTGAATAGTTCAAGATAAATTTACATCCCTACTTAAAGCCAAAATATCACTTAGAATTTGCATATGTTAGCTAGTCAATGGGTGTAAGGAACATAGGAAAACCCTTTAAGACAAATCCTACCTCTAGCTAGTCATCCACTACAAAATATACACTAGCATCCACCACCTTAGAATCAACAAGTCCCTCAAAAAGGCTTGCAATATCCTCCTATTCAAAATTTGTAGGCCCTACCTAATCAACAATTGGTCGATCCTAATTTATCACATTTTTAAAAGCTTAATCTTCCCTTTCACCATCATATTATGCTACACAATAATATCCTTAGGGTTTACCCTGACAAATATTTCCTCAACTACCTCCATATCTAGCATATGTCACTTTTCCTCAAAGCTATGCAATTAACCATATCTAGTGTAGTATGATCAATCTCCCCAAAAGAATCAAGCACCTCAACCACCTAGAACTCATAATAAACTTCCAAATTATACTTATCAAGGGCCATTGAACCTACGGGTTTATTCTTTCCCATTTTGATTCTTGCTATGAAGGTGTTACCTAATTTCAATGGAAATGAGATCAAAATAGCAATGGATCACTTGAATGAGCTCTACACATTGAAATTGATTGACCATATCTAGAAAGAAAACATCATGGTATGCTTACTTATTTACTAAGGGATAAAGCTACTTTATAGTATACGAGATTACTAAATAATTTTGCTACTAACTGGGCATCAATTATAGAACCTTTCATGCATAGATTTGGTAACATGGGTAATGGTATTCTATTATGTTTTATTATGCTATACAAAGGCATCCTCAAGAAAATGTTCATGATTATAACACAAGGTTCATGAGGACCTTGTATTTGATTCCTTTCAATATTAGACCTAATAAAAAATGAGCATTTTCATATTACATCAAAGGCTTTGAATATGATTTAGCACTAATGCTTGGTAACGCTAACCATTTCACTTTAGCTACAACTTTTAGAGAGGAACCCCATGTAGAAGACATATTGATTTGAGTGGGTAAATTATCATCCACCTTGTCTATGGCTTATACCACTCAAATTACCCAATATCATTATATTTTTGGATCGATACCTACAATTTTTCTAATTTCAAATATCCCATCATTTTCTAATGCAACCCCCTCTACATACAACATCAAATACCTGAGTCAAAATTTACTTTCTACTCTCACTTGTACCCTCGATTTCCAACTTTACTTTCCCTACCATAAACTAGTGATGATGCTAAGATTGTCATTCAATGAGTAGGCAAATTCTAACTTAGTATAAAAGAAATGGTGGAGGTAGTGAAGACAATAATGAACCAAAAAAAAAATGGAAAATAGATAATGATAACAGAATAATAAATGACAACAACAAAATTTACAATCAAGGAAAAGCTATTACCTTACAAGTGACTAGACACCACACAAAAATATTGGACAAAGTACCAATCACGTACAATATAACATGGTGAATACAAATTTAAAATTCAATACATTGTGGTGTTTCCCATGTAATATAGGGTATGATCCCATAGAATTAGATGTAACTATTATAAATTCATAAAAGAACAATAAGACTAACAATGATAAGCCCAAAACCAAACACATGCACAAAAATATGACAACAAATATTATGTGATGGTGATCAAAAAATTGGGCGACATCTTAGGTGAGAAGCAGACTACGACAAACACTCGGGTGGTAAGCGATGCACAATAATGAGATAAGCACACCTTCCACTCGATGATGAACCTTGAAAGAGACACTCCACCCCTTGTGGGTGACATTGCGCATAATGGAACTACCAAGGAAAAAGAACCCCCTGGAAAACAAGACCATGGAGGGAAAATTCACGACCAACCATCCTACGCAGAGCTCCTGCAGAGCAAATACAAACATTCCACATCCGATTCGAGCAGCTTCGTTGTGCAAGGGTATGATGTACTGTGTCCTAAATAACTCATGGAAGGCTATGCAACACAAGATTCCTTTTCCCTTGTGGGAAGATTTGTCAGAGGGCGCCTGGATATGGACTCAATACGATGTTGGGTGACACCAAAATGGAAAACCCTAGGGAGTATGGAACTCTCCACAATGTCCAGGGGGTTTTTCATGATCCAACTAAACACAAAGGAGGATGCAGAACACATTTTATCTAGAGGTTCATGGTTATTCGAAAGATGAAGCCTATTCCTAAGGAAATGGAAGCCAAACTTTGACCCAAAGACAAAAAGTATACACTTTGATCCCATCTAGATCCGTATCCCTAATCTACCAACACATTTCTTTTATGCGAATGCATTGCAAGGTCTAGGTCGAGCACTCAGGGAGATTGTGGCTATAGATTCATCCACCCACTCCAGAACTTGCCTAACTCAGGTGCGCAATTGTGTCAATGTGAATCTCGAATCACAACTCCTATATCACCTCAACCTGATCTATGTGGATTACAAAGACAACCTCTGGTGTACAAAAATAAGCCTACCTCCTATTCAGAGTGCCAGTACCAAGGGAACCTTCCTTCCTAGTGCCCGTAGCACAAAAATCCTAATACCAATCACCAAAATATAGTGCATTCGGACCAAGTTGAGAGACAAAAGAACATCACCAAAGTGGGATAGAGGATGAACATCATGAGTAGGCAACCAAGCCAACCACCACTAATACAGTGTGTTCAGACCAAGCAACAGGTAAGTAACGTGGTGTATGTCTCTAATAAATTTAGTTTACTTAATGAATTTGGCACCACTGAGGAGATTGAGGATGGATAAATCCCTGCTAAGTTCCCCCTGTCCCTAACCTTACATCCCTCCTTCAATAAAATTCTAGCCTCACCCAAAAAAGTCCCTACCCCCCTCATTCTCTACGTTAGTCACCACCCTCTTCTAGCATTGCTAGGCAGAGTTCTCCCTCAAAGGCCCAATGTTCGTCTAACCCCATACCCCAATCGCCCCTCCCCGTTGGGCTTGTTTTTCCCTCCTACTTGGCTAACACAAACTTCACTAACTTTGATGGCGAGGAGTCGATCCATGAATCCCCAGAATATTGAAGTCCTAAGAAAACTTGAAGCTTTAAGAAATCCCAGATGGATGTAGGTGGAGACAGAAAGAAAGGCAGGCCTTCCAGTGTTGATTGAAAAAATTGAGACACTACTGAGGACATAGCCAACGAAACTTAGAAAACCCTATTCCAGGAAATTGAAAACACCACAAAGGAATAAATTCAAAAACCCAAAACTCCCGCGCATCAAGGCAAAGGGGGAAAAAAACCTCCAAAAGTTCTAAATGAAAATACTCTCCTAGAATGTGAGAGGGCTAAACAGGGTAGCTAAGCAAATTTTGGTTGTTGCCATGAGGAAATATGTTAATCCCACAATATTCCTTATTCAGGAAACCAAATTAGATGATCAGTGGTCACCAAGGGTCACTAAAATCATCTAGAAAAATTATGACTTTATTTTCACCCCGACTACCAGTTCCTCAGGTGGGCTCCTGTGTCTCTGGAACCTAGCTAAATTTGAAGGCAAATTCATCTTTGGTCAAGACAGATTGTCCAACATTCTATTCCATGGCCTCAACTTCCAGACCTCATGGATTATGACTAACGTCTACACCCCTAACACTTATCATGGTAGAATGGTCTTGTGGAACACCATTACTCAGATGAGGTAAGATTTTGGTAATATCCCGTGGATCCTAGCAGGGGACTTCAATTATCACCTATATTTTTATGATAAAAGAGGAGGGAATACCATCATGTACAGATCAATAAACGATTCAAGGTAGTTTGTATATTCCAATGCTCTTATGGATATCCATTTGTAGGGATCCCATTTCACCTGAAGTAATAGAAGAAGGGGAAACAATCTCATCCAAGAGCGTCTTGACCATTTCCTACTATCCCAAGAAGCCCTCCCATTTTTGGAGATGCCTCTCTCTAGGCCCTATCGAAGATAGGGTCTGATCACAGTTCGCTCCTATTTGAAATAGCTAGCAGACCCTAGTTTAAGAATCCATTCACGTTTGAGTCAATGTGGACTTAACACCCTAACCTCAAAGTTAGATCACTGACTGGTGGAAAAGAAGATTCCCTAGGATAGCCACCAATAAAGTAATGTAAAAACTCCGACTGATCAAAGAAAACCTAAAATTTTAGAATAGGGAGACCTTCGGGAATATTTTTGAAACCAAGCGAGATATAAAAACCAGGCTTGATCAGATTGAAGACAAATTCCAGAAAGGGTAGGGCGATGACACACTCTGTAAAGAAGAGAATGTTTTACTATCTAACTACCATAACACCTTACACAAAGAAGAAACGTTTTGGCACCAAAAATCAAGACAACTTTGGCTCAAGGAAGGAGATTCAAACTCCAAGTTTTTCTACATCTCTACTCTCAGGAACATGGGAGCCAACATAATTAAAAGCATCACTAGACAGGACGAGTCTATCACCACTAACATTCACCAAATCAAGGACGAAGTTGTCAGCCACTTTGAAGATCTCCCTGCCCCCCTCCCCCTTTTCCCTAGACATGGACTCCCTTCTCAAAAACATCCCCAAAACCATTTTTGAAGCTACTAACAAGTTTCTCCTCATCCCATTGTCCCACAAGGAAATCCACCAAGCCCTATTTTATATTAATTTGGATAAAGCCCTGGTGCCCGATGGCTTCCCCCCATATTCTTCCAAACTTATTGGGACATTGTGGGCCCTGATCTATGCCAAGCTATCATCAAAATGCAAACCTCTAGTGTCATTCCCAGATATGTCAATTCTACCTTCCTTGCCCTGATCCCAAAGGGAGAAAATTCCCAGTCCCTTTCTAATTACCATCCCATAAGCCTATGCAATGTCATCTACAAAATTCTATCCAAAGCCCTTGCCAATAGACTCATTGAGATTCTCCCCACCATCATCGATCCTTGCCAAGGCAACACTGTTAAGGGGCGAAATATTCTTGATGGTGTCATAACCATCCACAAGATGATCCATTCTGTGCACAATTCCAACTCCGCTGCCTTATTTCTCAAGCTTGATATATGCAAAGCCTTTGACAGAGTCAACAAGGATTTCCTAAACAAAATCCTCCTCAGGTATGATTTCCATGATTCTTGGGTAAATTTGATTTCTAACTGTTTTTCCTATTCTTGGTTCTCTTTCTTGTTCAACGGGTCAGCTGCTAGTTACTTCCCCAACACTAGGGGTCTAAGGGAAGAAGATCCCCTCTCTCCCATTATGTTTATCATCCTAGCTGAGAGTTTGGGAAGAGCGATAAAAAGTGCTTGTTTCAAAAATTTGAAAACAGGTATCAAGGCAGCCTTTGGACTCTCTCCCTCTACTCATCAATAGTTTGTGGATGATACCCTGTTGGCTACCAAAGCTTCAGTATCCGAAGCCAAAGTTATCAAGGCCATCCTCAACCTCTATGAGGAGGCTACTGGACAAAATATCAACCTCATTAATAGTAAGCTCTACTTCATCAACACCCCCATCAAAATACAAAGCATGATTGCGAGAATTTTGGGCTGCACCATTACTGATTTTTCCACAACCTATCTGGGACTCTCAATGTTCAAAGGAAGGTCGCTCAAGGCTATGTGGGATAATGTCATAGAAAAAATCCATAAGAAGAGGGTGGAAAGGGGCCCTCGTGTCCCAAGTTGGAAAAGCAACTCTAGTTAAATCTATCCTTCAAAGCATTCCAATGTATTTTTTATCTGTTTTCAAAATCCCTGCCTCGGTGGAAGATGCTACTAAAAAAGTGCAGAAATGTTTCCTATGGGCCGGGAATGATTCTTAGAGAAAATTCCACCTGGTAGCCTAGGATAATATCTAGAATCCTAAAGATAGAGGGGGACTGGGTTTTCATCGTATAAGCATCACAAATAAGGCCCTCCTGGCCAAACAAGAATGGAAGGTGATTACCAATGCCAATTTGGAGTGGGTGTCCATTGTAAAAATAAAGTATCTACAACACTAAGCATTTTTGGATATGGAGACCCCTCATTTTGGTTCCCACTTATGGAAATCCATATCTCACGCTAAGTAGTTGTTGCAACAGGGATCTTGGTGGCAGCTAGGAAATGGTGATAAGAAATTTGGTCCCAAAGTTATTGTTTTCATCACCTCAGACCAGGGAATTCGAAAGTGGAAACAAGTTAGTTTAGAATCAAGAATGACACCATTAGCAAGGCCATAACAACCCTTCAGGACATCTTTCAAGCAAACTTCATCCTGAAGTCTTAGAGGAAATATGTACGCTGCTAGAAGGGATCCAACAATGGACTATTCACCGTTAAATATACCTCCCAGATGATGGAAAACCATCCCATGACTCCCAAAATAGGGACATCCAGGCCTTAGCCAGGAGCATATGGCTCAAGAACCTTATCTCGAAGGTGGACCACTTCTACTGACTAACTGCCCATAATAGAATCCTGATTATGAACAATTTTATCCAAAGGGGAGTCATCGTTCCCAATAGGTGTCACCTCTGCCCCCAAGCTTGGGAGTCCACTCAACACATTCTTTTGGAATACCCCTTCGCTTGGGGTGTTTTCTCCTACGTGATCAATAGATTCTAGGTAATATGGGTATGGCCCATGTCTATCACATGCCTGTTCACTCAGTGGCCCATGGTCTTTAAAAGTTCAAGACTTAGCTTTTTTTGGAACTCCTTGCTTCATCACGTGATTTGGTAAATTTGGTTGGAACACAATAATCACATTTTAAACGAGAACCCCAAAATCTTAGACATTGTTGCCATCAGATCCTTGTCCTTCGCCATTGAAAACTGTAGCCTCATCCCCTACACTGAGGTTCCAAAAGTTGGACTTGAATCCTACATCTTCACTTCTCTTGGGATCCCCTAAGACTACATCAAAGTCCAAAATTCCCCAACCCCAGGGACAATTCCAAATGGATCCCTCCTCCCTTGGGATGGATCAAAGATAACTTTGATGGAGCCTCTAAAGGCAACCCAGGTAGTGCAGGGGCGGGAGGTGTCGTCAGAGATCACAATGAAAATATTATCAAGGCTTTCATAGAAAATTTGGGGACCCAAACTAAAAATTATGGAGAGGCTAGAGCGTTGTGGAGAAGCATTAAGGTGAGCAAAACCCTATCCAAACCTATCATATTTGAAGGGATTCAACTGTTATAGTGGGCCACATTTTCAATAAGAGCTTAGGCGAAAGAAACATCTAGACCATTATCCAGGAGTGCCAAGCTGCCCTCAACCACTTTCTCCACTATAAGATCAATCATGTGTTCAGGGAAGAAAATAAGGTCATTGACATTTTAGCTAACAAAGCTGTCAACCAAGCCAATTTATCTATCTGGAAAGAAGACTTCCCCAAGGATGTAACCACCACAACCAACCAAGATGTGGAGCAAAGTATCGATAGGTAGCTCTAGCCACTATAACAATATTCTTTCAATACCAAAGGTGTTCCTTTTCAACACCACTTCTCCTCGAAAGTTGACCAAAAAAGTTGGTTCTTACCACCAAGAGGATGTTTCATCAACTCCAAGGATGTTTCATTTCAACATCATCAACCTTTGGAACTCTGCTACTCCCATAATTCTCAGGTGCGATGTTAGTACGGTCTTCCATGTAGATGTTTTGATTCATATCGGCCACCTGTGTGTCCCATGTTGACCTTCGACTTTGAATACCAGCAACTCGTGCTACATCATTTTTACCTCCAATTTGATTTTTTCCCACTCTGCTCTCTCCCCCTATCTTCTCTAGTCGAGCTCTATCATCTTGAGCCACGTCTCTATCATGGTTTTCGCTCACACCCTATTTTTTCAAATTATCTTACTGATGATCTGTGATGATCGCCTTTATCACCTCACTCTACCACTTTATCTTCACTTTGCCTTCGTAAATATTTCCTTACCTAAAAGTGTCAAAGGTGACTTTAGTACCCTTCTTGCTAGCCCTGCTCCACCTGGTTTTATTACCACCATGGCCCTCTATGAGCCTACTAACCTAGAGATTGAGCTTGGGACTACAACATTGTTAGACGCTAAACACTTCATCAATTTATTCAAGCTATTATTTGGGATGGAGAAGGACGTCACTAGAGAATTCATCTAGATGTGGAATTAGGGGGAGGTAAAGGTTCGAGGTCTTCGCTTTGAGGTAAGAATACATTCTATTACCCAGGTCTCTAGTATTCCTATTGATGGTATAACAGTGCACAAAGATAGGCATAATTTTAAGGAGGAAACAAATCAGTTTCTTGATAAGGGAAAAATTCTAATTTGAGATAAGAAAAGGGTGGTTCGCTCTTCCTTGCCTCAGCCGTGGGACTCTACTATTATCCCTGTTATGCGGTATGTGATTGTTTATGAGCTCAATAAACACCTCCAAGATTATAATATTACCTTTGTTAACCATATTCACGATGTTCAACCCGTTAACGTCCCTGACTTCCTCCTACATTCCATTATCATCACCATCAACAACTTTAGGGAGAGTAAATCCTTGAAACCCCCTCATCACCAGGGGCTCTTTTTGGTGCTTTACAAGCATACCCTAGCCCACCAAGTCTTTGGGGATATCTCCTCTCAGTATCCATACCCTTCTAAATACTCCGCCTCCACCCATGCTAACGTTTCCAACCATCCCCCATCCCCCAAGCCCTCCAGTTTCTCCCCCTCGTAGATTCCCACCAATCCCCCTTCCTCGGTTCCCTCCGTCTCCATAAACTTGGCAAGAAAACTGCATCCCTTGGTACCATCCCTGCTAAAGATACTCCCATCGGCAAGTGCTTGAGGTTCAAGAAGAAGTCAGTTTGTCCCCCAAGAAAAGAAGGAAGTCTAGTAGACTCAAAACCCTGAACCTAAGTGATCAGTGACTATCTCTAGAAATTATCAGTGAGGAAGATGAGGACGTCACCACCAACATAGAGGACAAGCTTCGCTAAGTGGCCCTCAACCATGCCAGTGAAGTTGTAGGCCACCTACAAAATGTTGTTAACATTTATAGGGAAGGAGGTGCCCTCCTCAACAATGCCATCCAGGAGCTCAAGGAGCTCCCTGCTATGATCAAGACACTTCTATCCCCTAATCACAAGTTCAATGCAAAGGAGGAAAATATCACAGAGTCCTAGTAGCCTTCAAAGTTGGTTGTTAGGTAGTAAGACTAATTTTTTTTATATTGGGTTGGTGAAGTTTGTTTTTTTTTGTTTTGATTTGTACTAGTTTTGGTTGAAAGGGGTAGAACCCCTGTTGTTTTTTATATTGCTTCCATAGTTGGGCACTGTTGTATCTACCTACATTTATTGTAATAGGGGTAGGACCATTTAACCCATGCAGTAATTAAAATCATCTTACCTACCAAAAAAACAATGATAAGCCCAATAAGTCATCACCATGGGGTAATTTTGTGTCCTATCTTACCTATAGGTACAATTATACATCCAAAGTTTTGGGGGAAAGGTGGTCACATCCATTTTCTTCCATTCATCTATTTTTTGTCTCCCTATCTACTTAGCACCTCCTAGGAACCCCTATTACCTTGTAGGTTCAACCCACTACCCTCTATTTAATTCCTCTCCTTTTTGCTATAAAAATTTGGCTTGAATATAAAATGAACAATTTTGCCTATGGCACTATTTTGTAACTTCCCCTTCCTTTATCACCTATATTTCAAATATCAAGTTTTTACATCTCTTTCACCTATGGGTTCACTCTATTGATTGCCAAACTGACCTAGGTCACCCTTAGTCAAAATCATGACTTCTCTTCATAAGGTGTGATTATACCTACTGGTTATTTTTATTCCACCTTCTTGCAACAATCACTCCTCTTAACACTCTATTTTCAAGAAAAACCATGATCTACTTTGCTCTAGTACAATATTGCTTTGCACCTTTGGTCAATGTCATTTTGCATTCATATTTGGTCAACTAAAAGGACATCAGGGTCTAATTACAAATTAAGGAGGTCCCTAAATTCTTCTAAGGAAACCCCTAAGAATTTAATTTCTCTCCCAAGTTTCCCCTATGTTTATAGGTTTGGAAAAATTATAGTTCAGCTTTGAGAGACATGATATCATAGAATAATGGGTCACAGAGACATACCATATTTCTACCTCAATCACAAAGATAAGTAACTCCCTTCATTTCATTTTGTTGTCCTTCATTTTTTTTGTTTGTTGTTTGTTGACCTATTCCATTTTGCTCTATTTTGGACACTTAAATAAAAGAAAAATCAAGGAACCTTTAGCAATCCTTTTCACTTTGTTTAGAAGAAAAATTAGAAGAGAATAAAAGAGTCAAAGAACCCTTAGCTCTAGTTTTAATTCTTTATCTCCTCTATTAACTTAGGCAATAAGGATAAAGTGCATGTAGTTTGGATTAGGATAAATCTTGTATGTGCATTCTCTTGTCTCTTATAAGAAAAATGAAAACTTTATTTTCTTTCTATCATTCAAGGAAAGAATCATTGTAATATAGACTTTTTATGTTGCATCTTAGTTAAATAACTTGTATAATCGATTATTTCATCTCTAGAAATACCACACTTAGGTGTTTTGGAACATATACACCAAACCTAGGATTTAGAATGAATTCGTAAAACACTCTTGGTGAACCCCCAAGATACAACATACCCATAAAGACACTGAGGTGAGAACCCCCAAGATACAACATACCCATCAAGATCCTCTAGATTTCCTATCGTTCTCACACATAATAAAGTCAAATATCCATGGAACTTTAGAGTTTATAGGGAAACTTAAGAAAGTAGTAACTATGGAGGATCATCCTTGTACTTTACGTTCCAAGATAATAAAGAAGAAAGTCCTTGTGAGGCTATTCATTCCCTCTCATATTCTCTAGGAAAACATAAATATTTAGCAGATAAGTCTCATTATGAACAATATGAAAATATTAAAGAGATTAGTGAAGATGAAAGTGTTTGTGGGAGTGGAAAAACAAGAGAGGAAGACCTTCAAAGTAAGAAGAAAGAGAAAAATAAACTTAAAGTGATATGAATTTGGAAAACCAAAAATAAATATCATGGTTGTTAACAAGAAATTGGACTAAGCCCACTAATAAAAGTAAAAAGTGATGATAAAAAATGGTATCATGGAATTTTAGGGGTATGAATAAGATCCCTAAAATAAGATTTATTAAGGAATTGATAGGTTGTTATATAATTGAATTCATGTTCATAAAAGAAAATAAAATTAAATAGTAAGCAATGTAAGGATGAATTCAAAAGTATTTAGAAGATAAAATATTTTTTAGTAGTTTCTTCTATAGGAAATTTTAGACATATTGTTATAATATGATATAAAGCAAGTGATATGGGTAATTTCTATAAGTAGAAAGTAATTAAATTGCTAGCTTGTTTTGCACAAAAGATAAAATAATCAAAGTTAGGGTTCTATATGTATACTCCATATATAATTACTCCTCATGAAATATGCTAGAACAATCTTAGTATGTTTCTATCATATACAATTATGATTTAGAATTATGATCTATGGATTCCCTGAGGGTACTTCAACACAATAATATCTCCTTCACAAAAATGTTGGTATTCCTAGATGGTCTAAATCAATACATTATTTTGCTTCAAATATCAATTGAAGTGGAATTTGGAATGTTATTCCTTAAACTTTTTAATATAAAAGGGATAATAGATGCATTGGAAAATCTCACATAGTAGAAAGATTGAAAAGATTTTTGTTATCCAACACATGGTTGCAAAAATAGTATACAATGTCTTTAGACATTTTATTACAAGCAAGATCATATCATAAAACAATTCTCTTGAGATGTGATTTACTTAATAAAGGTCATCCAAAGCCAATTTCACTTCAATCTGTGCAAGACCTTTATTTCTTGTAGATGGTTATGTTATGGTGAGATAAAATATAAAAGATAAAATATTAAAATGTACACATTTGCACAAAAGATAAAATATTAAAATGGGAAAATGTATAAATGATATTCCAAATATTTTGCTAAATATTCAAATAAATGGAGAAATTGAATCGAGGCTAAATTATTTTACAAGATATAGTAGAAGTCAATGAAATGGGCCAAGATTCTTATGTTTGAAAAAAAATCTTTTTTTCTTATCATATTGTATTGAAAAATAATGAGTCATATTGGTTCCAAAAATTAAAAGAGAGGTGGTTGAAGAACACAAGCTTATACTGAGAGGGGGGTGAACAGTATAAGACCACTTTTTACTTTTCTTTCCCAATCAATATTATGCAATGTAAAAATAGCAATAATCAAAGCAATGCACAAATCACCATACACAATAGAGACACCAATTTAACGTGGTTCACCCAATGTGGGCTACTCCACGGAGAAAATATTTCACTAAAATTTTCTCAATCAATCTCTTGGGAATCCTTTCCCTATTACAATGTTTATGGATCTCTATCCAAAGGAGACACCAATCCCCTAATCAAGTTCGTGGATCTCTATCCATAGGAGAACTCCTTTCTCCTTAGCTCTGACTGGTGATCTTCTAGAAGAACTATTGCCCCCACTACTCTAGCTAATGGATCTCTATCCACTAAAGACACATATCCTCACTAACCTAGCTAATGGATCTCTATCCACTAGAGACTATCATCCTCTATACTCTATCACCTCCAAATATCTATCTCAAATCTGTACTAAACATAGTCCTTCGATCTAGCACAAATCTACTCAATATCTATCTCTAGTCTAGCACAAACCTATCCTCAAATATGCACCAAAATCTATCCTCAAATATACACTAAACATAGTCCTTCGATCTAGCACAAATATATCCTCAATATCTATCCTATGATCTACACTAAACATAATCCTTCGATCTAGCACAAATCTATCCTCAATATCTATCCTCAAGCCTTAACAAAAAGCTTGACTCAATCTCAAATCAACTCTGTTAGATCTGCCCCAAACCTTAACTCAAGGTTTGAACAAATCAATCAATCAACTCTGCTCTCAAGTCTTCTCAAAGACTTATCTCAAATCTACCTTGTAAGCTTCCACAAAATCTCACACTAATCTATCCACAAGTCCTCTCTAGAACTTGTCCAAATATACTCTACAAGTCCTCACTAGAACTTGTCCAAATCTGCTCAATAAGTCCTCACTAGAACTTATCCAAATATACTCTCAATATGTATTGTAAGCTTCCACAAAATCTCACACAAATCTATCCACAAGTCTTCTCTAAGACTTACCTTAAATCTGCTCAACAAGTCCACACTAGAACTTGTCCAATCTCATAGAAACATAAAGAGAATTGTTAGAGACTCAATATGCTTCTCACTCATCACAATGCTTAATTACTTTCAATCACATTTTAGAAACATATAGAGAATTTTTAGAGACTCAATATGCTTCACATTCACCTCAATACTCAATCACTTTCAATCACTCTTTTGAAACATACAGAGAATTGTTAGAGACTCAATATGCTTCACATTCACAAACTCTCAATCACTTCCAATCTCTCTTTTATCATAGAAACATATAGAGAATTTTTAGAGACTCAATATGTTTCACACTCATCAATACTCAACCTCTTTCTCAAATCAATTCAGAATATAGAATAATTTATTTCATAGAACTTGAGCTATCACTTCACACATCCACTTGACTAGGCTCAACCAACTCTATTCAACCAATCACTCAATGAAATAATCCTTGCTCACAAACCCTAGTCCAAGCATATGAACACTCACTCAAAATATTTCCAACAATGCTTATCAACCAATCTCACATAACAATGATACTCATGTTCTTTCAAAACCCTAGTTCAAGTTCTTCACTCAATCAATGGCTTCAACAACAATGCTTATCAAACAAGGTTTTATCAACAACTCTTCATTCCAGAAAACCTTGAAGCATTAATTCAAAACACACTCAACAATGCTTATAAAACAATCTTCACATATAGCTCAACAACTCAATAAGGAAACCTAATCAAGTCCTTTTCACTCCAAAGTTGTTTTCTAGAAAACCAATCAATCAACTCAACCAAGGAAGAATATGCCCATACCTTTTTCTTTTATGGAGAATGATCTTCAACACCTATCTCAAATATCACCACTTTATTTGCCAAGTACAAGGGTTAGATGATAAGAATTATCACCCTAACACTTTTCACAATTTACCTTAATCACAAAGATAAATTAAAATCCAAATACACCTTATTGCTCCATCTCAACAATAAATTTCAACATCATAAATTTCATCAAAAATCCCCTTTAAAATATAACACAACTTCTACTTATAACTCCTTTCTCAATATTGCATTTAAATTAAATAATTCATTTTATTACTAAATGCAATAAATCAATTTCTCTTTCCTAAGGTACAAACAATGTTACCCTAGCAACATTCACTATTTACCACTTAGGTAAATAAAATAATTTATTTACACCTTATCCCTCCACACAACTTTGGCAAAAGCAATAATTAAAAATAAAATTATAAAAACCTTTTTTTGCCCTCTCCATGAATTGCGGGATTCGAACTTGCACCACTGCCACTACAATGCCTTGGCCATGGCTTCCACGTCGTGTGAGCCAAGCGCTCACCTTGCTCCACTAAGGTGCAATATACGCCTTATGCCTTCGCTGCCCTTTAGAGCCTTTTGGCTCCTTTCTCCACCATGTCTCCTTGCTCCACGTAGCGCTTCGAAGGTGCTTCTCCAAATGAAATTCGCACGAGTCTTGCACCGAATATTGTGGAGGATATTTCAAATGAATTTTCCAATGCTTTGGCTAAGGTATAAATACCTTGTGCCATCATTCCATGCACGTCGACGGAGGTGAGTTTATGGAGGTCGACGCTAAGGTTTTTGCATTTAAATATTTTAATTTATAAATCATTTAAATTCTTTAGAATTTAAATTTTATAAATTAATATTTAAATCTCTTAGCTTTATAAAAAGCCTTCTTAGGTTTTAATCAAAACCTTTTATTTTTTCCCATTATGGTTTTTAATAAAACCTTTTATTTGCCCACTATGGTTTTAATAAAAACCTTTATTTTGACCACCATGGTTTTAATAAAAACCTTTGTTTTGCTTCACATAATATTAAAAAGAATATTATGAAGCCCTTTTTCATCAACCTCTGACATTGCTTATTTTGACCTTTTGACATCACCGATGGTTCACTTCTTGGCATCAATGACAACTTCATGCCTTGACATCAATGACAACTCCATGGACTCAAAATGTCCAACAATCTCCCCCTTTGTCATTGATGGCAACCCAATAACTTTTTACCACTTCCTTGACCTTTCCATTTTGCTCCTCCTGGAAAACTGCTCCCCTTGACTGAATGCTTTCTTTCAAACATAGATCTCTCCCCCTTACTCTAATCTCTCCCCCTTTGACATCAATGGCAAAGGGTCACCTTTGGGGCTCGGGGCTAAGAATGAGTCTCTTAGCTTAGCCCCCCTCCCCACCTCCTCTTGAGGTGGTTAATTCTGGGGTGGGAGTATTTCTACTCCCAGCAAGCACTAGTCTTTACCTTTATCTACTTTCCTTCTCATCTGATCCTTATGATCCCTTTGAATATTCCTATCCATGTTCCTGTTCCATGTTCATATTCATGCTTGGTTCTAGAATGTCTGCTCTACACCACTTTGTTGTGTGTCCATCATTATTGCACTTATAACATTTAATGTTATTATTCCTTGGAGGTCCAAATATCTTAGGATTTCTCCTAGTGAAGCCATATCCCTTTCTATCATGAACCCTGCAATTCATTACCTTGTGACCAAATTGATTACATGAGTAGCAATACCCATGGAAAAGTTATCTATTCCCATATTCTTATCTTTCATGTGTCCTACACTGTGAAGCCATGTGTCCAAATCTGTGACATGAGAAACATCTTCCATTGAAATTTCCTTGTCTTGACCTCATTGGTCTCTTAGTCTCTCTTAACCTATTTGATTGTTGTTCCATCTATTTCTCCTTTGTGCATTGTTCCTTTCCTTGTTGAACTTTCTATTGTCCAACTCATCCTCAAAAGTCTCACTTTCTCTTACATTATCTTCTTCTGAAGTTTCTTCTTCTTAAGAACTTGAGGTTGACTTTTCTTCTTGTTTCTTTTGAGCTTGTTCAAAACCAAGACCTATTTTGTTTGTTGACCTTATTTGTACCTTGATCATCTTATCCATAATCTTTGAACTCTTTCCAAACTTGTGTAGCTTATCCTTGGATTTTTCTAAATCTTCCCTTAGTAGAGCTACTTCTTGTTCTAACCTTTCACATTCTAAGACCTTTGCTTCTAACTTATCCTTGAACTTCTTTGTCTTAGCCATTGACTTGTTTAGATCCTCTATAAGCTTTCTTCTCTCTTCATCACATTCTTGAAACTGAAACTCAAGTTTAGAGTTTTGCTTTCTTACCTTCTTTACTATGTCAAGAGCATAAATAAGTTCTGCCTTAAGATCAAATCCTTCCTTTTCTGATTCTTCCTCTATTTGTTTGCCTTTGTCTACATCTTCATTTTCTTTTGACTTGTCTACTATAGGATCACCTTCTTCTTCTTCTAGTGCCATTAGAATATTCTCTTCTAGTCCTTCAAGTGCATCCTCATATTCATCATCACTAAAACTAAAACCATTCCTTGTACAACTATCTTCAAGATGTCCAAAATTACCACATCTAAAACACTTGAGAATTATTGGTGACCTTTTCTTAACTTCTTCTTTTTCTTCAATCATAAATAGGACTTCATATTTATCATTATCTGAAAAACTAGCATCACTATCACTTGAGTACTTACTTGCCTTATCTGCATAGTAGCTCCTCTTTTGTCTTTGAAAGAACTTCTTTCCTTGTCTGCTTTGTCCATCCTTGCCTTTATTTTGGTACCTGTATTTTTTTGATTCCCTGTTCCTGTGATCCTATTTTTCTTCATCATTGTTATTTTTAGCTTCTTGAAAATCAGTTGCATAGTGACCATATTTTCCACAATTGAAACATCTAACAGATTTTGCATCTTTGAATCTTCTTGAATCCTTGTTCCTTCTACCATAATTAGCTTCTTCATCACTGGATGACTCATTGCTCGATTCTGACTTCTTACCCTTTGTCTTCTTAATTGCTTTGAAGGTTGCTTCCTTCTGGGGATTAGGTTCTTTTGTTCTTAACTCAAAAGTTGTAAGAATACCAAGCAACATATCTCTTGTCAAAGAATCACCATCCTTTGCTTCTTCTATAGCTGAAATATTTTCACTAAACCTTGTTGGAAGAGACCTTAAGATCTTATCACAAACATCTGATTCATCCACATTAAGTCCAAGTCCTTGCATAGCATTAACAACCTCATCTACCCGAAGTAGATAAGAACTAATGTCTTCCTCATTCTTCATTCTTAATTCTTCAAATTGTCCTTTGAGATTTTGTATCTTTGCCTTTTTGACACTTTTATCTCCTTCATATATGCTTTGCAACTTATCCCAAATTCCTTTTGCATCTTTGCAATGCATAAATTTTATTGATTATGTTCTATGCAAACCTCTCAAAAGTGCATTCATTGCTTTTGAATTATAATGTTGTAGAAGCTTACCTTCCTTATCTGTAGGTGGATCAACTGGTGGTATATATCCATTTTCAACTGCTTCCCAAATTTCATTGCCAAGTGCCATCAGGTGAACCTTCATTCTCATACTCCAATATATATAATCACTTCCATCAAAAATTGGTGTTGAATTATCTGAGGACACATTCTTAGAATCCATTGTGTTCTTGAAAGCTTTTCCTTCAAGCTGTTAAACTCTTTCGAAGGAACCCGCTCTGATACCAATTGAAGAACACAAGCTTATACTGAGAGGGGGTGAACAGTATAAGACCACTTTTTACTTTTCTTTCCCAATCAATATTATGCAATGTAAAGATAGCAATATCAACAACAGTAATCAAAGCAATGCACAAATCACCATACACAATAGAGACACCAATTTAACGTGGTTCACCCAATGTGGGCTACTCCATGGAGAAAATATTTCACTAAAATTTTCTCAATCAATCTCTTGGGAATCCTTTCCCTATTACAATGTTTATGGATCTCTATCCAAAGGAGACACCAATCCCCTAATCAAGTTCATGGATCTCTATCCATAGGAGAACTCCTTTCTCCTTAGCTCTGACTAGTGATCTTCTAGAAGAACTATTACCCCCACTGCTCTAGCTAATGGATCTCTATCCACTGAAGACACATATCCTCACTACCTTAGCTAATGGATCTCTATCTAATTCCATCCTCTATACTCTATCACCTCCAAATATCTATCTCAAATCTATACTAAACATAGTCCTTCAGTCTAGCACAAATCTACTCAATCTCTATCTCTAGTCTAGCACAAACATATCCTCAAATCTACACCAAAATTTATCCTCAAATCTATACTAAACACAGTCCTTCAGTCTAGCACAAATCTATCCTCAATATCTATCCTCTGATCTACACTAAACATAGTCCTTCGATCTAGCACAAATCTATCCTCAATATCTATCCTCAAGCCTTAACAAAAAGCTTGACTCAATCTCAAATCAACTCTATTGGATCTGCCCCAAACCTTAACTCAAGGTTTGAACAAATCAATCAATCAACTCTACTCTCAAGTCTTCTCAAAGACTTATCTCAAATCTACCTTGTAAGCTTCCACAAAATCTCACACTAATCTATCCACAAGTCCTCTCTAGAACTTGTCCAAATCTACTCTACAAGTCCTCACTAGAACTTGTCCAAATATGCTCAATAAGTCCTCACTAGAACTTATCCAAATCTCTCTCAATATGTATTGTAAGCTTCCACAAAATCTCACACAAATCTATCCACAAGTCTTCTCAAAGACTTGCCTTAAATCTGCTCAACAAGTCCTCACTAGAACTTGTCCAATCTCATAGAAACATAAAGAGAATTGTTAGAGACTCAATATGCTTCTCACTCATCACAATGCTTAATTAATTTCAATCACCTTTTAGAAACATATAGAGAATTGTTAGAGACTCAATATGCTTCACATTCACCTCAATGCTCAATCACTTTCAATCACTCTTTTGAAACATACAGAGAATTGTTAGAGACTCAATATGCTTCACATTCACAAACTCTCAATCACTTCCAATCTCTCTTTTATCACAGAAACATATAGAGAATTGTTAGAGACTCAATATGTTTCACACTCATCAATACTCAACCTCTTTCTCAAATCAATTCAGAATATAGAATAATTTATTTCATAGAACTTGAGCTATCACTTCACACATCCACTTGACTAGGCTCAACCAACTCTATTCAACCAATCACTCAATGAAATAATCCTTGCTCACAAACCCTAGTCCAAGCATATGAACACTCACTCAAAATATTTCCAACAATTCTTATCAACCAATCTCACATAACAATGATACTCATGTTCTTTTCAAACCCTAGTTCAAGTTCTTCACTCAATCAATGGCTTCAACAACAATGCTTATCAAACAAGGTTTTATCAACAACTCTTCATTCCAGAAAACCTTGAAGCATTAATTCAAAACACACTCAACAATGCTTATAAAACAATCTTCACATATAGCTCAACAACTCAATAAGGAAACCTAATCAAGTCCTTTTCACTCCAAAGTTGTTTTCCAGAAAACCAATCAATCAACTCAACCAAGGAAGAATATGCCCATACCTTTTTCTTTTATGGAGAATTATCTTCAACACCTATCTCAAATATCACCACTTTATTTGCCAAGTACAAGGGTTAGATGATAAGAATTATCACCCTAACACTTTTCACAATTTACCTTAATCACAAAGATAAATTAAAATCCAAATACACCTTATTGCTCCATCTCAACAATAAATTTCAACATCATAAATTTCATCAAAAATCCCCTTTAAAATATAACACAACTTCTACTTATAACTCCTTTCTCAATATTGCATTTAAATTAAATAATTCATTTTATTACTAAATGCAATAAATCAATTTCTCTTTCCTAAGGTACAAACAATGTTACCCTAGCAACATTCACTATTTACCACTTAGGTAAATAAAACAATTTATTTACACCTTATCCCTCCACACAACTTTGGCAAAAGCAATAATTAAAAATAAAATTATAAAAACCTTTTTCTGCCCTCTCCACGAATTGCAGGATTCGAACTTGCACCACTGCCGTTGTAGCGCCTTGGCCATGGCTTCCACGTCGTGTGAGCCAAGCGCTCACCTTGCTCCACTAAGGCGCAATATACGCCTTATGCCTTCGCTGCCCTTTAGAGCCTTTTGGCTCCTTTCTCCACCACGTCTCCTTGCTCCACGTAGCGCTTTGAAGGTGCTTCTCCAAATGAAATTCGCATGAGTCTTGCACCGAATATTGCGGAGGATGTTTCGAATGAATTTTCCAATGCTTTGGCTAAGGTATAAATACCTTGTGCCATCGTTCCATGCACGTCGTGGAGGTGAGTTTATGGAGGTCGGCGCTAAGGTTTTTGCATTTAAATATTTTAATTTATAAATCATTTAAATTCTTTAGAATTTAAATTTTATAAATTAATATTTAAATCTCTTAGCTTTATAAAAAGCCTTCTTAGGTTTTAATCAAAACCTTTTATTTTTGCCCATTATGGTTTTTAATAAAACCTTTTATTTTCCCACTATGGTTTTAATAAAAACCTTTATTTTGTCCACCATGGTTTTAATAAAAACCTTTGTTTTGCTTCACATAATATTAAAAAGAATATTATGAAGCCCTTTTTCATCAACCTCTGACATTGCTTATTTTGACCTTTTGACATCACCGGTGGTTCACTTCTTGGCATCAATGACAACTTCATGCCTTGACATCAATGACAACTCCATGGACTCAAAATGTCCAATAGTAGTTCAAGCAAGGATATAGTAATACCAATTTTCTCTATGCTTTAGCCAATTTTTTTTGTTACAATAGAAATATTTCAACTATATATGGAATAAATATTGAGAAAGAAATAAGAAAACAATTAATTATTTCAAAGAAATTTTGTCATACATTGGGAAATATAAGAAGGCTCAAGGTAAGCTTGTACAAAATATTCCATAAATTATCACATAGGGACAAAATGGAAGCCTTTTGAAGAAAATATCTATGAAGAAACTGCATGATGTTGGCAATTTGAGTTATTTTATGTTGTCATTGATGTCACATGAATCATTGATGTCATATGGATCACATTGAATTTTGGTGGGTAGATGATATTTTGGAAAGCATGCATAAATTTAGGGTTTTTGTGAAAACCAAGGCATGCAAAATAAAAGGTTTTATTTAAAACCATGAATGGCAGATTTGAAATGGATTTTTCTTAAAACCCAGGTTGACTTTTCGTTTTGTCGAAAAAGGTGCCCCGATGATGGAGATATTTAATTTTAAATATTTAGTTTAAATTTTAATTATTTAAAATTAAAATTTAAATTTTAAAATTAAAATTAAAGTTAGCGTCGACGTCTAAAGAAAGAGGGAAAATCATTAATGCCCCGAAATCATCAAAAATGAGGAGAAGACTATATAAAGGGGGATCCTAACGTTCATTTGAAATTAATCCTTGCTCGTGTTAATCGTTGGATAGCATCCGAAGAGAGCTCATGCTAAAATCATTTTGAAAAGGGAGACAATGAATAAATCCAAGTTTGGTCGAAATTCCAAGACATTGTGGGCAGAGTGGCACATTGGCAATTGGATTTTTGTTAAGGTGTGTGGCAGCGCTTTACGTCAAGGTTCAAATCTCCTTGACTGCATTCGAAGGTATTGGAAGGGAGGAAGGACTTAAGTCACATTTTGCCTTTTCATTTCGAACGAGCAGCTAGCTCGTGTGGAAACCTTTGCTGTGGCTAAGGTGCTCGCGATGTGTGCAAGTTAGGGGTTTGAATACCCTTAAGGAGGTTATTACGTTTTGCTATAATTAATTTTGTTGATGCCCTAGGATAGGAGTTATAAGGTGGTTAAGGAATAATTAAAGTTTTTAATTAAACTTTATTTTTATAAGGGTTGTGATTATTATTTCAGAGGTGGATGTGTTGTTGATTTATTTTGATATTCATGAAATTGAAAATTAAGATTTAGGAGAAATAAGGAGTTGTTATAAAATATTTTTAAGAGCCTTATTGATTATTATTTTTGATAAGGGTTTTTATTAAAAAGGACTTTGGTGGATGTGTTTATTAAGTTGGAGTAAAAAGGTGTAAATTGAGTTATGCTTATCTTGTGATTATTATTTGAAGTCCACTAAACCTTATTGATATTGGAAAGGAAAGTTGTGTTTAGTGTGGTAGATTTTGTGGACAACTTCTTGGCATAAAAAAGGTATGGGCACATTCTCCTATTAATTTTTTATGGTGGTTTATTTCTAAAATATAATTGGAGTGAAAATGATTGACTATGGTTTCCTTTTTGAAGTGGTTGGTTAAATGCTTCAAGTTTTTATGGTTTGAGAGTTGTGTTTAAACCTTGTTTTATAAGCATAGTTGTTGAAGCCCATTGGTTGTCAAATAATTGGAAAAGCACACGAGTATCATTATTATATGAGATTTATGGTTGAGCATTGTTGGAAATATTTGAGTTGGTTGATACATGCTTGGACTAGGGTTTTTGTGAGAAAGAATAGTCCCTTGTGGTGATTGGTTGAGTTGAGTTGATTGAGCCTAGTCAAGTGATTATGTGAGGTGATTGGTCAAGTTCCATGAAACAAACTATTCCATAATTCTTATTTGAGTTGAGTTGAGATTAGAACATGTCGAGTCTCTAACAATTCTCTTTATGCTTATATGAGTTGACTTGATTTGAGTTGATATTGATTTGAGTTGAGTTGAGTTGAGTTGAGAGTGAGATTAGAACATATTGAGTCTCTAACAATTCTCTTTATGCTTCTATGAGTTGATTTGAGTTGAGATCATTGTGGATCATTGTTGTCATCCATTGAAGAGTACATTACCATTCATTTTTGAGTTCATATTTGAGCTTTGCCTTGATAGATTTGTGGATGATATTTGAGTGCTACTTGTACAATATTTATTGAGCCTTTGAGAAGGCCTTTATGGACAATTTTGGGATAGCTATATGAATAGTTTTGGGACAACTTTGTGGGAAGTTTTAGGAAATATTTGTGGACAATTTTGGGACAACTTTGTGGATAGTTTTGGGATAGATTTGTGGACATATTTGAGCAAGTTCTTTGTGAACTTGCTAGAGCAGATTTGGGCAAGTTCTTGGTGAGCTTTCTAGAGCAAATTTGGGCAAGTTCTTGGGGAGCTTGCTAGAGCTGATTTGAACAAGTTCTTGATGAGTTTGTTGGAGCATATTTGGGAAATTTCTTGGTGAGCTTGCTAGAGTAGATTTGAACAAGTTCTTAGTGAGATTTTTGGAACATATTTGGGCAAGTTATTGGTGAGATTGCTAGAGTAGTTTTTGGACAAGTTCTGTGTGAGCTTGTTATTAAAATTTGTACAAGTTTTGTGTAAACTTGTTATTCAATTTTGGACAAGTTATGTGTTAGCTTGTTATTCAGTTTTAGACAAGTTATGTGTGAGCTTGTTATTCAAATTTGGACAAGTTATGTGTGAAATTGTTATTGCATAGCTTTGAGCAGATAAAATAAATCATTGTATTGGATAAGATTCTTATTTATGTGTGAAATATTGTAAGGAGATTATCTAGTGGAGTACTCGACATTTGGGGAACCACGTTAAATATTGTGTCTCAATTGTGTATGGTGACTTGTGCTCTTGCTTACTACTGCTATCTGAGTTATTAATGTACACTACTATATTTGGTTATTACAATTAAGGACATTAATTGATATTGATTTAAAAATAAAGTAAAAAGTGGTCTTATACTGTTCACCCCCCTCTCAGTATAATCTTATGTTCTTCAATTGGTATTAGAGTGGGTTCCTTCAAAAAAGCTAACAACTTGAGGGCAGATTCTACAAGAACACAGATGACTTCATAGAATGGATCATCTACAAATAAGGCTCCATTTTTTGATGCTAACAATTATGCTTTCTGGAGTATGAGTATGAAAAACTACTTGGTATCACAAGGATATGAGGTATGAAAAATGGTTGAAAAAAAGTATAGGGTTGAAGGTGATCTTGAGGTAGATAAGACTATCAGAAAATTGGTTGAGATCAATGCAAGAGTAATGAATTATATTTTGAGTGGGCTTTGTGAGACAAATTTTGTAAAGTTCATGGTATGTAATTCAGCTAATAATATGTGGACCAAGTTGCAGAATACTTATGAAGGAGATTCCAAGGTAAATTTGGCAAAACTACAAACTCATAGAAAAATATTTGAGGAATTGAAAATGGAAGATTCTGAAGATATTGCAAAGTTTTTACTTTGTGTTGATGAGATTACTAACACCATGAGAGGCCTAGGTTTTGATATGAAATAATTAGAAGTTACTCAAAAGGTTTTGAGATCACTTCCCATGAAATATGATTCTAAGGTTTCAGCAATAGAAGAGACAATGGATATCAACAAGCTAAAAATGAAAGAATTGCAAGGAACTCTTACAACTTATGAGATGAGGGTAAGTAAGCATCAGGTTCCAATAAAAGAGATTGCATTAAAGGCTTTAGAAAAAGAGAAATGGAAAGTTTCAAAGATAGATAGAGTTCTAGATAATGATGAAGAAGCTAACTTCATCAAAAGGAATAAGGACTCAAGGAATTTTAGGGATATAAGGAAAGTCAGATGCTACAAGTGTGGTGATATTGGTCACTATGCATACAAGTGTCCACATGAAGAAAATGGTGATGATGAAAAATAGGGTCAAAGAAGAAAATAATATGGAAAGCATAAACATGAAAAAGATGACAGATACAAGCAAAACAAGTATGAGAAGAAGAAAAGTTTTTGTAAGACAAAAAAATCTTACTACATTGTAGAAGCAAGTGATAGCTCAGATCATAGTGATAAAGACAAATCAGATGATGAAAAAGAAGAAAACCTATTCCTAGGAATAGAAGGTGAAAGAGAGCAGTGCTTTGTGTGTGGTCAAAGAGAGCATAGATCAGGATATTGCAATGGTTTCAGTGATAGTGAAGATGAGATGACACATCAAGGAAACAAGCATGGTCAAAGAAATATTGAGAGTTTGTTTGCTATAGAAGATTATAATGGTCTCAATTATAGTGAAAACCAAGAAATCTCAAGCAATACCTGGTGATGAAATCCAGATATTACTATTTTAAATGCAATATGAAATGTAGTGAATTTTATTTTAAGTGTTTTAGTTGTCTAATGTATACATACAAAGCTATAAATCAAAAGTTCTAATGATCTAAGCAAGAGGCTACTGAAAACATGCCATTTCCTCTGAAGAAGTGGAGTACACCGTTTAAAACCCCCCGCCTACCAATGATATCGGATATCAAAGGAGCAACCGGAAGGTTTGTCCACTTCTCTGCTCGGAATCACCCAATGGCAGGAGTACTATTGACATCCAATCAATAGTCCTACTTAGATAACTAAAACAGATAATTCGTAGCTATTCTAATATGCAGCTAGGTATGCAAATTTTTTATTTTTTTTTTTTATGCAACCAATAATGCAATGTAAAAAAAAAATGTAACTAAAAATAACTGTTCTTTTCCAGATTACTTAGTTTTTGTTCATTTTAAAGCAATGATCTAAAAAAAGAAGCAGAATACGGCAGAAAAACCAAAAACATAAAAAGTACAGCACTTACTTGGAAGCCTACGCTTTTTCTGTAAAACTGCCTTCAAACGCCCAAGGGAGTCTGCGTAGGCTGAAATGCACCTCTGCGTTTCGGATTGGACTTCCAGACGCCGCTCTGCGTCTGCTGCGTTTTCTACAAACTCCTCAGAAACCCTAGTTCGCTGGAACAACGAATTTCACGATTTCTGGAACCTGCAAAATAAAACAAAAATAGGAATAGATCAATAAAGCAAGTATTAAAAACATGAAACCCTAGGGGGTCCCACCGTGATCGCCATTTGTAGATTAAAGATACAACGCCAAACAAAATATAAAGAAATCATGATAAAAAGTAATGGAGAACACAGTTGTACAAAAAAAATGATTTTTATTAATCAATGGAGTTTAGAAACTCCTTTTGAGTACAACAGGGCCTGTAACCCTTTTCGTGATACAAGATTACAATTTGTGCTAGGGTTCTCCAAAACCCTAGCTGACACAATATGGTGGCATCTCCGAAGAATGTATCCTTAACCTCAACAGAATGAGTGGGCTTCGTTGTATCCTTTGGCTCGGACCACTCCAGCTTAAGCAGCTACTATCATCCAATCAAATCTGCCATTAAAATCCTGCACACATTAAAACTACAAAAAGGTTAGAAACTAATAAGAGGGCTCCACTATGTGAGCCCTCAAAAATAGTCTAAAACCCTAGAAATGAAATAAATAGAATGCAAAATCTAGCGGTGGATTAATACATAAAAATATTACTTGCTTTAGAATCTATACCTCTTTTTCTGTTAATGCGACGAGACCAGGCGGCACCTGGAAGTGATGTAACTGTCAAATCGGCTGCGGAAGGTACCCTGGTGCGATCGCTGAATGCCCACGTGCTTCTGGATCGGGGTTGCAGATGCCGGTCTGCGTCTGTGGCTGCGGGTAAATGTTCATGGGCACTTGCGACAAGAATGGGGGATTCTGCAGAATGCTGCAGAAGGGATGGCGACGAAGTTGGTGATGGATGCGGCGATGGATGCGACAAAAAGGGACGACGATGGATGGGTAGGTTTAGCTGAAGAAGAGATAGATAGCGATAGATAAAAAAAGAGAGATAGTAAAAGAGATAGGGCTTGAGCCTTCAAGGTGACTCAATTTATAATCTACTCTTAGGGCACACTTTAGGGTTTTAACGACACTTTGAACGTGTGGCTAAGATTAAAGTGGATCCAAGGGTAGAGAATAAATCTAGGTTGTGAAACGGATTAAGATGGATGGACGGATGAGATTAAATGAAGGATGGACGACTCAGATTAAATCACTTAAAGTATCTTTATATATATTAAAATATTAAAAAATATATATAAATATTAATTTAAATAAATTTGGGAATGAAAAATGGCGAGAAAGGTGAAATTGGGCCAAATAATGGCGGGAAGGTGTGGATTTGGGCCAAATAATGGCGGGAAGGTGGATGACTGACACATGGCTAACAGGAAGGTATAGATGACTTACAAGTGGCTGGATTTTGGTGTCTACAAAAAGGAAGAGGACGAGCTAAGTAAACAAAAATTAGAAATCAAAAGGCTAAAATAAGAATATATAAATCTTGAAAAGAAGATTAAAAAATATGTCAAAATCAGAGAAAAACTACTTCAAACAATCAGTAATCTCAGAGAAGAGCTTCAAAATGCAAAAAGGATAGAATAAAGGATGAATGAAGAACTAAGGGTAACCATGACAAGACATGATACATTAGATGAAAAGGTTCAAAAAGGAGTGGAAACTTATTTTAAGGCTGTATCTTACTTCCAAGAAAAATCACACTCAAAAGGAAACGAGGTTCTAAAAACGAAAGCAAGGAAGAACCTAAGATTTGTGAGGAAAGTTCCAAAGTTCCTATGGCTACAAATATTCAGTTTGAATCTTGTTTTGAGATAGGTGAATCAAGTTCAAAAGAAAAAGAAATTCTTGAAGAGGAAAGCAAGGAAGAAACTAAGGAAGAGGTTTTAGATGCTACAAAGAAGGTTCAAGGATGAAATTCACAAGTTGAAAATAATCATAATGATAATGGTCAAGAGAGGTATGAGGAACCAAGGCATGAAAAAAGGGATTTTCAAGGATATTATTTTTATTTTAATGGATTGGACACAGGGCTATACACTGCAGGATCCATGGATCAAAGAAGCTTGATTTTGCTAGAAGAAACTTCAAAGGAAGAAGGTATGGTTTTTAGAGGCATTGCTTCTCATGTAACAGGATTGGTCATAGAGATTTTCAGTGCAAAGTAAATGAGAAACATGGTTTTGGTTTTAGATTTTTTAAATTCAGAAGTCATGGGAGTAATGGTCATGAAAATAGAGCTTCACAATATAGGGTTCAGGAAAGGAATGGATATGGAAATTATTTCAAGAAAGAATTCAGGATATGGGCACCATAAAAAGGCTACAATATCAAGTGTTTTAATTGCAATAACTTTGGGCATATTGCAAAATGGTGTAGGACTCAATTCCAAACAGGTTCAAGGAAAGAAGGTTAAACAGGTTCAAGGCAAGAATGTCAAACATGTTCTAGACAAGAAGATCAAGTAATTCATCAAGACAAAGATATTAGAAAAACATGGAAGGAAGTTGATAAAGGAAAGAAACAATGTGATATGGGAGTAAAAGTACTCCAACCCAAAAATTAATCACCTCAAGAGAGAAGGTGGTGAGGGAGATAAGTTTAAGAGTCATATTGTTTAGTCCCATAGGTGTCCCTTTTGCCATTGATGTCAAAGGGGGAGAGATTTGAGTGAGGGGGAGCAGCCTTCAAAGAGAGCATTGAGTTAGGGGGAGCAACCTCCATAGAGATTATTGATTTAGGGGGAGCATCCTCCAAAGAGAGCATTGAGTTAGGGGGAGTAGCCTCCATAGAGATTATTGAGTCAGGGGGAGCAGCTTTGATTCTCAAATATGGTTTTTGCAGTGATTATGGTTTTTGCTTTAGAGGTGTTTCCATCAATTACAAAGGGGGAGATTGTTGGAAATTTGAGTTATTTTATGTTGTCATTAATGTCACATGAATCATTGATATCATATGGATCACATTGAGTTTTGGTGGGTAGATGATATTTTGGAAAGCATGGATAAATTTAGGGTTTTTGTGAAAACCAAGGCAGACAAAATAAAAGGTTTTATTTAAAACCATGGATGATATATTTGAAATGGGTTTTTCTTAAAACCTAGGTTGGCATTTCGTTTCATCAAAAAATGTGCCCCGATGATGGAGATATTTAATTTTAAATATTTAGTTTAAATTTTAATTATTTAAAATTAAAATTTAAATTTTAAAATTAAAATTAAAGTTAGCACCGATGTCTAAAGAAAGAGGGAAAATCATTAATGTGCCGACATCATCAAAAATGAGGAGAAGACTATATAAAGGGGGATCCTAAGGTTCATTTGAAATTAATCCTTACTCGTGTTAATCGTTGGATAGCATCCGAAGAGAGCCCATGCAAAAATAGTTTTGAAAAGGGAGACAACGAATAAATCCAAGGTTGGTCGAAAGCCCAAGACATTGTGGGTAGAGTGGTGCATTGGAAATTAGATTTTTGTTAAGGTATGTGGCAGTGATTTATGTCAAGGTTTAAATATCCTTGACTGCATTCGAAGGCATTGGAAGGAAAGCGATCGAAGCACTTTTGGTTTGCATGGAAGGGAGGAAGGACTTAAGGCACGTTGTGCTTTTTCCTTTCGAATGAGTGGCTAGCTTGTGTGGCAACCTTAGCCACGGCTAAGGCACTCACAGTGTGTGCAAGTTAGGGGTTCGAATACCCTTGAGGAGGTAATTACATTTTGCTCTAATTAATTTCGTTGATGCCCTAGGATAGGAGTTATAAGGTGGTTAAGGAATAATTAAAGTTTTTAATTAGACTTTATTTTTATAAGGGCTGTGATTATTATTTCAAAGGTGGATGAGTTCTTGATTTATTTTGATATTCATTAAATTGAAAATTAAGATTTAGGAGAAATAAGGAGTTGTTATGAAATATTTTTGAGAGCTTTATTGATTATTATTTTTGATAAGGGTTTCTATTAAAAAGGACTTTGGTGGATGTGTTTATTAAGTTGGAGTAAAAAGGTGTAAATTGAGTTATGCTTATCTTGTGATTATTATTTGAAGTCCACTAACCCTTATTTATATTGGAAAGGAAATTTAGTGTGGTAGATTTTGTGGATAACTTCTTGGCATAAAAAAGGTATGGGCACATTCTCCTATTGATTGTTTATGGTGGTTGATTTCTCAAATATCATTGAAGTGAAAAGGATTGATTGTGGTTTCCTTTTCAAAAGCGGTTGGTTAAATGCTTCAAGGTTTTATGGTTTGAGATTTGTGTTTAAACCTTGTTTTATAAGCATAGTTGTTGAAGCCCATTGGTTGTGAAAGAACTTGAAAAGAACATGAGTATCATTGTTATGTGAGATTTATGGTTGAGCATTGTTGGAAATATTTGAGTTGGTTGATACATGCTTGGACTAGGGTTTTTATGAGAAAGAATAGTCCCTTGTGGTGATTGGTTGAGTTGAGTTGATTGAGCCTAGTCAAGTGATTGTGTGAGGTGATTGGTCAAGTTCCATGAAACAAACTATTCCATAATTCTGATTTGAGTTGAGTTGAGATTATAACATATTGAGTCTCTAACAATTATCTTTATGCTTCTATGAGTTGACTTGAGTTGAGTTGAGATTGATTTGAGTTGAGTTGAGTTGAGAGTGAGATTAGAATATATTGAGTCTCTAAAAATTCTCTTTATGATTCTATGAGTTGATTTGAGTTGAGTTGAGTTAAGATCATTGTGGATCATTGTTGCCATCCATTGAAGAGTACATTGCCATTCATTGTTGAGTTCATATTTGAGCTTTGCCTTGATCGATTTGTGGATGAGATTTGAGTGCTACTTGTGCATGATTTATTGAGCCTTTGAGAAGGCCTTTGTGGATAGTTTTGGGATAGCTTGGTGGATAGTTTTGGGATAAATTTATGGATACTTTTGGGATAGCTTTGTGGACAGTTTTGGGACAGCTTTGTGGCCAGCTTTGTGGACAGTTTTGGGATAGATTTGTGGACATATTTGAGCAAGTTCTTGGTGAGCTTGCTAGAGAAGATTTGGGTAAGTTCTTGGTGAGCTTGCTAGAGTAAATTTGAACAAGTTATTGATGAGCTTGTTGGAGCAAATTTGGACAAGTTCTTGGTGAGCTTGTTAGAGTAGATTTGAACAAGTTCTTGGTGAGCTTGTTGGAGCAGATTTTGGCAAGTTCTTGGTGAGCTTGCAAGAGCAATTTTTGGACAATTTTTGTGTGTGCTTGTTATTCAAATTTGGACAAGTTATGTGTGAACTTGTTATTAAGTTTTGGACAAGTTTTGTGTGAGCTTGTTATTCAGTTTTGGACAAGTTATGTGTGAGCTTGTTATTCATATTTGGAAAAGTTCTATGTGAACTTGTTATTTAGTTTTGGACAAGTTCTGTGTGAGCTTGTTATTCAGATTTAGACAAGTTCTGTGTGAACTTGTTATTGCCTAGGTTTGAGCAGATTAAAGAAATAATTTTACTGGATAAGGATCCTTATTTCTATGTGAAATATTGTAAGGAGATTATCTGGTGGAGTACCCCACATTAGGGGAACCATGTTAAATCTTGTGTCTCAATTGTGTGTGGTGACTTTTGCTCTTGCTTACTACTGCTATCTAAGTTATTAATGCACATTGCTATATTTGGTTATTATAATTAAGGACATTAATTGATATTGATTTGGAATGAAAGTAAAAGGTGGTCTTATAATATTCACCCCCCCTCTCAGTATAAGCTTGTGTTCTTCACATGAGATAGTTTTCTCTTTCCATCCTAACAAATCACCTGGTTCTAATGGATTTCCTACAAGTTTCTTTAATTATTTTTGGATTTATTGAAGAGTGATATTTTAGTTGTACATGAAGAGGACCAAAAAGGATGGATATAATAAGTGAGATCAATACCACCTTTATCACATTGGTTCCCACAAGAGGTGACAAGATATTTTTATGTATGCCTTTGTAATATGATCTAAAAGGTCATTTGAAAAATTATGGCAAACATATTGAAAATTATTCTAGATTGTGTTATCTTAGACAAACAAGGTGAATTTATTTGTAGTAAAAAACTATGAATGGTGCAATCATTGCATAAGTGGTGATATATTCTCTTCATTGCATGAAAAATCTAGGTATGCATATGCAATTAAATATGAATAAATAATATGATAAGGTTTGCTAGATTTTTCTACATGATATTCTCAAAATTTTTGGTTTTGATCAAGGTTCATGTGAATGGATTAAATGTTGTTATAAAACTCTAAAAAATTCTATTTTAATTAATGGATCCTCTATTATATACTTTGAGTCATCCTCTAATTCTACCAGTGTGATCTTCTATCTTTGGGTTTTTTTTATTATTCTTGTAGAGGCATTAGGGAATGCTTTCTCAAAGGAAAAATGAAAGGAATAATCAAATGATTTAAATTGAAATAAATGGTCCCTCTAAATATCATATCCATTTTGTTGATGATATTTTTCTTTTGTATCATCACACAATTAGTAATACTATGGAGTTTAAATCATTATTATCATGCTATGAGAAAGACCATTGGAAAACAGTCCAACACTACAAAATCTATGATGTTTTTTATTAACACTTCCCTATATTTAAAATGAGTTATTATAGATATTTTAGTATTTACAATTGGAAAATTTCCATCAACATATTTAGGTATTACTTCGTCTCATAAAGGAAAGAAAAAATATTTGGGACTCAATTTTGGATAAAGTAAAGTCTTGTTTACCAATTTTGAAAGGTAAGTTATTAAGCATAACTAGAAATATAAAACTCATAAAGACTACATTGTAATCCATTCCTATTCATATGATGACACTTACAAGATTTTCAGTAGTTAGAGCATTAAAGTTGACAAAATTCAAAGAGATTTTATTTGAAAAGGATGTGAGAAAATAATTAGGTTTCCTCTTTGTAAGTGAGATAGGGTTTATAAAGGAAAGAAATTTGGAGGGGTAATGGAATTGTAGACTTATGAGTTTGGTCTTAGGTGTAAAACTTGGTTAATATTATTCAAATATCAAGGAAAGTGTTGGGTGAAGATCAAATTAAAAAATATACATTTTATTTTTTATGTAATAAAATTATTCAGGAAATCCCTATCTAAGGGATTTTCAACATCAAACATCATATTTGATAGTTTAAAATTGATCAATAAATATACTAGATGGTTAGTCAATGAGGGGGACTATGAAAATTTTTAGTCCAATGCTTGGTCCAAGCATTATACTCTTATTTTTTATTCAAAATGGCAACCATTGGCTTAGACACATCTAACTTGTAAAGGTCCAAATTTCAAAGATTATATTAATGTGAACAACTCTAGATTGTGGATTTTTATTAGTAACATAGTTGAAGAAGAACTAAAAAATAGATGAGCTTCAAAATATGCTTTTCAGTTTTTATTTTCCTATTTTTATACACAATAGGGTGACTTGGTTTAGAATCTATCATAAATGGTATATACTCAATCAAATTGGGGTATGATGATTTAGAGCAATACAAATTTCCTACTTGGAATGGTTTCCCTTGGAAGAATATTTGGTCCTAACAAGATCTCCCCAAGACCTCAATAACTTGGTTAAAAATCCTTTGGAATATTCTTACAAGAGAGAATATACAAAGAAGAGGATTCTATGGAACTTTTCAATGTGCCTTGCTTGAGAAGGATCTAAAAACATCAAACAATGTACTTCTTCATTATAATTTTTCTTATACCACATGGGATTGTTTTACAAAAGTATGAAAATATACTAGGTAGCTCCATTGATAATGAAAAACTCAATAAGATGTTTGATTAATTATTTCAAATATAAAAAATTATGTATTCTATGAAGGGTTGGTCCTACTAGTATCTTTTGGAATTAATGGATTGAAATAACTTATATAAATTTAAAAAATAGATTTCAAAATCATGCCCAAGTTTAGAATGATGTTATTGTGTCTCTTATAGAATATTTACAGACATGGTGCTCATAATAGGAATTTTCAAGTGCTAAAAAAGAGGTGATAGCCTCTTTATTATTAGATTTTGATATACATGGAAGGATAATTTAAAAAAATTAAGTTAACAAAAAGGATTTATTTTGATATATGGTAAAATAGAAATGTCTAGAAATTAGTTTTATCAAAATTATTTTTTATGGTGCATATAAAGAAAATCTAGGAAAGAGTTGGTGGAGGTGGGGTTTTTTGAAATAATAAAGGAAAAAATCTCCTCACCCAAAATTGCATGGAACGTCAACTAAAAACTATGCATAGGCTAGGGAACTTCTTATAGGGATAAAAATTGCAACTGAGGAATGATGGAAAAGTATTTCAATTTGGGGGATCTAAACATTATTATTATTGCTATTAACAAAAATGGATGTGAGGATTGGGAAAAAAATATTATTGATGTTCATTAACTATTGTTTGAAGAACACTCTTGGAAACATGATCATATCTATAGAGAGGAAACCTAGGTAGTAGATAATTTAGGTAATCATGGTGTTCATATTCTTGGTGAAATTTAAATTTAAAGGGCAACTGACTGAGTGAGAATTTATCTCTTGATAAAAATAACTGCAAGGAGTTGTGAAAACATAACAATATGATGAAGATATATTTGATAAAAGAGGAAAAATGTAAAGTTGGATATGGTTTAATTAACTTGAAAACAAATGTAATGTTTTGAAATTTTTATGAAAGTGACTCTTAATAGAAACCACATATAGTTTAGTAAATTTTTACTATCAAATACAATAATCTACAATATAAATTGATCCACAGGAAAAAAATTAATTATAATTAAAAAATAATTACCTAAAAATACCACCACGGTTCAACACATATAGATTTAATTAATACAATTTTTTGTCATTCTAATATGTGGATCATTAAAATATCATGATAATGTGATCATGAAATAGTATAAGTGGGTCTCATTTTAATCCCATACTTAAAATTTAATTAATTATCTTAAAAGCAAATGTAAATAATTTGGGGCAAGTCATAAGATCAAGGAGTTTCACACCATAAGCTAATACTACAATGCCATAGGTGAACCTTAACATTATTCTAATAGGTATGGAGAATTTGGAGTGTGAGTGAGGATTGAGTGGGTGAAAAAAAGAGGAAATAAAGTGTGAACAAGAAGTGAATGCCAGAAAGGAGTGAGCAGAGTGTAAGTAAGAAGTAAAACTCACCTTGGCCTTTTGATTTTTATTATAGATCTCTTTATAAACTATGGTCAAGGAATGTATCAAAGGAAAATTATTTAAGTAATCCCTAATTGGAAGTAAGGATGCCCTCATTGAGAAAAATAATCTTCTACTTGCCAATAATGGAGAAAAATGAATCTAGAACAAATCTTATTTAAGCAACAAACAATTTACCAAACATGGTTATCAAGCATAACATGATTAAACTTGATGCAATGGTTATTAGAAGTACATGGTTGATTTGATAATTTAATGGTTAATTACCTAAATTTTTAGAGATTCAAAAGTAAATGAAAGAAAATAGATATTGAATTGATACTATTCTATGACTTATCTTATAATATTTTCCACTTCAATATCTAGGGACAATGTAATGGGTGATGGTCCATGGTTTATTGGGAAGGTTGCATTGTTTTTAGGATCATAGAGTGAAAACAATAATAATAGATAAAAATTCCAAAAGTATTCTCTTATGGATTAGGCTACTTGAAATTGTGGAGGATTGGTCCTATCATTATTTTTTGAAATCTATAACTTGAAAGGAATAATATTATTTTTAAAAGCAAATCTTAGCATTAATGCCCAAGTTTGGAATTGTATAATTACCTCTCTCATAGAATTTTTACAAGTATGATATTTATGATGGGAACTCTCAAGGTTTGAATATACATACAAGGGTCATTTGTGACAATGGAGTTAAACACAAGTTTGGAATTGATTTATAGTAAAATACAAATATCCATAAGTAAAAATATTCATCAAAATTAATTATAATAGTACTTCCAAAGGAAACTTGGGAAATTTGACAAAGGTAGTGTCTTTTTAGATTTTTAGAATAATGAAGGTAAAATTACCCTCACTTAATAATATGGAACTTCAAGTATTAGGAAAGTTCAACTAAGAACTATATAAAGGCTAGGGCACTTCTAAAAAGGATTAAAATTACTATTAAAAAATTACGGAGATATATTTCAATTGAGGGAGATTCACAAATTATTATTTATGCTAAAAATAAAAATAAAATTGGGGATTAGAAAACAATTACTATTTTATATGTACATCAACTAATGTATGGAAATGTCTATAAAATGTTAGCATATCTATGGAGAAAAAACATAGTAGAAAATAATTTACCTGATCATGATATTGATTAGATAATTTAGCTAGTCATGATCTTTGTTTTAATGAAATTTGAAGCACATAAGCTTATACTGAGAGGGGGGGGGGGTGAACAGTATAAGATAAAATTTTTTACTTAGCATAAAAAATATCAAATCAGTAATCATTGCAGACATCATCACACACATGAGATACATGATTTAACGTAGTTCACCCAATATGGGCTACTCCACCAAGAAAATATTCCTTATAAATTTTCTCAATAAATATTTTGGGAATCAATTCCCTATTACAATATTTAAGGACCTCTATCCAAAGGAGACACCAATCCCCTATGCTCTGATTTGTGGATATCTCTCCACAGGAGAACTCTTTCCCCTTTTCTCTGGTTCATGGAACTTGATCCAGGAGACCTCTATCTTCTTAACTGGTTTGTGGATCTCTTTCTACAAAAGAACTCTATCTTCCTAGATCATTCATGGATCACACTCCACAGGAGACATTTTTCCCCACTAATCTGGTTTGTGGATCTCTTTCCACAAGAGAAATCCACCCCCTTTGCTCTGATCAAAACTGATCAATAATGCTCATAAATCCGCTCACAAATCTACCTCTAATATGCTCACAATTTTACCTCTAATCCGCTCACAAGTCTACCTCTAATCTACTCAAAAGCCTACCTCTAATATACTCAAAAGTATACCTTGAATCTACTCACAAACTGTCTCAAAACTTGCTTAGAATCTGCTCATAAGTCTGCCTTAAACTTGTTCAAAATATATCTCAAAAATTTGTTTAGAGTCTGCCTCTAACCTGCTCATAATTCTACCTCAAACCTTTTTACTTGCTCTTATGGAGATATGTATTCAAAAATATGTCTCACACACAATATCTTTTGCAACTATAAAATGGTTAGCACAAAAATTCTTTATGAATTAGGAATCCTTTAATATGTGTGCTCGATTAAATTCCAAACCACTCTCTTGGTTTCTCAAACTATAACATCAACTCATATAATCAAAAATTTCAAAAAGAAAAAGAATCCAAACAATTAAAATACCTCATACATCTTTTAACTCCATCTTAACTTCTAAACACATTCATAACAATTTTAACAAAGATTCTTATTACTCCAATAGTTCACTTTCAAAATGATTCATTATAATTTCCTTCAAAAATAAATGCATGAAATAATAATAAAAAATAACTCCCTTATATCTCCCAAGACAAAAAATGCTCACAATACCCAGGTGTTGTAGGTGAGTTGGAGAGGAGAAGGAAATCCTCCAAAGGAGGTCCCAGGTTAGAATCTCCACCCTACCAAAAAGCTGAATTGGGTACCCAAAATCCAATTGATAATGTTGGTGCGAGCAGGTTGGGTGCGACCCCCGGGTGACTTTGATGGTGTAGAACCCCCTGTTCGTGGTCTCTTAGACCAAGGCGGCCCCGCAAGGGGTTTTTTGCTTAAAAAAAAAAATGCTCACAATAATCGATTAAACCACATGCGCCTACCCTCAACCTTAGCAACTACCAAAATAAATTTGTGCTTACCAAAAATGCTACCGTGAAGATTCAAACAAAGTGCATGTTGCCTACCAGTGCACTAGCTTCCCTTGGGTCACCGCTAGGCCAACCATCCACACAAGGACATAATACCACGATGTACTCTTTAACCACTATTCATCCTTCTTGCTAGAAAAAATGAAAAATATTATCGCTAGGATTCGAACACAAGATCTACCATCCATCAGCACCTTAGCATGCTATGGACTACTGCTAGGCCAAATGTCCACACAAGGACTAAATATCATGATGCACTCTTTAACCAATGCTCACACTTTTCACTAGCAAAACAAACAACCTACTACCATAGGGAATCATATGCAGGATATGTCATCTGCCACCGTCTTAACACTGCCAAGCCTACCGCTAGGTCAACTGTGTGGTTGGTGATAGAGGCATACAACCTTATATCCTTATTCATATATGTATTTCTTTTTTCTTTTCAAACTAAAGACTTTTGTCCACCTTGCACACTGAATTCACATCAAATATTAATATAAATCACTTGCCTCATGCATCGAAAAACTTATCTTTTGGCCTTCAAACTTTATCATATAAATACCAATTTTTCTCCATGCTCGGATGTCGACGGTGTTTAATAATTTAAACTTTATTCTTGGTGCCAAACCCACTTAGGGTTATAAAACATTATAATATAAATATTATAATTATTTTATAATTAACCTTAGGCTTTCTCTTAACAACTTTAATATTATAATATTATTTCCTTTGGGCCTAGGTATTTCCTTCCTTAACCTTAGGCTTTATCTTAACAACTTTAATATTATAATAATAAATATTATAATATTATTTCCTTTGGGCCTAGGTATTTCCTTCCTTCGGTATATTTATACAATATTTTGGCCAACCATGTGGAGCATTATATCAAATCTCTTGGGCTTAAATATAAATATTTTAACCCTCTTTTTATCAATTCCCTTGCACTGAGATGAACTAACTTTTGACATCAATGACAACATAATTACTCAAAATTTCTAACAATATCCCCCTTTGTCATTGATGGTTGTAGACACCTAAAACGCGTCATGTTTAGGAGACTACCCATATGGGCACATCCACAGACCATATGAACCCTCTTGGATCTCTCCAAGAGCAAGTAGTGGTCCTAACCACTCAAACAAGGCAGTTCTAGCCCATCCAGGCTTGGTCGCTCCCAAGAAGAGTGGCTAGGCTTGGCCACTCTCAAGAAGAGTGGCCAACACACCTGGCCGCTGAAGACTACAGTGGCCACATCTGGCCACTGAACCTGATAGCGACCAGGGTCACACACAGTCTGGCCATGAATACGGGCCTAGATCACGCAGTATGACTGCACCTTTGCATGGATAATGGGCATATTTTGGTGAGGAACTCCCTGAGCTCTTCCTAACTACCCCTTCCATGCTAGTTGGTGAATGATGCTCCTCACCCGGGATGGTCAGTCGCATGCAATTTGGACTGAGGCTTCTCCAGGAAGCCAAAGTTCTAGACCTGAGAGGGAGGTCTACATATAGACTCTCCCACGAAAAGCAAAGGATCCAAGAAGTTTTAGAGTCAAGCAACGAAGCCCTATCAAAATGGAGAACCAAGCTATGCCCCTTTGAGGAGCATTGGAGCACCGTCCGATGGAGCTACGATCATGCACCAATTTTTAGATTCATTATTCTCAACCACCAATCAGTGTAGGAGACACGCCAGGTGACCCTTGAACATCAATTGTAGCAAAGAGGATAGCGCAACAACCCCTGATTCACAAGGAAAAGAGCTTCATATCATGGCCATTGTCTCGGATAGTGGCCCGCAGGCTTATTTTAGGGCACAGACATCATTTCGCTATTGCTTTAGTCTAGATTCATTGATTTTATTAGTTAGGTCATAGCTCAGATCCACTTCCATTCACGCATTCATTCCATATTTCATAGCTTTATATGCATCTATTATTCTGTTCATGCTTGTATGTCATTTTTTTATCATGATTGTTTAGATTCGTTAACAAAGGCCTCATCCGGAGAGGCATCCCATCCCACTAAGCATGCTTTGTTGTTTCCATGAATGTAGGTACAGGTATACAGGATTGAATCAAAGCATCAGGAGCACAAGGATCCCTCTAGGACCAGATCTGGAGAAGGAGGCATCTGTAAGCCCTCATACAATTTCGTGTGCGAGATCGGGAGGCCTACGGAAGTGCACCACCCCTTTGCGAGGGGATATTTTATTCACCATTACTTCACTTGTTATTCATTGTATCAAAATGGGTATCCCTTAGAGGGACCGACATGTAACCGGGGCTCAATATAAATAAAAGGATCTCTCTCTTTGTTTCATTTCCATGTTATATGCATTGCATGGTCTCTCATTTCATTTTGAGATAATATTGCTAAGTAGAATAAGGGTGTGCGCTTCCCGAGGTCACATAGATGGTGATCATGATGGGACCCTCACCAAGTTTTTATTTCCAAATGTTTCACTAATGTCTCGAGCGTATTTTTATGTGTAGGTCTGGCCACTCTGGTCAACAATGGCCAATAGATCTTAGCCATTGTAGCTGACAACAGCCAGATTCAATCACTTTGGTTGACAACGGCCAGAAGCAAGGTGCAATAGAGTTCAAAATTTCCATCACCAGAGTAGGATTTGAGGTAGGTTTCATCCTCTATTTTCTCTGTGATCTTCTATCTGCATTTATTTTCTAGAAATAGTAAGCAAAAACATAGTCTAAGTAGGAAAAAGTGAAGAAAATGAAAAGAAAATTGCATTGTACATTTCTTAGATTTCTCTAGTTTCCTCTAGGCACTTCTAGGAATAGTGGACCTCTACTTGTAAGGTCTGCCCTAGTCTCCAGTGTGCTAGGATTCTGTGTGATTAGTCTGCTTGCATGTGGCCCAATCAGTAGGCCGCCCATTCACAAAGTAGGAGGTACATTGCATGAAAATCATCTAGAATAAATTAGATATGCATCTCTCTAAAAGCAAAATATTATTTTTAGGCATGTAGTGGTGTAAAGAATTCATGTTGGTTGATGCATCATTCTATATTTCAAAGTTTAAAAGGAACCCCACACACTTGCACATTCCACAATAACATTGGTAAGGTTGGATTTCATCACCAACCCCCAATTCAGACCGGTGACATTGGAATTCATCTCCTTCCATCGGCTTGCCCCCTAGACATCCTTAGATAGAATAGAGAGCTCCTTTTTAGTTGGCATAGGTCACTTGTGTTCAAACTGTCTCCCACTATTTCATAGTGGAAGAGCTAGGCGAACCCCCCACTGGGATTTAAGTGGTGTACCCTAGACTCTTTTGAGAAATCATGTTTGGCACTAGTGTTCCTAGTTTCCACTTTGATTGAGTTCCCTCATTCTAAGTCCAAACATGAACAAGAAGTCAAGATCAACAACAAATCCAAACACACCAAACAGTTTAGGGAACACATAAATCCTTAAAAGAGATAAACACTTGCTTGTTTTGTTTGTGTAATTTGGAAACTAATCAAGAAGATAATGCATAATCAGAATGGTGAACACATGGAGCAACCACCCCCAGTCCAACACCAAGGGGAGACTAATGCTCCTCACACTCATAGTCACACTGGCATGGAGCCACCCACCCATAGTGTAGCCGGATAAAGTTTGACAAGTCTTAGGGGCAATAATTCAACCCTTGGGGGAACTCCACGAGAAACCCCAGCAAGAGATACACATCTTGGTTCCTCACCTCATAGACATGAGGAGGCCTCAAGGCCCTCCTCGACACACAGGGATGAGGAGTCTTCATGGCACCTCTCATCACATAGACAAGAGGGGGCATCATGACCTCCCTCTTCACACTGACATGCGGAGGCATCCCAACCTCCCTCATCGCACAGACATACAGAGGCTGCAAGACCTCCATCATTGCATTGGCATGAGGAATCATCAAGACCATCCTCATTGCATAGGCACACAGAGAGTGCAAGGCTCCAAACCTCGCATGATACACATAGGACAGATCAGCCCACTGAGGGGTAAGACATTTGGGCCACACCCAGTCGTAGACCCAGGACATCTTATAGCCTCCCTGTAGATGGGAGGGTACCTTTAAACCATGAGCTCATTGGTGCCAATGGGACTCCATGAGATCAGCCATGGAGAACTCAAAAACTTGATGAGTTGGATCGAGTTCCCTCAAGACCAACTCCTAGAAGTATTGCTATCGAACATTCTACTTCAGGAAGTTCATGTAGCATAGCCACTAGATGCACCAATGAACCAGGGGAAGCTCCAAAGTGACCCTGCAACACATACACTACTTCAGATCATGAGGGTACTCAACCCATAACATAGTACATAGAGCAAGTCACCCTAGTGGACAAAGGTAAGCACACAATGGGAGCCTCCCCAAAGGACCTAAGCACTAGAACTCCTCACACAAAGTTAGAAAGACATGAGCCTTCAATAGAAGTTCACTCTGACCACTTGCGTAGGTTGGAAGAGGAACTACGCATTGAGAGAAAACATGTAGAAGCTCTTGAGCAAGAAGAGTGAAGGAAGAGGTGCATCCACCTACAAGAACAATGCTCAAGAGAAGAAAGAGTTGAGCATGAAGAGCTAGCAGAGAGGTTGGCTCAGAAAAATGCACACATAGGTGGTGAGAGATATCGACATGAGAGATGTGTCGATTCTCAATAAGAGAGAAGCACTAGGCTAGAAAATGAGCATGCTCACCACAACTCACCACATCACCAACACCGAGACCTTGAACAAACCCAATTCAATGAGGAAAGGGTAGGGATGGAAGACCAAGAACAAACATATCCTGAACCTCCATCCATGGTTATAGGGGATGAGTATAGATGCCCAAAATAGGCCAAAACAGGGCTACCTCCTTTACCACCATGAGCTAACCTTCAGGAACATGAGATTATTTCCTCAAAGGTATACCAGATGCTCGCTGAGAGAGTCAAGTCTCTCGAGAAGTAAGACATAGGTGGATAGAAGCCGACACTAAGCAAGATTCACAACTAGCCTCTATGCCCCTTAGTCTCGAGTCTAGCTTATCCTAGGCACTTTGAGATGCCTAGGTTAGAGAAGTTTAAGGGGGAAGGAGATGCGCAAGAACACGTGACCAACTTCATGAACGTGTGCTTCCACCTTGAGAAGAATGATGCCCTGATGCTGAGGACATTTATCATGATGTTCTCGGGTATGGCAACACAATGGTTCAACCAGTTGCCCAAGCATAGCATCACCGATTTTGAGCAAGTGGTGAATGCATTCCTAGAATGGTTTTCCTTCGGAGCAAAGAAGAAGGTAAACCTGTCTGATCTGGCCAATTTGAAATAGTATGATGATGAGCCAGTGATGGACTATGGGGATAGGTGGAGAAAAATCATGGCAAAACTATCATTCTCCATTCCCATAGAGGAACTTGTATGGATGTTCACAAAGAGTTATGCAAAACACATTTCCCTACTCTTGCAACTATAGCAATATGAATCATTCGAAGAAGCCTTGGCTCAAGCCAAGCTTATTGAAGACATTAAGGTCGATGAGGGAGACCTTAAGCTCCACAACAAGAAAGAATGGAGCAAGAACAATCAGAATAACAAAAACAAGTAGAAGTAGGCCAAGCCTGCTCAAGTTAATCAGGTTGTATTGGCTGCACCAAAGGAGGGAAATGGACAACAACCCCAGAATTACCAAGCTCACCCTCCACCAACCAACTATGACCCTAAGAACAATCAAGGCCAGAACAAAGAGCGACGACCACCTCGCTACTACATGCCTCTGAACGAATCAATGCAATTAGTGTTTAATCAGTTGAATGAGGCACAGAGGATAAGGTTTCCTGACATACAACTTTTGGATCCTAACCATCCCAAGCCAAGGGGATACAGGGAAGAGCAATACTGCCCATACCATAAGAGACAAGGGCATGACATCGAGAATTGCATCGGATTCAAGAATATTGTACAAAACATGATTGAAAAGGGAGAGCTAAAAGTTGACAACCTGCTAGCTCCTGATAATAGAGATATGGGTATATACCAGAACCCATTGCCCAATCACGAGGTCCCTAGGGATCAGGGCACCCAAGTCAACTAGGTCCAAGTCGAGCCACCCATTCAAGGGTGCATAGGAATGGTTGAGTTGGTTAATGTGGCAACCAAGAGTCGGAGATATGGGCAACCACAGCCTCCAATGGCTCCCATCAATATTTTGGCTGCACCTCGATAGAGACAAGTGCAAGACAACCCTCTAGGTCCACCAGCGAGACCTATGGTGACTATTCGGAGTAGACTAGAACAAAATCTACAAATGACTCTAGCTAAGCTATCCATCTATGAGCTCATACAATAGTCCCCTAGGCATAGGGAGACTTTAATGGAGATTTTGAGATCAATCGAGCTCCAACCCCAGAACCCCAATGCGTTCACACATTTTGTGGGGCAAGTGCAGTAGTGCCAAGAGCCCGTGATTCATTTTTATGATCACAAAATTAAGGTAGTCCCTACTGCCTCTACAGACCCACATCTGCACATTATTGCATCAATCAATGATATTCCATTCAAGCGAGTTCTAATCGATACGGGCTCATCGATCAACATCATCACCACTAAGGCTATAGGGCACTTGAAGATCCCTAAGTCCAACATCATCCTAACTTCCTACATGCTTAGGGCTTTCAATGATGCATTGTGCTCCATAGTGGGTATAATCATTTTACCTATAAAGGTAGGACATAAGACCATCCCCATGATGTATCATGTGTTATAAGGGGTGATGCAATATAACATCCTTTTAGGGCATCCCTAGATTAGAGACATGTAGTGTGTGCCCTCAATCCTACACCAATGCATCAAGTATGTGCACGAGGGACAAGTTCACATGGTTCCATCCGATGAAGAGCCATTCAAGTACATGCATCAAGTTGACTTGCCAAGGGATTTTATCCTACCATCAATGCACTTGTACATAAGGCCTTCATCCCCAACCATACAGCCAGGAAGCAAAAGCAAATTAGTGTGAGGTGAGCCATCCACGTTGGCACCACCTCCCATATCCAAAGCTACTAGCACTTCTAAAAAGCCTTCAATAGATAAGGCAAGAGATAAATAAAAGCTAAAGGTGCCCCTAGTGGAGGAAGGACCCAAGGAGCTCCCGACCATAGCAACTACAAGAATCCCTACTCCCATGGAGGAGGAACATTCCTAGGAAAAAAATAAGGAAGCACCACAACCTACTTCACCTACATCATCAACAACATCATCTACACCATAGGTGACAATTCACCTAGCCAACACAACACTAGGTGAATATCTTGTACAAAACATAATGTTCACACCAATCATTGAGTCTACACAAGACATGGGGTAGCCAAAAGTCCCAAGTCTACCAATAGGGATAGTGGTTCCTTTGGGGATGCCACCCAACCAGACTAATTTCATATATGCCAGTCTAGATTACACCCACACTACCCCTGATATAGAAAGAGATGAGGATGAACCATTCACCACAAGTGTTCATTACTTATCAAATCTTGAGTTCACTCTAAAGTACTTTGGGTAGTGTCACTGGCAAGGCTATGGCCTAGGCCTATATGAGCAGGGGCATCGATTGCCATTTCAGTCGTAGTACCAACTACCTACTAATAGGTGTGGTTTGGGCTATCGAATGTGGGGTCACAATGACTCTTTGGAAGTAGCCCTAGATAGATTACATATTGGGTTCGAGGAGGACATCGAATGGAACCCTTATCAACCCCCCAGTAGAAACTATTTGGGTGATGGATGGGTGTCGATGGTCAATATCATACCACCTGATCAGTATCACCCTAAATCCTCTCTGGAAATACCCCCATCAGGAGCCATCCTATGGGAGGAAGAGCCAATGCATGGATATGAGTGAGAGGAGCATGATTATGTTCCAAGTGAGGATGAAGATGGAACCAGCCTAGCCTACCATGGGCCTTGGTATGTGCAAAACCTTACTTGGATAGGCCACGCAGAAAGTGGCTACCTCTCAGATGAGAGTGAATACATCTTGGATGAGGGTGGATACATGTCAGATAAAAGTGGCTATGAGTCGGAGGACTCAACAGAGATGGCCTATCTATAACCTAGACATACGAGCCACATCGTTGGGCTAGAGACAAATGCCAATGGGTTTTTCATAAGTGATGATGACTATGAAGATGAGACCGAGATGGCTTATCTGGGGTATCAACATGCAAACCACCATCCCATCCTAGGGCTAGAAACCAATGCCAATGGCTTCTGGATAAGCGATGATGACTTTGAGGATGAGACCGAGGTAGCTTATCTTGGACCTCGACACTTGTGACCAGTCGATCTACTTATGGAGAGAGAAGCGACACTCCATGTCATCGATCCTAACCTTTGCTTCCTAGGAAGACCAATAAACTTAGATGCCATTCATCGCATGGTCAACCCGAATCCACCCACATTTAGAGAGTAGTTATTGCCTAACGACCCCATCATCTCGTCCATCTACAAACTGGATCCTGAGATCCCTATACCCCTAGAGCCTCATCATGAGTATGGAGGGCACACCCAGGATATAGAGTTTCACCCACATGGTCCTAGAGATTTCATTCCATCCATCAACATGATCTCCATTGATTTGACCACTCCACTCCATAACCCAATAGATACTTACAAAACCATTGTGTCTTAACTTAGATGCTATCGATTGGGATTACGTTGACTCACCTTTAGAGCCTGAGGATTTCTTCCCTAATGAAGGGATGCTGCAACCATTTCATTTCGCATCAGGTTGCACGCATGATGTCTACCATGCTGGTCTTGACCCTAAGTCAGTGGGAACCATAAATCCAGTAGATGACATTCATTTAATCCCCACTCCTCACCAGCTTGAGGATGGGTCCCATATGGCAATAGAGGAGACTTTCGAGGTAGACATCAGCAATGATCCCTCTCAACCAAAGAAATTTAAGTTCGGAGAAAGCTTATCTCCAGAAGAATAGGCCATCATAATTCCTCTACTGAGAGAGAGACCAAATCTCTTTGCTTGGACCTACAAAGACATGTCGAGGCTAGATCCAAAGTTGGTTGTCCACAACCTATCGATAGATCCCATGAAGAAACTAGTCAAGCAAAATCTTAGAAAGATGCATCCAACCATCACTTTGATGGTTAAAAATGAGTTGCAAAAACTATTGGATGTGGTCTTTATTGTTCCCATCGACTACCCAGAGTGGGTATCAAACATGGTGCCCATAGGAAAACCTGATGGAAGAGTCCGCATTTGCATAGATTTTAGGGATCTCAACAAGGCAACTCCAAAGGATTCATTCCTATTGCCCAACATAGATGCTCTTGTAGATGCAACTATAGGTCATGAGATGCTCTCCCTAATGGATGGTTTTTTTAGTTACAATAAGATTCAGATTAAGCCTCGAAGACCAGCATAAAACCATGTTCACCACTCCATGGGGGACATTCTATTACAAAGTAATGCCATTTGGCCTTAAAAATGTTGGTGCCACATATCAACGGGCTATGACATACATTTTCCATGACTACATGCATAAAATCTTGGAAGACTACATCGATGATTTGCTAGCCAAGTCATTGTTGCATGAAGAGCATGCTGAATCCCTCACAAGGATCTTCGATCACCTGATTGAGCATAATGTCAGGTTGAATCCCAAGAAATGCATCTTTGGTGTAACTTTTGGAAAACTCTTGGGATTCATCATTTCTAAACGAGGCATCGAGGTAGACCCAACAAAGGTAAAGGCTATCCTAGAAATGGCTCCACCCACAAACATCAAAGAACTAAGAAGCTTATAGGGCAAAGTAGCATCCATAAAGTGATTTATCGCACAACTATCAGATAAATATCGACCCATGAATTGACTGCTACACAAGGGGGTTCCATTCCAATGGGATGAAGAATGTCAACAAGCCTTTGCTGAGATCAAAGAGTACCTAGAAATGCCACCAGTCCTAGCTCCACCAAGGCTAGACGTGCATTTCTTGTTATATATATCCGCTACAGATTTTTCTTTGGGCACCATGTTGGCTCAAAATAACATGCAAGACAAAGAGCAAGTGATATATTACATCAGCCGCACCCTGGTGAGCTATAAAATTGGATACGCATACGTGGAGAAGTTATGCTTAGTGGTAGTCTTTGCAACCAAGAAATTGCACCACTACATGCTGAGCCATATGACATATGTGATATCCAAACAAAATCCTTTGCAATATATGATGAGCAAGACATATCATAACACACATACTATAAAATGGATCATGCTATTGATAGAATTTGATTTGGAATTCATAAGCCAAAATTCCATCAAAGGACAAGTCATAGCTGATCAACTAGCTGAGGTGCCTCTTCAGAATAGTAGGCCCCTTACCATAGAACTTCCAGATGATGTGGTCTTTGCACTATCAGAAGCACTCGAATCCAAAGAACCAGAAAAAAAGTTGACATGATGTTATTCTTCGATGGTTCAAAGTGTGAGCAAGGAGGTGGTGTGGGGATTATATTTTTCATGCCACAAGGAGCTTCGATGCCCTTGTCATTCAAGTTAGACTTCCCTTGCACAAATAACAACACTAAATATGAGGCCCTAATATTGGGTCTCCAAACAACCATCACCATGAAAATCAAGAGGCTAAATATCTTTGGTGACTCCCTCCTCATAGTCAACCAGGTCAAAGGACTATTTCAATGTCGAGATCCAATCTTGAAAGCTTACAAGGAGCTTGTTGAAACATATCTAGCCAAACTAGAGTGGTATGACATTGAGGCAATCCCTCGTTCATCAAACAAATTTATAGACACCATGGCATCTTTGGGATCCTTGATCCCTCAGAATCCGTCTACTGATTTCACTACCATTCATGTCAAAATGCTTTCGCATTCAATGATCCAGTGTGAGGCTTTTGATAACAAGGAATTAGTCAACATGATCCATATAGAGCTAGACCATGACTAGTTCTGTAGAGCCACAAACTTCTTAAAAAAGGCACCTTGGGGGTCCTTGATTTCTCAAGGTCCTATGGGGAATGGTACTACTATTCACCACAAGGTTATTTCTCAATCTACGTTCATGCAAATCGAATTGTATGAGGAACAAGTCATCTTATCTATTGAGGTTGTAGCCTATCAGGATTGGCTATCCCAATTACAAGACTTCCTTAGACTTGGAATTGTCCCATAGGGACTATCGCATGTCGAGAGATGAGCATTCAAGCAGAAAGTGACTAGATATGTCTTTCTAGGAGGCATATTGTATCATCGAAGCTACGATGGAGTTCTCCTATGTTGCTTAGAGCCCCAAGAATCAGCTTGGGTGATTTTGCAAGCTCACGATGGTACGTGCGATGGCCACTTCAATGGCATGGCCATTGCCAAGTGCATTCTTTGAATGGGCTATTACTAGCCCACCATGGAGAAGGATTGTTGTGAGTATGTCAAGAAATGCATTAAATGTCAACATCATGCAAACCTGACACACTTGCCATCTCAAGCCTTACAGCCCATTCAGGCGGCTTGGCCATTTTCTCAGTGGGGTTTCGATCTGATTGGAAATATTTCTCCCCCATATTTGGGCCGACACACGTTCATCTTAACAACCATTGAGTACTTCACCAAATGGGTGGAAGCGATCCCCTTAACCTCGACAATTGATCCTCAAATTGTGGAGTTCATACTTCACAATATCATTTGTCATTTTGGGGTACCCTTCAAGATAATCTCGGATAATGGTCCATCATTCAAAAACAAAAATGTGCGAGCTCTAACGACCAGATACAACATTCAACACAGTTTTGCGACACCATACTATCCGTAGGCAAACGGGCAAGTAGAGGCCTCAAACAAGACAATAGTAGCCATCTTAAAGAATACGATGAAAGAAAATCATAAGGATTGGCATCTGCAATTACCTTTAGCATTATGGGCTTACAGGACTAGCATACGGATGCCCACTAGGGCAACACCATTTTCGCTTGTATATGGTGTTGAGGCCATTATGCCCTTAGAGTTGGAAATTTTGACATTGCGTGTCACATTGAAAGAGTTCATCAATGATGACACTATGTGGCAAGCTCGCCTGGATCAATTGACCCTCCTGGATGAATGACACATCAATGCCCTTGAGCACCTTCATGTTTACCAAGACCATCTAACATGAGCTTATAACAGTAGATTCCATATGAGAGACTTTAAGGTTGGGGATCTTGTGCTAAAAGAAAACCAATAGAACTCAAATATGTCGCCGCATCTATGAGATAAATTTATGGCTAATTGGGTAGGTCCCTATATCATCTCGGAGAATATTGGAACTGGGGCATATCACCTAACAATGCTAGAAGGTGTTGAGGAGCCAGAGCCCCTCAATATCATTCATCTAAAGGCGTTTCACACATGAACCAAAAAAATATCAAAAACATTCAAATAATTCCAAAATTCCAAAAACAATAGAAATCATAAAAATCCAAACAAATCGAAAAACATTAAAATCAAAAACAAAAATACCCAAGGCATCTTAACCTGTAAAAAAAAAAAAGGATCAACTTGTAAAAAAAAAGCTCTAAAGGCATCTTGAAGCCCTTTGGTCATATCACAAAAAGCTCCAAAGGCATCTTAAAGCCCTTTGGTCACATAACAAAAAACTCCAAAGGCATCTTAAAGCCCTAAAAAAAAAACCCAATCACAGCCAAAATTAAAGCCCTTTGGTCACATCACAAAAATCTCCAAAGGCATCTTAAAGCCCTTTGGTCACATCACAAAAGGCTCCAAAGGCATCTTAAAGCCCTTTGGTCAACAAAATAAAAACATCAAATAACAAAACAAAAAAAAATCAAAAACCAACAAACAAAACAAAAAAAAAAAAAACCCAAAGACCAACCCAAAAACAAAACCCAAAGACAAGCCCAAAAACAAAAAGCCCCAAAGACATCTTAAGCCCTTTGGTCATATCACAAAAAGCTCCAAAGGCATCTTAAAGCCCTTTGGTCACATCACAAAAAGCTCCAAAGGCATATTAAAGCCCTTTGGTCACATCACAAAAGGCTCCAAAGGCATCTTAAAGCCCTTTGGTCAACAAAATATCAAAAACATTCAAATAATTCCAAAATTCCAAAAACAATAGAAATCATAAAATCCAAACAAATCGGAAAACATTAAAACAAAAAAACCCCAAAGGCATCTTGAAGCCCTTTGGTCAAAAACAAAAAGCTCCAAAGGCATCTTGAAGCCCTTTGGTCATATCACAAAAATATCCAAAGGCATCTTAAATCCCTTTGGTCACATCACAAAAGGCTCCAAAGGCATCTTAAAGCCCTTTGGTCAACAAAATATCAAAAACATTCATAATAAGAAAAAACTAAAAAAAATTGAAATCATCAAAAACACAAAAATATTTGCATTGGCATTCCATATTTTGCATTCACTTAGTCGCATTGCATATAGGCATGACCATCCATTACATTTACATTAGATACAGTTGTGTTTGCAATCTTACAAGTGACACCACACTTGTACATCAATCATGCATCTTCAAAATCAATCATCATCCATCACCCATGAGTGTAACTATGTTTTTCAACACAACCCCTTCTATTGCTATAAGGAATGTACTAGGGTTTTCTGGTCACTCAACCATACCTAGTGGTTTTATCAAACTTTGTAGAAAGTAATCTTAGCTTTTTATAGGTAAGGTTTAGTTTTGATAGCACCTGGTATATTTTAGAATCCTATCACTAATCAAAACACTAAAATCCTAGTTGAAACAAAGGAAATATGAATGCTACGAAGTGGTATTAGGTATCCTAAGGTGAAAAGGTTTATCTTTCTCATCCCCCTGTACGACCGGATCAGAAATGTTGAGAATTGGCAAAAGGACAAGTTTAGCCCTACCCAAAGAAATCCCTTGCTTTAATCAAAAAAAGCAAAATCTTGGACAAAGAAAAAGTCATAAGCAAAGTAAAAAAGTGATTATCATCACTACCAAAATCCCAAACAAAGAAAAAAAAAAAACAAAGAAACAGTGATTATCATCACTACATAAATCCCTTGCTCAAAAGAAAAACAAAATTCAAAATAAACAGTGATTTTCATCACTAAATCATGAGCAAGTATCCCAAATAAATATGAAGAAAAGAAGGGAGTATGAACTTGAATCCTTGGAATTCTTAGCATGAATGAGCCGTAAGGTATCCTTACACATGACGATATGTCTATCACATTAGCATCTTGCTTTTGAATAGACCAATGTTTGCATGTGGAAGAGCTAGCCTTAGGTGTCATGTATTGCCTAGTGGTCTAATCCAATTGAGTCCAACTTAGGATCAGGATAAATATTTGAGGATCCCCAATACAATAATGGGCTAAATGAATCTCACCTGGCACTAGGGTATGCTTATGTTCTATCTAATATATTCATTTGCACACATAGGGATAATGAGTATCTAGGTCTACATAACAAAGCTTTATCCTTCAAAGGCTCTGTATGATCAGTATACAACTATTTGATGAAGCAACTAGGGTGTTTGAGTCTCATGGAAAACCCCAAAAATCCTACAATAGCAACAAACCATATCATCAGTCACATAAACAAACTTTATTTAAGAGGTATTGTATGCTAAACGAATGCATAGAATAGGATAGATATCGGATAAATGTCAAGAATGATAGTAAAATGACCACTGACTATTCTTGCATATCTATAGCAACCTATAAAGAAACCCATCATCTCACCTCACACTTGATGCTTAAATAATTAATTCTTATTATGAGAAGTATTATTTATTCATGATTTTTATACATTCTGTGGTGTCACCCATTAGATCATCAAACTCATATCACATCACGTCATATATTTTAAGTGATTAAAGCATACAGGTTCATTCCATTAGATCATCAACATAACATAAAAATATTCCATTTTCCATATCATAACAACATAAGGTTAGATGCATACAAACTCATCAAAAGCAAATATGCATGTAACAACAAGCATTGCATCCATATGTGCATCCATCATCATCATCTAGATCATGCCATCTACGCATCCACACATCATAAAACATAAGTCATGAAATCCACATAGCATTAGATCATAAAGTAGGTCATCTACACATACACATCATAACATCTAAAGCATCACATCACATCACATCAACATAATAAAACATAAGTCATAAAATCCACATAGCATTAGATCATAAAATAGTCATCTATACATACACGTCATAACATCTAAATCATCATATCACATAAAATCATATACTGCATCCATAAACATAAAAGCATAGTCATAACAGATACACACATGGTGAGTCTCAAAGTCTAGATATCATAAAAAAAGTGTATCCAAATAAGTACATGTAGGTACAAAAAGTGCCAATAAGGCTACAACTATGTAGGTCGGTTGACCTTACACCCAAAAATAGGTACAAAATATCTAAGAAGCCATAGTGCTCAGGAGTGGCCTGCACCACTAGTACCACCTCTGTCCTCACCTCCCCCTCTAGGAGGTGACATAGAACTGGAACCCCTAGTCCACTCTATCCGAGACCTGGTTCGGTGGCTCGATCGAGCTGATGACTACCATGAAGTGCTCTGGTTGGTCCTCTATGAACCTCCTACCCCAAGCCTCTTTGGTAGATGGCCTCCTTGGATCCTGACCTCGTGCTCCAATGCCAGGATATAGGCGACATCTCGAGTGCGCTCCTCCAAATCATCTACTAACAATCCATGCAAGCGACGGATCTCTACACCTGCATCTAGACCACCTGGTCCCTAAGGAACTATAGGATGTGGTGCAATATGGCTCTAAGCCTCATATCGCTCGGTAGTGACCTAGGCAAGTTGTCTCTAGAGATATACAATAGTAACATCCCTCTGCTGGACCTGGATTTGTGATGTCTGTAGCTCGGCCTCAACCTGGTGTAGCTGAGCCTGGAGAGGAGACTCCTACTCCTCAGGGGCTAACTCCTCCTCCTCCTTGGGGGTAACCTGCTCCTCTACAGTTGGCTCCTCTACCACCTGCTCCTACTACCCTGCCTATCCCCAATCATCTATCCGAGCTTGCACTCGGTGCCCATCAGGATCCTCAGCCTCAGCCTCCTCCAAGGACCGCCCTAAGTGGCCACCACCCTACCATAATCACATACCCCACTAGAGGGTGTACACCTTTGTGACCCCAACATCGGCCACACCAGGATCAACTGCAAGAGGGTCATCCTCCTCTAACACTACTGTAACTCATGGTGGTGGTAGGTTCTTCTCTATGGCAATCCGATGGTAGAAAACTGGCTCAAGGGGGACATCCTACTGAATGCCAAATTGTCGAAGCACCCTGGAGTAGTAGAAGAACTCTCTAATGCCATCCTTGTGACCAATAAACCATCAATCGTGTCGAGTCCTCGTGGTGAAGCTAGCAGGATCCTCCCAGGTAGGGCACTCATGGTAAGGTCTCCAAATGATATCACCAGCTCTCAAACCAGTCAAGGATGTCATGTAATGGGACAGCTCCCCTGCAAAGGGCTGAATCTTGTGCTCCTCGAGCGCTCTAGGCCACCTAGATCCATAACACTGAACATCCCTATCTAGCATAGAAATATCCACTAGAAATCTTGTAGGGTGGTCAATATTAATATGCTCCCATCCCCAGATATGGAGAAGCAAGTTGTAGGTAATATTGGTTCTTCCATGATGTTGGATGTGGTATAACTCGTCATAGCACTGAGCCAATAGTGCACTCCCCCAGGCATAGAAAATGGGCTCCTCACTATCAATAAAATCTTGCACCATCACTAAAAGGTTCCATGGGAACCTCAATCTAGAGCAGTCAGGTATGAGGATGTTGCAGATAACCATCAACAACATGGTGTGCAACTAGGAAAAGACATCTACCTCGTACCATCGAGAAACTAAAATCCTACCAAAGTGAGTGTCCTTGAAGGCAATGGTGATGTGCCTCCCAAAGACCCTCATGAACACTACCTCTCGAGCATTGGTAGGAGAAGAGACAATGGGCACTCCATCAAAGGGGATCCTGTAAATCCTGTAGACATCCTTCGACGTGATGGTCATATCGCTAGTGGGAAGGTGGAAGGTGTTGGTCCTGGGATCCCACCGGTGGGCTAGGGATAGTCAAGTAAGCCTGATCCGACATGACCATCGGTAGGCTGGTGACATACTGGAGCCCTCAAGCCTTAATCCAGGCCCACTCCATGTCATCCATCTCATGCAAGAGATCACAAAGCAGCTTTGGGTCTCGAGCCTGAGCAGATAAGATCTAAGAGTGCAAAATAAAGCCTAAATCAAATGCACTGACAACTAAATAAAACAAGATGAAAAGTGGTGCAAGCTAATATAATATGCATTTAAGACAACAAGCATGAGGATTAAATGCACCTAAACATACAAAAACATCAAAAACTATGTCTCAAAAGTTCAAAAAAATTAAGAAATAATCTAAGGCTGCTTGGCCACTCGCACTTGGAGCGGCTATTAATCGACCACTGAAGCTGATAGCGACTAGCTTCCAATGGTCAAAAATATAACTGTTGGAAATCAAACTGGTCGTTGACAGCAATAGCTGAAAAGGATTGAAAATCCAACTAAGTGTTCTATTATTTACAAACCATTATATAGGCACTAATGGCCCAAAATACATAACCAACCCATGAAATCATGGATTTGATTCAATACGCTTCAACCAAAAGCTACAAAGGTGCAAAGGAGAATGCACGTAAACTTCTAAGTTAAGATTGCTAACTAGAAGATCCATTTTAGCTAACTTGAAGCACACACTTCCTACTTTGAGTTCACACTTGCTAACTAACAATCTAAAAGACAACTAGAAGACAACTAGTGCCCACAAGTGCATGTGAGAAAGAGACTCACTTACAATATGAATTTGCTAGAAATAAACTAAGCAAACCTAAGCTAGGAACTACTAGAGGGGTCATATGAAAGATCTAACATCAATCCTCATCATGCCTCCCCACAATAGAAGCATTGGACTCCAATGCTTTCAAAAGAATAGGAAAGTCACGAGACATCTGATGAAAAGAAATCCAACGAGCCTGATGCGGCAGCTGTCCTCGTCGAGCCACAAGATATGAGGTGGTGGACCCCTGGCGAGTCTATCGAGTCTTCGTGTCATAGATCTGATCTGCATCCAATGGTAACTGTGCTTCAGGAACCACGTCCACAGGATGACTGATAGCTGGTGCGGTCTCCAATGTAGAGTCAAAGTACAACTTCAAAAGATCTACATTGACGACGTCATGAATTCCCAAGTGTGTGAGAAGATCAAGGCAAAAAGCATTCTCAAACACCTGCTGAATAATAGTATAAGGCCCATAGCGAATTGGTTTGATTTTGCTATGAGTCTTATCAGTGAAACGCCGCTTGTCAAGATGCAACCAAACTTTATCACCAACCTGAAAAGGATGAGGAATTTGATGTCAATCCATGGCCTTTTTCTGCTGCTGCTGTGTCTTTTGCAAAATCTCAACCACATTTTATTGAATATTGTGCAAGTGTTGAACAAATGAGTGTGCCTTGTCTTGCTCCTTCTGAAGATGGGAAGTGACAGGAGAAGGCAAAGACAAAGGTAACTACTTACATTTACTAAGGTAACTTCATTAAGCTTACCTCGTAATTCCGTATATACTCTAATCTCTCCTACAGACTCAAGGGGACCCTTGGAAGCATCCTTCTCTTGAGTAGTAATCACTAAACTCTTCTTTTTGAGCTTAAAGCAATCAGCTTTCTCATGCCCTTTCTTCTTACAATAATTGCAGAATTTCTTAGAAGAAGAAGATGAAGATTTAGAAGAAGAAGAAGAAGGAGTAGAAGTGGAAGGGGAAGGAGAAGAAGGAGATGGAGAAGACACATTCTTATTTTGAGCAAAATTCTTCTTTTGTGAGAAATAATTATTCCCTTTTGATGAGTTTCCAACCACTTGAGTAACAGGTGTGCGGAATGCCTACGATTGCGCCTTGAACTTGTCCTCCGCAAGTCGTGCTCGGTTGAAAACTTGATCCAATGTTTCCATAGAAACAAACATTAGTTCCCTGTACAAATGCTCCAACAAGCCACTTTGAAACTTGAGAATCAAACCTGGAACATCATCCTCCACATTCACAAGTATTCTGAACCTGTTAAATTGGAAAATATATTCTTGTACAGACATATTAGTACCTTGGCGAAAACGAAACCATTTAATAACCAATTCTCTAGAATAATTTGAAGGATAGAAATTGGTTTTAAGACATTGTACAAGCTCATCCCATGTGGTGAGTTCTTGTCCTCATTTTCGTTCCACAAGTACTTTGGCTAAGCCATAAAGTTTAAGCTTAGCATAAGGCACTACATCATCTTCTGAAAGTTGAGAAAAAGCAAACCAAGAACTCATGTCAAGAATCCAACTATTCAAGACATCAGGGTTTCTGGATCCATCATACAATGGTACTTCACAATGAACTCTCAAACGGGAATCATGAGCAGAAGTGGAGGTATTATGCAAAGAAATGTCATTTACCTTCATGGCAAGATTGCCAAGGACTTCGGCCATTGTAGTGTCATTAGCCTTATCTGCCAAAGTGTTTACAACATGGGCCAATTCTGCCACTTGGGCAGCCAAGTCAGAAGCCATGTGTTCTCGGGTATAAGCTAGAAGTAAAGTTTAAGAAAGCACTAAATCAAGGAAGTACAATGCAAATTTCCTTGTTACAATGGAGTGCTGCTTAAAAATTGAAAATTTACTTCTAAGGCATAAATTTTGAAATTTTGTAAACTAATATAAAGTGCAAAATTTAAAATTTATTAATTTAAAAATAACTTAATCAAAAATTAAATTTCAATTAATCAAAATATTAAAGAATTTAATTAAGTTATTAAAAATTAAATTAATAAAAATGAAATTTTTAAATATGCAACTTTAGAATTAGTAAAAATTTAAAATTTTACAATAAATTTACCCTTCAATCTGCTGTTTGAACTAAACTTCAACTGTGCATGAAAAAAATTAGCCACCTCCAGTTAAAACACCAGTCTTTCCTGGCACATTTCCCAATGCAGAGTGCAAAGAATAAAATAAAAAATAATTACAATTTCCAAGGCAATTCTCCTTGCCTTCTCTGCACAAAATTCTGTGCACAAAATTTCGTGCACAATGGGGGTCCACGCATGCAGCCGCCCCTGGCCTGGCTAGTGCTGGCCCTGGTGCTGCCAACCGCAGGCTCGACAGTCGTCTGACAGAAATGTCAGACGCTGCCCCCTAGGCTCTGCGGGCCGCAGCACTGCAAACGCCTGACTTGTTGTCAGGCGTTGCGTCACAGGCCGCAAGCTTGCAGACGCCTGACAAAAATGTCGACGCCGCAGTCGCTAGCCCGCGACACTCGGAGCCGACGCCGTGACGATCGTCAGTCGTCGGGTCGGTAGGAAGTTCAGCTGCCACCGGCTCGATCTGGGCGCTGCGCCGGTGTCGGGCAGCGATGGCGGCTGATGACGACGCTGTGCGTCATCGACTGGCAGACAAGTTGCGTCGACAATGATCAGTAGCGGCAACGTAGCATTGGCTGCGATCGCTGTCCAACGGACAGCGATTGCCACATTGTTGCCCGATGGCCATCGGCCGGCAAACGACGGCAAGCCTGGCAACAGTGCCGAAGGCTGTTGTACACTGTCGAAGAGGCCGAACGTAGCAGATTTGCTGCAAAATTAAAAAAAAAAAAATAAAATTGCCTTTTTTTTTTTTTTTTTACAAATAAATAATAATGCAGCAAATCTATAAGAATATATTATTAAAATAATATATTCAACATAATGTAAAGCTTTTCAACAACAATTTGAAAAAAAAAATTATAAATTAACCAGGGGGGGTTAATCTAAAATTTAAAAAAAGCTTGAAATTATGAAAATATGAGCAACCAGCTCCCACCAGTAGCTCTCCTTTCAAGATCCGGTCGACACATGACCAGCGTTTGAAAGGCACCCGACTCTAAGTCGACACACGACCTAGCTTTGGAGTCCTCCTGAAGCTCTTCAATACTCAAAAATGGGGGGGGCAGCAGGGTCAAAAGGCTCCCTAATCCTAATTGGACCGTAGCTACGATCCAATCCCTTCCAAGGATCGGTATACGAAGAACTTTGGGGCAAACTTTTCCTATACTTCTTAAGCATAAGAAAAAAGTTGGATCGAGGGGTTTGTCGGCGAAAGAACTTTCTTCTCCGAATGGTTTTCAAGCTCCCTTTGGGCTTAAACCGAGTCCTTAATGAGAATACGTTTCTCATAATATTTCTATCTCCTATCCTCTCACCTCACAAGCCCTAGTGCAAACATGAACTAGGCTCTGATACCAATGAAAAGGATTGAAAATCCAACTAAGTGTTCTATTATTTACAAACCATTATATAGGCACTAATGGCCCAAAATACATAACCAACCCATGAAATCATGGATTTGATTCAATACGCTTCAACCAAAAGCTACAAAGGTGCAAAGGAGAATGCATGTAAACTTCTAAGTTAAGATTGCTAACTAGAAGATCCATTTTAGCTAACTTGAAGCACACACTTCCTACTTTGAGTTCACACTTGCTAACTAACACTCTAAAAGACAACTAGAAGATAACTAGTGCCCACAAGTGCATGTGAGAAAGAGACTCACTTACAATATGAATTTGCTAGAAATAAACTAAGCAAACCTAAGCTAGGAACTACTAGAGGGGTCATATGAAAGATCTAACATCAATCCTCATCAATAGCGGCCAACCACAGATAGGACTGGCTGCTCCGAGTGGCAACGACCAACGAGCGACACGCCAATGACATCTCCCCAGGGCCCAAAATAATAAAAAAATTACAAAAACATAAATTTAAAAGCAAACCCACCTACCTAAACCCTAAATTGAGCCTAACTACGGGTTTGATTCATTGCCAATAGGGTTAATGAGGTTCCTTGATTGAATTATTTAATGTTAGGATCTCATCATAACGCTTAATGTAATAACTTCCTTGATGTAATAATTCCTAGTGAACGTGGTTAGTATCCATGATTAATATTTTGTAATGTTCTAAGTTTTAGCTTAGGTAGTGCCTATGACAAATGGCATCTGTTTCTATGTAACACATGGTAGATACGTTAGGTAAGGTGGCATTGTGCATGTAATTCGTGTGGCATTATGCATGTAATTCGAGTGGCATTGTGCATGTAATTCAAAGTGGCACTATGCATGTAATTCAAAGTGGCACTATGCATGTAATTCGGGTGGCATTATGCATGTAATCCAGGTGGCATTTTGCATGTAAGCCAACCTTGGAAGGAAAATTTTTAAATACCCGAAAAGGCACCAATGTAATTATATTTTTGCAAATTAATGAAGTATTGAAGGAGGTTGCCCCCTCGAAGAGGCTTGCGATTCTATCTATTGTGATATTTTTCCTTTTAAGTAGTTTTTGTTATCATATGCAATTAATTCTGAATATTGTTATAATGTTTTTGTGAGTTTATTTCCAAGCAAATGTGTGAGAGTGTGTTGTTTAGTATATTTTATAGCAGGATCTTAACAAGTGGTATCAGAGCACTTTCCAGGGCCAAGTTCTGCTACAACTGCAACGATTCTTGCCATCCAATCTGCCTGTTAGGTATAAATTCTATGTGTTTTTTTGTTCTTATTTTTCCTTATTAAAAAAAAAATCCAAAAAATACAGTGCATTTTTTTTCCAGACCAAAAAAAAAAAATCTTTTTAGTTGAGTAGGTAGAAAACCTGTGTCGAAGGTTTTAAAATATCATGAAGGATCTTTCATTATTGGATAAGCTAGATAGCCCATAAAGCATCTATTGAAGTGAGGGGCGATCAGGCTCCAATACCCAGGCCTCAGACAGAACTCACGCACGAACTTGAGCTCCCATGTATCTTTGGGTATATCGGGAGACCATCTAGGTTTAAAAAAATTTTTAGCCATTAGGAAGCTTTTTAGCATTGTATTACTCATAGTCTACGGGACACAACATCCTGGATGATTACCCTCCCATATTTTTAGAGAGGCGAGTAGTGTGCTCAAGGGTATGTGTGGAATCCTCCTTGAGTAGTGGCCTAAAATATTGGTCCGAGCACTATTGTTCATCATTGTCGATATATTAGAGGGCCTATGGGTGGTACATACTCCTCTACCTTGCATTTCCTGGTTCTGTTAAAACTTCAACCTGTGAAAAATGAAAATATAAAAAAAAATCAAACCTCCCTATTCGTAAACCTACATTTCAAATCCCCAAAAAGTGAGCATATGAGAAAGGAGTCCTCTACTAAAAAAATAATAGAAAGAACATGCATTCGGGATAGACCATGAGGGTGACACTTAAGCTGATAGTCTGGAGAATAATAGTCAAATTTACAATGGCAGTCACAGTTAGGTTAGTCAGGTCAGAGAGGTCAGCATAGTCAGGTCAGAATTTATAGTTTTCAGAGTCAAAACAGAACTGTTGTAACAGTCACCTACAAAATATAGAGAATATTGAAGCTAGTGAAGTCAGGACTGAGCCAACCAGTGAGAGTATGACACAAGGTCAGTTATAGATAGTGTTCCAATACCCAACTTTTGCTCTGTAGCTCAGAATCAAAAACTGTAAACACTATTAGACTAAGCAAAATAGTAGATAAAAAAAAAGTAGTGTTGAGAGATATAGCTCATTGTGACCACCTCTTCGAGCTGATTTTTTTGATATATAGCACCCAAGCACTTTTTTGGGCACTTACTAAAAATAGTAAGTCCTAAAAACTTAATTCTATTTTTAGTAACTGGTCACAAAAGGTTTCAAAATGGCCCAGGGTACCCGTGGACATCAAAAGGAACTAGAACACTTGGAATCCTTAACAAAAGCCATTGAGAACTTGCACTCGACTTTTCAATCCATAAGGGAAGAAGTCCAAGGTCTTTTCCTAGAGCATGAGGCCACCAGTAATCGCTTAGAAGAAGCACTGACAGAAGTAGACAACAAACTAAAAAGAGGACCCCCCAAAATAGAACACCAAGTTGAGGGTTCTGCAAGGAATCATGACCATGAACCATCCTTTAGAATGCCCAAATTAGACTTTCCCAAATTTAGTGGGATGGATGTTGGTGAGTGGCTATGTAGGGTTGATCAATTCTTTAGACTTCATAATGTCCCCATATTTCATCGAGTCTAGATGGCTTCCTTTAACTTGGAATCTGAGGCTCTACACTGGTTTCAATGGTTACATATTGCCAACCCAAATATCTCTTGGGAGAATTTTGAATTCCAACTACTCACTCGATTTGATCCTAGTGAGTATGAAGACTTTACAGGGGCCTTGACCAAACTACAACAAACAAGGTCAGTCTGTGAATACCAAGATCAATTTGAAAAATTGGCCAATAAGACAAGAGGATTGACTAAAGGGTTATTCCAGAGTTGTTATATCAGTGGGTTGAAGGTGGAACTCCAAGCAAAAGTAAGAATGTTGAAACCACAAACTATGATGGAAGCTATTAGTTTGGCCCATTTGGTCGAATCTAAACTCTTTGCCCAAAGGTGCCCATCAAAGTTTCCTCAAAATAGACCTTCATTTCCTCCTCGGTCTCAACACCCGGTTGATAATAAAACTGCTGCACCCAAGCACCTAACCACATAAGATATGGATGCACGTCGTGCCCAAGGATTGTGCTACAATTGTGATGAAAAGTTTTTTAAAGGGCATAAGTGTGCACACAAAAAATTGTTCTTGATAGATGTTGAAGAACATGATAACTCTGACCAGAGTGATGAGGATGAGGACCCTCCAAAAATACCATCTCCACAAGAAGAAGTAAAATAGGAACCTGAGACAACAATTATAGTCCATGCTCTTGCAGGAATTACTACTCCACAAACCATGAAGGTTGTGGGATTTTTCAAGGGCCAACGTCTTTCCATCCTTATGGATTCGGGAAGCATGCACAACTTCATAGACTCTAGAGTGGCTCAGTGGGAAAATTGATATATCCACAATTGTAATTCCTTTGAGGTCATGGTAGCCAATGGGGGAACCTTACCTTGTAAAGGAAAATGTCGCAATGTTAAAATCAAGATAGGGGATCGTGAACTCAAGCGAGACATGTTTGCCCTCCAGCTTGGGTGGATGTGATATTGTTTTGGGATCTCAATGGTTGAGTACATTGGGCACTATTAGTTGGAACTTTGTTGAACTTTGGATGCAATTCTCCCAAAATGGACAAACACACATCATCAAGGGCTCCCCAATAGGAAAACCTCAAATTATTAGTTCAAATGGCATGGAGAAATTGCTAAAGAAATCATCACATGGGGTCATTGCACAACTATTCTCCATACAACCATCCACCTCTCAAATGGGTGAAACTCCATCAGACCTACAATAGATTCTCCACAAACATGAGGCCATATTTTTAGAACCAACTACACTACCACCGCATCGCTCTCACGACCATGCCATTCCATTATTTCCGGATAGTGCACCTCCCAATATCAGACCATATAGGTACCCTCATGCCATGAAGTCAGAGATTGAGAAAATGATACAAGAATTACTCAAGGTGGGTATCATTCGGCCTAGTACTAGTCCCTACTCTGCACCAGTCTTACTGGTCCTCAAGAAGGATGGCTCCTGGTGACTGTGTATTGACTACCGAGAACTCAACAAGATAAATGTCAAAGATAAATTTCCTATCCCTGTGGTTGATGAATTACTAGATGAAGTACATGGGACCATGTACTTCACCAAGCTAGAACTTTGCTCTGGGTACCATCAGATCTGGCTCAGGGATAAAGATATTCCTAAAACTACTTTTCACACTCATGAATGTCATTATGAATTCTTGGTAATACCATTTGGTCTCAAAAATGCTCCTTCCACATTTCAAATCCTGATGAACAACATATTTCACCTTTTTTTGTGGAAGTTCATCCTTGTGTTCTTCGATGACATCTTGATTTACAATCACACATGGGAGGAGCATCTCAAGCATGTAGATCAAACCCTACAACTATTGACTGACCATAAACTATTCACAAAAATATCCAAGTGTTCCTTTGGTTTGACCGAAGTGGAGTATCTGGGACACATTGTCTCAAAGGATTGTGTCAAGGTTGACCCTAAGAAGATCCAAGCAGTCCAAGAATTGCCGAAACCTCACACTCTCAAGGGACTTCGAGGATTTTTAGGGCTTACAGGCTATTATCGTAAATTTATTTGTAATTATGGAAAGATAGCCACCCCCTCACCTCCATGTTGAAGAAGGATTCTTTTACTTGGACAGGGCCAGCCTAAGCAAGCATTCCTAGAACTCAAGCATGCCATGACCACCACTCCAGCTTTTAGCCATGCCGGACTTCTCTAAAAAAATTGTCATTGAAAGTGATGCTTCTGGTCATGGTATTGGGGCGGTATTGATGCAAGAAGGACGCCCTTTGGCTTTTACCAGAAAAGCCCTATCTGATCGCAATTTAGGGAAATCCACATATGCCAAGGAAATGTTGGCAATATTGCATACAGTCCTACATTGGCGACCTTACCTCATTGGGTGCCATTTTTCCATAAAACCGACCACCAGAGTCTAAAATACTTTCTAGAACAACAGGTTGCCACCCCCGAGCAACAAAAATGGGTATCAAAACTCATGGGCTATGATTATGACATCACGTACAAAAAAGGAAAGGAAAATATTGTGGTGAATGCTCTCTCTCACCAATTTGAGACCCTTAGTATGTTGTGTGCCATTTATGCACCATTGCCCCAATGGATTGAGCCCTTATGTCAAGAAATACTTTAGGATGTAGATTTGAAAGACTTGGTTGCTTCACTTATGGATGACCCAGAGTCTACACCAGGATATAGTTGGGATGGCCAGGATCTACGTTACCATCAACGCCTGGTTCTTCCTCCTAAGTCCCCACTTCAAGAGCTCCTCATGAAGGAATCACATGCTACTCCATCTGTTGGCAATTCAGGGTTCCTTAAAAATTATGAGTGACTCAAGCGCACCTTCTTTTGGAAAGGTATGAAATAGGACATTCACTCTTTTTTAGCTTACTGCGACACATGTCAAAGGATGAAAGGGGAAACAGTGCACTCTCCGAGCACTCTTCAACCATTACCGATTCTAGAGCAGGTGTGGACTGACATCTCTATGGACTTCATAGAAGGGCTACCTAAATCGGGAGGCAAGTAAGTTATTTTCGTAGTAGTGGACCTCCTTTCAAAGTATGCTCACTTTTGTGCCCTAGCCCATCCTTACACAACATCCACTATTGCCCAAATTTTTCTTAACTCCATATTTCGCCTTCATGGCATGCCAACCTCCATTGTATCTGATCGTGATCCCACATTTACTAGCAATTTTTGGCAAGAGTTGTTTAAGTTGCAGGGGACTCAGCTCAAAATGAGTTTAGCCTACCATCCACAAATGGATGGTCAAACAGAGGTTGTTAATAAATGCTTGGAAACCTACCTTCACTGCTTTGCCTCTGATCATCCTACTCATTGGGCAAAATGGCTTTCCTTGGCCGAATGGTGGTACAACATTTCCTATCATACCGCCACCAAACTCACATTGTTTGAGGCAGTTTACGGGTGCCCTCCACTCATGCCTTCCTCCTACATTTTGGGTAGCTCCAAGGTCCAGGTCATTGACAATGCTCTGAGTCAACACATTGAGGTCCTCCGCCAACTCAAGCAAAATTTAAACATGGCTCAGAATCAAATGCGCCAACAAGCTGATCAATATCATTCTGAGCGTAGTTTTGATGTGGGTGATATGGTATTCCTTCGCTTACAGCCATACAAACAATCATCCCTACAACTTTGCAGGTTTTAGAAGCTCGCTCCAAAATTCTATGGTCCTTATTAGGTTCTACAATGGATTGGTCCTACAGCTTACAAATTGGCTCTTTACCCCACTTCCAAGCTCCACCCTATTTTTCATGTTTCCCTTCTCAAGAAAGTTGTGGGCACAAAGGTACAGGTTCAATCAACACTTCCTGAATTAGATGAAGAAGGCTCCATCTTACTCGCACTGAGCAGCTACTGGATCATCGAACTCGCACTCTGTGCAACCATACCATTACAGAGGTCCTTGTTCAGTGGCATGGGCTTCAACCTAAGGATGCTACATGGGAGTCTCTCCATCAACTCCAGCAATAGTTTCCTCATTTTCATCTTTGAGGACAAAGCTTCTTCAAGGAGAAGGGCATGTTAGGATCTCATCCTAACCATTAATGTAATAACTTCCTTGATGTAATAATTCCTAGTGAACGTGGGTAGTACCCATGATTAATATTTTATAATGTTCTAAGTTTTAGCTTAGGTAGTGCCTATGAAAAATGGCACCCGTTTCTATGTAACACATGGTATATAGGTTAGGTAAGGTGGCATTGTGCATGTAATTCATGTGGAATTATGCATGTAATTCGAGTGGCATTGTGCATGTAATTCAAAGTGGCACTATGCATGTAATTCGGGTGGCATTATGCATGTAATCCAGGTGGAATTTTGCATGTAAGCCAACATTGGAAGGAAACTCTTTAAATACCCGAAAAGGCACCAATGTAATTATCTTTTTGCAAATTAATGAAGTATTGAAGGAGGTTGCCCCCTCGGAGAGGCCTGCGATTCTATCTATTGTGATATTGTTCCTTTTAAGTAGTTTTTGTTATCATATGAAATTAATTCTAAATACTGTTATAATGTTTATGTGAGTTTATTTCCAAGCAAATGTGTGAGAGTGTGTTTATTTGAGTTGAGAGTGTGTTGTTTAGTATATTTTATAGCAGGATCTTAACATTTAATTTGGTTCATTTTACCACAAAAGGAAAGAAGGTGAGGGTTTAGAGAGGTAACCGTGAAGCTCTGGCTCCTCTGCTAGATGAGGCATCTCTCTGCTCAACCATCATGTCTTCTCAACATAAAATTGATAGTGCTCTGCATCATAGTCACACAAACACACCCTAGATATCCAAAAGCGCAAAATGGCAACTGACAACAATGACAGCTCAAACCTAATTTTTCCTTTTATTTTCCCAATTCATGGCTTGGAAACTGCTGATGTCAATGATCCACACTTCTCAATTGTTGGACCTGACAATGGCCATGAAGCAGCAATTGAGGGTCACTAGACCTGACAACAACCAATAAGTAAGAAGACGTTTCATCAAATTCTCACCCCAAAACATTACAAAATGACCCATAAAAAGCTTCTATTGGTCAGAGACATCCAGAACCTCAACCAATACCAAAAATTTGCATACATCAAAATCCAAAAACATCATAAAATTCAAAATCCAAAATCAAATAGCAACCAAATCCCAAATAAGCCTCGTAATTAGTTATTTTCTCTATACACTTGGCGATTGTAGTGACTAATGATCCTTGCAATTCAACAAGATGAGTAGATTACCATAAGGCCACTTGGGGTAAAATGGTTATAGTAGAATTGAGATGCTTCCCTTCAAACCCAAAGAAGGTTGTTTACAGCCGGATCGCCCCATAGGAGCGAGGATTCATCTCAATTCTCCTATAGCAAAATAGTGAGTCAACACAAGCTAAATTAGAAGTACTATCACCTTTATTATCTAAGAAGGCCATTGTGGTCGGATCGCCCCATGGGATAAAGGTGTGCAATTACCAAATAGGGTTGAAATCACACCTATATGGGAACTACTTTATAGAAATAGAGTAACCCTATAAATAGGTACAATCTTTTCATTTTTGGTCAAGCGACTCATCGCTCTATTAATCATCCTTTCCCTCATCGACTCATCGCTTGAGGGGGTAGTCAATATTTCAACAATCATAATCAAAGTCAACAAAAGATCATCTTCATCATGTCAGAGTTATGTTCATTTCATGAATCATTGCCAAAAAATATCATAAGCTTACCATTTAATGGGACAAAAGGCAAATATGATAGTTAAGTGTGTAGCTCCCCTCCCTTCGGACCTATAGTAGTACTGAAGCTAATGGATTGCTTGATGAGTGAGTGAAAACTTCCACAAATTTAAGCCTTTCATTCTATTGAAAGCAATGATTCTAGGATTTGTGCCCTCCCACATGACTGGGGCATCCTATGTTGATCAGATCAATGATAATTATCAAACCTACAATATGGTCCTAGGTGGTCTAATTTTTTTTTCTCTGTGCTATGTTTTAATCACATTGCATCCCAAAAAAGGGCATTTGTAGACACCTAAAACACATCATGTTTGGGATACTACCAATATGGGCACATACATAGACCATATGAACCCTCTTGGATCTCTCCAAGAGCAAGCAGTGGTACTAAACACTCAAATAGTGTAGTTCTAGCCCATCTAGGCTTGGTAGCTCCCAAGAAGAGCAACTAGGCTTGGCCGCTCTCAAGAAGAGCAGCCAACACACTTGGCAACTGAAGACTATAGTGGCCACATCTAGCTGCTGAACCTGATAGCAACCAGGGTCACACACAGTTGGCCATGAATACAGGCCCAAATAACATAGTTTGACTACACATTTGCATGGGTAACAGGAGGAATTTTGCAAGGAAATCCCTGAGCTCTTCCTAACTACCCCTTCCATACCAGTTGGTGACTGATGCTCCCCACCCGGGATGGTTAGTCGATTGTAATTTTGACTGAAGCTTCTCCAGGAAGCCAAAGTTCTAGATCTGAGAAGGAAGTATACATATAGACTCTCCCACAAAAAGTAAAGGATCTGAGAAGTTTTAGAGTCAAGCAGCGAAGCCCTGTCTAAATAGAGAACCAAGCTACGCCACTTTGAGGAGCATTGAAGTGCCATCCAATAGAGCTAGGATCATGCACAAATTTTTAGATTCATTATTCTCAATTGCCAATCAGTGTAGGAGACACATCAAGCAACCCTTGAACATCAATTGTAGCAAAGAGGATAGTGCAACAACCCCTAGTTCACAAGGAAAAGAGCTTCATGTCATGGTAGCTATCTCGGACAGTGGCCCGTAGGTTTATTTTAGGGCATATACGTCATTCTTCTATTGGTTTAATCTAGATTCATTGATTTGATTAGTTAGGTCATAGCTAAGATCTATTTCCATTCACACATTCATTTCGTATTTCATATATTTATATGCATCTATTATTCTGTTCATGCTTGTATGTCATTGTTTTATCATGATTGCTTATATCCATTAACAAAGGCCTCATCCAAAGAGGCATCCCATCCCACAAAGTGTACTTTGTTGTTTCCATGAATGCAAGTACATGTATACAAGATTAAATCAAAGCATCAAGAGCACAAGGATCCCTCCAAGACCAAATATTGAGAAGGAGGCATCTATAAGCCCTTATACAATTTTGTGTGCAAGATCAGGAGGCCTACGAAAGTGCACCACTCATTTGCAAGGGGATATTTTATGCACCATTACTTCACTTGTTATTTATTGTATCAAAATGGGTATCCCTCAGAGGGACCGACATGTAACCGAGGCTTAATATAAATAACATGATCTCTGTCTTTGTTTCATTTCCATGTTGTATGTATTGCATGGTCTCTCATTTCATTTTGAGATAATATTGTTAAGTAGAATAAGAGTGCACGCTTTTTGGGGTCACACAATGGCAACCTTTTTCTAAAACTTCCTTTTTCAAACAATTTGACTCAAAATATGTTCCCTTGAGAAACTTATTCTCTTGATTGAATGCTCTCCCCTTACTCAAATATCTCCTCCTTTGACATCAATGGCAAAGGGACTCCTTTGGGACTAATTATAAGACTCTTAGCTCAGTCACCTCCCCACCTCCTCTCATTGAGGTGATTAATTTTAGGGTGGGATTAAAACTACTCCTAGTTTTCTTCTAAGAGACTCAAAAGTTTCCTTTGGAAGTGACTTAGTGAAGAATGTCCGCAATCTATTCCTTTGTAGTAACATATTCCAATTTGACTTGCTTATCCGCAACCTGTTCTCTTAGAAAATGGTATTTGATTAAAATGTTCTTGGTATTGGAGTGCATCACTGGATTCTTTGAGATTTTTATAGAACTTGTATTATCACATAGTATGGAGATATGATTATCATGCTCTATATTTAAGTCCTTTAAAGTTTACTTCATACATAATACCTACGAAAAACAAGCAACCGTTGTAATGTACTCTACTTCTACTATGGATAAAGATACCAATGCCCGTATCTTGCTTAGCCAAGAGACTAAATAATATCCAAGAAAGAATGCTCCTCCACTTGTAATTTTTCTATCATAAATACTGCCTACCCAATCTACATCTGTATATGCTATGAGAGTAAAATTATCACTTTTGGGATACCAGAGTCTAAAATTCATAGTCCCTTATAAATACTTGAGAATCCCCTTTACTGCCATTACATGTGTTTCCTTTGGTGCTGCTTGAAATCTCACCACCAGTCCCATTGCCTGCATTATATTTGATCTTTTAGCTGTGACATATAGCAAGCTACCAATCACATATATATACAATATATGATTTTCCAAAGGATATCCATCATCTTTACTCAATTTGCATCCTATAATCATGGGTGTACTTACTAGTTTGCAATCTTCTAACTAGAATTTCTTAAACATATATTTTATATACTTGGTTTGTGAGAGAAATACACCCTTCTCTAATTGTGAAATTTGTAGTCCAAGAATGAAGGACAACTCACCAAGCATTGACATTTCAAATTCATTATGCATGATCTTTGTAAATTTTTAACACATCTTATCATTGTTGCCTCCAAAAATGATATCATCCACATAAAAAACCACAATTAGTAAGTCATTTTCTTCATTTTTGATGTATAAGTTATTGTCCACTATTCCTTTCCTAAAACCCTATTCCTGAATATACTTATCCAACCTTGAGTACCAAGCTCTAGGAGCTTGTTTTAGTCCATAAAGTGCTTTCTTTAATTTGCATACATAATCTGTCTTATTAGTTAGGCTAAATCCCTCAGGTTGCTCAATGTAAACCTCTTCTTCAAAGACACCATTGAGAAAAGCTGATTTAACATCTATTTGATATGCTTTAAAGTTTTTGAAACTTGAGAAAGCTAAAAACATCCTTATGGCATCAAGTCGTGCAACAAGGGCAAATGTTTCGTCAAAATCAATCCCTTCAACTTGTGCATAACCTTTGCATACTAATATTACTTTATTTCTGACTACCTAACCATATTCATTTAACTTGTTTCTAAAAACCCATTTAGTTCCAATTACATTCTTATCTTTTGGTCGTGGGACAAGTTCCCAAGTATCACTTTTTTCTATTTGATCTAGTTCCTCATCCATTGCATTGACCGAAAACTTATCTTCTCTTGCCTCATTGAAATTCTTGGGCTCAATTTTAGATAAAAAAGAAAAATTTACATGCTCACTTGCTCCTATTATCTTCCTCCTTTTTTGTATCTCATTTGGATTTCCAATGATTAGATCTCTTGGATGATTTTTCTGCACATACCTGAATGGAGTCTTAGGTAGTGTTCTTTGTGTTTATTCTTCCTATGATTCTTTACCTAATTCTTCTTGACAACTTCCTTCTAAAATTTCTTGAGTTGGTTTTTTTGATACTATCTATTCATCAACTATCATATTTATACTTTCCACAATTGTGCGTGTTCTCTTATTATAGAACCTATAGGCTTTGCTTTTAGTGGAATAGTCAAGGAAAATACCCTCATCACATCTTGAATCAAACTTACCCAAATTTTTCTCTTCCCATATTATGTAGCATTTGCTTCCAAAATTTTTAAAATATTTTATAGTAGTTGGTCTCCCTTTCCAGAGCTCATATGGGGTTTTGTGATGATTTAATCTTACTTGAGCTCTATTTATGATATATGATATTGTATGAACTGCATCTCTCCAAAAACCATCTAAAATCTTAGACTCATTCAACATAGCTATGGCCATATTTTCAATAGTCCTATTCTTCCTTTCAACCAATCCATTTTGTTGAGGAGTTCTTACTGCTGAGTATTCTCTTTTGATCCCATGTTGTTCACAAAAATTTACGAATTTATTTGAAGTAAATTCTCCTCATCTATATGATCTTAAAAACTTAATCCTTATACCTATTTCATTTTCTACTAGTTCTTTGAATGCCTTGAACTTCTCAAAGGCTTCTGATTTTTATTTTAAGAAGGCTACCCAAGTCATTATGGAAAAGTCATCTATAAATAACATGAAGTAAATTTCACCTACCAGACTCTTTGTCCTTGTAGGGCCACATAGGTCAGTGTGAACTAGTTTTAATGGTTTAGATGACATAAATTATTTTGACTTGAAACTTATTTTTGTTTTATTTCCATGCTGACATTGTGCACAAATCGTGTTTTGTGGCCTTTTTATCTTGGGTAAATCTCTGACTGCCTTCTTGTTGCTTATTTTCACTATGTTGTCAAATTTTGGATGACCCATTCTTCTATGCAATAACCAACTCTCATCCTCTTATTATAAGAAACAATTTTCTCCCTTAATATCACTTAGCATGTAGAGATTGTTTGTAGTTCTATTTGCATTTGCAATGATCTTTCCAATTTTAGATTTTTTAATCTCACATTTATTTGGATGAAAAGTTATCGTGTGCCCTTGATCACAAAGTTGGCTTACACTTAGTAGATTGTGCCTTAACCCCTTGACATATAATATATTCTTTGTCTTTATTTTTCCATTATCCAGACTCAAGTTTCCTTTCCCACAGATATTTTCTAAATCATTGTCACTGAATTTTACTGATCCTCCATTGATTTATTTAAGTTCAAGAAATATATCCTTGTTCCCTATCATATGTCTTGAACAACCATTATAAAAAAACCATTGTTTTCTCTTATCTTGTACATAAAGGGTTGTTAGAACCAACACTGAGTTCACTTTCTCTTGCTCTTTTCACTCTCTCCTAATTGTTGAAGTTGTATTATTTTTACTTAATTCAGGAAATACTATTTTACACCATTTGGTCTTGTGTCCAAATTTATTGCATTTGTAACATATGATGTTATCATTGATGAGAGGTGCAAAAGAATTAAAATTTCTATGAACATTATTTTTCACATAACTAATGCAATGTACAACTTTATGACCATATTTGTTCCATGAAAAATAATAGCCATGGAAGAGAATTTGTAACCTGTTGGGATGCCTTGAATAATTTGGTCATGTAATTCTTCTTTTGTTGTTATTATACTTGACTTGTATCCATGGATCTTCCTTACCTTCTTTCTTCCTGATATTTTTTCCTTCCATTGCATTTTAATAAGTCATGAGTTCTTCTTTGTTTGATGTATTTGTTCCTTGCGAGCTTGACTCCCCTAACTTTATGTCTTGCCATATTTTACCTTTAGTATTTTCAACTTCCTTACTTAGAGAAATAATTTCCCATTCCAATATTTCACATTCTAACTCTCTTGCCTTTAACTGTTCTACCATATATTGTTCAATTGTCTTTCCCTCTTCAAATTTTACCTTGAGCTCTATGAGGTCTTGTAGAAGTTCCACCTCTGTTTCCTCATCCTCTTGGATTTGATCCTTAAAACTTGAATTCTTATTTATAACATTTTCTAAGTTTCTAAGAGCAGTAAAAAAGTCCTCTTTTATGTCGATCATGGCCTCTTCTCTATTTTCTAAGGTCATGTATATTCTTGTGGGATATTCCTTCAAGTTGTTAGGCTTTTTATGAAGCATCCCACTCTGATACTAATTGAAGAACATAAGCTTATACCAAGAGGGGGGGTGAATAGTATAAGATAATTTTTTACTTAGCATCAACAATATCAAAGCAGTAATCACTTCACACATCATCACACACATGAGAGACATGATTTAATGTGGTTCACCCAATGTGGGCTACTCCATAGAGAAAATATTCCTTATAAATTTTCTCAATAAATATTTTGGGAATCATTACCTATTACAATGTTTATGGACCTCTATCCAAAGGAGACACCAATCCCCTATGCTTTGATTTGTGGATCTCTTTCCACATGAGAATTCTTTCCCATTTTCTCTGGTTCATGGAACTTGATCCAGGAGATCTCTATCTCCTCAACTGATTTGTGGATCTCTTTCTATGGAAAAACTCTATCTTCTCATCTCATTCATGAATCACACTCAACATGAGACCTCTATCACCATTACTCTGGTTTGTGGATCTCTTTCCATAGGAGAACTCTATCCCATTTGCTCTACTCAAAACTGATCAATATAGCTCATAAATATTCTCATAAATCTACCTCTAATATGCTCATAAGTCTACCTCTAATCCACTCACAAATCTACCTCTAATTTGCTCACAAGTCTACCTCTAATCTGCTCATAAGTCTTCCTTGAATCTGCTCACAAACTATCTCAAAACCTGCTCAGAATCTTCTCATAAGTGAACCTTAAAATTAATCAAAATCTATCTCAAAAACATGTTTAGAGTCTGCCTCTAACCTACTCATAAGTCTACCTCAAAAATTTTTGCTTGCTCTTATGGAGATATGTCTTCAAAAATTTATCTCACACACAATATCTTTTGCAACTATAAAATGGTTAGCACAACACTTCTTTATGAGTTAGCAATTCTTTAATATGTGTGCCCAATTAAATTCCAAACCACTCTTTTGGTTTCTCAAACTATAACATCAACTCATATAATCAAACCCTTCAAAAAGAACAAGAATCCAAATAATTAAAATACCTCATACACCTTTTAACTCCCTCTTAACTTCTAAACACATTCATAACAATTTTAACAAGGATTCTTATTACTCCAATAGTTCACTTTCAAAATGATTCATTATAATTTCCTCAAAAAATAAATGTATGAAATAATAATAAAAAATAATTCCCTTATATCTCCCAAGAACAAAAACGCTCATAATAATCAATTAAACCACATGCGCCTACCCTCAACTTTAGCAACTACCAAAATCAATTTGTGCTTACCAAAAATGCTACCGTGAAGATTCAAACACAGTGCCTACTGCCTGCCAGCGTACTAGCTTCCCTTGGGCTACCACTAGGCCAACTGCCCACACAAGGACATAATACCACGATGCACTCTTTAACCACTTTTCACCCTTCTTGCCAGCAAAAATAAAAAATATTGCCATCAAGATTCGAACGTAGGATCTACCATTCATCAGGGCCTTAGTGCACTATGGAATACCACTAGGCCAACCATACACACAAGGAAAAAATACCACGATGCACTCTTTAACCACTGCTCACCCTTCTCACTAGCAAAATAGAGAATCTGCTACCACTGGGAATCGAATTCAAAATTTATCATCCGCTAGTGACTTAACGCTATCAAGCCTGCCGCTAGGCCAATCATCTGGTTGGTGATAAGGGCATAATATCCTTATTCATCTATGTTTTTATTTTTGCTTTCCAAACTAAAGACTTTCATCCACCTTGCACACGAAATTCACATCAAATATTAATATTAATCACTCACCTCATGCATTGAAAAACTTATGTTTTGGCCTTCAAACTTTATCATATAAATACCAAATTTTCTCCATGCTTGGACGTCGGTGGAGTTTAAAAATTTAAACTTTATTCTTTGCGCCAAACCCACTTAGGGTTATAAAGCATTAGAATATAAATATTATAATTATTTTATAATTAACCTTAGGCTGTCTCTTAACAAATTTAATATTATAATAATAAATATTATAATATTATTTCCTTTGGGCCTAGGTATTTCCTTCCTTAACCTTAGGATTTATCTTAACAACTTTAATATTATAATAATAAGTATTATAATATTATTTCCTTTGGACCTAGGTATTTCCTTCCTTTAGGATATTTAGATAATCTTTTGGCCAACCATGTGGAGCTTTATATCAAATCTCTTGGGTTTAAAATATAAATATTTTAACCCTTTTTTTTATCAATTCCCTTGCACTAATATGAACTAAATTTTGACATCAATGACAACATAATTACTTAAAATTTCCAACAAAATTGAAATCTAATAAGACAATTCTGCAAGTAACATTATATTTTTTAAAAGAGTAATATCAAATTTATTATAGAAACATATCAAGTCGAAGAAGATGAAAAATATATTTATTTTAAAAAATAGATGAAAAATATCTATGACAAAAAAAGCTAGAAAATCCACTTGATTATTTCTTAGTTAACCTAACAATAAATGTTTGTTATTTTAATAAGAGCAACTTTAATAAAAACCACACATAACTTATTAAAAAAAAAAAAAAAAAATACTTTTAAAGACATGTATTAGAGTAATATTTTTAAGAAAAATATTTTATTTTGGTATATAATTGTATTCCACTACACTTGAAATTTCACATGTTTTTACCATCTTTCAAATATTACAAGTAACACTAGCACATAAAATTTTAAATTAATTTAAATTTATAGTTAAAAATATTGTTGCTATTGCATTAAGAAGTTCCATTCATAGTACATATTTATTGGTACTCCAACAATTAATTTTATAATTATTTTTATTAATAATATATATATATATATATATATATATATATATTATCTCGCTGGCATTAGTTAAATAGGTTAGATTTTTCAACATTTCAAGGAGGAGACCCAAAATACGATACATGGAAAATATCCAAGATTTGTTGTAATACCATGCAATACAAGTGGAGCCCATTTTAATCCCCTATATAACCCATTATAAAATAATAACATTTTAAACTCAACTTAGTGATGCAAGTGATATTTCAATAAATTGCATAATAGTATTACTTTATTATATTATGATTGTAATTTTATTTTGCATTTTAACTTAGCAAATAATAAAATCAAAATAAAACATCCTTGTGGGAACACCTTAGTGGTATGTCTTTGGACTGTCATTTAGAAGACCCGAATTCAAATCACTATGGGGTGTACGTATCATCATAGGGAATCAATCATCTAGAGGTGTGTGAGTTTATTTACAAATAATAATAGAAAAATAATTAATCATTGAATTGTATTAATAATATTATATTGTTATTACATTTTTTCAAGAAAACAAAATTCATATTAATGAGAGAGCAAAATGAGTTTATTAGTACATAACTTGAAGAAACTATTCGAAAAAAAGAACAACAAAAAATAAATGACAAAGTTTTAACAAGAGAGCAATTAGAGACTCTATAGCTAGCAAGGGAACCAAAATTTGTAGTTCCAAAATTTTCATGAGCACTCTAAAGATTAGAGCTGCAAGAAAATCTGCAAGCACCAAAAACATAAAAGGCATTGAAAAAATAGGGAAGCCAAAGTTTAGTTTTTTTGAAATATACCATAATCCAAAATGCAAGAAAACATCACTTAGATAGATGACACAAAAATTATAAGTCTAGAGTGTGAGTCTATAAAACCTTCACTACTCGGTTCTTATCAAAAGCTTTGATGATTGTAACATTTTTTTATTAGTAGAAAGGTTTTGAAAGGGTCCTTGAACCTTTTACAAAGCAAATAAAGGAGAAAATCCACTGGCCATAAAGCCAAAAAATACCAAAGAAAAGGAGCAACAAACACAACCAAACAAAAATAACTTAGGTAGAACAAACCCAAGAAAACAAACAACTGCAAAGAAGGACAGATCCAAGAGGGATAATTACTCCACCATTTCCATCACATTATCACTTTTAAAAATGGATGATAATCAAAACTAAGGTGTACTACTCAACGACAAGGTGGAAATTTCGAGCGAGTCCTAATTGGATTCGGGTCCTCGGGTCAACATAGGAAAAAAATATTTTGTTTTTCAAGATCTCTAACATCACAAGATTGTTTAAATACAAGGTAACCTTCCATGTGGGCTTATGGAGTAAACTATGGCTGATAGAACTACAAGAGGTGAAGCCTCTTTATGGAATGCAATTCATCGTGTGACCCAGCTTACAGAAGATAAATATCATCAGCATGATTGGTTGTCTTGAGGTGTTGTGAAAATTTAGTCTACCACACATGAAGGATCTCCTCTATGACACCTATATTGGCCAACCAATCTGCTGCCTTATTCCCTTATCTATAAACATGTTGGATAATAATATTGGAATACTTGCTTATAAGTCTTCTACACTCACCAATAATGTTGCATAGATTCCACGATGGAGATTGGATGACTTTGAGGTAGTTGATGATGTATAATGAGTCTCCTTCAATAATGATTATTTCAAAATTGAAACCATCCAAGATAAGCAACCCTTGATATAGGGCTCTTGCTTCAACCATATTATTTGTTTCAAGGCCAATGTTTTTGGCATAGGCGAAGATAATTCTCCCACAGTCATTTATAACTATACCTCCACCATACGCTGCTTTAGGATTTCCTTTAGTTGCCCCATCGAAGTTAACCTCGATCCACTATACAAGGGGAGGGGTCCACCTATACTAGACCTATCAAATCCTAGCTGATGCTCGTAATATTTGAAGAAATTTGACTCAATATAAGAGGAAAATTCTAGCTCTTAAGACTCTAGATCTCAAATTATTTTTTGAACTTATACTAAGAGTCAAATATAGGAGAGCCAAATTTTTAAATAGTACCAAAAAAATAAAGGAGCCAAAGTCTTAAGTATATTTAGAATTTTCATATGTTCTATCGATTTCATGTTATTCTTTGCCACTTCTCTATTGCTAAGCTCTTTTCATTATGATTCTAAAAATGAAACACTCTCACCTTATAGCATTGTTGGTGAGTGCATCTATGTTTTTATTAAATTCCATTTGAATGTGAAAAAATTGGACATGAGTAAGCTATTAATGAAGATCTTTATTCTATTCAAGATGATCTATTTCTAGCTCAAGAGGTAATCCACTCAATGCAAAAATATGGCATCATAGGAATGTTCATAAAATTGTATATGTCAAAGGGTTATGATAGGTTGGAGTGGAGCTTCTTGTCAAGGATGATGATAGCCTTCAATTTCTCTTAGGATTGGATATAATGGTTTATGAGTTGCATCTCTACTTCAACATACTCAATGTTAATAAATGGTCTTCCCTCACAATTTTTTTGGATTCACTCAAGTCCTTCATGAGGAAGATCCTTGTTCCTTTTATCTTTTTCTCATATTGGCTTAAGGATTAGGTAGACTCATCTTGAGGATAATACAATAGGGTTTGCTAGCATGTATCAATGTGGGTGAGGAGGTTTTGACTCACCTATAGTTTGTGGATGACATAGGATTGGTGGGAGTGGCCAACCTCAAGAAAGAAAGAATGACTAGATATAGTTTTAATGTTTACCTTAGGGCCACAAAACAAGTCATCAATGATAAGAAATCCAAAGTGGTCTTCTTCAATATTGATCATGTTAGCTTTTGATGAGTATATGATATAGGAAATGCAACCAAAATATGCAAGATAAGCAAGCTATGATATCTATATGATAATGGCACTATAATATGCAAGAAAATAAAGAGATAAATTTCTACAATAACTCAACAATATACCATTAATGAAAGATCACAAAAATAGTACAATATTGTATAATGGAGGACATAGACACTCCATAAACTGTTTTAAAGAAACTACATTGTACCACACTACCAATATATACTATGCACACTCTATATTCTCTCCTCTCTATTTTACTCACTATAAGGTCTTTATATAGGAATATAGGTTCCTTGGACCTTACTCTATATTTGACTCTATCCTATGACTCATGTACATGTGGATTACATGCACATTTACATAATTGCATATTATGACACTTGTGCATTTATTACATGCTAAAGTAACTACTTAAATTTACTCTAAAGTAAAATCCTCCTATAGTAATGTATCAAAGGTGGTACATTGATATGTACCCAATAATGTAATATATTATCTAACAGATCAAAGGCTTCAAGACAAAATTTTAGAGATATTGGGATTCATGAGCACTTCTCTCCTACTGGTCTCTTTGGGGGTCCCTTTGCATTTTAAAAAACTAAATATAACTATTTGGAGGAATCTTTTGGATCATATCAAAGAAATAATTAACCATTGGTATCACAAATGGTCAAACTTTGGGGTTAGATTAAATTTTTTGTAGTCAATCATTTAGGCCATGCCAATTTTTAAATTTTCTATCCTTGTTGCCCCACATACCATATGGAAAGAGTTGGACAAGATGACTAGGAATTGTTTTTGGAGAGTAAAAGGAGAAAGGAATATGATAATATCCTTGCAGTCTACACAATGAAGGATGGATATGATAATATACTTGTAGAACCTCCTCATGCATATCAGGATGAGGATTGGATAAAGATTTGGAAGTTCAAGGGTTGGTCAAAAGTAAATTTCATTACCTAGCAGTTCACGTATAAAGGAATTATTAATTTTGATAATTTAAGACATAGGGAAATCCTTTATCCATCCCAATGTGTTTTATGCTACAAAAATAAGGAAACATTTGATCACTTGATGTTTGAGTGCATGTTCATGTGTTATATTTAGGAGCAATGAGTTTTAGATTATAAAATCTAAGCAAATAGTGATTTGAATTGGATTAGTATTTGGGTAATATGGAAGAGAGGCAAATCTAAATATGAAGTGCTTCATATCAAGTAGAGGCTTGGATTAAAATTTATTTGGTGGCAAGTATGGTTGGAGAGAAATCACTGAATCTTTAGAGAAATATTTTTATCCTTGGATTACATCTATCTGGTCATTTGGAGCAAATTATTAAAAATTATGGTAGTGTATTCTAAAGAGGAAACATAAGCTGATATAGAAGTGATGGAGAATGAACCTAAAGTGTTGGAGGGGTAGGATAGAGCTAGTTGAAAAACATCCCTAGAAGGCTAGATTAAAATTTAATATTGATGGAGCTCCAAAAGGTAATCTAGGTAGAGAAGGAATTGGAGTGGTCTATAGGAATCATGTTAGGACAATGCTCTAATGGGAACTTCAAGGCCTAGATAGGGTCATAAACAATTAAGCATAAGACTTAGCTATCAAATATGCTTCTATCTAGGACGTAATACAAGGTTATAGGAGGATAATCATAGAATCTGATTCTCAAATCTTGGTAAGAGCTTTGGATTGTATGAGAAACCTTGCTTTGGAGATATGGAGGTTGAGGATTCTTGTTACCCTAATTAAGGAGTTGTAGAGGGAATTGGATGATGTGACTATGATTTATGTTGGTAGAGCTTAGAATAAAGTGGTAAACTTCTTGATTAAGATGAGTACCGAGAAGGAGGTAGGGGTTCAATGACACAGTGACATGGCTATTAAGGATGAGAGGACATTTGCGAGTGAATTTAGTGTTTGGCTAATTTAGATAGCTATTGCAAACATATGGTTTAGGAGATTTGGATCCAATATAGATCCCATTTTAGTCTTGTAATATGAAGTTATTAGTTATGGAAGTTTGTTAAAAAGTTAAAAAGAGAAAATGGGTGCTCTTACTAGCTAAGGTTGGGAGGAGTCTCATCCCAACTTGTAAATAATCTTGTTTTAATGTAATTTTTTTAAACTCTTTTAAAAAATAAAAGATGATATGAAGTTGAAGAAAGTTGACCTTTTTATCATTGAAAAAATATTTTATAATGAAGGCAAAGTCTCCATAAATATGCAGATTTCTTATTTGTTGATCTATTGTCAATTTCACTCCCATTTCTCAAGCCAATGCCTCTGTAATAATGTTAGAAGTGGTACCTAAATTGATGCAATAATTGATAGCATGCAATTTTCCTTCTATCATTATCATACCCCTTATTGTTGCTATGCTTGGATTTGTCTTGGATGCCCCACCAAAGAACAAAGAAAGAATATAAAAATTATATTTTTTGATTAGGTTTAGTTCTTGAGCATTTAAGCTTTGCTGATTTTGCTTATGCTTAAAAATTGCTTTCAAATTAATAACTATTCGTTTGATTATTATTTCAAAGATAACACTTTTTTTTACTTTTTTCCCTTTTCCTTCAAAGATCAATCTATTTCTATCTTTCCCAATGTTTCAAATAACAAAAAATGAAAAAATTATACAAATACATTTAATTAATGATTTCCCTTTAAAGACCTATTTGTATTTAAATTACCAATTAATTAAAGATTCTTTCATATTCAATGAACCTCATAAGGATAAATCCAATTAATACTACTTGAATCCATATTGGAATAGCTTATTTGCACTCAACAAATAGATGGGATATGGTGTCACTATTCTCCATGTAGTTGGAACACACCTGAAAACCCACTATATTCTTTTTTTTTTTAAATTATCACGTATTAAAATCTTCTTTTATAAAAGATAAATATTTAAATACCAAGAGATAAATTTATTTTCCAGATAAAAACCAATCTCTTATTGAAAGCTCCATCTAGTTGCAATTGAGTACTGCTTTGGACCATGTAAGAATTTGATACTAAAAGGGAGACAATGTAAGAATACTAAGGTAACAGTTACATGGTCTTCCTTTTTAGTATTTGCCAAACTGTTCTAGTCTTCAAACTCTTAAAAAACCAATACCAATGACAAATAAAAAATGCGATATAATAAAACTAACTGTAAATTCTTCCCATTTATATTTTGATTTTAGTGTATTCTACGTGGAAGCAGAGACGTTTAGTTTGGCCATGTGTGGCCCAAACTAAACGCTTTTGCTTCCACGTGGAATCCAACTTTTCTGAGCCATATACAGGACTGGCCTCCATCTCTCCCCACAACCAGACTTGACAGACAACATGGCAACGAGCAGCGGTGCACCTCTAAACGCCGAACTTCTGAAAGCGTCGAGGGTCATTCCCGACGTCGTGGAGGACGTGGGGGAGCCCTTCCTGGACCTGCGGGTGGTCTATAAGGACCAGATCGAGGTGGCCAGCGGGGTGGCCATGAGGGTACAACAGACCCAACACAAGCCCCGCGTCGAGATGCGGGGCCGCCCCTTTGGATCCGCAGAGGACCTTTACACCCTCCTCATGGTGGACCCCGACGCCCCCAGCCCCAGGGAGCCCAGCTTCAGGTGTTTCCTCCACTGGCTCGTCATCAACATCCCTGGCGAAACTCCCCCCACACAAGGTAGGAAAATACTATAGCCTGAGTGGGCCCAATAGAGTTAGAGTTCTAATAGATTTCGAATCCTGTTGGGGTAGAGTCATAAGATAATAGTAAACATCATCTTCCATTACATCCTCTATGAAGGTCTGGTGTATGGATTATAATGTAATTCATAATGTAGCTGACCTCAAAAACTACTTTACCTGCTTTACTTGCACCGGCTAAAACTACTTTTTTGAATTTATATGCTAGAATCTTTAGCCGCCATGAATCTGTATATATTTTTTAATTTTTTTTGAATTTATATGGTAGAATCGGTAGCCGCCATGAATCTGGGCAGGCTATTCCGCAGAGATTTTCACGCAGACCGTCCCTATAAACACACAATCATTTTTCATAGGAAAGGGATAAGTGTTTAATCGTCCCGGAGATTTGACCCTTGGATCTCCACCCCATTATGGGGTCAATTGATCTACACCTACCTTGGACCTGGCAGACACTATAATTTATAATTTAGGTTTTATAATTTATTTATTGTCATAGTTCTGTCTGTGCAGAGATATGGGAAACGGGAGAGGAGGTAGTGTCCTACGTCGGCCCGGACCCTCCCATGGGCACCCATCGTTATGTGTTTCTCCTCTTCAAGCAGGTATGTCTATGGCGTACTCTTTTCTTTTATTATTATTATCAATAATAAAGGGGTAAGTTTGTTATTGACATTAGTGTGTTTGATTGGTTTTGGTAGAAAGGGGAGATCAATCAGGATCCAGTTGTGGATAGAAAGTTTTTTAATGTGGGTAATTTTAGGAAGCAACATCAGCTGAGCCTGCCGATGGGGGGATCATACTACTATGCCATGAAGGACGATCAGTTTGAGCACACAGGGAATCAGTCTCCTTTTATCAGCCCCGTTCTCCAATAGAGGTTTCTGATTTTTAGGGGTGTAATAGTGATAGGACAAATTCAGTAATTCGGCATTACATATGACGTTGTCTTTCGTTACTCTTACGTCTTTTGTTGGGAGAAGACTCGATGAAGTGGAGCTCTGGTCATCTTTGGGTTGGAGCTGGGCTTGTAAATAGCATATAACATGATATGTAATTTTTCATATTTTAAGAGTTGGTATAGTTTGTGTAACTGTAATCAGTTAAAGAAAGGATATACATACACTAGATTACATGATATATGTGAACAATTTCCTCCTCTCCTTCGCATTGAAGTTTTAAAAATGGGTATAGTTTGTGAAAAACTTCAAAATTTTCATGTTATAATCCCAGACTGTGAATGTTTTAAAAATGGATTTGTGTGAACAACTTCCTCCTCTTCATTCACTGCAATTGCTTATATATGCACAAATTGGTATAGTTTGTGTACAAGTATGGACAAAATTTAGTTAGCCCATGGTCTTCAACGTGAACAAGTTTCTCCTCTCCTTCCTCTCTAGACATATGTTTTTGTTATACCTGCCCTAGGGAAGAACATGGTGACTGCAGATTCGATTTTACAAGACTCGTTATGCAAATCAAATGCATGCTTTTTTTATAGTTTATATTCCATTAGCATTTTTATTAATATTATACCAAGTGCGGAGACCTTGTGTCCCAGCCGTATGCAGTTGTATATATATAACCAAATACAGTGAAAAATATGGCATGTAAAGATGGAGAGTAAAGAAAGATAGAAAGAAAGCATTGTTAAAAGAGGTTCAAGCTTTTAATGCATGATGCATCCACTTTTATTATCTTCGTATATTTGTTTACAGTTGAAACCCATCTAGCTGATGTATTCGTCATGTGCAAGCTATAGTGACAGGGAATATATTACTCTTTCTATTTAAGAAGAGAAAGAAGGTATAGTAGCATTCATTCTCCAAAATGAAAAGAATATATATAGAACACCCATTTTCATGTTAAAAATTCCATAATTGGATTAAAGGGATAAGAAGAATAGATACAGAGAACCATTTTCATATTAAAAAATCCAGAATTGGATTAAGGCACTAAGTTCTATGTGGAAACCTTAGAGCCTAAACACAACGTCCCGGTCCTGTTTCTTGTTTCTGGGAATGAAACTAAATCGGCTTTAAAAATGGGTTTTCTGTCATCTTGCAACGTAATTACAAGCCCCTCTGTAACACCTTTGCAATGTCACAACACCTCTTTAACATCTTAAAGAAGGATTGCGTTTTGACGCCATTTTAATACAAACAGAATCTCCCTCGAGGTGTTATCCTTGTTCTGTAGAACTTTAGGCAGAGAGAGTTCTTCGCAAATTGCAGTCTCTCTTTTAAAATAAAAGGGGTCTCTGGCAAGCTTATTCCACTCATTAATTATTGTTGAGAAAATGTTACTACATTGTATAAGGTTAGGCTTCTTCAATGCTTTACTATATTGTTTTACTTTCCTTTACCGTTTTGATAATGGTTGCCCCAACTTTATGGAATTCTACTTCCAATTAGAGAAATGCTTTATTATATTGTTTTACTTTCCTTTACCATTTGATAATGGTTGCCCCAACTTTATGGAATTCTACTTCCAATTGGACAAACACTTTCTGCACTACTAAATAGTAGATTCTCAATAGTTCAATTCATTACAACATCATCAAAGGTTTCTAAATGTCATTCATCTCTCTTTCCTGAGAACAACTTCTCCAGAAAGAAGTTTATGATTAACATACTAAGAATACCCTAGAGATTTAGGGAAAAACAAGAGACAGGAAGATCATATTGGAACGAAATTCAAAAGAATACCCTAGAGATTTAGGGAAAAACAAGAGACAGGAAGATCATATTGGAACGAAATTCAAAAAACGAGAGACATGGACGAAATTCCAATTCTATGGACGAAATTCCAATCATAAAAAAAAATGGACGAAATTCCAATCATAAGAAAAAAAAAAATGACGAAATTCCAATTCCAATCATAAGATAAGAGACATGGACGAAATTTCAATCATAAGAAAAAATAAGGCGAAATTCCAATTCCAATCATAAGAGACATGGACAAAATTCCAATCATAAAAAAAAAAATAAGAGACATGGACGAAATTCCAATCATAAGAAAAAAATAAGAGACATGGACGAAATTCCAATCATAAGAAAAAAAATAAGAGACATGGACGAAATTCCGACATGGACGAAATTCCAATCATAAGAAAAAAATAAGAGACATGGACGAAATTCCAATCATAAGAAAAAAAAAAAAAGACATGGACGAAATTTCCAATCATAAGAAAAAAATAATCAGAGTGGAAAGTGGAAACCATGTAATAAGTAACAAAATTTTAATTATGCAATATGATACTAGGCAGGTATTAACGTGGAATCAAAATTCCAACATTTCCAACATACACATGTATTAACTTGAAACAAATTCCAATCATTGTATTAACTAAACAAATTCCAATCATTGAATATGTCACGAGACAGTATTAACTTGGAAGGAATGAAATTCCACTCATGGAATATGCCACTTGGAAGGAATGAAATTCCAATCATGGAATATGCCACTAAATAATCATGGAATATGAAGATCCCAATGAAATGAAATTCCAATCAGAGTGGAATGAAATTCCAATCATGGAATATGCCACTAGATAATCATGGAATATATGAAGATCTCAGTGGAATGAAATTCCAATCATAGAATAAAGATGGAATAAAGATCAGAGTAGAATGAAATTCCAATCATTGAATAAAGATGAAATAATCATAGAATAAAGATGAAATAATCTCAGTGGAATGAAATTCCAATCATAGAATAAAGATGGAATAAAGATAAGAGTGGAATGAAATTCCAATCATAGAATAAAGATGAAATAATCATAGAATAAAGATGAAATAAAGATCATAGTGGAATAAAATTCCAATCATAGAATAAAGATGAAATAAAGATCAGAGTGGAATGAAATTTCAATCATGGAATAAAGATTAAACTAACCTGAATTTTAATTATGAAATATGTCACTAGACATTTCAATCATGAAATAGTGGCTATGAAATATGTCACTAGACATTTCAATCATAGAATACGCCACTATTCAAAATTAACACCTCTAAAAGTTAAAGGTGATAATTTTGAATGTAAGAGTTAAATTTATTTTCCAAATAAAAGCCAATCTTTTATTGAAAGCTCCATTTGCAATTGAATACTGCTATGGACCATGTAAGAATTTGATACTAAAACCATGTAAGAATACTAAGGGAACAATTACATGGTCTTACTTTTTAGTATTCTCTACAGTGTTCCAGCCTCGAAACTCTTAAAAAACCAATAACAATAACAAACAAAACAAAAAATGATATAATAAAACCAACTCATTTATAGTTTGATTTTGTTGTATTCTACATTGAAGTAGAGACGTTTAGTTTGGCCATGTGTGGCCCAAACTAAAGGCTTGTGTCTCCACGTGGAATCCAACTTGTCTGAGCCATATAAAGGACTGGCCTCCATCCCTCTCCACAACCAGAATTGGTAGGCAACATGGCAACAAGCAGCGGTGCACCTCTAAACGCCGAACTTCTGAAAGCGTCTGGAGGGTGGGGAGTTAACAACAGATTTGAGGGTGGAGGGTGGGGAGTTAACAACAGCAGGGTCATTCCCGACATCGTGGAGGACGTGGGGGAGCCCTTCCTGGACCTGCGGGTGGTCTATAAGAACCAGATCGAGGTATCCAGCAAGGTGGCCATGAGGGTACAACAGACCCAACACAAACCTCGCATCGAGATGCGGGGCCGCCCCTTCGGATCCGTAGAGGACCTTTACACCCTCCTCATGGTGGACCCGACGCCCCCAGCCCTAGGGAGCCCAGCTTCAGGTGTTTCCTCCACTGGCTCGTCATCAACATCCCTGGCGAAACTCCCCCACACAAGGTAGGAAAATACTATAGCTTGAGTAGACCCAATAGAGTTAGAGTTCTAATGGAGTTGGAATCCTGTTAGGGTAGAGTAGGTACAAATAGATAATAGTAAACAACATTTTCCATTAAATTCTTTATGAAGGTCTAATGTAATTCATAATGTATTTGACCTTAAAAACTACTTTACCTCTATTATATAGACATTATATTTTTCTTATTTGTTTTTTAATTTACATGGTAGCGGTCATTTATTTGTTTTTTAATTTACATGGTAGCGGCCATAAATCCGGGTAGGTTATTCCATACAAATTTTCGCGGAGTTTGTCCCTATAAGCACCTACATTCATTTTAAACCTTTACTTCACTAAAAGCACAAGGAAAGGAACAAGCATTCAATTCCACGAAACACAAGGAAAGGAACAAGCGTTCAGTTCCACTCTGCCCCTTATGGGTTTTATTGAACCTATTGGTCTACACTGACCTCGCAGACACTATAATTTATAATTTATTTATTGTTATAGTTCTCTCTGTGTAGATATATGGGAAACAGGAGAGGAGGTAGTGCCCTACATCGGCTTGGACCCTCCCACGGGCACCCATCGTTATGTGTTTCTCCTCTTCAAGCAGGTATGTCTATGGCATACTCTTTTCTTTTATTTTTATAATAAAGGGGTAAGTTTGTTATTGACATTAGTGGTTTTGATTGGTTTCGGTAGAAAGGGGAGATCAAGGTGGATCCATTGGGGATAGAAGGTTTTCTAACGTGGGTAATTTTAGGAAGCAACATCAGCTGAGCCTGTCGATGGGGGATCATACTACTATGCCATGAAGGACGATCAATTTGAGCACATAGGGAATCAGTCTCCTTTTATCAGTCTCGTTCTTCAATAGAGGTTTCTGATTCCTAGGGGTGTTGGAGCTTGATTTATTTCTATTATTAGTATGTTTTTTTTTATTTTAATGGGGCAATATTCCCTATAAATATCTCTAGTTGTAATAGGTAATATTTAGGTGGTTTGGTGTGATGTTGAGAATATTTTATTCTCATATATTTATCTTTTACCCACTTGGGAGATTCGTCTGTTACATATTCTCATGTATCTGTCTTTTACCCACTTGGGAGATTCGTCAGTTACATTCCCAAGCTATATATTGTAATGGCTTATCATGAATTAATCAGTTCAAACTAATTTTGGCTCACATGTGGTATCAGATTTAGGTTTGAGAGAAACCTTGCTGAGAAGAAAAGGAGTTTTAATTACTTTTGTTGTGATTGAGGAGCTCGCCGCTGTTGAACTGTGGTGACATCTCGATGTTGACGTCCTATTTTTTGAAATTTTGTAGAACTATGTGTTGAAAGGTGTATCACACTATTGGATGGATGTGAATCATGATTCGTTTAAGCCTGCATTGAAGCCTGCATTAAGACTGTGTTAAAACCTTGTGTTAAAGTCTATGAGATGTATTGTTGTGAGATGATTTGCTGTGAGAAATAAATCTAGGATGTTGCTGAGTGTGGAGTGTTAGGGTAAACTAGGTAGTATATTGCATTATACTACATAGGTTATTACATTTACTTTTCTACCATAGGAGATATTTACTATTCTATGAATTACCTCATAGTTAACTAAGGTTAATTAGTTAGGTTGTTAGAATAAATCTATTATTAATCATCGTTAGCACTTCTAATGCTAAGTGGTCAATAATCCTATTTTGTAACCTACTTAAGCTTCTAAGTTGAATGCAACTTCTAATGTTCGATTGATCATCATTTTCTTAATATTTTTGTGGCATCAAAGCCTTTTTTTTGCTCGCTCGAAGGACGAGTTGGTGTCATTTGGTATCCACCAAACCCACCTCGACAAGCGAGCTCAATGGCAGGAGTGGCTATAGGCCAAACATTGGCCAGGTCAAATTGACCTGCCAGGACCCAGCCCACTATGGGGTCGATCGGCCAACACGATCATCGAGGTGATCATGATTTGATCGATCGCTCGTACGGCTAGGCTCTCAAATTTTTTCATGTTGAAGCCTATCAGCCCGTGATCTCATGGTCATCCTTGGCCAATCGGGACCATGCTAACTCCTGCAGACCACACGTGGGATTGGCCTGCGCTGTCTCCTATAGTCTACACGCAGGATCGTCAGGTGGGCAATAGTGCCCTCCTTATCCCACGTGGATGTGGCCCTCATAGACTAGGAGAGCCGAGATGGCAGGCGAGCCCTCCCCTCCTAGCTGGACGCACACACTCCATACCACATTAAGATCTGAGAGGGCAGGCGCACCCTCTTATCCTCGACAACCTTGGCATCCGTGAGGGCAGGAGGCCCTTCGATCCGCGTAGATCTGTGCCACATGGCAAGATTTGGATAACTCTAGATTACACGCACCTCGAGGTGCTAACTTGGATGCTCACTGGATAGACCACCTAACATGGACCTGACACATGGATGACATCCACATGAAAACCTGACTCGACTGACACATAGCGAACAACCACTGGATGACACGACACGATAGACCCTTTGGCGCCATCTGGCGGCATCCAAAAGGGTATCGGGTTGGACCAGGATTTTTCCGCAGGCAATCACATACCAAGGGGCGTGCTGCAGATTTTGAAGCCTTCGGCATCCCCTGTGGGATGCATGTGGGATAAATCCCACTGCAGTCCCATGGAAGCTTGTAGGCTTCTTGAAATACTACACGTCGGGGCTTTTTCTCCAAGCCCTCCGATAGCTTGGTTGGCCAAGGTGGACACTTGGGCCTAGCGGGTCGCGTTTTCGAGCCCGCGTGACTCCCAAAAATTCTTTTTTGAAGGTTTTAAACTCTATTCTCTCAACTTTTTTTTTCTAAAGTTTTTTATGCTTGATTTAAATATTTTTTTTAGTATTTTTTTATAATTAAGTATTTTTTTTGGATTTAATCATCAATTAAAGCAAAATGGTTGATTTTTTTTTCCAAAAATAAGCTTTATTATAAAAATTATTCAACTTTAAAAGATATTTTTTTAGCATTTTTAAGAACTAGGAGATTTTTGAAAGGATACAAACAACACCTTCATTTTTTTTTGCAATAAAATCCTCTAAAGTTCTATAGTTTTCTTCACAAGTTTTTTGAGATACAAGACATAGAAACTCAAAATTCTATTGCAAATCAAAGAAATTGAACACATTGGCAAGGACAAAGGTCATTTTTTCTTTGCAACAAAATCCAAAATTTGCTTTTGTTTTTTCCTTCACAATGGAGATATAAGACATAAAATTGCAAAATTTTTTGTTGTAAAGCTTGAAAAATATTTTTTGAATCTATTTTCTCCTTATGCTTGAGTGTTGAAGATAAAACCAATGTCGTGTGCCAACTGGTCTGGAAGCCTTTCAAACGTGGGTTGTGTGTCGACTTGTCTTGAAAGGAGTGCTCAATTTTTTTTTCTCAATTTTGTAAAAATTAAGGGGGGATAGAAGTCATATTTTGTGATTCTATTTTTTGCAAAATTGTAAAGAGAAAGGGGGGATATTTCAAAGTAAGAAAGGTGCATTCTCAATTTTACTCGAGACTTTTTCTTAAAAATTGACTATACTAGGTGCATTTTTGGTTGCATCCGACACCTATAGTGATAATAATTTGGGTTGCTCTCTTGTTTTGATTATTGCACTAAAAATCATGTTTTTTGTGTGCAATTAAACAATCATATAAAACATTGAAGAAGCATTTCACAAAACCCAAATTTCACTACAATCATGCTACACCTTGCACAGGTTAAACAAAGTCAATTTTTTTTTACTCCTCACCCAAAGGTCAAAATCCAAACACCTTGATTCACTCTCTTTGTTTAGCTTAATTTCCTAAAACTTTCCATCCTTCTTGAAGGGTGTTAAGGCAGGTGCCATTAAATATCTTAGAGAGCACAATCAAAAGTCTTTCAAAACCTACCCCTTTAACTTGCTCTATTTTGTTTGGCTTAAAATCCTCAAACTTTTCATCCCTTGTTAAGGGTGTTAAGGCAGGTTCCATTAAATATCTTAAAGAGCAAATTAAAATTATTTCATATACTCTTTTGAGGGTATACTGCAAAGATAAAGTCATCTTAGTCATATCAATTTGAAACCTTAACCATGGCCATGATCAATAAGTATCTCACTGAGAGCCAACTGCTCAAAGGTTCAAATTATTCAGCCTAGAAAACTAAGATGAAAGCCATTTTAACTATAGATGAGATGTGGGGAATAGTGGATGGCACTGATTCTAGACCCACATCAGTAGGAGCAGAACAAACAACATATGATAAAAAGGATAAAATACTTTCCTTATTGATCTTGCTAGCTATTACTGATGACATACAACCTCATATAAGTGAAGCTAAAAATGGTAAGAAGGCATGTAATGCCCTAGCAACCATTTTTGAAAGAAAGAATCAATCAACAATTCTTAACCTTCAAACATAGCTTCATACTCTTCATATGAAATCTGGAGAGACAATAGAGCTATTCCTCTACAGAGTCACAGATAGAAAAACAAAACTACAAGCCTTAGGAGAAAAAGTGGAAGACAATGTCCTGACCTCAATCATTTTGAGGGCTCTTCCAGACTCCTATAGAATGTTGATCACTTCACTACAAGTCTATGGGAGGACAGTGACTTTTGTAGAGTTGGTAAATTTGCTTCAAACTGAAGAAGCTAATCAAATCCAAAGAGATGAGGCATCCAACAATGCACTTTTCTCAAACAAGAAAAGTGGAAAGAAAAAGTGGAATCAACAGAAAGGATCTTCTTATAACAAAGACAAGGGTAAAGGCAAAGAGATTAAGAAGAAGAAGCAGTATTGTAAAATTTGTGATAAAGACACTCATAAAACCAAAATATGTTGGTTTAAGAACAAACCGCCCAATGAAATGAACAAGGTCAAAAGAAGGGCAAAGGTAAACCAAATAACAAGAATAAACAGCAACAGGGACACATTGCCGCTAAAGATTCTAGTTTGAACTCTGAACGAGCACACAAAGTGCTCATGACACATACAAAATCCTCTCACAAGGATACCATTTGGTACATAGATTCGGGCGCTAGTAAACATATGATTGGCGATAAGTCCTGGTTTGAGACATTTGAGGCTCGAGAAGGTAGACCGATAACCATTGCTGATGATCAGACCTATCGAGTTCAAGAATAAGGAAGTGTTTCTGTATCCCTTATAGATGGATAATGTAAAATTCAAAAAGTTCTTTATGTATCGGGATTGAAAAATAATGCCTTGTCAGTTCCACAAATCCTAGATAATAACATGAATGTCAATTTCAAAGTGGACAAAGAAAAGAAACGTTGCTTTATCACTTAGAAAGAAAATTAGATAACAACAGGTTCATACAAACATGGTTTGTTTATCTTAGATGCAATTACCTCTACACATACTGCAATGGGAGTAACCTCAAAAGAGGCTACTTCTCTATGGCATAAGAGATTTGGGCATCTAAGCTCAGAGTATTTACTAGAATTTAGTAAATATAAAATGGTGAAAGGACTGCCTACTATTTCATCTACTTTGCCAGTGTGCTCAGATTGCTTGTCAAGAAAGCAACATAGAGTACCTTTTGAACCTAGCTCTTTTCGAGCTAAAGTACCTTTGGAGTTAGTTCTCACAGATTTGTGTGGTCCTATGTCTACTAGTTGTGGAGGAAAAAGGCATTTTCAATTGTAGATGATCACTCATGAAAAATGTGGGTCTTCTTCTTCTAATTGAAGTTTGAAGCATTTGACTATTTTTAGCAGTTCAAGAAGCTTGTTGAGAAAAAATCAGGATGTTTCATAAAGACCCTCCATTCAGATCGAGGGGCATAATACACATCAAAAGAATTTTCCTCATTTTTACAGAAACATGGGATAAAAAGATAGTTAATAACAGCCTATTCTCCTCAGTCAAATGAAGTTGTTGAGAGAATAAATCATTCCATTATGAAAATGGTTCGATGTATGCTTAAGGGAACCAATATTGAGCACTATTACTGGGCAGAAGCTGTAACAACTACAGTATATCTTCTAAATAGAGCACCCACAAGGGCTCTTGAATGTATGACTCCTCAGGAAGCATGGAGTGGAAGGAAACCCTCCATATCTCATATATGAGTATTTGGGTGTAAGGCTTTTATGCACATACCTAAGGAGAAAAGAAAGAAGTTAGATGAAAAGACCCTACAATGTGTTTTTATTAGATATGATGAACTCTCAAAATGCTATCGGTTGATAGATCCATTCACCAAGAAAATACATGTTAGTAGAGATGTAGTGTTTGATGAAGCTTTCACATATAACACTACATCAGTATACATGGAAGATAAGGAGCAACAACCACAGACTCCTCCACAACATAAAAAGCCTCATAAATGGTATACAAGTACTATGAGAGATTCCAAACTCACTTCACCACCAAATATCACTCTCAATCATCCTAAGACATGAAGCATGTCTAGACAGAGAAAGGCAGAAGAATCTACTTTAGTTGATGATATTTGTGCATATTTTCAAGAGATTTCTATTGATAGAGATTTAGAAAGTGGAGATGATATGGAAATTGATGAGGAGAGGGTTTACATGTCTTCATATGATGAAAATGAACCTTCTACAGTTGATGAAGCCCTTAGATAGCCTCAGTGGAAGGCAGCTATGGATGTTGAACATAACTCCTTCATGAAGAATAAAACATGGAAGCTGGTAGATTTGCCTAAAGGAAAGAAGCCCATAGGCTGCAAATGGGTTTACAAAGTCAAATATAAGGTAGATGGTACCATAGACAAGCATAAAGCCCATATTGTAGCAAAGGGCTATGCTCAAAAGGAAGGCCTTGATTATGAGGAAACCTTTGCACCCATTGCAAGGATGACCACCATTCGAGTTCTTTGTGCTATGATAGCACAGTTCGAATGGAAATTACATCAAATGGATGTAAAAAGTGCCTTTTTAAAGGATGACATAAAATAAGAGGTATACATGACTCAACCTCAAGGATTTGCTGAGGAAGGCCATGAGCAATAGGTTTGCAAGTTTGTCAAATCATTATACGGGCTCAAACAAGCCCCAAGAACATGGTACATTAAAATGGATAGTCACCTACTCCATCACGGATTCAAGAGAAGTCCATCTAATGCAAATATCTATATCAAGAGCATAGGTTCTGAAATAGTGATTCTTGTATTATATGTAGATGATCTGATCATCACTGGCACGCTATATAGATAGATGATTGGAAGCCTTATCTATCTGACAAATACTAGACCAGACATTACTTATGCTGTAAACTATCTTTCTCAGTTCATCTAGGAACCAAAGGCCTCACTAGAAAGCAGCTAAGCGTGTTCTTCACTACATTCAAGGTAGTGTAGAATATGGTATAGAGTATAATAAGAATAACTCATTATTCTTATAGATTTATATTGACTCTGACTATGTTGGATCCCTAGATGACAAAAAATCAACTTTAGGATATGTATTTCATCTTGGATCTGGTCCTGTATCATGGCATAGTAAAAAGCAACAGGTGGTTGCTTTATCTTCAATAGAGGCAGAGTATCATGCTACACATGGAGCTGTGTGTGAAGTGATATGGTTAAGTTGCATCTTGGCTACCATGGGCCTACCAAAGAAACTTTCTATTCACATGTTTTGTGATAACTCAGGTGTTTTAAACTTGGTCAAGAATCTAGTCCATCATGAACGCACAAATAATATTGACATGGATTTTCATTTCATTCCTGATGAATTTCCTAAACACAGGATCAAGCTCCAATACATTCCCATCGACAAACAGGTTGCTGACATCTTCACAAAGGCACTTGGACGTGTCAAATTTGAACTGTTTCGAAGTAGACTTTGTATATCAAAGTAATGTAATAAAGGGGGATGTTAGGGTAAAATAGGTAGTTTATTACATTATACTACATAGGTTATTACATTTACTTTTATACCATAGGAGATATTTACTATTATATGAATTACCTCCTAGTTAACTAAGGTTAATAACTAAATATATTATTTAGTTAGATTGCTAGAATAAATCTATTAATAATCATCGTTAGCACTTTTAATGCTAAGTGGTTAATAATCCTATTTTGTAACCTACTTAAGCTTCTAATTTGAATGCAATTCCTAATGTTCGATTGATCATCATTTGCTTAATATTTTTGTGCATTATTGCTTCATGGATGCCATGCTCAAGACAAACGTGGAAGACGTTGTAAGGAGACGTGTTTTACCTGGGCAGAAGATCATCCAGATCATCAAAAAGTGCAGCATCCTTTATTTTGTTAGTTGCAGACACAGGCCCAGAGAACATTAATATTTATGGTATAGTTGATAGGTCTGGATGACTAGTTGTGAAATCCAAGACCAGTGGATGGAAGTCTGTTATTTTTTATATTAATAAACCAAGGGTTAGCGACGCTAGCATTCTTTGGACTTGGCATAAACCTAGTTCTTTTATTGACTTGAGTGATGCAGAAGAGCAATGCATCTATGACAAATAATGTAAGCACGTGACTGGAACAGTTTAAATATTCTCTTGTGGGGGAATTTGTTAGCGATTCATACCAGGGGCGCTACCGAACATATGCTGTCTTTTTTGTTATTTTTGTGGTGAAGATCGCATTGCTGGCGACGAGGAGAGAAGGCGAATCCTGTGAGCATTGCACTCCTAAGACTGTGCACATTAGCACATGCTTCTGTGATTATTGGAATTCAGCGTTGTCTGTTGCATTTGAAAAAAATCATTGGGATTGAAATTCCACCAATGAGTAAGGAAGGAGCCACAACATTGATTTGTAAAAATGGCAAATGACAACATTAATTTCCTAGTCCCAGAATTTAGAGGAGACAACTATGACTACTGGTCAATCAATATGAAGCATTTGCTCATTAGCAAAGGTGCTTGGGAGATTTTGGAGTATGGCTACACAGAGCCAACCGATTGGAGTACTGTTCCAGCTGTCGATAGACAAGCAACAAGAGAGGCACAAAAGAATAATAGTATTGCAATATTCTACTTGCAAAAAACCTTGGATGAGAGCATTTTCCCAAGGATTGCAAGTTGTGCATCAACCAAATATGCATGGCAAGCTCTAAAAGAGAGCTATGAAGGCAACACTCAAGTCAAGCAAGTGAGATTGCAAACTCTAAAAATGAAGTTTGAAAATCTTAGGATGAAGGAAAATGAAAAGGTTGGAGACTATTGCATGATAGCCAAAGCATGTGTTGACAAAATGAAGACTCTTGGTGAAGAAGTGAATAATGAAGTCATTGTAAAGAAAGTGTTAAGGATACTTTTACCCAAATGGAGCCAAGTATTCATTGTAATTTAGGAGAGTAAGGACTTGACTACTCTCACATATGATCATATCATGGGTTCCTTAATGTCCCATGAGGAGAGATTCTCTTCAACTCCAAATGTTGGGGGAATGGAAGAAAAAGTATTTTCATCCAAAGAAGGTGAATCTAGTTCAAGAGGAAGAGGCCAAGAAAGAGTCCAATGGAGAGGAAGAGGTAGATCTTATTCAAGAGGTAGAGATAGTTTTTCTCCAAGAGGAGGAAGAGGTGGCTTCCAAGAAAGAGGAAGAGGTGGCTTCCAAGAAAGAGGAAGAGGTAGCTATCAAGGAAGAAGTAACAAGCAATGTTACTATTGTAACAAGTATGGGCACTTTGAAAAATATTGCAGATTGAAAGCATCATATGGAGGAAGAAGCAATAATGCACACTATGGTGAGAAGGAGGACTCATCAATTTTATTTTTGTCATATGATAAATCTGATCAAAATATGACTGAGACCTAGATTCTTGATATCGGATGTTCCAATCACATGACCGACAAGAAGGAGTTGCTATCTACAATTGACAATTCCTACAAGTCCAATATCAAGCTTGGAGATGACAAAGCATTGCAAGTTGAAGGCAAAGGAACCATGGAAGTACACACTAATGAAGGTAAGAAGAAAGTAACTGATATTTACTACACTTCAAATTTAAAATATAATTTGTTGAGTGTTAGGCAAATCATGGAAAAGAATTTTAAGCTTGTGTTTAAAAATAATAAGTGTGATATTTTTGATACGAATCATGGGCATAGGCACATCACTACTATTCCCATGACCAAGAATAGATTGTTTCCTCTAAAATTTGGAGAAGAAAAGAATGATTTTACATGTGCAGCCATTGGTAGCAAAAGTTGGCTATGGCACTTAAGATTTGGCCATGTAAATTTTCCTAGTTTGAGGAAAATGGTTTCTAAAGAGATGGTATATGGGCTACCTAAAATTGATGATCAAAAATGTATGTGTGAAGGATGTGCTTTGGGCAAGAACTCAAGGATGAATTTTCCAAAATGCAAAGCATGAAGAGCCACTTATCCCCTTCAATTGGTGCATTCTGATATTTGTGGGTCAATGCAGACTCAAAGTATTGGTAAGAATTCATACTTTCTCACCTTCATAGATTATTTTTCAAGAATGTGTTGGGTTTATATTTTTAAGACAAAGGATGAGGCATTTGATTGTTTTAAATATTTTAAAAATCATGTTGAAAATCAAAGTGGGCACTATGTAAAATGTTTAAGGACTGATAGGGGAGGAGAATTTTGTTCAAATTTTTTTCTTCAATTTTGTAAATATTGTGGTGTTAGAAGGCAACTCATAGCTGCTTATTCACCACAACAAAATGGTGCAACTGAGCATAAAAATAGAACAGTGGTAAATATGGCAAGAAACATGCTACAAACAAAGAGGTTAACTAATATGTATTGGGCTGATGCGGTAAGGACTTCCATTTATATTTTGAATAGGAGTCCTACTTCTAGCTTGGATGGCATCACTCCATATGAGGCATGGTATGGAAGGAAACCAACTGTAAGTAATTTCAGAGTTTTTGGTTGCTTGGCTTATGAACATGTTCCTGATGAATTAAGGAAGAAGTTAGATCCCAAAAGTGAAGCATGCATATTCCTTGGGTATTGTGAAAATACCAAAGCATATAGGCTCTTTAATCCAAAGACACACAAGGTTGTCATGTCTCGAGATGTGATTTTTGATGAAGGGGGAGTTTATGGTCATCAAAAAGGCCATATTGAGAAGTCAAAATCTATTTTGACTGGTGGTATTATTGATGATGATGAGCATCCCACTAATTTTTTAGTTCCAAGTGCTACTAATCCACCAAGAAGACCCTAATATAGCTCTCCAACAATAAGCCCTTCATATAGTTCTCCACCAAGAAGCCCCTCATCTAGTTCTTCAGTTTCAAGTGCAAGTTCAAGTCCACCAAGGAAGGTAAGAAGCTTAAGTGACATTTATCAAATGAGTACTATTCAAACAAATGAAGATTTCATACTATTGAGTGAAGATTCTCCAAGTAATGTGTTGAAAAGTAAAAAGCTCCAACAAAACCATCCATCCTCTCAAATGTTAGATACAAATTTTCAAAGAAGAGTTACAATAAGTCAAGCACAAGAGGTAGATCAAGTGGTAAAAATACTTGAAAACTTGCATATGTATGGTGATGAAAATGATGGTAAGCGCAAAGGTGATGTTGTGAATTATGCCTTAATGTCTCTTGTTGATTTAGAACCATCCTGTTATGAACAAGCATGTACTAATGATGTATGGATGAAGGCAATGAAAGAAGAAATGTACTCCATCAAGAAGAATGATACTTGGGAGCTAGTTGAGCTTCCAAAAGGCAAGAAAGTTGTGGGATCTAAATGGGTCTACAAAACAAAGTATAATTATGATGGAAGTGTGGAGAGACAAAAAGCAAGACTTGTGGCCAAGGGGTTCACACAAAGGTATGGCATTGATTATGAGGAGACTTTTGCTCCAATTGCAAGACAAGAAATAGTGAGGATGGTTCTTTTTATTGCTGCTCATAAAAGCTGGAATGTACATCACTTGGATGTAAAAAGTGTTTTTTTGAATGGATTCTTGGATGAGGAGGTTTATGTGCAACAAAATCAAGGATTTATAGTTCAAGGTAAGGATAATATTGTGTACAAGTTGAAGAAGGCCTTGTATGGTCTTAATCAAGCTCCAAGATCTTGGTATTCAAGAATTGATGGGTTCTTCTATCAATATGGTTTTATGAGAAGCAAGAGTGAGCCAACCTTATACTATAAGAAACAAGGTAATGACATTCTCCTTGTTTTTTTATATGTGGATGACTTGATTTACTTAGGTAGTAATCCTAAGTTGAATGATGACTTCAAGAATGCCATGATGCATGAATTTGAGATGAAATATCTAGGCTTGATGCACTATTTTATTGGTATGGAGGTGTATCAAAGTGATAGTGAAATTTTCATTTGTCAAAACAAATATGCCAATGATATGTTAACAAAATTTGGGATGGAAAATTGTAAACCTGTTGCAACACCAATAGCTCATGGTGAGTTGTTGAGTAAGGATGATGGAACTAAAAAAGTTGATGTGACCACATATAGAAGTATGGTTGGGATTTTGATGTTTCTCACCAACATTAGACCAGATATTGCATGCATTGTATCACTTGTATCAAGGTATATAAGTGACCCTTCTGAATTACACATGAAAGCTGCAAAAATAATACTGAGATATGTAAAAGGTACAATGGATTTTGGCATCCATTATTATAAAAATGAAGATGTAAAATTGTTTGGTTTTAGTGATTCAGATTGCGGGAGTAATATAGATGACAGAAAGTCTACATCAGGTAATTGTTTTAGCCTTGGGTCTGGTTTAATCACTTGGATCTCAAAGAAACAAACTACAATTGCTCTCTCTTCCACCGAAGCAGAATACATTGCAATCACAAGTGCTAGTGCTCAAGCATTGTGGTTGAGGAAAGTCCTTGAAGAAATTGGAGAAAAGCAATATGGTCCTACTACATTGTATTGTGATAACATGAGTGTTATTCAGCTAGCATATAATCCAGTTCATCACAACAGGTCAAAGCATTTTGATATGAAGTATCACTTCATCCGAGACATGGTCGAGAAGAAGGTGATTGAATTGCATCATTGCAACACTGAAGACAACATTGCAGATTTGTTCACCAAGGGAGTTGTCAAAGCTCAATTTTTGAAGCTAAGGAACTTCCTTGTCAGTCCCGTCAACTTCAAGGGGAGTATGTTGGAGCTTGATTGATTTCTATTATTAGTGTGTTTTTTCTATTTTCATGGGGCAATATTCCTTGTAAATATCTCTAGTTGTAATAGGTAATATTTAGGTGGTTTTGTGTGATGTTGAGAACATTTGATTCTCATATATTTGTCTTTTACCCACTTGGGAGATTCGTCTATTACATATTCTCATGTATCTATCTTTTACCCACTTGGGAGATTCGCCAGTTACATTCCCAAACTATATATTGTAATGGCTTATCATGAATTAATCAGTTCAGACTAATTATGCCAAGGGGTGTAATAATGATAGGACAAATTCTGTAATTCAGCATTACATATGGCATTGTCTTTCGTTACTCTTACGTTTTTTGTTGGGAGAAGACTTGATGAAGTGGAGCTCTGGTCATCTTTGGGTTGGAGCTGGGCTTGTAAATAGCATATAACATGATATGTAATTTTCATATTTTAAGAGTGAGTATAGTTTGTGTAACTGTAATCAGTTAAAGAAAGGATATACATACACTAGATTACATGATATATGTGAACAATTTTCTCCTCTCCTTTGCGTTGAAGTTTTAAAAATGGGTATAGTTTGTGAACAAATTCAAAAATTTCATGATATATGTGAACAATTTTCTCCTCTCCTTTGCATTGAAGTTTTAAAAATGGGTATAGTTTGTGAACAACTTCAAAAATTTCATGTTATAATCCCAAACTGTGAATGTTTTAAAAATGGATTTGTGTGAACAACTTCCTCCAACTTCCTCCTCTCCATTCACTGCAATTGCTTATATGTGCACAAATTGGTATAGTTTGTGTACAAGTATGGACAAAATTTAGTTAGCCCATGGTCTTCAACGTGAACAAGTTTCTCCTCTCCTTCCTCTCTAGACATATGTTTTTGTTATACAAGACTATTTTGAGTTAGCCCTAGGGACGAACATGGTGACTGCAGATTCGATTTTACAAGACTCGTTATGCAAATCAAATGCATATTTTTTTGATAGTTTATATTCTATTAGCATTTTTATTAATATTATAACAAGTACGGAGACCTTGTGCCCCCGCTGTATGCAGTAGTTAAGGTTTTCTTAATATATATATATATATATATATATATATATAAAAAATATATATATATATATATATATATATATATATATATATATATATAGCACAGTGAAAAATATAGTATGCAAAGATGGAGGGTAAAGAAAGATAGAAAGCATTGTTAAAAGAGGTTCAAGATTTTAATGTATGATGCATCCACTTTTATTATCTTCGTATATTTGTTTACAGTTGAAACCCATCTAGCTGATGTATTCATCATGTGCAAGCTCTTGTGACAGTCACTAAGGAATATATTATTCTGTCTAAGATGAGGAAGAAGGTTTACTGGCATTTATTCCCAAAACAATGAAAATAATATATATAGAACACCCATTTTCATGTAAAAAATTTCAAAATTGGATAAAAGGGATGAAAAGAATATATACAGAGAACCATTTTCATATTAAAAATTCCAGAATTGGATTCAGGCACTAAGTTCTATGTGAAAACCTTAGAGCCTAAACACAACGTCCCGGTCCTGTTTCTTGTTTTTGGGAATGCAACTAAATCGGCTTTAAAAATGGGTTTTCTGTCATCTTGCAACGTAATTACAACCCCCTCTGTAACACCTTTGCAATGTCACAACACCTCGGTAACATCATAAAGAAGGATTGCGTTTTGACGCCATTTTTAGACAAACAAAATCTCCCCCGAGGAACTATCCTTGTTCTGCAGAACTTTTAGGTAGAGAGAGAGTTCTTCACAAATTGCAGTCTCTCTTCTCTGGCAAGCTTATTCCACTCATTATTAATTGTTGAGAAAATTTTACTAGATTGTATAAGGTTAGGCTTCTTCAAAGCTTTACTATATTGTTTTACTTTCCTTTACGTTTTGATAATAGTTGCCCCAAACTTTATGGAATTCTACTTCCAATTGGACAAACACTTTCTGCACTACTAAATAGTAGATTCTCAATAGTTCAATTAATTACACCATTATCAAAGGTTTCTAAATGTCATTCATCTCTCTTTCCTGAGAACAACTTTTCCAGAAAGAAGTTTATGATTCACATACTAAGAATACTCTAGAGATTTAGGGAAAAACAAGAGCCATGAAGATCAAACAGAGATTTAGGGAAAAACAAGAGCCATGAAGATTAAACAGATTGGAACGAAATTCCAATAATGGAATACATAATAAAATATTTTATAAACATCGAATTTAAACAGATAGGTATTAAGGCCGAATAAAATTTTAATCATGTAATATGTTATGAAGATCAAACAGATAGATATTAAAGTGACTAATCATTGAGTATGTCACTAGACATTTCAATCATGAAATATGTTTTTAGACAGGTATTAATTGGAATTTAATAAGGTATATGTAAAAGGCACAACAACTCCATAGGGACCTTCTCATATGCTTCTGGATAAATAAAAAAATACATGCATGAATAAAATAAGGTATATGTAAAAGGCACAACAATTCCATAGGGACCTTCTCATATGCTTCTGGATAAATAAAAACAGGCCCTTGTACCATTGAAAGTCACGCATGCATGCAACACTAAATAAAAAATACATGAAGAAAATGAGGTATATGTAAAAGGCACAGCAATTCCATAAGGACCTTCTCATATGCTTCTGGATAAATAAAAACATGGCCTTCTACCATTGAAAGTCACGCATTCTATGAATGCAACACCAAATAAGCTAGTTAACGAAAGCTAACATCCTATCCAAGTTCTAATGGGAACTGTGTAATAGACTTAATGTCTAATAGAGATCACCACTTCAAAATATCATATAGTTAAATGAGATTGTGGAAAGGTAGAACATTAAAGATAGGATTGGAATTATTAAATAATTCTCGTTTATAATTGTCTTTACTTAAAAGACAATATCATAGCAAAGTAATGATTGCATGGTTGATTTCAACTTAATTTAAAAATTTTAAGATTAAAATTAAATAAATTTTGTATTTGTTCTTTGCAATAAATAAGCATATGGTATTATTTTTAGTAACTGGTAGGGTAGGGTTCAAACCACAAGGATTACAACCACCAAACCTATTCGTCTTGTTAATTGTTGACCCGACATGAGATGAGGACCGTCGGTCATTCGGGGTTCGTATCGTCGTCGTTGGTCTGACACGCACTTAGAGGATTCGGAGCATACTACTACCTTTGCAAACTGGCACCACCAAGGTTTGAACCCAGGTCTCTTCTTAGCAAGTGCCCATCCAGACTAGCACTTACCAATCCACCTAGCCCTTAGGGCTAAAAGAATTTTTTCCAATGAGTTTACATAGGTTTTTATGAGGGGTCCCGGTCCCCTCATACCGAGTGGGGTTTGAACCTTGGATCCCTCAAAGAGAAACCAAATTCCTTACCACTACAGTAAGCTTGCAACTACATTAAGATTTATTAATGTTAGGGGAAATGAAAGGAAAAATATTTATCTATTGATTAATCAAACATTTATATAAATAATGTTGATTAATAATGTTTAGATTGTTAATGCTAGAGGAAATGAAAGGAAAAATATTTATATGTTTATTGATAATGTTTTTATCTTTCAAATGCATAAAAATTCTTCGATGAAGCCTCCAACTCCACAATCCCAAAGAAAATGTTTTTCAAATCCACTTGATCATAACACAACAAAGACTACATTTGAAAAAAAACTGATTATGAGTAAGAGAACAAATACTACATTTATGTAAACTGATCAAATATTTGTAGATGGTGGCATTGAGAATGAGTATGAGTATGAGCCTCCAACTCCACAATCCCAAAGAAAATGTTTTTCAAATCCACTTGATCATAACGCAACAAAGACTACATTTGAAAAAAAAAACTGATTATGAGTAAGAGAACAAATACTACATTTATGTAAACTGATCAAATATTTGTAGATGGTGTCATTGAGAATGAGTATGATTAAGAGAACATTTGTATAATGGAAGTGGATATTAGTTAATAAATGGGATCAAAGAACATATTGGGTTTGAGTTTCATGATGGGTTGCAAGAAAATGATATTGATCCAAAAGATATATTAATTATTTATTGCAATCCAAAATATATGTTAATCATTGTTATGCAATATGGATATGAATAATTAACATGATTTTAGAAGTCATCATAGGTATATTTCTATACATGCACATTGCTTAAAACATGTGGCAAACACTTGATACATGATAAGTGGAAGAAGGTAACATTAAGTTTCAACAAACTATAATTCATGTCAATGAAATCACTATCAAACGACTACAAGTTTATCTTGGATGAAGACAATTAATGTTAACACTTCTAAAGTGAGTGAATTTCAACACCAATTTCTAGGATTATGTTGCATGGAACATTTTTCTTAGACTCATACATGTTTAGAGGCTTAAAAATAATACATCTAATCATTTAACAATTTAATCACACATTACTCTTGGACTCTCATGCAAGTTAAAGCCTAAAATACATACTTCTCATCATTCAATTAGTTAGATATTCTATGCACAAAAACATATTATAATGTTGGTTGCAACGATATGCAATAAGCATCCCATTTACATTGATAAATGATTTAAAGAACATAAAAATTTCCAATATGTAGAGAATTGAGAAGATATTATTTTCATCTTGTCATATTGTTGTACTAACATATAAAAGGAATATATTTTTCATTCAATGTCTTACCAACAAGATAAGCCTTGAAGAAACCATACTATCTAATTTTGAAAAGAAAACGACGACAAACACCTAATTAGAATTATGCATAACTTGAATATTTAATCACCACTCATCTTCAATATTTTGGATAAAGCTAAATTTGTATAAACATTGATCAATATGCGATTATTGGTAGGAGAAATTAGCTTTCTAATAGAAAATGTCTAACTTTTCCTTTAAATTTTTATAATCAAGATTGCATATAAGTGAGATTAAGTTTATATTAGTCACATTCCATCTAAGTTATCTTAGTCATATTCACAAATTACCTTTGCATATAGACCAAATAATTTAATTACCAATTAAACTTATCTTAAATAGTTGACTAATTTGCAGTGAATTCTACAAGTCCAATTTTCACTAGGTGACAATGGCAATGCTATTAAACAACCTTTACTTGACTATTTTGTAGCTAATTCTACTAGTCCAATTTTCACTAGTTGACAATGACAATGATATTCAACAACCTTCACTTCCTAGCCTTTTTTATGTAGGGAAATATCATAGCTCTTCAAATATTTCTATCATTAGCATAACAAAATTGACAAATGACATTATTCCAAAAATGACCAATCTATAGAATATCTATATCATAGAAATAATATGTTAATTAACATAAATATATTCCAAATCACAACGCTTGTATCCAAAAAATAATAATAAAGAGACAAGATAAACCATCAAGAATAAAGAATTTATTTAGAATAAGGCAAGAAAAAAATTGTAATTGAATTGGAACATGATTGATTAATAAAAATTATAGTTTGATTCGACCAATGATTGATTAGGAGGGATAAATAATAATCTACTTGTTAATTATTAAAATAGGGATATTATTTGTGCAATGATATTCATTATAATAAAGGCATAATATTTTTGAACATTAATATCATTAATGTTTATAACCCTTTTCAAACCTTATTAAATTGATAATTATTATAATTTTTGGTGAAAAGTGAAGCACACAAGCACCTTAAACAATGTTAAGATAAAAAAGAAGAAGGACAATGTCCATATAGAATCTAGTTTAATTTTATATAGCAAAACATTTAGTCTCTCTATATACATTTGTTGTTGAGGGAGACAATTTTTTATTCAAGGATACTTGTGAAAGAAAGGGTTTCATATAGTTTCTAATTAAATAATTTTTTTAGTAGATGCTTATTATTTATTATACATTTTATTTATTTTTTTAATAATTTGATAATATCATAAATTATGGGGAACCACAATGCCCACAAGTATGTTAAGTGATATTAATATTGAAGAAAATGAAGATACAAACACATAGGCTAAAGACTCACACTGTAATTCATGCTTTTGAATTGCAAAAGATTTTAGTACAAGCAATGTCTTATAATCCTATTATATTCATAATAATTTTTAATGTAAAATAACTCAAGTATGAATATTTTGTGGAATCATAAATATTTTTTCATGCAAATATTTTTATTGTAAGAAACGACTTTTAATTGAAAATGTTTCTTAAAATTTTGGGTTTATTTTTCTTCATATTGTCCCTTAAATAAAGTTTTAAAACCTTAAACAAAGTTTTAAAAGTAAATTTAAAAAATATGCATAAAATTTATATTTATTTTAATTAAATCTACTTGATTTAAAAGTTAACAAATGATAAATGTTGGAAATAAATTGTGATAATATATTTGTATTTAAAAAAATAAAATAGTTATACATATTAAAATTAAAAAACACAATTATTTACTCATGTCTAATTGATAAATTAAAAGTAATTAAAAAAAATTAACTATTACAAATTTATCTAAAATTCCATTAACATATATATATATATATATATATATATATATATATATATATATATATATTTAGTACTATTAATAAAGGAGAGGTTTTTAAAATGATCCCATGACCATTACAATAAAAATACCACTCGGGTGAGAAAGACCAGAGCTAATCCCCACCAAACACCGTGGGATAGACCAGAAAAAGATAGCACCAAACAAAAACCCAAAGACACATATGAAGAGGAGAACTGAGATAGTTCTACTCCAACCTACCCATATCTTGAGCGACAGAAGAAGCCAAACGAGAAATATCCTCAAAGTAATCCATCGCCTCCAAATTTTCCTTTTATTGATATCAATGAGTTTCAAATTATGAAAAACCAATTTTTTTCTCTCCACGGAGACCTTTGGGGTAGACAACCATGTCAAAATTATCAGGAGGGGGAGAGAGAGGGGAGGAGACATCCTCCTCACACACTTTTTTATGCAGATGTTTAAATTTACAAATGCCACTGCCCTCAACCACATGATTGAGCAACAAGTCCACATCCACAAGCTCATCATTAGCCACCTTAGGAGACATATCAAACCTAACAGAGGGGCTCGACAAGGGAGCATGAACACTACCATCAAAAGCTTTACCATGAACCATTTTAGCAAAAACTTGGATATTTCTCGAAACCTTCTCAAGACCCGAGCCAAAAGTGAATGAATAGATATCATCACTAAAATCAAAAGCTTCCTTCGAAGCCATCTTAGAACCACCAACCATAAGGCCAGGTAAATCCATAAATGGATTAAGGATATCGTCAGTAACTAAACCATATTCCAGAGCTAGCTATTAAAAAATAAGCAAAACCAAGAATTGATGGAGAGGGGCCTAAACACGACCACCTTGCACATTCAGAAAAGACTTATTCAGTGACTGAAACAAAAATAAAGGTATATTCATGCGATCATGACAACGTAAGTGTTTTAAGAACATAGCATGAAAAATCCTAATTGTTTCATATGAAGAGTCTAAAGTGAAATAATCCATAATAACCCTAGCCACATGATCCCAAGGAGGGGACAATACCACAACATTGAAGCCATTCTGGATTCTAGGAAGAAATTCCTCCTTATCCAGAAAGATACTAATTTCCTAGAGCAGAGAGTGTCTGTCACGATTGTGATAGATATCATCTAAAATAAAAATAGAGGTCATGCTAATCAGCTCCATCGTGACCTGGAACGACCACAAACCAATCTTGATCCAACTGTTATTCCAAGTTGCCATCATCCAGTTGGTGAGTACCAGATTGTACCCATAAAAATTTTGGATACACTCCAGAAGATCCCCTTCTGCCAGAATAGATTTAACTTCATCATCAAAGGTGATGCTCGTAGGTCCTAAACAAAACTTAATCATATTCTATTTAGGAGATAAAATATTTGCCTTCCCCATCAAAACTAGAAACCAATTTCTCCCAAACCCGGATAGGAAAGAAGAAACCCAACCAAACAAGCTCGAACCAGCAAAACTACATAGGTAGAGGAGACCCATGGTGGACCAAGATAAAAATACATGAACCCCACCACCAAAGTCAAAAGAAAAAAATTAGAGGAGTTGGGACTCACCAACAAGGGAAACCAATAGATCTCGAGAATCAACGTGAATAAAAACAAGCCATACCCGAGAAAGAAATTAAAAACCAATGCAAGAGGAAACACAAAAATCCCACTCAAGAGGAAGGATGAGACAAACTGAAATTCCATTAACATAATTATTATGATATTATTACAAATATTTTGGTAGTAAAAGTTGTTTAATTGTCTATCTTTCCATGTGAATCCTTAGTATGGAATATTTTTATAGAAGTGTATTAGTCACTTTGAATATTACATTGATTCAGATAAAGTGTATTAAATTATATTTGAAATTATACAATATCAAAGATGTGTGGACTTTTTCTAAGGCTTACACTAGCTATTTTTATTATTATTTTTTTAAATAATTATACTAAATTTCATTTGAAACTATGCATACTTTAAGTAATGAGTATGAAAATATATGGGAAAATTGTCATCATGAACTAGTTTTTGAATTATAATAATACTTTAATAAATGAATAACAAGAACATGAAGATTGTTTTTAAGAAATACTTTTGAAATTGATTAGTTTTTAAATGTGCCATAACACCTTGCATTTTAATGCATACATGAAGGTCATACACAAAAGCTAAAAATTATATAAAAACTCACTTATATCTTATCAAGAAGACATTATTTAAAAAATAAAATATATATTTAATGAAATGCTTAATCAGTATTTATTGTGACGATAGAGTTCACTTATATATTCCTATAAATATTGATCATATGATTTATAATAGGGTTAAGTTATCCAATAAATTACATATACACAAATAAAATTTAAATAATCCATTGGTTATTACAAATACTTAACTCATTGAGAAAACCATACATGTCCCACAATATGAGGATATAAGATTGCAAAATATTCCCTTAAGCTTGAATTATATCCCCATGACAAGATTATCTTCTAAAATTATTTAAATTGTAATCTGATTCATTTCTAAGGTCGACATTGTGATATGTATTGGATAGGCCTAAGGGTATTTCATTATATTATTGGGAATGAACAGATAAGATAATATTGATACAAGAAAGGTTACAATATATAGGCATAAGCCTATATGACAAGTGTCAAAAAGTAGGTATAGTGCACATTAAAAATATTCTAACATTCCCCCTTAATGTGCACTATCCTAACTAAAGAAAAAACAAGTCAACATTAGGTAAAATTCCCCCTTAATGTTGACTTCTCTAAAAGAAACCTATCATCCTCCTTTATTGTTGATTTGGTCTACGCTGGTGCTTTCTGTGCTTGGCTCTCTAGTTGTGAATAATTCTAGATCAACAATGTATACATATCGGTTTGTTGCCATAGGGTCAACCACTTCCTTGGATCTGTTTCCTCTGGGTCAGCCATCTAAGTGCCTTAGGGTCATCCTGTGTGCCTCAGGGTCAGCCACTTCTGGGTTTGTTACCTCTGTAGGTCATCCTCCAGGTATGTTGCCTCTCATAGGTAACTAATTAGATTCACCATGTTGCCTCTAGGTCAGTCGTCTAAGTGCCTCAGGTTCATCCTATGTGCCTCAAGGTCAACCACTTCTGGGTATGTTGCCTCTGTAGGTCATCCTCTAGGTATGTTGCCTCTCGTAGGTCACTGACTAGATTCACCATGAATATCATCCTCCTCATGGTGAACTCAATCTAGAAGGTGTCGATCTCTACCGAAAATGAACCTTAATACAAAAAAAATATGAGCCATAAGATAACAATAAAATGAGCCATAGAAGCCAAATATGGAGGAGAAGAAGAAAGAAAAAAATAGAATCTTCTGAAGTGTCTTTTTTTGTAGTCTTTAGAAGTTGATCTAGAAAAATCCTTGGATAGAGTCTAGGGTGTCTATATTTGTAGTCCCTAGAGTACATTTCCTTATGGTGACCATCTCATTCCATCGGAATGCATGGGTAACCAGCCGTTGCATCCGCTAGGTGCTCTAGAGAAGGTAACTGGATACTAGGATCACTTACAAATTCATCTTGAGAGTGTCGGGTTCAACAAAGAGTGCATTCCAAGGTACAAAAATTTAAGGTAAAAAAATCACATAAGGCTACTTACAATTGGACACCACCATTGTGTCCATCGTAGAAAAACCTTTCCAACAACTATAAATACCCTATGTTTCATTTTTAATGAGGCCTTCATCTTGCAGGAAAACAACAACCTTCAAAAATGGCCAATGAAACTATACTGTCGACTAGTAAAATATCCTTCCTGTTATTAAATAACCCCCCACTTATGATATTTAAAAAAGGAACAATTGAGCCCATAGAATAAATAGCTCCCCATTACATTTACAATAGTAAAAAAATTCATTTGGCATCTCCACGAGCATTGTCTAAAAATATTTTTAAGTGCATGAGGGTGAAATGATTTTTTTTTTTCCTGGTATGGAGGGTACGAAGATCATGCCATATATTCGTCAAGACACATTAGTATGGAACTTTGATTCATGGTCCCCCACTATAATGGTAATTGTTTATATCCATAAATTTCCCTATTCTTATCCGCTATAAACATATCCCAATCACAACAAACAAATAATTCGGCCACCGTTGTCTTCTTCTTGATGTATAAGTACAAATTAAACCTGGAGATTTTTTCACCCATGACTCCCAGTACAATGGTGATGGTTTATTCATTGCTCGACGTCGGCATCAAAAAAATACATCTTGGTTGAGGTGTTGATATGGACGGACTCGTCTAAACATAGCAAGAAAACATTCGCCTCATTACCTCAGTGAGAATCCCACTCCAAAAAAAGCACAACTTCACATAAATACATCGCAAAAATGTAAAAAAACTCCATGCTTCCATCAACTCCTCTTAATGAGAAAATCCGTTGTGATCGTCAATATTCCTCTAAAAAAGAGAAATTTTTTTGCTAATGACAATCTTTATCAAATTTGAATGAAACAACACTCAAATAATGTAGATGAAAATATAATTGGGCTGCGGTCAAACATAGGTCTATGGTATAGGAATCCACTTGTGGAGTAGGCCAAGGTGGAGAGTCATTGCCACTTTATTTTAACATGCTCCATTTGCCCTATAGACGAGCCCCGAGACGTAGTATGGGAGAGATGTTTGTTTGGAATAGTGTGTTGTGCAACAGAAGGTGCCCTTATCACCAAGAACTGGTCGATCGCCTTTGACTTCTCATACCACATTAGACACATAACTTGCATATCTAAATTTTTTGTGCACCAGTAATTAGGTATTTTTGAATCTGTCATCAGTAGGCAGAGGCCTGAATGATTTTTTCATTGGTAACATATAAAATTTTCTTCACAGCAACATTTCATGATTTTCAACGTTATCGTAATTTCCTTCAAAATCTCAAATGCCCAACTGCATGCGAGAGATCTCATTGACATCTTTGGCCTCAATACCATGCAACAACTTTCCTCGCACTGGCATAGAAAGTAATGATCATCCATGGGTACTCCACCACCATGTCACCATCACATCTATAGTCATATGGTTAGGTTATCATGTCCAGTATTCACTATGATACTACACTATTTTAGGACTACAAAAAAGGAGTAATATTTTTCATCGCGATACTACACTGTTTTGATCACCAAAAGAAAGAGATCTCTGTCCATCACATGAAAAAAAAACTTTTGCCATATTTGCGGAAGCTCTAGGAGATGAAATTCGATGCCCTACGAAGTTGCCAAAGCAAATTCTCCACACCATGCTAGATGATAAAATCATCTCATTTCGAACACACTCAAACAAATGCTGCAGTCTCAAAATAGAAAAATAGTATCATCAGTAGTCAACGGGCACCAATGGATCGCCATGGCAGAATTATTTGGTCACCAAAAAAAATGAAGCTAGGATGGAAATCAATTTCCACTTTTGGGAATGTACATGCCCTCTTCATTGATGAGCATAAGAAATGCTCATATTTTGTATACATTTTCCTGATTATTATGTGGCTGTATAATAAGGATTGCATTTGTTTATGAATGATTATATAATTATTTGATGAAATCATGCGTGTTATCTAATTCGTGTGTTTTCAGTGTGTTTTTGTGGAATTGTAGTTGATTTAGTCGATTTGGATCAGTCGAGGTCTTTTCATGGACCTGGCACTTTGTTTCTTTCAAAATCAACGTAGAGAAGGTAGGCGCCTTCCTCTTCCAGGAAGGCACCAAGTGTAAGTAGGCGCCTTCCTCTTCCAGGAATGCACCAAGGAAAGACAAGCGCCTTCCTCTCCCAGGAAGGTGCCAATAGAAGGCCAGCACCTTCCTCTCACAGGAAGGCACCAACAAAAGATAAGCACCTTCCTCTTCTAGGAATGCGCCAACCACAGTAAGGTGCCTTCCGCATAGAGAAGGCCCTTGACATACTTAGGCACCTTCCCCATAGGGAAGGTACCCCTGTTCTTCACCTGTTGACTAGACAAGCACGACATGGACAATAGAGACTGGTGCAGTTCCAATTCTATGTCATGTAGAGTTAAATTGGGGATCGCACCGATGTATAAGAACGTCCTACCAATGCCAGGAAAACCCCAAACCAATTAGTGAGCATGCCACCATTAGAAATGAATGTCAGTTTTAGCAGACGTCGATCACATTTACCAGACTGTCTTAGTTTAGTCTAGAATGAATCGCCTATTATAACTTCTCTGTAACAGATCTGTGGGTGTGCTATATAAACACACGCAGACCTCTCTGAGGATATATAGAATATTTTGATAGTAAATGAAGAGAGATATACATAAAAAGCATTGTAATAATTTGATAATTATAATACAGTTCTAAGAGTTTCTAAGTGTGTGTTCAGCTGGGAGGAAGCTGCTAGAGCTTGGGCCCACTCCAAGCTACTATTTATTTCCCTATTTTTCCTATGTTTTCTAGATTAGTTTACCGATTTTATAATATTGTTTATCGCATTGTTATTTCTAGTATTGCAATAGGTTTATTTCTAGGAATGTGTGAATATTTACTTTCTGTAGATTTAATTGTTTTTACATAAAATATTGAGGAGTGTATGAATTATTGACGACCGTTGAAACACCCCCCAATAGTAGAACTAGTGGACTTATCTCAAGTGGTATTGTAAGCAATCTTGTTCAAGACCCTTCGCAAGTTTACGAAGCTCCCTGGGTTGATAAATTAAATGCACGGGCATGTGACAAAAGTAGGAAAGAAGTTAACCTTGTTTGGCCCACAACATTCGTCATGGAAATACTTCAGTGTTGGCAGAATCTTAGCTGCCTATCACTCAGATCTCCTGCCAGATTCAAGTCACCCAACACAAAAAGTCACCACCACCCATGAAATGTAACACATGCTGATAAAAAACAATCGGTGTCACCATCCTGCTACATGCACTCCTCCTCCAGATTGCTAGGATCTGAAATGCCATTGAGAATAATATTTTTGTTATTAAATACAAAACATATCAGGATCATCGAGCATTAAGACTTCATTGGAGTCATGCTATTTGATCATGGAGATCAACACTATCTTCCAAGATCTGAGTGATAGGTAGCCAAGATTCTGCCAACGCTGAAGTATTTAAATCTATATAAAAGAAATATTCACGCATTCTTGGAAATAAACCTATTGCAATACTAGAAATAACAATGTGATAAACAATATTATATAAGTGGTAAACTAATCTAGAAAACACAAGAAAAATAGGGGAATAAATATTGGTTTAGAGTGGGCCCAGGCTCCAGTAGCTTCCTCCCAGCTGAACACGCACATAGAAACTCTTAGAACTGTATTATAATTATCAAAGTATTACAATGCTTCTTCTGTATATCTCTCTACATTTACTATCAAAATATTCTATATATCCTTAGAGAGGCCTACATGTGTTTATATAGCACACCTGTAGATCTTCTGTTATAAATAAGTTATAATAGTCGATTCATTCCAGACTAAACTAAGATAGTCTAGTAAATGTGATCGACATCTGCTAAAAATGACATTTGTTTCTAACGGTGGCATGCTCACTGATTGGTTTGTGCTTCACCTGACATTGGTAGGATGTTCTCATACGTCGATGCGATCCCCAATTTAACTCTACATGTCGTAGAGTTGGAACTGCACCAGTATTTGTTACGTCATGCTTGTCTGGTCAACGGGCGAAGAACAGTGGCGCCTTCCCTATGAGGAAGGTGCCTAAGTATGTCGGGCACATTCTCTATGCAAAAGGTGCCTTACTACCATTGGTGCCTTCCTGGAAGACAAAGGCACTTGTATTCTAGTTGTGCCTTCCTATCGACTAAGGAAGGCGCTTGCCTTCTAGTGGTGCCTTCTTGTTGGTGCCTTCCTTATGAGAGGAAGACACTTATTTTCCTTTGGCACCTTCTTGAAAGAGGAAGGCATTGGCATTCTATTGGTGCCTTCCTTGGAGAGGAAGGCGCTTGTCTTTCCTTGGAACCTTCCTAGAAGAGGAAGGCATCTACTTATGCTTAGTGCCTTCCTGGAAGAGGAAGGCGCCTACCTTCTCTACGTTGATTTCGAAAGAAACAAAGTGCCAGGTCCATGAAAAGACCTCGACTGATCCAATTCTGAATAAATCAACTACAATTCCATAAAAACACACTGAAAACACATGAATTAGATAACACGCATAATTTCATAAAATAATTATATAATCATTCATTAACATATGCAATCCTTATTATACAGCTACATAATAATCAAGAAAATATATACAAAATATGAGCATTTCTAATGCTCATCATCCCCCCACGCCTAACATATGCCATGCCCTCGTGGCATCAAAACTATAGGTAGCCCTGTTGACCCCTCATCATTGTCATTTCTTGGTGGATCCTACCATACCTATGGCCCATGTATACCTCTTCTACGCATTGGCATCTGGAGGTGTGGCTTCTCTTTTTCTATGCGGGGCTACAGGTGCTGTTGTCGGTTTTGCTTTCCTCGTCCTGGCTGCTATCAGAGGTGATCTAGCCAGCATCATCTCTACTACCTAAAATGCAACTTCTATAGCTTGCCATAGGTCAGCGTCCGGAGGTCTGACCACTGCAAGAGGGATATATGAATTATCCCTCTTGATATGAACTACTTGGGCTTTGTACAATTGGGCTGCTTCAAGAGTAAGCCCTGCGTTCTCCTTTGCAAAGGTAGTGACTTCCAATTTGGGGCCATATACCCACCATCATTCAAAATACCTTCTTATCTTGGAGGGCCGTCCCCGGGATGACCCATAAATATCTTGGAACTAGCTGTCCTCTATCGGATTGATGCAGATACCAAAGTCACCTTGCATCCTCGAGGTTGCCTTCCTGGTCTCCTTAGTTGTTGTCATCTCTTTGAGCAATCGTTCAAACTATTTTTGCCTCTTTACAAATGGCTACATATCCCACTCATCTTCTTTTGGCTCAGCGAAGGTCACCTTCGCCTTCTTCCGAGCCGTCCTGGGCCCTTTTTTGTTGGCCTCTACAGAAAATGCGATGGCTTGAACAGGGGTTTTCTCTTTCTCCCTGGTGGATGTCTTCTCACTCTAAGGGGTTTGCTCTACAGTCCCTGTAGTGTTCTCTTCACTCTAGGGGACCTGTGCTATCATCCCTGGGGGTGCTTCTTCACCCCCTGTCTGTCCTGTGCCGACCCCTCAGGTTCTTCTCTTTCTTCCTTAGGTCCGGGAGTTCTTCCTTATCCCTCGGTCCTGTCTGCTGCTGTTGGTCCTCGTCCTGCTCTGTATCACTCAGGTAGATGAAAGGGGGTGTTGTAGGACTTCTTTCCCCTTCACTCCCAAAAATAGAAGAATTCTTCCCTACCTCTGGGATGCTCTGTCAGGCATCCGATCGAAATTCTCCCGAAGAGAATACTCATTTTGTAGATGTGGGAGAATTCATCAGGACATCTATTGCCCAGTCAATTTGGGTCGATGCATCCCTTATTTTTGTTCCCATGTCCTGGAGTTGTTGGTTCTCCTCCCGCAACTGCTAGACCAGCTGCTCAAGCTGGATGATTCGTTTTTCTTGTTCTTCCAATTCCCCTCTATGCTTGTTCTGGTAGTCTTCCAAAATTTTTTGGGCCATTCAACAATTGGTCTGCCACTCCAGTGCTTCCTCCAAGGCTGCGTTGACCTGATCATTACTCCTAGAAGTCCCTACATATTATGGGCTTCGATTTGTCAATTATCTGAGGGTTTGGGTTGCAATGTTGACTTTCAGGTCATTCTATTCTTCTTCTGTCGAGAGGAGTCGTCATAGGCGTTTCCTCCTGGGGACTAGTTTTGACAGTCAAAACTTGGCCTCACTGCTAATAAGAAGCGCTCCTTCCTATTCATACTCGGGAACTGGGGAATGCCCTCTTTCCTATGTGCATTCAGACACTGGTGAATGCCCTCTTTCTTCCTTGAAATTAGGAAATGCCAATTGTCCGATACTTGCCATATCCTCTGTAGGGCTTCCATATTCTTGCCCTATTTCAACAACAATATCCTATTGCCTTTCTTGGCTGCCATATCCCTCTACGTCGAGGTTCTACCTCTACGCTTCTGCATGGAAGACCAGTGCTGATATCAACCCATGGTGGGCCAAGGCGAACGGTGCTTCCTTATGGTACCTAGCTGCTTCTTCCTTCAGGGCATTTGCTAGGTAGAAGGGCACGTTCAACTTCCTTCCATGCACCAGGTGATTCAGAAACTGCACATGGTTAGTGTGCAAATGGGTATACTTCCCGGTGCATGTAAAGAATCGAGCAACCTGCTCGAATATCTTTCATAGATTCATGGGAAGGCTACTTTTGGGTAGCCCTTCCTTATCTATCTGTACATTTTCTCTTGGCAGTAGCACTTTGGTGTACGACTTCAGCAGTCCACCTTTGTATATGCATTCACTTGTGATGGGCAATCCAGTCACCTGTGAGATGTATTCAGGGGTGACCAAAATTTCTACCCCTCTCACCTAAGCTACATCACCCCTTAAGGAGGAAATGAATTCCTTAGCTGCCTCCATATCCTGGCCCTGACTGACCAGCATACAGTATTCAAACCATCGCTCGACCTTGAACTATGTTTTTATCGTCCCCTTGATTTCTTTCGTATCACTTGACTCATTCTTTTTCATTGCATGATTCTTCGACCTTCCTCCCATGGCGCCTTCCCTTACTGTTGTGCTTCTTTTTTTTTTGTCCTTACTTCTTCAGGAAGGCACCTTCTTATAGGGAAGGTGCCTAACCTTAGCATTTAATTCTAGGGTATGCCTTTCGAGCCATATCATTGGCACGTGGTTTCGGCCATGGGGGTATATGATTTTTATGACGACAATATTTTTTTGGTACTACATAATTTATGAATAATTATATAAAGATTTGAGTTTGTATGCATGTACCTTATTTGGTGTTTCATGCATCATGAAGAGCATTGATTCATTGATTTGTGACACGAGGATGGGTATTTCATTTGTGCGAATTACGCTGGACTTTGGTGCTGAGTTGTTTGATGGTTGGTGCTAAATACAGACGCCCGATTTGCTCAAAAAATCATTTGTCCATCATATTTGGAACGTGCACGCTGATTTTGCCCCATAATTATCTGAGATTTTTTTGATTGGGGTGGATTTCCATCATATGGGCGATGGTGGTAATATAATGCCACTCTTTCGTGTGGTGATTTCATTCCGATTGAAGCGTCCATGAGACTTAAGTACTGGCTGTACATAGAAGGTGCTCTTTGGTACCTTCCCAATGTGGAAGGTGCTTATGTGGTGCCTTATCGATGTGGAAGGTGCTTATATGGTGCCTTCTTGATGTTGTCGGTGCTCTTTGAATAGATGCACCTTTCGGTGGTGGAAGACGCCCTTTTGATGATAGCGCCTTCCTACTACGAAGGGTGCTTCTGAATGGGTGAACCTTCCTAATGTGGAAGGCATTGTTGAATACCTGTGCCTTCTTGGGGTGGAAGGCTCCACTGTATACCTGTGCCTTCCTGGGGTGGAATGCACCTCAGTCTGTATGCGCCTTCCTGATGTGGAAGGTGCCTCGGGCTATTTTTTTCTTTTTGTGTGGTGCCTTCCCACCATGAAAGGTGCCTTCTTCTTGCTGGGCACCTTCTTTATAAGGAAGGCACCTTCTTATGTGCCTTATCGATGTGGAAGGCATTTTATTCTTGGCAATCATGTTGCGATTAACTGGGAAAGGGTGATCAATCCTTCTTAGTCTTGCTTCACGCTGCCTCAGCTTCTACCTACGAGTACCGGTGTCGAAATTTTGAGCCAAATCAGGTCTAGTTTCCAAGATACCTTTTGCTCATGCTTTCAGGTCCTCCACCTACAAAAAGAAAATGAAAAGAAAGAAAAATAAAGGCAGTTAGATGCATTCCATGCCTGTTAGACCCTGGATTAGGATACTTGCAGCTTGCATGCGGGCGTCGTCCCTGCAAAACACAATGTAAGAAGAAAAAAATAAATTAACTAATTTTGGTGAGCACGTCCATACCCACTATTTCGCCTATTAAGAGTTTGGTCTGGATCTAACAAGATGGGGTCTCCACCATGTCTATTCTGGATTCCACCTATAAGGTTTCAGATGTGTTATAGGGGCATAGTCGGTGGCCATTGATCATTAACACGGTGTTGCTACTGTCAATTGTTATAACACACACTGCCCCATTCTTGATGAGCTCTAACACCTCATACGGTCCCATCCATCTTTGCATTAATTTACCTTTTCTTTCCTGGAATCGAGAATCGTACAATAGCACCCATTCTCCTTATTAGAACTGCTTCAGTTTAATGTGGTGATCATACCATCACTTTCTTTGCTTTTGTATGATTTCCATTCTCTGCAAATCGTCCATTTAGATTTCGTCCAACTGATCTAGCTGTCAAATCCTTTCTTTTTGAGCATCATCCAAGCTCAAGTTCAATTCTAAAGCCATCCTCAATGTCTTGATTTCAAATTCAATGGGTATCATCACACTCTTCCCATAGACTAGTTAAAAGGGTGTGAAGCCTGTGGTGGATTTCCACATGGTATTATATGCCCAGACTGCCTTCGAAAACTATGTAGCCCAATATTTTCTATGTTGTTGCACGATATTCATCAGAATGTTCTCTAGTTCTCTATTCGTCACTTCCACTTGCCCATTTGCCTCTGGATGGTAGGGTGTAGATTTATTATGCCAAACTCTGTATTGCTCCATCAGCTCCTTGATCAAATTAGAGGTAAATTGAGGCCCTTGGTCAGTTGTTATCTCTCTAGGGACCCAAAATCGTGTAAAAATATGGGAAAATAAGAAATCGATGACTATTATTTCTTTTGAATCTCTCAACGCTTGAACTTCAACCCATTTGGTGACATAATTTGTACAAACCAAAATAAACCTCCTCCCTATTGAAGGTGGATTAATTGGTCCCACGAAGTCCATGTCCCACTTATCGAAGGGTTCCAGGTGTACCTAACACTAGAGGGGTATTTCGTCTCGATGGGTTGGTCTGCCCATTATTTGGCATTCATCGCACTTGCTGGCGTACACAACCGCATCCTTGAACAGAGTGGGCCAAAAGTACCTAGCCTATAGGATTTTATAGGCAGTTCGTTTCCCTACAAAGTTTCCTCTGCAAGGTTTGTCATGACATGCTTTGAGTACTTCTGAGAACTCTTGTTATGCTACGCATCTCCTTATAATTTGGTCACATCCTATTTTGAATAGGAGGCCATCAATCCATAGGAACGATGCACTTTTCTCTATGACCGCTTGCTTTTCTCAAAAAGAGAGAGCAGGTGAGGTTCTTTCGGTGGCCAAGTAATTGGCTATATCTATGTACCACAAGATTTTCTCACTAATGGTTAACAAATGTTCATTTAGAAACTGTTCTTCCACTGCTGTATGGTCTACAGGTATCAATATGGATAGAAAATCTGCTATGACGTTGTCTTCACCTGGTTTTTTGACTATTGTGATGTCAAATTCCTACAGTAACAAGATCCACCTAATAATTCTTTTGCCAATGGCTGGCTTGCTCATCAAGTATCTAATGGCCGCATGGTCCATGTGAACAAATACATTATACTTGGTGATATAATGGTAGAATTTGTTTATGGCATGCACAATTGCAAGGAACTCCTTCTCCATCACCATGTAGTTGAGCTCGGCTCCTGCCAAGTTTTTTCTGACATAGTATATGGCATAAAATTCTTTGCCATCCTTCTGTCCGAGGACTGCTCCAATCGCATTGTTGGATGCATCACAGTAGATATGGAATGGTATGGCCCAAGTTGGTCCTCTTAAAACCAGTGTGGATATCATTTTATCTTTAAGAAACTAAAATGCTTCTTCATAGTCTTCCATCCAATTGAACTCCACATCTTTAGATAATAGAGTGTGTAGTGGTTTTGCAATTTTGCTAAATTTGGTGATAAATCACCGATAGTACCCGGTTGATCCAAGAAAACTCACCTCTATCTGTGTTATGGGTTTGGGTAGGTCTCTGATGACCTTAATTTTTTTTTTATCAACCTTTATTCCTTCTGTGGAGAGGTGGTGTCCTAGTACAATGCCTTCTTGCATCATCATAAAGCATTTCTCGTTGCTCAGGGACAAATTGTTTTCCTTGCTTATTTCGAGCACTATTTCCAAGTTAGTCATTGCTTCGTCAAAGGTTTCTCCATAGACGGTGAAGTCATCCATGTATACTTCGACCACGTCTCCCATCATGTCTAAAAATATGCTAAGAACCACCCTTTGAAAGGTGGCAGGTGCGTTGCATAATACGAAAGGTAATACCCTATAGGTAAACGTTCCCCATGGGTAGGTGAACATTGTCTTATCCTGATCCTCTTCTCCTATCTAGATCTAGTTGTATCCACTGAATCCATCCAGGAAGGAGAAATACTTCCTCTCGGAGAGTGTATCCAAGACTTGATCAATGAACGGGAGCAGGAAGTGGTCCTTCTTGGTCACTTTGTTTAACGCTCTATAGTCCACATAGATTCACCACTTCCCATTCTTTTTAGGGACTATCACTAATGGTGATACCCACTCACTATCAAAAATTGGATAGATGAATCCGAAAATCAAGAATTTTTGCAGTTCTTCCTTGACAATGTCTTTCATTATTGGATTCATTCTTCTCTGTGGTTGCCTGCTTGGAGTTGCTTGATCATCGAGGTATATACAATGGGTACAGATCTCTGGGATGATACCCTTCATATCTGAGTAATCCCATGCAAATGCATGTTGGTGTCTAACCAGGATCTCTTCTACTTTCATCAATTATGTGGGATTCAATCCACTACTGACATTCAATGTTCTTCCTGGCCCAACGTGTATCTGCTAAATGTGGTGATCTTGGGCATCAGCCAATGATGATCTAGGTGCGGAGATGAAGGACTCCCCATGGAGGAACTCCATAATAGCACCATATTCATCTTCTTCTACCAAATCATCCAACGTCATCACCGAATAGATCATGGATAGCTCAGGATTTTCATGCTCGATCAACATGGGTTCTCCTAATGAGTCAACGGACTATGCTGGGGGTGAAATAGTCAACCTTTTAATGTTTCATCCATCGAGGATGGTCATCAGCCCATCTTGATAGTTGATGTAAGCATCAACTATTTCCAGCCATGGACTTCCTAAGATGAGTGAGTAACCACCCAGCCTAGTTTTAGATTGCAAGACTAAAAATTTGGCTAGGTATTCCAATGTGTTGACTGTCACTATTATGTCTTCCAACATTCCTTCTGGTGCCACGGTCGATCGATCGGCTAGCTGCAAAACTATCATAGTGGGTTTCAGGTTCATGAGCTATAGCCTCTGCATGGTCTCCTGAGGCATTACATTGATGGCTACTCCGAGATCGACCAATGTATTGGACAAGGAATGTCCTTCAATTTTTATAGTCAGCATCAGGCTTCCCGGGTCTACATACTTAGGATGGCACGTTTTGCCCATCATCAAATCTACTAGTTTACCCATGACATTGATAGTCTGGATTGCTCTTCATCCAGGCTTCCTTAGACACATCTCTCTTATCAACTTGGTATATATCGAAACATCTCAGATGGATTGAAATAATAGAATTGTCACGATGAGGTTCTTCAAGCTAGACAAGATATCGAACTCTGGCTACGTTACTTTCCATTGTTCTTGCAGTCAGTTGGGAAATGGAGCCTTTGATCTCTTAGGTGTTTCTTCTATCACATCTTCTACAAGAGGTGTTTCTCCTACCTCTTCCTCCTCTTCTACCAGTGGAGGTGTTCCTAATCCTAGCTGTATACCATACCTAAGCTGAATATGGTATATCGGATACATCTCACCCTCCACATTGTATGTTGGCTAGTTTACCCTGTTATTAGGATTTGTCATCGGTTGTGTGGGTAGCTGCTTAGGTCTCACTGTTGGCAACATCGGTAAATTCTATTGGGGTGAGTTGGTGCTACATTCTATGGAGCTTGATTCCACGTAGTGTGGCCTCTCCACTACTACCTAGGATATGGATATGGCATCCATGGCTGCTGGTTTAGGAATGCTGCTGGGGGTGCGTTGGACCAGGGTGATGGCCCCCACCACCCCATGTTAGGTGGTTGAGGTGGGCCTTGGGACATGTATGGTCCTCCCCCATATGATGACATTTTGGTTGGCATATTCTCTTAGTTTTAAAGAATAATCCAAAAGATATACAAGCATAGAAAACCTGTATTTAGTGTTTAAGTCTTAACCTAAAGTCTCCCTTAACGTTTCCATGTTGCTAGACTTCATCTCCACAAATGTCATAAAATCGTGACGACTTTCATGCCTTATGCTTTCTGTTGACCATGCAACACGTCGCGATTTCACGACGTCTTTCGTATTTTGTGCTTTGTTTATTATTCTGTCATGAAATCACTACGAGATTCACTGTCATCACCCTTTGCTTAGTTATGTCGTGATTTCATGACCATTTCTCTTACTCTGCTCCATGGCCATTGTAAGTCACAAAAACGTGACATGTCACGATTTTGCGATAGTTTTACTGCGCTACCCCCATTGACCATTTTGACCGCGAAACTCCAACACGTCGCGATATCGCGACAACCTTGCTGCTTTGCTGCCATTGACTGCGTTGACCACGATTTTGGAACACATCACGAAATCATGACATTTTTTGACTTTGCTTCTCTCTCCTCAACAGACCCACGATAACGTGACATATTGCGATATCGCGACGGTTTTCAAACTGTGCCTTCCATGCTGCTTTTTGTCACGATTTCACGACAGTCTTTGGAATTAGTTTTTTTTTTTTGCATCAAAACCTGTAAAGGAGTGAGAACTTCAACATCTTATGCAAGAATAATCAAAAATCAAAATAATGTGGCAAAAATGCGAACAAGTTTCCACTGACTTAGGATCAAGACCAGCATGATAGACATCATGTGCATAGCCTAGTGTAAAATGAAATGATTGCAACATTTCTTCATTAGGGAAAAAATCTTCAAGCTCTAAAGGTGAGTCAGTGCAATCCCAATCTATTACATATAAGTTAATACACAATGGTTTTGAAGGATCTACTAGTTTGTGAAGTGGAGTGGTCAAATCAATGGAGATCATGTTGATGGATGAAATAAAATCTCTAGGACCACATTTGTAAAACTCCTCATTAATGATTTACCTTCCATACACAAGATGTGGATCTGGGGGTATGGGGATCTCAGGATCTGGTCTATGAGTAGACGAGATGATGGGATAACTAGGATGCAATAGCTCTCTAAATATTAATGGATCTGGTATGACCATGCAATAGATGATGTTTGGATTAGATGGTCTTCCTATGAATCAAAGGTTAGGATCTACGGTGTGAAGCATCGCCTCCCTCTTAACAAGCCAATCGACTAGACACAAGTGATGAGGTCCAAGATAATCCATCTTGGTCTCATCCTCAAAGTCATCATGTATCGCTCCAATTTTTTTGCATCCCTACCTTCAGGCTATTGGATCCCCACCCGGAAGGAGGATGGGAAAAGGATGTCGCGGTACCTCGGACTGAGAGGACTTTGCGAAGGTCCCGCCTCTCAAGGGAGGTGTATTTTGATGATTTTTCAACAGATGGTGGGTTCACCAGGAAACATTTAATGGCAGCTTCCACGCCTAGGTTTTGGAATGTGTTTAAATGTGTTCGTTTTAACCTTAAGCATTCATATCCTAGGTTTGGCCGAATGAATCTAGATTTAATCTACATGAAAATGCAAATTCACTGAATACAGAAAACAGATTTACAGACATAAAATAGAGAATTTACAAAATGCAAACGAGGAATACCTGATCCGGATGTCTAAAGAAGATTCTGATGTTGAAGTAGTCTGGATCGTCTGAAATTCGACAGAATCGTCTGCAATCAGACAAGATCATCTGAGATCTGACGAATTCGTCAGAGACCTGCAAAACCAAAAACAGATGCAAAAATACAAAAGTACTACAGAGCTAACAGAGGGAAATGATATAAAATGGTAGCAATGTTATCAAACTAAAACTTAAACACAAAGATAGAAACAAATCGTGCTAATTAGATGATAATTAGGAATTAATTATGCACTTAATCTAAATGGGTGAACTCCAAATGCAAAATAATATAAAACACTGAATAGATTATCTAATTTGCAGAATGAAATGACAGAGAAAAGGTTGAGAAATGCAAACTTCAGGCACTGATTGCATTAATACGGACTGCAGCCGAGATCGTCTCGCATCAGTACGAAATCGCCTCAAATTCGACAGGTTCGCCTCCGATCTGAACAGGTTCGTCGACAACGATAGGTGCTAGCTCCGACTGAAAAATAGTGATGTACCTGCAACAAAATTGGTATGGGACCAGTGCAAATGAAGAATAGGGATGATTTAACGTAGATGGAGTTAATTTGCAGATAATTTTCAGCCAGGGGTTGGGAAGGGAAAATCCTAGAGACTAAATAGGCTTAGGGGAGTAGTTAGGAGGTTGGAGATCATCCCAATTTGGGAGATCTCCAACGGGGGAGGGTCCCAATGGCGCAGACATGCTTCTACCTAGATTGGAGACCCGTTGGAACAGATTCCAACTTTGCAAAATCAGTTTTGCGACAAGATCGTCTGGACGTCCTAGTCCAGACGAAATCGTCAAATTTGGGGCGATATCGTCTGATCGACGACGATATCGTCAAACGGTCAAAACAACCTCTAAAAATGGTATGAAAAAGGGGGAAACAAATTTCCCAACGGTTAACGGGCGGTTTGGGAGGTTAAATTTAATTTTTAAATTATTTACTAAGGTGAATGTAATTATTGTAATTTTACTACGCCAATTTTAGGGTGCTACATTTTGCCCCCTCTTTAGCGAATTTTTTAAAGAAAATGCGTTAAAGATGAGTTCTTCTCGATCTACGAGAAAACAAAAATTATTCCCATTTTTAGGCGACGATTCTTGGTCGAATCGTACAACAACTTACTATGGTGCCCCCTCCGTGTTTTTACCCAAATCGAACGTTTGAGGTAAAAACGTGGAAAAGCAAAAAATTATTTTTGAATAAAATTAAGAAAAATAGGGTAAAACCCTAATTCATTTTTACTGTTCATTTTCTGAGTTTTAGAGCTTTGAAGCAAAAATGGTGGAGACGACGCACAGATCAACAGAGGTCCAGTGCGGTCTATGGGTAAGAGTCTAAACTTAGTTTAGAATGCTTTAATTTAACTTTACATGCTTTGTAGGTAATTTTTAGGTGAATTTTGAGCATCACGACCATTTTTGGGCCGTCGACGTCGTCGGGACGAAATCGTCTCGATTTTGACGAAATCGTCTCAATTTTGACAATTTCGCCTGAGGGCGAAATCGTCAAAAGGGGGACGATTTCGTCAAATTAGGGACGATTTCGAACTAAAAAATCGAAGACGATTATGCTCAAATTTGGGACGATATCATCCAATAGTGGGCGATATCATCAATTGCACAAAATTGAATTTTTAACTTGCATTATTAATTTACTTGAATTGTTGATTAATGATTGTTTATTGTTTTGTTGTTTATGTTTGTAGAGAGGATTACTAAAGAGCAGGGAGTGGAAATATGGAGGTTTGAGAGATGACTTGGCCGCTCTGACATAGGCAGAGCAGGGTCAACTGGCACAGGCCGACTTACTGCATGTGGCAAAAATGCCACAAGTATCTACAGACATGGGGCTACTGACAGCTCTAGCAGAGAGGTGGTATCCGGGCTCTTCATGTTTTCGACTACCGATAGGGGAGATGGCTCCCACATTGGAGGATGTATGGAGGATTCTGAGAATCTCCATACAAGGATGGCTAATTACACCTACGGCCAACCAGGGCCGTGCTATGGGACAGTTATGTGGTGACCCGAGCTTCGCCCTAGAGAAGGGCGAAGTTAACATCGAGGCACTGCGACAGATGCCTGGGGCATCTACACTCACACGGGTACTGGCTGGAGTAGTTTGTGGACTTCTGTTGTGCCACCAGAGTGGGTGCAGGGTGCCATGGATGCTGGCAGATGTGGTCTGTGACATGAGAGACCATGGCTACAGGTTTGCTTGGGGTAGTTTTGTTTTATGTCGATTGTACAGGATCCTGTATGGGGTCGTGTACAAGGGCGGTCGATGTCTGGTTATGACATCGCTACTACAGGTTTGGTGTTGGGAGCACATTGCGGTGCAGAGGCCAGTAGGGCTTCAGAGGCCCCGAGTCTTCTATTGATTGATGTAATCACAATGACACTGAGAGGGGGGGTGAATCAGTGTGTTCTTTAAAAACTTAAAAGCAATTTAGACTTTTAAATAAACTGTAGCAGATTAAAATAGAAATAATAAAAGTACTAAGAGCATCAATAAAGCATCACACATAACACAACATTTTAACGAGGTTCAGCAATGTGGCTACTCCTCAAAAAAACTGCTTGGACTACCATCCAAATCCAGTCAATGCAAAGCTACAACTTTACATAATCCTTTACCAAGACCAACTGGAAGGAGCACCAACCCCTTAACTTTATCTCGCTTCAACGGAATGGAGCACCAAATCCTATTTTACCAGCACCTCATCGGAAAGAGGCACCAACCCCTTAATTTGCCAAGACTCAATCGGACAAATTATTTACCAACACCAAGCTGGAAAGAGGCACCAACCCCTTAATTTGCCAGCACTAACTGGACTTCAATATTGAATAAAAAAATGTTTGACATATACCTTTGTTATTGCAAGACTCTAACTGGTCTACATCACATTTGCAATCTCTGTGCACTCTTCTCTCTCTTACACAATCACTTCTCACAGTTCTTGCACTGCTACAGCCAGACTTTGCAATCAACTTTGCCCTTCACGCTTCTTTGCACACTCTGCTTTCTCTGCGCACATGCTTCGCACACTCTGTGTCATTTCACATTCTGCTCTCTGCTCAACACGAACTTCACTTTCACAAACACTATGCTCGCATTCACACTTTATCTTTACACCCCATCTTTCAAACTCGAAGAACCCTTGCTTTTATAGAAGAAATTTTAGAAACAAACCCTAGAAGAACGTCGGCTGAGAAACCCTAGAATTTGTTAGCTGCCAAACCCTAGAAATTGTCGACTGCCAAACCCTAAAATCCGTCAGCCCAGATTTAACTTTGTCGGCCTCAAACTCTTCTCCACCTTCGTCACCTTCTTGTAGCTTATTGCAGCGAAATAGTAACACGTCGGCCCTTTTAATTTAATTTAATATTTTAATTTAAATTTTAAATAAAATAAAATTTAAACTAAATATTTAAAATTAAATATCTTCATCACCGGGGCATCTTTTTCAACGAAATGAAGAGCCAACTTGGGTTTTAAGAAAAACCCATTTCAAATCTGTTATCCATGATTTTAAATAAAACTTTTTATTTTGACCGCCTTGGTTTTCACAAAAACCTTTTCGCTTCTTGACATCTCGGGTTCGAAGACTTCTCATTTTGAATTATGTTTTCTCGTTTCGTGCATCTATCATTTAAGGACTCATGATCCGACTAACTTTTGAACTTTATCCTCTACATCCGAGTGACTTCGAACTACTCGTCCATTGCATCATTAGATCTAACCGATCTGTATTGACAACAATGACAATCCTCTTGCAACACCTTGCTCAACACTGAACTCCTATACATTGTACTTTGGCTGCACCTTGCTGTTCAATAAACTCTTGTCCATTGCATTAATAAATCTGTCTAACTGTGTTGACAACAATGACAATACTATTTGCTACACTTTGCTCAACATCGGTGGCTCCGAAGAGGGGCACAATGACGGATAGATCTATCGATGTCTCGGAGGCTATTGGATGACCTAGTCCCGGACCAGATCACCTGGAGGTTGTGGAGGGAGCATCCAGGGTGGGTCGAGGACGGACAGGAGCTGGCTCGCATCAGGAGAGTTTGCTGGCTAAGGATGGAGAGGGGAGAGGTGGAGCTCCATAGGTATGACCGAGTTTTGAGGCAGTTCGGTCTACAGTAGGGGATCCCATCTCTGAGGGACTATGAGTTTTCCTGGACTGTCTGGGATAACACTACGATTAGCAGGGCTCCCGACATGCAACGGTTTTAGAGCCAGGACACAGATGATGCCCCCATATAACCGGTGGATGGGGACGACGCAGGAGTAGTCGATGGCTACGATGCCTGGTACGTAGGCATCCTCCCTTCTCGGATGACGAGGGCACAGGGTCCGATCCATGTAGTTGTGCGTCAGATAGGGAGGCGACGCTAGGAAACGATGGAGGTAGCCTAGGGTCACGGTGGGAGAGAGGCGAGGAGGCCACAAGCATAGGAGCGGCCACGACAGAGAGAGAGAGAGAGAGGAGGGAGGCCAGACCCCCATCTCCATAGAGGCCATCATTGCCCGATAAGGGCAAGGGTGTGGACACAGGAGAGAGTAGCGAGATGGCTACTCTCTAGGTAGAGAGAGATCATCTGTAGGCCCAGGTACAGACACTATAGGACGAGGCTGCACGCCACCGGGCTAAGGTGTCATAGCTACGGGATGAGATTGCACGCCTCAGGGCACGGGGCGGAGGGGTGAGCTCTAGGGAGTTGACACGGGCTATCACCCAGCTGACCTTCTATCAGAATTTATACTTCCAGCTAGTGTAAGAGGTAGATAGACTACCCCTGCCAGCTAACATCACAAATTTGATCAGGATCGGGTCGTCTAGGACCACGTCCCGATCGAGGACTAGGACTACACAGACTGCCATGGGGCCACCTCGTCCACCTCAGGGCGGGGGAGGAGATGAGGCAGAGAGCTCGAGGGGATCTCGAGGCTAGAGGGCAGGATTGACATTGTATTATATATATATATATTTTTGTTTGATAGAGGATTGAGTATGCCGAGGTACAGATTGTGGCATACCAATCCAGTTTTGATGATGTACATATGTTGTTGATATATATGAGATATTTTTGATCATATGACTTGTCTTATGTATTTTTATGATGCTTTTAATGTTTTGATTGATTGATTTGATTGACTTGATAATTCATGTAATTATGTCGTTGGATATATTATAATTTGAATGTCATGCTTATGATATTTTAAATGAAATAATCCGATGTAACAAATTGATTGTTTATGATGAAATGTGATAAAAATAAAAAGAGACTTCTAACAATAATTTTAAAGAACATTGTCGCTATTATAGACCATTTCATGGAGTCGCTGCTCACTCGGTCATCAAGCTAGTCCCATTTATAGAAATATTGTTAAAAAGTAAAAGAGTGCTTAAGAAACTGTCTTAAGACTTTGTTGTGATAGTGCAAATGATGATGATGATAATGGTTTGTTTTCAGATTTTCATAAAAAAAGTTTGTGCATGAAATGATGTTCAAATGATTTTTGCTAGGCATAAATTCCTAAGGGTGATAAATTTTTTGGATAATTCTTTAGGAATTATACCATCATTGCAAAATTAATGGTTGACATAATGACATGAAATAATGAGAATGTGTTTGCTTTGGAAAAACATAATTTGTGTAACGTAATGAATTAAGTCATATGGTTTTCATGATTTTGAAAAAAATTGTTACAATGGTTTGCGCTAGGCATAGAATATGTAGGTATAGACTTATACCATCATCACGAAAATCCAAAAAAAATAGTTTTATTGCATGATTGATTTTTTTGATGAACAGAAAATATGAAAATGAGGACTTGCGCTAGGCATAAAATTCCAATTTTGGTTTTGGAACTATACCATCGTCACGAAAGTCAATCAGATATATATGTATGTGTTTTGTGTAGTTTGAAAGAAAATTTTTATTTTTCTATTATATAGTTGTCTTTGCGGTAAACAACTGTACTTGATTTATTCCAAACAAGTTGCAAAAAAATAATATTTCAAATTATTTTGAAGACAAAAGTTAAATTTATAAGGAATCCCATGTGCATATGTGAATTCATTTTCGATCTTGATTTATCATAATGATAGACAAAATCTCTCAAATACAAATGTGTGTGCGATTGCATTGTTCATTTACTAGTTTTGAGCAAGATACTATGATACAAGTGATTTGAAAAAACCGAATAAGTGTTCATTAACCATGATGTAGATGCATATAACCATACTAGACTACTATGTAGATCAGATTATCAAGAGCTAGCTAATCCATAAGCAGACATAGGTCTATACAAAATAAGGTCGCTAATGTGACAGACATATCACCACGCTAGGAGTTACCCAAGGCCAAGCAGGTTGGGCACAAACCACCTGTTATGGGGCTTACCTCACAGTTTTCGAATAATTGAGAATTCCAGGGATTCAAGCTCAACAACCCTTATTTTCTTTTCAAAGGGTAGGGAAAGGGATTTTATTGCATTCTTGCTTTATTTTGAACTTTGCTTATTTTTCTTTTTGTATTTCTTTTGCTTGATAATGCTTGGAACATTGCGAAAATGACATTTTTCTTTTCTCTTTTTTTCTTTCTTGAACTTTTCTTTTTTCTTTTTCTGTGCTAGGGATACTTGCTCAAATTAGCTGTAGAGAAAGGGATTTTTATTCTGGGTAGGGGTGAGCTTGTCCTTTTTCCAATTCTCAAAGATTCTAGACCATGTGCATGATAGGATAGCAGGGGAAAATTTTCTCTCAAGAAATCAGTTCGACTATGTAGCAAAACATGGAAATTACAAATATAATCATTTTATTGTGAAAAGATGTGCTTGGTTTAAGTAAATAACAAGATCAATTCTCTATGCTCAAACTTTATTTAATTGAATTTTGTGAACTTTGATATAAGAGAGATTAGTAATCATGCCAGATAAAATCAAGATATTTATTGTTGTGAGTGTGCAAGTGAGGGATTCAAAATAAATTCTAATTTATCCAAAATAAGTTGAAACATATAACTGCAATAATTGTAAGAAAATATATATAAATTATTTTTGAAAAGTTTGGAGAATGTTGACTCTCTCTTTCTTCTTTATTTTTTTTTGGTTTCGAAAGAGTCAAGCATATAGCTGTTTTTATATTTTTATTTTGATTTTTGTTTTTGAGTAAAAAAAAAAAAATTAAGTGCCTTAAATAAATGCAATAGATAGTTTTTGAAGATTTTTCTGGGAGATTTATGAATGTTTTTTGTGTTTTTGAATAAATTGAAAGAAATACAAGATAGTAATTTTGAACAAATATATACATGGATGAAATGACCAAATTTATGCATAGTAACGTTTAAGATGCAAAATATTCATGGGTTCTTTAAGTTCTTTACCATCTAAGGTAGATAATTTATATTCTCCTGATTCAAATTTAGCAGTAATAATGTATGGTCCAAGCCAATTGGGCTCGAATTTACCTTTAAGTTCCTTAGTTGCATTTGTATTTTTTTGATTTTCTTTTAAAACAAGGTCGCCGATCTCAAAGGATCTGTGACGAACTTTCTTAGCATATGATCTTTTAAGCTTGTTTTGGTAAGCATGGAGATGCTCCAAAGCATTGATGCATTTTTCATCTAGGAGTTCCAGCTGATCGAGTCTGCCAGCACGATATTCATCTCCTACTTCGGTATCTTGAAGTAGCAGAGCCAAAGAAGGAACTTCCAATTCAAATGGAAAACGCTGTCAGCACCATACACCAAAACAAATGGTGAAGTTCTAGTGGGGGTTCGAAAACTAGTTCGATAGGCCCACAAGGCTGGATATAATTGAATGTGCCAGTCACGACCAGTTTTATTGACTAATATTTTGAGAATTTTGATTAGGGTTTTGTTAGATGCTTCTGCTTGACCATTACCCTGAGGATAATAGGGAGTGGACCAACGATGTTGAATCTTATATTTTTGACATAATTTTTTAACATCTTTATTTTTGAAGCAAGTTCCATTGTCAGAGATGATATTGGTAGGAATGCCGAACCTACAAATGATTTGATTAAAAATAAATTTAGAAACTTGTGTGCCAGTGCAGGAAGCTAAAGGCATAGCTTCGACCCACTTCATGAAATACTCAGTGGCAGTTATGATAAACTTGTGTCCATCCGATGACACGAGATTGATTTTGCCAATAATATCCAAGCCCCATTTAGAAAAGGGCCATGGAGATGAAATGGCCTGTAGCTCTTGTGCAGGCGCATGGACAAGGTCAACATGTTTTTGACACTTGTCGCAATGGCACACATATTCATGTGCATCGGTTTCCATGGTAGGCCAAAAGTATCCTATCCGAAGGAGCTTTTTAGCAATAACACTACCACTAAAGTGTCCTCCACAAGAACCATCGTGGGCTTCACTCAAGGCTGATTTAGACTCTTCTAAGTTTAAACATCTTAATAGGATACCTTCAAAAGATCTCCTATATAGAGTATTGCCAATTATGATGAATCGACTCACTTGTCGATGTAATAATCGATGCTGGTTTCTATTAGAATTGGAAGGGAAAGTCCCATTTTGAAGAAAATCAAATATGTCTGTGTACCAAGGTTCGGGAGTAGTTTCATTGATTAGAAACACATCCAAAGGCTCTAAGAATGACTTATTTGAAGCGGGTTCCTGGAGTCGATGAATAATGATAGTGGAATATTTGTCATCTAACTCCAAGGGCAAGAGAGATGCAGCGGTGGCCATAGCATCAGCTGCACGGTTGCTAGTTCGAGGAATGGCTTCCAAGGTAACTTGATCAAATAAAGACATTAGTTGTAAAACATATGCCTTATGTGGGCACAGTTTATCATCTCGGGTTTGATAAAATTAATTAATTTGGTTTATAACTAGTTGGGAATCACCAAAGACTAAAAGGTGTTTAATTTTTAGTGCTAGAGCAGCTCGTAATCCAAGGATTAGAGATTCATACTTAGCAGTATTGTTGGTGCAAGCAAAGGTCAGTTTGAAGGACAGAGGAATAAGATGTTTTTGCAGAGATATTAAAATAATACCCGCACCAGCCCCACTCATGCATCGGGCTCCATCAAAGTATAAGGACCATTGTTCATTATGGTCTACCTCTAATTGAAGGCATTCATCTGGAAACTCGATGATGATGGGATTGGTAGACTCTAAGGGTGCAATAGCTAATTGATTTGCTATGATTTGAACCTTAAAAGACTTCTGTCCTATGAATGTGAGATAAAAATCGCTTAGAGCAAGAACCCACTTGGCTGTGCGACCCGATAAATAAGGTCGACTCATGAGATACCTTAAGGGATCATATTTAGCAATGACATAAATTTTTTGGCTAAGCATATAATGTCGTAATTTTTGCGTAGCAAACACGACTGCTAGACATAGTTTTTCCAATGCTGTGTAGCGGGTTTCATAACTGATGAAGGTTCGGATAATGTAATAATTAGCACGTTCTCGCTTTTCATCATCAAGTTGAGCTAACATAGCCCCTAAGGCAGAATCTGAGGCAAAAATATATAGGAGAAATGGGCGATCGGATTTAGGTGGTGAAAGCACGGGTGGATTAAGGAGGTATTTTTTGAGAAGTTCAAAAGCTTCTCTACATTTTGTATCCCAATTAAAGGGGACATCCTTATTAAGGAGTTTAAGAAAGGGACCGGTTTTATCCGCCAGCTTATCGATGAAGCGACGGATGGCTTGAAGTTTACCTTGTAAACTTCGTAACTCAGATATATTAGTAGGTGCGGGCATATCAGTGATGGCCGAAATCTTGAGAGGGTCGATTTCAATACCACGTAAAGAAACTAAAACCCCTAATAGTTTGCCGGATTTGACTCCGAATATGCATTTTGATGGATTTAATCGAATGAGATATTCTCGTAATCGATTAAAGACTTTCCTTAAATCATCTAAATGATTATTTTCAATAATAGAGAGAGCTATAATATCATCCACATAATCATGTAGGATATCATGCATCATATCATGAAAAATATAGGTCATAGCTCGTTGATAAGTTGCACCGGCGTTCTTTAAGCCAAATGGCATCACTTTCTAGCAAAAGGTACCCCAGGGGGTAATAAAGGCTGTTTTAGCCTGATCTTCAGGAGCTATCCTAATCTGATTATAGCTGAAGAATCCATCCATTAAGGACATCATCCCACTCCCGACAGTGAAGTCAATGATTTGGTCCATTTTTGGAAGAGGAAAATCATCTTTAGGGCATGCAGCGTTAATATCTCTAAAATCTGTGCAAACCCTAACTTTGGTAGCTTCTTTATTGGTGATTGGAACTACATTTGAGATCCATTCAGCATAGTCAATAGCTTGTATAAAAATAACGTTCAGGAGTTTTTCTAACTCCCATTTGACTAGCAGAACCACTTTGGGATGTATTTTTCTAAGTTTTTGTTTAACAGGTTTAGCATCCGGATGGACCACTAGATGGTGCATGACGACAGAAGGGTCTAGACCTGGCATATCTTCTTATGTCCATGCAAAGACATCTTCATACTCTTTAAGGAATGCAATGTATTGTTCTTGTTTTTCTTGACTTAATTCTGATCCAATATTGATTATGTGAGGATTATCCTCAGTTCCAATATTAATTTTAATGATATTTTCTACCTCCATGTGTAGATCTCTTTCAAAATTAGGTGGGGCGGGTGAAACGCCCAATTCTTGTAATTCTTGTAAGGTTAATTTAGATAATTCATTCTGAGGATCAGTGGCCTCAAGTTGGGCTATAGTTGGTATAGAACCATCAAAATAAAACCCATTGTGCAACATCTCTTCAATAGAGACATCATGGAAGATATCTCCTTCCAACTCTTCATCGGGGTCAGCAATCATTTCAGGGTATGCTATGGATAGCATGTTGCATGAAAATGACTGATTTTTAAGAGGCAAATCAACATGCCTATCCAAATAATCTTGATAGCATATGAGATGATCATCATCCTCAAAAGGAAAGGGTTGACCCTTACTAGGAAATAGGCCCACACCACAGCAAGCAGGCCATGGTTCTACCTCGAAAGGTTCTTTCATGCCATTTTGGAAAGGTCCCAAGCCTTTCCCTTCATATCCCATTTTAAGCATCATGGGTTTAGCTTTAATATAATCATTGGTAAAATAACACCGAGCGTATCCTTCATGGTGAGTTTTGATATTCCGAGGTATTCTTCCCTAGTCATATCCTTTATAAATGAAGGCACAACTCCCGACTTGGTAAGTACTTCCCATAGGTTGTGGGAGGCCCAAAGTACGAGGATATGGCGGCAAGTTATTTAAAAGGTTTGAATCTTGCATGAAAGCATTCATTTTTTTTTATATTAAGGTTGTAGATAAATCTGGTGAAAGTTCATCAGAAAGGGCATAAGATGTAGAAGGCTTATTTCCTATGTCTTGAGATGTGGAAGGTATGATAGATGTGTCTATAGGTTTTAAATTTATAGGGGTAGAACTTGAAGGATTGGTTGTAGACTTAAGATCTGTTTGAGGTTCTAAAATGATTTGTTTAGAGGATTGTTGGTCTATATAGGAGGATGAAATTAATGGAGGGGAAATAGGTGAAGTTATGGGTTTATGTTTCACAGTTTTAGATGAAAAATAAGAACTAGGATGTGTGGATGATAGAGCAGGGCAAAATTGCACTCCAACGGGTTCTACCAAAGCACACATATCAAAAGGTCTAGGGTCACCATGAATAGTGACCAACTGATTTTTAAACTCAAATTTAACACATTGGTGTAAAGTTGATGGGACCGCTCGCATGGCGTTGATCCAAGGGCGACCCAAAAGTATATTGTATGATGTTGGGCAATGTAAAATAAACACGGTTGTTTCTAGGGTTCTAGGACCAACTTGCAATGGGAGGGTAATAACTCCACACGTTTCTTGTGTTTTGTCATTAAAAGCTTTGATAATCATATCAATTTTCTTCATTTCATCACTTCTAAAGCCAAATCGTTGGTAGAAGTCAAAGGTGCAAATGTTTAGAGATGAGCCATTATCAATCAAAACTCTTTTGACAGCTACATCTCCAATTAGAGCAATAATGTATAAGGGATTGTCCTTATGTAAAATGTGTTGTGGGATGTCTTTATCCCGAAAGTCAATACAATCGATCTCTCGAGTGATGATAGTATTGGCCATAGCTTCGGGTTGAATGTTTTGAGGTACCATCATTTGGCTCAATGTAAGCATCAACTCATCCCTATGGGTGGGAGAGGATCTTAATAAATCTAAGAGGGAAATTTTGGCCGTAGTGTTAGACAATTGCTCATTAATGCTGTAAGGAGGTTTAGATTGGATAGTAGGAACATGATTCCCTTTATTGGGGTTTTTCAAAACAAATGGAGCTGATCCATCATTCTGGTTTGGTTCTTGTTGGGAATTTTGAGCTTGTTGCCGAGTAACGACTCCAATGGTACCTACAATGTTATAGTGAAGATGCTGAACTGGTCTTGGTTGAGCGTTAATGGCTTGTTCATTAGAAAGAAATATATTAGAAGAAGGTCGAGTAGTGACTCTTCTAGGAAATCGTTCTTTTGGGACCATAGCATCCGTGACAGGTTGAATAGGATCTGATTCATTTTCAAAACTATTCGATTGATTTGAAGTAATGTCTACTTCACTTTCACTATCTGATTCTATATCACTAGAATCAGAAGTTTGAAAATTATGTAAGGGCCTGGTCGTAACTAGGGATAAGGTCGTGTCAAATATTTGAGGATCTTGAACAGGTAATTGTTTGCTAATGGTTCCTACATATCGGGTAGGAGGGGGAACATTATGATGTTCGATTTGATTGGCTACCTCTTTACCATGTCTTGGTAAAGGGTGTTGAAATATTTCTAGAGTTTGATTGGCATTTTGATTTTGATTTTGGGGAATGGTCTTTTGAGTATTATTAGGAGGGTTTTGTTTAGGTTGGAAGGCTTGCACTTCCATTTCATTATTGTCAATCAAATCTTGTATTTTATGTTTTAACCTTTTACAAGTGTTGGTAGAATGTCCAGGTCCTCTATGGAAATCACAGTGCAAGTCAGCTCTGTATCCGGGTATAGTTGGGTCAGGTTCCAGGATAGCTGGTAATTAGATCAAACCTCTTTCGAGCAATTGAGGTAAAATAGTTGATAAGGGTTGGTTTAATCTAGTGAATTCTCGAGGAGGCTTGTCAGGAGATTTCAATATGAATTTTTCTGTGGTCTTCGTTGCATTGACATTAGCAACATTTCTGCTGTCAGTGACTCCATCACCAACAACTTATTTGTTTTTATATTGATTTCTAGATGTTTTCTCATCATCCTTCTTCCTAAGTTGGCCTCTCCTAATGAGGGCATCTTCTACTCTTTGAGCTAAATCTATAGCTTGATCGAAGGTAGTTAAAGTAGCAGTTGATAGCTCATAAGATATTTGTTCTTGTAAATTGTTGATGAAAATGTCCAACATTTCCCTATAAGGCAACACAAAGTGTAGTTTTCTTGTCAATTGTATCCATCTAGCTAAGAAATCGGCAAAGCATTCATCCTTGTCTTGTTTTAAATTGTATAGGTCTTTGATAGTTACATGCCTCTCGATGTAGGCACTAAATTGATGGACAAATGATTCAGTCGTTTCTTCGAAGTTTCTCAAAGAATGAGTGGGCAATTGATAGTACCACTCTAATGCCATTCCACCTAAAATTTTTGGGAACATTTTTAGTAATAGCAAGTCGTCATGCGATATGTCGTGACATGCTATCCTAAACATGCGAAGATGCTCTATGGGATCTTCGGTTCCTTTATATATAGGCAGGACGAGGCATGGGAAAATGCTTAGGGTATGGTTGAGCTACAACTATGGGGTCCAAAGGTTGACTACAGATCTCTTGATAATTATACGAGGGATGGTAGGGATCTATCTGGTCCATACGTGAAGCTAATTGTTTCACCATGGCTTCCAGATTACTAGTTTGCCCCTCATATTGGTTTGGTAGGGCATTGACATGGGTTTTATGGGCGTAGGATGGAGGAACATGCAGATTAGATGCCATGTTACTGTTGTGTAAAGTATTGGTAGGAAAAGTATTATGGAGGAATTTTGAAGTTGGATTATGTTGTATTCCAGATTGTTGAAAGTTTGTGTTTGGCTTTGTTTTAGGTTTTTGTTTACTTGAAGCATATTGCTCAATAGTTTGACGGAACAAAGTAGTGAAGGAAGGTTTATTTTGTGTGGGAGTGATTTTAGGTTGAATAACAGGTTCCTTAGGAGGTTGGGTAACCTGTTGTTTTGACATGTTTTGGGCCATAGTGACCATATCCGTATTGGATGGCCCAGCCTTGTCACTTTCTTGATCAATGAAAGACAAGGGATTAATGCGCATATTGCACATATATTCCATGGCTGCTTGAGTGGTACTAATTTGTCCTTTATCAATACGTATTGCCACATTAAGGTCATCAATGTTATCAATGAGAAATTTTTGAAAATGCTCTGCATTGTCAAAAGCAATAGTTCCATTAGGAGCTACTCTAGGGGATGAGGATCCATCCTCTTTAACACTTCCTTCTTGTTCCTTATCTTCACCTAAGTCTTCATCTAATTGACCTAGAGTTTCTCCTTCCGGATTTGTATCTCCAAGAAGGACATTTGGGTCTTTAGTTGTATCTTGTAACCAATCTTCTCCTTCCCCTAAAGTTTCTTTACCATTCCTAAGTTTAGGCATGGTGCTAAGTTTTGATTTCAGCAAATATATATATATTTATATATATATATATATATATATGCAAAAAATTAAGAGGTATATATTTATTATATACCTACTACAATATTTGAAAATGAAATGTTTAAGTTTTTGCTAAGTTTTTTTGATTTTTTAGTTTTTAGTTTTTTTTTGAAACAATATAATAAAGACAGTAAATAACACAATAAATGCAAGAGATAATACTGAAGTAATAATCTAGTTTTCTATAAACAATTTATGAATATCATTGATAGGTTCAAGTTGTTCAGGAGTCATAAAGTGTTCTTCAAATTGAAAGTTTTCTTTTAAAAATTTGATGAAAAGAGCTATAGTGATGTTGTCTGTTTCAGATTTTGGTTGATAAAAGTAAAGCTCGTGGCAATACTCTCGATATAACACAGCTCGCGGAACTCTATTCCATCTTTCCCTATCTATAATAACAACCTCTTGGTCTTCTACACAACCTAGGAACTGGTGCATAATGGCTACGTTCTCGAGGTATTCCTCGAAGGTGAACAATTCTGAAGATACTAAAGCTCTCCTATAGGCTAACCATCTATGACAGGCTCTCTGAAGTTCATAAAAAACTAATTGATGAGGATCCAGGATTCTATCTAGGACTAGCCTCTTGATTTGCTTAAGTTGTGTGGACCTAGATGAAATGAGACTAAGTCTCCTATCAAGTTCGTTCCATAGGAATTGATTTTTGCTTGTTTCAGGCACACTAAGGACATAATTGACTTCTATGGCTGCCAATTGATTTTCTACGTTTATAGTAACTGCTAACCTTTTCTTAGGAGCTACCATCTAAACATGTTTTCAAACTTAAATGTTTTAAAATGCATCTATGTTTTAGTTGTTCTATATATGTTTTTGTTTTTCAAAAGGTTATGATGCATTCACGTCGGGTTCACCAAAATGTATCGCTCCAAATTTTTTGCATCCCTACCTTCAGGCTATTGGATCCATGCCCAAAAGGAGGATGGGAAAAGGATGTCGCGGTATCTCGGATTGAGAGGACTTTGCGAAGGTCTCGCCTCTCAAGGGAGGTGTATTTTGATGATTTTTCTACGGATGGTGGGTTCACCAGGAAAAATTTAACGATAGCTTCCATGCCTAGGTTTTGGAATGTGTTTAAATGTGTTCGTTTTAACCTTAAGCATTCATATCCTAGGTTTGGCCGAATGAATCTAGATTTAATCTACATGAAAATGCAAATTCACTGAATACAGAAAACATATTTACAGACATAAAAAAAAGAATTTATAGAATGCAAACGAGGAATACCTGATTCGGATGTCTGAAGAATATTCTGATGTTGAAGCAGTCTGGATCATCTGAAATTCGATAGAATCGTCTGCAATCAGACAAGATCATCTGAGATCTAACAAATTCATCAGACGAATTCGTCAGAGACCTGCAAAACTGAAAACAGATGCAAAAATACAAAAGTACTATAGAGCTAACAGAGGGAAATGATATAAAATGGCAGTAATGTTATCAAACTGAAACTTAAACACAGAGATAGAAACGAATCGTATTAATTAGATGATAATTAGGAATTAATTATGCACTTAATCTAAATGGGTGAACTCCAAATGCAAAATAATATAAAACACTGAATATATTATCTAATTTGTAGAATGAAATGATAGAGAAAAGGTTGAGAAATGCAAACTTCAGGCACTGATTGCCTTAATACGGACTGCAGCCGAGATCGTCTCGCATCAGTACGAAATCACCTCGAATTCGACAGGTTCGCCTCCGATCTGAACAGGATCGTCGGCAACGATAGGTGCTAGCTCCGACTAAAAAATAGTGATGTACCTGCAACAAAATTGGTATGGGACCAGTGCAAATGAATAATAGGGATGATTTAACATAGATGGAGTTAATTTGCAGATAATTTTCAGCCAAGGGTTGGGAAGGGAAAATCCTAGAGACTAAATAGGCTTAGGGGAGTAGTTAGGAGGTTGGATATCATCCCAATTTTGGAGATCTCCAATGGGGGAGGGTCCCAACGGTGCAGACATGCTTTTTCCCAGATTGGAGACCCGTTGGAACAGATTCCAACTTTGCAAAATCAGTTTTGTGACAAGATCATCTGGACGTCCTAGTCCAGACGAAATCATAAAATCTGAGGCGATATCGTCTGATCGGCGACGATATCGTCAAACGGTCAAAACAACCTCTAAAAATGGCGTGAAAAAGGGGGAAACAGATTTCTCGGTGGTTAACGGGCGGTTTGGGAGGTTAAATTTGATTTTTAAATTATTTACTAAGGTGAATGTAATTATTGTGATTTTTAAATTATTGTAATTTTAGGGTGCTACACATCATTATTTATGAAGAAACCATTAGCATTTGTTCCTGGCCCCAGGATGGGATGGTGACTTGCCTGTTGATGCTCAAGATAAGCCATCTCAGTCGCATCTTCATAGTCATAATAACTTATGAAGAATCCATTAGCATTTACTTCTAGCCCTATGATGTGGATCACATGTCTAGGCCCTTGGTAGGCCACCTCTATTGAGTCCTTTGACTTATAGCCACTCTCCTATGACATGTATCCACCCTCGTTCGAGATGTATCCACTCTCATCTAATATGTATCCACTCTCTATGTGGCTTGTCCAAGAAAGTTTTTGCACATATTGAGGCCCATGGTAGGCTAGGCCAACTGCTCCTTCATTCTCACTTGGGACATAATCAGACTCATCTCGCTCATATCCATGTATTGGATCTTCCTCCCATAGGATGTATCTTGACGAGGGTGCTTCAAGAGAGGATTAAGGGTGATACTCATCAGGTGGTGCGATATTGACCATAGACACCCATTCGTCACCCAAGTAGTTTCTTCTAGTGGGTTGATAGGGATTCCAGTCAATGTCCTCCCCAAACCCTATTTTTATCCTATCTAGAGATATTGCCAAAGAATCATTATGGATCTGTATTTGGTACCCTAGACTGCACCTATCATTTGGCAACTAGTATTATAGCTGGAATGGCAGTCGGTGCCCTTTCTCATACAAACCTAAACCATAGCTATGCTAATAGCACTGCTCAAAGTACCTTAGAGAAAACTCAAGATTTGATAAGTAATGAAAATTCATGGTGAATGGTTCATCCTCACCCTCTTCAATATTAGCAGTAGTATGAGCATAGTCTAAAACAACATAGATGAAGTTGGTTTTATTAGGGGGAACCCCTAACAGAAGTACTATACCCACTAGAAAATTTGGGATTTTTTGTCATCCCATATCTTGTGCAGACTCAATGATAGGCATGAAAGTCACATTCTGCACAAGATATTTACCTAAACCTATGTTGGCTAAGTGAACTATCACCTGCGGTGTAGATGACATTGTTGATGAAGCAGACAAGGTAGGTTGAGGTACCTCCTCGGCTATGTCCTAGGAATCTTCCTCCTCCATGGGATTTGGAATTTTTGTAGCTACTATAGTTGGAATATCCTTGGGTGCTTCCTCCACTAGGGGTGCTTTCAACTTCAGATTATCTTTTGCTTTAGATATTGAAGGCTTTTCAAAATTTCTAGTAGTCTTAGGTGCAAGAGGTGGTGACGATGTGGATGGATCACCTCGCACTGATTTGCTCTTGTTTTTTGGCTGTGTAGTTGGGTTGAAGGTCTTATGTACATATGTATTGATGGAAGGACAAAGTACCCTGGTAAGTCAACCTAATGCATGTACTTGAATAGATCTCCATTGGATGGAACCACATGAACTTGTCCCTCATGAACACACTTGATGCATTGGTGCAAAATTGAGGGCACACACTGCATGTCCTTTATCCAAGGATGCCCTAGAAGGTTGTTGTATTGCATCACCCCTTCCAACACATGACACATCACGGGGATGGTCTTATGTCCTAATTTTATAGGTAAAATTATTGTATTCACTATGGAGCATAGTGCATCATTGAAAGCCCTGAGTGTGTATGAGGTCGAGACAATTTTGGACTTAGGGATATTTAGGTACCCTATAGCCTACGTAGTGATAATGTTGATTGACGAGCCCATATCAATTAGAACCTACTTGAATGGTATGTCATTTATTGATGCGATAATATGTAGTGACAAGTCTACTAGGATAGTAGAAAATACCTTGATTTTGTGATCGTAGAAATGGATATCTAGAGCTTGATTGATCTAAAAATATCCATCAAAGTCTCTCTGTGCCTAGGATATTTTTGTATGAGCTCATAAATTGATAACTTGGCTAAAGTCATTTGTACATTTTGTTCCAATCTACTTCATACAGTTACTACAGGTCTCATTGGTGGACCTAGAGGATTGTTTTGCACCTATCTCTATTGAGATGCATCCAGGATATGAATATGAACCATTGGATGTTGTGGTTGACCATATTTCTGAATCCTAGTTGCCACATTGACTATCTCAACAATTTTGATGCATCCCTAAATGGGTGGCTCAACTCGAACCTAGTTGAATTGGGTACCCTGATCTCTAGGGGCCTCATAATTTGGTAATGGGTTCCTGAATATACCCATGTCTCTATTGTTGGGATCTAGTGGGTTTTCGACTTTCAAATCTCCTTTATCAATCATATTTTGTACCATATTATTGAATTCGATACATGTCTTGATGTCATGCCCATGTATTCTATGATATGGTTAGTATTGTTCTTCCCTATATCCATTTGGCTTGGAATAGTTAGGGTCAAGAAGTTGTACATCAAGAAACCTGATTCTCTATGCCTCACTCAACTAATTAAAAATTGATTGCATCAATTCAATCAAAGGTGTGTAATAGCGAGGCAACTGACACTCCCTATTTTTGCCTTGGGTTGTAGTTAGCCAATGGGGGATGAGCTTGATAATTATGGGGTTGCTTCCTATTCCCCTAACTTGAGCAGGATTGGCCTACTTATATTTATTTTTTTCATTTCGATTGTTCTTACTCCACTTTTTCTTTTTCTGGAGCCTGAGGTCTCCCTCATTGACATTTATGTCCTCAATAAGCTTGGCTTGAGCCAAGGCTTCTTTGAATGATTCATACTATTGTAGTTGTAATAACAGAGAGATGTGTTTCATGCAGCTCTTTATGAATATTCGAATGAGTTCCTTAGTAGAGACGGAGAATGATAGTTTCACCATGATTTTTCTCCACCTATCCCCATAGTCCATAACTGGCTCATCATCATACTAATTTAAATTAGCCATATCGGATAGGTTCACATTCTTCTTGGTGTCAAAGGAGAAGAATTCAAGGAACACATTTATCAGTTGCTCAAAAATGGTAATGCTATGCTTGGGAAACTAATTGAACCATTGAGTTGCTACACTCAAGAACATCATGATGAACATTATTAGCATTAGGATATCATTCTACTCAATATGGAAGCACATGTTCATGAAGTTTGTAATGTGTTCTTGCACGTCTTCCTCTCCCTTAAACTTGTCTAGCGTAGGCATCTCAAAGTGCCTAGGATATGTGGGACTCAGGATTGAGGGGCATATAGACTGGTTGTGTATCTTACTCAATATCAACTTCTATCCAACCGTGTACTATTTTTTGAGAGATTTGACCCTCTCAACAAGTATATAATATACCTTCAAAGAGATAATATCTTGTTCTTTAAGGTTCCCTCGTGGTGGTAAGGTAGGTAATCCTATTTTTAATCGATTTGGGCATCTGTACTAATCCCCCATAACCACGAATGAAGGTTCAAGATATGTTTGTTCCTGATCTTCCATCCCTATTTGTTCCTCATTGAATTGTGTTTGTTCAAGGTCCAAGTATTTTTTATGTTGTGAAGTATGGTGAGTACACTCATTTCTTTATCTAGTGCTTCTCTCCTACTAAGGATCGACATGTCTCTCATGTTGGTATCTCTCACCACCTATGTGTGTGTTAGCTTGGGATAACATATCTACTAGCTCTTTGTGCTCAACACTTTCTTATTTTGAGCATTATTCCTATAGGTGCATATACCTCTTTCTTATCTCTTCTTTCTCAAGAGTTTCTACACGCTCTCGTTTGATGCGTAGCACTTCCTCTAACCTACGTATACGGTCAGATCGACCTATTACTAAAGGTTCATGCCTTTCTAAATTTATGTGATGAGTTATATTTTTTAGGCCCATCAAGGAGGCTCATATTCTGTTCTTGCCCTTGTACACTAGGGTAAATTATTCTGTGTATAGTGTTAAGGTTTGACTACGCCCAGGTCGTAAGTAGTGTATGTAATATGGGGTCACTTTTAAGCTTTCCCTGGTTTTTTGGTGCATCTAGTAGGTATGCTACATGAAATTACTAAAGCATAATGTTTAGTAGTAATGCTTATCAAATCTGGTATCAAGGGAACTCGATCCAACTCATCAAGTTGTCTAGTTCTCCACGTTTAATCCCATGGAGTCCCATTGGCACCAATAAGCTCATAATCTAAGGGTACCCTTTAATTTGCAAGGAGGCTATAGGATGTCCTAGGTCTATGACTAGGTGCAGTCCTAATGTATTTTCCCTTAGTGGGATGATCTATCCTATGTGTATCATGTGAGGTTTGGGGTCTTACAACCCCTGCATGCCTATGCGATGATGGAGGTATTGATGCCTCCTCATGTCAGTATGATGATGGAGGTCTTGAGGCTTCTGTATGTTTGTGAAACAAGGGAGGTCATGATGCCTCCACATATTGATGTATCGAGGGAGGTCATGATGCATACGCATGTCTATACGATGAGGAATACCTTGAGGCCTCCTCATATCTATGTGATGAATGAGGTCACGATGCCTCCATGTTTCTAAGTGATGAGAGAGGCCATGAGGTCACCTCATGTTTGTATAATGAATAAGGCCTTGAGGCCTCATCATGTCTATGTGATGAGGAACCAAGATATGGATCTCTTGTTGGGGTTTCTCGAGGAGTCACCCCAAGGGTTGAGTTGTCACCCCTAAGACTTGCCAAACTTTATCCGATGACATTGTGTGTGGGTGACTCAACGCAAGTGTGATTGTGAGTGTGTAGAGCATCCGTTTCTACCTCAATGGTGGACCAAGGGCGGTTGCTTCAAGTGTATACCATGGTGACTTATGAGTTATCTTCTTAGGTAAATTTAAAACCACACAAACAAAATAAGTAGATGTTTATCTTATTTAAGGATTTATGTGTATGTTCCCTAAAATGTTTGGTGTGTTTGATTTGTTGGATTTATAAGCTAACTCTCATTGTGTTTTGCACTTTTATTGGATGGTATACTTAAATTGTTTAAGGGATTTCACCTGTACACTCACAGCTCGACAACTTGGTGATGAAATCTAGGCCACATAATCCAACCTATAATGTGTGGTAATGACTTCCACACATGGTCAAGGAGCACAGGTCCTCCTGGTCCTCACCCAGTTCACCCGTAGTCAACAATATACCTCTCTGAAGAGAGATACATGTAGATTTTCCATGGATTATGATGGTTATTGGATCCGGTATTGGCCACGAATGGGTCCCAATGATACTCTTTATAGTGAGCCAATAAAGTGGTAATGACCTCCACTGTTGGTATCGATCAATGGGTTGGATGTGAGAGCCCAACATCAATGATGTAAAAAACAAGACATGATGTGTGTGGGGTTATTTTTAACCTTGCATGTAAACAAAATGCATCACCAAGCAAACATGATATTTCCTATATGCCTAAGATAAAAGACATTTCATATCAGAAAGATGCATGTATCTAGCTTATATGAACTTCAAAGAATGCATTCTACTTTATGAATTAATGGCCACTGGCTGGGTCGCATGCATGTAAACTAAACACACAGAAACCTAGCACGCTGGAGACTAGGGCAGATATTTAAAGTAGAGGCCTGCTATTCCTAGAAGTGCCTAGAGGAAACTAAAGAAAACTTTGAGAAACATCCAATTCATTTTATTTTTCTATTTTTATTTAAATTTTCCCTAATAAAAATCATGATTTAAGTTGTTGTTTTCTTGAAAATAATTATAGATAGAAAAACATAGAGAAACAGAGAATGCTACCAACCTCAAATCTCAGTTTGATGATGGAAATTATGCCCTCTGCTACTCTTTTCTATCGACCACTATTGACTAGAGCAGCTACTACTGGTCACTAACTAAAAGAGCAGCTAAGATCTTCTAGTTGTTGTTGACAAAAGTGGCCAAAACATGTTGGTCATTGTTGACCAGAGTGACCGAACCTATACATAGAAAAACTTGTGAATATTAGTAAATTGATAAAAAATAAAAACCTGGTGGGTTCCCACCATGATCGCCATCTATGCGACCCCAGGAAGTGTACACCATAATAGGTCCTACTTGCAATGCTATTATTATATCAAAATGGAAATGAATAATGAAAGCACACAAGCACATATAACACAAAAATAACAAAAAATAAAATATCCTTTTATTAATGCTTCCAAATCTTGGTTACTTGTATGTCCCTCTAAGGGATAATCCTTTTGATACAATCTATTACAAGTGGGGCAATGATGAATGTATCCCTTCCAAGGGGATTATGCATCTTTGTAGGACTCACGATCTCGTACACCAAATAGTATGAGGGCTTACAGATGCCTCCTCCTGATCTCGTTCTAGAGGGATCTCGTGCTCTAGATACTTTGAACTGATCCTGTGAACCTATATCTATGGGTATGGAAACAAAAAAGCATAATCAGTAGTATGGGCCACCTCTATGGAAGAGGCTTTTATTAGAAAATTTGATAAATAAGATAAATGGTCATGATAACAATGAAATACCAGCATAAATCAAATAATAGATGTGTTGAAAGCTTAGAAATATGATGTAAATGCATGTAAGAAATTATATCTGAGCTATGACTACCTAATAAATCAAGTAGTAATGGATTTAAGCTAGAACAAAGAGAAATAATGTCTAATGTCCTAAAATATACCTGTGGACCACTATCCTAGATAGCAGCTGCAAAAAGTAGCTTTTCTCCTCAAGAACCAAGGGCTGTAGCACTATCTCCTTTTGCTTCAATTGATGTTCAAGGGTCATCGATTATGTCTTGGTACACTTGTTGGCTTCAAATAATAACAGATATGAATAGCAGATGTGTAGTCTCTTCTCATTCGATTAGCACTTCATTGCTTCTCAAGGGTGCACAAATTTGCTCTCTAATATGATAGGGTTTTGCTACATGAACTCTAAATATCTCCCCCCCTTTTCTATTTATAGGAGAATCCATATGTAGACCCTCCCTCTCATTTTGATATGAATCTTGGCTTATTGGAGAAACCTCAATCCAAACTACATGCGACTGACCATCCTAGGTGGAAAGCATCAGTCATAAAATAACAATGAAGGGACAGTTAGGAGGAACTCAAGGAGTTCCTCACCAAAATCTTCTCATAAATAATTCAAGGTGGAGTTAGACTATGTGATTTGGTCCTGTATTCATATCTAGACTGTGCATGGTGCTAGACGCTATTAGGTCCAGCAACTAGGTGTGACTTTTGTCAGCTTCAGCAACCTAGTGTGGCAGTTGCTCTGCTTGAGGGTGACTAAGCCTAGATGGGCTAGAATTGCCCTTTTTGAGTGGTTAGGACCATTGCTGACTCTTGGATAGGTCCAAGAGGACTTATATAGTCTGTGAATGTGTCTATATGGGTAGTCTCCTAAACATGATGCATTTTAAGTGTCTACACCAAGATTTACCCTCATGGATTACTTTAGCAGGATTATCTTCTTGTCTACCCTTTGAATCCTTGCTACTGGTCTTGCAATTAAATAGTATTACCAATATTTTATGTTATTTATCCATCTCATTTTGAAGAAACTTAACTACTAAAGAAAGGTTTTGCACCCTCTCACTAGAGTTCACTATTCTTCTAGATTTCATGTTGGAGTCCATTGTTCTTCTAGACTTCTTACTAGAGTCCATTATTCTTCTAGATTTTTTGTTAGAGTCCATTATTATTCCAAAAACATTTGGGGTCATATTATAACTTCCTTCTATGTAGCTGACATCGCCTTCTTGGATGATCCTATTCTTAAAATGGGTGTCATATCCTATCCATAAAAAGGAATTGGATAATGGTCATGGTCACACTTACATCATTGCAAGGTGTCATTCCTAATAAGAAACTATACTCTCTAGGATTTTTATACCTTGGTCGGACTAGTCAATATGGTGTGCAATACCCGCCTTATCCCTAGATGAGTAAGCCTCCCCAAAGTAGAACATCAAGTCACGTATTAACCTATGGTCTCTCCATGGAACCTTCTAGTCCTATGACCCAGGCTCTGATACCAATTGTAATAATCCACCAACTCAACCCAAGGGATATATATTTATATATATTACAAGGAAAAATACACTAATAAATCCTAATATTTTGTTCTATCATTGTAAGGCATAACCACATTTTGAGTTCAATGTCACTATAGATGACACTCAAGAGAACAAGAGTTGCCTTCCCATACTTATGGGGTTTAATTTTCTAAACCTCATTGTTTAGAGAGGATTCCATCAGTGGTACCTCCACTTTTCCTATACCCTCACTAGTATAGGACAAATTGAACATGACATAGGGATTATCCTTTATTACCCACGAAACTTAAGGGGGGATGCTTATTCCCTAACTCTACATAATTTTATCTATGTAGTATTAGCATAATATATCAATTCTTAGTTACCACACCTCCATGGGTTAACTAAGGCCATTATCCTTCATCTGATAATGATCGTGGTCAGACAATCCTCACTATTCAATGTGCTACCACTATACTATTTTATGAATGATTCCTAGAACTCACTACTTGGAATATTTCTACGTCTCGTGACTTAGAACTACCAAAAATACTCACCATTTTGGGACACTAAAGTGTCACCATTCAATATGTATCATTCATATTTATCTAGTTATTGCATGACTACAACTCCTCCTTGATTCGTGATACCTAGTTATTGCATCACCACAACTCCTCCTAGGTTTTGGTATTCCTCTTGACTCAAGGCATTTTATAATATGGCTCTAATTCATTCCAAAAAATCCTATCCAAATCCAAGAGTCTAAAAATTAAATGAACCTACCTCTTAAAATAAATAAAGTGTTATATTTAAACATAATTACATTCAATATAACACATTGCTAAAACTAGAAAATTAAATACTTTCAAATTAAAAAAATTACTTTTAGCATTTCCTTATTTACAAGAAGAATAATACATCATCAAGGTATTATAATCATATCTATGAATTAAACATATTCTTCCATTTTGCACAACCAACATTCCAAGTACTTTCATAGAATAATAACAACATATAATCTTTCATCTATGAGAAAGTCTTGAAATACCATAACAAGAGTAATTACAAAACATCTTTCCTTCCATCAAATATTTTTAACACAAATACTTTCCAAGTATACTTTACTTCAATAATAATATTACATATCAAATAAATGGTCCTAAGTCCATATTTTCTTTCAAGGTCCTCCTTTTGTAGGATCTTCTCCCATGAACTTGAATAGAAGTATATTTGAGGGATTATGATAACTCTTGAATTGCTTATGCAAGTCTAACATGCACTAAGGAAATAAAAAACATGCAACCATGTAACATGTATATATATTTCCATGCAATACATTGAGAGAATCTCATACTTCTCTTAATCATAAATTTCTTTAGCTACCCATGTCTCAACCAACTTTTCATACATTCAAGCATTGAACATTGCTACAATATTACATAATTCACATCTCTCATTTAATCAATATCCATATAGCCAATAACATCAATATAATTATAGATCTTTCTATGAGCTATAAAATACAACCTAATATGCTTAACATTGGAAACTATCCATCATGTTGCTTATTCCAAACTAAATAATCAAACATCATTAATATTAAGCTCCTCATAAAAACTCTTTAACATGAGTTAAATTGATAATCTAATTTATTCATTCAATATATAAGAAATCAACATTAATTCACAAAGTAAACCAATCATAATAAAACCTATTTTAAAAACTTTCATAAATAAGGAAAAGGTTTAACTAACAAAAACTTCTAAAAAATTATGAATACAAGTCAACATCAACCTCTAATATGACCACTACTTGCATGCTTGTGAAGTAGCCACTAAACAAACATGATGCTACATAAAATTATGTTAACAACCACAAAGAAGGATCTAAAGAAAAAGGACCACTAGAGGACACAGATTCCTAGAAACCATAGTTACAGCCATTGTAACTATATTGCTCACTAATCTGGAGGAACGTACTTCAGATCCATGGACTTAAAGACAAGAAAAATAAGAAATTCAAACTATAAATCTAACATGAGACCCTTCAACTCTGCAAAGACCACCATACATTACGTTAACACACAAATTGACATCCAACAATGCAACTATATGCAATATGTTCCATCTGATTGAAACCTAAACAACACAATAGAGCATGTATATAACTATGCTTTGAATATATATTTCTAGAGTTATAGAATGACTATGGTCTCCCAAATTCTCCTCTCAAGCATCGGTAGATGAGCTACCAACATAAAAGGTCAATGTAATCACTTACAACTTTCTAAAATACAAAGAAAACCTATATTTCAACCTAGTGGTGAGAAGAAACAAGAAGACACTTTTCTTACAAAAGCTAAAAAAATAAAAGATATGACACAATGCAGATATTACTCTCTATCAAACATAACTCTCTAGAGTTCCAAAAACTCAAATAAAAGCATAAGAACAAACATTATTTTTAAAGAAGTGAAATCATTTTGTATGCTAGCCAAGAAGAAACAATATGGAATTACCTTTTCCACTATTACCAAACTCCCACCTTCTTCCTAAAATTTATGTCGTGCTACTTCCAACCAAACCCCTCATCTAATTTTTCTCTCTTTAAAATATTCATTCATGAAATAATTCCATATCACCTAATGTAATTATTTCTTTATGTTTGATATAAAAGTAATATCTGAAGCTTACCTTGGAAATATTCCAATTGTCAACGTCCTATAATTTCAACATAAATAGAGTATGGCTTAATAATATATATTACATGCAAGTTAGTGCTTATTTAAATTACTAGTACTCCTTAACTGGCTTTAATATTGATTCCTTTTATTAATTCATCTCTTTCAAATGCCATATACATTAGATTAGTTAAACTTAGGTGATTGTTGGATTAACACATAAAACCATAGATTTAGGTTAAACCTTTAAATACGCTTTGTAAAAATCCACTTTGTAAAAATACAATATTTATCCAATAACTCAAAAAACAATGAGTTTAAAACAAGAATCTATATCTGAGTCTGAACCTCTAGGTTCAAAGACCAATGTCCTTGAATCCTAGTATATAACCTTTTTCATTTCATCATCCCCATTCCAATTAGATCATAGGAAGTGATGCCTATGAATAGGTAAAGGAGATGTATAAATATATAAAAAAGGTATAGGGACACCCAAAAATGCTATGTTAGCCACCATGTTAGACTCAAATCACATATAGTAAACCTTCTTTCAAAAGTCACAAGCTTTGAATCCTTGATGCCTATGATGAAAGAACACTCCTCTAGCCAATATTCCCTCATTACACTTATGGAGGGAAAAGGACCATTTTGAGTATTGATTCTTTTATGCTTAGAGAGAGATAAAAACACATATCCTAGATTTAAACTAGGGTCCAATGAGGTACCAACATATTAGTAGTTGCATGCTTGCCAAAAACACATGACCATTGAGTTGACAAAGAAGGCCCACGACTTTGTGAAGCTTGGTGAGACCCTAGCCAACATGACAAACCTTGTTTATTGAGTACAAAACACCTTTTTTTCCTTGTCTATTATGGTAAAATATTAGTGATAAAAATTCGAACAAGCAACCCCTCTTGCAAAACAAAATAATTCCTTACCACAACTACTAGAGTAGCACCATTGATTACATCCTTACCTCAAACACTATACTATTGATGGAACCACATGATGCTAACAATAGAAGCATATGCAATCATACCCTTTTCAAATTTAAATAAATTTGGTGACAAAGGAAAGGTATCCAACTCAGATAGGAAAAGAAAGAGGATACTTTATAGAAAATAAAATTTTAGAAGGTACTTGCTATAACCTATGGAGAAGGTTTCCCTCTTGTCTTCTTTTATAAAAAGCATTTATTAAGATTTGGAGAATACTTTTTCCTAGAACTTGGAAAAAATAAAAGACACCAAGTTAGCTTCTTGTGTGACCAAGCGGCTCTACTCCATACCTATTCTGATACCATGTTGGAATTAATAATAGTTTTCAAAAACGAATAGAAGAAGAACATACACTCAAATATTATATAGAAAGTGAAAGATACAAAAATATTGGGATACCTCTAGGCACCATAAATAGTCACTATCCATAGATAATGTTGCACAACACTTAAATGAGGAGTATGATGAGGGGTATTTATAACAATACTAAAAACCCCGAAGTACATCATAAAGTTTAACCTAAATTGACATAAGATGTGGGATTTAGATTAATTATAAATATTAAATAAGATTTAACCATAGTAAGGTTAACCATGGCCTATTGGGCTTACATAATAAAATATTACAAGATGTTAAATAAATTGCAAAATGAAATGCCTTGAGACCTATACAAAATATTGCATAATGTCCACTCTTAGTCATGAATTAGATTATAAATTCAACACCCCCCATAATCTAAAGTTAATATCCAAAGATAAAAGACATTAGTGATAATAATATCTTACCTTTATAATGTATGCTCTAGTGGGACTCTATAGTTGAGGCAGATCCATCTGAATCTCTCTCATCGTCTAATACACATCAACCTTGCTTCAAGATCTTAGCTTTAATATTTTGTAGCTTTAGCAAGCAATTCTGCCTAAGATATCCTCTACAAGTGGTTTTCATTTTCTTTGAAGACTTAGACTTTCTTGTGGGCCTTTGGGTCTTTACCTCCTTAGATTGGAATTCCTTTGCATGAGATTATGTATGAGGAGTTCCACCACCATATTTACATATTATGACCTAAAATTGAACTAGAAGAGAGAAAAGGTGATCAAGAGTAGGTCTTTTGGAATTCCAAGAATATAAGAATCATATGAACTATTAGGTTCAATACATAAAAGGAGGAGGAAGAGATTAGCAAGGAGAATCTTAATGCATTCTAAATCATATTTCTTTTTACCTTTAGAAGATGTAATATCTTCCCCTTAAAGCTTTCAATCTCACAATATAGCCCTCATTGTTATCAAACTCAGCTAATTTAAGAGATGAAAGCTCTAATTTCAAGCAACTTACTTTAGTAGTATTAAATTTTCCAAAAAGTTCATCTCAAATGTATGCCTAACTCACGAGAAAATTCAATTATATAGTGTTAGACATCTCAAAATTTATGATATCTTATATATCCAACAATAATTTCATAGGGGTCCTATTAATCATCTTTAATATATTATGGGCATTTGAATAATGTCACAAACACTTTTATTGGTGTATTTGTTATATTATGTTGAGTTTGATAAATTTCAAAATTATTCTTTAGATTGATCATAACATTTTTTATTTTTAAGTCTCTTTGTGTAAGGTTGCTTCTCAATATCATTTACAAAGAAATTCAAGATAAATTCAAAACTCATAGGTTAACAGAGTTCAACATATTGAATACAACGACATGTCTTATCGAGTTCTCTACAACCTCAACAATGTCATAGCCATAATCTTATCGAGTTCTCTACAACCTCAACAATGTCATAGCCATAATTTTTGGGTAGGACTAACGACAGAATGCGCAAGGCGTGAGAGAGTCAATTGCATCGTTCGAAAATATTGAAATTTGACTCCCTCTCTTATGGGTGCCTCTCCTTCCATCTTGAAAGTTGATGGCCACTTCGTCCCCACTGTTCGTCATATGTCATGCTCTGTTCTCATGTTAAGATGAGATGAGATGGGGCACGGAATCTGGAGGCGTGCCGTGCTCGTTTTGGTTTGAGGAATGACATTGACCGTGTCTTCAAATCATATCCTCGTTTTGTATAACCGTTCTTGAAGGAAATCTGTTATACTTTCGTTGTGTGGCTCTGACTACGCTACCTTATCTCATCTTTTGTTTATGTGCCGTGTTAGTTTTGGTATATGACCGTTGTTGAAGGACAGCCGTTATACTTTCGTTGTGTGGCTGTGGCTACGCCCCCTTATCTCATCTTTTGTTTATAAAGAGATACAGATTGAGAATTTAAATAACCTGTAGGATTGTTCGTCAGCAATGGAAGATCTAATTCAAATAGAAGCCCATCATCAGCTCTATGAAATCATGCTTTCCGCTGCCAAACCCATGGCCCTCAAAGCTGCCCTTCTGCTTGACATTCCTCATATCATCGCCACTCGAGGCAATGGAAGCCCTTTGTCTGTGAACCAGATTGCTTCGTATATTTCCGCCTCCACCAATAAAGCTCCCCATACTGAATACCTGTTTAGAATTCTGAGGCTTCTGGCTTCATATGGAGTCTTCACCGAGGAAACCACGGTGGTCGACGGCATCAACCAGTGAAGGAAGGAAATCAAGAGTCCTGTGCGCCTTTTCTCTACTTGGCAACCCATAATGTCTACCTGAACGCTTATCAACACTTGCACGAGTCCGTCCTAGAAGGCTGTTATCTCTTTAATAAGGCCTATGGAATTGGCCCCTGGGAATATGCCAGAAATAATCCCGAAGCCAACAAGATTTTCAACGAGGCCATGGCCAGCCATACAAGAACAGTCATGGCTTCGCTGGTGGAGAAGTACGAGGGATTTAAGAGCGTGAAGAGTGTGGTGGATGTTGCAGGAGGCGTAGGTTCTGCATTATCCATAATCCTCCAACAATATCCACACATTCATGGCATTAATCTCGACTTACCTAATGTGATTGCCACTGCCCATAGAGTTGGTTACACTAATGGTCAGCCTAGAATTCAAACAAACTTATTCCTCTAGCTGTTGTTGATCTGGATCACCTGTCACATGGTACGGTCGTCATTGGTAAGGGAGACACTCAAAAGATTCGGAGCAGACTATTACCTTTGCAAAAGGATTGGCTTTCCGAAGATTTAAACCTAAATCTCTTCTTGATAAATTTCTAACCAAATTTACACTATCAATCCACTAAACTAACCTTAAGAATTTTAATGCTTTGATTGTTAGTACAGTGGATTTTGCATGACTGGGACGATGAGCGCTGTGTGAAAGTGCTAAAAAAGAGCTACGAAGCAACGGCAAAAGATGGGAAGGTGTTGATCGTTGATGCAGTGATTGATGACAAGGGAGAGAGTGCGACGCGCCTGGGATTATTGTTTGATGTGACTATGATGGTTTACACCACAGGTGGCAAGGAGAGAAGTGAAGAGGAATTCAAAAAGCTGTTCCTAGAGGCAGGATTCAAAAGCTACACTATTACCAAGCTGCCTTGCCTCCAATCGCTCATCGAAGTCTCTAAATCCTGACTCACGTCAAGATGTGGATCTGCTCTCTAAAATGAGGGGGCATTATATGGCACTTTCTAAATTGCATTATAATTTTAGAATGGAATATGGTTTAAACATTTAAAATTAAATAATAATGATTGCATGGAGTTGGGTTTTAGTTTCATGGATCTTGAGGTTAAGTTTTATAATATGAGTTTTTTCCTTTTGTTGTGGACTATTCAAGACATTCTCTCACATGGTAGATTAGATTCGAAGTACATTAGAATAATAAATATGATTATTATTATTATATCTATTTTAAAGTAGTGAAAATCTTTAATGAATAAAGAGTTATGTAAATACTGAATTAACAATAGAATAGATAACATCATATTTTATTTAAAGGGAATTTGCATTTCAAATTAACATATATATATATATATATATATAAATATATATATATATATATATATATATATATATATAGCTATGTTAATTATATAATGGTTTTATACTTTATTTTATGTATATTGTTTAAATATTTATATAATAATAAAATAATTTTTAAAAATATTTTAATAGTTAATACAATAAAAAATTATGTTGTATTAATTATATTAATTGAAATAATTATATTTTTTTAAGACATAAAAAGATTTAAATTTTTTTCTGATTATTAAAACAACTTGAAACATATGTTTATTGATATATGTTTTTACTTGTATCTAAATAAACTTATAATATTTTCCTAGGAAATAAATTTATAGCATGTAGAGAGGATAGAAAAGAATCAATACATTTTCAATATCTCCACTTTAAAGTGGAGTAAATGCAAAAGATAGACATAAAGGATAAGGAATATACCTTAAAAATCAATTATCATCTTTATGTGTTTATTGATATATGTTTCTACTAGTATCTAAATAAACTTATAATATTTTCCTAAGAAATAAATTTATAACATGTAGAAAATATAGAAAAGAATCAATACATTTCCTATATCAACACTTTAAAGTGGAGTAAATGCAAAATATAGACATAAACGACAACGAATATAACTTAAAAACAAATTATCATCATTACTAAAAATAAAAGAATGATCATCAACCAATACAAATAATAGTTTTATAAGAGTATAAATACTTCATTACAACATTGGGATATATTCTAATAAATATCAAATTTACATATGACTGGTTAATACAACATCATATGGATCACCTTACAAGGTTTCACATTGGTCCATTGGGTAATACAATATAATACATTGTACAACATTCACCATGTCCAAGAAGAGGTGTACTACACATTTGAAAATCACCTTTAAACTAAATTAAGGACTATTAAGAGAATAAATTATGACATATTCCCATTGCAATTAAAAGTAAAGTACTATACAACATATGCTTTACACTTTAGAGGTTGAAAAACAACATAATAAAAAAATTCCTATGAAGCATATCCATAGAAATTTAACATTCTATAGAAATATAAGAAAGCTTATTATTTTGGAGGATTATAGTTGTAGTTTAAACCTTCTAATAAAATGTAAATATGAAAGTATTGTGAGGTGATACCATGCATTATATATTCTATGGAGTAACTTAAATATTTATAAGAGAAATATCATTATGAACAGTATGGAAAAAAGTGGAGATTGATGACGATGAAATTATTGGTGGAAATAGAAAAATGGAGAGGAAGACCCTCAAAGAAAGAATAAAGAGAAAAGGGAACTTAAAATTATATGAATTTGGTAAACAAAAAACAAATAAAATAGGTATTAACAAGAAGTGGGGTTAAATGTACACATAAAAAAAGAATGACGAAAAAACTATTATCATAGATTATTAGGGATGTGAATAAGGATTCTAAAAAATATTTCTTAAGGAGTTAATAGGATGTTACATTATCATGTTTATTATAATATAATAATTAAAATTAAGTTGTAATCAATGTAGTGGTGCATTCGGAAATATTTGGAAGATGTGGGATTGTTTACTAGTTTCTTATACAAGAGCTTTAAAAGGTATTGTGATAATATGATACAAATAAAAATATGGTGGAGAAATGATAAAATCAAAAGGTAATTAGTTTTTTAAAAGGGATTTGATCAAGGATTGTGTGAATAAATTATATCTTGTTATAGAACTCCAAAATATTATATTTTGATAAATGGATCCCTTAATGGTGTTACATATTGTAGTAATTTCTAGAAACAAATGGATTTAAATATTAATCAATATTACTTTAGAATAAATACATAGAATAAAGAATGAAGAATAAAAACAATATTGGACATTTTTGTGGACATCAAATAATCTTACTAAATAAAAATAAAATTTGACTCTAACTGATGAAAAACATAGTTGGTATGGAGGGATATTTATACCTAAATATAAGGTTGTGAGATTGATCTTTAGGAAAAATATTATAAAAATTACAAAAGTAAAATTTTCAAGGTTTACATAGGCCCAAATGAAGAATATAAACAATACAAGTACAAAAGTTTTTTATGGCCTCAAAAGAAGCTTAACTAGAATGTATTTAAATATCCTCCTTCAACTAAATGAGGGACACAAAAGAGATCTTTATGTATCATCCCCCCTGAATATATACTCTTAAACTACAAGAAGCTCTTGTATGTGTAAAAATATCACCTGAAGCATGACTGTGGGTAGAATATCTACTGCTTGCTCTAATGAAGGTACAACAACTAGATCAAGCATCCCATATGCATGAATCTCCCTCATAAACTACAGCCGCATCTTATGTGCTTTTTGTTTATGGAATATTGGATTGTGGACAAGTTGGATGATGCTCTAGTTATCACATTAAAGAGTGATAGGAAAACTTTTAGGAATACAAAAATCCTCAAAAATCATGAGGATCCATCTAAGATGGTTAGTTGCATAATTGATCGTATCATTGATAACACAATATTCATCCTCCATGAAAGACTAGAAATAGTGGATTTACATTTGGTACATTAATTCCATACAATCACCTAGTTATATGATAAGCCAAAGGAGTGGAACTGTCTATTTCAAGTGTCTACATATAGATTTCCTCTTGATTATACCCATATAGAAAGGTACTCTTGACATGCATTGAATATACCTTACATACATATGAGGTGACAATGAAGAGGATCATATTTAGTAAGTCCATCCTAACCACTGATGCAAATATCTAAAAAATAGTCCATTTTCTCTTATTGAGAGATTTTCTTACTTCAGCTAATCATCCAAAATATATTTGGTACCATAGTCCCATGTGTAGACAATAATACTATTTCCTTAAATAGGAACCAACTCCCTTTTCCTATTATTTATCAAAGTCTCATATTATACCAACATAACATATTTCCATTATAAATAGTCCTTAGCTATAGAATATGGAAGTGGATCATGAGAAGAAGCTAACTTTAAGTGCAATGCTCAATAAGCCATATTTTGATTTAACTTAAGAGGTATAATATACTAAGCATCCTTTACAAGCATATTAAACCACATGGGTATTGAAAATTTGAGAAAAAATCATGTATACGTTTTGCCAACTCAATATGATAAGCTAAAAGTAAAGAACCCAACTCAAAATCACTAAGAATCATATCATGTAAATTTAAAACACTCTAGACCGATGTGTCCTCAACATACCTTGAATCTAGATAAGAATGTTCCACCTATGGTGATACTCATGATGGATTCAAATCAATAGGTAATGGACCTCTAATCAAAGATGATGTGGACATTGTTCTTATTTATCCTTTTTTATAGTATGTCATGTATAAATCATACACAACTACAAAATCATCAGTCTTCTATAGAAAGTTTATGTTATCCACTATGACATCATCAAGGTTGTCACATCACCATGTGTAATAATGATGTCATATCTATCATACAAAAATATTTGGCACTAGAAAAAATTAAACCAATGACATCTCATGCACAAGTGGCTTAACTTAGCTTGGCTAGCCATATCTCCAACATTATGATTGGAAGATGAAGGGAAAAAATAAAATATAAACCCAACCAAATTATCAATTCCCACATTCCTACTTTTTGTTAATGTAGCCTTGCATCATGTTGATACAAGCATGCACAAATGCACGATGCCATTCATACCAAAGTAAGGAATATTTACTAATTTAAAATTTTTAATTATTTTTGAGGGGAGAAATAATTTTGAAATAAAATTTAGGTACATAGAAGTGAAATGTGCAAAAGTGTTACTCCCTTAAAATTTCATAAAGAATGACAAAATATTGATGGCATGTTTATATCTTTCATGAATTTCCCTACATAAATTTTGTTGAACTCAATTGATTAGGAGATTCTACCACTCTTATATAGTATACAAGTTTATAGACCATGTTTAAAATGTTTTTAGGTGGCTTAGATATCTTTACTAATCACAAAATCCTACCCGTGGATTCTACAACATTGTATAAATATATTCAACCTCTTATTTTTCTTATTTCATAATGGTTAAGCAATCTACCCTCTTATATATACTACTATTAGATAGAAGAAGATACAATAGAAAACAAATTTCACTTTTTAAAAATATCTACAAAAGTATATGAGGTTTTAAAAAACCTAACCCCAATTTTGAAACTAAGGCATCCATGTAGTCAAATATTATTAGAAAAAATTAAGTTTCAAATGAGAGGAACAAAGGAACCTAGTAATGAAAGAATTTCATAAAAGAAAAACCTTCTAATCCTAGTGATATTCTCATGATATTTCCCAACCCAAGGTTTTATTAGAAAATATTTCTTCTAATCCTACCATCAACCTTAAAAAAAGATACTTTTATTTAGCTTTCTCCAGTTATATTTTCCCTTTGTAGAAGATATAGAAGTAAATTATCAACATAAGCAAAAACATAATAAAGATTCATATGCACTCTAATACCAGGTTAGATTTCACATCATCTTTCTAAAATGAATAGAATCAAACAATACCAAATACTAATTAAAATGACATAGACAAAATGAATAATGAATACAAAAAATATTGGGGATGTCCATGGATAATAAACAAACCCACTACATGAAAATGAAATTACACTCAAATTAATGATAAAAATAGTTGGTATGAAGGGGTATTTGTAGCTAAATACAAGTTACTTTTAGGTCAATGTTGTGATATTTATCTTTATAAAGATATATTATAAAAAATACAAAACACATTTTTCAAGGCTTACATATGTCCATTAGCTTTTGGAGCCTTAAACTTAAAGGAAATGCAATCATAAGTATTGAAATAAATATACAATGTTATAACTATGATAATGACAACTTAACATACATGAAAATATGATAGAAAACTTGATACAATGCTCTAGAAATGCTCATATAAGAAAGCTCACAAAAATTACAATGCTCCTCTAATGGAGTTTACAATTACTCCATATTAACAAAAAGGAGCTACATTGTGACTACTACTACTCTAACCTATGCACTCCAAAATCCTCTCTTCAAACACTCACAATGAGACCTTTATATAGGAATATAGGTTTCTTACCTCTTACTCAATCCTAATATTCATGTACATGTGGACTACATGCACATTTACATCATTGCACATTCTAACACTTGTGTATTTATTAAATTAGTCTAATAAAATATTAATATCCTAATACAATCATAATCTAATATGTATCCATGAAGGTACATTAATAAAGAACCAACTTGTGTAATATATTTTCCAACACCCCTCTATATTACATTATTTGGTTTTTGAATACTTTAGTCTTCCATAAGGATATTTCTCTTTTGGGTGTCCATATTGATGAGGTTCTTCTCATTCTTTGGTTTATGGATAGCTTAATAGAGTGTAATTTTGTTATCCTCTCATTCTCTTAAATTTGAGTTTTATATTTATCTTTTTGTTCTTGTGATATGCTGATCCTACATATTATGCATCATGTTCTTCAACAAATGTATCAATATTATTTTGAAATGCAATAATATGTTCTGATGTTCCTATTGAGTCCAGAGCATATATATTTTTATGAATTGATCCAGTAGCTTCAATTTCTCCTTGGTTTATTATGAGGCACATATTGACTCCATTGGAGTATTTGAAGTCAATTATTCTTTTGCTCTCTACTAACTTTGCTACTGAAATGAGATTGGATGATAAACCTGGAACATACATGATATTATGTAGCACAATATTTAGAAATAATTTTCTAGGAGATACACATTTACATGTATATGGTAGAATTTTCTATCTGCAATTCTTAGTCTATAGTTGTTGGTGACTTCAAGACAATCAAACCGTTGCATGTTTCCGGTCATATGATGACTTGCATATGAATATATGTACTAAATATCCTTTTCATTTTTATTTGTGAGATTATTTGAGTTTGTACCGATTTTATACCTTTGATAAGACATATTGGATGTGTTTTGATCTTGAGTCTTCTTATAGTGATGATATGTTCCTCTTGTCAATCTATCCATATTAATGTGTTTTTATTTCTTCTTCTTGTTTGTAGTAGTATTCCTTATCTCTCCTAGTAATATTCTTCTTTAATTTGTAGGATCAATATTGGAAATAATTCTCAATATTTTCAAGCTATGAACTTGATGCTTATGCTTGGATTTCTAATATTGAATTTTGTTGAATCCCTTTTGACTCCCTAGATATTGAGGTATGCTATGAGATAAAATATTTTAGAATGAAATTCAACTCTAACACTTTTATAACTTTTTATCTCTTCTTGTAGAAATATTTTAGAAATACAATTTCAAATATAAGAGTTCAATATCTTTAGTTGGATTGTCTATGTCTCCTTCCTTTAAGTATAAGACTAATAAGATTGATATTCCAACTAATATAGATGCAAGCAATAATCTTCAACTATGATTCAATGCTATAAGATATTTCTAAACTTCTATGATATGTGTTTGGTGTAGGATACCTTATATCTCCCAAGTTAGAAGTTTTAAAAATACTAAGTATTTGCAAACTAAGTTTTACTAATCCTTATATCTCATTATCTTTAAGATTTGCAAATTTTTTGAAGCAATAGAAATAGTTTAGATGCTTCAAGTTTCAACTTCTTTCTTTATGTAACCAATAAGTATTCTAGAGATTATTTCAACATCTTATTACTCCTAACACTAATATCTTTAGAATATAGAGCGTAGTTGATATCAACCTGAATAAAATTACAACATAACTATGGATAATTATCACCTTTCAAATACTTGATTCGAGTTTGCAAGTTGATTGAAATGAATGTTGTTTGCTTTGTATTGACAATGGTTGACTACTCCTTAAACACATATAAATTCTCTTGTATATTTTCCACTTCTCTTGTGCACTTTTCCTTGATGTAAACATGCTAGTTTGTATTCCTTTCTTCAACCACAAGCTCATTGTATATACCTTAAACTTATGCTAAGTCTTAGATAGGGTTATGCATAAGGGGTTGGACTCAAAATGTACTTGTAAAAAAATGGTGAATCCTAATCAAAATCAAGGTGAATCATGGAGAATCCTAAGAAAATCAAATCGAGCATCTTCATACCAAAATTTGGGGTATTTGAAGCCCTAAAATGTAAGGTCATATTTGGATCCACTTTTGACCTATTAAATTATCTTATAACTTCATACAAATACCACCATTAGATTAGGCTTGAAAATAGCTTTCCAACGAGTACAAGTATGCCTATGTTTGGATATATATTATGGAAAATTGACCCTAATAAAAAATTGGTCCTGAACATTTTAGGCAAATGGGCCAACCTTGAGGGTCCTCATATTTGCCAATTTCCAATTTTGAGAATCCTAATATTCACCCAATTGGCAAATATTCACCACTATGCATAACCTTGGTCTTAGAATTTTACGTGTACTATTTTCCTCTATCAATGTTGGTCTTTTCTCCAATGGTTGGTCATGCTTGTTTCCTTATCAATAATATTCTTCATTAGCTTCTCTAACCACTTATGTGCTATTTAAAATGGTGACTCTTTTCCTTAGTCTTAATGTTATCTTCTCTTAAAAATAAGAGCTACATATGTTTGTGCCTTCTCTTGAGTCTAGTGTTGTAATGTAAGGTAAATGGTGCTAAGGTGTGCTTAAAATCTCTACTGCACCTTCTTCCAATGCCTACCATAAGTGGTGTTAAGAACTGATGGGGAGCCGAGATTCACAACTAAAATATCCAGATCCAATATTCTCCTTTGATCACAGAAAATAAATTACAACACTAGCCCGCAGGCATAGTTTTCTTTTCTTTCTTGTTTTCCTCCCCCTGGAAGAAAAACAACCAAAATAGGTCCAGAATGACCCTCTTGCCTTCAGCTCTGCAACTATGTCTCAATAGTTTTTTGACCCCTTGTGCATGCCTTTGCTTACCCTTTTAAAATCTCTGGGTTTCTTTCAAGGTCTCGACCCTCTAGGCAATTAATGACCGACCTGGAAGAATACATCCTCATAATCTAAAAATTCAGCTATTCCTTGCCTTCATGACTGAACCTTCACATATTTACCCTAACTGGCAACTGCCACCGGGTCAGCCACAAAAATATGCATTGATGAGCATTCTGAACATCTCTGACCTCTGGACGTAGCATTCGAGTTGCCGCCATGCTCAGTAAGCTTACCGAGCAAGAAATCATGCATTAATGAGGCCTTTGACCGCCTCGAGAAACACCATCTAGGAATGCATGCCTTTTCAAATCGTGAACTAGTAGTATGTCATGATATCATGACATGTCACGATATCGTGACATTTTTCTTCCTTGTTGCCTTTCTCTTCTTTGGGTCATGATATCGCGACATGTCATGATATTGCGACATCTTTCCTTTCTGGCTCTTCTTTCTCCTTTTCGATCGTGAAATCATGACATGTCATGATATCATGACATCTTTCCTTTTTGCCTCCTCCTCACCTCTCGGGTCATGAAATCATGACATGTCGCGATATTGCGACATTCTTCCTTTCTGCTTCCTTCATGCCTCTTTGGGTCGCAAAATCGTGACATGTCGCAATATCACGATAGCTTTGCTCTCTACTTTCTCTCTCTATTTTGGGTCACAAAATCATGACATGTCATGATATCATGATAGCTTTGCCTTTCACTTTTGCTCTCTGCTTTGGGTCGTGAAATCATGACATGTCACGATATCGCGACAGTTTGCTTCCTTGCTTTCTTTATGCTCCTTCGGTCACGATTTCACGACATGTCGCAAAATAACGACATTTTCTTCTCTGGAATTTCTTGTCTTCTTTCGGTCATGATTTCACGATATGTCATGATTTCATGATATTTTTCTTCAGACACCCTCTCTCTCCTGTTTCGATCATGATTTTGCAACATGTCGCAAAATCATGACATTTTCTTCGGGCACCTTCCCTCTCCTGCTTCGGTCGCGATTTCGTGACATGTCGTGAAATTGTGACATTTTTGCTCCATGCCTTCTCTCTCCTTCCTGAGTCGCGAAAACATGACATGTCACGATATCACAACACTTTTCCTCCCCTGCGCATTTTCTCATCCTTTTGTTGCAAAAACATGAAATGTTGCGATATCGCGACACTTTTCCTCTCCTGCACCTTTTCTCGTCCTTTGGTCATGATAATGCGAAATCTTGCGATATCGTGACACTTTTCTCTCTTGCGCCTTCTCTCATATTCTTGTCACAAAAATGCGACATGTCACGATATCGTGACACTTTTATTTCTCTCGCCTTCTCTCGTCTTCTAGTCACAAAAATGTGACATGTCACGATATCGTGACACTTTTCTCTCTTGAGCCTTCTCTCGGATTTTGGTCACGAAAATGTGACATGTCATGATATCACGACATTTTTCTTCTTTGCCAACATGTCGCGATATCATGACACTTTTTTTTCTTTACGATATTTTGCCTTTCATTGGATGCTCCTGCATCAGACAACCGGGGTGGATTGAGAAGTGACCTTCACTTCCTTCTTCTCCTCTGGGTTCAAGCCCTCTACACAGATCCTCTTGCAGGGCCTGAACTTACCTCTACAAAGCTCTGAAATATTCTGCTGGCACCATATTTCTTCCACCACCACAATTTCTTCGTGGAGGCATTCTGCTTGTTTCTCTTACAACCCTTCCACATATCCTAGTGCAAACTGCCTCACTTTTGGTGATCTACTCACACATTCAAGAAATCCCACTCTTCCACAGATCTTAGTGCAAACTGGCTCACTTTCAGTGATCTGTTCACACACTCAGGAACTCTTGCTCTTCCACAGATCTTGGTGAAAACTGCCTCACTTTTAGTGATCTATTTATGCACTCAGGAAATTTTGCTCTTCCATAAATCCTGGTGCAAACTGCCTCACTTTTGGTGATCTGTTTGCAGACTTAGGAACTCCCGCTCTTCCACAGATCCTGGTGCAAACTGCCTCACTTTCAAAAATCTATTTGCACACTCAGGAAATCCTGCTCTTCCATAGATCCTGGTGTAAACTACCTCACGTTCGACAATCTGTTTACACACTCAGGAACTCTACGCTCTTCCATAGATCTTGGTGCAAGCTACCTCACTTTCGATGATATGCTCACACACTCAAGAACTCCTGCTCTAATACCACTTGATGGGGATCCGAGATTCACAACCAAAATATCCAGATCCAATATTCTCCTTTGATCATAGAAAAAAAATTACAACACTAGCCCATAGGCATAGTTTTATTTTCTTTCTTTTTTTATTCCCCGTGGAAGAAAAATAGCCCAAACAGGTCCAGAATGGCCCTCTTGCCTTCAGCTCTGCAACTCTGTCTCAATATTTTTTGACCCCTTGTGCATGCCTTTGCTTCCCATTTTAAAATCTCTGGGTTTCTTTCGAGGTCCCGACCCTCTAGGCCATTAATGACCCACCTGGAAGAATACATCCTCTGAATCTGAAAAGTCGGCTATTCCATGCCTTCGTGACTGAACCTTCACATCTTTTACCCTAACTGGCAACTACCATCAGGTCAGCCATGGAAACATGCATTGATGAGCCATTTGAACATCTCTGACCTCTGGACATAGCATTCGAGTGGCTGCCATGCTCAACAAGCTTATCGGGTAAGAAATCATGCATTAATGAGGCCTTTGACCACCTCGAGAAACACCATCTGGGAACACGTGCCTTTTCAAATCATGAACCAACAGTATGTCGTGATATCATGACATTTTTCTTCCTCGTTGCCTTTCTCTTCTTCGGGTCACGATATCACGACATGTTGCGATATCGCGACATCTTTCCTTTCGGCTCTTCTTTCTCCTTTTCGGTCACAAAATTGTGACATGTCGCGATATCGTGACATTTTTCCTTTATGCCTCCTCCTCGCCTCTAGGGTCACAAAATTGCGACATGTTGCGATATCGTGACATTCTTCCTTTCTGCTTCCTTCATGCCTCTTTGGGTCACAAAATTGTGACATGTCGCGATATTACGACAGCTTTACTCTCTGCTTTCTCTCTCTGTTTTGGGTCACAAAATTGTGACATGTTGTGATATCACGACATCTTTGCCTTCCACTTTTGCTCTCTACTTTGGGTCATGAAATCGTGACATGTCATGATATCGTGACAGTTTCCTTCCTTACTTTCTTTCTGCTCCTTTGGTCGCGATTTCACGACATGTCACGAAATCATGACATTTTCTTCTCTGGCCTTTCTTGTCTTCTTTCACGACATTTTTCTTTGGATGCCCTCTCTCCTATTTCGGTCTTGATTTCGTGACATGTCATGAAATCGTGACATTTTCTTCGGGCACCTTCCCTCTCCTGCTTCGGTCGCGATTTCGTGACATGTCATGAAATCGTGACATTTTTGCTCCACACCTTCTCTCTCCTTCCTGAGTCGTGAAAATGCGACATGTCATGATATCACAACACGTTTCCTCTCCTGCACATTTTCTCGTCCTTTTGTCATGAAAAAGCGACATGTCGCGATATCGTGACACTTTTCCTCTCCTGCACCTTTTCTCATCCTTTGGTCACGATAATGCGACATGTCGTGATATCGCGACACTTTTCTCTCTTGCACCTTCTCTCGTCTTCTAGTCACGAAAATGCAACATGTCATGATATCGTGAAACTTTTCTTTCTCTCGCCTTCTCTCGTCTTTTAGTCACGAAAATCACGATATCGCGACACTTTTCTCTCTTGAGCCTTCTCTCGGCTTTTGGTCGCAAAAATGCGACATGTCGCGATATCGTGACATTTTTCTTCTTTGCCGACATGTCGCGATATCGCAATATTTTTTCTTCTTTGCGGTATTTTGCCTTTCGTTGGATGCTCCTGCATCAATAACCTTACTTGGTGCTATCACCAACGATTCAATGAGAGCATTATTCAAGTGATCCTCTTTACTTTAAATCAATGCTTAAATATTCTTTTATGTTGTATGCTCAACGACGTGGCTATCTCCTTCTTGCTTGCATGGGATGACTTCCATGTGGTGTAATATTTCTCTCTTTTTCCCTAACTCCCTTGTGCTATATAACTATTATTTGCCTTTTTATTTTGACTCTTGTATTCAACAATTCTTGATCTAGTTCAACCGCTTCTATGAAAGAGGAATTATTCCCCACCATTTCTATGGTAGTTACAATTACTTTTTTAATGCTTCGATTGAATGTCAAGCAAGACTATGAGGTGGATTTAAATGATAAGTGTGCTTCTTCAAAGCTAAGCCTTCTTTGAAACTGAAAAATATCCTTGATGTTAGCATTTAATCTTCTCTTTAGATTGCTAAATATTCATTCCATTTTATACTTGCTTCCACATCAAATGGTGAGTTTTATTTGGTTCCATCTACATGGGCTAAAAGATGCTTGGTTTGAATGCCTCATTTTATTTATCCTAATACTATTATGTGGATATAACTATTGCTCTTGCGTTTTTCATTTTTCCATCACTCGAAGGTAGACTTACTGTTATCTCTATGATGCCTGCACCAAAGGATTTTTCCAATGGTCAACATCATTTGTATGACTAATAGCTTCCTTGCACTATGTTTAGGTGATGAATATAGTGGCTCTAGTGCTATTTTGGGTGTCTTTAGATACCTCAAATGATTGGATATTGATCCTTTGGATGACTCTCTCTCTCTCTCGCCTGCTAAAGATACTTTACCAACGATACATTTCTTTCCTTGAGAAAGTTTTAATTTCAACTCCTTTGAATGGTTCTTTTTGCTATGCAAATATAATGTAGAATGATGTAGATGTTTTCCTCCTTGTGCTCTTTAAATTGAGCCTGGTGTCTTGTTAAAATACAAGCTTCAACTTCCTTTACTGATTGATATTCTTTGAAGCCAATGCTGCCTTCTATATTTTGGCAATACCTTTTATGTCAATCTTTCCACTAATATTTAAGGTCTTTTTTTACTTAGAATGATATCAAGAGGATGTTGATATGTTTCTTTCTCTAAAAATATATGTAAATTCTATTATGTTTTCTATGTGTGTAGGCAGCAAATCCACCTCGAAGAAGAAGAGAAAGTGATCAAATGGATTTGCTCAATTTTGATAATTTTTATAGTAGTAAAAGTTTTGCAAATCATACATGGAGGAAAAACCATACAAATAGAAGGGAAAACCATACAAGGCAAAAGAAAACTGTACAAGGTACATTGAAATGCAATTAAATGCATGGGAAATATAATTTCAAGTTGAAATGGCGCATAGGTTTGATAATTAAAGTGTTAGACTTAGTAAAAGCCTTAATTAATACATTATGTTATGCATGGACAATTGTAAAATAACTAATTTCCTTAGGAACCACTTTGGAATGGCCTGGGCAATGTTATATAAGATTCCATTTTCAAATTCCTAGGTTTGGATGTTGCTAGGTATTTACTAGTTGTAATCTAACAAAGTTATGCTATTATGTTATGAGTATTAGCTATGATTGTTTTATATCAGCCATGTTTTAAGTAAAATTTTGATAGAATAATATGCAAATGAGAAAATTTAAGCTTTCCAAGTTGTGTACAATTTTTGGCATGGGTGAATGACAATTGATGGCTTACTGATGTTGCATGTACTTTCTAGTGATAAAATGGATTAGTACAACACTAGTGAAGATTTATGGAATGATCTATGCTGATGGTTGTATTACTAAAGATTTTTTGAATCCTGTTGTATGATTTCTGGATGTAGCCCTATGAATTGCATCTCTATTAAGCCTTAAGAGATGTTTTTCATGTTGTAGGAACATGATTAATTGGCACATTAAAACCTTAAAAAACCTATCTAAGAGAGATTGAACCATTAGAATATCCCATTTAGAATTTGGTTGCACTTTCATTTCATACATATGATACACCAAAGTTCATACAAATTGTACAAATACAATTTACTCAATTTGGCAATTCAGGCGATAGAAGGAAACTTACCCGATTTGGTAGTTTTATGGAATCAACTTATTGATTACAAAACTATGTACAGAAGCCCAAAAAACAAAATATGAAAGTTTACTGAGTGTATAATTGTACAATCCATACCACTATATTATTTTGGATTGTATAGTGTGTTGAACTGACTTTCGTATAAGCTATTCATTGGGTGTACAAGGTAGTTTTATGGACTGTATGATTGTACGAATTGGTAAAAAAGTTAGACATAATACATTTATAATTATAAGCACTAGAAAATCATCTCCCCACTAGGAATACTGCACCCTTGTTCTATAGTGTGCAGGTTTGAACCTTATAGACTATAACTTTTACACTTATCTTGAAGACTTGAAATGAATACTATTCTATGCAACCCTTAAAATTTTGAAATTGGTGCTTTATAACTTTAATAAAAATCCAAAAATAAAAAGATCTATTAATGAACTTTTGAATATTTTGTTGCATAGCTTTTTCTTGTAGATGATAATGATAGTGACTTTGGTCACTTAAATTTTCTATCTTTTGTAGACGTTATTGCAGCTCTTCTAGGCTATCCAAAATAGCTCTCGTGCACACCTTTTTGCAGTGTCAATGCTTCACTAATTTGTTTTATAGTATTGTAACTTGGTGGCTTAAATGCTCCTTCAAAATGTACCTATAAAATCTGATATTTAGCAGCTACTAACATTGCCCAAATTGCTACCTTTTTTCTGTCCTCAAATTTGAAAAATTTTAGATTGTAAAGCAGTCAATATCTTCATTGAAATGTTGTCCTTGAATCCCAAAAATTTGATAGGACAATCCTCCAAATTGCAGCTGATATATTCACTCAATAACCCTTCAATGATGGTCCCCAAATATCTTAGATTTGGTGGTTTTTCTATCTCCTTTATCTCTTTGGATTCTAACTTCAAACTAGATCTCTTTCTCAAACAATCTAATAATCTTGATATCTATTCCAAACTACCTTGAAATTTGATAATATTCTTGCCAAACCTTCTTCTTTGGGCTTGTTTTCATATGTTAAAAATTGTCCTAGTTCCTTATCTATCATGAGCTTCTCTCTTGGTAGTAATTTCTCCAATGAGTTCTTCTAGGAACCCCTTCAATGAGGCTCACCAAGCCTTCTTCTTGTTTCTCCTTGAGACCTCTCCAAGTTCCTTAATTTTTCAGCTTCAAAAACTTCAATTAGACCTTCCTTGGCCTCTTCAATTTTCAACTATGGATGTTTTGTAGTGATATCTTCTTCTAAAATCTCCTAAATCTATTGCTACTGAAATCTACAATAGAAATTTTTGTTAGTTATTCTCAATGCTCAATCTTCCACTATGTAAGTTCTTCAATAATGTAAGTTCTTCAATAGGGCCTTCTATGGACCTCTTCTTCAATATGAAGTTTTTAATCTTCAATGGAGATCACGAATCTCCAATCTTCACTAGGACTCTTCTACTTGAGTCTCTCCTTCCTTCAATGGGGTCTTCATTCTAGGAACTCCTTCCTAGATTTGCCATCTTCAATGTGGCTTCCTTGGCCACTAGATTTATCCTCAATATTTAAACTAGGAGTCTTCAATCTATAAATATCTCAATTATATTTTCTCCTTAGGCCTCCAGATATCCAATATTTATTTTTATGCAACAAAGAATTAATTTGTACATGATTAAAGTACATTGAATTTCTAGAAATTAAGATGAAGTTTTTATCTATTTATTGTAGGAAGCTTCCCAAATTTTGAGAATTAATTTTCTGCAAAAAGAAAAACTTAGATGATAGTAACTTAGTATTTTTTGAATCTTTTCTTATTTTTTTTCTACAGTAAAATATTGGCAATGACAATAAAAATTTTCATGACTCTATAGAAAATAGTCTTCACTAATTAGAGTTCCAATATAATGGATGCAATGTTGAGTTCTAGTCTTCACAAGTTTTTGCAACTATATGGAAAAAATCTATCCAACTCTTATCAATCAATCATGTGTATTTATCCAATTCCTATAATTCTACCTAAAGATTCCTCTATCAAAAATATATTGTGATGGTATTTGCATGTAGCAACATACAATGGTTGATCCGGTTTGCAAATACTCAACAATAGCAATGGTGATCACTTATGTTTTTCCTTTGATCCACCATGGATATGATACCGCTATTAGTTTTTGGAGCCTTAAAATTAAAGGAAATGCAATCACAAGTATCAAAATAAGCATGCAATGTTATAACTATGATAATGGAAACTTAACATGCATGAAAACATGATAGAAAAATTGATACAATGCATTTGAAATGCTCAAATAAGAAAGATAACAAAAATTATAATGCTCCTCTAATGGAGTTTACAACCACTCCATATTAGAAAAATGAATCTAAATTGTGACTACTACTACTTTGATCCATGCACTCCAAAATACTCTCTTCAAACATCACAATGAGACCTTTATATATTAAGATAGATTCCTTACCTCTTACTTAACGCTAAGACTCATGTACATGCGAACTACATGCACATTTACATCATTGCATATTATAACACTTGTGTATTATTAAATTACTCTAATGAACTATTAATATCCTAATATAATCCTAGTCTAAATATGTACCCATGAAGGTACATTATTAAAGAACCAAATGATGTAATATATTTTCCAACAATGTCCAAAGGGTAAACATAAATAATACAAATATAAAAGCTAGTTATGGCCTGAAGAGAATCGTAGCCACCATATATTTCAATAACCATATACTTTAAGTCATCCTATGGATTGTACAAAGGTGATCCACTATCTCCTTATCTATTTGTTATTATTGTGGAGGCATGAGAGAGATATTTCTAAAAGCTAAAATATAAGGAGAAATCAAATGTATTCAGGATGTAATAAATGGTCCCTTTGAATCTCATCTCCAATTTATTAACAATATATTTTTTGGGTCATCCCTTATTCAATGAGACCATAGAGTTTAAATCATGATTATCATGCAATGAGAAGGCTCTTCAATAGATTGTTATTTTTTAAATGGGTTATAATGGGATTGAAATGGGTGCCACCCATATTACATCATCACCATATAGTGATATTACAACAAAGCTTGCATATTATCAATGTATACTTTTTGGAAAGATTCGAATCTGGGTCTCCTCCTTGAAATGTTGTGAAATTTAACCGGTTGAACTATACCACTTGATTATCTTAAATATATTATTAATAGTATAATATATAGGATGTTTTCATTAAAATTGACCTATATTTACAATGGATTATTGTGTTATGTGGGTATTCCTTTGTCTTAAAATTAAAACAAGGAGATTTGGGACTCAATTTTAGATAGAGTTAAATATTATTTAGTGGGTTGAAGAAATAAGTTCTTAACAACGATTGGAAGGATACAACTCATAAATAATACAATACAATACATAATTATTTATATTATGTAATTTCAATATTTCTAGTAGGTATAGTATTTGGATTTGATTAAATTCAAAGAGTTTTTCATTATAAATCATGTGAAGAAAATTGATGTTTTCTCTTTGCAAGTGGCATTTAATTTGCAAAGGAAATAATATTGAAGGTGTAGGCTTAAAAAATTATACATTTATGAGATTTGTATTTGGGGAAAATATTGGTTGGATATTATACAAAGACTAAGGAAATAATTGGGTTAAAATATTACTTAAAAAATATAGGACCTGTTTAACCAATAAGGTTATTCAATAAGAAAACCCTATCTAAAGGATAATGAAATGGAACTTCATATTATAAAAGTTATTATTGATAAGGAAGTAATATTAGTGGTCAATCAATTATGGGGATTGTGGAATTTGTAGACGCTTTTTATGTACCTTATCTTCTTACCTTTTATAAAAAATAGAAACCATTAGCTTAGACATGTAGTTTATCTAGGTCCAAAGGTAAAAAATTACACTAACGTGAGCAACAAACTCTAGATCATGGCTTTTTGTTGAAGAAGTGGAATTCAAAAAATCATAGATGAGCTTCAAAATATTCTTCAAGTGTTCTACCTATTTTACATTAAATGATGAATTGTTATGCAATCTATCAAAATATGGTGGATACTAAGTCAAGTTAGAATATAAGGTTCTAGAGCAATTATAATTTCCTATTTATAATGATTTCCTTTAGAAAAATATTTGGTAATTAGGCTCTTCCTAAGACCTCAAATTTCCATTGGATTATGTTTTAAAGCAAGATTCTTACAAGAGAGACAAAAAAGAAGAGGATACCATGGACCCTTCATGTGTACTTTATATGATATGGATCTAGAAACACTAGAACAATTATTTCATTATTTTCGTTTTGCTATTTTTCTAAAAATATAAGGATATATTGGCTATCTCCATCAATTGATGAATTTTTATTTTAAATTATCTAAAATCTAAAGTATTATGTATTCTATGGAGGGTTAATTTTGTGATTATTTTTTGGAAGTTTTGGCTTGAAAAGAATAATAAAATTTCCAAACATAAAAGTAAAAAATCATGCCTTAGTTTAGAGCCATATTATTACCTCTTTTATAGAAGATATATAGACATGGTTCTCATCATGTGAAGTCTCAAGAGTGGAAGAAGAGGTGCTAACCTCTTGTTTATAGGATTTGAATATACATGGAAGGTTAATATATGAAAATAGATTTAATATAAATTATTTATATCAATCCACAATAAAATATAAATGTTGAGAAATTAGGTTTATGAAAATTAATTTTGATGGTACTTCCAAAGGAAGTTTAGAAAAAGCTAGTGTAGGTGGTGCTTCAAAATTAACTAATTGTCTTTCTTATGAATTATTTACAAGTAAGGTTATTATATTTTGAATTATTAGGTGTTTAAAAATAACTAATATAGTCTTGGTTATAGGATTCAATTGTGTGCGTAAGGGTCATATATGAAAATATCGATAATGCTAGGATATATATTGATCCATGGTAAAATAAAAATATCTAAGATTTAGCTTCATAAAATTTAATTTTTTTGGTGCTTGAATATAAGGCCTTGGGTTGGTTCAATTTAATTTTTCTCAACCATAATAATTAGTTTAATATAGTTTGGATTAAAAAAAAGGTGACATCACAAAAATTTGACCGAACATAGTTTCACTGAAAATTGCATGATTTTGTCAAACCAACATGTAAAAGTTTAATGTATGCCCAAAGTGGTACTTTTTAGTATGTTCTCATACATATATTTCAACCCATCCCTATTTATATTGTGTCGCTATTAATATTACCAATGGGTATTATTTATGAATTTGATAAAATTCAAAGATATTTTCTTTGAAACGTATGTCCTTATTTGTATGATGCTTTGTGTTTCCTCTTTGTAAATGGGATAGGGTTTGTAAAGGAATGAATAGTGAAGACATAGGATTATTAAATTTTAGACTTGTAAGGTTGGCAATTGGGGTAAAACCTGGTTGAATATTATACAAATATCAAGGAAATATATTGGCAAGAATATTACTTTAAAATATATAGACACTCTTTAAACAATAAAATTATTTGAGAATCAAACCCTAACTAAAGGATATAAACACGGAACCTCATATTATATATTTTGTAATTTATAAAAAAATAATCTTATATGGTCAATCAATGAGGAAGATTATTGAAATTTTTTGTTAGATGCTTGGTTTATTACTTATCCTCTTATCTTTGATTCAAAATAACAACCATTAGCTCAATCATGGCTAGTTTGTAAAGGTCCAAATGTCAAATATTATATTAATATGGACAATAAACCTAGAACATGGATTTCTATTAGTAACCTTTTTTAAGGAGTGGAACTCAAACAAATAGCATATGAGCTTCAAAATATTCTTGAAGTATTTTACCTATTTTATATGAAAGTATGTGTTGGTTTAGAATCTATCAAAAGATGGTGGAAAGTGAGTCAAGTTGCAATATATATTTTAAAGAAATTATAATTTTGTACTCCAAATTATTTGCCTTAGAAGAATGTTTGGTCATTAGAAGCCCTTCCTAAGATCTCAAAATTCCATTGGTTAGTAGTCCAAGTCAATATTATACAAGAGAGAGAATACAAAGAAGAGGATATCATGGACCTTTCATGTGTATTGTTTGTGAGATGGATCTAGAAACATCATACCATTTATTTATTTATTTTCCCTTTGCTTACACGAATTGAGGATCATTTTTAAAAAAATATGAGGATGTTTTGGGTATTTCCATCAACATTAAATGAGTTGATGAAATATTGGATTAATTATTTCATGGCTAAAGCATTACACATTCTATCAAGAATTGGTTTTGCCATTATTTATTAGAATTTATAGCTTGAAAATAATAAAAATAATTAATAATAAATATTAAAATCATGCCTATATTTTTAACCATATTATTACCTCTATTATAGAATGTTTACACATGTGGTGCTCATCATGTGAAGTCTCAAGTGTATAGAAAGAGATTGAAGAACACAAGCTTATATTGAGAGGGGGGGTGAACAGTATAAGACCACTTTTAACTTTATCTATCAATACAACTTTCAAACCATTAACATGCAGAATAAAGATAGCAGTAATAACAGTAGTAAAACAATGCACAAAATGCAATCCACAAAGAGACACAACAATTTACGTGGTTCACCCAAGGTGGGCTACTCCACGGATAAAACTTTTCTTCTAAAAGTTGTATCAAAGTCCTCCGGGAATCCTTCCCGATTACAATGTTTATGAGCCTCAGCTCAAAGGAGACACCTTCCCCTAAATTTGCTTTGGATGGTGATCCTCTAGAAGACCTCTACCTCCTCTGCCCTTAGCAAGTGGAATTCTTTCCACAGAAGACACCTGTCTTCCCTGCTCTGGCTGGAGATCTCTGTCCTCAATTCTATCACAGCAAAGCTGGTCCTCTTCTCTGCACCAAACACAGTCCTTCGGTCTGGCACAATACTGTTCCTCTTCCTCTGTTCTTTTTTTGCACTTGGTTGAAACCAATATTTTACTATCTACGCAAATACTGCAGTCCTCGATCAGAAACACAGTAGCATAGATTTCGCGTATTCTACGTATACACAACAATACAGTCTTCGCAAAATACAATAGCACTATCTTCGCAAATACAGTAGCACTTCCTTTTCACTTTTTGTCTAAGTCACGATAGCACTGTCTTCGCAACCTCTATCTAAACACAGCAGACGCTCAGGCTTCTACTTATGCACTTCTACGATCGATCTTCTCCCCGCACTCTCTCTATGCAATTCGCACTTCGAACGCACACTTAATCGATGCCCAAACTATCCAAACATCCCTCCTTTTATAGAGTAAGATCCATGGTCATTACATCCAAACTTAGTCGGCTGTTATACTTCCACTGCGTCGGCTGCAAAACCCTGTGCTACGTCGGCCCAGATTTTAACTTTGTCGGCTCAAAGTTAACTCTGTCCTCAACCGCCTCCCTGTAGCTTCTGGCGTGAAACTTCAACATGTCACGATATCATGACACCTTTGCCTACCGTACACCTTCTATAGCTTGTTGTAGCGATATCGCGATGCTTTTGCTTTTGTCTGCTTCCCTTGGCACTTCTGTCACAAAATCATGACACTTTTGCCTTTCGCTGATGTCATCTCACTTCTGTCATGAAATCATGATGCTTTAGACTTCAAAGCCTTCTTCTCCGCTTTTGTCGTGAAATCGTGACACCTTTGCCTCTTGTTGACGTCATCTGCAACTTTGTCGTGAAATCGCGACACTTCTTGCTTCTTCAACCTTTTCTTGGTTTGCACTAGCGAAAATGGAACATGTCGTGAAATCGTGATGCTTTCGTTGCCTTAAGCTCTTTTCTGCCAACTGCTCGTGAAACTGGAACATGTCGCGAAATCGCGACGCTTTCGTTGCCTTAAGCTCTTTTCTGCCAACTGCTCGTGAAACTGGAACATGTCACGAAATCGTGACGCTTTCGCTGCCTTAAGCACTTTTCTGCCATATGCCTACAAAACTGGAACATGTCGCGAAATCGTGACGCTTTCGCTGCCTTAAGCACTTTTTTCCATATTCCCGTGAAACTGGAACATGTCGTGAAATCACGACGCTTTTGCCAACTGTAGGCTGCCAACTCAACCTATCGTGAAATCGTGACACTTTCTGCAACTCAACCCTACCTACTCAACTTGTCATGAAATCGTGACACTTCTTGCAATTCAATGCTGCCAACTCAACTTGTTGCAAAATCGTGACACTTTCTGCAACTCAACCCTGCCAACTCAACTTGTCACGAAATCGTGACACTTCCTGCAACTCAACGCTGCCAACTCAACTTGTCACGAAATCGTGACACTTTCTGCCTGAACTTTCTCTCTCCTAAAACATGTCGCGAAATCATGACAGTTTTTCCAGCCGCCTGCAAACTTTTACTAACTTATATTTTTCTTGATCTTTTGCAACTGGATTTTCTAGGAGACTTACTGACCAGTTGAAACCTTCATCAAAACACATACTTAGACATAAAAATAGATTGCTCCAAGAACTCCTTGACATCAAAGACAACAACTACCAAGAGCTTCTTGACATCAATGACAACAACTAAACTTAGGCAAATGCAATGTACTCAAGGTACCCAAAATTGCCAACAATCTCCCCCTTTGTCATTGATGGCAACCCTTTACTAAAAACACATCTTCAAGAGCCAAAACTGAAATCAATCTCTTGAAGTTTTGCTCCCCCTGACTTGAAGCTTTCCTCTTCACTTGAAACTCTCCCCCTTACTCATATCTCTCCCCCTTACTCAAAACTCTCCCCCTTTGTCATCAATGGCAAAGGGTCACCTTTGGGGCTTGGGACTAAGAATGAGCCTCTTAGCTTAGTCCCTCCCCCACCTCCTATTGAGGTGAATTAAAACTAGGGTGGGAGTACAACTCCCAATTTCTCCCTTAGATACTCAAATGTATCTCTTGGAAGAGGTTTTGTGAAAATATCTGCAATCTGTTCTTTAGTAGACACATATTCTACCTTGACTTGCTTATCTTGCACTTTCTCCCTTAGAAAGTGATACTTGATGGAAATATGCTTTGTCCTTGAGTGCATTACCATATTTTTGGAAATACTTATGGCACTAGTATTATCACAAAATATGGAGATGGGTTGTTCATGCTTGACTTTGAAATCCTCCAAGGTGGTTTTCATCCATAGAACTTGAGTACACCCGACCACTCGCTGCTATATATTCAGCTTCTGCGTAGATAAAGAAACCGAAGGTTGTTTCTTACTTAGCCAAGAAACCAAACTCTTTCCTAGAAAGAATGCTCCACCACCGGTGCTTTTCCTGTCATCATTATTGCCGCCCAATCTGCATCTGTATAGGCTGTGAGAGTAAAATCATCACCTTTGGGATACCAAAGCCCAAAGTCCATAGTTCCCTTCAGATATCTGAATATCCTTTTAACTGCTATAACATGAGAATATTTTGGAGCAGCCTAGAATCTGGCTGCTAACCCAACAACCTGCATGATATCTGGTCTGGTAGCTGTAACATATAACAAACTACCTATCATCGATCTATACAATTTTTGATCTGCCACTGGAGATTCATCATTTTTACTCATCGTGCATCCTGTAGTCATTGGAGTACATACAGGTTTGTTGTCCATCATCCCAAATTTTTTTAACATCTCTCTGATATATTTTCCTTGAGAAAGAAATATATCGTCTTTTGATTGAGCAATCTGAAGACCCAAAAAGAATGATAACTCACCAATCATAGACATCTCAAATTCCTTTTGCATGGTGTTAGCAAAATATTTGCACATCTGGGTATTATTTCCCCCAAAAATGATATCATCAACATAGACAACTACAATCAACATATCATTACCTTTATATTTTATATACAAATTGCTATCTGCCACACCTTTCCCGAAACCTTGCTCATGAAGGTACCTGTCTAGTCTTGAATACCAAGCCCTAGGTGCTTGCTTTAACCCATACAAAGCCTTTTTCAATTTGCACACATAGTCCGATTGGTCTGAGAGAGACACGCCTTCTGGTTGTTCTACGTAGACTTCTTCATCCAAAACTCCATTTAAAAAGGCTGATTTCACATCCATTTGGTACACTTTGAATGCTTTGAAACTTGAAAGAGCCAAAAACATTCTGATGGCTTCGAGACGAGCAACAGGAGCAAACGTCTCTTCGAAATCAACACCTTCTACTTGGGCATAACCTTTGCAAACCAACCTCGGCTTTGTTTCGACAATCTTTCCATCCTCATTGAGTTTATTTCTGAAAATCCATTTTGTGCCAATGACATTCTTGTTCCTAGGTCTTGGAACTAAATCCCAAGTTTTACTTTTCTCTATTTGATTTAGCTCTTCATCCATTGCTTTTACCCAAAATTTATCTGCACATGCTTCACTGAAATCTCTTGGCTCAATCTGAGATAATAAAGAAATATTTGTAGAATCGTGTGTCGGAATGATTCTTCTTCTAGTTTGTCTGTTGTTTGGATCACCAATGATCAAATATTTGGGATGATGTTTCTGAACATATCGTGATGGTGTTTTGGGAAGCAGCTGCTGTTTTTCCTCTTCTTCATCTGAAATCTCTCTGAATTCTTCTTGACATATTTCATCACTGATTTCCTTGACAGGTTCTCTTATTCCTGTCTTTTCATCAACTGTTACATTTATGCTTTCTACGACTGTATGCGTTCTTTTGTTGAAGCATCTGTACGCCTTGCTTCTGCTGGAATAGCCAAGAAAAATTCCTTCATCACACCTAGGATCAAACTTACCCAGGTTCTGATCTTCCCTTCTGATAAAGCACTTACTCCCAAACACTTTGAAATGTTTGACTGTAGTTGGTCTTCCTTTCCACAACTCATAAGGAGTTTTATGATGATTTACTCTAAGTTGGGCCCTGGTGATAATGTATACTGCTGTACTGACTGCCTCTTTCCAGAATCCATCTAAAAGTTTTGACTCATTCAACATTGCTCTAGCCATATTTTCAATAGTTCTATTTTTTCTTTCAACTACTCCATTTTGTTGAGGAGTTCTTGCTGCTTGAATATTCTCTCTTGATTCCCTGATGCTCACAGTATTTCACAAATTCATTAGAGGTAAACTCTCCTCCTCTGTCTGATCTTAAACATTTGATTCTCTTTTCAGACTCATTTTCGATCATTTCTTTGAAAGCTTTAAATTTTTCAAAGGCTTCAGATTTTTCTTTGAGAAAAGTCACCCAAGTCATTCTAGAATAATCATCTATAAACAACATGAAGTAGCTTTCTCCCTGAATGCTCTGAGTTCTGGTGGGGCCGCATAAATCAGTATGAATGAGATCTAATGGTTTTGAAGAAGTATACCCTTTTGATTTAAAACTGATTCTGGTCTATTTTCCATGTTGACAAGGACCGCAAATGGTGTTATGAGGTCTTTTTATTTTGGGCAAGTCTCTAACTGCTTTCTTGTTACTAATGTTGACAAGATTATCAAAGCTCAAATGCCCCAATATTTTATGCCATAACCAACTCTCATCTTCTTGAGTTAGGAAACACTTTTCCTTTTTTATTTCACTAAGCATGTAAAGATTGTTTGGAGTCCTTGTAGCACTTGCAATGAGTTTTCCATTTTTTTCTTTACGAATCTCACATCGATCCGAAAAGAAAGATACTATGTGTCCTTGATCACAAAGTTGACTCACACTTAGAAGATTATGTCTTAAACCTTCTACAAAAAGCACATTTTCAGTTTTAGATTTTCCATCCAAGCTAAGAGTCCCTTTACCACAGATTTTAGTAGACCTGTTATCTCCAAAACTAACTGTTCCTCTGTTTGTGTTTTTTAAAAATAGAAACTTATCTTTTTCACCAGTCATATGTTTTGAACAACCACTATCAAGATACCATTTCTCAGTTTTGTCTTGAGCATGAAAAGTAGTTTGAACTATCATTGACTTAGACCTAATCTCATTTCTCTCTTTAGCAGACTTAAGGTTAGGTCTATCCAAACTGCACATCCTTGCTATATGCCCAACATTCTTGCAATTGTAACATATGACATTTTTATCCAAAAGAGGTGCAAAAAAGTTGACATTTTCCTTACTCTGGCTATTCACGGATTTAATGCAATATATAGCTTTGTGACCAAATTTCTTGCAAGAAAAACAGTAGCCATGGAAGGTATTATGTAACCTATTTTGATACCTTTGATGATTGTTCTTTTTGTGCCCAACTGGAATCCAACGTTCATCAGGCTGAAGATTGATCTTGCTGTCTCTTCTTCCTGTCATGATGCTTGAGAATAGAACTTATCTTTTTCACCCTTTTCTAAAACTGTATGTTCTTTTGATAGATCCTTCTCCAAGCTGTTAGGCTATATCTGGAGAAACCTGCTCTGATACCAATTGAAGAACACAAGCTTATACTGAGAGGGGGGGTGAACAGTATAAGACCACTTTTAACTTTATCTATCAATACAGCTTTCAAACCATTAACATGCAGAATAAAGATAGCAGTAATAACAACAGTAAAACAATGCACAAAATGCAATCCACAAAGAGACACAACAATTTACGTGGTTCACCCAAGGTGGGCTACTCCACGGATAAAACTTTTCTTCTAAAAGTTGTATCAAAGTCCTCTGGGAATCCTTCCCGATTACAATGTTTATGAGCCTCGGCTCAAAGGAGACACCTTCCCCTAATTCTGCTTTGGCTGGTGATCCTCTAGAAGACCTCTACCTCCTCTCGCCCTTAGCAAGTGGAATTCTATCCACAGAAGACACTCGTCTTCCCTACTCGGTCGGAGATCTCTGTCCTCAATTCTGTCATAGCAAAGCTGGTCCTCTTCTCTGCACCAAACACAGTCCTTCGGTCTGGCACAATATTGTTCCTCTTCCTCTATTCTTTTTCTGCACTTGGTTGAAACCAATATTTTACTGTCTACGCAAATACTGTAGTTCTCGATCAGAAACATAGTAGCACAGATTTCACGTATTCTACGTATACACAGCAATAAAATCTTCGCAAAATATAGCAGCACTATCTTCGCAAATATAGCAACACTTCCTTTTCACTTTTTGTCTAAGTCATGATAGCACTGTCTTCGCAACCTTTGTCTAAACATAGCAGATGCTCAGGCTTCTACTTATGCACTTCTGCGATCGATCTTCTCCCCGCACTCTCTCTGTGCAATTCACACTTCGAACGCACACTTAATCGATGCCCAAACTATCAAAACATCCCTCCTTTTATAGAGTAAGATCCATGGTCATTACATCCAAACTTAGTCGACTGTTATACTTCCATTGCATCGGCTGCAAAACCCTATGCTACGTCGGCCCAGATTTTAACTTTGTCGGCTCAAAGTTAACTCTATCCTCAACCGCCTCCCTGTAGCTTCTAGCGTGAAACTTCAACATGTCGTGATATCGTGACACCTTTGCCTGCCGTACACCTTCTATAGCTTGTTGTAGCGATATCACGACGCTTTTGCTTTTGTCTGCTTCCCTTGGCACTTCTGTCATGAAATCATGACACTTTTGCCTTTCGTTGATGTCATCTCACTTCTGTCATGAAATCACGATGCTTTAGACTTCAAAGCCTTCTTCTCCGCTTTTGTCGTGAAATCATGACACCTTTGCCTCTTGTTGACGTCATCTGCAACTTTGTCGTGAAATCGTGACACTTCTTGCTTCTTCAACCTTTTCTTGGTTTGCACTAGCGAAAATGGAACATGTCGTGAAATCGTGACGCTTTCACTGCCTTAAGCTCTTTTCTGCCAACTGCTCATGAAACTGGAACATGTCGCGAAATCGCGACGCTTTCGCTGCCTTAAGCTCTTTTCTGCCAACTGCTCGTGAAACTGGAACATGTCACGAAATCGTGATGCTTTCATTGCCTTAAGCACTTTTCTGCCATATGCTCGCAAAACTGGAACATGTCACGAAATCGCGACGCTTTCGCTGCCTTAAGCACTTTTTTGCCATATGCCCGTGAAACTGGAACATGTCGTGAAATCACGACGCTTTTGCCAACTGTAGGCTGTGAACTCAACCTGTCGCGAAATCGTGACACTTTCTGCAACTCAACCTTGCCTACTCAACTTGTCATGAAATCGTGACACTTCTTGCAATTCAACGCTGCCAACTCAACTTATTGCAAAATCGTGACACTTTTTGCAACTCAACCCTGCCAACTCAACTTGTCGTGAAATCGCGACACTTCCTGCAACTCAACACTGCCAACTCAACTTGTCGCGAAATCGTGACACTTTCTGCCTGAACTTTCTCTCTCCTAAAACATGTCGCAAAATCGTGACAGTTTTTCCAGCCGCCTGCAAACTTTTACTAACTTATCTTTTTCTTGATCTTTTGCAACTTGATTTTCTAGGAGACTTACTGACCAGCTGAAACCTTCATCAAAACACATACTTAGACATAAAAACAAATTGCTCCAAGAACTCCTTGACATCAAAGACAACAACTACCAAGAGCTTCTTGACATCAATGACAACAACTAAACTTAGGCAAATGCAATGTACTCAAGGTACCCAAAATTGCCAACAGAGATGGTAGCCTCTTGTATATGGGATTTGAATATACATGGAAGGTTAATATATGAAAATGGAGTTAACAAAAAGGATTTGTTTTGATCCATGATAAAATATAAATGTAGAGAAATAAGGTTTATCAAAATTAACTATGATGGTACTTTGAACGAAAATTTAGAAAAAGCTAATGTATATGGTGCTTCAAAATTATTAATTATCTTCCTTTTCAAATATTACAAGCATGGTGCTTATAGTGGAAATTCATAGGTGTTTAATAATAGCTAATAGACCATTGGTTATAGGATTAAAATTTATTTTAAGGGTCATTTATGAAAATATAGTCAATACAAGGATCTATGTTGATCCATGGTAAAACAAGAAAAAAGCCCAAGATTTAAAGTTATTAAATTTATTCTTTATGGTGCTTCTAGATGAGGCCTTAGGTTTTTAAGTTGGTTTGACCATACATAGTATAAATAATTATATTTAACCAAATGTGTGTTAGTAAAAAAAAAAAATATGATGTCATAAAAGTTCAACAAAATATGGTTTAGTTGAACATTGCATGATTTGAATGAACTAACATGCACAAATTATTTTTTTCCAAATTGCAACTCATCAACATGAAATCACCAATACATCACATTCCACCATTATTTATATTATGCCACTTTCAATATTGCCAATAGGTATAGTACCTAGATTTGATAAAATCCAAAGATATTTCCTTTAAAAGCATGTGAAGGTGTATGCTTGCTAAATTGTAGAAGTAGATTTTGAATTTGGGAAAAAATATGATTGGATATTATAAAAATATTAAGGAAAGTGTGTAGCAAAAATATTACTTAAAAATATTAGCTTCTCTTTAATCAGTGAAATTATATGAAACAAACCCTACCTAAATGATACTCAACATGGAACTTCATATTATATGGTTTATAATTATTTAATAAATAATATTAGATGGTAAATCAATGAGGCATATTATAAATATTTTTTGTTAGATGCTTAGTTGATGCATTATTCTCTTTTTGATTCAAAATAGCAACCATTAGCTCAAGCATGTCTAGTTTACCAATATCTAAAGCTAACATACTATATGAATGTGAGAAACACATGTAGATCAAGGATTTATATTAGTATCTTAGTCAAAGGAGAGGAACTCAAACATATAATAGATGACCTTAAAATTATTATTTAATAGTTTTACCTAATTACACAAAAGAGTAAGTTGGTTTGGAATCTATCAAAATATGGTGGAAAATAAGTCAATTAGTGATATAAGGATTTAGATAAATTAGAATTTCCTACTCCTAATGATTTTACATAGGAGAATTTTGGGTCACTAGAGGCCCTTCATAAGGCTTCAATTTTTTTTCAGTTTGTAGTATAAATTAATCAAATTTACAATATTTTCTAGAACCATTCCAAAATATGCATTCATCACAATCATATGAAAAAATAGATATAATGTGATTTAGAAGATAAGAATAATAAATGGAAAAATATAAATGAAGGGATATGACAAGAAGAAGTATAAGGTAGGTTACCAAGGGAACCCCATATATATAAAATCTTATGCACACTTGTGATACAAATGGATCCACATTGAGGGATATCTATAGTGATACAAAAACCTCAATGAGAGGTTAAACTTAGGTGAAAATTAACTTAACCTTGAGGTTAGCCTTACAATAAAACAATATTAAATTACCCTTTGAGTGAGGTTATGAAATAAGGTCGATCAACCAATACCACTAAGGATGAAATATGAAAGGGATATGTAGGCTTATGTAATAATATTATTATTGGATAAATAAATGGTTCTCATAAGAACCTCATCACAAATTTATCCTTAGTATAAACAAGGTCAAATTACACATATTTTAACACCTAATAATCTGAGATAAGAGTAACAATAAGAAAATTTATTAGAGGTAAAATATACCCTCGTAATGGATTCTCTAATTTTCCTTTGTTGTTCCTAATTCATCATCATGTTCATAAAAACATATGTGTTACCAGACCTCAAGAATATTGTCTCAATCTTCTTTAGACTTGTAATGCAATTTTGTGCCCCTCTCTTTTATGATACTCTCGTGTGTTCGAATTCTTTGAATTATTAGAATTTTACTTAGGCACATGAGCCTTATATTCCATTAACTTGAAGTCTTTGGATAAGTTTGTGTGTGAGAAAAAGCTCCATAGTTCTTCATCTCCACTTCATAATGGATTTGAATATTGAAAATCCTTCAAGAGAGATGGGTTTTTTTTCTTTGATAATCATAAAATTTACATAAAAAACCAAGCCAATAGTATGGAAAAGAAGGATAAATATTAGAAGTAATAAATTTAACATACTCTTCATTACTCTTTACCTTGTATCTTTCCATAGCTAGATCAACTTTTAGAGCTTTAAAATGAGATATATATTCTTTCACAGTACTTAAATTTAAAATTTTGAGATTGGAGAGCTTTGTCTCTATTATATATACTTCACTAGCATTTATGTTTCCATAGATATCTTTCAAAGTAGTCCATACATCACCAAGTTTAGGCTTCTATATACTGATTTCATGATCATAAGAACCTTATGAATCATTACTAGAGATGAACAAAATATTTTTATTTCTAAGTAATCTTATCATTTTAACTAAACAAATGCTAAAATTTCACCCAGTAATATGGGTGGCATACCTTAAGGAATTCATGTTGCATAAAAATCATAAATAGATATTTAATAGGCCTATAAACTAATGTCACCACTATATAGAGCACAAAAGAACATGTAATATTAAAAAAGAGATTCAAAATATCTCATTTAAAAAAGTTATGGCATATATAATATTTGATTGATTAGCACTCAAATGAAAAATATTAAATGTCAAACCTTAGAAATTTTTTGTTGAATCAACTAGTATGGTGTGTTGCCAATGGATTTGTTGCTACATCTATCAATTCATGTCTTACACTTGGTATTATATGATTAGTGGATTAAATTTGTATACACACACATAAGGTTTGAATGGGTTCTCTAGCTACTATGGGTTAAACTTGGTATAGGGCTTACCACTACACCATACTCAGAATTCAAAACCAAAGGAGAAGGAAATGGTAACATAGATTGCTTTAATATAGAGAGGGAGTAAAATACAACTATGTCAAGGCTCAACCTCTAAGTTTACCACATACAAGCTAGCAAAGCAACCACTTATACATAAGTGTTATTGGGTAGGAAGAGAGGTGAATAAATTTTTAACTATAGTCATTCCTAGTTCATTGTTCCCTTAAAATAGTGCTAGCTATATAATTTGAACCACCGACCTCCAAGAAATAAGCAACCATATTGACCACTACACTACACCATCACACACGATGACAATAGTGGAATATGCCTCATATAAACTAATATTTAAATATGTAACAAACCAATTTCTAACCAACCTGAGAGAGTATTATTATTTTACATAGGTTCACAAGTAAGGTTCACAATAGAGATATTCCTAAAATCTCTTACATTGTACAAGCTAATACATAACCGCATTTTGATTTCCTATTGTTGCCAACAACACTCAAGTGAATAGGACATGCCAATATTCCATGGCATTATCTGGGGTTAAACTTTTATAAAATTCCACAGATTAGAGAAGATGATATTAGTGGTTTCCCCACATTCCTTATACCCTCTACAAATAAGGGATTATCCCTTATCAATATTTAGGGAAGAGGACACATATTCCCTTACCAAACATAAGTCATTCTATGATGGTGTTCTCAGTAATAATACCTTAAAGTGTATATATCTCATCTCCATGATGAGATAACTAGTACTTAGTGTTTAATGACCACACCTCTACGGTGGGCTCATTAAGGGTATTATCACTCTACATGATAATACACATGGCTAACTGGTCCTTACTAACCAATGTTTCATCAATTTTTATGTTGCAAATGGTTTCCTAACCTCCACAATAGGAAATGTGGTACAATTTCTATGATTAAGAACCTTCCTTAATATGTTCACACTTTTTGGAATACATATTGAGCTACACCACTCAAGATATAGTCGTTGCGATCGATTTGATTGTTGCCTCCCTACAACCTGATTAAATCTTGGGTTTTATCTCAACAAGGGTACTAACCAATTTTTCTATGAGCGTACCCTTCCCAAAATCTTAATAAATCCAAAAGCATAACATCTAGATTCATTCACCCTAACTCTCTCTATTTACCAAGATAAGTAAATCATACTTTTTTGCTTAATGAGGAAATAACTTCAATTATTCCAAATGCATATATTTGAAAGCATTAAAGCATCTTAATGAAGTTACCCTATTGGTGAGCAAGAACATATTTCATATCCAAATTTCACAACTACTTTCCATTCATTTTACCAATATACATAATCTCCCCATTTGATCATATAAAAGAATTATCATAATTCAATTCTATCAAAAGTATCGTCTTTATTTCTTGTTTCCAGTTGGTTGGTTGATCCACTCTTGTAAAATATTTGGGGTATCTTTCAAAATCCCTTCATCCATATTATCAAAAAAAGAGTAATGATTACTTAAAATTATTTAATATACAAAACTTCACATAATCAAGAAACTTATTAACATAACCTTCCTTAACATTATAAATCAATATGCATAGACTCAAACCCATGAACTATTCATTGTTACATCACTCTCTTTGAGGTCCCAATTACATTACAATCATAATCATTATGATCATTGGTAAAAATATGATAGGCTTCCTTCAATGCTTAACCTTGAATAGTGAAATACTTGAGCTCCATTGAGGGATAGATGGAATAATAGATCGGGACAACTCCTTAATATGATAATGTAATCCTAGATGCTTTTCAATGCATTCAAAAAAAATAAATGGAAATGACCATTCACATTACTGCATTCACAACATCAAATATCCCAAATAGAAATGACCCTTTCATTTCTACTATTTTTCCTAAAAACCAACTTATGAGGAAACCCCATAATTTCCTCATTCAAAAGGACTCCATGCCAAACTCATACATAATTTATTGGAGTGTAAATTAACCAATATATTTGGCTTATACAAGGGTAAGTGTTCCTTAATAAACTAATAAAACCTTAGTTATACAAAATTTTGTGACTTATAAACACCACACAGTCCAAATAATATCATTTGGATTTCAAACTTACGCATGGAATGAATAACACAAAATCCAATATCTAATTAACAAGCATTCTTGTTAACTTAGGCTATTCGATAGTAATTTATTCATTAATTTCCAATCCAAAAATGTTTTACTTGAAGACGTGTCTTCTATGAGTTTATGATTAAAAATTAAGCACTCAATTGAATATCTCACGATTAAAGTCGATTAAAATGGCACTAAGGTAACTCCTATGTTGATAAATAAAAATGTAGCAAAAGACATCACAATTTCATACTCCAGTAAGCACTCTATGGTAGTTTAAAGACATCAAAACATGGTGATATTTCAACAAATGAAATTGGAATAGCCAACATGGAAACATAGACCAGGTGTACAACAAAAACCAAAGGTGCTTAAAATACACAAACCAAACTCCCTTCAGGGTGAACATAATGAGTTCAAAAGAAACTGGTTTGATATAAAAATTAGATGCCTCTAAACCTAAAAACTATTATAAAGAAGAGTACATTACCTTCAATGGAAAAAGAAACTTGACTTACTATAATAAAAAAAGGTTTTTAAAGGTTGAATATCCAGGTAGATTCTAGAAGGTACTTCCACATGATAAAATTGTCTAAACCAACTTAGTATTCTATGCACAACATAGTGATGGAGAGATAACATTTTAAAACACTAATTTTTTAATGTAAATGAAAGCATCATCTCACTTAACATACACAACAATATTCATTTAAGGAGGATATAAGCATTCTTAAAACTAAAAGTACACAATGAGGGCAAATACAAGTAGAAGGTGGTTTTAGATCCAACCTGATATATTAATCCCCAAAGAAAAATTTGAATGCTTCTAAGCTTCTTGCTTTGGAAGGCATCTCCCTCAAGATATATGTATGCGCTACCTATTTTTGTCTCCTTTTGGTATTTACAATGAACAAGAGACTATATTTTCCTCCGCCACACCTTCTACTTTCTTTCTTACATCTGAAAGATCCCCCAAGATCCTTTTTAACTCCTCCATAATTCATTTTTTTTTATAAAAGCAAAAAGAAAGCTTTTATTCCTTTAATTAAGAGAAAGCCTCCTATTTTTAGAAACATAAATTTATTAATTTCTAATAGTTTCTTCCACTATTAATATTTCATTTCTAATATTAACATGATATTAGAAATAAAGCTATTAATTTTTCTTTTCTAATATTCACACGATATTAGAAATAAAGCAAGTCTATCAATTCATTTGTGTTTTCTTTAAAATTCCTTTTTACTAACAAAGCATAAGGATTGATTAAATCACCTTTCCAATAATTTAATCAATGACCAATATTAATATCAAACATTAGCATATTAATATGATTTTTAATATAATTCCTTTAATTATATCAAAATAAATGCTTATCCTATCCTTTCATGCATCATTCTCATAAGATAAACATTACTCAAACATAAAAAAAAGTAATTCACCACCATACCCTATTTCCCATATCCTTAAGCAAAATAGTTTACAATAGCTTCAAGGCTATCAAATTTTTCTATGGACAGCTTCAGATGATGGTGATTACCCTCAAACACATCAATATGAATGCAACTACATGTGGGTAACATTTTTTTACCTAGGAGCTATCTTCAGTTAAACTGACCATCACTTTCCTTCTTTTTGACCCTCTCATTCTCAATGGTCAACTTATTCATCCACCCATGACGTAAGTAGTCCTACAACTATATATGATATCAATAGTACCATATCCTCATACAAAATTACCAAAATATCAATTACATATAACCATTCAAAAAAACATAACAATTAAGCATTTGTTCAATCACACAATAATATATAATCCAAGTTTTGAATGAGTCCTACCAAGGTGGGTCATGACAAAAGAAGCTTAAAAAATAGTTGTAGGAAAATAAACGCATAATGTCCTTTGAACCAATTAATCAAGCTTCCTTCATGCTACTCCCTTGGATGGAAAATGAGAGCCCAAGATTCTTCAATGAAGTGATGACTACAATATGAGGATGATAGTGATTTGAGTGTGCCCCCTACCTATCCTAAAGCACTCACTATGATAATTATACCAAACATGTCATCATACCATTGATGCAATATATTGTATGGTTGAGTGATGTTAAGTCACATGCAATGAGCATGTACAAATATTGCTCATGTATGGAGCCAACAATTCAAATTTGAAAATTCCAAAAAATAAAATGCCCATGTTGCAACCTAACTTGGGTGCTACTTCAATTGTTTATGCAATGAATTCTCACTTTTGTATATGAGTGAATCTACTTTAAATATCACTCTGATACCATGTTTAAGTTTAAAATATTTTCTAAAACCATTACAAAACATGCATTCAATACAATCACACAACAAAAATTATTTTATTTAGAAGATAGTGATAATAAATGCTAAAATATGACCAAAGTGAGATGCCAAGAAGTGTAATGTTAGTTCCCATGGGCACCCCACTATATCACATTTTAGTGATACTTATAATACAAATCCTCATTGAGGTGTATCTATAGTGATACAATAACCTTAATGAGAGGTTAACCCTAGGCCAACATTAACTTAACCTTGAGCTTAACCTTATAATATAGTATTAATAAATTACCCTTTAAGTGAGGTTATCCAAAAATATAGATTAAAAAATACCACTAAGTATGAAATATAAAGAGGGTCCTTAAGCTTACATAGTCACATGCTCATAGGATACATAAATGGTTCTCTTAAACACCTCATTACACATTTGGTTGTGACCTAAAAATGTTAGATTACACATATTACAACACAAAATAAGATTCTTCCAAGAGAGAGGCTACAAAAAATAATATATTATGGAACTTTTAGGTGTTATTTTTGTGACATGGATTTAGCAATATTAAACAATTTAATTATTCATTTTCCTTGTGCTTATACCATTTGGAGATACTTTTTAACAAATATGAGGATATATTGGGTATATCCATGAATATTAAAATAGTTGATATAATGTTAGATTAAAGATTTCTCAGCTAAAGAATTATGTTTTCTATAGAGGATTGGTCCCACCATTATTTGTTGGAATTTATGGCTTGAAAATAATAAATAAAATTTTAAAGACACATTCCAAAATCATGCCTATGATTTAAGCCATGCTATTACCTCTCTTAAAGAATGTTTATAATCATGGTGCTCATTATATGAAGCCTAATTATTAAAAAAGATATGCTAGCCTTTTTTTCATAGGATCTAAATATACATGGAAGGTTCATCTATGATAATGGAGTTAACACAAAGGGTTTGATTTGATCCACAATAAAATAAAAATGTCTAAATTTTGGTTTTAACAAAACCAATTGTGGTGTTTTTTGCAAAGATCTAGAAAAATCTAGTGGATGTGGCAGTTCAAAATTTCATGTAGAATGTTTACAAGCATAGTGGTTATAGTGGGAATTCTTAGTTAATAAAAAATAGGTAACACTCTTGGTTATAGGATTCACATGTATGTTTAAGGATAAAATATGAAGATACAATTAATTGAAGGATATATGTTGATCCATGGTAAAATAATAAAAAAATCAAAATTTAGCTTCATCAAATTTAAATTTGGATGGTGCTTCCAAAGAAGTCCTACAAAGAGCTAGAGGATGCATTTTATTTCAAATTAGTAAACATATTTTTTTCTTAGAAATGGGTAAATGTTAGAAATAGATTATATTCCATCATTTGGGTTATGTAAATGTATCTTCCAAGGTATATACTTAGGAAAATAGATTACTTTGGGGGAAGTTATCTAGTTACTTCATTCAATGTAATAAATGCACAACTGTAAATGTACGAGTTGTAAATGTGCAAGGTGTCACTTGTACAACTAGATAGAGTGTTTGCCAAGTAACCTATTATACCTATATAAGGAAGGGCTCATTGTTAGATATATAGAACATGAAGAGTTGATGACACAGTATCTTAGAGCATCTTCGTAGGTAGTACAATTTTGTGTAGATCGCCATCTAGTGGTGATGGGTGTAATGCAGTATAGTAGTTTTATTAATGGAGTGCTCACTTCCTCCATAGCTATATTGTATTCATTTATATCATTTCTATTTATTGTATATCTCAGTCATCTACAAAATTTACTTTCTTTCATATTATTCTGCATCTCATGATTGTTATCTCTCTTTGCATATTACATCAAAAGCTAATAGTGGTATTAGAGCTATGATATATATAGTCTATGCAAGTCTATAAGAAAATCACCATAATTATTGAGCCTGAGTGTTTTGTCAATATGACATGCCATTGGACTAGTCACTGTCAAAAGATATCAGAAGAATATAGGTGGTAGAATTAGGGAGAGCCACAAGTGAGGACTAAAATAAATCTTAGTTCCAAAAAATATTGATATTACATTTGACTAGTCTTTCCACAAAGTTATAAGAAAAACTTGTGAAGACCAGGACTCAACATTCAATCCACTATAAATATAGAAAATATAGTGAAGATCCAAGATATCTAGAATTTACTAACTATTACCCAATGTTTCTTTTGTTGCAGATAATTAATTCTTAGAGGATTGGTACTCCTCCTACGATAGAAAGTTATGCGACTCTAACTTCATTGCCTGAAGTGTGGTGTGCCCTCATAGTTTAGAGATTAGTTCCTTGCACAAGATAAGAACACTATAGAAGAAGACTTCTAAATAAGAGGAATGGTGAAGCTAGGAGATCGAATATCTCCATTGTATATTGAAGAACATGCCATAGAAATCTTGACATAAAAAGGCCATAGTAGCCTTGAAGAATAGGCCATAGAATCCTTGATACAAAAAGGCCATAGTACCCTTGAATAAAAGGCCATATAAGCCTTGAAGAAAAAGCCACAAAATTCTTATTACTAAAAGGCCATAGAAGCCTTGATACTAAAAAATCCATAGAAGACTTGATACTTTAAAATGCTATAGAAGTCTTGATACTAAAATAGGCCATAGAAGCCTTGATCCTGAAGAAGAATTTGAAAGGAATATCTAATTCAAAAGTAGATTAAAATTTTGGTATTAACATTTTTATTGCAAGGAAAGAATATTCGGTGGGTTGGGAAACTTCCTACAAGAAAGTTAGGAAGAATATCTTCTTTATAATCAATTCAGCACCTGAAGAAAAATAGATCAGGATAATATATCATTGAAGGACTTCCAAAATTGGAAGAAGAAGAAGGACTAGGAGATTCCTGCTTGAATCTAGAAGTAGCAGAATTAGAGATCGAGGAGCAGATCACACCGACAACACTTCTAGAAGCAGAAGGTTTAAGAGGTCTCAAGGGAAGACCAGTAGAAGCTACAATATCAAATATCTTGGTAAGGTCTCATAGAGCATCCATAAAAGGCTAGAAAAACATTACTAAATAAATCATCAATAGATATCTCACTATATAAATCCACCACGAAGGAGAATCCTCTAATAGTTAAGGACTTGGGATAATTATTGTCATATGATAACAAGACCAAGATAAGGATAATTTGACAAGGAGTGCCAAATACAAGAAGAAGAATTTGGCAATGAGTGCCAAATTTTAGAATAAGAATCTAGTGAAATACCTCAAGACATTCAAAATATTGATAAGAAGATCCTTCTTAAAGTTGGAATTCAACAAGAAGACTTGAAGATAGAAGAACCTCATCAAATCTAGGAGATTTGAAGATTGCATGACATAGTAAGAAGGCACCACTATAGAGATAGACTTCTCCAAATATAAAGTAGAAGGAGGAAATCACAAAATGAGAACAAGGCATCAAATCTTAGGCTCATGAAATAAAGTTTGAGACCATCATTTGGTGAAGGAGTTGTTCAAAATAGTCTACAAAGAGTTGCAAAATCACACTCAAAATAGCAACTTGGTGATCTTAGACACCAAAATCAATATCCTCTATAGAAGTAGTAAAAGGAGCTATAAAAATGTATGCAACCACTGATTCTAACTAACTCATTAATTATACTACTTATCAATTTTATTAGAGCACCTTATTTGGATTAAAGTTGCATGAAGAAAAAGTAGATTACAGTCTTTAAAGTACAAAAAGAAAAAAGGTTATTTTTAAGGTTCATTTACACATTAATTAGGATTTTATTAGATTTCAAAATTATATCTATAAACTACCTATCATCTACTTTGGAAAAATAAAATAAGACTAAGCCCTACAATATTAGTTGTAGTGAATTTACAGAATAAATATTGAAGATTCATTTTAAGGCTATTCTTGATTAGTTGCAGTAAATTGATTAAGTCCATTATCTTGAGATTTGATTGGAGTGATAAGGTGAAATTGTTAGTGCATTAAAAATAAAGTCTATTAGATTTATTTGCACTATTATAATACTCTCAATAGAAATTAGTTTTGTTTTCTTTAAGGGTACAAAATCTTATTTGTATCAAGTGTCTAAGGATACTATTGAAGCACATAAATCTACAACTCATAGTGGCCAAAAGAGTCCACCCAAAAATTTTATAATCCTCCAAAACTTAGATAAGAACACAACTAACCAAAAACATAATAGAATATTCAAATATTGAGACTTGGTGAGTCTTGAATCCAAAGCACTACAAAACTGGATGCAAGAAAAGAAAATGCAGATAATTGGATAAATTAAAAAGCTTATATCTACAATTATCTAATATTGTATTTGCAATATTATTTTCCAAGAAAAAATGGGAAGTTGTCTACTCATAAAATACAATCTCAAAACCCTTGTATTGTAGGAGGAAAGTTTGCCATAAATCTAGAATTTTAGGTCTAAAATAAGAGTGCAAAAGAAGGTACATAAAAATAGGATTATGGACAATCTATAGTACATTTTATTGCACTACTTTAATATGGTTTTATACAGCCCAAGAGCAGATTCAAATGTGCACCAATAGCTACAGGAAAAAATAGCCAAGAAAGACCAAAAGTAAGCACTCTTCTTCCCAAGAAATAGGAGCCACTCAAAGGGCTCATATTGGAAAGACAAAGCTACAAAAACAAAGCCCACAAGAGGCTATCATCAAAGCTATATTTACATAGATAAAAGAGTGCACATCTACCAACACAAGATAGACAACATCCATATATATCAACGTGGGATGGACAAAATCTACATGGAAAAGAGAAGGTATTTACTTCTAGCAATGTGATATGGACAACATTCACATCTATCAACATGGGACGGATAACATCTACGCTACAAATACGCATAAGAATTAATATGTTGGAGGCATATAAGATAAATAGCAAAGGAGATACATTCAAAACCTTATACTTGGTGAAAATTATCCAGCAAAAGAAGCATCGAAATTGCTATTCAAGCTCCATAGCACCTCATCAATCCACCTACAAAATAAAATTTTACTTGTTTCTCAAAAAATGTAGCAAATCAAAGGAATGGCATATAAAATGACCTAAGGAGTTATAATAATCTCCTTGAAAAGTGTTACAATGAATGACTTCATGCAGAGAATGTGAATGCCAATTGGCATCAATATTCTAAGGTGTGTATGTTACAAGAACTTTGACTCTCAATGCTCAAGCATATGCTACAAATATGGTGATACTTGTTATCCTACTCAAGTCTCACATGATTGAGCATACGTTACAAAGAGACTAGAGGCACTAAAAAAGAAATAGTTATATTATAAAAGTGAAAAAGAGTTTTTGGGACTGAAATGATATGACATATATTACACATGAAAATAGTACAATATATAGGCATAAGCCTATATGAAAACATGACAAGTTTAAAGAGAAGATGATAAGTGTCAAGATAAAGATATAGTGCACATTATAATATTCTAACATTCCCTCTTAATTTATGCTATCCTAACTATAGAAAAACAAGTCAAAATTAGATAACATTCCCCCTTAATGTTGACTTCTCTAAAACAATCCTAACATCCTCCTTTATTATATAATTTGGACTAGGCTCGTGCTCTTTGCACTTGGCTCTCCAACTATGAATAATTCTAGATCAACAATGTATACATATCGGTCTATTGCCTCAAGATCAACAACTTCCATTGGTCTATTACCTACTAGGTTAGCCATCTTAGTGCCTCAAGATTAGGCACTTCTGGATTTGTTGCCTCTATAGATTATCCTCTAGGTATGTTTCCTCTCGTAGGTCATGAAATAGGTTCACCATGAATATCATCCCCCCTCATGGTGAAACACAATCTAGAAGATGTCGGTATCTGTCAAAAATGCACCTTAATACAAAAGAAATACAATCCATATAAGAGTGTCGATCTCTACCGAAAATGCACTCAAAAAATACAATAAAATGAGCCATAAAATACAAATGTAGAGGAGAAGAAGAAAGAAGAGAGTAGAATCTTCTAAAGTGTCTTCATCTGTAGTCTTCAGAAGTAGATCCAAAAAAATTCTTGGATAGATTCTAGGGTGTCTATGTTTGTAGTCGCTAGAGTAAATGCACTTATGGTAATCACCTTGTCTTACCGGAATGCATGGGTAACCAACTGCTACATCCACCAAGTATGATAGAGGAGAATACTAGATACTAGGTTCACTTACATAGAATGTCGGGTTCTATCAAAAATGCACTCTAAAATACAAAAATATTTGAGGCTTAAAAATACTTATAGGACTGACTCAAAAAGAAAATTGGACACCACCAATGTGTCTGTCTTAGAAAAACCTTTTTGGTGATTATAAATACCCTTATGTTCCAATCTCAATGAGGCCTTACTCTTGTGGAAAAAACATGTTTCACTAGGCAGTAAATAAACATCTCAATTTCCCTTGCAAGAGAATTATATGGGTAAATTTTGAGTGCCCATACACTATCCATGTGGTAAAAATGGGGCTTTACAAGAATATGTTTCCATACAATTAAGTGGCTCCCTCCACTTTAATTTAAATAAAGGCTAAAGAAAGCCTTACCGCATCATTAAATAAATAAGCTCCCACTTATTGCATTTTTAAAAGAAATAGATGTTCACCATTATGGGGAAAAAGACCCCACTTCCTAGGTGGAGAAATATAAAATAAATTACCCAACGTGGTACTAGAATGAGGGATAAGAATAAAAAATGTCAAATGGGGCAAGTTGCACATCTCTCTAGTGTCGATTAATAGTAGGACCTGAACCTGTGCATGAATTTGGTATTGGAAAATTATATCTATGGTGATGTGGATGTAAGCATAACTCCTCGATTAATGTTCTTGGACAAAAAAACTCACCACAAAATATTGGATTCGCTGCAACCTCCATAATTGTCCTGGATATGGGCTTGTCATCAGTTAAATATACCCAAACAACCAACACGTGGAAAAAAATATACTGCATAGGATTATTAATAACTTGAATCATGCCAGTAGTATGAATACGATACAAGGGTTCATAAACTAGTCTTAAAAAGGCAATGGGAAATAGCAAGTTCTCGTGTGGCCAAGTGGCACCACATAGGAACCCCACCAAATAAAAAAAAAACAATGTGCACCAATAGTATTCAACACCACTACTTCTTCAATAGAAAATAAATGTCGAGCGCTAGCAAATAAAAGTGCATTTCACATCGAGCACCTCCATTCATAAAACTTCTTATCCGTGGGTATCTCATGATAGTGCACATTAAATAAATACACAAAAATGGCTTTAACATGAATTTATTAATTTCTAATAGTTTCTTCCACTATTAATATTTTATTTCTAATATTCGCATGATATTAGAAATAAAGCTATTAAGTTTTCTTTTCTAATATTCACATGATATTAGAAATAAAGCAAGTCTATCAATTCATTTGTGTTCTCTTTAAATTTAATTTTTACTAACAAAGCATAAGGATTGATGGAGCTGTGGTTACATTAAGCCTAGATGGAGCTTGCATACTAATAGCCGCAATGGTGGAAGAAATGATGACCGAGGGAAGGAGATGCAAAAAAGGATTAGTACCTGACACATAAGAACTAAAAGAAATGGAGGGCGAGGAAGCAATAATGAAAGGAGGAGTAATGAATTTAGAAATGGAAGTAGCAGAAGCAAAAGAGGGAACCATAGAAAGAGAAATGGAAGACCGAAGGGCAGGAAGGTAGAAAATGGAGGGGACAAAAATGAAACTTAGGGGACTAAAGAAGAAATCACTGCATGCCCAATGAGGGAAATGGAAGATGAAGTAAGAGATGACGTACCTTGGGACATAGGTGCCACTGGTTCTCTAGATGTTGGAGGTTGTGCAACTACCTCATTTCCCTACTCTACCTCTTGCTCACCAACATTGAGGGCTACTTCATCTAGAATCTCAACGTGAGAATCTTTCAAAAGTTGCTCCTCCTCTTGCTACGCCATAAAAAATATTTGTGCTACTGATGTAGGGTGCTCACCATTAAGGGTAAGGTTCATTGTAGGTATAGAATCAAATACGAAACTTGATGTAATAGGAATCATAGTACCCAAAGACATGGGTGTTGTAATAGTTGAAGTAGTGGCCGCACCAGTTCGGGGTCGCTTAGCTGCTTTAGGAAAAGGGGGTGCCATTAACCATTTTTATTTCTTACGTGAGGGAACTTCTTTAGGATGGTGCTTCACCCTTTGAGTCTGATTTTGAAAAACATGTGAGTGTTCTTCTTCTTCCTCTTATTATTTAGTGTTGTCCTCAACCATAGGACTCTCCTCCTCAGGTTCACTTTCACCACTTTCAGACTACTAAAAACTATGTGATAAAATGGTGGTAAATGTGACAGGTTGATAGGAATCCACAAACCTATCATAAACTTGGGAGAACTGGGTATCAAGCTTCAATCCATAAGTAACATAGGGCTTCCTTCGATGAATGCGCATTACCCACTAGTTCATAATTTTCTTCTCCTTTCAATGAGGGTTTGCCTATTGGACAGTCCCAAATAGACCTGAAGGAGGAATATGCATTTTGTTCTTTCCTGGATTATACTCTGCTTCCTGCTTATAATAATCATGCCATGGAGGAAGGGAGGACATTTTTTCCACATGCCAATTCATGTTTGGCCCATCAAAATTGTTTCGGTGCTTCTGAATATCCAGGTGCGAGCAACAATGAAAGGTCTTCACCTTAATAAGTGCCAAAAATTTTCCAAGTGGATCATACCGCAAACGTTGTGGCAACTCAATTAGTCTCAGGTCTTGAAGCACCATCGTAAAAAGGTGATTTTGCCCAACCTGGTTCACTTCTATACTACCAAACTTAAGAGGCATAGTACATGTCATTTTCTTCCCTCATTCAAAGTCGTATATATCATTAATATAATCCATCTGTCACACAACTTCCATAGAAAAAACATGCATAGTGGTAAAATAAGGCAACAAAAAAGGTTTACCTATACATCCAAAAATTTGAACAACCATGCCTTGAGTGAGCAAAAATATATTGCCCTTCTCCTCTAAAACAACGACATCTCTCAGGTCATGAATCACTCGATCACAACTACCACAAAGTAACTCAATGGCTGGGCCCAAAAACCATCTATTAAAGCTATATACAGACTCCTTCTTAGTCAATACTTGAGTCCACTTATAAACTAGTAGAGGTTCATTCTTTTCGCCTATATGTGTAATAGTAATGAAAGAAAAACGTCACTGCATATGAAAAAATGAAAACCATACCAGCAACTAAGTATGTCAAAATACCCTAGTATTTCCTTCTTTCAATCTCTACAACTATGAATTAATTCTCCGATAAACATATTCAGCCCAGTCAAAATAAATTGGATTCCCCCCTTGCCTCATAGCCGCAGGAGAATAAAATTCTACCTTGCAAATACATTGGGCCATAGCTGCCTGCCATTTGTGCATAGTTTCATCTAAAGGCAACCCAACAACCCAAGCAAGCATGGAATAAATATCTTGGCACTTGAATTCTGAAAGGGTTTTAGGCAAACTCGGTAGCTTCCCTATTTGCGGCTCCTTGATGAGTTGCGTCTCCATAAATTACCTCATAGCAACAGTGGAAACATACTTTTCCTCTTGCTTATCTATATGAATTTTCTTAATTAACGCATAGCTTGATGTGCTCACCCAACAGTAAAAAGCCTCTCAGACCTCGTCCGATGTAATAATAAAAATAATCTCATTTCGAGCATTTCAGACAACCCTAGTGGAGGAGTCATAAAATTATGCAATTAATCGGATGAGTTTGGGGCATGGATGCACAGACGAGCAAAGATACCATGAAATTTGTGCATGGTGAGGCATTGTGAGCCAACTATTATGGGAAACCCCTTTATCGACTACAAATTCAACCTATTTCCTTAATCTATCGATTCCTTTATGTGTGATCAAAAAATCACCAATTTCAGCCATTTCATCTTCATAGGGATATAAATCAACATAATCATTATGACGAGACTTTTTAGCCCTTGAAATTCTCTTGTTTCTTGGATGGCTATACTTCAACATCCTCCAACATCTTTTTTTGTTCTGTACTATGTCCTTCCATCTTGTTAGATAAAAATTGTAGCTTTTTCTGCAATTCCCTGCTTAGCAACTTCTAAAAATTCCTCTACACCTTGGAAAATAGGATACAACGTAGCACAAAAAGAAAAAAAAATAAGGAAAACAAGAATTACCTTTTTTCTTTGGAATTTTATAGGAATGCTACCAAATGCCATAATAATTATAGAATTAAATGTAGATGCACCTTCAAAGAGAAATATTCTTCAAAAATCACTCAGACTCCTTTCTCGAAGTGCAAAAAACCTTCCCTTTGGTTCACCATCGGATTCTTCTTGGAAATCATGCCCACAACACAGCACAATATCATAGAACAATGTGCCTTGATACCATAAGCTTACTAGGAATATCAAACTAGTCGTTAATCGTCAATCATTAATTTTATCAGCTCCCTTGAAAAGCTCAATCTGAGCGCCTTCCATGTTTGAACATCATCACTTAAAGTTGGTGTCGGCTACTTTCAATGACCGCCACGTAACCTTTAGGTAAAATTAATTGGTCTGAATGCGCGTCTTAGGAAAGCTTTGCCAATGAAAGTGTCTCTTAAAAATCCATGGCACACCTTATTTTCTAAAGCAATCTTTACTATGATTTTCTTCCTTTTTGTTTTGTGTTTTTTCCCTTTTTTTTAGAAAAAATGCCATGCACAATGTTTTTTTTTTTTTTTGGTGACATCAACAAGACACGTTCACCTTAAAAATGGGTGAACGTGATGTTTGCCCCTTCCAAGGGGTGCACGTGAACTTGTGTTATCACTTTGTCATCATTGCATTTCATTTTTTTTTTCTTTTTTTGTTTTAAAAAACATGCATATTTACAAGAAAATATTACACATGTACAAGTTACTACCTTCGATTTAAAATCATGAAATATAGGCCTTCAAGTGAAGGCTATTCAATGGAATGGGGAGCTTCCACCCTTTCATATCATAGATTCAAAATGCATTAGAATAAGTGACAACTGAAATCCGAAAAGATCCCTCCCAAATTGCATCAAACTTATGATGTTTCCCAGTCTTAGATTTTTTTCATTCCATTTTAATACCAAGTCACCCACCTAGAAGCTTCAATAAGTGGTTTTAATCTAGAAACACTTCTTCATTTCAACAGCATGTTCTACAAAAGCATGATAAGATCGCTCCCTTTCTTCTTCTAATTGTAGCAATTGTGACAACCTTACCTCTATGGGATTATTTTCTTCATTTTCATATTGAAACATCTGCAAAGTTTGAAGCGCATGAAGTTCAATATGGGTAGGAGGGACAACTTATTTCCTATAAACCAAAGCATACGGGGATGTTTTAATGGAATTATTTACCGAAATGCGATCAACCCAAAGTGCCTGATTTAACAACAAATGCCAATTTCTCTTATTCTCACGCATTATCCTCTTCAGAATCCTAAGCAAATTTTTGTTGGTTGAATCAGCCAATCAATTTCCCTGTGGGTAATAACTGGAATTTATCTTCAAATAAATACCATACCTACTGGCGAATTTGGTAATTTTAACTCCAATGAAATGAGTACCATTATCGTATCCAAGGAATCGGGTCTACTAAAATGGGTGATGAGGCTCTCCAAAAATGAAATAACAGTCATCTAATCAACCTTTTTGGTGGGTATAGCTTTTTTACATCTGGTGAAGTAATCTATTGTAGTCAAAATATGTTTATGCTCTATAGAGGAGTTCATATCAATAACACCTATAAAATCAAGACCCCACTATTGAAAGGGTGCCTCTACCTAAATCGGATGCAATGGCGATGCTCCTTTTCTCATTTGTCCCACATATATTTGACAATTTTCACACTATTGAATTATCTTATGTGAATTGATAAATAGAGTAGGCCAATAATAGCCTACTCAAATAATTTTCAGAGTCATAGGTCTACCGGTATAGTGCCCTCTTGACAACCCAAAATGGAACTCCTCCAAAATTTTTGATTTTTTAGAATCTTTCACACATCTAAGGAGTATGCCATCAATGTTCTTATAATATAGGTCATTGGGCAATGACACATACCTGAGTGCCTGCAATCTGAACCTTCAGTGTTGTGAGGGGTTAAAGCAGCTAGGACACCTTCCAGAAGTTAAATACTCAAGGAATTCCTCGATCCATTCTTTATCACCCGCTACATTATTTGCACAAATTACATCTTTAAGATTTGTCTCAATAACCACGCTTTTGGCCAACTCTTGACACATAGCACGCCCATGAACAAACTTTGTCGGCTTGATCTCTACATCATACTATTGGATATTTGAAACCCATTCGGATCTCTTATCACACAACTCTCCTTGAATTATAAAATTTTGAACATCAGGGTGAATGACGTAAACCACAGTTCTACTTTGAGAAACAAAGTGGTAAAACTTCCTTAAGGCTTTCATAACTACATAAACCTGCTTCTCAATAAAACTGTACTTCTCATGGTGCAGTGCAATAACCTGACTTATAAAAGCTATAGGCTTTTCTTAGCCATCATCTTGTTTTTTTGTGAGCACGGTAGCATAGCTCTCCTACTCACCTACTGCATATAGTATAAAATATTTGTAGTCAGGATTAATCAATATTGGTGCCTGAGTTATCCTCTCTTTGATTTATTTAAAAGCTCACTTCCTGGCCTCCATCCATTTAAAATACACATTCTTTTTCAATAGATCTGTCATTGATTTGACGACTTGGGAAAAATCAGCAATAAACTTGTGAATGAAGTTTATTTGTCTGAAGAAGGACTGCAAGTATTTCATATTAACAGGTAGCAGCAATTTCATTAGCACTTCAGCATGCACAGGGTCTATGGTCAATCCTTCCCATGAGATCACATGGCCCAGTAGCTTTCCTTCCTTGACCATAAAAATTGACTTCTTCGGATTTATGAAAATCCTAAATTCTTGACACTTCTCAAATATTTTCCTTAGATGAGAAACATGATCTGTTCTGCAATGTGAAAACATCATCATATCATCAAAATAAATTACAATGATTTTATTTAGCAACTCACCAAAGGTGACATCCATGGCTCTCTGAAAAGTTGCACCAGCATTTGAAAGCTCGAAAGGCATCCGCTGATAAGCGAATGCACCCCACTTAGTTGTAAACGTCATCTTGTATTGATCCTCATCCTTAACCCAAATTTGATTGTACCCAAAGAAGCCATCTAACAATGAAAATATTTGAGTGCCAGCCACAAAATGAAGAATTTGATCTATCTAGGGAAGAAGATAATGATCCTTAATTGATTCTTGATTTAAATTTCAAAAGTCAACACATAGACGTATATCTACATTCTTCTTTCTTACAGGAACCAGGTTTGCTACCCAAGTGGAATGTTTAATAGGATAAATGATCTTTGTTTCAATCATATTTAATGACTCTACTTTCATGAGGGATTCAATTTTAGGATTGATAGGACATTGCTTTTGCCAAAAAGGCTTCACCCCTTCTTGCAGCTCGATGGTGTGTTGGATCACGTTTTTGTCGTACCCTTTCAATTCTTGATAAATCCATGCTACAATATCTGGGTATTCATAGCATAAACTTTTGATACCCTCAATTTCATCCAATTTGCAATCGGTACCAACCTTAATGACCTTTCTTGGTTCCAACTAAAATTATCTGTATTCCTTGGCATCCAAATTAATCCTATGTTTATCAGCTCTATCACTTTGATCAAACAGGCTTTCTAGCAAAATTAAACCTTTGGGAATATGATTATTTCTTAACTGGATCATCTCTTCTTTTTCTTCTTCCACAAGAAATTTACTTTCTATGCTAGTAGCCTTTTTGAGGAGCAAATTTACTATTTTCTCATCATTATCGAACACCTGCCAATAGAGGCCTTTATCTGGAATGGAAGGTCTGTAGATTACCCTCACTGTCTTAGGTTTTTGGAGCACTTGCTCGACAAGAGAATAATTAGCACCCAGGGAAGCTAAAATGTCAGCGTGTCTATTTTTATCCCTAGGAATTGCTTGAATATTCAAAGCTTTAAATACTTCAAAAATATCCCATACCCTATTGTGATATACCTTCAATTAATGTTGCTTCAACACATCTATTTGTAACTTGATTGACTATAAGATCAGAATCGCCAAAAATCTACAACTGCTCAATTCCTAATTTCTTGGCCTTTTTCAAGCCAAGGTATAATGCTTCATATTCAACGACATTATTTGTACAACTCCAGGTCAATCTGTAGGAATATGTTTTTTGTATGCCTTAAGGATAAACCAATACAAAACCTGCCCCTGCACCATTCTTACATCAAGCACCATCAAAGAAAGACTTCCATAACTGATGCAAAACAGGTTCTGAGGGCTTAAGGGATTATTCTCGAGGCTTTTCTGCCTTTTGAATGGAATAAAAACCAATTTCCATTTTGATCACAATGTTAAATTTTGTCAACAAAAACTCATGTTCTAGGTAAAGCTCCTCAGGTACTTCTTCAATCAAACCAACTTCTTCCAATTCTTTGGTCATCATATTTATCGTGCCTGGGGCTTGTTCTACCTCCTCTATCTTCTCGATATGAAAAGGGGAAGGTTTCTCATTATGAATGTGAATTCACCTACCTTTGAATGGAATCTCCAAATGTGAATAATCTAAGGACAAATAACCTCGTAGCTTAGCTATAAATTCCCTTGAAAGGCACATGCTAAAATAAGGTTCTAAATAAACAACCACAACCTCCTGAATGATAGTGATGTATGGCATTATATGAAGCACAACTGTAATATCTTTTATTACTCCAACCATTTTAACTGGGGTACCATCCAATTGTAACAGTCTTGGACTGCTCCTTGTATAATCCATTCCCATCACTTCGCATACCACCTTGGGTATAACAATAGTGGTAGCACCAAAGTCTATCATGCAATTATGCACAATCCACCCTTCAATTCTCAAAGATAAATAAAATGAAGGAGGATAATTTTTACCTGTCACTGAAGTGGGGAGCGCTTGAGCCAAGACTGTTTGCAAATGATATTTCCTTTGGTCTTTGGTGCTCTTCAGCAATTCTTGCAACAAATCAATCTGCCCTGGAAGCTGCAATGCATCATACAAGCTAATCCTAGCTGAGATTTTCTTCATTTCCTCCATGATATCGTAACTATGAGAATATGGGACCTTTTCTTCTAAGGACCGCTCGTACTTATCTCGGTACTGCTATGTAGCTTCTACTCTTTGCCTTTTAGTCAACGAAGGATATTTGAGTTTTTCCTTAGCTTGCTCTTTCATTTCACCAAAGGCTGGAGTAGTGGCCATTTGTTGTGAAGTTGAAGGTTGAGCTTACGCTTTACCTTGTGCTTTTCCAAGTGGTGAATATTTTGACTTGAAAACATTAGGGGTCTTCATATGGGATGTTAATTTTTCTTTCGGAGCTTATGGAACCATGGGTAATTTCAATGACTGCAATTCCACAGGATCCACGGTCACTAGCCTCTTTCCAGACCTGGCAAGAACTAAAACCTACTCAGGAGGCAACACCATACAATTATATTATGCTTCTTGAATCATGTTAACTTGCCCAACCGAAGAACTTTCTTCCAGTGTCTGAACATAGTTCAGATAGACCATTCATGTGTCTTCACCATGAGGATCATTACAAGTAGAACACCAATATGTCCTTTTGGAAACATTAATATCATCATTTTCCTACATCATATTATTCTTCTCAGATCCCCTAATGGTGGATGCTTAGTCTTGAATGATCGACGAAGTCTAGAACCTTATTGATCGAAACTCAGCTTCAGCTTGTTTCTTCCTCAGAGTTGTCAACTCATTGGATATTATCCTCAAAGTCGCATTATTGGATTTTACTTCTTGTAACAAAACTATGAGGGGGTATGTACTAGATGATGGAATGGGCATGGGGAATGGCAAGGGTGCTTGCAGTACAGGAAAAGGTAAAGGGGTTGGAAGTATTGGTAATGTTGGAAAATAAATGGATGAAGGTTGTGATGATACCGTTGGAGCGGAAAAATTTAGAAAACTTATAGTATATGAATATGGGGAAGGGATAGGAGCTACTTTAGGGAAGCCTAAATTCCATGAGGGAAAATGATACATCGATGACATGGGCTGCAAAAACGCATTGGAATAAAGATATTGTGATAGGTCAGAAGAATAGGCATTGTCACCTTCAAAGGAAGCCTTCTTACAACAATCAAATCTGATTCAAATTTTTGAGCTTGTGTATAGATATCTGGGAAGGTATTCACATTAGCCTGGAGCACCACCATACCAATATTAATACTGAGCACATGAATATAATAAAACGTTGCTTGCTCATGGGTTGGTTGCAAACCATCTAGAATCCACTACGAGCTTCGTGCAAATCACACATTGAAATCTACAAGCTCCTCTTGAGGATGTCTTTGAATCAAGGTGAATTGATGGAGCAGTGAATATGGATAAGCTTGCTCATGAAAGTTCTTAATAAGTAATTATACCAATTAATCCCATGAAGTAATTGTGCCAAGTTGCAAAGATTGATACCAATAGAGCAATTTTACTGTTAATGACAAAACCAAAAGATTTATCATAACATATTCATTAGTTATATCATTAATAGTTGTAAGAGATGCTACATCTTGGATATGCTCATACATAGTCTTTCCAATACCATCGTATGTTGGCAAAGCCTTCAGAGCAGCTTGAGGTACTGGGTTCTACGCTTGCAAATTCACTGTGCCTGAGCTATTCCAAGCCAAAAAATGTTTAGGAAGTTGTTTATGTGGTGGGTTATTTGGAGCCATATGCATCGGAATATGAGGAACAGGTCGTGAAGCATTAGTGGCTATAGTAGATGAAGGTTAGGGAAAACTAGTGGCGATACTTACAGGACTTACGAGAGCGAAAAACACACTGGATAATCGAGAAGATGAAATAGTTCATATGGATGGAATATAGGGAAGTGAGGATATTCTTCAAAAAGTGGCTACTTGAGGATGCTCTCATAGCCTTTGGATGTCTAATTCGTAGAAAATTTGATTATCAAGATTCTTGGTTTTTGATCTTGTATTCATGAGAGACAACTTTTGCCGCTCTCATACCTACAAAGTTCTGTGTAACAATTGAGTCACCAGATGTTCTATTCTCAAGAAGGAAGGAGAACACCAAACCTAGCACTACTAAAGGAGGAACCTTGAAAAAGTCCCACCGAGCGTGCCAAAAATTGTTGGTCAAATATCTATCAAATAAATAAACACTATGTTTATGTGCCCTAGATATGACCAAGATTGAAATGCTGAAGGAAAGATATGTCCTCTATGACAATATCTAGAGAGGGCTGGTTCTCGAACTAATTCTAAAAATGGTTGAAGACTAGATATGTAGGAAAGAAATTGTAAATTACATAAAGAAATGGGAAATATGACCACAAGCCAAAGTGTAGGTTTCGGGTCAGACTAAAAAGCAGGAAAACACTCAAGCACAAAAAAATATCAAATAGAAGGAAATGCAGAAAAATAAACTCACAATATTGCAATAATAACTTTTAGATTAACACCTCGGTACTCACTCTTCCACTGGAAATATTTAAATCCAAATATAGAATTTAAACTAGATAGCAAATAAAAAGAGTGAATGTTAAAGGAAGTGCACTATGCAAAAATAAATTATATGTAGAATATCTTATCAATTCATAAGTTTGATGTCTTTCATTAATGTAGAGAACTTAGAGAGTATTCTCGCAAAGTGTCTAACCTCTCTTTTACAACAATATTTTCTTAGTATTTATAGAGGTTTCTGCATCTTTAATTTAATATATGTGAGAGGAGAATGTTCTGGGATCAAAGACAACAACCAGAAAAATCTCCTCAATTTCTTGGAAAATCCGTTCACTTGAGAAACAAATTTCAAAAAATCTAAAATTCAGACGTAGATGCGCATGACAGGAGAAATCATTAAATTCTTTAAACAACTTTGATACATTGGAAATCATGAAAACTTATTTCTCCTCGCCTTTGTCCTTGCAATTCATAAAATAGAGTTACTAAGGGTGCCCTTCATTAAATACATGCAATTCAACATTTGACCATTTCCTTGTTTGCCTTAGATTCATATTCGTCATATGAAATGTGTGCGCGATCATCATTAAACAAGTTCACCCTATGGAAATGCAAACGGGACGTTCGCCCCTAAGGAAGGGCAAATGGGGCGTTTGCCCCTGGGATGGGCGAACACGATTCTTCATTGTTGAAAGGAAGTTTGCCTTGACCAAGGCGTACAACATTTTTCAGGCATGCAGGTAGCCAAGTACCCCAAGGCGTGTTCGTCCCAAGAAAGGGCGAATGACATGTTCACCCCTAAAGAAGGGCGAACATGATTTTATACTTAAAATTTTTACCAATACATTTTAAAAACAGGTTTGCCCTAGGAAAGGTCAAATGAGGCGTTTGCCCCTCCTTAAAGGCGAACGTGAATATTCATAAATACATAAATATTTTTTCAAAGTGTCTTCTCGAAATTTTTCTTTGTTTTTTATGGAATACAATATATCAGACTTCTACATACTTAATGGAAAGTATATTATCGCTTCTTATAGAAATTAATACAAAATTTTCCCAAAATCCCAATGAAATACAAAATGGCCAACACATTGTATTCATTTATATCATTTTTTATTGTGTATCTGAGTAATCTAGCAGATTTACTTTCTTTCATATTATTTAGCATCTCGTGATTGTTATCTTCCTTTGCATATTACATCAAAATTTAACAGTAAAATCAAGGGATATTGATATTGATTTATAGTACTTTACAACACCAATTTCTTAACATTTTAGTTTTATCAACTTGATCAAGGAATAAGTGCTACTTTTTGATGAGAATTAGAGCAACATGTAAATTGACCAAAAAAATATAAATGAAATAATGAACAAGAATATAAATTTTATTTTCAACACACACATAAATCAAGGTTGTTCTAATTTTTATATCCTTATTAGAATAGACTTCATGATATGCATGTATAATTTCATATAACATGAGCATTTTGATAAAATATTATAGGAATATGACTTCTACATAAATATATCTAGCATAAGCTATTATTTTCATAATGTTTTGTTTATATTTTAATTATTATTTTTTAATATAAAATTATAATATTATGAATAAATTCTTATGAGGATGTATATTGGGACATCACATACAGATAATTGTTCTCAATTTTTATATCAAATTAAAGTACATAAATAGACCTAGTATAGGGAAACAATTAATAACTATTTATATGATATTTTGATTTGTAATGAGCCCTTGATTAGATACCAACTTCTAAACTGCTTAGATCCCTGTAATGTGCAGTACTGTGGATCTAGAGTCACTAATTTTATTGAGGTAGGGGATGGAAAAAAAACTTGGAAGAATTTATCTCTTGTCAACCTCTCCCCTAGGAAAATTTGTGCTCTAAATTCTTTATCCAATATTCTTAGAATTCATCTCCTTAATCCTAATCCATCACTTGATTCCCCTATTTGGAAAGTAGATAACAAGGGCCTCTTCATAGAAAAATTTTCTTACTTTCTTCAATTTGATGGGGAAGAGGATTGGTATCTAGATAGTAAGATAAGGGTCAAACACCTCTTACCTAAATTTAATTTCTTCTTTTGGTTGGATGCCCAGAACAAAATATTTACTACTGAAAACCTTCATAAAGACTTACCCATTTTGAATAGGTGTTATCTGTGTGAAGCTTCTTGGGAGAATGCTAATCATTCTTTCTTGAGTGTCCCATATACTCAAAATTTATCCATATTCTTCTCATAAAATTCAATATTACCTGGGTCATGCCTAGTAACATTATGGACCTATGTTTGCAATGGGTTGCCCACTTCCATAATCTTCTACTTAGAAATTATTGATCTTTTTTTTTACCTCATTTTATTTGGGGTATTTGAAATGAAACAAAACAATAGAGCCTTCAAGAATGTTAAAAATAATCCCTTGCATATGGAAGCTAAAATTTTTAATTTCTTGAAAGAAAATGTTTCCATAATCCCTACCAAAGATGATAAATGGTCCCATAGTGAAAGTAAGCTTGCAAACCATTTGGGTATCTTGAATTTGGAAGTTATTTGTAGTCTAACCACACCCAATCCTAGATATCTTGTCAAATAGCAACCCCTTCCTCAATTTTGGATGAAATTGAACTTTGATGGTGCAGCTAAGGGCAACCCAAGCATTGTAGGGGCTGGAGGAATCATTATGAATGACAAAGGGGTTATTATTTTGGCCTTTGCTAACTTCTTAGGTTCTTAGTCTAGTTTTTTTGCTAAAGCTTAAGCACTTTATCCAGGGGTCATGCTCTTAGAAAATCTAAATGTAAAGAAGGTGGTGATCAAAGGTGGCTCATTAATATTACTAAAGGAAATCATTCCCCCCACTGATCCATTACAGATTAAGATAATATATTTATCATTGCACTAATAATTTGGAAGTTATTTAATCTAGACACACATTTAGAGAATAAAATAAGGAAGCTAACATGTTGGCCAACCAAGGGGTCAACAAAATGCTATTCATTCTGGATGAAGGATTTTATTACCTTTTTAACTTAGTGTGTTTTGGTTTCAAATTCTGGTCTCTTTTAGTCTCTAGTTGATAAGGTGCTTGTTGTGGAGATTTCTTGCTTACCTCCTTAATATTTGTCATGTTACAGGAATCCCAAAAATTACAATGAGTATTGTAGACTCTAGTGGATCTACCACTTTGACCTAGGAAAATATTATCTATAAGACTCTAAATAGACCAGGTCGGGTAAGGAAACCCTAGAAAATGGGCTCAAATATTTATCATTATGATACAATCACCCATGTATTACTAGATTCGATGATGTTATATTAATCCTTTCATTCCTTTTTACCAAACCATCAATTTTAAGACCATCAAGACCAGATCGGTGCCATGTCCATTGGGTAGTCATAGTAGATTTAAATTTATTGTTAATCCAAAAAAGAAAGAGAAAGGAGAACTAGTTCATTTTCATTCATTCAAATTATGTAATCAATAAAAATGATTAAACTAGCAAAGGTGTCACCCACATATTTAGATTACAATAATATGTAAATAAGCAAACATAGACCAAGAACACAAAATATGCCAGGAATAGAGTTGGAGATGTGTTTATATAAAAATATTTACATATGACTAGATCGATAGAGGGGTCCTATATGATAATATCTATAATGACTCCCCCATTTGAATAACGTAATAGGGGGTTATTTCTCTCCGTCTTGGATGCAGTGATGTGAGAGTATCCAACTCTTGCACATTATACATGAAATGATCTTAGTGAACAACACTTCCTAGACAATCCCTATAAAATGGTAGAAGAAAGGGTGAGGTAAGGAATATAATAAAATACACACAAGGGAAATATGATTAACTCTTTGACACAACAATACCTAGACTCAAGTTTGCTCTCTTAGAGGTTTGATAAAAAAACTTGCTACCACTACAACGGTCTTCTATGTATAATTTTGATCTCTCAAGCAAGGCTGTAACCATTTCTTCATCGGCCTTCCATATGACATGATCTCACTTCCTTCAAAATTATGGTAGCATAAAAAAATGGCATGCAACCCACGTTCTTATCTTTAGGCGGATGGTGGTTGAAGCTGCACACTATCCTTCCCGCTATCCTATGTAGGCAGTTGTGTTGTGCTTTGCTCGTGGGATTCCTTTGGTGAGCTGGACCCCACTTCTTCCCCTTTGATATTCTACTGATCAATGTAACCCCATGCCTCATCATGGAATGTTAAGGCAAATACTCACAAGTTAAGGTCTTGCATGATTTTTTTCACCCATTTATTAGACCATCCCATGGTGTTTTCAGTAAAGACACATAAACGATCTGCCATTTGCACCAAAGTGGTGAATTTCTTGGTTAGTTTTGTGTCTTGAACCAATTCAAGGTTTTGTATCTTATTGAGCATACATTATTTAATTTTAGGGGCTTGGATAAACTTGCCCAACATGAACCTACAATCATACAGTTTGTCCTTGACCTCTTGCTTAGAGCTAACAACTTCTTGGTCCTAGAGAAACTAGTTGGGTTTGTTCTACATATAGATGAAAAATTTCGTATAATATTATGCAAAGAAAAAAATAGAACCATCCTATAGTGTAGGTGTTCCTACGCTGATCTCCACGTAATTCTATTTGAATTTTTGGTACACAAGAAATAACGAGTTCACCCTTTGGTTAGCTTGCTGCAATCGATCATGTAGAAGTCCGATGGTATGTTTGGTAGCATAGATATCATAAAATATTGATGAAATATCATCCATTTTTTCTTATATTTTATCTTTCATATCCTTCTTGCATTCATCAATGGATCGAAAGCGGTCACTGGCCTATGCAAAAATGGCCTAGGAGGGATTTGGCATTTACTTTAGTTGATCAATTTCAACCTGTAGTTGTTGCACTTTGAGTTTTAGATGTTTTTCTTCTATATTTTTTGGTCTTTAAAACTGATACCTCCTTTTCTACAACTTATACCACCTATACATGAGAGGCTATGTGGGACTTCATCATATCGAGCGAGCCAGCCTCAACCAACATCACTCCCTTATTGAGATCTATCATGGCCTATTTTAGGCTCGATGGTAGCAGAATGGTAAACGTAGAAGTGGACACATCACATGATTCATACCTTGTGGTTCCTCAGGGTATACTTACTCCTTTTATAGGGGACCATTCCTCCTCAAAATATTGTATTTGGTCTTCATGGTCAGCTATAAACTGGAGTGAGTCTCTTTTTCGGGACAACGTCAAATTTTTTGTGTTTAAATTAGTTGATTCAACCTTGATTATTTTCTTGGTGGGGATTGCGAAGGGCTCCATTATTGAACTTCATGTTACCTGAGTAAGACTTATAGTCCCCCAACTTCTTGTATCTTCTTCAAGGCCTTCAGGGAATTGGGTGATCCTTTAGGTTGATTACCAAGATGGCATAAAATAACGTAGACTGGCTAGTTTCTAGCTCAGTCCGGTCTAACAGATACATCAATGCCTAGACAATGAAGTAAGAATTTGCACATACTAAGATGATTAGGTGGTCAACTCCTTTCATTTTTATGCAGTAACAAGGGAACTAGAATATGAGGTGAGCCTGGATTACTCTTGTTGAGTCTCATCCACTATTTTCATCATGACCTCGAATAAATCAGTGTCTTGATGAACCACTTGGAAAGTGAGATCCTGGAATTCCTCTAGAGGAGTGATTGGGACCAAATGGACCACCTTATCGACCAACAACCCTTTGTGAAGTCTCAAATTAGAAGCATAATCTTCTATCGCTTCCAATTTATTGTGATGCCTATTCTTCATTTTCCACACCAAATCCAACAACTGATCCTGCCTTATTGCCTTTTGCATTTCATATTCAAAACCATATTCCCTGTGTGAGACCTGTAAGAGAGAAAGCTTCAATGAGACAACCTTTATATGCCATCGATGTGGGTCATAGGGTCTCTAGACCACTTATTAGAAGTAATACATATCCATGTTCTAGATAGCTTGTAGCAAAGAGAAGTCGCCCAAGTATGTGTAGGGACCCATTCTGCAAGGAATTGGCACACATGGGATGCTCCCCTTTTTCCTTATAGACTATATTTTCACTTCTTTAGCTATCTACTAGGATAGGATGGTTATGGATGTTAGGCATTATTTTGGCAACACCTTTAGTAGCAATTTGGATCCATATATTGTGATATAAGAAAATTCCTTTGTATAAAATAAATTACCTACCTTGACTTCATGTAGGAAGGTTCTTATTCTGACCCCAAATGTATCAGGACTTTCTCTACATAGGTAGGTATGAATCATTGGTAGGATTTTCTCAAATAAGGCTGCATAGCTTGAGCACCCTTCTTGTATACACAAGAGTCTATCCTGAATCGTGGTGGCATTGACTCTTCCTATTTGTTCTACCAAGGCTTTGTATAATTGACCTATAACTAAATGAATTAAAAATAAATAGTAGAAGGGGAGAAGTTCCTCCATATCGACCAGTATGTCTTCCTATAGCTTTATCAATTCTCTATCCATGTTGTCATTGATAATGTCCTTCCACCGATACATGGACACCTTGTCTATTCTATTGCATTGGATTATTAAGAACATTACCTCCTTTATTATATGTTCTAAATATTTAGTTCCCAGTACTAGGTTGATCATATCTACGTAATCCTATGCTTAGGGGTGAATGAAAAACTTTTGAATGAGGAAACTAGGGGGTACATATTTATTCCTTTTTAGTAGCATCTCTTAAAGGGAAGTATTGAGCATAAAGTTGGACTAGAGAGCCAACATTTTAAAGTCCAAATACCTCAAGGCTATAGAGAGCCCAAAAACTCACCTGATTCTATCTACCATTAGTATACATACCACCTGATTCCTATGGTCTTGGATAGTTCAGTTTTGAGGGTCATACACCATTGCCAACTAAGCCAAAAATTCTGAGGAGTGATAAAAATTTGAGCAAGTTAATCGACCTTGGTTGGTGTTCCACTTATTGTAGATACTCACTGCTATCCCTTTTTCTCTCATGAATAAACCTCTTAATAGGGTAGGGTGGTGTTGGTTGTCTTCCTCAGTGGGGTCAAAGTTGTAAATGGTTATGCCCTCCACTTCCCACTACAGGTCTGGTGGAATATATTTGTTTTTCTCCACTAGGTCAATTATCCTCTTCGGTTCCTTAGCTCTCCCTATCATTTTTTTCACAAGCTAGGCCCTTGTTAATTTTTGATTCAAGCTTTTACATCTACCACCCCAGTTGTAGTTGCGCTCGTAGAATCCATGAGGTCGGATCCTTTGAAATAAAGGGTGCTTTTAAACAATGGTGTTTACTTTCTCTACAATGCACTTTGCATACACGTATTCACATTGATGTTGCGGGGGGAGTCTTCCACCTTATTTTTAAAGTTCCTATAATAAATGTCGTTAGGTAGAGAACCCACTTTTCATTAGTCAAGGGATTCTTATTTGTAATGCCACGAAGTTGAGTGCACAAAATTAATTCACCATCAGATTATAATTGGATGATTCTCAATTTTTCCTGGTAGGATTTCTACTAAGTGGGATCCAAGCCATCCAATTGCTTGCTTCTTATTGGTTTTTATGGGGCACGCTTGAGAGAGGCACATGAATTTATGAAAGGGGTACATGAAACTCGTGCACCTTTAATACCTACTTGTGTTAAATTGAAATTTGGTGCATTATTTTTAGTGGGGTGCATGAACTCATGCGCCCAATAAAACCTTGTGCATGGATCAGAGCACGCGGGCCCACACTTAGGTGCACGGACTCATGAACCCGATAAAATATTGCATGCTACTCTCTGGGAACAGAGTGTAAGCCAACACTTGGGTGCATGAACTCATGCACCCAACAAAACCTTACATGCTCTACTCAGGGAGTGGAGCATGCAGGCCCACACTTGGATGCATGAACTTTTGTGACTAAAAAAACCTCATATGATTCACTTGAGGAGTAGCACACATGGGCCCACACTTGGGTGTATGAACTCATGCACCCAATAAAACCTTACACAATTTGCTTAAGGAGAAAAGCGTGAGCCCACACTTGGGTTCATGAACTCGTGCACCTAACAAAACCTCACATGCTTCGCTCAGAGAGTGGATAACGTGGGCCCACACTTGGGTGCATAAACTCATTCACCAAAAAAAACCTTGCGTGCTCTGCTTGGGGAGTGGAGCACACGGGACCTCATGCACCCTTCAAATTTACATGCATTTAGCTGATAAAAAAAAATAAACAGACTCAAAAAGAAGTGAAAAATAATAAGACAGGGGGAATTGTCTTACAAGGCCAACATTTCTCCCTCTTACTTTTTTTGAAGGTCTTTTCTTCCTTCTACCTATTTGTGTTTTTTTATACCTTGGTGTTGTTCTCCTCTTGATTTACATGCTATTTTTATTTCTAGTATGTCTATCATTGTAAAATGTTAAGGATCCTTTCAAAATCCTATGTTTTCCTACCTAATAAAAAAAATTAATAACTATTTATGTTTTCAAAAAATTGTTCTTACCAAAGCTACAAGCTTACTATAGTGGTAAGGGCTTTGGCCTCTCTTTGGGTAGGTTCAAGGTTCAAACCCCACTCAGTACGAGGGAATTGGGATCCCTCATAAAATCCCACATTTTTAACTTAAAATTACCAATGGGTCCTTGGTTCAATGGTTGGGACAAATAGTTGATGTAGCCCACACCAAATTTCAAATCTCAATGGGACCAAATAGCTCGATGTGACTAAATCGATGTAAAAGGAAAGTGGTAACCCTTTCAAAACCCTATTTTTTTCAAAAAAAATTGTTCTTTCCTATAGATAAGAGTTTAGTTGTGCTTTCAAATATACCTTTGATAGTCAAAAAATGAATACCTATAACTATAATAAAATTAAATGGAATTTATATTCTTAGAATCTACATTTTAATATCTATTTTACATCAATTTTATTATTAAAATATATGATTTAACACATAAGAAAACTTCAAAGTTATGACAATAACCTTGTTATAAAAATTGATATATATACAAATATATAAATGTATGGTTATAATAGAACTAAACAAATTTTATATATTTAAAATTTACATTCTAGTAACTTCTAGTCCACAAATTTCATTATAAAATGATATGATTTGAGCTCATTTTGAGACTCTAAAGTCACTAACTTATCAAAAATAATCTCAAGTGTCATTAAAGTTTGCTAGAGTACTCTATTGTTACCCCTAGTCAAAATCATACTAACATAAATATCTATTCTTACCACTAAAAAATGGTGGAGATATATTATTATATATTATCAATAAAAATAGATGTGGGGATTGTATGAGTGAGAGAATTACTTTTTATTTGTCATGGTTGTGGATGGAGACAATATCTTGGAATTGAAAACATCTCCATAGATAAAAGTATGTGATATATAATTTATCCAACTATCATGTTAATCTTTGTCTTAGTGAAATTCAAATTTTATACCTTAACTTTTTCAAGGAAATATTATATCTTAATAAAAGTGATATTCATGATTTTATAAGGAAAAAGAATGATTTTAAGGTAAATGAATACAAGTTGTATATAGTATAGTAAACCTAATAAATATTTTAATAAAAATAACACCATAAAATACACATATTATTAAGAAAATATGTTATAAATTATAAGATAAAAGTATGCGTAGTAAAATTAATAATACAATTAAGGATTAAAATCAATAATATAATACAAAATTTAACCCAATCAATTTTTCTTTTTGCAACGTTGATCTATTCCTACTAACTTTTATAATGAATTTTTATACTTCCTCATTTTTAAATAAATTTTATATTCATTACTTCTAAAGGGAAAATGAAAGATGATGTAGAAAGCATTGATATTTTCCTTCATAGATTCTAATCTATGCAGCCCTTTTATAATTGTATTCATAGCTCTTGAATTTACATGCATTAGAAGCTTACCTTACTTATCTATAGGAGGATTGGTTGTTGAATCATATCCAAGTTCCATTGCATCCCAAACTTCATTGCCAAGTGCCATCAAGTAAAATCTCATCAGCATACACCAATATAAGAAGTCACTTCCATCAAAGACTGGTACTGCATTATTAAAGAGTCCATCTCTTTGATACTTTTGATGCATTGTGTTATTAAACTGCTTTTACTTCAAGCTATAAAAATCTTTTGAAGGAACCCGCTCTGATACCAATTGAAGAACATGTGCTTATACTGAGAGGGGGGGTAAATAGAATAAGACTCCTATTTACTTTTCTTTCAATTCAATATTATGCAGTGTATAGATAGCAGTATCAATAGTAGTAATCAAATAAATGCACAAAATGCCATACACAATAGAGACACCATAATTTACGTGGTTCACCCAATGTGGGCTACTCCACAGAGAAACTATTTTACTAAAATTTTCTCAATCAATCTCTTTGGGAATCCTTTCCAATTTCAATGTTTATGTACCTTTGTCCAAAGGAGATGCTGATCCCTTAATCTCAAGTTTATGGATCTCTTCCACAAGAGAACTCTTTCCTCTTCTGCTCTGGCTAGTGATATTCTAGAAGACTCTGTCTCTCTGTTGCACTGACTGGTGGATATCTCTCCACTTGAAGACTCCTCACTTAGATATATCTTCAATTGTCCTGGATACTGGATATCTATCCACTGAGACTCTGTCCTTTATACTCTGTCACCTCCAAAGCTCTATCTTAATAGGTCCACTCAGAACCTTCTCCAATCTGCCCAACAAGCTCACTCATAACTTGTCCAAATCTGCTCAATAGGTCCACACATAACCTGCTCAAATATGCTCAACAGGTCTACACAAAACCTATCCAAATATGATCAGAAAGCTCACTCAAAACTTGTCCAAATATGCTCTACATATCCACATAGAACCTTCTCAAATATGCTCAATAGGTCCACACAGAACCTATCCAAATATGCTCAACAATTCCACACAGAACTTGTCTAAATATGCTCAACAGGTCCACACAAAACCTACTCAAATCTTCTCAATAAGTCCTCTCTAGGACTTGCTCAAATTTTCTCAATAAGTCCTCTCTAGGACTTTCTCAAATTTACTTAACAAGCTTCCACAAAAGCTTACTCAAAATCAGTCCACAAGCCTTCTCAAAGACATGTCTCAAATATGCTTAACAAGCTTACACAAAACTTGTCCAATCTCATAGAATCATAAAGAGAATTGTTAGAGACTCAATATGTTCTATACTTAATGCTCAATCAATATATCAACTCAATATCATAGAAGCATAAAGAGAATTGTTAGAGACTCAATATGTTCTATACTCAAATCTTAATCTCAACTCAAATCAATATCATAGAAGCATAAAGAGAATTGTTAGAGACTCTATATGTTCTATTCTCAAATCTCAATATCAACTCAAATTAAGAATATAGAATAGTTAATTTTATGTAACTTGAACAACCACATGCATCCACTTGACTAGGCTCAATCAACTCAACTCAACCAATCACCTCAATGAATAACCCTTTCTCACAAACCCTAGTCCAAGAATGTATCAATAAACTCAAAATGTTTCCAACAATGCTCAACAACAAATCTCACATAACAATGATACTCATGTTATTTTCTAACTCAAGTTCAAGTTCTTTTCTCAACCAATGGGCTTCAACAACAATGTTTATAAAACAAGGTTTAATCACAACTCTCAATCCATAAAACCTTGAAGCATTAAAGCAATCACTTTTGAAAATGAAACCACAATCAATCCTTTTCACTCCAAAGATATTTTCAAAAATCAACCACCATAATAAACCAATAGGAGAATGTGCCCATACCTTTAGTGAAGATGACGAAGCCTCTTTGGAAATATGCCACAATCCTAATATTCTTTTACAAATCTTCACAAGGGTTAGAAGATCATAAAAAAATCAACATTACTTCACTTCACAATAATATTTACCAAGGATTTTAATTAGAAAACCTTCTTAAGAATTAATGCACAACTTCCTTATCACTCCTAAAACCACTTTTACCATAAAATAAAATAAATCAAAACATTTCATAACCTTGTCACTCCACAAACCACTTATACCATAAAATAAATCAAATATTTTATATCCTTCCATTCAACTCTTTTGCACTAAAAAATAATCACAAAGCTTTCTTAGGCAATATCTCACTTTAATCAAATATCAAACCTTATTAAAATATTAAAGCTTGCTCAACCTTATATCTCCCACAAAAATCATAATCAAACCTTAGCAAAAAAATATTTTAATTAATTAAAATATTTACCCTCGCAAATATCAGATATCAGAGTCGGAGTGCATACCTCAAAGGAGCCCTCGAAGGGCTTTGGCATTTTGAAACTCTCTCCACTGTGCTACCAAGTGACAGCTAAGCCGCATGAGCTAACATTGCCCACGTGAGTGCCTTTGGCACTCTCTTCCTTAATTTGTGTGTGCTTTCCTCACAAGGTGCCAAAAATTTGACCATCCATGACTTGACTGCCCACGTCACACTCCACAAAATTTTCTACACAATATTCGAATGCCAAGCACTTTAGGTTTTTGAAAATCATGTGACACTCAGGTTTATTAAATGGAAAACTTTTGGCTTATTTATATAAGCCATCCTTCAATGCGAATATGTCAGCCCTTTTAACATTGTCCTCATGTCGTCGACAACACCAATAAGAAAGGAGAGAAAAACATTTTATTTAATTTTAAAATTAAAATTTAAATTTTAAATAAATTAAAATTTAAACTAAACCTTTAAAATTAAATTTCTCCATCACCGGGGTACCTTTTTTGATGAAACAAAAAGCCAACTTGGGTTTTAATTAAAACCCATTTTAAATCTGCCATCCATTGGTTTTAAATAAAACCTTTCCTCACCTTCCTTTATTTTCATAAAAACCTTTTGCTAAGCTTCCCTTGAAGCTCCTTTTAGAACCAAATGTCATGCATCCCTTCTAGAACCTTTGATCAAAACCTTTGCTTCTCATGAATCTCTTTGTGGAGCAAAATCATAGTGCTTACTTACATAGGCCTTTTTGACATCAATGACAACTTTTAGCTTAGGGACTCAAAATGTCGAACACTATCATTTGAGACTCAGTGTAAATATTTTTTATTCAAACATTCATTCTGAATACTTATGGTTTACTTCAAAATATGGTCTAGTTAAAACTATTTGAATGTCTTTGAAGGTGTGCATGATATATGTGTCAAGCAAGAATAATTATATGGTTGGAATAATCTCTCAGGGTGTGTGTTCTAATGGCCATCATTTGTGAGTTAAATAACTACATATTGACATTGGATATCCATACTCAAATTACTCTAGGTATGTATAGGGAGCATATTTAAACACCTTTTATATTTGTGACTCTTATTTCTTTCATATTTATCTTTAGATATAATCCAATATGAAATTTAGGCATTCTATTGCATCTTCTTTATTTGATTATATTTTGATAAAAATAATTTGGACATTGTTGTTTATGAAACACCTTGATGGAACTTTAGAAGTACCTTATTCAACCTTGTTGATGTCATCAATGGTGAGAAAATTTACGTTCTTGAGTTCAATTTTCAAAAATAATGATGCAAGTTCTAATAGTCAATAATGGTTTAACATTTCTTTGAGTTCAATTATCAAGGATATTGATATTGGTATTTAGTTTATCTAGTTTTCATCAAGAAATATTGGTGTTATTCTTGTTCATGTTGACTTCTTACTATGTATATTACAAATTTCTCCCCAAGTTGCTTAGACACAAATCACCCAAGAGTAATTCTAATGCAATAATATTGGAAAATAACCTATTTCAGTTTTTAAAACTATTAGTTTGAGCTTGTGTTCTTTATAATTTTGTGTTCATGTGTACATTTTTTGTTTATGTATGTGTGCACCTTATTTGTATGTGCTTGTGTGTGCCTTGTGAGTGATTAGTTTTTTCTATTTTAAAATAAAATAAGCAATGTGTAAGACTTTGATTAATAAAATACCTACCTTTGCTCTTTTTGATAATTTTTCTTTACATCCTTGTTGCCTCACTTATGCTTACCAATATCAAGTTTGAGTGTCTTGATTATTTTCTTATGCTTACCTTTAGTTAATCTTTCACCATATTTCTTATCGTCAGATTGTTATTGCCTCTATTATGGTCTTTTAGTAGGATTTTTATCTTGAGACCCTTCTTAGCAAGAATTTGATATTTTGGAATCTTTCATGGGAATATTTGATAGGGATAATGGTTACCTCTCTCTCTCTTGAGGTTAAACCTTACTTGGTATTTGGTAGGGTTCTTTCTCTTGAGATCACTTTTCAAAAATGTGATTTTACACCCTCTCTAGATTGAAGCAAGGAATATGGATTGAAAGGATATTTAGCTCTTCCTTCCACTTGCTTTGATATCATTGATATTGTTAATACTTAGATTATTCTATAATTTATATTATGAAATAATATATGTTTAAATACAATAGATACCCAATTTTGATAAAACAAACCATAACTATTCCTACAATTACCCTTGACTTCTATTCGATCTTATCTACCATGTATTAAGTTGTTTTGCTTAGCTTAAATTCACATTCTCCATGATGTAACAATTCCTAATAAATATATGGTTTAAATCCAACAATAATGAATCAATGATACTAATAGGTTACACTCCAAGTTTTAAAATAATAAATAATTCATCAATCTTTCATCACACATAATTAGCATGATATAATCTAATAGAATAAAAAACCAAAAAATAATAATAGACATTCTAATAACACATATCACTAATTAACCTATTAAAGTTTTCTTTACAACTATATTCTTTGTCAATAAGTTAATTATGATTGTGATTGAGCCTATTAATATTGTGATCTATATTTAGTCAATAGTATTTTTTGTTATTACAATAAAAATGTCAAAACATTTATAAATATGGCTTTTCGCAACATATAATTATCATATTATAATGTAATTTGAAGGCAAGGACATGAAATAAATGTCTTTATGCTTGTAGATTTTTTACAATTTCACTTGCATTATAAGAGAAGTTTTACTTACCAATAGGTCTGAGGTGTAGACAAATTGGTTCATCCAAACCCCATAAGGGGGGTGAAGGTCCAAGGTTCAAATCTCGGGCCTTGTCGGACTGAACGCTTGTCCCTTTCCTGGTGCTTTCAGCGGCATAAAAGGTTTAAAATTATTGTGGCATGGTGGTTATAGGGACGGACTACGCAAAGATCTATGTGGCAGCTTTTGGGGCGGACAACGCATAATACTGTGGCAAATGGACAACCTACCCGGATTCATGGCGACTACCGATTCCACCATGTAAATTAAAAAATAAATAAAAGATTTACTACACTTTAAGAAAACATATCTATGTTTAGTGTACACTTGAAATAATAATTTTAAATAACACTTAGAAACTATTAGATCCTTCTTGAACAACATGTTTTATGATAATAGATTATTGTAACTATGAATATCTATTCTATTAAATATTTCTTGAACAACATGTTTTATAATAAATGCATATCCATATATTAATGCTCTTTTTAATCTAATAAAAATATTAAACTTTTTTCTTACTACATATTATTTTCATAATAAAAAACTTGATCATATTAAAATTACTAATTTTATTTAAAATACTAAAACATAAATTTTAATAAATATTAAAATATTTTTAAATTTAAAAATAATTAAATAAAAATACATTAAACAATAAAAACTTAATCTTTAATTTTATTTTTTAGTTTTATTAATTTTATTTTTTAATTTTATTATTTAATAAATAGTTAATTGTTACAATTTCATCCTCACCAGCAAGGGCTAATAATAAGGTAGAGATAATAAGGAATATATAATGTGTTAGGACCATATAGAGAGGATATGGAAAAACATTGGGTGTTGTCAAGTAATTTTAGAGCAACAAAATTGATTTTAATTATTTTAAAATATGAAGAAAATTTTGAGTTATTTATTAAGATGAAATAGGCTATACTTATAATTGAAAAGTAATAAATTATCAAATTATAATTACTTATCTTAATAATGATGTCAAATAACATTGTTTCTAAATTTTTATATTAAAAAAATTAAGTTAAACCACATAAAGATAGATATATATATGAACTATTACATTTCTTTTAAAAAAAAAAAATAAATACAGACTTCTCTGAGGCAATGTTTTTCTATAAGGTGGATGGAGGTTGGATGTATGGAGATAAATGACCTCGCACAGAATTGCAAACTTCCTCGTCCCCCTACAACAAACCAGGACTCTCTTTCTTGCCCTTCGACTTTAGCCTGTAAGGTAATTAAGTTTACAACATACCTTTCAACCAAAAGATGGTTATATTATAGAGCTTTCATGCTGCCTGGCAATATTAATGAAAACGATTGACAAAATAATGATTCGTTTATATGTATTAATTAATTATATTACGATTCTTATTTTAGTGGTTGAGCATTTCCCACAATAACAAAAGTGAAGCCGACATGCAATGTAATTTAATAGCCAATTTTGTTGTTATTGTTAGATAATGCAAACAAGGATTATATTAACCTCTATAATTCTTACAATCTTTAGGATCTTAAGTAAAGATATTTAACATCTTAGGTTTCAACTAAAAATTAAAAAAATATTTTTTTAACAAACATTCAACTACAATTTGAAAGTTCTATGCCTATAATCAGTGGTGCCCATCATTAATAGCAGTTGATTATGGAGGTCTTGATCGATCAAATTTCCCTAGCCTGCACTATATGAAGTATTAGCCAGACTACTGAAGGAGGGATACGGCCAAAAGAATGGCGGCCTTTGACGTGGAACAAAAGAAGGCGGCATATTCCTCGCCAGAATCTGCGTCACCTGCCACATCGTCGGTCGATCTCCTGGACTTGGAGTCGAGCACGCCAGGCCGACCATCAGCAAACAGAACACGTCGTCCACGTTAACATTTCCATCTCTCGGCATAACCGCCCGCCGGTCCGCGGCGTCCATGAGCCGATTCTCCCCGTACAATTTCCAAACCCAGGTTACCAGATCGGGCTCATCCGCAACCCTCGGGGGCCTCCCGCAGGCCACCTCGAGGGCCACGGCGCCGAAACTGTAAACGTCCGACTCGGCCGTTGCCCGCCCCGTGTGAGTGCACTCCGGGGCCATGTACCCGAGGGTCCCTGCCACGTTCATCATCGAATACGACACCCGGTCTCGCTCCAGCCGGCGGGCGAGCCCGAAGTCTCCGAGACGGGCGTTATAGTCGGAATCCAGCATTATGTTGCTCGCCTTCACGTCGCAGTGGATTACCTGGCTGCTGCATTCCTCGTGAAGATAAAACAGTGCGGAGGCGACGCCCGCAACGATGTTGTACCGTTGTTCCCAGTCCAGCAACCCCTGAAATATGTGCTTGTCCAGGCTTCCGTTGGGCATATACTCGTAGACCATCATGAGATGGCCCTTTTCGTGGCACCAGCCCAGCAGTGGCACCAGGTTTCGGTGGCGGAGCTGGTTGATAATGCCGATCTCCGATACAAATTCCTCCTTTCCTTTCTCCGAGTCCTTGAACATAAGCTTGACCGCGACCGTGGTTTTTTCCTTGGGAAGAATTCCCTTGTAGACGGCTCCGAATCCGCCTCGCCCCAGCTCCGACGCAGCGCTGAAGTTGATGGTAGCCTTCTTGAGGTCTGCGTATCGGAACTCCCGCGGGCGCCCCGGTAGCATGTCCAGGGCCCGCGATATGACCGCTGCTTTCGCCTGAGATCTACGGTGCTTCACAAACTGTGCCGCGGCAACTACCGTTGCAGCAATCGCCGTCGGCAAGCAGAGAGCTACGATTAATGTCATGTCATTTTCGATAGTTGGTTCTTCGACTGCGAGGTTCCAGGAGAGGACGAAGAGTAGTTCCGTGGTATTGCCTGTGGAAGCGGAGAAACCAAAATAAGCACTTTGATCCAGATCTAGAACGCTGGATAGATCGATGGAAAGGGACAAGTTGGGGTGCAACGGTCTTGGAGCCGGCGACCTTGCCACGTAAACGTCGAGCTGTTTTGTGCGGCCGTCGTATTGAATCCACGCCACGATATTGTAGTCGGAGCCGCTTTTTAGATTGATCTGCGCCGGATCAAAAGACACAAGCTTCGTAGAATTTATGTTATTGACATTGATACCCACGTGGTTCCCGTCGGGATCATTGGTGCCGGCGTTCTGTTTGGTATCGAACTCAACCGCGACCATCTGATCGCCGGTTTCTCCGTTGGTGGAGGAATTGAACAATCCCAACCACTTGCCATGGCTGTTAGAAGGCATTTCCCTCAGGACGGAAGAAGTAGCAGAAGTTATGATAAACGCGAAGCCCTCGCCCCCAGGCTCTACCAAAGGCAACATATTGAAAACGAAAGATGAGTTGAAAGAGGCTACCCGATTTTCCAATTTCGAGGATTTTGTCCATATTCTGTATCTTTTTCTCAGTATCACTCTTCCCGCTCTATTCTGCAAGTAATATAACGCATTCTGATCTGCTGTGTTCGGAAGGACCTGTAAGGCGTTTAAGGCTATGCTGGCGTTGTTAAGAAAAGAGAAGTTACCCTCGACGCCACTACTAAAAGTGGGAAAACTGACGAAGTTATGAACAGAAACCGCTTCTCCTACTAAGGCCGATCTAATGAATGCAAAAACCATCACTTCAATGAAAACCATCGCATCGTATCGTAAAAGAACTTCAGGGTGACACTGGCCACAAGTTTCTTTACAAACCGGTGTTCACAAAACCTGATGTTGTAGGCCAACCATAATCTGATACTGCTATGAAACTAAGAGGAAGTCAAAGTGGAGTAGCCAGAGTCGTGGTGGAACGAAACGCCCGAGGAATTTGAAAAAAAAAACAACCGGTGTTTTTTCCTTGATTGAAATTTTGTTTAAGTTTCCTAGGCCGGCTGCAATTGGAGCGGCCACTAGAATAAATGTGAAATTATCATTTGTTATTTTGTAGTCATATATACACGCTGTCTTTTATCAAAATTCCACCATGTTGGAATCTTACTATGTAAGAGAAGCAGTAAACGTATGGAATAAGGCTACATGCCCACAAATCGAAGGTGTCCACATAATTTTAATTGCTATGTGATATTCTTGTAAAAATGGTTAAAACCGTCGGTTGCGGTAAGATATGTTAAACTTCCACCTGGTCAGCAATGGAAAAGTCTTGAAAATTAATTGTCGACAAGGAAGAATAGATACAAAACATTAACATTTACTTGAAAAAACTATATCTAAATAGAAAATTAGGTATTAACTTGACAAAAACTATATCTATAGATAAGTAGGTATTAACCAAACGGAATTTCAATTATAAAATATAAAAAAACAGATGTCACGTGATCTAGCTGTTAAATGATTAACGTGATCTAGCTGTTAGGTGATCTAAAATATCGGGTGATCTAACGTGATCTAGCTGTTAGGTGATCTAAAATATCGGCATGTTATGTTTTTTAGCTTCCAGATACGGATAATATAATATATTATCTGATTGTTTACCGTTATGTTTTTTTTGGCTTGCAGATATGGATAATATATTATCTGATTGTTGACCGTTATGTTTTTTTTGGCTTCCAGATATGGATAATATATTATCTGATTGTTGACCGTTGACCGTTAAAGTGATGTGACTAAAAAGTTTTGAATCAATTTAATCGAGTTATTTGGTGTCACCCAAAACTTTTTGAACCAAAGAACTGTTGACGTATTATTTTATTTATTTATTTTTAAAGTTTATATAATATGTTTATTTAGTCCAATCTTATAAATAAAATTTAGATAATTTTATTATTTTTTATTTATTATAAATCGATATTTATGTTTTATTAATTTAATTTAATCATATAAGTAAAACATAAACATTTATAAATTATATATGTATATACATAAGTTCTTGGAATTTTTTTAAAGTTATTATATGTATTGAATGGCATGATTTTAAATAATTAATTTTTTTGGATTTTAATAAAATTATTTATTTAAAATACTATGAAATTTATTAAAACATTGTTATCAATTTGTTCCATAGGATAAGATTATGATGATATAATATAATTTTACTTAGTTAATTTTTTTTTTTTTGACAAGGAACCTTTTATATACAACATATCTACAACATGTGAGGGGAGAGATTTGAACTTGGGCCTCTCGATAACCGGAGAGTTTTAACTACCCACTTGCTCTCCAACTCCTCTACATGGGCGGATAGTTAAATATTTTGATTATATAATTTTTTTTTGTGTTTTGTAGGAACCTCTATATTTATTAGCCTTTTAGGTAAAAACAAAGTCAAGGATCCCAACTTTTCATGGAATCGAGGGAAAGCCACTATAAACCCACCTATCTTTTTGAGTAAATATTTGAGTTAAAAACATGGGTTTTTATGAGGATCTTGATCCCCTTGTACTATGGTTTGCACTTGGGTCTCCTAAAGGGAAACCCAAAGATATATCTTTAATATTCTTCGTGAGATCCCTTTGTACTATGGTTTGAACTTGGATCTCCTAAATGGAAACCCAAAGATATATCACTAATATTCTTCGTATTCTTCATGAGACTACTTTGACCAATACAACATGATGACTTAATATATATGTGATTAGTTGAATATTACAATAAAACTATGTTAAGATGGTGATATTACAATGATGATATAATATAAATGCGATGATAATATGATTTATTAAAAAAATTAGGTGATGATTTACTTTGGATATGATTCATTGAATATCATTACAACAAAATAACACAAAGATCTGTAATATGGATATGAATGAAGCTCATTAACTATTATGACAATATGATGCTATAATATAGATGTTATAATAACATAACATAAATGTGATGATAATACTCATGTGTTGTAGGTGAGTTGGAGAGGAGAGGGCAATCCTCCAAGAGAGGTCCCAGGTTCAAATCTCCACCCTACCAAAATGCTGAATTGGGTATCCAAAATCTAATTGATGATGTTGGTGCGGGTAGGGTCGATTGTGACTCCCGAGTGACTTTGATGGTGTAGAACCCCTGTTCGTGGTCTCTCAGACCAAGGCAGTCCTGCAAGGGATTTTCGCTGAAAAAAAAAAAAATGTGATGATAAACTGAGATGGTTATGATTTCATAAATATTATAATGCGATAATTATATAATCATAGTATAATTATGATATAATATGGATGTAATTTATTGAAAATCTAAAAAAGTATAATAAGTTAGAATACAATAATGATGTAATGTACATGTAACAATAATGTAACATGATGTGAATTGCATGTTGTTACAATATGATAACTTAATATAATATATGTATAAACATTATGTATATTACACTACCTTATATTTTATGGTACTTGAATACAATAACAATAATACCAAGGAGACATAGTAAATATGTCCATAATATAATGTGATATGATATAATATGGATGTGATTTAATGAATACCAAACCAATAAAAATATGAGATATCTGAATGTATTAGGTTGAAACCTATAATTAAAAACTTGAGATGATGTTTATTTGATATGTATATAACCATATCAACAAATATCGACTCAAACTCATACAACCTTATCCCTTATAGAGTTGATCCTTGTCAGGCCCAATCAAATTGTATTAATATAATTAAATACTATAACAACATACCATTAAGCCCAATAAAATCAAATATAATGATATAATTAAATACTATAACAACATGATAATAAAGTAATAAAAAATACAATAATGACATAATTAGAATTATTAATATATAAGTTCTTTGGTTATTAGAGGTTCCTTTTATATATAAAATGTTAAATTAATATTAAATTTTAATATTATAATCCTTTTAAATAAAAACAAAAGTTATAATAGAAAAACATAAATAACATTGTAATAAATTTCATAACAAAAAGTATACTCTATTAAATTAGTAATCTATAAAATATTAAGTTAATTAAATATAAAATAAATAAATAAAATAACATAATGGTAGTTCATAGACCTACTTTCAAACCATTGCACAAGCATTAAAACCTTTTAAAAAAATTCAACTTTAACCTAAAATTTATATCCAATTAAAACATTTTATACTTCCAAAACCCAAATTCAAACAATGTCAAAATTGATGATGATGATGTTTGAATCTGGATTATGAGACTTTTTCTCTCTACCTCCCATGAAATTTCGTTATTCCTCGTTCTATTGGCACTAATTTGCCAGGAAACGCAAGCAACAGAAATTTGGCACCAATTTCCCAGGAAACGCAAGCAACAGAAAAAGTCTACGACAAACGGAACATGAGAAATGCCGCCTTTGTTATTTCCACGTACTACAACGCCAAAGTACGTGAAAAAAATGCAGAGTCAAGTTATGATTGATGTGCATATATTTTTAGTTACGATATAAAAGACTTCCCAAATATATAGAGTTGAATATCTTATACACGGATTAATGTTAATTTTGAAGCTATAGACAGCTCGATTCGATTATGTCTGTTTCATGTTTTTCTTGTGATAAATATAAAAAGTTATTAATTAAATTTTACATTATCTTTTATCTTAACATTAAGTTGTATTGTTTGGGTAAGGACTTCTGAATGATATAAGTTATTGGTTTTTTCAAAAAAGAAAAGAGAAAACGTAGATCATAATATACCTTATTTTTTAACATGTGAATAAAATTATTTTTATATTTACAATATGTATTTAATATAATATATATATTATATTTATTATTATTTTTTAATTTAAGATATATTAATTTATTAGTCGAAACATTACAATATTATGGTGCTAACATTGTTGGTTAGCTAAAAAAACAAAATGAGGTGGATGAAGAGTAAAGCATCCATAACTAAATATATATAAGCAAAAAAGTTTTTAGCAACAAAAAGACTATAGTTATATCTTGTTGCAAAACATCATATATTTGTAGGAATCTGTTATATGGAAAAATTTTGGGCGTGTCTTTTGTGATATCTTCAAAAGTCTTCAAAGAATAAATAGAAGTAATTAAGACTTGAACCTGCTCATCATTGTTAACTGCCTTCTTTTTAGTTTCATGTTGGACCTTTTGAATATCCTGAACCATATGAGAAAGTTTATAAAGTCTATTAATAACATCTCGTGGTGTGCTGAATGTTCTATAGACTTGGGAATGAATGCATCCCACATGTAACAAAATATCAAAGGTTAAGTCTTCTAAAACTATATCGCATGGAGGAGAAGATCTAGTAAACACTTTTTTGCATATGCACTTTCAAATGTGCTTGAGAAGGATGAGTCTATAAATATCCCAAAGTTTGGGGTACTCATCCACTTGAAAAAACCAAGAAGAGAGAGCTTCCAAGATCTAGTGAAAGAGGGAAAAAAGAAAAGAGTGGAATACATCCCAAAAATGTTTAGCTATGTCACAAAACCAAAACAAGTGAATTAGATTTTCTAAACCATTACAAAAATTGCATTGAGGGGGAATGTGTAAAATCATTGCCAGACTTTCAGAAGTTGGAAGCTTTTGATGCAAAATCCATCATCCAAGAAGTTGAGTTTTGGATTCAATGGAAAGTTTCCAAATCTGAGTAGCAAGAAACTACTTTTGGGTATTGGTAAAATCCACTTGCCACTTGACATTGAGCTTAGAGTCTAAATAAGGACACAAAATATTTTTGTATATCCAAATAGAAGTAATGGAAGAGATTCTACGACCATTAAGCCACCTCTAGTCATTCTATACATTATGAGAAGTTATTTCCAACTTTATAAGGTCCTCACAAGGAATGGAAGCCTCAAATAGGTCATAATACTCTTTGAACCTAGAGGGAAGGAAATAGTAATTGTATATTTGGTTCCAAGTAAGAATACAAAAACTACCTAGATCTTAGATATCTCTAATTCTAATAATATTTTTCTTTAAAAAAAGCTACACCTTGAAAAGCATTGGATAAATCTAAAGGTTTATCATTATGGAGGATAAGTTTATTCCACCAAATACTATTTAGATCAATTCTTAGACCATGTATCAAGGAGTCAGAATTTCAAACCAATAAATGAGAAATAGATTACCAATATTTCTAGTTTTGGGTCACTGGAATAGATGTTTTAACCATAAAACAAGGTGTATTAAGGAACTTATCCTCCCAAAGGGTTTATTTCCATTTATGTTTGTGAGTAGCTAGCAATATTCTATAACAAAATAGGTGTTTCAAATTTTTGCAACTCATTTTGTAACTAAACGTTTACTTTGGGTAAGAGGATCAATGATGCCTAGACCTCCTAAAGCCTTAGGTTGAGTACAAAGCTTCCATGGGATAGCAATCATTCCCACCTCCCCATCCCATTTGGTCCATAAAAATTTATGAATAGCCTGAGTTAATTTGTTATAGGCTACCTTGGGGGCCATCCAACGAGAGGAGTAATAAACATGAGAGGCTATCATAATTTTATTCGCAACTTGAATTCTTCCTACTAAGGAAATAAATCAAGCTGGCCAAGAATTAAATTTTTTTATGTCTTTCTATAACCCAGTTCCACATATCCTTAGGAGATATATTAATCCTAAAGAGAATTCCTAAATAACACACAATCATACCATGAGGGATGATCTTCCACTCAATCAAGGAGTTGCAAGCATGAGAAAATAAAGATGTATAGAAGACTCCAGTTTTAGAGCCATTGATACAAGAGTTAGAGATGTGAAAAAATAGTTGAAAAACCTCTTTAGCTGCATCCACCTCTTGTTGGGTATTTTAAAGAAAAATAAGGGAATCACTAGCAAAATAGGAGTTAAGAGTATTCGTATTCCAATAAATCTTTATACCTTAAATGAGGTCATCTAAATGAGCCTTATGAAGAATATAACCAAGAGCATCGATAGCCAAAACATACAAAAAAGGAGCAAGGGAGCAACCCTATCTAGAAAAATATTGAATAGGGAAGGGGGGAAGGAGCTCCATTAACTTGAACACAATTAAAGCATCACCATAGAACATACCAATTTTATTACAAAATTTTGGACCAAAACCAAGCCAAGAAAGTACACTAAGAATAAAATCCTATCCGATTCTATCATAAGCCCTGTCAAAATATAACTTAACCAAGAGGGCATCCTGATTGGATTCGATAGCCCATTGTGAAGTTTTCCAAACCATCATAAGATTATCTAAGATATAACACCATTTAAGAAAAGCATATTGTTCTGGGTGAACAATCACTTGAGCAATAATTTTAATTTTTAAAACTATAGCTTTAGCTATGATCTTGTACAAAATATTGAGGAGGCTAATAGATATCCAATTCGATATTTTATTATGAGTTGTACCTTTAGGAATCAACTTGATAAGCCTTGCATTGATATATGCTCTAAGAGAACTATTATGAAGAGCTTTCAATTGAACATGATGAAGATCATAGGGAAAAATATGCCAATTTTTTTTTATAAAATTCCATTGGGAGACCATCCAATCCAGGAGCTTTTTCATTCTTCATAGAAAGAGGTTATTCAAGTTGATCCCAAATAATGGGGTCTACTAGGGATTAAATATGTTCTTACACATATTCCATTAAGATACATTGGATGTCATCCCTTGGCTCCATTGTAAAAGTTGAGAGAAATGAACTACAAAAAGATTCATGATCTCTTTTGAGTCAAAAAAAGAATGACCTGAAGGGTCCTCCAACTCAGTGATCCTTTCTGAAATATTCTTCTATTTGACGTAGTTAAAAAAAATTGGTTCCCTTATCTTCTTGGGAGATCCAATTGAGACGAGATCTAACATGTGCCCCTCTAGCACAGTAAGACTCATAAAATCTAGTCTTATTTTCAACATTAACTAGATTGTATTGAACAATAGTGTTAATAGGGTCTTTCATAAGCATGAAACAAAGATGAAAAATCTCCTTATGAAGGCAACTTTCTTGAATCTTCTTCCTCCTAGTAATAGAGTGTCTATACCATCTAAACGAAAAAACAATATTAAAAATAACTGTTTTAAACCATTTGATCCAACCAATATTACCAATTGATCTCAAAAAGCTATTACAAACATGTTTTACAAAACTATTAAAATGGAACATATTTAATTAAAAAAAAATTAATTATTTAAATTAATAATATAGAAGTAAAATTTGATAATATATAAATATTTCTAACATGCAAAGTGTATATTTTATATGATCACAATCTCCATGCCTTCAAATTTTGATATCTACGTCTCATATCCACATACTTTAAATTTGAATGTTTATATTAGATATTCTGCACCCTATGCGCCATACAACGTCAAGTATTGATTTACCGTTTCACTTGAAATTAATATTAATAAAAATATTTTTATTTATAAATATTAAAAAAATTATTTATAATAATTTAATAAATGATTGTTATTTCATTCTATGTTTTTTTTAAAATGGTGCATTGTAAGTGCTTGTTTATCTTATAAGATGTGAATAAAAGAGTTTCTTAAGAAACACTCTTTTGACATCTTATTATGTGTCACCAAGCATGAAGTTCCTTTATGTGCTTGAATCATATGTTGTCGTTAGCTCTAAATATCTCAAAATACAATAAGTTTTTCATATATTAGTACAAACATAATCAATTGAAGATGTAAATCTGATGTGAAGAAAATGAGATTTAATTGCCATACATAATAGTTTAATATATGCCTAAAATCCAAATAACAAATGGAAATGACTGATTTGTAGAAAATAAGTGCGGAGATATAGTCAGCTTGGAAAAAGAAACACACGCAATTTGCCAAACTATGCGTTGGTAGTAGTTTGTGTAGACACCAAAACAACACCAATCCGACTAAGTGACTACAAACACTGATCGCATTGACATACACAGCTTTCAGGGCAGCCTTCAGAGGTCAAACAGTGGTCCTAACCACTCACACAGCAGTTTAGAAGGTCAAAAATTGAGCAGAGCAAAGTTGGTCGTTTTAGCAAACCTTTAATCAAAGCCTTATCAAAGCAAGACAAAGTCTTCAAAGCAAAGCCTTATCAAAGCAAGACAAAGTCTTCAAATCAAAGCCTTATCAAAGCAAGACAAAGTCTTCAAAGCCGGGCCGAAGTGTCGCGATATCGCGACACTTCGGGCCCTATAGCCAAAGCCGGGCCGAAGTGTCACGATATCGCGACACTTCGGGCCCTATAGCCAAAGCCGGGCCGAAGTGTCACGATATCGTGACACTTCGGGCCCCAAACCAAAGCCGGGCCGAAGTGTCGCGATATCGCGACACTTCGGGCCCCAAACCAAAGCCGGGCCGAAGTGTCGCGATATCGTGACACTTCGGGCCCTATAGCCAAAGCCGGGCCGAAGTGTCGCGATATCGCGACACTTCGGGCCCCTAACCAAAGCCGGGCCGAAGTGTCACGATATCGCGACACTTCGGGCCCTATAGCCAAAGTCGGGCCGAAGTGTCACGATATCGCGACACTTCGGGCCCTATAGCCGAAGTCGGGCCGAAGTGTCGCGATATCGCGACACTTTGGGCCCCAAACCGAAGCCGGGCCGAAGTGTCGCGATATCGCGACACTTCGGGCCCTATAGCCGAAGTCGAGCCGAAGTGTCGTGATATCGTGACACTTTGGGCCCCTAACCAAAGCCGGGCCGAAGTGTCACAATCTCGTGACACTTCGGGCCCTATAGCCGAAGTCGGGCCGAAGTGTCGCGATATCGCGACACTTCGGGCCCTATAGCCAAGCCGGGCCGAAGCATTTTTAAAACACAACGAAGTGCTGTTCATTTATGACCCGATTGCATCAGTCGATTTTACCTTCTTCACACCCAGAATCTCTTACGAAAGAGAGGTTGGTGGGTGGTTTTCAGAGGGTGAAGCCGAACCTTCATACCCGACAGTGGACACGATATTCTACCAATTCGACGACATCACAACCTGAAATATTTTGGGCCCTTCCCTAGTGGATTGGCGCCGAGATCAAGCTCTAACAGGGCGGCCCGCTTGGGTACCCTGCATGTTCTCAGTTTTATTTGATTTATTCTGTCATCACGTTTTTACCATACGTTACAGTTTACGTTGTTCGTTTTAATCTATTCTGTTATACGTTATAGCTGATCGAATATATATATTACCATGCTATTGCCATTTTAGACATCTGTCGTATTTAATCATGTATTTCGAATGTTTTCTTGCATTACGTCCTCTAATGTTTACTTGGGTAGCCTGAGTTGCTTTATTCGTGTATTTAATCTATCTTTGCACGTATTTCTTTTAAACGCTCATCATGCTGTGCATTCAAATGTATCTTGCGGGCAACAGTATTTGAATATGCATATATCATAAAGACAGTTTTCGAATATACCATATCTTCATATATGTTTGGTTCTCTGTCAGAGTAGCAGCTATTTGATCATTACGTATTTTATTCTGATTAAACGTGCACGTCATTCACATTCGTTCTATGCATTGTTTTTAATGACCTTATGCATACATCTTTCACTTATTTCAAGATTCACTTATTTCACTTATTAACACAAGTGCTACTAAACGATTTTTGTTGTTTCTCTGAACGCAGGATAAGCAGCAGTAAGTAAAGATTCATCAGGCATAAACGGCGGCAACATTTTGGCCCGCCTACTTTGCATGTGGGCATGCGGGAAAGAAGACCACTATTCATCTGCTGCAATAGAGATATGCTAAACTCTCCCAGCCCTTGAAAAGGGAGGAGACGTATTGTAACCGAGTTGGAACCATATGAATAAAAAGGGCTGTGCTCCTACTTTTGATATATCAAGCTGGTTATTTTACATTGCATCTTAAGTGTTCTTTTATTTTCGGAATCTCATGCTTTCAGTGGCGATCACGGTGGGACCGTTCCCTAATTTTTAAATCACAGAAACTAATCAGATTTGTTGTGTTTTAATAGGTACTTTTTTTTTTAAGCTGAAGGTCAGAAACAACAAATCCCGGCAGAGAAGAGGTAACGGTTTCTAACTCGTCCATGTCATTTTCTCGTGAAATTTCTGTTTATTTTACTTGTTTAATCTTTTACTTTCATTCTTTTTAATTATTAAAGAAAGGTAGAGAAATTTTTTTAATTTTTTTTGCTTTATTAATTATTTATTTTTTTATAATTTTTTTTTTTTTTTTTTTTATTAAAGAAAGGTAGAGAAATTTTTCATAAATTTTTCTTGCTTTATTTATTTACTTAATTGCTAAAAAAAAAAAAATAAAATTTTTACTTGCTGTTTTCCCGGTTTGTAGTGTTTCTTGCTGTCTTCCGGTTTGCATAGGGAAAGTTTCTTTTTGTTGCTCGTTTCATTTTTATTAAATAAAAAATGAACTCCACACACTGCACGCGGTAAATTTGAACCAAGGAGCTGGTCGTAAAACCCTAGCCCTTGAGCAAGACCAACGGTGGGTTCATCACCACCTTGGCTTAGCTTTGCATCCATTTCCCCGATTGTCACTATTGTTAGACGTAAATCCTGACGAAAGCTGACCGAGTGTTGTCTGGGGTGATTCCCATGCACGCGAGGATAAGTCTTCTATGGTAGGTGTCATTAACAAGACAATCCCCCTTCCGTACCGCCTATGTTCCACGTACCATCTGCTCTCACGTACCTATAGTTTCCCTCTCGTAAGGGCGGGTATATAGAGAGGTTGGTATATCGGTCCGACAATGGTATATTGAAGGGGCGACCATTTATGGGAGTCATATGAGCCAACATTATGCATTTAAACGTTCTTCAAAATTTGCAAAAACATAACAAAACATCAAAATGCACTAGGACACACTATCAAATCCTTAAAAGAGATAATCACAATTTTGTGTATGAGTGTGTTCATTTCTGCTTAGTGTAGACCAAAAGACAAATCACCATAAACGAGATAAAATCTGCTTAGATAGTAGAGAAGCGCCACAATGGTGTACACCCGTAGCCAAGCCCAATCAAGGGCGGACGCTGCGGAAGGTGCACAAAGAGAGGGCGCTAGTCGCCTTCATTTTAGCCCTGAGGACTTGGCCATACCGCCTTGGCGGTCTAGCCTACAAGAGAGTCCATATCAGGCCCCATCAAAAAGAAATTATTGGGAGCCTCCTCATTGGGGTATGCCCATCCAACACAGACCCTTTCGGGAAGACGCTTTACACGTAGATCTCAATGTAGGTAGACAACCGCCTCTTGAGGCTAGATTTGAATGGCCACAGCGCGATGAAGCGCTAGAGAGGCATACTGTCCATTTGGAGAGACAACGTGGATATGGCGTCTCTTCTTTACCTCCCATCAAAATAGAAAGACAACATCCAGAGCGCAAGGCTCTTTACACAGGGCAAGCTAACTCCGCCCGCCCCTTTCACACCCATGAAAGGGAGTACGAGGAAGATCATCGCATTCCTCGGGAACAACATACAGCATGGGAACCTTGTGTTTCTGCACCTGCCAGATATCATGATCACACATCAAGGCTAGAGCCTCAAGCAAATGTCGCCTACCCCGACAAAGGGAAGCAACCCATTGAAATTTTAGACCATCAAGATCGAGGCAAACACATAGGCAAAACATTCAAGCCTCCTCAACAAAAGAGGGCAGACCCAGTTGACCCGACAGTCGCCGAGACATGTCGCTCGCCAAGCTCGAATCATGCAGCTTGAGCAGGGTCATGAGTTAGAGTACTTATACCGCTTGAATAAAGAGCGCATGCAGCGCGAAGCGGATGAGTTGCGCTATAAGCTACCTGAGAGGGTGCCAACCCCTCGCACCCACAGAGAAGAACAATATGAGAGGCACAACCCTTTGATGCCGGACAGGTCTCCACGACCTCGTCAAGCTTTGCCTCCGAGACCTTATAGACCCGAGAGGGAGGCCACTCCCCGAAACAATGATGGGTACCCCCAACGGGGACTCAATCAAGGTCATAGGTCTCGCCCAGAGACTCCTCAAGAAGTTTATGAAGAGTACGAACCAGACATAGAGCGGGCCAAAACGCCCCATCAAGGCGGGAGGGCCGCCACTCGGCCACCCCCCCATAGGCCTCCAGTCTCCCATGACTCACAACGGGAGCAAACAAAAGAGGAAGAAATAAAATCTTCCGATGCATACAAAGCGCTATTAGAGCGTTTGGAGTCTATGGAGACAAAAGCTTCTGGGCATCAAAAACCCACATTACGTCAACTCCGCAGTCATCCAGTGCATCCCTCAGTGCCTACACCTCTTTACCCCGAACACTTCAAGTTGCCTCAATTGGCAGTCTTTAAAGGTGAAGAGGACGCACAAGAACATGTCACAAGGTTCCTAAGTCAATGCTTCGGCATCCAAGATAATGATGCATTGTTGCTTCGAACTTTCATAACCACATTCGCAGGCCCTGCCTCGGATTGGTTCACACAATTACCCAAACACAGCATAAACAATCTCGATCAATTAGTAGATGCGTTTCTTGAACGCTTTGCTTTCAACACAAAGAAGAAGGCATCACTGAGTGATCTGGCCAGCCTCAGGCAATATGAGGAAGAAACAATGACAACATACGGGAATCGATGGAGGGCTTTGCTTTCTAAGCTACCCTACCGTCCCCCTATGTCTGATCTTACACAGATGTTTGCACGGAGTTGCTTAAAATCGATCTCTCGGTCTATTGTTGCTGTAGCAATACGACAGCTTAGAAGAAGCTTTGGCGCAAGCCGAGTTATAGAAGAGATTAAGATAGGCGAAGGCGCAATCGCCAAGCCTAAAAAGAAAGAGTGGAATAAAACCACTAAGACTGGGAATACGCAATCACAACCCGCCGTGGTTAATCAAGTTGCGATAAATGTTCCCAAGCCAGTGCAAGAAATGCAGCCCCAAAAGGCTAATTACTGTGCAAAGGCCCTCCTAGTTATGAAAAAGACAATAAGAAACAGGAGCAGAATCAGCAGCATCGCCCTAGGCGACAATTCACCCCTTACACGGAGTCCAGGGACTCCCTATTTGACCGCTTGTCAGCGGCAAATTTAGTCACCTTGCCAAAAATCCAAACTATAGACCCTAACGCCCCCAAGCCTAAGGGATACAGAGAGGAATTGTATTGTAGATTCCATAGGCGCAGGGGACATGATTTAAATGGATGCTAGAAATTCAAAGGATTGATCCAAGATTTAATCGACAATAAAACATTGGCCGTAGACAACCCCATAGCGCCAAATAATCAACAAATGGGGGTATTCAAGGACCCTTTGCCTGCCCACGAGGCACAGGCAAAACCTCTCCAGATTAACGAGGTGCGAGAGAATCTTCCCATGCAAGGATTTGTGGGAATGATCAACATAGTGACAAGGAACAAAAAGTACCCAACAGTCACCCCCGAGGTAGCTACGAGGGAAGTCCCGACAACATCGCAGCCTCAGCAACGCCCAACGCAGTTGCCTCCGCCTAGACCCGAGGTCACGATACGGACCAAACTCACGCAGAGTTTGCGGACCACATCGGCTAGGCTTTCCATTTACGAGCTTATTCAACAATCAACACCTCATAGGGAAGCTCTTATGGACATTTTAAAAGCCATCGAATTACATCCTCACGAAGCAAATTCTTTCAACAACTTCGTGGGACATGTGAAACGATGTACGGAACCGGTCATCACCTTCAGAGAGGATGAAGTCAAAGCAATATCGAATGACACGGCAGATCCACCCCTGCACGTTATCGCGCGGGTCAACGGGATCCCGTACAAGAGAGTGCTGGTAGATACTGGCTCGTCCAGTAACATCATTACCACTGCAGCGCTAAAACATTTAAAGCCGCCAACCTCTCATATCACAAGCCTCCACGTACACACTACGAGCTTTCAATGATGCAATATGCTCGACAGTCGAGCATAGTTGTTCTACCTATCCAGGTAGGACAAAAGACAATACCAACATTGTGCCATGTGTTGGAAGGCGAGATGGCTTACAATATACTGCTAGGGCGGCCTTGGATCAGGGACATGAAGTGTGTCCCTTCCATCGCTCACCAGTGCTTAAAGTATGCTTTTGAAGGAGAAATACATGTAGTCCCGATGGACTTGGAACCCTTCAAGTATTGCAATGCGGTACAACTAATGCCTCAATCGACCCTCCCTTCAACGCATTTGGATTTCCAGCTAAATCCATCTAAACAGGGTCCAATACCGCAGGCACCACTGGTGACCAAATCACCAAAATCCCAGCCAGGTGAATCCTCATCATCCGCTCCTTCATTACCAACGCCACCTGTCATGGCTAAACAGAAGGACAAGGGAAAACAGATCATGGAAGAGGCTCAGCCCCTAGAAGAGGGTTTGCCCACAATATCAACGGTATCAACAGAGGAAACACCTAGCACTACGGAAGCTGAGATTCCTAAAACACCAAACATGGAATGGACTCAGGAAGGACTCCCGTTCCCTCCCTCCCAAGCATCAACAATCACTATTGAAATGGCCAGCACGGGCCTGGGGGAGTACTTAGTGCAGAATGTTGTGGCAACGCCTACAGTAGAATCAGTACAGATATGGGGAGACCTCGCCTTCCCATAGGAACAGCTGTTCCTCTAGGTCACCCACCCAACCAGACAAATTTTGTGTATGGGGGCCTTGATCATGGTCTTGAACCATGCAAGCAAAAGGAAGCAGACGAAGAACCTTTTGTTGAAAACATCAACTATCTATCAAACCCAAACTTCGCCCTAAAATATCTCGGCCAATGCAATTGGCATGGATACGGGCTAGGCAGATATGAACAAGGGATGCGGGTCCTTTGCCAACCAAGATATCAGATGCCATATGATAAGTCGGAGTAGGGTTCAACCACCCCTGCCCTTAGACATCTTGGTAGAAAATATGCAAGGCCTAGAAATAGGCAACAAGGGGGGATTGGCACCAGATCTTTATGCCAACCCGAATACAGAATATACATTGGGAGACTACCTCCCATGGTCAACAAACACCCTTGGCAACAACAGTAATCCCTTTCCTTTGCTAGCAAGAGGTGAAAGTTCGGACACTAATCCTCAAAGAGAACATCAACGATGTCCAGACATCTTTTTGAAACTATTCCCCTTAGAGGTTCCAGTTGAGTCAATACCATGTCAAGAGAATCAGGTCCCTCCACCAAGAGTGGAACAACCGCAATGGGACCAGATTAACTTACTGGAACAAGGAGAACCCTCAATGTCGCAAGTAACAATTGCTGAAGAGAATGAACATTTTTGGATCTCTGAAAGTGATTCAGAAGATGAGACTGAGATGATCTATCTCAGACATGCGCGACGGAATTATCGCCCTTTAACTCATGAAGATCTAATGGGACAGATGGGCATAAGGTTAGGGCATGAATGGTGGGTAGACCCAATGGGGTGGGACCTAGTGTTAGATCCATGGCTCCAAATTCATGATGAACACCGTCCACCCCGAGACCCTATCATGACAACAGTGCCGAGGGAAGACCCTGTCCTCCTATCAGCACATAGGGCCGATCCATTCGTGCCCGTTCCCCTAGAGCCAGATCCAGAGTATAGGGAGCATCTAGAAGAATCAAGTTATCACACCCATGGTAATGGAGACCAAATTCATTCCATCCACATGATCTCCATTGATTTGACCGCACCCATCCGCAATCCGGCCGATCCAGCAAGGTCATTGCATCTAGACATAGATGCCATCGATTGGGATCGCGTCAATTCACCTTTGTCACCATCATAGTACCGGCCTTTCGATGAAATGCATCATTTTACCCCGGGGACAACTCAAGATATTTTTTAGGTCGAAGAGGAACCCGAGGTTCCCAACGCAGATCTAAATTCAGCTAATGATATCCATTTGATCCCGACTCCACATCGCTTGGAGGACGGATCCCACATGTCGACCGAGGAAACGACCGATGTAGATATCGGCACAGATCCAATGAATCCATAGATTCTCAAGCCGGGGTAAGCCTTTCCCCCGAAGAGCAAGCCGACTACATTGCCCTTCTCAAAGAGAAGAAGGAGGTTTTTGCATGGTCATACAAAGATATGCCAGGACTAGACCCGTAGCTAGTCACGCATAATTTAACGCTTGATCCGACAATCAAGCCTGTAAAGCAAAAACTACGTAAGATGCACCCAACAAGTGGCCTTAATGGTCAAAGACGAATTGCAAAAGCTGTTGGATGCACAGCTTTGTCATCTGCGTGGATTATCCGCCATGGTCTGTCCAACATGGTTCCCGTCAAGAAGCCCGACGGGAGGATTCGCATATGCACCAATTTTTGAGATCTAAACAAAGCGAGTCCTAAGGATGATTTCCCCTTGCCAAGCATCGACGCGTTGGTAGACGCTATAGCAGGTCACGAAATGCTCTCCCTAATGGATGGTTTCTCGAGATACAATCAAATTCGTATCAATCCTGAAGACCAACTAAAAACGGCGTTCACAACGCCTTGGGGGACATTTTGTTATAAGGTCATGCCTTTTGGCCTTAAAAATGCTGGTGCCACCTACCAACGTGCCATGACATATATCTTCCATGATTACATGCACAAAACTTTGGAAGATTACATGGATGATTTGTTAGCCAAGTCTCTTTTGCGCTCAAATCATATCGCTGACTTAAGCAAGATCCTCGATCGCCTCATGGAGCATAAAGTTAGACTAAACCCCAAGAAGTGCGTCTTTGGCGTCACATCTGGAAAACTCTTGGGTTTCATAGTCTCAAAATGAGGAATCGAGGTGGACCCAAAGAAAGTCAAGGCAATCCTCGAAATGGTTCCCCCAACTACAATCAAGCAGCTCAAAAGTCTACAGGGCAAGGTCGCATCGATTAAACGCTTCATAGCGCAATTATCTCGACAAGTGCCGACCCATGAACAAATTATTGCACAAGGGAGTTACATTTCATTGGGATGACGAGTGCCGATCGACCTTTGACGAGATCAAACAATACCTGGTTTCGCCGCCAGCATTGGCACCACCTAGACCAGGAGTGCCGTTCTACTTATACATCTCAGCCATCGAGGTGGCACTGGGCACCATGCTAGCCCAGTAGAATGAACTTCACAAAGAACAGGCTACATACTATCTTAGCCGCACCCCGGTCAGTTATGAACTTAACTATGCATACGTTGAGAAACATTGCTTGGCAGTGGTGTTTGCTACCAAAAAGCTACGCCACTACATGCCGAGCAACACTACGTATGTTGTGTCTAAGGAGAATCCATTGCGATACATGATGAGTCATACTTATCATAGTAGTCGCACGGCGAAATGGATCATGTTGTTGACGGAATTTGACATAGAGTTTATTGGACAAAAATCTATCAAAGGACAAGTCATAGCCGATCAACTAGCAGAGGCTCCTCTTGAAGACGATCAGCCTCCGGTCATAGAACTACCCGATGATGGGGTCTTCCACGTCTCGTAATCGCCAGATTCCGATGAGCCTGAGTCACAAGCCGACATAACCCTATTCTTCGATGGTTCTAAATGTGAGCAAGGTGGTGGCACGGGAATTGTATTCTTCACACCGCAGGGTGCCCCAATGCCCCTGTCATTTAAATTAAACTTCCCATGCACCAACAATAATGCAGAGTATGAAGCCTTGCTCCTAGGTCTTCAGACAACAATCACCATGAACATCAAACGACTGAATATCTTTGGTGATTCGCTGTTAATAGTCAATCAAGTCAAAGGGGTATATCAATGCAAATGCCCAGTCCTGAAGGCTTATAAAGCCCTCGTGGACAAATTCCTGGCAAAACTTGAGTGGTATGACATCGAGGCCCTCCCTCGATCATCGAATCATTTTGCGGACACAATGGCCTCCTTGGGGTCACTAATTCCGCAAGACCTTTCCGGTGATATGACAACCATTCAAGTCAAAACCTTATCGCAATCTGCGATGGAGCGTGCAAGCTCCGTACTTGACGCCAGGAATCCACATGCTCCAGATTGAACCATCCTCGGATAAGTTCTCTCGAATCCGAGATCGTCTGAAACGTGCCAACTGGGGGTCCTTGTTCTCCCCTACTCCCATTAATAGCAACACAACGCTCTTCTTACAGGTTCTATCCCATTCAACGTTTGCTAGGGAGGAACTTCAAGAGAGATTGGCTGTTCATACTGTCGAGGTTTCTGATCAACAAGACTGGTATTTACCCATCGGAGACTACCTCAAGCTAGGTAATCTCCCACTTGGATTGACTCATGCCGCAAAACGAGCACTCAAGCAGAAGGCGGCTAAGTATGTCTTGATAGGAGACATTTTGTATCGTCGCAGCCTTGAAGGAATCCTCCTTCGTTGCTTGGACCAGCAAGAGTCCACTTGGGCAGTCGCCCAAGCGCACGATGGTACATGTGGTGGCCACTTTAGTGGTATGGCTATCGCAAAGCGCATTCTTCGCATGGGCTATTATTGGCCATCTTTAGAGCGAGATTGTTGCACCTATGTCAAGAAGTGCGTGAAGTGTCAACATCATGCCAATTTGATGCACGTACCTTCTCATGCCTTGCAGAATACAGTCCAGTATGATTGGCCGTTCTCGCAATGGGGCTTCGATCTAATTGGAAAGATCTCCCCTGCATCGTCAGGCCGTCACACGTTTATCATAACGGCCATAGAGTATTTTACCAAGTGGGTGGAAGCAATTCCGCTTACCTCTACGACAGGACCCCGCATTGTGGAGTTCATTTTGCATAACATCATATGTCATTTTGGTATTCCATCCAAAATAGTCTCGGATAATGGGACGCCTTTCAAGAACAAAGACGTGCGTGCTTTGACCACAAAGTACAAGATTCAGCACAACTTTTCAACACCCTATTATCCGCAGGCGAATGGGCAAGCAGAGGCGTCAAACAAAATGCTAGTTGCCATCCTTAAAAAGACCGTCATAGACAGTCATAAGGATTGGCACATTCAAATCCCACTTGCCCTATGGGCCTATCGCACTAGCATTCGGACACCCACTGGGGCCACTCCATTTTCGCTTGTGTATGGCTCCGAGGCAGTCATGCCTCTCGAGTTGGAGATTCCTTCCCTACGCATATCCATGCAAGAGTTCATCGATGATAATTTTGCGCGGTAGGCCCGGTTAGACCAGCTTACGTTGCTTGACGAACGACGCGTTAATGCTCTCGAGCATTTACGTATTTATCAAGAGCGACTTAAGAAAGCTTACAACATGAAAGTTCACCTGAGGGACTTTCAGGTTGGTGATTTGGTTTTGAAGGAAAACCAACAAAATTCTAGTTTGCCATCCCACCTAAGGGACAAGTTTGTGGCAAATTGGTTAGGTCCATATATCATTGATAGCAAAATAGGACCCGAGACATACCGGCTAGCTTCTCTTGATGGTATCAAGGAAACAGAACCCTTGAATATCAGTCATTTGCGACCATTTCATATCTAAGAGAGCCAAATCCCAAAAATGCTCCAAGGATTCTTGCAATCGCTTGGTCAATCCCAAAATGCTCCAAGGATTCTTGCAATCGCTTGGTCAAAATCCCAAAAATGCTCCAAGGATTCTTGAAATCGCTTGGTCAATCCCAAAATGCTCCAAGGATTCTTGCAATCGCTTGGTCAATCCCAAAATGCTCCAAGGATTCTTGCAATCGCTTGGTCAATCCCAAAAGGCTCCAAGGATTCCTGCAATCGCTTGGTCAATCCCAAAATGCTCCAAGGATTTCCACAATCGCTTGGTCAAAAATCAAGAAAATTCAAAAACAACAAAAAAACATCAAAAACAACAAAAATTTGCATCTCATTTCTAGGCATACTCAAATTCATCAATAAGAGAGTTCTTCTCGCACTTCATCTTCATATTCACAAAAATCAATCCATCAAAAATACAAAAATACATAGCTGCATTAAAGCATTGCATCCATACATTGCATATTTGTGGTCGTACAGGTCAAGGGCACCATAGGCTGTAATAAATCCGCTAGTCCATCTTGTTCCACACTGGTTCCATTTTACAAAAATAGCAAAAACACCATGCATTGCTTTTACCATACTAGAGTCAGTGGTCTTTTAATGTATCAAGGGTTTTTCGTGATTCAGTCATCATTTTGCTCTTTAGCCATGTAATGTATCAAGTCAAACAGATTTTATGGAGGTAGAGTTACACTTGAAATACACCTTGTTACGTAACATCCCAACACAAATTAAAACACATAAAGATTCCCAAGTTGTGTGAACGAAAGATGAAACCTGCACAGTAACCCAGGTCACCATAAGCGAAACGGTTATCTTGCTCATCCCCCCGTGCGAATGGTTCTAGAATGCTGAGAATTGACAAAAGGACGAGCTCTTTCCTATCCATTCACCTCCAAATACAGTGGTTTTCACCACTACCAAATCCCAATCATAGTTGGTTCCCAAAGTTGTAAGGATTTGTACTACACGTCCCCGCCAAGGATGGGTAGTCATCCCCAAGACCAAAGGGATCAACACCATTCACAAACAAAATTCCAACAAATCATCATCCTAACACTTTCCATTCACCTTTGGTCTCCAAGTTGTAAGGATTCGTACTATCCGCCCCTAACCAGGATGGGTAGTCATCCCCAAGGCCTAACGGATCAATGCCCTTACTCCATAACCTCCATCATCCCCTTGGTCCCCAACGTCGTAAGGATTCGTACTATCCGCCCCTAACCAGGATGGGTAGTCATCCCCAAGGCCACAAGGATCAAAGCCATTCATCCAATACTCAAAACACAAAATCAAATAACAGTGGTCATCGCCACTATTCAAAATCCTTGCTCAAAAAGAATTAATAGAAAATAAACAAGTGATTTTCATCACTATATAGACGAGCAACCCTCTAAATCATTCAGCCAACAAATATCCTGAACTTGAATCCTTGGAATTCTCAGCATTCGAAAACCATCTAGGTGATCCTCATTACAGGTTTGGTTGATAGCCTATCTGGCAATGGTGGTATCCTACCCGCATGACGATATGTCTGTCACATTCACTTTGCGTGTGTGCAGACCAATGTTTGCATAAGGATGAGCTAGCTTATGGTATCCTGGATAACACCGCAGATTAATCTAACTAAATACAACAAAGGAGTTAGTGGAGCTAATTAGGTGATCCTCAATATAGATTCGGTTGAAAGCCCATCTGGCACTCGGCGGTATCCCGACAAATACCACATAAATGAACTCAATTGCACACACGAGGATGTGAAATAACTTGGTCAAAAACAAGTACGATTCATACCTTGTTCAAAAGTCTTGTAAGATAAAGTACAGTCATGGCTAGTAAGTTAAAACCGTCTGAGTCTCAGAAAACCTTAGCTACATTTCTCAACCAACTGCGCTACTTTTCATCCTTACAATACCATATATACATACAAAGTCATGCATTACAACAATCGCCTAAAAAAAAAAAAAAAAAGACAAAATAATAGAGTTCTAAATAGTCTATGGTGCCATAGCCAAACACCACAAAGTCCATCCATCCATTTCATCTCTCGCATATCACATACATTTGCATTCATCACAACATATGCATCCATCAATATAACGTAGCATGCATCCATCAACATCAATCATTGTGCATAAAATCATGACATATACACAAAGAAAGAAAATCAAAACAACAAAAACATCATAAAAATGCAACACAAAAACCATAGCAATAAGCATTGCCAGACACAAGTGCTCTTGCACTTAACCTCTTGGCATAAAAAAATCGATGTCGGGGCTCAAATTGTCACTCTCCTACTTCCCCAAGAAGGCTACCCTAGCCGGACCGCTCCACGGGAAGATGGGTTTTTGATGATTTCACCCCATTATGGCATCACCAAAAGGGTTAACACCCACCAAAAATAGGTCCAAATGTCGGGAAATTGCACGTGCTTAAATGGTAAAACATCTAAAGGCACCCTAACCTAAGTCATCTTGGGTCAAGCGACTCGTCGCTTTTCTCACGAAGGTCATTCCCTCATCGATTCGTCGCTTGAGGGGGTAGTCACACTTAGTCACCAATCAACAAGCACACACCCAATCAAGGCAATGACATGCATTCAAAGAATCATTGACAAAGACAATCACGCTCCCGCTTGGGGCAGTAAACAAGCAATCATTAAATTGATCAAACACTTGGAATTCCTGAAGCATGAACACAAGGTTTCCCCCGTGGACAAAAGGTTACGCCCTTTGCCTAATCATGACTGATCAATGACCAAGCTCAAGTCACACCTCACCAAAATAGGTTAACGCTTGAAATCAAATTCCTTAGCTCGTCGAAGCAAGGATTCAAGAATGCATGCCCTTTCCATACTTGGGGCATCAAAAGTTGGTTAGGTTACCAAGAAACCCTAATCATTAATGCTTTGGCTATCTATTTTTGCTCAAGACTCGCGTCACCCGCAGCGCTTCCCAAAAAGGGGCATCTGTAGACACCAAAATAGCACCAATCCGACTAAGTGACTACAAACACCGATCGCATTGACACACACAGCTTTCAGGGCAGCCCTCAGAGGTCAAACAGTGGTCCTAACCACTCACACAGCAGTTTAGAAGGTCAAAAAATGAGCAGAGCAAAGTTGGTCGTTTTAGCAAGCCTTTAATCAAAGCCTTATCAAAGCAAGACAAAGTCTTCAAAGCAAAGCCTTATCAAAGCACAAACATCCCAGACCAGCCAAACCACAGGCCGGGCGATATCGCGACACCCCCGGCCCAACAAAGCCACGAAGTGCACGATATCGCGACAACACCGAAGTGTCACGATATCGCGACACTCTTCGGGCCCTAAACAGCCCAGCCGGCGCGATATCGCGACACTTCGGGCCCAAGCCGAAGTGTCGCGATATCGCGACACTTCGGCCCTATAGCCCACCCCCCCCAAGTGTCGCGATATCGCGACACTTCGGGCCCCTAACCAAAGTCCGGGCCAAAGTGTCGCGATATCGCGACACTTCGGGCCCCAAGCCAAGACCCGGCCGAAGTGTCGTGATATCGCGACACTTCGGCATCAAAGGCAGAAGCATTCAAAATCAACATTCAAAGGCAGACATTCGACCATTCAAGAGACGCCATTAAAACATCCAAGGCATGGCCGCCACGTGGCACCCCTGCATGCCCATTTTTTAAAGAGACCACGTGGGTCTGTAAAAACGGCGGACTTCACCAACTGCAGTAATGAGACGAGCAGTCTCAACAACAAATCCGGTCCGAGGCCATGCCTCATAACTACTGATGTGATTTCCTAGCGATAATCTCTGTGCGAGCCATGCCTCATAATCATCTGACAGGGGTCAAATCTCAGCGGCCCCTGCGGACTTAGGGTTTGGACATTAATATTTCAGAGGCGAAATCCTCTATAAAAACTAGCTCAATGCAAGAAAAAGGAGGACCGAAAAGCATTTTTAAAAACACAACGAAGTGCTGTTCATTTATGACCCGATTGCATCAGTCGATTTTACCTTCTTCACACCCAGAATCTCTTACGAAAGAGAGGTTGGTGGGTGGTTTTCAGAGGGTGAAGCCGAACCTTCATACCCGACAGTAGACACAGTATTCTACCAATTCGACGACATCACAACCTGAAAGATTTTGGGCCCTTCCCTAGTGGATTGGCGTCGAGATCAAGCTCTAACAGGGCGGCCCGCTTGGGTACCCTGCATGTTCTCAGTTTTATTTGATTTATTCTGTCATCACGTTTTTACCATACGTTACAGTTTACGTTGTTCGTTTTAATCTATTCTGTTATACGTTATAGCTGATCGAATATATATATTACCATGCTATTGCCGTTTTAGACATCTGTCGTATTTAATCATGCATTTCGAATGTTTTCCTGCATTACGTCCTCTAATGTTTACTTGGGTAGCCTGAGTTGCTTTATTCGTGTATTTAATCAATCTTTGCACGTATTTCTTTTAAACGCTCATCATGCTGTGCATTCAAATGTATCTTGCGGGCAACAGTATTTGAATATGCATATATCATAAAGACAGTTTTCGAATATACCATATCTTCATATATGTTTGGTTCTCTGTCAGAGTAGCAGCTATTCGATCATTACGTATTTTATTCTGATTAAACGTGCACGTCATTCACATTCGTTCTATGCACTGTTTTTAATGATCTTATGCATACATCTTTCACTTATTTCAAGATTCACTTATTTCACTTATTAACACAGGTGCTACTAAACGATTTTTGCTGTTTCTCTGAACGCAGGATAAGCAGCAGTAAGTAAAGATTCATCAGGCATAAACGGCGGCAACATTTTGGCCTGCCTACTTTGCATGTGGGCATGCGGGAAAGAAGATCACTATTCATCTGCTGCAATAGAGATATGCTAAACTCTCCCAGCCCTTGAAAAGGGAGGAGACGTATTGTAACCGGGTTGGAACCATATGAATAAAAAGGGCTGTGCTCCTACTTTTGATATATCAAGCTGGTTATTTTACATTGCATCTTAAGTGTTCTTTTATTTTTGGAATCTCATGCTTTCAGTTTGCTAATCATGGATTACAAAGAATTTAGAGAGAAAAAAAAAAAAATTACTGCATAAATCAATACATACATCATGAAAAAATAGCTAGAATTAAATATATTCGTTGATATCAGAGTCTTAGGACAAAGTTATGGCCTCCAAAAGTCCAGGTCTTGAAAATTGCCTACTGATTTGTGATTTATGTTTCCTTGATATCCTTGCAATTGGCAGGTCTGATAAAAATCTAAATACATTTCGAACACCATATTGGCATCCTTTGGATGCATAGAATGGTCAATTTTCGCCCAAAATGGATAAGTTCTTCAGAAAATGCAAGTCCAGGTCAAAGTTTGCTGGGATCTGAGCTAGAAAGCAGAGAACTCGATCTGAAAACTGCAAGCAGAACCCTTCTATGGAGAATAATTTATCCTAAAGGTCTAGATTTGTGTAGATCAAGCTTCAAAGACAAAAAGGTGAAAGAAGCCTACCAAGAGAGATCTGTTGCACAATTGAAAAACAAATCAATCAAGAACGAACAAAAGGAAAAAATGAGTTCACAAACATGGAAGACTTCAATAGGATATCAATATAAATTTAATTATTTCTAATAATATTGTAAAAATGGTTAAAACTAGGCTGCAATGCAAGATAGTCCTGGTCAGCAATGGAAAAGACTTGAGAATCAATTACTACGAGAAAGGATACTCACGGGGATGCGTTTTTAAAACTCAACTTCTTTCAACTTCCATTTAGTAGTCTTTTTGACTTCATCTTAATTTTTTTTATAAACGCAGATTACGGGATTTCATCTTTATTTCCAAGAAAAGAGGCGACAAAGGGATTCCATCTTTATTTCCAAGAAAAGAGGCCACAGAGGTGGTCTCAGTATGCACATCAAACTACTTATACAACGTAAAACACTCTTCACGTTTGTGACCTGTGGAACGTATACAAGAGAAAAAGTTGTACTGATATTTATACTAATTGGAATAATTTTTATTATTTGGTTTTTCTAAAGTTGCATATAAAGAATTAAAGAACCCTATGTTATCAATAAACATGTAAACACATGTCCTATTGTAATAAATGATATAAGATGAATGTGTTTTTGTTGAAAATTATATTATAATAAAAATATATAATCAAATAAATGGAATTGATTAAATATTATGATAGTGTAATAATAAATTTATATGAATTTAAAAATAAAAGTAAAGTAGTTTTTAATATAAATAAATATAGATTATATGAAAAGATGTTTATATGTAAATAAATATAGATTATATGAAAAGGTGTTTATTTAATGTACATACATATATCTTTAATTTATTTTGTTAAACTTATACAACCTTATTCCATGTAGAGTTTAAACTTTATGAAAGTGTTCACCTTTAAACCTAATCTGATATAATTAAGTCCAATAATAATAATAATAATACCACCATGATGACATAGTAAATATGTAGCTTTAACAATATAATATAAGCAAAATATTTTTTAAAATAAAAATAATATATTAAAACATATTTAAAATTATATTCTTATATACTATATGTTCTTGAAACTTGGTATTTATATGTTTTAAATTTGAACATTTATATTAGAAAACCGGCACCCAAAACCACACCATGTACACACAACCTTAATTTACATATAATTTATTTTTATTGGAACCAACAATTATATTCAATAAAAAAATAAGAGAGGCTACAATAAAAAGGAAGTTGGAAAAATCATAGCTTCGGGTGTAAGGCCACTGAAACAATCAAGACTGTAGAGACTTGAGGCCAAAAACAAAACCAGTCGATAAACAAAATAAATAAAGAGAGCCACTATAAGAGGACACCGAGCCTTAATGTAGGCATTTACATAATAACCTAATGCTAGAAAATGATACCCCCTTACCTTCTACATCAGGGCCTCAAAGAAATAGAGGGACCTTAAGGCGAAAGGAGGTTAGGTGATGCCATGCTGATAGTGCATGGATTCTCATACCAGAACCTAACAAGATTTATCAAATGTGTCAACTCATGAGACAACTTGGAAGCTTGCAAATGGAGTTGAAAAGTAACAGTATAAAATATTGTAATCTTTTCATGTAAGGAAAACTGATTAGAAATTGAATATCTAGAATAGAAAATAACATTCCTAATTTTTCAAAGTTTAAATAAAACAATAGCATGGAATAAATTGCACAAAATGATAATATAGGTAGGCCAACAACTGTTATCTCCAAAAAATATTATCTGTCATCTGAATAATTCAGGATGAAAGGGCTTGAACAACGAGTGAATACAAGATCAAGTAGACTAAGCACAAGGGTAGAACCAAAACAAATATTTGAAAGTCTAAAAACGACCACAATATGGACACTTTGGATTAGGAAGGCCAACCCTACTAAGTCTATCTCCCATAGGAAACCCTTGATAAATAGGAGACTAGAGAAATTATGTATTCTTTGGTTCAAATTTAAACTGCTAGATATGATTCACATGAACAATCCACATATATGAGGTAGGGTTATGCATAAGGGGTTGGACTCAAAATATACTTGTAAAAAAATTGTGAATCCTAATAAAAATAAATGTGAATCATGAAATATCCTAAGAAAAAAATTGAGCATCTTCACACCACAATTTGGGGTATTTGAAGCCCAAAAATGTAAGGTCATATTTGGGACTACTTTTGACCTATTAAATCATATTATAAATTTCTAAAAACATCACCATTAGACTAGGCTTAAAAATATCTTTCCAATGAGTACAAATATGCCTATGTTTAGATATATATTATGGTGAATTAACCCTAAGAAAAATTTGATCCTAAAAATTTTAGGCGAATGGGCTGACATTGAGGGTCCTCATATTCGCCAATTTTTAATTTTGAAAATCCTAATATTCACCCAATTTGTGAATATTCACCACTATGCATAACCCTGATATGAGGTAGAATGAGTTTACCATATCTCATTAAGTTTATCAACACCAGGGGAAAAAGGACTAAGTAGCTGATAAATCAAGGAAGAAGAGTAGTTTTTGAAAGGAGTATCCACATTCCAACGCCAATCCCTCCACCAGGTACTTGGGGGTTGAAGGCCAAGCTTATGAAGCATGACATCAATTTGTTTGGATATAATTTATTTTTCATGTAATAGCTTGTTATTTTTAGTTAATGCTAACAACTTTAATAAAGATATATTTACCAAAATATAAATCATCTTATAGATATTATGAGGCGATTTGATAATTTTTTAAATGGTAGTTATTCCATTTCATCATTTTTACAATGATATTGTCAATCGCTATAAGGGTCATCAATCCTACAACACTTTGTTCCCTCTGTAAGCAATCAATAGGTAATATATTGATAATTGGAAATTCAAGTCTCTTTGCCTTATTATTTTCTTGCTCTATCCTTTGCCTTTAGTAATTTCTATGCTCCACATTAACTTTTTTTTTATAAAAATTGATATCTATTTCAATAAAAAAATTAAATCTACACTTCTAAAAACAAGGTTTATGAGTTGCTCCTATTAAGTAACAACAATGAATTACATAATGCTACAAAACTCATTGTTTTGATTTAGTTATTTTTTTTAACATAATAAGTATAATTTCTTGTGAGGAATATCATGGTAGTATGTATCTATATTTTCATTGAAGAAATCCAAGTTCAAACCCTAGTACAAGGGGACTAGGACCCTTTCAAAACCATGCTTTAACTAAAAATTTATTAAACTTAAAAAAAAAAAAAGAATTTAAAAAATATAATGTTGAGCTTATAGGATATGTTTCACCTATTTAATTTAAATGAAAATATTCCATAAATGAACTAACTTAATCTAAAAAATTTCACAACCATTCTAAAAATAATATATAAAAATTATTTTTAAACTTAATATCTAGAAATCATTTTTATTAAAAATTTCAAAAAGAATGTTGGTGTACCTTCTTTCTAGAGATTTCAAAATGGATGGTGATCCATTATATACCCATACAAACTTAATTCACATATAGTTTATTTTTCATGTATTGATTTATTATTTTTAGTTAATACTAATATTAGTAAAGATATATTTGCCAAAATGCACATCATCCTATAAATATTGTCAAAAATAATTTATGATAATTTCATAAATGGTAGTTATTTTGGTCAATACTTTTCACAATTGTATGTCATAAGTGCTTTTTTATCCTACAAAATGTCAATATCCAAGTGTCTTAAGAGGTCCTCTTTTGACTACTCATAGTGTGTTACAAAGCATGAAGCTCCTCTATGTGTTTGAATTATATATTGACCTTAATATTTTAGTTCTAAATATCTCAAAATATACTCTAAGAAGAGACTAACATATACTTCATATTCAAGTAATTGAATTGTTTGTGCCTTTTAGAATTAGAATAAAATATATTTCAAAACATTATGTAAAATTGTTATATACACCTATTAATTAAAGGTATCCTTGAAGATCACAATGTGCATAGTAGTAGGCACTAGATAAAATACCTAAAATAATGATCAAATTTACCACTAAGAATTTTGGACCATGGAGCAAAATACAAGAGAGTTTACAAAGTATCATGTCTATGTTAAATATTAATTTTCAGTTTCCATATGTTGAAGAAACTCTCTAATAGGTAAGACCCTATATAAAATATACCTAGCAACAAGAAAACCTATAAATTTTGACTAATATTTTTTCTAAAAGCAATTATTCTAAGTCTTGGGATATGATTATGAGTCTTATCCATAATAAGATAATATTGGTGTATTAGGTAACTAATAAATAAGGCCATAAATTAATTCAATACTTATCATTGTAGTTGTGTTCTAACTCACTACGACAACATATCAATTTTACAAAGTCAATAAAAGTAAAATATAATATTGGTGAAAGTCTTGGGTGTTGGTAGAGGCCAACCCAGGTTCCATTCTCCCTGCCTCCATACACTAGATATACGGTGTAGCTAAAAATAACCTATATGTTGGTAGAGGTTGCCAAGGCTCCATTCCTCTACACCCACCTTGTTGATAGGGGTCTAGGCCCCTCTAAAAATCTTGTGTTTACCCTAAATGATGTTTGAGAGGGCCTAAGGCTCACCATGGCAGAGAGGGCCTAAGCCTCACCATGGTAGAGAGGGCATGTGAGGGTTTCCTCTATGAGGGCTTCCTCCATGAGGGTTTCACTCCCACTTCAGCTTTGATGCTCTGAAACCCTTTGAGCAGGAGGCCTCCTTTCTCCCATATTGAATCTAGTTACTAGTCATGATTAGTTTATCTATTGTGGTTTGTGATCAAGGTATTTTTCTTGCTAGGGGTCTTGCTGGTACATTTTTATTTCTTATGGGTTTGGCATTATCATTCTTATCTATATAAGAGGGCCAAAGGATAATCCAAATCTATAGGGGCGATCTTAGACTGTTATAATGTAGTGGAAAATTTTAGCTATTGACCCCTTGGTTGGATCTCACTCTGGTTGGTGGGTGTGTTGGGTGGTTTCATTTCTTGGGTTGTTTACTAGTTTTAGGAACTTGGTTGGATTATGCAATATTTCTTCTAGGTTCGGTAGTTTCATGTTTTTCTAGATTTTCAAGGAGAGGAAAGGGTCATCTATCGACCCAACCCCATTGGGGTGATCTTGGTATGGTGTTTGGTTACAAAAATATGATGATGTTCCTTTTGTTGGCTTCATCTTCAATGGATTAGCTACTTTGGTTTGATGGTGCATGGATGGCTATGTTGCTAGGGTTATTTACCAATAGTGGGTTTATGGCTAGTTTGTGGTGCTTTCATATGGGTTCAATAATTTCTTGCTATATCTACCTATTTCAAGGAGACAAGGCCAAATACCTGAGTGGGTTGTTATGCTAGAGTGGTTTTCAACTTTTGAACCCATGTCTATGGTGGGTTTCCAAGCTTTGACGATTTTTAGAGATCTCTTTATCTAGTTCTGGTAGTTATGATGTGTTTGATCCTAGAGTTTTAAGGTTTATTTTTTTGGGATCTTACCCTTCTCCCCCTTAGGTGTGGTGTGGAATGCTACTATCTCCTTTATCTTGTACTTGGGAGTGGTTTTTCTTGATTTGTAGCTCTTGCTTCGGTTTAGGTGGCTCATAGTTTTTTACTTGCTCTTTTGAAATGTTGCAAGTGTAAGCCTGAGATCCTTCATTGGGTGAAGTGATCTACTCCTAGTTTTATGGCATGCTAAATATTGGACTAGTTTATTATTTAATTTCTTATCCACTGATAGCATGTTGAGTTGTCCTTTGATTCTCTCTAATGCTTTTGGTGCTTAATGATTATTTCTCTCTTCTGATCCACGAATCTACAATTGGGTTTTCGACGGTTTGCAAGATCTATGTTCATGTGGCTTCAAGGGCCCTGGTTTCTATTTTTTGATCTTTTAGATTTTTGGTGCTTGAGTTGGATTTTTATCTTTTAATTCTCTAGTGCTTGAGTTGGTTTTGAGAAATCTAGTGTATATTTAGGCCTTGAATCTATGGTAGTAGTTTTGCTCTCTAGTTTAGTTCAGCTACAGTTGGATGAAAATTTTGATTTTTTTGTTGGTGGAGTTGTAAGGGTCAATTTTTTGTGGTAATTGCTTTAGTTTTGGTGACTCATGGGATTTGTTGCTTGATTTTTGATGTTAGTTTATTGTTCATCAGAATGTTCCTCTCGCTTGTCTAGGTTGTTAATTTTCAAATTTAATTTTGAGCAGGATGTTTTAGTTTAATTTTGTTAGACAGTTGTGGTGCTATTCCCCATATAGGGTATTCAATTCATATCCTCTAAGAATTTATTATTGTACTTTATATAGGAGGGTTGGTGGATGGTTTTTTTAGCCTTTGTTCCTCATTGGTGGTTACCCGTTTGGGTGTAAATTATATTTCTCCTTTTTGAGCTTGTTTTTGGGTAACCCTTTTAGAGCTTGTTGTAATAGTTGTGGGATACTCTCAAAACCCTCATCTCAAGTTGTGGGTCCCTCTAAAAACCCTCAAATTCAGGGATCCATAAAACCCCTTCTTTACCTAATAAAAAAAATTATATGAATAGTTTTTTAGAGAAGTATATATATATCAAGAAGTATATTGATTAAGGAGGTAAAGTGATCACATGCAATTTTCATGAAAAATTATTTTTTTGTTTTATTCAACATCAAATCTAATTTGATACACAATACCCTATTTTAAAATTGTTGTTTCAAATTTATTATTTTTAATCCATTAGTTATGATCATTGGTCTTAATCCATTTAGTCCAATGACATTAACACGATGTTGTACCAACCAATCAAAGAGCAACTCAATAAAGTACAAATATTAAGAAATGGTAGGGAATAAATCATCTAATTTGCTAATTGATGGTATCTTCCCATTAATAAAAAAAAGAGTATTTAATAGTTCTAAAGGATTTTGAATGAATTATAATATTTTCAATATTGAAGGGTCATGCATTCAATTGAGTTGTGGAGACAACTTGCAAAAGGTAAAACTTCATCATCTAAGACATTTTGATATAATATTCTTTGGATTTGTTCCTCACATCAAGCTGAGGATACTAAATAATTTTCAAACCCAAAATTCCATGATTTGATCCTTCAATAATTGAAAAGGCTTGTTTATTTTTAGTTAATCTATTATATTTTAGACATTGGTCAACTATTTGATACTATTTTTGAATAAAATCAATGATGAAAGGGGACTCATTGGTCAAGTATCTAAATTTACTTGATAATGCAATTAGATTATAACTTTAGCTCTAAAGCATTATTTTTTAAATTTTAAAACTATTATGGTTATAAGTTATCCAAATATGAAAAATTTTGAGTCATAGCATTTTAAAGTATATTGCACTCCCATGTAATTTTTTGGTTAAAAAATTATCTATTTGATGTGTCAAATACTTACAAAAATTTAGACAATTGTATTGACAACCAAAATAAATTGAAAATTGTTGTATTAAGTGTGAATTCATGGGTTGGGTCTATTATATAATTTTGATCTATGATAAAATGACATAAATATAGTCAATTATTTAAATCAATGACCTTTCATGGAGATGAAAAAAATAGCCTCATGAAAGCCTAGTCAGCTATTGGATCAACACCATAAATATAGTAAAAAGGCATGATTTAAAGCAATCAATTTTAAACATTTAACAACCCGGATACCTAATTCATCGATCAAGCACATGAGGTCAACCCCAAACTATCTATCACTATGTGGTAACTATTGTAACCAAAACATAAGGCATCTAATTTTTTATAAAGTAAAGAAGAATCATAGATTTTAGAGAATCAACATATGTTATATTTTATAATACTTTTCACAAGTGAATGGAAGAGTAAAAATCGTCATAGGTTTTATGTAAGAGGATACAAATAAAAATAAAGGATTAATAGAAAATAATAGGTTGATGCCCTTAGGATACACAAACAACAATCACATTAATGTCATGTAGATGTAATGGGTTAGGTGATTAAGTGGTATTTTTCCAAATAATCAAATTAATAATTGTATAACCCAAGTTGACATAACCTAAGACTTTATGGTTAATTATAGGTTATTTAAACCCTACCTATTACATATTAGGTATTAAACATAATCATAATAATGTAATGTACTTTTATATGATGTGATATAATTATTTCTATGATGTGATAGAAATAATTATATCACATCATAGAAAAGTACATTTTAACCAAATACCCTAGAACTAGAGAAGATGGATATCATGTAATCCAACTATTAAGTTACATCTAAACTCTAAAATATAGGCATGTTATATTTTTTAAATTCTATAGTATAAAGATGATATATGATGGAATTGTTGATTGTTAAGTGATGTGAAAATTCATATATATATATATTCTATTTTTAAATGATTAAAGTCTATATAATATGATTAGTTTAGTCTAATAGCATTGATAAAATATAAACATTTTTTTATTTTTTTAGAGAGTATGCTCTTCACCAATGGTGAATCAAAAATTAGACCAGACTTTACATGAATACTCTCTTCCTAAATCTTATAGTCAAAGATGAGTATTGGTCTTAAATTTACTTGTCATTTGTTCCCTACACATTGCAAGCAATTACTGGACAAGCAGATCACATCAATGGCTACACTACAAGTTTTGACTAGTAGTGGAGCTTTTATACTATAAGTAACATGGATTTCTCACTCTATGCTAGAGATGAATAAGTTATTTATTATTAGGTTCAACTTGATGATGTTTTTGAGGATGAAGCTAGCATAGGTACATATGATCCTTCTTTGTTAGTACCTAAACTAGATCCAAAATATGTTTACAAGCTAGAAGATCAAAAGAAAATTTTGTAAAAATTAGAATCTAGTTTATGGAAAAGAAAAATACCTCTTTTATTTTATAGGCCAAAAATAAAATAGATATTTAAACAAGTAGAAAGCATGTTACAGTTTCAGATAACAAGGTCTGTAGGACACTAAGGATTTTAGATAAAATAGAGGCAAGGAAAATTCAAAATATGCACAAAGAAGGTTACAAATATATTCATTTTGGTGCAGTACAATTACTAATTACTCCTCTATTTAGAAAAGGATTACCTAGAGCAAGTTTGGTTGTCCTCTTAGATAAAAGGTTTAATAGTTATAATCAGGTTGTAATAGGCCAAACCCTTTGTACAATGGCAAGTGGATGATAATATGTTACTTTCTTTCCAGATTTTCCTTATCCTTTAGAAAGGGGATATTTTTCTGATTTATGAAATTTAATAGTAGAAACTAGAGGATTAGATCTGAAACCAAAAAGTTTTGAGCTTTCTATTATAGTTTGAATGTTGTGTCAAATAAAAAATACATTGGTACCCATAAAATTTTCTACTATAAAATACAAAGAAGCAGTATTAGTAGATCATCTATCATTATGAGCTGAAGCATTGCATATACCATTTTAAGAATTTGAATTACCTAGAGATTGGAAAATAACTATACAAAAGCAACTATATGATCAAAAATATCCAGTCCAAATACAATAAAATGCTTATGGAGCAATAAAGTTACAATTTCCTTAGGTTTTCAGAATAACATCAATTAGTATTCCAAGATCTCTTTCTTTAGCTCCTTTACAAATAAATTCTTCCATGGCATACATGCCATCATCCTCTTCTAGTGGACAATCTCCATATTTTACACAATCCTCATCCTCTAAGTTTGAAGTACAAAATGTAGAAAGATAATTATCAGTTCCAGATGTATCTAGTATTGTGATCCAAACCAAATATCCTAAGCCAGTTATTGATATAAAATAGAAAATACCACAAATTATGATGCTCATATTTTCAGGATAAACATCTAATCCAACACCGGGCAGTAATGTTGACATTTAGTTTATAAAATTAGAGAAAACATTCTGGTAAGGAGGAAAATTGCCACCTAGGGATAAACACTATATCTCAAGAATAGAATATTAGGATCAAATAACAATAAGAGAAGATGTTAGATGTATTTTGGAACATGATTTGGAAGATTATGCTGATCAAAATATGAAATCAAATAATTAAATTATTGAAATAACTAGACTAGGTATGAAGAATTTCATTTTGAGCATTTAGAGTCTTGCATAGAAGAAATATCTATGGAAATGAGATAGATAAATACCAATTTGGATGCTATCAAAGAATATTTGGAGCAAGAGAAGGAAGCTTAGATAAATAAGGCTAAAATAATTAAGAAAGAACAAAAGGTGATAAAGTTAGCAAAAAAGGCCCTAAATATCTTAATTTGGTTCCTAGTACATATCAAAAAATTCATGCATGAATAGGAAAGAAAAAATAACCAAAATTTCTTGAGATGAAAATTTTTAGAACAAGTATCAATGGAGCTCCTACTAGTAGATCAAAATTTGATTCATTTAGTTTCAAAGAAAGTGCTATGCTCCTAAATATTGATGGTATTGCAAATTCTATAGAACACATCTAAATTTGGATTAATCATTACATCACTGTACAAAATATCTATACCTTGGTAAATGAACATGCAATTGAACTAGCTAAAAGACATTTGGTAGGAATTACTTTAGATTGGTGGAATGGAACTAGTTATGAGTCTAAGGCAAATGTGTTTGTTAATGGAATCTATGAATTAAAAAATGCCTTGGTAGCAGAATTTGTACCTTCTAATGTAAATAAGAAAAATGAAGATCAACTCCATCTAGCCTTAAGGAAATTGGGAGACTTAAAGCAATTTGAAGAATATTCAAAACAATATATGAAGGATGTATATAGGCTCAATATTCGAAGGAAACATTTCATAAATATATAGTATTTGTCTTCTCTTCATAAAGGTTTGGGAGAATTAATGATGTACAACATTACACAACAAGGAATAGATATGAATAATCTGACTTTTGTAGATGTTGTTGAAGCAGTTAGACAAATAGTCAGGAACCTTTGTTTGCATACTAAAGTTATTAATAAAAATACTCATATCACACACAAGGAGTGCTCAACTATATAAGGTGCAAACACATTTTTGTGGTGTAAATAAAAGAAGAAAGAAATACTTTAAAAGGGATCATCCAAAAAAATTCAAACCTTATAGGTATTTAAGAAGAAATAAAAGGATCACTAGGCCAACTAAATATGTCACATGTTATTCTTGTAGATAAAAAGGACATTATGCACACTTATATTCAAAGAAGGCTCTTAGATAAGTAAAAGCACTATTTATAGATCCTGAAATGTATGAACATTAGGAAATGTGTGAATTAGATGAACATCTTAAAATTTGGAAAAGTTATGGCCTAGAGATATTTGAATTAGATGAAATTAGTGATATGGATAATAATTCAGTTTTTGATGCTTATCATTCTAATAATGATGACATGACTATATTTATGGTGCAACCATTCCAAGAAGAACCTGAAATCCCCCTTCTATAAGATGTTACTGATGAGGAAATTATAGAAGCAAAAATAATAGTAGCAGAAATAGATCATCTATTTAACAATGGAAAATGGGTAAAATATGATGCAGAATCAGAATAAAAAAATGAAAATTCTTCAAATTGTTTAGAAACCACTATCTCTTCTGATGAATATAATGAATTCATAAAAGAAAAAGAAAAAAAAAGTAGCACTTTTGATTATAATCCATCCAAATATAAATTTACTCTTATGCTAATTGGAAAAAGGGTATTACCATCAAAACATTAAAAAATTATTTTTCATAAATGCCTAATTGCAAATAAAGCTCAACAACTATCTATCCAGAAAATGGCCCATCATGTTGGCATAGTTTTATGTCATGTTAGAGTTGGTAATAACAATAGAATGTGTTTTAAAAATATAGTATCTTTCATTGATTCAGGGGCCAATATAAATTTTACAGTTGATATTATTTATGCTTGGATAGAATCCAAAAAATATTATAATGTGTAAACAACGAATGGTATTACTTTATTAAAATATTTTGCTTTTGATATCTCGATTCAATTGGGAAAAAAAATTGTTCAAAAAAAATTTGTGCAAATGAATACAGGACGTTATGATATTGGTATAGGGAGTACGTTTCTTGATCAATATGGACCATATAAAATTTCCTCTCATTGTATTTTTTGAACATAGAAAATGAAAAAATAACAATTCCTCGTATTCTAACTATCTTCCATGCTCACAAAATATAAGTAGTTTGGAAAAACTCAATACTAGATAAAATTGTGGCACATGAGGCTCATATGCATACGGTAAAAATCCAATTCCAAGAAGTGATGCAAATATCTCTTACTATAAAATCTTCTATTAAAACAAATCTAGCATAATTAATGAAATCTTGTTATGTTTAGCATCCTTTAGCAAAATAGTCTTTGGATTTCCCTGAGGCTATCATTCCAAAAATACACTCTCATCCAATGTAAGGGAAGAAAATTATTTTGAATAAGCAAGATGATGAAGAATGTAAAAAATAGGTAAAAGAATTACTTCAAAAAAGAACTAATTTAGGCCTCATAATCTAACTATTCCTGCTATGCATTCATTGTTAGAAAGGTTTTAAAATAAAAAAGGAGAAAAGTTAGAATGGGAATTAATTTTATTCCTCTTAATGCCATCGCTATAGATATAAAATGGCCCTTTACAAACAAAAGAGAGATAATTGATAGATTTGGTAGAGGGAAAATATTTTCTAGATTTGATTGCATATCTGGATATCACCAAACTAGAATCAACAAACCAGATATACATAAAATAGCTTTTTCAACACCTATAACTACCCTGCAAAGGAAGGAAAATGAGTTTAGATGGTCTGATTAGTGTAAATAAGCTTTTTAACTGCTTAAACAAAAGTTCACTACACCTCCTATATTAAAGATACTTGAACCCCAGGTAAGTTACTATGTATGCACATATGCTTCTATGGAGGGTTTGGGAGGATTACTCTCTCAGGATGGGTCAATTTTTGCCTATGGGTCTAGAAAGTTGAAAATATATGAGAATAATTATGCAACTCATGATCTAGAGATGGCAGTTGTAGTGTTTGCACTCAAAATTTGGTGACACTATCTCGTAGGAAGACCTTTTGAACTAAGGACTGACCATCAGGGTCTGCAATATATTTTTACTCTACCTCTACTTAATGCTAGGCAGAGAATATGGATGGATTTTCTTGCAGAATACGATTTTGGTATTGAGTATATAAAAGGGAAAGAGAATAAGGTAGCAGGAATCTTAAGTAGAAGGAAACACATTGTTGTATTATCCCATTTCCATTTCGACTTGATAGAACAAGTCAGAGAGAAAAAAAAATAGGAACTTTATTGCAATCAAATTAGGGATATAAGGGAGGAGAAATTGGATTTATGTAGGGATTTCAACTTTAAGGATGGATTCATTTGTTTTAAGGATAGAGTGGTAATACCTGAAGATGGAAATTTAAGGAAAATTATTATGAGTGAAGCTCATAGAGGTCCATACTCTACTCACCCTGGAAGAGCAAATATGAGGGATAACATGAAGACAAATTTCTTCAGGTTGGGGATGAAGAGGGACATAAATTAATATTTCACTCAATGCATTGGATATCAAAAAGTAAGGGCTAAGCATAAGCATCCAATATGACTGTTAAATTCTCATATCGTACATGAGAAAAAATGGTAAGTAATTTCCTTGTACTTTGTAATAGGGCTACCTAATAATAGGTTCCAACATGATGTAATCCAAATAGTGGTCGATATACTTATCAAGATTGTATGTTTTATACCTAAAAATATAAAGGATGATATTGTGGTAGTGGCTAATAAATTTTCCAAAGAGATATTTTGGCTTCATGGTTTTCCAGAAGTGATTATTTTAGATAGACTCCAAATTTACCTCTGCATTTTGGCAAGTTTTGTATTGTTCCATCGAAACTAAGACTAAATATTAGTTTTGCATACCAGTAAAAAATGGATGGGCAAATGGAGAGAGTGAACCAAGTGCTGGAAGACATGCTTTAGATGTATTGCATGGATCAAAAAACTTGTTGGTAGTACTATCTGCACTTGGTGGAATTTGCCTACAATAATGGACACCATTCAACCCTGGGAATGGCACCATTTAAGGTATTGTATGGAAGGAAATGCAGGACACCATTATCGTGGAATAATCTCGAGGACCGTATTGTGTTGGGATCTGATATGGTTAGAGAAATGGAACAACAATTATGGATAATCAAAGAATGATTAAAAGAGGCCATAGATCAAAAAAAGAGGTATACTGATCTTAAGAGATCTTCAAGAGAGTATGCAGTGGATGACAAAGTGTTTTTAAGGGTAATTACAAGAAAGAGTGTGATTAGGTTCATGAAAATTGATCAGTCCTATTGCTTACCAACTTATCTTTCCACCTAATCTATCCAATATTCACAATACCTTTCACATTTCTTTACTTATAAAATACATTACTAATATTGAGCATGTATGGGATTTCTCTAACTTGTAGATGGTTAACCCCATGAATATAGAGGTTCAACCAATAAGGATCCTTGAGTACCGAATCAAGTCGATAAGAAAAGGAATATTGGAGCAGTGTAAATTTTAGTGGGATTGATATTCTGAAAGGAATACTACTTAGAAGAATGTGTCAAAAATGCATAATCATTTTCCATTTATGTTTGAAAACAAATTATAACTATATGTTTGTTTTAAAAAAATAATATTGGGAGACACAAAGGGTTGTGTTAAGCCTAAGGGGGGAGTATGTCATGACCTTCCCTTGGCCAATGCTTGGATTTATGGTTTACTTATGTTTTCATGATGTGATAGTGCTACTTTTTAGAAGATGATGGACTTTGCTTATGTTTACATGATGTGTTAGTACTATTTTTGAAAAATATGATGGACTATCTATCTATGTATTTATCATGGAAAATTATGTATTGTTGATGGAATTATGTGGTAAATTGATTGATCATCCTCTCATGCTAACATCCTTGTAAATTTGGTTTATGAAATAATAATATGTTGCTAATGGAACATCACTTTTTGTAGGAAAAGGGTTGCTATGGGTGGTAGAAAGAATTGGTCACCAAGAAAGGGAAAGTCCATGGGAAATGATGTGATGGGTTGATAAAAAAAGTATTTGGAAGCAACATGAATGAGTGCTTATTTTATAGAGAATGCATAACATGACTTGCATAAAAGAAATTTTTATTCTGTTGACCCTTAGCTAAGGAATTCTTAGCATAGAAATGGTTGTTTTGATTTAAAATATGAATGACTATGGAATTGTTTGTTGTTGTTGAGTTTCTAGGGAATGGAGTCTTGTGTTTGTTTTGAAATATATTCTATTTTTACACCTTGATTTTTTTTTAATATAGGTATATTTATAGTGTAGTGTATGATTTCTTTAAGTTCTTAAAAGAGAGCTTACTCCTCGTAGAATTATAATCATGCAAAATGGTTCTTTGTTTATGTTGCTATGATATTTTAATGTTTGCTGGAACTTTGTTCCACCAAAGGATGTGAATGCATTTTGGATGGTTGTTAGAGAGAAATCATTAGAGCTTGTGTGCTACTATTCCTTCACCTTCACATTTAATAAAATTTAGTTGGAATCCCTAACGATGGAGGGAGGAGAGTAACGTGTTGACCGTAGAATATGATATTTTTTTTGAATGGATGGTTTGAAAAATAAGGAAAACATTTTGATAAGTAAAAGGAAAAATAAAGTAGTAGGTCTTTTTGGAATATGAGATCTTGTGGGAAAAAGAAGAGTGTAGGAGAGAAGAAACAAATAGGTAATGACAAAAGGTCAAGTTGGAGGTAGGAAGTGTAAAGACTAACATTATTTTATTAGGTAGAATTCACTGAAGAAGAATAATTTACTTTATATTATGTTGCTTGAATTATGAATTATATGGAAAATTTAGTTAAGAGTTAGCCAGTGGTCTTTCAGGGTTGGAATTCTTGTTGCCACTATTGAATAAAAATGGAAAGTGGTTTCATTAATTGTAGACTATGGAAAAATAGAAAAGTACTTTCATTTGATTTACTTTGAAGATTGATGTTTGACTGAAGTTGTTGTTTACACCAATTTACTATGGTTGTCTCAATGCTACTTTCATTTCAAAAACCATGCTTGCTGGGTATCGTTGGGAAATATAATGAAAATTAGATTTTGAACTTCGTCTTTGCTATTGTGTACGTAAAATATTATCATGAAATTGACATGTTGGTAAATGGAGGAAGTAGCTCGAATGGGAATTTTGTGTATGCTCTCTGTCTTGATTTTTTAGAAGGAAAAGTGGATGGGGTTCTAAATTTAGCAGGTTTGTTTGAAAAATTGCCTTACTCTTGTTGCATGTTACCTGAGATGAATTGCTTCTATGTGATGAACCTAAAATACTTCAGAAGAATGAAGTTAGAAAGTTAGATTTGGGTTGCAGTGTGAATTTTATATTTTTAATAAAATTATATATGTGCTAGTCTTTTCATCTTTTGATTAAATGTCATATCTGATCCTGATGTATGGGCAATCCCTTTTTTGTCACTAAGATGTATCTATTCGGGCATGTCAAGAACCAATCTTGCAACTGTAATAATTTGTTATAAATAGTAATGCACCGATAGTGTGATTTTGATAGAGTTTTGGAGAAATTCTCTCATTGAATTATCAAGGAAGTCTAGTATTACCATGTATTGGAAGCACCAAATATCTTCTTCTTTATTAGGTAGTCTTGTAGGAGAGTTTAAGATTAAATTTTTATGTATAAAGGAGTTTGTAATTGGATATTATATGGATAATCTAAATTGTAAATTCCATGGTAGTGGATGTCTTTGAACTATGCTATTGTAATGAACTATCCATGATATTATAGAAATTGGATTTTGGTTGGAAGCTTTCTTCACATATTAATCTAGTTTATGGGTATGTAATATGAAGATGCTAAATAATTGATTGATGATTTTAAAAAAGACTTGTGTTATAATTTTGAAGGGTCGTCTATGAGTTGTGTTCAAGGAAGCCTTTAGTAAATATTAAATTTATTTATAATATTGTTAGGTAAAAAATCCTTGTTGTTTCCATGAATGCATGTTTTAATCAAATTTCTAAATGACTTGTAAGCATTAAAATTTGTTGTTTTGAGGGTGGATGAAAAGGGATTATGGGTAAGTTTACTGGTGGTGCAACTTCACTTGGAATAGATATGTTAGAGCGAAGTCATTCAAACTCACCAATAATTAACATAGATACCCATGAGCTATGAGCTTGCATGTACCAAGAAAGGCTTGACTGAATATGCCTAGGTATTCAGATGGTAAATTTGAACTGAAGTACAAACCCATTCTCAAAATATCTACTCTTGAGCTACAAGAATGATGCAACAAAGAAAAAATCCTAGGACATTAGTTTAATAAAATTTTGATCTAAACCAAGATACAATGGACATGGTTACCTAACTATTAGACTAAAAAGAATCGGTTGCTACCAGATAGACCAGGTGCTTAAAACGAGTACACCGGCCATTTATAGCATAGAGCAACCCATTGAAGGATCAATGGGGATTGCAAAAATATGCATAAATATTTTCAATGGATAGAAAATGAATGGATCTACATTGAATTGTATAGAGTGATGTGTTGAGCATTACCTTTCGATAGACGTAGAAGGTATGCTCCTACATTGAATGACATTTGTAGAGATGTGGGTCTACAAGGAATTCATCTTCAAAGGAAAGAAAGAGGAAGGTGGTAATTGGGTTTACTTAGAACTATTAATTAACTCTCTTAGAAACTTAATACCTTTTATGTGGGTCACTGAGGCTAAAAGGGATGTGGATTGTGAGAGGGTTGAAAAAAAAAGAGCATGGAATTTTGGGTTGTTACAATATGTATTATTATTAGTTGTGAAGAAATGGCACCTCATCAATCGTTCTAAGCTTTATTCAAATGTTTTTTAACAAGTGATATATTATTTAGGTATTGGAAATATGGAATAATATATGAATAGCCATAATTGTTATGGACCCATAAATACTGATATTATTAATGCTTAGATGTTTTGATAGTTTACATTATAAAATGATCGATATTTAAATATATTGAATGTTCAATATTGGATTAACAAACCATAACTAATACTACAACTACCATTGACTTGTAGTGGATTTTTCATACCATCTATTAAGTAGTTTTGTTCAACTTTCATTCATAGTATTTATGATGTAGTAATTCCTACTATACCCCCCTTTATTATATAATAGGCTTATCTCCAACTTTGGTTTTTAATCTTGGATTTGGCTTTGGCTCTTCGATCTAGATTTGTCTCTATCTTTTGGCTTTGCATCTAGATCTAGCTCTTTATTTGAAGGGATTTTTTTTTTTAGGGTGATGTTGCAATCTCTAGATTTTGAATAGAGGAATTATCCCCTCAATGTAGACCTTATACTATAATACTTAGGACTTTCAAGAACTATCAATCATGAACTCTAACTACATACATATTAAAAACACTTACTGAAAAGCAACTACTCATAGATTTAATGGATATTTTGTTTTACTAATTATCTTCACATGAGAGTGAAGAAGAGCTATTACCATCATTATGTCCGATTTTAGCAGAATTATTGTAAAAAATATTTTTTTGCTAATGTTGATAGTAGTGATGCTTCTTAATATCTTTTGATTTATTTTTTACCATTGTTGTTATGGATTCCTTAGGGAATAAAAATATTTCCTCTTTATTTCTCTACTTTTCATACCACTTCTTTGTAGCTTTCCCTTATTTTTTAAAGATACTCCCTAGTTTCTAGGTATATGTAAATATTTTGATGTTGTTATAGTGGAGGGAAAGTTGTGCAAGACTTCTACTTATTTTTCTTTATTATCATTTGTTTTATGTTTCTCTTATTAAATGTATCTCAATTATTTTTCATAGTTTATGTGTTCATTCCATCATGCTCTATTATGATGTTCTTGATATTATAATAAGGATGTATGTTTAGTATACAATCATTAGTCATTGTGTATACTTTTTTTAATCCCTTAAATAATTTCATAGCTATGACAATATTACCATGAACAAGAATGTAGCATCATATCAAGAGCTTAATAGTCTTTAGCATTGAGCATTTAGGGACCAATACTCATTGATGTCATTTAGTAAATATTTTATTATCTTATATTATGTTACCAGTTTTGATAATATCACCTTGAATTTAATCATCTAGTATCTTGATTTGTTGTGGTATTAGTACACTCCTTGAAAAAAAATCTATGAGATCTAGACCTTTGATAATGATGTAAGGATCCTTAATTATGTGAGTTGTAGAAACAAACATTATTATCTCAAAAACATTGAGTTTGCAAGTTATGCAATACTCTTTTAAAGTCTATGTCATGATAGGTCATGCATCTTGTAAATATTTTCTTTTCTACTTAGGAATGAGAGTGGAAAAATAACTAATCTCAAGCAAACAACCTTCATTCTAGGAGCGACCAAATATCTCACAACTTGAGCTTGTTATTTGTTTTTGTATCTCTATAACTTTCCTTATTACTTAATATTACCTTACCACCATTGATATTAAAGATGAAAAACTCAATGTTTTCATTATCCATTGGCTGAGGTACCTCATGTTGTCCATCTATTAGTTGTTGATTTTTTTCTAGTTTTGACCATATTAGATGACTTTACCAGTCCATGTATTGGGTTGTTATATGTAACAATACTATCATTTGAGACTCTGTGTAAATATTATTTATTCAAACATTCATTCTGAATACCTATGGTTTGATTTAAAATATGGTCTAGTTAAAACTATTTGAATGCCTCTGAAGGTTTGCATAATATATGTGTCAAGCAAGAATGATTATCTAGTTGGAATAATCTCTTAGGGTATGTGTTATAATGGCCATAATTTACGAGTTAAATAATTATATGTTGATATTGGATATCCTTACTCAAATTTCTCTAGGTATGTATAGGGAACATTTTTAAACACCTTTTATATTTGTGACTTATGTTTCTTCCATATTTAGCTTTAGACATAATCCAATATGAAATTCAGGTATTTTGTTTCATCTTCTTTATTTGATTGTCTTTTGATCAAAATGAGTTGGACATTGTTGTTTATGAAACACCTTGATGGAACTTTATAAGTACCTTCTTCAACCTTGTTGATGTCATCAATGGTGAGAATATTTATGATCTTAAGTTCAATTGTCATAAATAATGATGCAAGTTCTAATAGTCAATAATGGTTTAACATTTCTTTGAGTTCAATTATCAAGAAGATTGATGTTGGTATTTAGTTTATCTAGTTTTCATAAAGAAATATTTGTATTCTCCTTGTTCTTGTTGATTGCTTACTATGTATATTATAAATTGCTCTCCAATTTTCTTATACACAAATCACCCGAGTAATACTAATGCAACAATATTGGAAAATGACCTATTTCAGATTTTAAATTTATTAGTTTGAGATTGTGTTCTTTATCATTTTGTGTTCATGTGCACCTTATTGGTTTATGTATGTGTGCACCTTATTGGTATGTGCTTGTGTGTACCTTGTGAGTGGTTAGTTTTTTCTCTTTTAAAATAAAATAAGCAATGTGTAATACTTTGACTAATAACATACCTACCTTTGGTCTTTTTGATTATTTTTTTTACATCCTTGGTGCCTCACTTATGCTTAACAATGTTCAATTTGATTTTCTTGATTATTTTCTTATGCTTACCTTTAGTTTATATTTGACAAGATTTATTATCATCAGATTGTTATTGCATCTGTTATGGTCTTTTGGTAGGATTTTTATCCTTAGACCCTTATTAGCAAGAATTTGGTCTTTTGGAATATTTCATAGGAATATTTGACAGGGAGAATGGTTACCCTTCTCTCTCTCTTGAGTTTAAACCTTACTTGGCCTTTGGTAGGGTTATTTATCTTGAGACCACTTTTCAACAATATGATTTCATGTCGTCTCTAGATTGAAGCAAGGAAGGTGGATTGGAAGGAGATTTAGCTCTTCCTTCCACTTGCTTTGATATCATTGATATTTTTAATGCTTAGATGCTTATATAATTTATATTATGATATAATATATGTTTAAATACAATTACCCTTGACTTCTAGTCGATCTTTTTTTGTTCTTTTTTTTGAAAAATAATTTGAAAAAAACTTGTATTAAAACAAAGACCATTTACAAGTTGGGATGAGACTTTTCCCAGCCTTAGCCAAAGAGAACACATGTTTACAATAGTAAAAGAATATTTGCATTGGAGCCAAATCTCTTAAACCATATTTCTACAATGACTGTTCACCTATTTACAACTATAAAAGAAGATCTACATTGAAGCACAAATATCCTAAACAGTATTTCTAGAATGGTTATCCAAATTAGCTAAGCACTGGATTTGCTCACCAACTTGCCTAATCATATCATCCTCAATAGCCATGTCACTATGCCACTGAACCCCTACCTCCTTCTCAGTACCCATCTTAGCCAGGAAGTCTGCCACTTTATTTAGATCTCTACTCACACTTCTAGTCAATCTTATATACCATGTATTAAGTAGTTTTGCTCAACTTACATTCACATTATATATGATGTAATAATTCCTAATAAATACGTAGTTTAAATCCAACAATAATGAATCAATGATACTAATAGGTTATACTCCAAATTTTAAAATAATAAATAATTCATCAATATTTCATCACACATAATTAGCATGATATAATGTAATACAATAAAAAGCCAAAAAATAATAATAGATATTCTAATAACACATATCACTAGTGAACCTATTAAAGTTTTATTTACAACTATATTCTTTTTCAATAAGTTAATTATGATTGTGATTGAACCTATTAAGATTGTGATCTATTTTTAGTCAATAGTATTTTTGTTATTACAATAAAATGTCAAAACATTTATAAATATATGGCTTTTCACAAAATATAATTATCATATTATAATGTAATTTGAAGGCAAGGACATGAAATGGATATCTTTATGCTTGTATATTTTTTACAATTTCACTTGCATTATAAGAGAAGTTTTACTACACTTTAAGAAAACATATCTAAGTTTGGTGTACACTTGTAATAATTAGAAACTATTATATCCTTCTTGAACACACCAATAATTAATATAGATACATGAATGAGTGCTTATTTCACGGAGAATGCATGACATGACTTGCATAAAAGAAATTTTGATTATGTTGACCCTTAGCTAAGGAATGCTTAGCATAAAAATGGTTGTTTTGATTTAAAGGATGAATGACTATGGAATTGTTTGTTGTTGTTGAGTTTCTAGGGAATGGAGTCTTGTGTTTATTTTTGAAATATATTCTAGTTTGGTACCTTGAAAAGAAATAATATTTTATTATAAGCATGTTTCTAGTGTTGTGTGTGATTTCTTTGTGTTCTTAAAAGAGAGATTTCTCCTCATAGAATTATTATCATGCGAAATGCTTCTTTGTTCATGTTGCTATGATATTTTAATTTTTGTTGTAACTTTGTTCCACTAAAGAATGTGAACACATTTCAGATGGTTGTTAGAGAGCAATATTTTTTTAAAGCAAAAAACTCCGTGTGGTTCCGCCTTGATCTGAGAGACCACGAACAGGGGGTTCTATACCATCAAAATCACCCGAGAGTTGCACCCGACCCTACCCGCACCAACATTATCAATTGGATTTTGGATACCCAATTCAGCTTTTTGGTAGGGTGGATATTTGAACCTAGGACCTCCCTTGGAGGATTGTCCTCTCCTCTCCAACTCACCTACAACACCTGGATAAGCAATCATGAGAGCTTGTGTGCTACTATTCCTTCACCTTCACTTTTAATGAAATTTAGTTGGAATCCTTGATGGTGGATGGAGGAGAGTAACATGCTGAGCATAGAATATGATATTGTTTGGAGTGGAAGATTTAGAAAATAAGGAAAATATTTTGATAAGTAAAAGGAAAAATAAAGTAGTAGGTCTTTTTGGAATATGAGAGCTTGTGGGAAAAATAAGAGGGTAGAAGAGAATAAACAAATAGGTAATGACGAAAGGTCGAGTTGCAGGTAGGAAGTATAAATATTGATGTCATTTTATTAGGTAGGACAATTTGATTTATATTGTGTTTCTTGAATTATGAATTCTATAAAAAATTAGTTAAGAGTTGCCCAATGGTCTTTAGGGGTTGGAATTCTTGTTGCCTATGTTGAATAAAAATGGAAAGTGGTTTCATTAATTACAGACTGTGAAAAAATAGAAAAGCACTTTCATTTGATTTACTTTGAATATTGATGTTTGACAGAAGTTATTGTTTACACCAATTTACTATTGTTGTCTTAATGTTGCTTTCATTTCAAAAACCATGCTTGTTAGGTTTTGTTGGGAAATATAATGAAAATTGGATTTAGAACTTCGTCTTTGCTACTGTGTACATAAAACCTTATCATGAAATTGACATGTTGGTAAATGGAGGAGGTAGACTAAATGGGAATTTTGTGTACGCTCTCTGTCTTGATTATTTAGAAGGAAAAGTGAATGGGGTTCTAAATTTAGCAGGTTTGTTTAAGAAATTGTCTTGCTCTTGTTGCATGTTACCTGAGATGAATTGCTTCTATGTGACAAAACTTAAATGCTTCAAAAGAATGAAGTTAGAAAGTTAGACTTGGGTTGTAGTGTGAAGTTTATATTTTAAAGAAAAATGTATATGTGCTAGTCTTGTGATATTTTTATTAGGTTCCATATCTGATCCCTATGGATGGGAAATCCATTTTTGGAGATCAAGATGTATATGATTGGGTGTGTCAAGAATCGATCTTGCAACTGTGACAAGTTGTTCTAAATAGTAATGCACCGATAGTGTGATTTTGATAGAGTTTTGGAGAAAGTCTCTCGCTAAATTATCAAGGAATTATGGTATTACCATGTATTGGAAGCACCAAATATCTTCTTCTTTATTAGGTAGTCTTGTAGGAGAGTTTAAGATTAAAGTTTTATGTATAAAGGAGTTTGTAATTGGAGATTATATGGATAATCTAAATTGTAAATTCCACGGTAGTGGATGTCTTCAAACTACGCTATTGTAACGAACTATCCATGATATTATAGAAATTAGATTTTGGTTGGAAGCTTTCTTCACATATTAATCTAGTTTGTGGATATGTAATATGGAAATGGTAAATAGTTGATTGATGATTTTAAAAAGAACTTGTGTTTTAATTCCGAAGGGTCGTCTATGAGTTGTGTTCAAGGAAGCCTTTAGTAAATGTTAAATCCATTTATAATATTGTTGGGTAAAGAATCCTTTTTGTTCCCATGAATGCATGTTTTAATCAAATTGCTAAATGACTTGTAAGAATTAAAATTTGTTTTTTTGAGGAGTGGATGAAAAGGGATTATGGGTAAGTTTACTGGTGGTGCAACTTCTCTTGGAATAGATATGTTAGAGCAAAGTCATTTGTACACACCAATAATTAATATAGAGATTACATGGATCAAGAAAGACTTGATTGAATAGGTCTAGGTATTTGAATGGTAAATATAATCTGGAGTGCAAGCCCATTATATAAATATCTACTCTCTTGAGCTACGAGAATGATGCACCAAATAAAAGAAGCCTAGATCATTAGTTTAATAAAATTTTGAACTACTAGATATGGTTACCTAACTATAAGATTAAAAATAAGTGATTACTACTAGATAGACTAGATGCTTAAAAGGAGTACACTAGCCATTGCTAGCACAGAGTAACCCATTGAAGGATCAATGGGGATTGCAAAAATATGCATAAACCTTTTCAATGGATAGAAAATGAATGGATTTGCACTAAGTGACTTTTGTAGAGTGACGTGTTGAGAATTACCTGTCAATAGACGTAGAAGGTATGCTCCTAATTTGAATAGCATTTATAGAGATGTGGGCCTACAAGAGATTCATATTCAAAGGAAAGAAAAAGGAAGGTGGTAACTGGGTTTATTTAGAACTATTAAATAACTCTCTTAGAAAATTAAACACTTTTATGTGGGTCACTGAGGTTGGAAGGGAAGTGGGTTGTGAGAGGGTTGATGTCCTTAAGCTGCTTAAAAAAAAAGTGCATGGAATTTTGGGTTGTTACAATATGTATTATTATTAGTTGTGAAGAAATGACACCTCATCAATATAGAAGTCCAGTAAGCTTTATTCAAATATTATTTAACAAGTGATAGATTCCTTAGGTATTGGAAATGTGGAATAATCTATGAATAGCCATAATTTTAATGGATTCTTAAATATTGATATTATTAATGCTTAGATGTTTTGATAATTTACATTATAAAATGGTCAATATTTAAATATATTGAATATCTACTCAAATATATATATATTGAATTTCCAATATTGGCTTAACTAACCATAACTAATACTACAACTACTTTTGACTTGTAGTGCACCTTACATACCATCTATTGAGTAGTTTTGTTCAAATTTCATTCACAGTATATATGATGTAGTAATTCCCACTATACCCCCCTTTATTACATAATAGGCTTAGCTCCAACTTTGGTTGTTGATCTTAGATTTGGCTCTTGCTCTTAGCTCTAGATTTGGCTCTATCTCTTGGTTTTGGATCTAGATCTAGTTCTTGATTTTAAGGGAATTTTTTTTTAGGGTGATGTTCGAATATCTATATTTTGAATAGAGAAATTATCCCTCAATGTAGACCTTATACTATAATACTTAGGAGTTTCAAGAACTTTAAATCATAAAGTCCAACTACATACATATTAAAAACACTTACTCAAAATCTACTAATAGATTTAATGGATATTTCATTTAACTAATTATGTTATCATGAGTGAAGAAGAGCTATTACCATATTTATGTCCTTTAGCTTTTAGAAGAATTATTGTAAAAATTATTTTCTTGCTAATGTTGATAGTAGTGATGCTTCTTAACATCTTGTGATTTATTTTTTACCAATGTTGTTATGGATTCCTTAGGGAATAAAATTATGTCCACTCTCTTTCTCTACTTTTCATACCACTTCTTTGTAGATTTTATTTATTTTTAAAATATACTCCCTACTTTCTGGTTATATGTCAATATTTTGAGGTTGTTATGGTGGAGGTAAAGTAGTGCAAGACTTCTACTTCTTTTGCTTTATTATAATTTATTTTATGTTTCTCTTCTTAAAAGTATCTCAATTATTTTCTATGCTCTATTATGATGTTCTTGATATTATAATAAGGATGCATGTTTAGTATACAATCATTAGTCATTGTGTATATTTTTTTTAATCCTTTAAATAATTTCATAGCTATGACAATATTGTCCTAAACAAGAACGTAGCATCATATCAAGAGATCAATAGTCTTTACCATTGAACCATTAGAGCCCAATACTAATTGATGTCATTTGGAAAATATTTTCTTATCTTGGATTATGTTACCAATTTTGATAATATCACATTGAATTTCATAATCTAGTATCTTGATTTCTTGTGGTATTAGTACACTCCTTGACAAAAATTCTATGAGATCTAGACCTTTGGTAATGATGTAAGGATGCTTAATTATGTGAGTTGTAGAAACAAACATTATTCCCTCAATAATATTGAGTTTGCAAGTTATGCAATACTCTTTTAGAATCTATGTCATGATAGGTAATACATATTGTAAATATTTTGTTTTCTACTTAGGAATGAAAGTGGAAAAATAACTAATCTCAAGCAAACCACCTTCATTCCAGGAGTGACCAAACATCTCACAATTTGAGCTTGTTATTTGTTTTTGTATTTTTATAAATTTCCTTATTTCTTAGTATTACCTTACCACCGTTGATATTAGAGACGACAAACTCAATGTTTTCATTATCCATTGGCTAAGGTCCCTCATGTTGTCCATCTATTAGTTGTTGATTGTGTTTCCTAGTTTTGACCATCTTAATGAATTCACGAGTCCATGTATTGGGTTTTTATGTGTAACAATACTATTATTTGAGAGTCAATGTAAATATTTTTTATTCAAACATTCATTCTGAATACCTATGGTTTGCTTTAAAATATGGTCTAGTTAAAACTATTTGAATACCTTTGAAGGTATGCATGATATACATGTCAAGAAAGAATGATTATCTTATTGGAATAATCTCTCAGAGCGAGTGTTCTAATGAACATCATTTACGAGTTAAATAACTACATGTTGACATTAGATATCCTTACTAAAATTGCTCTAGGTATGTATCGGGAGCATCTTTAAAAACTGTTATATTTTTTACTCTTATTTCTTCCATATTTAGCTTTAGATATCATCCAATATGAAATTCAGGTATTCTGTTGCATCTTCTTTATTTTATTGTCTTTTGATCAAAATGAGTTGGATGTTGTTGTTTATGAAGCACCTAGATGAAAATTTAGAAGTACCTTCTTCAAATTTGTTGATATTATCAATGGTGAGAATATTTGCGTTCTTGAGTTCAATTGTCAAAAATAATGATGGATGTTCTAATAGTCAATAATGGTTTAACATTTCTTTGAGTTCAATAATCAAGAATATTGATGTTAGTATTTAGTTTATCTAGTTTTCATCAAGAAATATTGGTGTTCTCCTTGTTCTTGTTGACTGCTTACTATGTATATTACAAATTTTCCCCCAAGTCGCTTAGACATAAATACCCAAGAGTAATACTAATGCGACAATATTGGAAAATGACCTATTTCAAATTTTAAAACTATCAGTTTGAGTTTGTGTTCTTTATCTTTTTGTGTTCATGTGCACCTTGTTTGTTTATGTATGTGTGCATCTTGTTGGTATGTGCTTGTGTGTGCCTTGTGAGTGATTAGTTTTTTTTCTTTTAAAATAAAATAAGCAATGTGTAAGACTTTGATTAATAACATACCTACATTTGCTCTTTTTGATGATCTTTTTGTACATCCTTTGTGCCTGAATTATGCTTACCAATATCCAGTTTGAGTGTCTTTATTATTTTCTTATGCTTACGTGTAGTTGATCTTTGAAAAGATTTATTATCGTCAGATTGTTATTACCTTTGTTATGGTCTTTTGCTAGGATTTTTATCCTGATACCCTTATTAGAAATAATTTGGTCTTTTGGAATATTTCATGGGAATACTTGACATGGAGAATGGTTATCTCTCTCTCTCTCTCTCTCTCTCTCTCTCTCTCTCTTTAGGTTAAACCTTACTTGACCTTTGGCAGGGTTCTTTGTCTTGAGACCACTTTTTAACAATGTGATTTTACACCCTCTCTAAATTGAAGCAAGGAAGATGGATTGAAAGGAGATTTAGATCTTACTTCCACTTAATTTGATATCATTGATATTTTTAATGCTTAGATTCTTCTATAATTTATATTATGAAATAATATATGTTTAAATACAATAGATGCCCAATTTTGATATAACAAACCATAACTAATCCTACAATTACCCTTGACTTCAGGTCGATCTTATCTATCATGTATTAAGTAGTTTTTCTCAACTTACATTCACATTATCTATGATGTAATAATTTCTAATAAACATGTGGTTTAAATCCAACAATAATGAATCATTGATACTAATAGGTTATACTCCAATTTTTATAATAATAAATAATTCATCAATATTTCATCACGCATAATTAGCATGATATAATGTAATAGAATAAAAATCCAAAAAATAATAATAGACATTCTAATAACACACATCACTAGTGAACTTGAAAGCACGAGATTCCAGGCGAAGGAAACACTAATTGCGATGCATTCAAAATCAAATACGCTTAAGTCCTAAAAATGTAGAATGCATGAAATGAAAGAGACGCATTGAAATGAGATACAAGCAAATGGATAAAACACAACCCTTTCATTAAATTCTCTTGATCTCTGTTACAAATACGCCTCCTCACTTTTTAGGGGCTAGGAGCATTAAAAGAATTTGATTACAATCGAGACTTAAGGTTCCTCTTTTCGCGTGCCCACACTTGAAATGGGTGGGCCAAGATGATGCCGTCGTTGATGTTGATGAGTCCTTAACCTCTGCTGCTCCTCCTACGAACAAAGAAACAACAAAGATGTCAGTAGCACCTATTGCAAATAGTAAGTGTTTGTTCTCTAAAATCGCCAAAAGATGCATGTAAATAATTAGCCAAATCGATAGACAAAATGACTCTAAATGACCTGAAAACCTGACAGAGGACAGAAGACATCACCAGAGGGCCACTGCCATTGAAACAGTTGGCCAATCTACCTTCAACTGGAATTCGTCCCTGGGCAGGATGAATTCTGACTGCTATTCGTCCCTGGGTGAGACGAATTCTACTGTGTTGGAAAAGCCGAAGTGGTACTGCTCCAATGTCAAATCTCGAGACCTCCAAAACACCTGCAAACAGAGGGGTTATGTAATTGGGGCCATTTTGGGACGACCCAGATGGTCGGATTCTCCCAATTTGGCCTCTATCCTCGGGAATTCGATGTCACCACCTGCAAGTTAGTAGGACAACAAAGCGACAAAAGGCATGATAAAATCTGATCAAAATGTTATGAAATTGAAGCTATGAGTTAACCAAATAGAATAACATGAGATGCAACCTGAAACAATAATCTAGAATTCTTTTGGAATAAAACTTAGAAAGTGCGGGGGTGCCCAAGTGGGCCTCCCACCGTTGGCACTTGATCTTGGCACCAATCCACTAGGGATGGGCCCAAAACCTCTTAGGATTGGGATGTCTGCAAATTGGTGGTGTAAGGTGGTCAAATGTTGGATTTGGGTTGGATCCATGCTTCCAAAAGCCACCCAATAACCTCCCTTGCGAAAGAGATTAGTGGATGTGAGAAGGTGAATCAAAAGGATGCAAGTGGGTAATCAATCGGACATCACTTCATTGCTTGAAATCGCCTCCAATCTATCCTTTTGGGTGAGAAAAGTCCCACATTTTATAGACCCATGGGGTCTCTTTTGAGAGGGAAGCATAAGCGCCATGTGTTGGTCATAGGTGCCATGTGGCGGTCATGTCTTCCCATGAGGGAGGGGAGTCCTCCATGACTTGGGCTTTCATAATTGCCCTTGTGACAGTCCTCTAACGGCCTATCTGTCCACCCACACACGCGTGCGAGGCAGGAGTCATCAACTGGCTGTCCTGGGCTGCCACTTGGCACCATTCTTCTTTTTTCTCGTTAAACTTGGAATTCATCCCTGCCAGAGACGATTTTAGAATTCGTCCCTGGGTGAGACGAATTCCGGTTAGTATTCGTCCCTGGGTGAGACGAATACTGAGCAAAGTGTCTAAATGTACCAAATTGCCTCTTGACCTTACAAAATTGCTATGAAAGTGGTTAGGACCATTGTTTGACCTCTGAGGGATGCCCTGGGGGCTGTGTTTGTCAAAGCGATCAGTGTTTGCAGTCACATAATCGGATTGGTGCTGTTTTGGTGTCTATAGATGCCCCTTTTTGGGATGCGTTGTGCATGGCGCAGCGCCAAGCAAAAATAGATAACCAAAGCACTAATGATTAGGGTTTCTTGGTAACCTAACCAAATTTTGATGCCCCAAGCATGGAAAGGGCATGCATTCTTGAATCCTTGCTTCTGACGAGCTAAGGAGTTTGATTTCAAGTGTTAACCTGTTTTGGTGAGGTGTGACTTGAGCTTGGACATTGATCAGTCATGATTAGGCAAAGGGCACAACCTTTTATCCTCAGGGGAACCTTGTGTTCATGATTCACGAAATGCCAAGTGTTTGATTGATTTGATTGTTGCTTGTTTACTGCCCCAAGCAGGAGCGTAATTGTCTTTGTCAATGATTCTTTGAATGCATGTTGTTTTCCTTAATTGGGTGTGTGATTGTTGATTGGTGACTAAGTGTGACTACCCCCTCAAGCGACGAATCGATGAGGGAATGACCTTCATGAGAAAAGTGACGAGTCGCTTGACCCAAGATGACTTGTGCAAGGGGGCCTTTAGAGGGTTTACCGTTTAGCATGTGCAATTTTTCCAACATTTGGACCTATTTTTGGTGGGTGTTAACCCTTTTGGTGATGCCATAATGGGGTTAAATCATCAAAAACCCATCTTCCCATGGAGCGGTCCGGATATTGTAGCCTTCTTGGGGAAGTAAGAGAGTGACAATTTGAACACATCGAATTTCTTTTCCTAGAGGTTAAGTGCAAGAGCACTTGTGTCCGACAATGCTTATTGCTTTGTTTTTGTGTTGCGTTTATTTGTTGTTTTTGTTGTTTTTTTGTGACACCATTTGGGGATCAAATTATCAGAAATCCGTCTTCCCGTGGAGCGGTCCGGCTATGGTAGCCTTCTTAGGGAGTAGGATAGTGATAATTTGTGACTCCAATGTCTATTTTGTATGCGCTTGATGTCAGGTGCAGTAGCACTCCTATCGGGAAAATTTATTGTCTATTTTTAGTGCATTTTTGATCATTTTTTGATGTTTTTGAAGTTCTGGCCTGAATTTGTCCCTGGGTGGGATGAATTCCAGCTATAGAATTCGTCCCTGGGTGGGACAAGTGCTAACCAGAGCGCTCGTCCCAGTCAAGGACGAATTCTAGCTCATAGGTCTATTTAAGGGCCAAAACTTGAATTTGGGCTCATTTGTGTCATTTTTTTTCTTGCAATTTTGGAGCTCTGGGAGGAGGAGGTAATTCTGCGAAGCGAAGCGCTACTGGAATTCTCTCTGCCATCATGAGTGCACAAACTAGTTCGAGCGGTGGAGCCGAGGCAAAACCTGTAAGTGTCTCCTAGAGTTTATTTTTGTTTAAATTTGCACTTGTTTTATTTAATTGTTTTTGTGATGCTGTTTTTCAAAATGTGTTTTAAAACTTAAATCTTGAAACTGGATTGAAGACAACTACTTGAATTTTCTTTTTATGTTGTATAGTTCTTTTCCATGATTTTTAATTTTTTTTGTTGAATTGTTTTCTTTTGCAGGTTAGGAGCCGGTACCGTGTACCTGCTGCTTTTACTGAGGCGCGGGGTGCATTGAATGATGATGATTGGGAATGTCTTGATGCCCTTAGGCTCAAGCAGGTGTCTCGACTGGAGCCTATGGTCCTGGATCAGGCCTATCTGACGTCCCTGATCAAACTTTGGGATCCACGGACCAACACGTTCCATCTCCCGATAGGGGAGATGACTGTGACTTTGGAGGATGTCTATCGATTGCTTCGGATTTCGATAGATGGACTGCCCAGGAAATCACCGCATGATCAACGGATTGCTATAATTATGAGAAGCTTTGGGCATGGGGTGTGGCTAGGTGTAACGAACCCAGTGGAGACAGCCGAGGTGGACTGCTAGGCTGGCAGGATTTTGGTTGGCTGGTGGCAGGAGAGGGGGGTGTTAGGAGTGAGGCACGCATTCTTGATGGGCCTCATTTCTAACATGCTTCTACCTGATTCATCAGGCGTGAGGTTCCCGTGGAACCTGCTAGATTTGGTGTGGCAGTTGGTAGAGTGCCCGATAGGGGCACCGCTAATTTTGAGATGGGGACAGACATTGTTGGCACAGCTCTATGGGGAGCTGTATGGGGTCCGCTGTCGGTAGCGGAAGGGGGTCAGCTATAGTTATCTGCTGCAGTGCTAGGGTTGGCAGCATATAGCAGTTGAGAGGCCAACCAGGTTACCATGGATGACTCGGGCGGCGATGGATGATGTGGAGATAGGCTATGCAGTTTTGTGGCGGCGGTCTATGGAGTAGGGGCAGAGTCGACGATGGGCAGGTGTTGTAGAGCATTATATTGATGCCTTCTCTTGGCTCACTCCAGGGGAGGTGGTTTGGCGCCCTTATCGGGACTGTCCAGTCTGGCCAGAGGCTGGAGAGTGGCTACGACGGGTACATAGGGAACGGTGGTTGATTGGGTGGCACGAGACCAAGCATGAGTTTTTCTCATATAGCCGGGTTACACGATAGTTTGGGGTGCGCCAGGGGTTTCCTGGTGAGCCCGTGGTCTATCGGCGTCGGGGTGATGAGAGGGATTTAGATCCACCGGTCACCGCGCCATTGGGCGAGGAGTCAGATGCGGTGATTGATGTCTCGGACGTAGATGACGTCGGGACTACCACTGAGTATGACTCGTGGTGGGTGCTATGGCAATGGAGAGGGGAGGGGCCACTGGGAGGCACAGAGGCAGTAGTGGAGGGTGGTGAGGTAGTAGGGGATGATTGGGGAGGTCCGTTGGATGATGCGGACATGTAGGATGTGGAGGAGCAGTGGGAGCCAGAGCAGGCTGCTGTTCCAGAGGGTCCTGTTTGTCAGGCAGATACAGAGGAGATGGAGTCTGAGGTATGCGTTGAGATTGCATGACTGACAGAGCTATTGCGGATATGGGATCTGGAGCTGGGGGACGTGCTACGAGAGAGGGATCTCCTACGGGCTCAGCTAGCAGAGCGGGATAGATTTTTGGCACAGCGTGACGATGCAGTGTCTTATTATCATCAACGAGAGGCAGAGTGGTGTCGGCACCTGATAGACTTGGAGAGGGAGGTCATCCGCCTTGGTGGGTGGCTACCTGAGCCCTCGATCAGTGGATCTTCATAGTGGATGAGGGATAGTGCGACTGAGCAGTCAGCATCATCTCGTCGTCGACGATTAGATGAGGGAGGCGATAGCATGCATGATGCGGGGGCTAGCAGTAGCCGCCCTGTAGGGTCCCATAGGACCCACACCATGGGGGGTAGTTCCCGTTGCACCGATCCTGCATGATCATGGTGGTCGACACCTTAGGTTGTATTTTTGGATATGATTGATGGGTCTGAGGACCAGTTTTGTAGCCTGCTGGCATTTTTTTTTTTGACAATATATATATATATACCGGTTTTATTTTGTTTATTTACATGTGATGATCTGATGTTTATTCATGATGGCTAATGACTATGCATGTTTATTTATTTTGATGAATGCTTATGCAAATGATGAATGCAAATGTTTTTTATTTTTATGTGATATGCGAAATGAAATGGATGAATGAAATTTGTGATGTTTGGCTATGGCACCATAGACTATTAGGATTCTGTTTATTTTGTTTTTGGACGATTGCTATGATGTATGACTCTGTGTACATGTGGTTTTTCTTTTTGTATTTTCGGATGGTATTGCAAAGATGAAAAGTAGCTCAGTTGGTTTAGAAATGTAGCTAAGGTTTTTCGAGACTCAGACATTTTTAACTCACTAGCCACGACTGTACTTTGTCTTACAAGACTTTTGGACAAGGTATGAATCGGACTTATTTTTGAACAAGCTATTTCACATCCCTGTGTGTGCAATTGAGTTCATTTATGTGGTATTTGTCAGGATACCGCCAGTGCCAGATGGGCTTTCAACCGAATCTATACTGAGGATCACCTAATTAGCTCCACTAACTCCTTTGTTGTATTCAATTAGATTAATTTGTGATGTTATCCAGGATGCCATAAGCTAGCTCATCCACATGCAAACATTGATTTGTACGCAAGTTAATGTGACAGATATATCGTCATGCGAGAGGTTTACCGCCAGTTATCGATAGGCTATCAACCAAATCGGTACTGAGGCTTGCCTTATGACCTTTTAGAATGCTAAGAGTTCCAGGGATTCAAGTTCCACTCCCTTATTTTCTTCAATTGTATTGGGATACTTGCTCGTTTGTAGTGATAAGATCACTGTTTATTTTGATTTGTTTTTCTTTTGAGCAAGGGATTGGGGAGATGGAGTGATGAAAATCACTATCGTTTGTGTCGTTTTATGTGTGCACTGTATGATGTCAAATATTTGATTTTTGACGTTTTGCAAATTTTTGATGTTTTGCAACTATTGAGAACTAGGGATTCTTAGGGAATTGGGTAGGGAGGATGCTTGTCCTTTTGCCAACTCTCAGCATTCTTGGGGTCATTCACACAGGGGGATGAGCAAGATAATCATTTCGCTTTTGGTGACCTGGATTACTGTGCAGGTTTCATCTTTCGTTTACACAACTTAGGAATTGTTTTATGTGTTTTAATTTGTGTTGGGATGTTACGTAACAAGGTGTATTTCAAGTATGACTCTACCTTCGTAAAATCTGTTTGACTTGTTACATTACGGAGCTAAAGAGCAAAATGATGACTGAATCACGAAAAACTCTTGATACATTAGAAGACCACTGACTCTAGTGTGGTAAAAGCAATGCATGGTGTTTTTGTTGTTTTTTTTTAAATGGAACAGTGTGGAATAAGATGGTCTATCAGAGCAATTACAGCCTATGGTGCCTTTGACCTATACAACCACAAATATGCAACGTATGGATGCAATGCTTAATGTAGCTACATATTTTTGTATTTTTGATGGATTGGTTTTTGTGAATATGAATATGAGGTGCGAGAAGAGCTCTCGATTGATGAATTTGAGTATGCCTAGATATGAGATGCAAATTTTTGGTTGTTTTTGATTATTTTTTATTTTTGACCAAGTGATTGCGATAATCCTTGGAGCTTTTTGGGTTTTGACCAAGTGATTGCGATAATCCTTGGAGATTTTTGGTTTGACCAAGTGATTGCGATAATCCTTGGAGATTTTTGGTTTGACCAAGTGATTGCGATAATCCTTGGAGCTTTTGTGTTTTGACCAAGTGATTGCGATAATCCTTGGAGCTTTTTGGGTTTTGACCAAGTGATTACGATAATCCTTGGAGCTTTTTGGGTTTTGACCAAGTGATTGCGATAATCCTTGGAGATTTTTGGGTTTTGACCAAGTGATTGCGATAATCCTTGGAGATTTTTGGTTTGACCAAGTGATTGCGATAATCCTTGGAGCTTTTTGGTTTGACCAAGTGATTGCGATAATCCTTGGAGCTTTTTTTGTTTTGACCAAGTGATTGTGATAATCCTTGGAGCTTTTGTGTTTTGACCAAGTGATTGCGATAATCCTTGGAGCTTTTGTGTTTTGACCAAGCGACTTTATGGATCCTTGGAGCATTTTTGGGATATGGCTCTCTTAGATATAAAATGGTCGCAAATGACTGATATTCAAGGGTTTTGTTTCCTTGATACCATCAAGAGAAGCTAGCTAGTACGTCCCGGGTCCTATTTTGCTATCAATGACATATGGAACTAACCAATTTGCCGCGAACTTGTCCCTTAGGTGGGATGGCAAATTAGAGTTATGTTGGTTTTCCTTCAAAACCAAATCACCAACCCGAAAGTCCCTTAGGTGAACTTTCATGTTGTAAGCTTTCTTAAGCCGCTCTTGGTAGATACGTAAGTGCTCGAGAGCATTAACGCGTCGTTCGTCAAGCAACGTAAGTTGGTCTAACCGGGCCTATCGTGCAGTGTCATCATCGATGAACTCCTGCATTGATATGCGCAGGGAAGGAATTTCCAACTCGAGAGGCATTACTACCTCTGAGCCATACACAAGCGAAAATGGAGTTGCCCCAGTTGGCATCCGAATGCTAGTGCGATAAGCCCAAAGGGCAAGTGGGATTTGTATGTGCCAATCCTTATGACTGTCTGTGACTATATTTTTAAGGATGGCGACTAGCGTTTTGTTTGACGCCTCTGCTTGCCCATTTGCTTGCGGATAATAGGGTGTTGAAAAGTTGTGCTAAATTTTGTACTTTGTGGTCAAAGCACGCACATCTTTGTTCTTGAATGATGGCCCATTATCCGAGATTATTTTGGATGGAATACCAAAACGACATATGATGTTATGCAAGATGAACTCCACAATGTGGGGTCCTGTCGTAGAAGTTAACGAAATTGCTTCCACCCATTTAGTAAAATACTCTGTGGCCATTATGATAAACGTGTGACGGCCTGATGATGCAGGGGAGATCTTTCCAATTAGATCGAAGCCCCATTGCAAAAATGGCCAAGCGGACTGGACTGCCTGCAAGGCTTGGGAAGGTACGTGCATCAAATTGGCATGATGTTGACATTTCATGCACTTCTTGACATATGCGCAACAATCTCGCTCTAAATATGGCCAATAATAGCCCATGTGAAGAATGCGCTTTGCGATGGCCATACCACTAAAGTGGCCACCACATGTACCGTCGTGCGCTTGGGCAACTGCCCAAGTGGACTCTTGCTGGTCCAAACAACGAAGAAGAATTCCGTCATAGCTGCGACGATACAAAATGTCTCCTATCAAGACATACTTAGTCGCTTTTTGCTTGAATGTTCATTTTGCGACGTGCGTCAATCCAAAGGGAAGATTACCTAACTTGAGGTCGTCTCTAATGGGTAAATACCAGTCCTGTTGATCAAAAACCTCGATAGTATGAACAACCAATCCCTTTTGAAGTTCTTCCCTAACAAATGCTGAATGGGATAGAACTTGTAAGAATAGCGTTGTGTTGATATTAGTGGGAGTGGGGGAAAACAAGGACCCCCAGTTGGCACGTCTCAGACGATCTCGAATTCGAAAGAAATTATCCGAGGATGGTTCAATCTGGATCATGTGGATTCCTGGCGTCAAGTCTGAGCTTGCACGCTCTATCGCGGATTGCGATAAGGTTTTGACTTGAATAGTTGTCATATCACCGGAAAGGTCTTGCGGGATTAGTGACCCCAAGGAGGCCATTGTGTCCACAAAATGATTCGATGATCGAGGGAGTGCCTCGATGTCATACCACTCAAGTTTTGCCAGGAATTTGTCCACGAGGGCTTTATAAGACTTTAGAACTGGGCATTTGCATTGATATACACATTTGACTTGATTGACTATTAACAACGAATCACCAAAGATGTTCAATCGTTTGATGTTCATGGTGATTGTTGTCTGAAGACCTAGGAGCAAGGCTTCATATTCTACATTATTGTTGGTGCACTGGAAGTTTAATTTAAATGACAGGGGCATTGGAGCACCCTGCGATGTGAAGAATACAATTCTCATGCCACCACCTTGCTCACATTTAGAACCATCGAAGAATAGGGTTATGTCGGCCTGTGACTCAGGCTCATCAGAATCTGGCGATTCTGAGACATGGAAGACCCCATCATCGGGTAGTTCTATGACCAGAGGCTGATCGTCTTCAAGAGGAGCCTCTGCTAGTTGATCGGCTATGACTTGTCCTTTGATAGATTTTTGTCCAATAAACTCTATGTCAAATTCCGTCAACAACATTATCCATTTCGCCGTGCGACTACTATGATAAGTACGACTCATCATGTATCGCAATGGATTCTCCTTAGACACAACATACGTAGTGTTGCTCGACATGTAGTGGCGTAGCTTTTTGGTAGCAAACACCACTGCCAAGCAGAGTTTCTCAACGTATGCATAGTTTTGTTCGTAACTGACCAGGGTGCGGCTAAGATAATAAGTAGCCTGTTCCTTGTGAAATTCATTCTTCTAGGCTAGCATGGCGCCCAGTGCCACCTCAGTAGCTGAGATGTATAAGTAGAATGGTACTCTTGGTCTAGGTGGTGCCAATACTGGTGGCGAAGCCAAGTATTGTTTGATTTCATCAAAGGCTGACTGGCACTCGTCATCCCAATGAAATGTGACCCCCTTGTGCAATAATTTGTTCATGGGTCGACATTTGTCAGATAATTGCGCTATGAAGCATTTAATCGATGCGACCTTTCCTTGCAGACTTCTGAGCTGCTTGATAGTGGTTGGGGGAGCCATTTCAAGGATTGCCTTGACTTTCTTTGGGTCCACCTTGATTCCTCATTTTGAGACTATGAAACCCAAGAGCTTTCTAGATGTGACTCCAAATACGCACTTCTTGGGATTCAGTCTGACCTTATGCTCTATGAGGCGATCGAGAATCTTGCTTAAGTCACCGAGATGATCTAAGCACAAAAGAGACTTGGCTAACAAATCATCCATGTAATATTCCATATTTTTGTGCATGTAATCGTGGAAGATATATGTCATGGCACGTTGGTAGGTAGCGCCAACATTTTTAAGGCCAAAAGGCATGACCTTATAACAAAATGTCCCCCAAGGCATTGTGAACGCCGTTTTAAGTTGATCCTCAGGATTGATACGAATTTGATTGTATCCTGAGAAGCCATCCATTAGGGAGAGCATTTCATGACCTGTTGTAGCGTCTACTAGCACGTCGATGCTTGGCAAGGGAAAATCATCCTTAGGACTCACTTTGTTTAGATCTCAAAAATCGGTGCATATGTGAATCCTCCCGTCGGGCTTCTTGATGAGAACCATGTTGGACAGCCATGGCGGATAATCCACGCAGATGACAAACTGTGCATCCAACAACTTTTGCAATTCATCTTTGACCATCAAGGCCACTTTTGGGTGCATATTTTGTAGTTTTTGCTTTACGGGCTTGATTTTCAGATCAAGCATTAAATTATGCATGACTAGCTGCGGGTCTAGTCTCGACATGTCTCTACATGACCATGCAAAAACCTCCTTCTTCACTTTGAGAAGGGTAATGTATTTGGCTTGCTCTTCGGGGGATAAGCTTACCCCCAGCTTGATAATCTTTGGATTCGTTGGGTCTAAGCCGATGTCTACGTCAGTCGTTTCCTCGACTGACATGTGGGATCCGTCCTCCAACTGATGTGGAGTCGGGATCAAATGGATATCATTAGCTGAGTTTAAATCTACATTTGGAACCTCGGGTCCCTCTTTAGCCTGAAAGATATCTTGAGTTGTCCTTGAGGTAAAATGAAGCATTTCACCGAAAGGCCAGTACTTTGATGGTGATAAAGGTGAATTGAAGCGATCCCAGTCGATGGCATCTATGTCTAGATGCAATGACCATGATGGATCGGCCAGATTGCGGATGGGTGCGGTCAATTCAATGGAGATCATGTGGATGGAATGAATTTGGTCTCCATTACCATGGGTGTTATAGCTCGAACATTCTGGGTGCTCCCTATGCTCTAGATCTAGTTTTTTAGGGACGGGTATGAACGGATTAGCCCTATGTGCTAAAAGGAGGACGGGGTATTCCCTCGGTACTGATGTCATGATAGGATCTCGAGGTGGACGATGCTCATCATGAATTTGGAGCCATGGATCCAACACTTGGTCCCACCCTGTAGGGTCTACCCACCATTCATGCCCTAGTAGTATGCCCATTTGTCCCATTAGATCTTCATGAGTTAAAGGGCGATAATTCCATCGTGCATGTCTGAGATAGTCCATCTCAGTCTCATCTTTTGAATCACTTTCGGAGACCCAAAAATGTTCATTCTCTTCCACAATTGTTGCTTGCGACGTTGAAGGCTCTCCTTGTTCCAGTAAGTTAATCTGGTCCCATTGCGATTGTTCCACTCTTGGTGGAGGGACCTGATTCTTTTGACACTGTACTGATTCAACTGGAACCTCTAAGGGGAATAGCTTCAAAAAGATGTCCGAAAGCCGTTGATGTTCTCTTTGAGGATTAATGTCTGAAATTTCTCCTCTCTCTAGCAAAGGAGAGGGATTACTGTTGTTGCCAAGGGTGTTTGTTGACCATGGGAGGTAATCTCCCAATGTATATTCTGTATTTGGATTGGCATAAGGATCTAGTGCCAATCCCCCCTTGTTGCCTATTTCTAGGCCTTGCATATTTTTGACCAAGATGTCTAAGGGTAGGGGGTGGTTGAACCCTACTCTTGACTTATCATATGGCATCTGATATCTTGGTTGGCAAAGGACCCGCATCCCTTGCTCATATCTGCATAGCCCGTATCCATGCCAATTGCATTGGCCGAGATATTTTAGGGCAAAGTATGGGTTTGATAGATAGTTGATGTTTTCAACAAAAGGCTCTTCGTCTGCTTCCTTTTGTTTGCATGGTTCAAGACCATGATCAAGGCCCCCATACACAAAATTTGTTTGGTTTGGTGGGTAGCCTAGAGGAACAACTGTCCCTATGGGAAGGCGAGGTCTCCCCATGTATTGTACTGACTCCAATGCAGGGGTTGCCACAACATTTTGCACCAAATACTCTCCCAAGCCCGTATTGGCCATTTCAACAGTGATTGTTGATGATTGGGTGGGAGGAAACGGGAGTCCTTCCTGAGTCCATTCCATGTTCGGCATTTTAGGAGTCTCCGCTCTGCTGTGTGAGGTGTTTCTTCTATTGATACCATTGAAATTGTGGGCAACTCCTCTTCTAGTGGCTTAGCCTCTTCCATGATCTGTTTTCCCTTGTCCTTCTATTTGGCCATGACAGGTGGCATTGATAATGAAGGAGTAGATGATGAAGACTCACCTGGTTGGGATTTTGCCTTGTTTTGGTCACCAGTGGTGCCTACGGTATTGGACCACTGTTTAGATGGATTTAGCTGGAAATCCAAATGCGTTGAAGGGAGGGTCGATTGAGGTAGGAATTGTACCGCATTGCAATACTTGAAGGGCTCTAAGTCCATTGGGACTACATGTATTTCTCCTTCAAAAGCATACTTTAAGCACTGGTGAGCGATCGAAGGGACACACTTCATGTCCCTGATCCAAGGCCGCCCTAGCAGTATATTATAAGCCATTTCGCCTTCCAACACATGGCACAGTGTAGGTATTGTCTTTTGTCCTACCTGGATAGGCAAAACAACTGTGCCGACTGTCGAGCATATTACATTGTTGAAAGCTCGTAGTGTGTACGTGGAGGCTATGATATGAGAGGCTGGCAGCTTCAAATGTTTTAAGGCCGCAATGGTAATGATGTTACTGGACGAGCCAGTATCTACCAACACTCTCTTGTACGGGATCCCGTTGACCCGCGTGATAACGTGCAAGGGTGGATCTGCCATGTCATTCGATATTGTTTTGACTTCATCTTCTTTGAAGGTGATGACCGGCTCCGTACATCGTTTCACATGTCCCACGAAGTTGTTGAAAGAATTTGCTTCGTGAGGCTGTAATTCGATGGCTTTTAAAATGTCCATAAGAGCTTCCCTATGGGGTGCTGACTGTTGAATAAGCTCGTAAATGGATAGCCTAGCCGATGTGGTCCGCAAAATCTACGTGATTTTGGTCCGTATCGTGACCTCGGGTCTAGGCAAAGGCAACTGCATTGGGCGTTGTTGAGGCTACGATTTTGTCGAAACTTCCCTCGTAGCTACCTCGGGGGCAACTGCTGGGTACTTTTTGTTCCTTGTCACTATGCTAATCATTCCCACAAATCCTTGCATGGGAAGATTCTATCGCACCTCGTTAATTTGGAGAGGTTTTGTCTGTGCCTCATGGGCAGGCAAAGGGTCCTTGAATACCCCAATTTATTGATTATTTGGCGCTATGGGGTTGTCCACAGCCAATGTTCTATTGTCGATCAAATCTTGGATTAATTCTTTGAATTTCTAGCATCCATTCAAGTCGTGTCCTCTGCGCCTATGGAATCTACAATACAATTCCTCTCTATATCCCCTAGGCTTAGGAGCTTTAGGGTCTATAGTTTGGATTTTTGGCAGAGTGACTAAATTTGCCGCTGACAAGCGGTCAAATAGGGAGTCCCTAGACTCCGTGTAAGGGGTGAATTGTCACCTAGGGCGACATTGCTGATTCTGCTCCTGTCTTCTATTATATCTTTCATAACCAGGAGGCACTGCCTGGTAATTAGCCTTTTGGGGCTGCATTTCTTGCACAGGCGTGGGAACATTTATCGCAACTTGGTTAACCGCAACATGTTGTGGTTGCGTTGTCCCGATTTTAGTGGTTTTATTCCACTCTTTCTTTTTAGGCTTGGTGATTGCGCCTTCGCCTATTTTGATCTCTTCTATAACTCTGGATTGCGCCAAATCTTCTTCTAAGTTGGCGTATTGCTACAGCTGCAATAGCCCAGAGATCGATTTCAAGCAACTTTTTGCGAACATCTGTGTGAGATCAGACATAGGGGGACGGTAAGGTAACTTAGAAAGCAAAGCTCTCCATCGATTCTCATATGCTGCCATTGTTTCCTCCTCAAATTGCCTGAGGCTAGCCAGATCACTCAATGATGCCTTCTTCCTTGTGTTGAAGGCAAAGCGTTCAAGAAATGCATCTACTAATTGATCTAGGTTGCTTATGCTGTGTTTGGGTAATTGTGTGAACCAATCCGAGGCAGGGCCTACGAATGTGGTTATGAATGTTCTAAGCAACAATGCATCATTATCTTGGATGTCGAAGCATTGGCTTAGAAATCTTGTAACATGTTCTTGTGCGTCCTCTTCACCTTTAAAAATTGCCAATTGAGGAAACTTGAAGTGTTTGGGGTAAAGAGGTGTAGGCACTGAGGGATGCACCGGATGACTGCGGAGTTAACGTAATGTGGGTTTTTGATGCCCAACAGATTTTGTCTCCACAGACGCTAAATGCTCTAATAGCACTTGGTATGCATCGAAAGATTTTATTTCTTCCTCTTTTGTTTGCTCCCATTGTAAGTTATGGTAGACTGGAGGCCTATGAAGGGGTGGCCGAATGGCAGCCCTCCTGCCTTGATGGGGAGTTTCAACATATTCTACGTCTGGTTCATACTCCTCGTAAAATTCTTGAGGAGTCTCTGGGCGAAGCCTATGACCCTGATTGAATCCCTGCTGAAGGTACCTATCATTGTTTCGGGGAGTGGCCTCCCTCTCGGGTCTATAAGGTCTTAGAGGCAAAGCTTGACGAGGTCTAGGAGACCTATCCTGCACCAACAAATTATGCCTCTCATATTGTTCGGCTCTTTGGGTGTGAGGGGTTGGCCCCCTCTCAGGTAGTTCATAGTGTAACTCATCCGCTTCGTGTTGCATGCGCTCTCTATCCAAGCGGTGTCGATACTCTATCTCCTGATGACTTTGTTTAAGCCACATGATTTGGGCTTGATGGGTGGCATGTCTAGGGACTATCGGGTCAATTTGGTCTACCCAATTTTGCTCAGGAGGCTTAAGTGTTTCTCCTATGTGTTTGCCTCAATTTTGATGATCTAAAATTTCAATGGGTCGCTTCCCTCTGTCGAGGTATGCGGCATGTACTCGAGGCTTTGGCCTCAGTGGGTGATCATGATATCCAGTTGGTGCGGAAGCGCAAGGTTCCCGCGTTGTATGTTGTTGTCCTTGAGGAATGCGATGATATTCCTCGTGCTCCCTCTCATGGGTGTGAAAGGGGCGGGCGGAGTTAGCTCGCCCTGTGTAAGGAGCCCTACGCTCTGGATTTTATCTCTCTGTTCTGATGGGAGGTAAAGAAGGGATGCCATATCCATGTTGTCCCTCCAAATGGACAGTGTGCCTCTCTAGCGCTTCATCGCGCTATGGCCACTCATGTCTAACCTCAGAAGGTGATTCTCTATTTACATCGAGGTCTACATGTAAAGCGTCTTCCCGAAAGGGGCTGCTTTGAATGGGTATACCCCATCAAGGATTCTAAATTGGATTCTTTTGTAGTCCAGAATAAGGGCTCCTCCCCCCCTTTTTCAATTTCCCGTGCCGTTACCAACCTTGCTCTATATCCCTTAGGAGACCATTGAGAGAATAGGGTTATGTCAGCCTGTGACTTAGGCTCGTCAGAATCTGGCGATTATGAGACATGGAAGACCCCATCATCAGGTAGTTCTATGACCAGAGGCTAATCATCTTCAAGAGGAGTCTCTGCTAGTTGATCGGCTATGACTTGTCCTTTGATAGATTTTTGTCCGATAAAATCTATGTCAAATTCTGTCAACAACATTATCCATTTTGCCGTGCGACTACTATGATAAGTACGACTCATCATGTAACGCAATTGATTCTCCTTAGACACAACATACGTAGTGTTGCTCAGCATGTAGTGGCGTAGATTTTTGGTTGCAAACACCACTGCCAAACAGAGTTTCTCAACGTATGCATAGTTTTGTTCGTAACTGACCAGGGTGCGGCTAAGATAATAAGTAGCCTGTTCCTTGTGAAATTCATTCTTCTGGGCTAGCATGGCGCCAAGTGCCACCTCAGTAGCTGAGATGTATAAGTAGAATGGTACTCTTGGTCTAGGTGGTGCCAATACTGGCGGTGAAGCCAAGTATTGTTTGATTTCGTCAAAGGTCGACTGGCACTCGTCATCCCAATGAAATGTGACCCCCTTGTGCAATAATTTGTTCATGGGTCAGCATTTGTCAGATAATTGCGCTATGAAGAGTTTAATCGATGCGACCTTTCCTTGCGGACTTCTGAGCTGCTTGATAGTGGTTGGGGGAGCCATTTCAAGGATTGCCTCGACTTTCTTTGGGTCCACCTCGATTCCTCATTTTGAGACTATGAAACCCAAGAGCTTTCCAGATGTGACTCCAAATACGCACTTCTTGGGATTCAGTCTGACCTTATGCTCTATGAGGCGATCGAGAATCTTGCTTAAGTCACCGAGATGATCTGAGCGCAAAAGAGACTTGGCTAACAAATCATCCATGTAATCTTACATAGTTTTGTGCATGTAATCATGGAAGATATATGTCATGGCACGTTGGTAGGTAGCACCAGCATTTTTAAGGCCAAAAGGCATGACCTTATAACAAAATGTCCCCCAAGGCATTGTGAACGCCGTTTTAAGTTGATCCTCAGGATTGATACGAATTTGATTGTATCTTGAGAAGCCATCCATTAGGGAGAGCATTTCGTGACCTGCTGTAGCGTCTACTAGCGCGTCGATGCTTGGCAAGGGAAAATCATCCTTAGGACTCTCTTTGTTTATATCTCGAAAATCAGTGCATATGCGAATCCTCCCGTCGGGCTTCTTGATGAGAACCATGTTGGACAGCCATGGCGGATAATCCACGTAGATGACAAACTGTGCATCCAACAGCTTTTGCAATTCATCTTTGACCATCAAGGCCACTTTTGGGTGCATCTTTCATAGTTTTTGCTTTACGGGCTTGATTTTTGGATCAAGCATTAAATTATGCATGACTAGCTGCGGGTCTAGTCCCGACATGTCTCTGTATGACCATGCAAAAACCTCCTTCTTCGCTTTGAGAAGGGTAATGTATTCGGCTTGCTCTTCAGGGGATAAGCTTACCCCTAGCTTGATAATCTTTGGATTTGTTGGGTCTAAGCCGAAGTCTACGTCAGTCGTTTCCTCGATCGACATGTGGGATCCGTCCTCCAAGCGATGTGGAGTCGGGATCAAATGGATATCATTGGCTGAGTTTAAATCTACATTTGGAACCTCGGGTCCCTCTTTAGCCTGAAAGATATCTTGAGTTGTCCTTGAGGTAAAATGAAGCATTTCACCAAAAGGCCAGTACTTTGATGGTGATAAAGGTGAATTGAAGCGATCCCAGTCGATGGCATCTATGTCTAGATGCAATGACCATGATGGATCGGCCGGATTGCGGATGGGTGCGGTCAATTCAATGGAGATCATGTGGATGGAATGAATTTGGTCTCCATTACCGCGGGTGTTATAGCTCGAACATTTCAGGTGCTCCCTATGCTCTAGATCTAGTTTTTTAGGGACGGGTATGAACGGATTAGCCCTATGTGCTAAAATGAGGACAGGGTATTCCCTCGGTACTGTTGTCATGATAGGATCTCGAGGTGGACGATGCTCATCATGAATTTGGAGCCATGGATCCAACACTAGGTCCCACCTGCTTGGGTCTACCCACCATTCATGCCCTAGCCGTATGCCCATTTGTCCCATTAGATCTTCATGAGTTAAAGGGCGATAATTCCGTCGTGCATTTCTGAGATAGATCATCTCAGTCTCATCTTCTGAATCACTTTCGAAGACCCAAAAATGTTCATTCTCTTCTGCAACTGTTACTTGCGACATTGAAGGCTCTCCTTGTTCCAGTAAGTTAATCTGGTCCCATTGTGGTTGTTCCACTCTTGGTGGAGGGACCTGATTCTTTTGACACTGTACTGATTCAACTGGAACCTCTAAGGGGAATAGCTTCAAAAAGATGTCCGAAATCCGTTGATGTTCTATTTGAGGATTAATGTCCGAACTTTCTCCTCTCTCTAGCAAAGGAGAGGGATTACTGTTGTTGCCAAGGGTGTTTGTTGACCATGGGAGGTAGTCTCCCAATGTATATTCTGTATTTGGATTGGCATAAGGATCTAATGCCAATCCCCCCTTGTTGCCTATTTCTAGGCCTTGCATATTTTTGACCAAGATGTCTAAGGGTAAGGGGTGGTTGAACCCTAATCCTGACTTATCATATGGCATCTGATATCTTGGTTGGCAAAGGACCCGCATCCCTTGCTCATATCTGCCTAGCCCGTATCCATGCCAATTGCATTGGCCGAGATATTTTAGGGCAAATTCTGGGTTTGATAGATAGTTGATGTTTTCAACAAAAGGCTCTTCGTCTGCTTCCTTTTGTTTGCATGGTTCAAGACCATGATCAAGGCCCCCATACACAAAATTTGTCTGGTTTGGTGGGTAGCCTAGAGGAACAGCTGTCCCTATGGGAAGGCGAGGTCTCCCCATGTATTGTACTAACTCCAATGCGGGGGTTGCCACAAAATTTTGCACCAAATACTCTCCCGGGGCCCGTATTGGCCATTTCAACGATGATTGTTGATGATTGGGTGGGAGGAAACGGGAGTCCTTCCTGAGTCCATTCCATGTTCGGCATTTTAGGAGTCTCCACTTCTGCTGTGTGAGGTGTTTCTTCTATTGATACCGTTGAAATTGTGGGCAACTCCTCTTCTAGGGGCTTAGCCTCTTCCATGATCTTTTTTCCCTTGTCCTTATGTTTGGCCATGACAGGTGGCGTTGATAATGAAGGAGTAGATGATGAAGACTCACCTGGCTGGGATTTTGTTGTTTTGGTCACCAGTGGTGCCTGTGGTATTGGACCCTGTTTAGATGGATTTAGCTGGAAATCCAAATGCGTAGAGGGGAGGGTCGATTGAGGTAGGAATTGTACCGCATTGCAATACTTGAAGGGCTCTAAGTCCATTGGGACTACATGTATTTCTCCTTCAAAAGCATACTTTAAGCACTGGTGAGCGATCGAAGGGACACACTTCATGTCCCTGATCCAAGGCCATCCTAGCAGTATATTATAAGCCATATCACCTTCCAACACATGGCACAGTGTAGGTATTGTCTTTTGTCCTACACGGACGAGCGAGAACAAGCTGTGCCTACTGTCGAGCATAATGCATTGTTGAAAGCTCGTAGTGTGTACGTGGAGGCTATGATATGAGAGGCTTGGCGATTCAAATGTTTTAAGGCCACGGTGGTAATGATGTTCCTTGGACGAGCCAGTATCTACCAACACTCTCTTGTACGGGATCCCGTTGACCCGCGTGATAACGTGCAAGGGTGGATCTGCCATGTCATTCGATATTATTTTGACTTCATCTTCTCTAAAGGTGATGACCGGCTCCGTACATCGTTTCACATGTCCCATGAAGTTGTTGAAAGAATTTGCTTCGTGAGGTTGTAATTCGATGGCTTTTAAAATGTCCATAAGAGCTTCCCTATGGGGTGCTGACTATTGAATAAGCTCGTAAATGGATAGCCTAGCCGATGTGGTCCGCAAACTCTGCGTGAGTTTGGTCCGTATTGTGACCTCGGGTCTAGGCCTAGCTAATGTTCTATTGTCGATCAAATCTTGGATTAATTCTTTGAATTTCCAGCATCCATTCAAGTCGTGTCCTCTGCGCCTATGGAATCTACAATACAATTCCTCTCTATATCCCATAGGCTTAGGAGCATTAGGGTCTATAGTTTGGATTTCTGGTAGAGTGACCAAATTTGCCGCTGACAAGCGGTCAAATAGGGAGTCCCTAGACTCCGTGTAAGGGGTGAATTGTCGCCTAGGGTGACGCTGCTGATTCTGCTCCTATATTCTATTATCTCTTTCATAACCAGGAGGCACTGCCTGGTAATTAGCCTTTTGGGGCTGCATTTCTTGCACAGGCGTGGGAACATTTATCGCAACTTGGTTAACCGCAACATGTTGTGATTGTGTTGTCCCGATTTTAGTGGTTTTATTCCACTCTTTCTTTTTAGGCTTGGTGATTGCGCCTTCGCCTATTTTGATCTCTTCTATAACTCTGGCTTGCGCCAAAGCTTCTTCTAAGCTGGCGTATTGCTACAACTACAATAGCCCAGAGATCAATTTCAAGAAACTTTTTGCGAACATCTGTGTGAGATCAGACATAGGGGGACGGTAGGGTAACTTAGAAAGCAAAGCTCTCCATCGATTCCCGTATGCTGCCATTGTTTCCTCCTCAAATTGCCTGAGGCTAGCCAGATCACTCAGTGATGCCTTCTTCCTTGTGTTGAAGGCAAAGCATTCAAGAAACGCATCTACTAATTGATCTAGGTTGCTTATGCTATGTTTGGGTAGTTGTGTGAACCAATCCGAGGCAGGGCCTGCGAATGTGGTTATGAATGTTCTAAGCAACAATGCGTCATTATCTTGGATGTCGAAGCATTGGCTTAGAAATCTTGTAACATGTTCTTGTGCGTCCTCTTCACCTTTAAAAACTGCCAATTGAGGCAACTTGAAGTGTTCGGGGTAAAGAGGTGTAGGCACTGAGGGATGCACCGGATGACTGCGGAGTTGACGTAATGTGGGTTTTTGATGCCCAGTAGCTTTTGTCTCCATAGACTCTAAATGCTCTAATAGCGCTTGGTATGCATCGAAAGATTTTATTTCTTCCTCTTTTGTTTGCTCCCATTGTAAGTTATGGTAGACTGGAGGCCTATGAAGGGGTGGCCGAATGGCAACCCTCCTGCCTTGATGGGGAGTTTCAACATATTCTACGTCTGGTTCATACTCCTCGTAAAATTCTTGAGGAGTCTCTAGGTGAGACCTATGACCCTGATTGAATCCCTACTGAAGGTACCCATCATTGTTTCGGGGAGTGGCCTCCCTCTCGGGTCTATAAGGTCTCGGAGGCAAAGCTTGATAAGGTCGAGGAGACCTATCTTGCACCAACGGATTATGCCTCTCATATTGTTCGGCTCTTTGGGTGCGAGGGGTTGGCCCCCTCTCAGGTAGTTCATAGCGTAGCTCATCCGCTTCGTGTTGCATGCGCTCTCTATCCAAGCGGTGTCGATACTCTATCTCCTGATGACTTTGTTTAAGCCGCATGATTTGGGCTTGATGGGTGGCATGTCTGGCGACTATCGGGTCAATTTGGTCTACCCTATTTTTCTCAGGAGGCTTAAGTGTTTCTCCTATGTGTTTGCCTCAATTTTGATGATCTAAAATTTCAATGGGTCGCTTCCCTCTGTCGAGGTAGGCGGCATGTACTCGAGGCTCTGGCCTCAATGGGTGATCATGATATCCAACTGGTGCGGAAGCGCAAGGTTCCCGCGCTGTATGTTGTTGTCCTTGAGGAATGCGATGATATTCCTCGTGCTCCCTCTCATGGGTGTGAAAGGGGCGGGCGGAGTTAGCTCGCCCTGTGTAAGGAGCCCTATGCTCTGGATTTTGTCTCTCTATTCTGATGGGAGGTAAGGAAGGGATACCATATCCATGTTGTCCCTCCAAATGGACAGTGTGCCTCTCTAGCGCTTCATCGCACTGTGGCCACTCATGTCTAACCTCGGAAGGCGATCCTCTATTTACATCGAGGTCTACATGTAAAGCGTCTTCCCGAAAGGGGCTGCTTTGAATGGGCATACCCCACCGAGGATTCTGAATTGGATTCTTTTGTAGGCCGGACCGATAAGGCGGTATGACCAAGTCCTCGGGGCTGAAGCGAAGGTGACTTGTGCACGCTTCTTGTGTACCTTCGGAGCTTCTGCCCTTGATTGGGCTTGGCTACGGGTGTACACCATTGCGGTGCTTCTCTACTATCTAAACAAATTTTTATCTTGTTTATGATGATTTTTCTTTTTGTCTACACTAAGCAGAAATGAACACACGCATACACAAACTATGATTATCTCTTTTAAGGATTAATAGTGTGTCCTAAATTGGTTTAGTGCATTTTGATGTTTTGTTTTGTTTTTGTAGGTTTTGAAGAACGTTCAAATGCATTATGATGGCTCATATAACTCCCAAAACGGTAGCCCCTTCAATATACCAACCAGGCCGATATACCAACCTCTCTATATACCCGCCCTTACAAGAGGGAGACTATAGGTACGTGAGAGCAGAAGGTACATGGTACGTAGGCGGTACGAAAGGGGTATTGTCCTGTTAATGGCACCTACCATAGAAGACTTATCCTCGCATGCATGGGAATCACCCCAGCGACACTCGGTCAGCTTTCATCAGGATTTACGCCTAACAACAGTTGACAATCGGGGAAATGGATGCAAAGCTAAGCCAAGGTGGTGATGAACCCATCGTTGGTCTTGCTCAAGGGCTGGGGTCTTACGACCAGCTCCTTGGTTTAAAATTGTTGCATGATGTGTGTGTGATTCCTTTTATTTAGAAAAATGAAACATGCAGAAACCACTACTTTCTTTAAGCAACGCAGAATTTGAAAGAAAATAAAGAAACAGAAAAGCAAAAAAATAACGAGAACAGTTTAGAACCCCTACCTCTTCTCCTCGCCCAAATCATTGTTTTCTGATCTTCGGCTATGAAAAGTTGCGAGATAGGAATTCGTCCCTTGGTGAGACGAATTACAGAATAGAATTCGTCCCTCCTAGAGACGAATTTGAATTTATCTCGGGGTCAGACGAATTTCAGTAAAGCAATCGCCACAGTCAAGGACGAATAACAGTCAGAAACCAAAAAAGGTACCTGTCAAGCACAAAACATAAAAATTTGATCAGTTTTTGTGATCTTAAAAATATGGGACAGGGTCCCACCATGATCGCCACTAAAAGCATGAGATTTCGGGTGAAGGAAACACTAATTGCGATGCATTCAAAATCAAATACGCTTAAGTCCTAAAAATGTAGAATGCATGAAATGAAAGAGACGCATTGAAATGAGATACAAGCAAATGGAGAAAACACAGCCCTTTCATTAAATTCTCTTGATCTCTGTTACAAATACGCCTCCTCCCTTTTCAGGGGCTAGGAGCGTTAAAAGAATTTGATTACAATCGAGACTTAAGGTTCCTCTTTCCACGTGCCCACACTTGAAATGGGCGGGCCAAGATGATGCCGCCGTTGATGTTGATGAGTCCTTAACCTCTGCTGCTCCTCCTGTGAACAAAGAAACAACGAAGATGTCAGTAGCACCTGTTGCAAATAGTAAGTGTTTGTTCTCTAAAATCGCCAAAAGATGCATGTAAATAATTAGCCAAATCGATAGACAAAATGACTCTAAATGACCTGAAAACCTGATAGAGGACAGAAGACATCACTAGAGGGCCACTACCATTGAAATAGTCGGCCAATCTACCTTCAACTAGAATTCGTCCCTGGGCAGGACGAATTCTGACTGCTATTCGTCCCTGGGTGAGACGAATTCTACTGTGTTGGAAAAGCCGAAGTGGTACTGCTCCAATGTCAAATCCTGAGACCTCCAAAACACCTAAAAATAGAGGGGTTATGTAATTGGGGCCATTTTGGGATGACCCAGATGGTCGGATTCTCCCAATTTGGCCTCTATCCTCGGGAATTTGATGTCGCCACTTGCAAGTTAGTAGGACAACAAAGCGACAAAATGCATGATAAAATCTGATCAAAATGTTATGAAATTGAAGCTATGAGTTAACCAAATAGAATAACATGAGATGCAACCTAAAACAAATAATCTAGAATGCTTTTGGAATAAAACTTAGAAAGTGCGGGGGTGCCCAAGTGGGCCTCCCATCGTTGGCACTTGATCTTGGCGCCAATCCACTAGGGATGGGCCCAAAACCTCTTAGGATTGGGATGTCAGCAAATTGGTGGTGTAAGGTGGTCAAATGTTGGATTTGGGTTGGATCCACGCTTCCAAAAGCCACCCAATAACCTCCCTTGCAAAAGAGATTAGTGGATGTGAGAAGGTGAATCAAAGGGGATGCAAGTGGGTAATCAATCGGACAACACTTCGTTGCTTGAAATCGCCTCCAATCTATCTTTTGGGTGAGAAAATTCCCACCTTTTATAGACCCATGGGGTCTCTTTTGAGAGGGAAGCATAAGCGCCATGTGTTGGTCATAGGTGCCATGTGGCAGTCATGTCTTCCCATGAGGGAGGGGAGTCCTCCATGACTTGGGCTTTCATAACTGCCCTTGTGACAGTCCTCTAATGGCCTATCTGTCCACCCACACACGCGTGCGAGGCAGGAGTCATCAACTGACTGTCCTGGGCTGCCACTTGGCGCCATTCTTCTTTTTGCCCGTTAAACTTGGAATTCATCCCTACGGTGAGACGATTTCAGAATTCGTCCCTGGGTGAGACGAATCCCAGTTAGTATTCGTCCCTGGGTGAGACGAATACTGAGCAAAGTGTCTAAATGTACCAAATTGCCTCTTGACCTTACAAAATTGCTATGAAAGTGGTTAGGACCATTGTTTGACCTCTGAGGGCTGCCCTGGGGGCTGTGTTTGTCAAAGCGATCAGTGTTTGCAGTCACATAATCGGATTGGTGCTGTTTTGGTGTCTACAAAACTTATTAAAGTTTTCTTTACAACTATATTATTTGTCAATAAGTTAAACCTATTAATATTGTGATTTATTTTTTTTCAATAGTATTTTTTGTTATTACAATAAAAATGTCAATTTTTTTATAAATATATGGCTTTTCACAATATATAATTATCATATTATAATGTAATTTGAAGGCAAGGACATGAAATGGATATCTTTATGCTTGTAAATTTTTTACAATTTCACTTGCATTATAAAAGAAGTTTTACAACACTTTAAGCAAACATATTTAAGTTTGGTGTACACTTGTAATAATTATAAAAAATAATACTTAGAAACTATTAGATCCTTCTTCAACAACATTTTTTATGATAATATATTATTGTGACTATGAATGTCTATTCTATTAAATCTTTCTTGAACGAACATGTTTTATAATAAAAGATTATTATGACTATAAATGCCTATCCATATGATAATGTTTTTTTTTTTTTTTTCTTACTAAATATTATTTTCATAATAGAAAACTTGATCATATTAAAATTATTAATTTTACTTAATATTTAATTTTATTTTTTAGTTTTATTATTCGTTACAATTTCATCTTCACTAACAAGGGCTAATAATAAGGTAGAGATCATAAGGAATATATAATGTGTTAGGACCATATAGAGAGGATATGAAAAAGCATTAGATGATGTCAAGTAATTTTAGAACAATAAATTTGATCTTAATTATTTTAAGATATGAATAAAATCTTGAATTACTTATTACGATGAAATAGGCTATACCTATAATCAAGTGAAAAGTAATAAATTATCAAATTATAACTGCGTATCTTAATAATAATGTCTGGCGACATCGTTTCTAGATTTTTATATTAAAAAAATTAAGTTAAACCACAGGATAGATAGATATAAATGAACTATTACATTTCCTTTTTCAAAAATAAATAAATACAGACTTCTCTGAGGCAATAGTACCCGATTTTTGTTTCTGGGTGGAGGTTGGATGTCTGAAAATAAATGACTTCGCACAGAATTGTAAACTTCCTCGTCCCCCTACAACAAACCAGGAACTCTCTTTCTTGCCCTTCGGTTGCCCTTCGATTTTAGTAGCTTGTAAGGTAATTAAGTTTACAACATACCATTCAACCAAAAGAATCGAGAGCTAAATTTGATCAAAATCGACTCTCATTACACACAAAACTATCCAACTTCAACCATTCAACCAAAAGAATCGAGAGCTAAATTTGGACAAAATCGACTCTCATTACACACAAAACTATCCAACTTCAACCAAAAGAATCGAGAGCTAAATTCGGATGGTTATATATGAAGAATGTGTCAACACCTCCGCAGATGACAATCCCTTGTCTGCACTATTTGAAGTATTAGCCAGACTACTGAAGGAGGGATACGGCCAAATGAATGGCGGTCTTTGACGTGGAACAAAAGAAGGCGGCATATTCTTCGCCAGAATCTGCGTCACCTGTCGCATCGTCGGTCGATCTCCTGGACATGGAGTCGAGCACGCCAGGCCGACCATCAGCAAACAAAACACGTCGTCCACGTTAACATTTCCATCTCTCGGCATAACCGCCCGCCCGTCCGCGGCGTCCATGAGCCGATTTTCCCCGTACAATTTCCAAACCCAGGTTACCAGATCGGGCTCATCCGCAATCCTTGGGGGCCTCCCGCAGGCCACCTCGAGGGCCACGGCGCCGAAACTGTAAACGTCCGACTCGGCCGTTGCCCGCCCCGTGTGAGTGCACTCCGGGGCCATGTACCCGAGGGTCCCTGCCACGTTCACCATCGAATACGACACCCGGTCTCGCTCCAGCAGGCGGGCGAGCCCGAAGTCTCCGAGACGGGCGTTGTAGTCGGAATCCAGCATTATGTTGCTCGCCTTCACGTCGCAGTGAATTACCTGGCTGCTGCATTCCTCGTGAAGATAAAACAGTGCGGAGGCGACGCCCGCAACGATGTTGTACCGTTGTTCCCAGTCCAGCAACCCCTGAAATATGTGCTTGTCCAGGCTTCCGTTGGGCATATGCTCGTAGACCATCATGAGATGGCCCTTTTCGTGGCACCAGCCCAGCAGTGGCACCAGGTTTCGGTGGCGGAGCTGGTTGATGATTCCGATCTCCGATACAAATTCCTCCTTTCCTTTCTCCGAGTCCTTGAACATAAGCTTGACCGCGACCGTGGTTTTTTCCTTGGGAAGAATTCCCTTGTAGACGGCTCCGAATCCGCCTCGCCCCAGCTCCGACGCAGCGCTGAAGTTTTGGGTAGCCTTCTTGAGGTCTGCGTATCGGAACTCCCGCGGGCGCCCCGGTAGCATGTCCAGGGCCCGCGATATGACCGCTGCTTTCGCCTGAGATCTACGGTGCTTCACAAACAGTGCGGCGGCAACTACCGTTGCAGCTAACGCCGTCGGCACACCGACGCAGAGAGCTACGATTAATTTCATGTCATCATGAGAGCCTTTATCATTTTCGATAGGTGGTTCTTCGACTGCGAGGTTCCAGGAGAGGACGAAGAGTAGTTCCGTGGTATTGCCTGTAGAAGCGGAGAAGCCAAAATAAGCACTTTGATCCAGATCTAGAACGCTGGATAGATCGATGGAAAGGGACAAGCTGGGGTGCAACGGTCTTGGAGCCGGCGACCTTGCCACGTAAACGTCGAGCTGCTTTGCGCGGCCGTCGTATTGAATCCACGCCACGATGTTGTAGTCGGAGCCGCTCTTTAGATTGATCTGCGCCGGATCAAAAGACACAAGCTTCGTAGAGTTTATGTTATTGACATTGATACCCACGTGGTTCCCGTCGGGATCATTGGTGCCGGCATTCTTTTTGGTATCGAACTCAACCGCTACCATCTGATCGCCGGTTTCTCCGTTGGTGGAGGAATTGAACAATCCCAACCACTTGCCATGGCTGTTAGCAGGCATTTCCCTCAGGACGGAAGAAGTAGCAGAAGCTATGATAAACGCGAGGCCCTCGCCCCCAGGCTCTATCAAAGGCACCATATTGAAAACGAAAGATGATTTGAAAGAGGCTACCCGATTTTCCAATTTCGAGGATTTTGTCCATATTCTGTATCTGTTTCTCAGTATCACTCTTCCCGCTCTATTCTGCAACGAATATATCGCATTCTGATCTTGTGTGTTCGGAAGGACCTGTAAGGCGTTTAAGGCTATGCTGCCGTTGTTAAGAAAAGAGAAGTTACCCTCGACGCCACTACTAAAAGTCGGAAAACTGACGAAGTTATGAACAGAAACCGCGTTTCCTACTAAGAAAGATCTAATGAATACAAAAACCATCACTTCAATGAAAACCATCGCATCGTATCGTAAAAGAACTTCAGGGTGACACTGGCTACAAGTTTCTTTACAAACCGGTGTTCACAAAACCTGATGTTGTAGGCCAACCATAATTTGATAGTGCTAAGAAACTAAGAGGAAGTCAAAGTGGAGTAGCCAGAGTCGTGGTGGAACGAAACGTCCGAGGAATTTGAAAAAAACAACCGGTGTTTTTGCCTTGGTTGAAATTTTGTTTAAGTTTCCTAGGCCGGCTGCAATTGGAGCGGCTACCAGAATAAATGTGAAATTATCATTTGTTATTTTGTAGTCATATATACACGCTGTCTTTTATAAAAATTCCACCATGGTGGAATCTTACTATGTAAGAGAAGCAGCAAACATATGGAATAGGCTACATGCCCACAAATCGAAGGTGTCCACATCATCTTAATTGCTCTCTGATATTCTTGTAAAAATGGCTAAAACCATCTTAATTGCTCTCTGATATTCTTGTAAAAATGGCTAAAACCGTCCGTTGCGGTAAAGATATTTTAGATATTTTAAACTTAAACCTGGTCAACAATGGATAAGGCTTGAAAATTAATTGTCGACAGCGAATGATAGATACAAAACATTTACTTGACAAAACCCTAGAACTAGAGAAGACGGATGTCACGTGATCTAGCTGTTAAAGTGATCTAAAATATCGGCATGTTATGTTCTTTTTAACTTCCAGATATGGATAATATATTATTTGATTGTGGACCGTTGACCGTTGAACGTTAAAGTGATGTGACTAAAAGAGTTTGAATCAATTTAAACGAATTATTTCGTGTCACCCAAAACTTTTTGCAACAAAGAACTGTTGACGTATTATTTTTTCTTTTTAATTTTTTTTACAGTTTATATATTATGTTTAATTTAATCCAATCTTATAAATAAAATTAAGATAATTTTATAATTTTTTATATATTATAAATAAATATTTTTAGTTTATTAATTTAATTTAATCATATAAATAAAACATAAACATTTTTAAATTATATATGTATTTATATTAGTTGTTGAGAATTTTTAAAATTATTATATGTATTAAATGGCATGAATTTAAATATTTAATTGATTTTTTATTTTTAATAAAATGATCTCTTCAAAATATTATGTACTTTATTAAAACATTGTTAAAAATTATGATGATATAATATAATTTTACTTAGTTAAATACTTTCATTATATAATTTTTTTTGTTGTTGTGTAGGAACCTGTGTGAGGGCAAGCCACTACAAACCCACCTATCATTTTGGGTAATTTTTTGAATTAAAAACATAGGTTTTTATGAGGATCCCCATCCCTTGTACCATAGTTTGAACTTGGGTCTTCTAAATGGAAACCCAAATATATATCCTTAATATTCTTCGTGAGACTGCTTTGACCATATACTTATGTCAATATAATGTCATGACTTAATATAGATGTGATTAGTTAAATATTATAATAAAACTATGTAAATAATACATAATAAGAGGATGATGATATTACAATGATGACATAATATGGATGTGATTTAATGAACATCTAAAAAAGTATAACTTAGAATACAAAAAATGATATAATGTGCATGTAAAAATAATGTAACATGATATGAATTGCATGTTGTTACAACATAATAACTTAATATAATATAAATATGATCTGCTAAGATAAAAAAATTGTATAAACATTATGTATATTACACTACCTTATATTTTATGGCACTCATGTTGAATACAATGACAATACAAAGGAGATATAGTAAATATATCCCTAACATAATGTGAGATGATTGATTGAATATTGGAATAAGATGACATAATATGGATGTGATTTATTGAATATCAAAACAATAAAAATATAATATATTATAATATTAATATATTACAGAGGAGATCATGTTTATTTGATGTGTATATACTCATATGTAACAAATATCCACTCAAACACATACAACCTTATTCCTTATAAATTTCGAACCTTCTAAAGGTGTTTACCTTTAGACCAACTCAAATTGTAATGATATAATTAAATACTATAACAACATGATAATAAAATAATAAAAATATAATAATGATATAATCACAATGCAGTTTTAGTAATATATACTACAATTGCAATATTTTTTTTGGTTATTAGAGGTTCTTTTATGTATACAAAATTAAATTGATATTAAATTTTAATATTATAATACTTATTTTTAAGAGCAATAGGAAAAATAGATAACATTGTAATAAATTTGATGACAAATGGTATGCTCTATTAAATTAGTGATCTATAAAACATTAAGTTAATTGAATATAAAATAAATATATGAATAACATAGTGGTAGTTCATACACTCAGATTCAAACCATTGCACAAGGATTAAGACTTTTTAAAATACTTGTCACCTTAACCTAAAATTTAAATCTTATTACAACATTAAATTAAAATGTATTTAAACTTTAAGAAATCCAAGTTCAAATTAATAACACTTATACTCTTTTAAACAAATACAAACCTTTTTAAAATCTTATATTTACCTTAATAAAAATTAATTAATTAATCTAAAATTAATTACGTTTAGTTTTTTCACTCACATTGCCAAAAAAAAAAAAAACAATTAAAAAATAAAGGTTTATTTAATTAAACATCAATATCATAATTTCATTAGTAGATAGAAAATGTTGATTGAGTTTGAATCTGAGACTTATACGTCGTTCTATTGGCACTAATTTGCGCGGAAACGCAAGCAACAGAAAAAGTTTACGACAAACGGAACATAAGAATTGCCACCTTTGTTATTTCCACGTATTACAACTCCAGAAGTACGTGAAATAATGCAGAGTCAAGTTATGATTGATGTGCATATATTTTTAGTTACGATATAAAAGACTTAGCAAATGTATACAGGAGAATAACTTATACATGGATTAGTGTTAAATTTTAAGCTGTAGACAGCTCGATTATGTGTCTTTTCAGGTTCATGTTTTTCTCGGATAATTATAAAATTATATTAATTAAATTATATATTTTTAATATTAAATTCTATTGCTTTAGTAAGAATATCTTAATGACAAAAGTTAAGATAAAAAGTAATCTCTAATAAACTTAACTTTTCAACTTTTTCCGAATTACTAAATAAAAATATTCTTATATCTAAAATATGTCTTGAATATAATATATATATTATAATTTAATCATTTCAATTAATAGTATATAACTAAAATTTGATAATATATAAATATCTTTAACATGCAACAGATTTTATATGTTCACATTGTGGATGCCTCCAAATTTTGATATCTACCTCTCATATCCACATACTTTAAATTTGAACGTTTATATTAGATATTCCGCACCCTATGCGTCATACAACGTGAAGTATTGATTTACTATTTTCACTTGAATTTAATATTAATAGAAATATTTTTATTAAAATTTTATAAATATTAAAAAAATTATTTATGATAATTTAATGAATGATAGTTATTTTATTCTATGTTTTTTAGAATGGTATTTTGTAAGTGCTTGTTTATCTTATAAAATATGAATAAAAGAGTTTCTTAAGAAACACTCTTTTGACATCTTATAATGTGTCACCAAGCATGAAGTTCCTGTAAGTGTTTGAATCATATGTTGCCGTTAGTTCTAAATATCTACGTTTTTCATATAATCAGTACAAACATAATCAATTGAAGATGTAAATCTGATGTCAATAAAAGAGTTTCTTAAGAAACACTCTTTTGACATCTTATAATGTGTCACCAAGCATGAAGTTCATTTATTTGGTTGAATCATATGTTGCCGTTAGTTCTAAATATCTCAAAATACAATACGTTTTATAATCAGTACAAACATAATCAATTGAAGATGTAAATCTGATGTCAAGAAAATGAGATTTAATTGCCATGCATAATACTTCAATATATGCCTAAAATCCAAATAACAAATGGAAATGCCTGATTTGTTGAAAATAAGTGCGTAGATATAGTCAGCTTGGAAAAAGAAACACGTGCATTTTAGACCCCAAATGGCCAAGCTATGCCTTGGTTGCTAATCAGGAATGACAGGGAGACTGAAAATTAGAGAAATTAGAGAGAAAATAAAGAAAAATTTACAGCATAACTCCATACATCATGAAAAAAATAGCTATAATTAAATATATTCATTGAAATTTTGAAAACAGAGTCTTAGGGCAAAGGTATGGCCTCCAGAAGTCCAGGTCATGAAAATTGCCTACTGATTTATGATTTATGTTTCCTTGATATCCTTACAACTGGCAGGTCTGAGAAAAATCTAAATACATTTCGAACACCATATTGGCATCCTTTGGATGCATCGAATGGTCAATTTTGTCCCAAAATGGATAAATTCTTCAGAAAATGCAAGTCCAGGTCAAAGTTTTCTGGGGCCTGAGCTAGAAAGCAGAGAACTCTATCTGAAAACTGCAAGCAGAACCCTTCAGAGCTGAAGAATAATGTATGGAGAATGATTTATCATAAAGGTCTAGATTTGTGTAGATCAAGCTTCAAAAACAAAAAAAAGGTGAAAGAAGCCTACCACGAGAGATCTGTGCCACAATTACAAAACAAAACAATCAAAGAACGAACAAAAGGTTGAAAATGTGTTCACAAACATGCAAGACCCCAATAGGATATCGATAACTTTATTATTTCTAACAATATTGTAAAAATGGTTAAAACTAGGCTGCAATGCAAGATAGTCCTGGTCAGCAACGGAAAAGGCTTGAGAATCAATTACTGACGAGAAAGGATACTCTCTGGGCTGCGCTTTTAAAACTCAACTTCTTTCAACTTACAATTAGTGGTATTTTTGACTTCGACGCAGATTACGGGATTTCATCTTTATTTCCAAGAAAACAGGCGACAGAGGTGGTCTCCTTATGCACATAGAAGAACATACATAACAAAAAAAAGTCTTCATGTAAAAGGTATACTATTAAAGCGGATCCAAATTTTAATATAGGATATATCATTCAAAATAAATAGTTTGTGTAAGAATTAAAAACTAAGAAGGCCATACCAAGAATATGCTATTAGATTATTAAATAATATAAGATAAATGTGTTTTTGTTGAAAATTATATAATAATAATAAAAAAATTATAATATAAATGGATTTAGTTGAATATTATGATAATGTAATAATAAATTTATATGAATTTAAAAATAAATGTAAAGTATATGCTACTTGATTATAAAACGATATAAGATGAATGTGTTTATGTTGAAATTATACAATAAAAAAATATTATCAAATAAATAGATTTGGTTGAATATTATGATAATGCAATAATAAATTTATATGAATTTAAAAATAAAAGTAAATTGGTTTTCAATATGTAAATGAATATGGGTTATATGAAAATATGTTGTTTATTTAATGTGTATATACATATCTTTAACTTATCTAGTTAAACTTATACAACTTTATTCCTTTAGAGTTTAAACCTTGCTAAGGTATTCCCCTTTAAACCTACTTTGATATAATTAAGTACTATAATAACATGATAATAATATAATTCAATACAATGATAACATAATAAAATGTAGCTTTAACAATATAATATAAATAAAATATTTTTTAAAATAAAAATAATATATTAAAATATATTTAAAAATATATTTTTATATACTATATATTCTTGAAACTTGGTATTTACATGTTCTAAATTTGAACATTTATATTAGATAACATGTACCCACTTCCTGTACACACAACCTTAATTCACATATACTTTATTTTTCATGTAATAGCTCATTATTTTTAGTTAATGCTAACAATATTTATAAAGATATATTTGATAATTTTATAAATGGTAGTTATTCCACTTCATCCTTTTTACAATGATATTGTTAATCCCTATAAGGGTCATCAATTCTACAACACTTTGTTCCCTCTTTAAAAAATAAATACTTAATATATTGACAATTGTAAACTCAAGTCTCTTTGCCTTATTATTTTCTTGCTCTATCCTTTGCCTTTAGTAATATCTATGCTCCACATTAACCTTTCTATAAAAACTTGATATCTATTTCAATAAAAAATTAAATCTACACTTCTAAGAAACAAGGTCCAAGAGTTGCTCCTATTAAGTAACAACAGTGAATTACATAATGCTATAAAACTCATAGTTTTGACTTAGTTAAATTATTTTAATATAAATTAATAAATATAATTTCTTGTGAGAAATATCATAGTAGTATGTCTTTGAATTTTCATGGAAGAAATCCAAGTTCAAACCCTAGTACAAGGGGACCACGACCCTTTCAAAACCCATGCTTTAACCTAAAATTTATTAAACTTATTTAAAAAAAAAACTTCAAAAATATAATGTTGAGCTTGTAGGATATGTTTCACCTCTTTGATTTAAATTAAAATATTCCGTAAAAGAGCTAACTTAATCTAAAATTTTCCACAACCATTCTAAAAATAATATATAATTTTTTTAAACTTATCTCTAGAAATATTTTTTATTAAATTTTCAAAAATAATGTTGGTGTATCATCTTTCTAGTGATTTCAAAATGGATGGTGGTTCCCTATATACTCATACAAACTTAATTCACATATATTTTATTTTTCATGTATTGACTTATTATTTTTAGTTAATACTAATATTAGTAAAGATATATTTGCCAAAATGTACATCATCCTATAGATATTGTTAATACTATTTATGATACATAAATGGTAGAATTCGGGTCCATCATTTTTACAATTATATATCATAAGTACTTGTTTATCCTAGAAAATATCAATATTCAAACTCCTTAAGTGGCACTCTTTTGAGTACTCATAGTGTCTTACAAAGCATGAAGCTCTTGTATGTATTTAAATTATATATAGACCTCAATATTTTAGTTCTAACTATATCAAAATATGCTCTAAAAAGAGATTAACATATACTTCATATTCATGTAATTGAATTGTTTGTGCATTTTAGAATTAGAATAAAATGTGTTTAAAAACTTTATTTAAATTTGTTATATACACCTATTAATTAAAGGTATCCTTGAAGATCACAATGTGCATAGTAGCAGGCACTAGAGAAAATATCTAAATAATGATCAAATTTACCACTAAGCATTTTGGACCATGGAGCAAAATACAAGAGTTTTCAAAGTATCATGTCTATGTTAAACATTAATGTTTAATTTCCATATGTGGAAGACTCTTTTATAGGCAATATCCTATATAAAATATACCTAGAAACATGAAAACTTTAAAGTTTTGACAAATAATGTTTTCTAAAAGCAATTATTCCAAGTCTTGGGAGATGATTATGAGTCTTATGGATAATAATATAATAATAGTGTATTATGTAACTATGAAAGAAGGTCGTAAATTAATTAAATACTTATCATTGTAGTGGCGTTCTATCTCACTACCACAACACATCCATTTTACAAAGTCAATGAAAGCAAAATATAATATTAGAAAGAATAAAATCACATGAATAGTTTGAATAGAAGTATACATAAATACATATATCAAGAAGTATATTTATTAAAGTAAAGTGATCACATGCAATTTTAATGAGAATTTTTTTTTCGTTTCTTCAACATCAAATCGAGTTTGATATCTAATACCCTATTTTAGAATTGTTGTTTCAAATCTATTATTTCTAATCCATTATTTATGATAGTTGGACTTAATCCATTGAGTCCAATGACATTAACACGATGTTGTACCAACCAATCAAAGAGTAACTCAAGAAAGCATAAATATTAAGCAATAATAGGGAAGAAATCACCTAATTTGCTAATTGATGATATCATCCAATTAATAAAAAATCAAAAAGAATATTTAATAGTTCTAAATGGTTTTGAATGAATTAAAATATTTTCAATATTGAAGGGTCATGCATTTAATTGAGTTGTGGAGACAAATTTCACTAAGTTTGCAAAAGGTAAAACTTCATCATCTAAGACCTTTTGATATAATATTCTTTGGATTTGTTCCTCACATCAAGTTGAAGATACTAAATAATTTTCAAGCCAAAAATTCCATGATTTGATCCTTCAATAATTGAAAAGGTTTGTTTATTTTTATTTAGTGTATTATATTTTAGACATAAGTTAATCATTTGATACTATTTTTCACTAAAATCAATGATGAAAGGGGACTCATTGGTCATGTATCTAAATTTACTTGATAATTCAATTAGAGGACCACTTTAGCTCTAAAGAATTATTTTCAATAATTTAAAATTATTATGGTTTTAAATTATCCAAATATGACAGATTTTGAGTCATAGCATTTTAAAGTATATTGCACTTCTATGTAATTTTTTGGTTAAAAATTTGTCTATATGATGTGTCAAATACCTACAAAAAATTAGGCAAATGCATCAACAACCAAAATAAATTGAAAAAATATTGTATTAAGTGCGAATTCATGGGTTGGGTCTATTCAAAGATTTTGATCTATGATAAAATGACATCAATATAGTCAATCATGTAAATCAATGAGATGCAAAAAATAGCCTCATGAAAGCTTACTAAACCATTGGATCAACACCATAAATATAGTAAAAAGACATGATTTAAAGTAATCAATGTCAAATATTTAATAACCTAAATACCTAATTCATCAACCAAGCACATGAGGTCAACCCACAACTATTGATCACTAAGTGGTAACTATTGTAACCAAAACATAAGGAATCTAAATTTTTATAAAGTAAAGAAGAAGAATATATTTTAGATAATTAACATATGTTAAATTTTATAATACATTTCATAAGTTAATGGAAGAGTAATATTCATCATAGTTTTTGTATGAGAGGATAAAAATAAAAATAGAGGATTAATAGAAAAATAATAGACTGATACCTTTAGGATATACAAACAATAATCACATTAATGTCACCTAGATGTAATGGGATAGGTGGTTGAGTGGCATTTGGTCAAATAATCAAATTAATAGTTGTATAATCCAATTTGACATAACTTAAGGATTTATGGTTAATTATAGGTTACTTGACCCCTACCTATTACATACTAGGCATTAAATAGGTTTAGTGAAGGTTATCCATAATAATGGTTTAACCAAGTACCATTAGAAATAATTATATCACATAGTAGCAAATTATATATATAGTAATACATTTTTAACACATCCACTATGGGGATTGAACCTCATCGATAATGTAAGTGGTGTCCTTCCTGGTAGACCACACTCATGGTTACCAAATACCCTAGAACTAGAGAAGATGGATATCATGTGATCCAACTATTAAGTGACATCTAAAATCGAAATTATAGGCATGTTGTATTTTTTAATTTCTAGTGAATATGAATGATATATGATGGGATTGTTGATTGTTAAGTGATGTGAAAACTCGTCTATCTATCTATACTCTAATATTTAATTTTGAAATGTTTAAAATCCATATAATATGACTAGTTTAGTCTTATCCCATAAATAAAATGCAAACAAACATTTTTGTTGTTTTATATTTATCATATATTGATTTTCATGTTTTATTAGTTTAATCTTTCCACGTAAGTAAAACTTAAAAGTTTTTTTATTATATATTAATATATATAAGATATAATTATTATTCACAAAAAATATAGTTATTATATTTATTGTATGGTATAATTTAAATAGTTAAAATTTTGGATTTTCAATTAAGTGAACCATTCCAAAATATTCTATAATCTATTAAAATATTGTTATGAATTTGTTACATAAGATGAAAATATGATGATATATTATATATGGATGATGATATAATATAATTTTGATTAGTTGACTACTTTGACCATATAGTTAGTTTGTGCTTTTTGATTGCTGTTGGAACTCTTCATGGGTTTCATCTCTTTTGTTCCACTAAGGACCAATAGGACCCCCTATCTGCTATTGAATATGTGAATTTATTTTCTCATTTCGAGAGGGTAAATTTGGTGCTAAAGCATATCCTCAATCCCTAGTCTCTTGGAATATTTTGCAGGGGTCAAGAAGACCCCCTATTTTTCTTCTGCCCCTTAGTGGACGTCCTTTCTTTAGCTCTAGAGAAGCCCTCCATGGGATGGATGTGTGAATAGAATGTTGCATGGACTTTAGCTTTGGGATTTTCCAAGGCTTTAGTTATCATTCTTCTCTTGGTCTTCCATTGGCTAGATGTGCTTTGAGAGACCCCTTATGGAGGGAATAATTTCAAAGTTAATGATCTTGCTTTGTAGAATTATGGTTAAGGCTTTTCTATAGATATGATTGATGGTTTTTTATTGGGATCGGTATTAGGAGTGATCCCACTTGTTGGTCGTTCTAGAGATACCCCCTCGAGGGAGAAAATTTTCAAGTTTTAATTAGAGTGAGATTCCGTTACTTAGGCAGGAATCTCCTTTTTTTTTATTTTTTGCTTGTTCGGGCCTTTCCACCTTGGTGCCTCTTATGTGGATCCTAATTTGATTTATGTGAATGATCTCTTTGTGTGTCCTTGTGGGATCCCTATTCTATTTTTAGTGGAGGCCCTCTCCAAGGGCTTTCTCTCCTTTTAAAATATATAGGGTCCCTTTTAAAATCCCTTCCACCAACCAATCAAAAAATAATAATTTGGTGATGATTTAATATAATATGATTCATTGTATACCATAACAACACAATGATATATAGTATGGATATAGATGTAATTCATTACTACCATGACACCATGATAATATAATGTATATGTGATCATAACATAATATGGATATAATGAGAAATTGAGATAGTTGTGATTTTCTCAAGACTATAGTGACATAATTATATTATAAAAATATTATGATTATGATATAATATGTATGTGATTTATTGAACACCCAAAAAATATGATACAATGAGAATATAATAATGATATAATAAGCATGTAATGGTAATGTAATAGTATGTGAATTGCATGTCATTACAAGATGATAATAAAATGTAATATAAATATGATCTATTAAGATAAATAACTTTTAAGATCTATAAGCATTATGTTCTTATCTAAAATATATATGTAATATGATATACATATCATATTTTAATTATGTATTTGATATTTTATATATATATATATATATATATATATATATATATATATATATATATATGAGATCAAAAAAATTAAGTTTACATGGATTTTTAATAATGTATTTGATATATTAATAATACACTAGTAAAATTTGATAAATATATATGTCACATCTTAATTCCCAATTATTCCCAATTATGAAAACTAAAGACTATTATGATACCTTAAATTTAAACATTTATACTAAATATCTCATACCCTATACATCATATAACCTTGGCATAAATTATTTGTAATGTTTTAAGTTATTATTCTTAATATTAATAAAATTATCTTTACAAAACAATATAGACAATGTTATGAATATCAAGGCTATTATTCCACTACTGAATATGGATTATATTATAAATATTTTTAAAATTATTAATAATAATTTAATAAATAAATTTTTATTTCACACCATCCTTTTACAAAATATAAATATTTATACTTCTTAATTATTTTTTATTTTTTATTATTCTTTTTATATATAAAACTTATAATGCGCTATTAAGGACAAAGATCCTCAATGTGTTTGAATTATATGGTGACCTTAGATCTAAATATCTCAAGATATATTATAAAAAGACTAACATGCACTTCAATAAGGTGGAGTAAGATTATTTTTATTTTATAAAGAGACTGAAATTACTCCAATGCATTTTTCGTTTAATCACTCCAAATATAGTCAGTTGGAGAGGTAAATTTTATTTGAGCAAAATGAGATCTAATTGCCGTGATACTTTAATTGGCTAAAGTCAAAGAAAAAAAATGGAAATACCAAATTGGTAGAAAGTAAGGGTATACTTTGGAATTTCTAATAAATCTTTATAATCGATGTATAGTTATATATATATATATTTTTTTTTAGTAAGGGTGAAAGTTATGTTTATTAATAGGGAATTAAGAAAAACACATAAAATTGAGTTTGAACCTTAGACCGTCTACCAAAAAATCAAACCTTAAACCATTACACTGTCTCTAAAAAAATTTGATGTTGCATTGTGCTAAAACTTAGACGCCTATCAAAAAAACCAAACCTTAAACCAGTACACTATCTCTAAACCAATTTGATGTTACCTTGTGCTAAGGGTTTTGTTGGGCATTGGCTCTTCTCAAAATGAGTTAGTAAAGTCTTAAATTTTTAATGCCCTTAGAAATTTTAAATATTCGTGTTTCTTCCTTTAAACCCTGCATTTCGTTTTTGGTCCAGGTTATCAATGGTTGAGGATTTTTATCGTTTGCGCAAGAGAGATTTGTGGGTTTCATAAATTTTTTTATGTTGATCTCCTAGATGGTTTTTATGCTCTAGATTTTGTTGGCCAGTATTTCTAGTGTTGTTTTCTTAAACCGTCTATTCAGAATATGGGTTTTTTTTGTTATGTGCTTTGTTGGATGGATTTGTTGATCATGATGACATGATTTCCTTGTTCTCCTTTCATGTTAGATGACAAATGCTTCGGTTTGGATGGTTTTTATTTGTAAATTTATTTTAACCGGTAGCATTTTTGTTATTTTACTATTTTTCTTCATTGCTTTAGATTCTCGAGCACAAGGTGGTTTGACCATAGGACAATCTCTTGTATTTGTTTGATAAAAAATTAGGGCTTATTTGCTAAAAGGTTGTTTCATTGGATTTTCAAGTTTGATTCATGAAATTCAATTGTCTTTCATAATGTCTTATTGCTAAATCTAAGGTTTTGGGATGCCTTTCAAAACCCTACTTTAATAGGTTTGGGAATCCTTTAAAACCCCCTTCTACTATCAATAAAAACAAATTTGATATTGCCTTGTTAATTAGGTTTGATTTTAATTATTCTGATCAAAATGATTCAAAATGATTTGATACTATATTGGAAAGCCAATGTCAATGGTAACGATATGTTATATTCATTAGCCTCTAAGTTAGAAATATACAATTATCTCTGCCAAGTAAGAAATGTGATATATAGTTAAAATTGTTTTTTTATCTTTAGTAAGGTGAAATCTTGTTAATTTAAAATGTTTGAATTAAGATAATCAATAAATAAATAAATAATTTGTTAGAATAAATAATTATTCTTTTAAGTTTTATTAGGATATATTTACTTGAGTTACCACTCTTCAATGAGTTCGGTGAACTCTCATTTTATCCTAGTTCAGATTTGATGAGTTGTTGTAATCCAGCTACTCTAAAAAATCAACTTTACTATTTATAGATCAATGAAATAAAACAATAAGTATCATTTTTTTGCATAGTATTAGAGCTCTTCATAGAGTCCACCATGGATGCCGTTGATGCTGCCAATAGCACTCCATAGGGCCCACCAAATCCAATAAACTGGGGACGGTGAAGAATCTCTCCAGTTCACAAGTTTTCTACCAGTGCCCGAGCCCACGAGAAAATAGTATTCATTATTAATTTTTTTTAATGGGTTGAGCATGAAATTAAACGGCGCATCATGGAATAGGAAGAAAAGTAGTAGATAAGTATCCGGAGTTAATGGCAAGCTTGAAATAATGTTTTTTTGATGGAGCTGCGTCATCGTGAACCTAATGGAGCTGCAAATATATTTTGACATGATTGAAACTCGTTTGCCAGTGCACGTGGATCTGCGAGCAGGAATTTTTTATGGTCGCCGATTGTTGTCTCGGGGCCTCAAAATCTCTTTCTAACATGGAAGCCCGTAGTGAGCAGACTCCACATCCGTTGCTGCTGATTTTTCTGCCTGGTTTGTTGGAGGCAGCGATCGTGGTGCAGGCTGGGTGAAGCAGTTTGAGCTCATGAAGGCCAATTTCAATCGCGTATGGCACAGCAATTAACAAACCACCTTCAAAAAATGTGCATCCAAAGAAACAAATGTTGTTTTTTTGACCATCCCGGAGACATTATTTGACATTTATTCATTTTACTGTTATGATGAGGAGTGACTGTAATGAGGAGCTACTTGTGGAAGCAGCGTCCGGCGGAGATGTGACTTGAGATATTTCAGTTTGGCGCGCTTGTGCAGGTCCCCAAGCTTGTGCAGGTCCTCCAGGATGTGCGTGCTTGTGGCAACTGTTGTTTGAAATGCAAACCACATGTTTTTTCTTAATTTTTTCGTGCTGTGTTCGTGCCAATAAGGAGGACAACCCTATTGAGAGCAGTATTTTTTGGACTTTACTAATACGGCTGTGCCATTGCAAAAATCGTGGAACACAGTCATCATGGTAACTATGTGGTGCGGCCCCTTCTTAGTCATGATCCCGTGCCTTGTTGTGCTCCGGTAACATTGATGTGAGGATTTGCTTGAAAGCTACCCGCCAAAGTCAGATCTCAGAGTGGAAGCAAAAACAAAAAATGAAATATTTGAATATTCTCAAATGTGCAAGTTCTCTCTCCGTACCAAGACTATCATAAATCGAATCAGCAAACCGTAATCCAGTTTCTGTGAAGAGTTCAATAAATCTTCTATGGTCAAAGCAGTGTGATTTAGATGCATGTGTTTTTTTTTGAAGGCCCAATCTGGAAGCGAACATCACAGTCTCGCATTCATATGAAGCTTGAAGACTACCACATAAAACTTCTTGCTCCCTGTTATGGTGGTCTGCGCACACCACCAAGTGCTCTTTTGCTGTTCGAGATTGCATGTTTTGTCCAGTTCAAGATTGCAATTCCAATGGCGTGATGGCGTTCGCGAATGAACTAAGAGATGTTTTGCAGGGAGTCTCAGCTGACGATGACAAGAGCTAATTTGGGTTCCACCATGTGCGAGCAATGCTGGTCCAATTGAAACCGTAAAAGCCAGATATTTCAATTAATGTTGTGCGTGCGTCTTGTGTGGCTGCAACTGTTTCTGTGCTTGCCATAATATATTCATTGCTCGTCATTGCATATTTGGTATAGATATGGGTGAGCTTACCTCCGTAACTGCCCATGAGCACCTCCTAGCATTAGCACCACCTGCCGCCACCACAAGTGTCTCTTACACAATACTCTATGGTATCGAAGTTGGTTGCATGCTAAAGATAACCACAAACTTGAGTCATGGACCCTGCTTCACATGGCCCGCCTGGGTCAGTCTCTCACATTGATTACGTGAAAATCATCCAGGCCAAATCCGCCAGATCTAGCCGCGCTTCCGACACAAGGAGAACCCTGTCCTGTTGTGGGATGCGGAAGGTGAAAGCAAACGCCAGGACTGTAAAAGTGGAGGAGGCAGAAGTTTTCATCTTCTAATTGGCATCGGATATTTTTCTGCTGAGTTTGTTTATGGCCGTGATTTCCTTGTGAACGGAGACATGTGAAAGCAACACTTCAATGCACCCTTTGCGTGTGTGAAAGATCAGAACGTGCGTGAAAGCAATTCTTCAATCTCAAAGTTTGACTGTGTAGTACTCGATAGCGATGATTGTCGCTTCATCGAAATCATATGCTCCTTCTGGCGGTGGCTCAATCCATTCTGCAATTCCCCAGTGGTTGCGGGGCTGTGAGCCATTTTTTTAATTTTCTGCTGAACACTGATGTGTCACAGTCACTGCAAGAGCATTTGTTCGCTACAAACGGAAAGCGTTTGAAGTAATGCTGCCGGAGATCGCAGGAGTGGAGCTTTGGAAGAAATCGCTTTTTTATTTGCTGTTTCTTTTTGCCTGCGGAAATACGTGAAGAAAATTCTGGTTGCCGAGTGATGCTATAATGTTTTGCCGTGGTAAACAAATAAGAGTCATTTGCCGGAGCAAACGGTTCACGAGTTTGAGTTTTCTGGACGCCTGAAGAATGGCGAAACAAGTCGAACTTTCCTTGTGACTGTTGCAGTGAACGACAAGTTGAAAATATCGTGACTGTTATAGTGAACGGATCCCGCACCTGCATAGTTTTTTGGACCATTTAAATTTTTAACACCTGTATTTGCAGAGACAAGGGTATTGCAGCCGAGCTATGGATGTTACCTCCAACGATTCAAGGCATTCAAGGAATCACAACGATCTCTGGTGATCAAATTCGGGGTGCCTGTCAGAGCATTGCTACCTGTGAAGAAACCCATAGACGTTGTGTGTTATTTTGTATTATGGTCTCAGTTTCAATGTTTACTAGCGGCAGTAGCAGTGTGGAGTCGTGTTTGGGCCCCCATACTGCACATCTTCCCCTGACCTGCACTGCAGCAAAACAATGGCACAAATGACCCGCAAATCTACGGCGTGCTTACTGTCAGTGCAGTGGGACTCTCATGGCATATTTTACGCAGGTGACCGGGCACAGTTTTTGCAGTGGATGTCATTTCTGATGACGGCATTTTTTATTTTAGAGTGCAATGAACTTTATTTTGAGTGGGGTATTTTATTTAAAGAGGTATTGAAAACCTTTAAATTTTTTAAATACCTCATAAATTTTAAAACAAAAAAGGGTATGGCTACTGTTTTAGTATCTCACTTTTAAGTGGGAAGGGATATTGGCCATTTTCTTTCCACAAGAAAGTAACTGGTCCACATGGTTAATTTATTTTCTTCTACGAGAAAAATTTTAAAATCATGATCTATTTTCAAGATTTTTGAATATTTCTTTGTGAAGGAAAAGAGAAGATGATTTTTATTTCTGCAATGATGAATTTGTTTGACATTCAATATAGGAGTATTTATAGTCGTCAGAAAGGTTTTTCCGTGCTGGACAACATGATGCAGTCTATTTTTAGTTTTGAAATTGTTACCCACACTTTTTTGTGGCTCAAAAATATTGTAATATGGAGTGCATTCTCGGTTGAACCCGACACTCCCAGCATTGGTGCCCTTGTTTTGTTGTTTGTCCATTTTTTGGACTTTATTTATCAGCACATTGTGTCATTTAGGTGGAAACCACTACTTATGCTTGCGGAGTCAATTTGGACATCCCTTGTGATTCTTGTGGTTCTTTCCACACTATCTTCACACCTTTTTTTTGTGAGACACATTGGTTTCGAGAGTTTTTTAGTGACCTTTTTTCATGGTTCACAACCTTGATCTATGTCACAAGCACCAGTCTAGGAGTATGATTTCATTCATTTTGGTGATGAGTCTCTATTTTTTTGAGACATCTGATGGGTCCTTTGCAGATTTCTTGATGGAAGTTGTCCTAGAGGGGTTGAAGAGGACATCTTCCTTCCTTTTCATTCTCCAGGCACATCTTCCTTCTTCTTCTTCTTCTATTTTGGAATATGGTTTTCTCCCTTGGGGTTTTTTAATCATTCCCTTGTTTTGTTGTTTTTCCACAAGTTTTGGACCTTATTTCATCCCATTGTGCTCATATAGGTGGAAACCACATACTCATGCTTGTGGAGTCATTTTGGACTACCCTTGCAATTTTTGTGGTTCTTTCTCCATCCTATCTTCACACTCCTTTTTGTGAGACACTTTGGTTTTTAAGGGAGTTCTCTTTGGTGATATTTATTCTTTTTGATCACATATTGTACATGATTACCTTATCAGGCCTTGTTTTCGGGACTCATACTTGTGGATATGCCACTTGTTTTGTTGTTTGTCCACTAGTTTTGGATATAGTTATCAGCCCATTGTGTTCATATAGGTGGAAACCACATACTCATGCTTGTGGAGTCATTTTGGACTACCCTTGCAATTTTTTGTGGTTCTTTCTCCATCCTATATTCACACTCTTTTTATAGACACTTGTGGTTTTTCATCATCTTTCAGCAGATACTTTTTGACCACATATTGTACATGAGTACCTTATCAGGCCTTGCTACCGAGACTCATTTATGTGGCTATACCATCTATTTTGTACATGAGTACCTTATCAGGCCTTGTTGCCAAGACTCATTTTTTGTGGGTATGCCACATCTTGTTTATTCCTTTTTTCAATGAGGACAATCTTTGTCATTCGAAGACATGCCTCTTCCTTTTTGAAAGATGGTTTTTCCCATGGGGTTTTACCATATCTTAAAAAAGAATCATTGTACATGAGTACCTCATCAGGCCTTGTTTTCGGGACTCATTTATTAAATTCACCCCTAACATCACTTAAGGGAGGTATTAGAATCGATAATTATTCTCTTAAGTTCTACTAGGATAGACTTACTTGAGTTACCACTCTTTCATGAGTCAGGTGAACTCTCAGTTTATCTTAGTTCAGATTTGATGAGTTGTTGTAATCCAACGACTCTCAATGATCAACTTTGCTATTTATACAAAGTTGATCCATGAAATAAATCAATCAAGTATCATATTTTCTAACATAATCTTTATTAATTAATATATTTTTAAATAAATAATAGTATATATTATTTTAATATACAACTTCCTTGTAAATTAAACTTTTAAAAGAAAAATCAAAATAACTTTTCTCCTATTTGAACTATGAAAGGCCAACGTATTACATGCATAAAACCTCCACATAATCGTAGTTTTGGTTGTTAAAATTAGGTCACATCTCATGGTAATTTTGGTAAAAGAATTGTTATTAGAAAAATAAAATAGTAGTAACACATAAAATATATATTTATATTTTTAATATATATATTTATAAAAAATATATAATTAATATTCATAATTCTTTAGGATATAAGAGATTAAATTTTGTTTTTCATTAAGGTTATGCATAGATTCATAAATTCACGAATATTAGCATTTAAAAAAATATAAATTGACGAAATTTGGGGACCTTAGATGTTAGCTCATTCGCCCAGATTTTTTGAGTCCAAAAATTTTTAGGGGTTGGCTCATTGCATGTTGATAATAATATTACCAAATTTTGTTTTTATATCACCATAACTACCACCTAAATTGAGGACCCTTTTTGTCTTGAAATTATTAAATTTTAAAATTATCCCACAAAATTCTCCTCTTGTAGTAGTATATAACCTAACATGACAACCATACCCATGACAACCATACCCATACATGAGTAGTTTGTGTATGCTGGATTGTGGAGTAGATGCAAAAGTGCATCTAGCCCAATCTAGGTGCACTTCTAAAACCGCATTGTAGGTCAGATGCAAAAGTGCACCCAGACCGCATCCGATGCACTTTTTACACCTAACCCACAATTCGAATGCAAAAGTGCATCCGAATGCAATTCGAGTGCAAAGAGTGTCCTAGCCCAATCTAGGTACACTTTTACATCCAAATTATGGGCCGAATGCAAAAGTCTAATCGAACTACATCTGGGCCACTCTTTGCACCAGGCTCATAATTCAGATGCAAAAGTACACCCAAACTACATTCAGGGCACTTTTTGAACTCGAACGAGGTTGGATGCAAACAATGTCATAGATATAGTATGGTTGCACTTTTACATTCATTCTAACCCAGATGCAAAAGTGTTAGGTGCAAAAGCGCCCTGGATGCAGTCTAGGTGCACTTTTGTGTTTGACCGAGCCTAAGTGCAAAAAGTGTCCTAAATGCAGTCCAGGTGCACTTTTGCATCTGGATTGCAGGCTGGCTGTAAAAAATAGCATTGGATGTTGTTTAGTGCACTCTTGCATCTAACCTGTAATTCATCCGTAAAAGAAAAAAGTGGATAGTTCCATGGAAACCCAAGGGGTCAAAGGTAAGCAACAAAAAATGACTCTTTTTATTTTTTAGACCTCCTCACAACTAGAACCAAAAATTCAAAAAACTAGTATGACTTGATATTTTCCAACCCATAAAAAACTTTGTAACCAAGCATGCTCGACTGGAGTAGTACTCGAATGGGTAACATCTTAGGAAGTCCCGATTTACACCCTCTAAGATGATTTTTTTTACTAGGTTATAACCCAAGTTCATCTACACCCTATTTTGCACCTAATCCATGTATGAACTATTTTTTGCACCCGGTTTACGATTGGACCCTATTTTGATCATAGGACTATTCATTACACTCATGAATAAAATGGTGTAGTAGAAAGAGAAAATATGCTAATAATGGAGTTAGTTTATTGATAATTCTTGATAAGGTACTAGATCATAGGATTTGAGGTGATGTAGTCACTTATGTAGGATATATCATTAACAACCAACTAGGATTATTCAAGGTATGGAAACTTTTGAGAAGTTAATAGGGGATAAGTTAGATGTGTGTATGTTTCATGTTTTTGGGTCATTAGCATGGACTAACATACACAAAGATATTTAGAAAATAGAGTCACTTAAGAGGCATAAGTGTATATTTTTGAGATATTCTAATATCTCAAAGCAATATCATTTTAATGATCCTTAGAGGCATGAGGTGTTGATTGGAAGATATATATTTTTTATGAGATTCTTCCAGCTACTCCTTCCACTCCATGTATTTATTGTTTAGCTTCTTATTCCTTTAATTCTCTACCTATTTTAGATCTAGTAGTTTTTTTAGATATATTGAGTGGTTCCCTCTCTATTAAAGCATATTCCTTTTCTAGTACTTGTTCACTTTCTATAAATTTGACTCCATTATGTATAGTTTCTCAGGTAGTTTCGTCTTCCCCTAGAACAAGATAGGATGAGAAGGATGATTTAGTTTAGAATACTCTAATTTTACATGATGAGGTGAGTTGTGATGAGTTAGGTTATTCTATTTCTATTTTTATATTGAGATGGTGTAGGATACTCATGCTTCTTCTAAACATCCCATCCCCAAGTGGGTTAATAAACTTATGAAGGATGCACAACCCATTTTATTCCTTGAGCAACATTGAAGATCTTCATATTGAGATTTGAAGGTATTCCATTAACAAGATCTTGTCACCTACTCCCTAGCTAAGAGGAATACTGAATAGGTAGATGCCATGAAAGCATAATATGAAGCACTAATTAAGAAAAAACCATGGGAGTTAGTTCCTCTTCCATCAAGGAGAAATATTATGGGGTGTAAGTGGGTCTATAAGACCAATTATAAATTATATGGTCATATTAAAAAGCACAAAGTACATAGTTTTGTTAAGTAAAAATATCAATTAGAGGGAATGGACTACATTGACACATTTGCACCTATTTCCAAGATGGAATCCATCATAATGATTCTTTTTATTTCAATTTCCCATGTATGGAAGGTGCATAAAGCATATGTGAAGAGTGATTTTATCCCTATAAAATTTTAGGAGAAGATATATATGCAAAAAATACCTAAATTTTATCTAGAGGGTCCTATTACATTGCTAAGTCACTTGATGCAATCTTTGTATGGTCTTAAGCAAGCTTCGAAGTCTTGGTTTGACAAAATCTATTCTTTCTTTCTTGATTATGGATTTAAAATGATGTGAGGTTGAACATGATGTTTACATTAGATATTATGATGAGGAAACTATGATGATTGTGTTGTATGTTGATAACCTTCATATCACAAAGATATTTACTACTTTTATTTGAGATAGGAAGACATGGATTTGGTCCATCTTTGAGATGATAGATTTAGGGTTCTTGCACTATATTTGGAAAATCATATGATAAATTAGAGTTTTTAATGATAATTTATCATCCCATGTATGCTTTAGATCTTCTTTAGTAGTGTAGGATAGGAGAGTTGTAAGACTGCTTAGACACCTTTGCATCAATTTTGAAATTATAATTTGATTGTACACCACCTTTAGTTAATTCCACACTATATTCATCTCACATAGGAGTTCTACTCTATCTCACTCATACTAGATTGGATATAGCATTTTTATTAGTTGTTGTTCTAAGTATATGCAAACTCCTCAAGAGAGTCATTCATAGATATAATAAATGAAATATTAGATGGGAATTCATTGCACTATTGGTTCTCCTCCAATTTTGACATGTTTTTTAGATGTTGATTGGGAAGGTGATTTTGATGAATGACACTCCATCATAGGCTTTGTGTTCTACTTGGAATCCAATCTCATTTCATGGTATTCTAGATACCAATCCACCATTTCTTACTTTTCCATGAAGGCTAAATATTGTACTACAAATGAGGAAACCAAGCATCTTAGGTTTATTGCATCTCTCAAAGTTCTTAAATCCCTCTTGACTATGATAATTGGAGTACTATTAAAAATTTTATAATCTAAATTTTCATCAAGGAATGATGAAAATTGAGATATGGATATATATTATGTGATGAATTACTGCTCATGGGATGTTAGATTGAGTATTTGATCCTTCGTTGGAGTAGATAGAAAACATTTTGACCAAAATCATGCCAAAGGTCACTTTTATGCACATGTGATAGGTTCTTAGGGTGTTAGAGTGTCCCTAAGAGGAGGATCCAACATAAGGGTCTCTATCTATCCCTTATTCATATTGAGATGGGGATGTTGAAATATGTGGTGTTTAATCTTATCTTGAGACCATGGTCAACTTTTTGTTATGTTTACCCTTTGGGCCCATGTAACCCATGAAAAAGGTGTTTATTGTAAATTTTTAGTATGTTATTCTTGAGTATCAATCTTATAACCCTAACCTAAAGGTAATATGTAGTTGGTTATAAATATCTCTCCTCATAAATACTTTTATTATTGGTTTGATGGTAATTTTTCTTCTCTTTGAGTGAATATATTTTGATTTATATGAACACCCTATCATATACTATTTTTTTATAAGTTATGTATTTATTTTGACAAGCAATATTGAGTAATGTATGATTCCATATATTTTTAAAACTTTTATAAAATCTAACACCAGTGTCACATGACATGAAATAGAAAAGAGTGTTGAGGGTGGGATGCATGAATTTAAGAGGTAAGACTATAATGGAACTAGCCTTGCATTCCCCATTGTCAAATACCTAATAACAAGATAAAATTTATTTAATTCTTGTTTGTCTAGCCTAAAATGATTGTTGAACTTCAATATATGGATATTTAGACCAAAACCGTTATCAATTAAAATTTATTTCATGAATTTATTATTGATATGACCTATAATGTACAATGGAATATCTTTACTCAAATAGGATTGGGGAACATTATTCTTTTGAAATTATATATTAATTTGAATAAACCTTGTTCATCCTACTATGGAAGCAAATTCAATAGGTTTTAGGTCTTGAGTAATGACTTGGTCACTCATTATTTTGATTAAGATATCTCTATACACTAGAGAAGACCTGAGAAGATCAAGAAGAGATATATTAGCCAGGGTGTTCTCAAGTTGCCTAAGAAAATCAAAAGCACCTATATACACGGTACTATATTGAATGATTAAATGTAGTCCTTTATGTGGAGAAGTTTATTTTGAACAAAATACCAAAGGGGGTCTTAAAGGTTGATCAAATGGTTGATTTTTACATTATTATCTTATTACAACATAAATGTGAGAGATATGATTAATATGAGAGGAATGGAGTGTAACCAACATCCCTTGGTTTGGAGGTGGTACATTCTATAATTAATGTTGTGTGTTACATTTTGGTTTTGATTATGGTTAGGCAATGGATTTTGGATATTTTCCAATTTTTAATTGGAAGAGGGTTGAGAACCAAAGCTATTAAAAATAATTTGGCTATTATAAATAAGGTCTTGGACCATATTCTTGAGTCCCATGCATATTTCATGACCATTAATATAGTAGTATAGAGGATGAAAACTACCATACCACATACAATTCTTGGTTGGAAGGACTAGAAACCGAGGTGACCACGGGGTTGTGTTATATTCTCTACACTTGGGGGTTTGGGGATAGAAGGGTTCAAAAAGAATGATATAAGGACTCTCTTCAATTATGGGGTGGAAATTTTCAATGTGTATATTAAACAAATGCCTATGTTTGGATTTTTCAAAATCTAATCTATGAAAATAAAAGAACAATACAAGCAAATAGAAATGCAGGCAAACATAGATTAAGCCTAGTATGATTTTTGATTTTCAATTATGAAAAAATGCTAACTTGTAATAAAATAAGCCTTTTTATTTTTAGTAAGGATTTTTTAAGAGAATGCACAAATTTAACCCTAGGTAGCAAGCTATATGATTTTCTCTTTCAGATGCCTAGAAATAAAATCAAATAATTTTTATTTTGCTTATGTTTTAGGTTTTGAATAGAAATAGACCCAAGAAAACATAAAATAGCCTAAAATATTATCTATATCACTTATTTTACCTAATGATTGATCCTAACTTTAACTTGTGTCCATAATATCCAAAAAAATCTAAACTGATAAAACAACTTCATAAAAACCCTAGAAATTTTGGTTAGTGTTTGGGGGCCTACTTAAGCCACTGTGTAATTGAGCTTGAAGGTGCATCAGTCAAGCCCATTTGGTCATTTTAGCTGACCATTAAAATTTGAAATGATCTTAACCTTTGGAAAAAGCACAATGAGATATGATAGCATGAAATAGTGAACTAGATGCAAATAAAATAAACACAATTATGAACAAGTATGCAACTAGATATCTAGGGTTTTTAGGACAAAGTGGTTTCCCCCAAGTTAATGTGATTTAATTCAAATGAAATAGAATTATAGAAGCTAAAATAGAACAATAACAAATGGTATGTAGTTAAAAAGATATATGTAAGCCAAAACCCTAGGGCCTAGGGATAAATAGTTACCCCCAAGATTATATAGATGAAATTTATGCCCTATAAATTATTAGGCATGGATTCAATAAAAAAAGGGAAAAGAATGAAAAAATGTGCAATAAGAAAAATTAAGGATTTTTTTTAATCTACACCCTATAGTAGATGGGGCAAAAATTTGCACAAGGAGGCTAAAAATAAAAAATAAATGTAAAAATGTAACTATAATACATAGCAAAATGATTGAAAGGCTAAAAGAATGCAAAAAGACAACGTAATAATCTTATAGAATTAAGAGCAAGGGAAGAAGAACTCTCTTCCACCAAAAAGATAAGTTTATCATCAAGGCTTCTGCACTTGCAAATAATAAGAAGCACACCAAAGATAGAGAACTAGAGAACCAAGAACATTAAAACAAATAAAAATTGCACAATAATTCACTTAGACTACTTAGGAACATTTCATGCATGAAGATTGCCAAAAGAAAATTTATGTCTAAAAAAGGGATATAACCCCCCTTATTTATAGAGGGTTTGGAGGGCTACAAAGGTAGAAAAACAAAAATTAACCTTGGCCAAGCCAATGCCACACAATATTAGCTCAAAATTTTGAATTTTTAAAGAAAAGGTCCAAATTTACCAAATTTGCATCCTATAATTTGTTGAGTGCAGATTTGGTCAAGGTTAAGAAAAATAAAATAAAACAAAAGAAAAGAGGATATAAATTTGCACTTACCAATTTTGAGGACCCCTCTAAAGATTGTAAGGAAAATAACTCATTTGCATGGGTTAAATTTTCATGTCTATATTTTGCCCCGATGTGACATAGATTCAAAGAAGAAAGAGAGAGAAACAAAAATAGAGAGAGAAAATATAGAAAAGAGGAGTGCATAGGTTGCTCTTGAATTATTTATTTATTTATATTTTTTGAAAAGGAACTTGACCTATGTTGGAGGCATTGACACTATTATGGTATGGGTTATGATATGTGGTATCATGTTGTGAAGGCTAAAAAAAATTGGTGGAACATAAGCATGAATGTTGAGATGAAAAAAATGAGGAGGAAATTGAGCATAATTTTGGTATGCACTATCAGTTGGAGGAGCATGTGGAATTTCCTAAATTTTAGTGGTCATAGTAGTAACATATTTCAATTTATGAAAAGGATTATCATGATGTGAAGATTAAAACAAAGGATTGGTGTGAAAATTGCTAGGAGATATGTTTGGAGGAGGCATCCCACCCCTTTCAAGTTGGGCTTCCCCTTATATAGCCTTAACCAATACCTCCACACGGTGTTTCATAAAACCCTATATATGATCAAATGATGAAAAAGCGAAGCCTCCATTGGGCCCCTCAAAAGGACCAAAGTTTATCAATTGCTACATGTTATTCCTATTTCACATCTAGATTAGGATTCTCCCTATCAATATAATCATCTTCTTGAAATTTTTATTATATTCTAAAAGCTTTCACTTACTCTTAAGGTTGGGAGCCATTAGGAGTAAGATAAAGGATAGAAGAAAAAACTAGAAAAAGACACACAAGAAGACTTTTTAAGTTTTTTTTAATGTTTTCTAATTCTAAGCAAATAATTTTAGTGGTCTTGCTTAAATTTTTCAAAATAAAAATGAAAGGAAGAGGCTTCCTCTCTTGCCCACTAAGACATGTTTTCATGTCAGGTTCACCAAATATGTAGAGGAGAAAAACTACCCTGCCACATACGATTCTTAGTTGCATCCATTATGAGCAAAGGTGATCGTGGGGGTGTGTTATATTCTCTACACTTAGCGTCTTGGGGATCGAAGGGTTCACCAAGAATTTTTTAAGCACTCATTCCAAGTATGGTGTGGAAATTTTTGATGTGTATACTAAAAAACACCTATGTTTGGATTTTCTAAAATCTAATCTATGAAAATGAAAGGATAATACAAGCAAATAAAAATGTAGGCAAACATTGATTAACCTTAGTATGATTTTTATTTTTAATGATTACAAAAATCTAACTTACAATAAAATAAGCCTTTTATTTTTAGCAAAGATTTTTAAAGAGAATGGACAAAGAAAGTTAACCCTAGGATGCAAGTCATATGATTTTCTCTTTCAGATGCCTAGAAATAAAATCAAAATATTTTTATTTTGCTTATGTTTTAGGTTTTGAATAGGAAATAGACACAAGCAAACAAAAAAAAAACCTAAAATTTTATCTAGATCACTTATCTAACCTGATAATTGATCCTAGTTTTAAATTGCATGCAAAATATCCAAATAGCTCCAAACCTACAAAATAGCTTCACAAAAATCCTAGAAAATTTGACCTGCATTTGGAGGTTTGCTTAGGTTATTGTGTAACTGAGCTTGGAGGCATAAAAATCAAAACCCCTTGGTAATTTTAGTTGACCGTTCAAAAATAAAATGATCTTGACCTTTGGAAAATGCACATTGAGATATGATAGCATGAAAAATTAAACTAGATAAAAATAGAATGAACACAATTATGAACAAGTATGCAACTAGAGAACTAGGGTTTTGTGAACAAAGTGGTTACCCCCAAGAAAATGTGATTTAAATGAAAATAAAATATATTGACATAAGCTAAAATAAAATGACAATAGAAGGGAAGTAGTGCAAAACAGAAATGCATGCCAAAACCCTAGGGTTTGGGGATAAATAGTTGCTCCAAAGCCTATCTAGGCCAAATTTGTGCCCTATAATATACCGAGCATGGATTCAGTAAATAAAGTTATGCACTAGGAAAAAACAAGGTTTTCATTAAATCCATACCCTATAGCAAACATGATGTGGATTTGGACAAGGAGGCTAAAAACAATGAAAAAAATGCAAAAATACACCTATAACATAGAGTAAAAAGACTAAAAGTCCAAATGAATGCAAAGGGACAACGTAAGAAGCCTATAGAAGAATAAAGAGAAAATTTAGAAGACTAATACTCCTACAATAATACAAGTTCATCATCAAGGTTAATAGCTTTTGATGTAGAATGTAATGGGAAATAGCAATCACAAGATGCCGAATAATATGACATAAAGTAAATCTATGAGATGATTGAAAATATACTATAAATATAATGATGGAAATGTATACAAAGTAGCTATGGGCAAAATTAACACTCCATGAATAAAGATACTACTCAAGAATGAGATTTGATCATATCACACTCCATCACATCACATCACACTCTACTACATCACACCACACTGTTCTACACTACTTTATACTACTATATCATGCTCTATGTCTATGACCCTTACATAGGAAAATAGGTTCCTTGGTCAACACTCTACCTTGTTGTGCAAGGGATAACTTGCACATAAATAGCGTACACATTGACACTTGTGCATTTATTACATTGCATGAAGTAACTATGTAACTTCCCCTAAAGTAATCTAATGTCCTAAGTATGTACCAAGAAAGGTACATTTACATGATCCAAATGATGTAATATAATCTATTTCTAACACCCCTCTATATTACATTATTTGAATACTAAAGACTTTACTCTTCAGTGTGGATCTTCTTCCAATGGATAATAAAATTTGTATTCTCTTTCATTGCTTACTGTGATCAAGTTTAGTAGATAATTTGTGTCTTCATATGATGTAAAGTAAGTTGTATTTGGAGGTTCTTCTGACTGATGTATATGTTCAACTGGTTTAGTCTTCATGATGCCATGTTTCTTTTTAGCATGTATTTTTATCCTTTTCCTTCTTCTTCTTCTCTTGTGATTCTGCATTGGTGCTGGTATAAGTTCTGCTTCATGCCAAGTTAGTTTATCATCACAATAATATTGTTATTTATCTTGTTCCTTGTGTTGAGTAAGTAAAAAACAATTAGTGATAGATACACCATAAAATATTCTTCTAGTGAAAATATAACCAATCTTTGTGAATTATACCATGTTGTGAAGAGAATATTGTGAAGGTAACCATCAATGTTGTAAAGTTCCCTTCTTTACCTTATTTAAGAAATAAGGAAAAAATTTCTTTGTAATTATTAAATAGATACTCGTATCCTTATATAGTATCTATTAATTTTTGAGAGTAGTGTTCTACTTCGTGTAGTAGTTCTTCATTATTGAAAGCATTTCTCAAGATATCATCCATGATAGATCCTTCTTTGAATTTACAAGAATCTTAGAAGTCTACCTTATGACTCCCTATATTAGGATATATGATTCCTAATTGAAGTATATAAGATTGATTTGATAAAACCTTTATTAATCCTTAGTTTTGTAGGCTTCCTTATAACTCCCAAGTAATGTGAGTCTATATTCTTTAAGGATTTTTAGTTTTTGGAAAAAGCTTATATTTTATAACTTGATAATATTTGATACATACTGATATTACCAAGTTATGTAGAATGCATTATAAATCCCAAGTATGATTTGGATAAGATATAGTGCTTTTGTAAATTATAGTTCAAAATTTGGTTGATTTTGTAAAGTTTTGTAAAAAATCAATTTCTAATATCCCTTATTGCTCCTATTGAGCTAAGCACTTTTCCCAAACTTTTAAAGATGTTATAATATTGGATATTTTGTCTCCTTTTGAGAATTTTGAGACAATAATTTATAAATTTCCAGGCTTTGAAATACTATGATAAACCTCTCTTTTAAATAACCTTTTGGGAATTAATTTAAGTGTATCTAATTTCCAATAAATTAATTTGATGTAGTAACCCTTATGACTCCCTAATTTTTGGAAAAACTAGACCAGAATAATATTTGAAAATATTTAATATTTAGTCCAGTAGAAAACCTTACTACTCCTAGGTTTTATATTGCAAATATTATATTTTTTTGATAAAATATTCCCTCTAATATATGGTTTTCAATAAAATTCCTTCAATATTAACCTTATAACTCCCAAGTAAATAAAGCATATAGAAATGGGAATAAACCTTACCTTATTTTTTTTGGTATATAAGATACTATAGCATTAATACCAGGTTTTACAGGTTGACCCAAATTCTTTTACAAAAATCAGCCCAGGGCTGTTGATGAACATGTCCTTACTAAGGATCCTATATATGTAAAATATATATGCCGCCAAAGCCATTACATCCGATAAGGCACATAGCCTATTATAAAAAAGAAAATTACCACACAACATTTTGGGTATACCCCAAGAAAACACACCTGCATCATAATTACAAAAAAAGAAACAGACACAGATCCCTTACTTGAAATAGTGGAGAAACAAAAATCTGTAGACACACATAGCAGAGTACTAAAAAAAACTCCCACAAGCTCTGTATTGACAGTTACTCTTAATAATTATTTGGTAATTGCTTTCTTTCATATATGACATGCTTTGGGACCACATCTTGTCTTGTCCAATCAGCCTTGGAGAAGTGAACCTATTGGCTAGATTTATGGCGGTGGCTATCTGGTGGTCCACGTGGCTCTGGTTCAAAGTCTTATATTGTTGTTTCTTTCCTACCCTATGATCATCAACCAACCTCAAATTAATAATATGACTAGGAGACATGTTATCTGACATGTGACTATCCCCATTAGTCTTTGTGGTATTTCCAAGTAGCATCCATGAAGACTGACAACTCAAATAATTTTTATTGTTTCCATTTCAAAAATGATGCGGGAATACTCCTAGCCTTAAAACTTATAGTGCCTTCCCTGTTGGTAAATTCGATTATCATTCTTAGAATTCTTGTTGAATAAGCTCCTCTACTTCACTTGGGACACTGTTTTCCCATTTGAAAATTCCATCACCATCAAGACCCAAATTGGCCATCTTATCAGCAATTTTGTTAGCTTCCCAAAATCCATGTTGGGATTTTCTATCCTATCTTCCCTGGAAAAGGATCCTAGCCTCTTCAACAATTGTTTTAATCCTCCAAGGAGGTGTTTTATAATTATTGAGGAGATTTATAACATGCATAGAGTCTCCTTCTACGATCAAATTGCCTTCTAAGTCTTGAGTCATTTTAAGGCCTCTCCACATAGCTCTAGATTCAACTTCGTTGTTTGTCCTTGTTACCAAATATTCGGAAACTACAAGCATCATATTCCCATTATGATCTCACACAATGCTACCAGCCCTGCTCTACCAGGATTGTCCTTAGCCGCTCCATCAAAATTAAACTTAAACAAACCCATAGGAATAAACCTTACCTTTATCAAGCATTAATCGATGTTGTTTTCAGATGATATAGGGCTACAATATCGATGTAGATGCTTTGAATACTTTGATTGTACCCTCCAATGGAATTACTTGAAGCTTATCATTGTGAGAAGCATTCACAATTTGGTGCCATTTAAAATATACCTTTGAATTTGTTAGAGGATTCAAGGCTCTACCACCTTCTTGAAATGTTGTAATACATAACTTTTGGTGCTTGAGATGATGAGTGTAGATTGGGCCGACCTAGTATTTAATTCTAGAGTGAAGAGCACTATAGATTTGAGAATTTTTGACCTTATTTTCTAGGAGCCTTTAATGCTCCTCCTTCCTTCCTTCCATTTTGTTCTTTGGATGTGTTTCACTGTGCTATTCTCACCCAAATTCATTTGACTACACTATTCTCTCTTCTTCACTGTGTTTAGATGCCTTTTATGGTGGTGAAGTCTTTGACAAGTTTCACTAAGCATTACATACAACTTATATCCTTTGTAATGTAATAATCCTTTAGTAATATTTTACTAGCTTCTTGGTCATCTTGTAATGCATGAACACTTGTGTGAGCACTTGTACCTCCTTTGTGAGTTTTATTGGATATTAATAAATGGTATGACACTTTAGATATTTCATGCCAAGTAGATTTCAACCTTTCTGCATGGAGTTATTTCGACGTAATTCTTCCAAGGAGAGTACAACTCCTTTTTGTATGTCTCTTATTTGATTGCTACATTTCTTGGAGTGCAAGCAACCTCTTCTTTTGTTGGTCAATTATTGAGGCAATTTTGGAGATTCAAATGGAATTGTAAGTGATTATTTTTGTGGAAAATATTCACCAAGCTAGAAACCTCTAAATATATCACATGTTCTCCTCATTCCTTGTTCCCTTCAATGTGCTCCTATTACATTGTTCATTCACATTGATTGAGGTAGAATCAGCCATATTTTTAATTGTAAAAGAGAGCTCCCTTTTGTCTACATAAATGCAAGTTGATGATATATTGATATGTGCGTTTCCTTTTGTAGGTTCATTCATCCCAATATGTGAAGCGTGAGCCCCTTTGAATGCCTCCTTGTTTTGTGGATGAGGAGTGCTTAACGTTCAACTTTTCTTGCTTGAAGTTCAGTCTTTCTTGGGTAGATTTTCTTTTAGTTTTTATGCCTTTAGTGGCACCTTCAATTTTCCCTTTTCATGTGAACAATATAGTGCAATACCTTGTAATATTCTATAAGAATAATACATTCTTATTGCACCCTTTTTGCACTTCTTCTTGCAGGTATTGTAGTATGATTTTGTAGGAAATTTTGAATGCATAAATGAGGGTTTTGAGGACATGGATAGACTCCTTGCCCTCTTTACTTGGATATTTAAAGATAGATACAAGCTTTATAAATATTGTATATAGAAGCTTTTTTTGTGCTACACTTAACCTTGTAGTGCTTTGGATTTGAGACTCACCAAGTCTCAATATTTGAAGCTTCTTTTAGTTAGTTTTTATTCACTTGTACTATCCAATTTTGGTGGATTCTATTAGCCACTATGAGTTATATATATTTGTGCATTAATAGTATCTTTAGCAACTTTGACAAATTTTATTTTTGTGCCCTTATCACGAACACAAAAATAATCTTTTTGAGAGTAATATAATAGTGCAAATGAATCTAATAATATTTTACTTTTAATGCACTAACAATTTTACCTTATCACTCCAATCAAATATAAAAAATAATGTACTTAATCAATTTACAATATCTAATAAAGAATAATATGAAATGAATCTTCAAGAATTATTTTGTAATTCTCTTATAAGAAAGGTAGTAGGATCTAGTCTTCTTTTTCTTTCCAAAGTAGATGATAGGTAGTTGATAGATAGCTTGAAATTATAAAATATAATCAAATCCTAAAGTGCAAATGAACCTTAAATAAAAATTTCTCTTTTTTCACCTTTGAAGACTATAATTCAATTCTCCTTATTACAATTTTAATCCAAATTAAGGTGCTTAAACAAATCTGATAAGTAATCCACTTTAATGAATCTACATGCACCAATAGTTGCTTACATTTTTCTAAAATACCTTTTCACTGCTTCTATAGAGTATGTAGATCTTGGTCTCTAAGATCACCAAGTTGCTACCTTGAGTAAGATCTCGCATCTCTTTGTAGGTTGCCTTGAACAACTTTACCTTCACCAAAAATGGTCTCAAACTCTCTTTAACAATCCTAGTTTTTGATGAATTTTTCTCTTATTTTTGTTGTATATTTGAAGATATATTTATTTCTAAATTTTTTCCTTCTTGCTATGAGATACAATCTCTAAATATCCTATATTTGGTAAGCTTCTTCTGTTTGAATCTTACTTTAAGCTTCTTGTCAAATTTTAACTTCAAACAATATCTTCATCTCAAGATTCAGAATATTTTGAGGTCTTTTGAGATTTGGCACTCCTTGCCAAATATTTCTTCTTGGGATTTTTGTTGGATGGCGATAATTATCCCAAATATTTCACTATCTCCAATAGTGAATTTCTCCAATGAGTTCTCTTTGGAACTCCTTTGATGATATCTTCAGTAAGGCTCTCCAATCCTTTTATTAGATACTCGTAGATACCTCTTCAAGGCCTTTGATATTGTAGCTTCTTCTGGTCTTACTTAAGACCTCATATTCATCCTTCTACTTTTGGAAGTATTGGTGGTGGGAGATTCTCCTAGATCTCTGATTCTATTATTTCTAGATTTGAGCATGACTCTCCTAGTCCTTATTATTCCAAGTTTGGAAATTATTCAATAATATTTTCTCTTGATATCTTTTGCTTCAAGTGCTAGATTGATTTTAAAGAAGATACTCTTCCTATCATTTTTGTAGGAATATTTCCCAGCTCACTGAATCTCTCTGTTCCTATAATAAAGTATTAGTAATAAAATATTATTTTGAATTAGATACTCTCTTTTGGAGTCTTCTTCAGGATCAAGGCTTTTGTGGTCTTTTTTGTATCAAGGCTTATATGGAATTTTCTTATGGATCAAGGCTACTATGGCCATTTCTTCTGGATCAAGGCTTCTATGGTATTTTTTTGACTAAGGATTCTATGGCATTTTATTCTTGTAAAGTTTCCAATATAGACATAGATATCTCTTGTCTCCCAACTTCATTATGATTCTTCTCCAAAATTCTCTTTTGTTATATTCTTCTCTTACAACAACTAAACTCTACACTATGAAGGCACTCCAACCTTTGGGTAACAAAGTTGAAATCTCCTAGATTTATATAATAGGAGGTGTTCCAATCATCTATAAATTAATTTCCTATAATAAAATAAACTTCAAGTAAATTTATCCAAATCCCTTAGATGAGCTTCACTAGTTGATTCATCAAACTAGTGGATAAAATGTTGAGTCCTAGCATTCACAAGTTTTCTCTTGTAAATATATCAAAAGACTCTAGCCATATGCAATATCCATATTTTAGAAACTTAGATTTATTTCAGTACTTATTTGTGACTCTCCCTAATTCTACCACCTAGACTCTTCTAAGAATTTTTGATAGTGACTGATCCAATAACGCGTTAGGTTGACAAAAACTCAAGGTCAATAATAATGGTGGTTTTTCTATTGATCTACCATGAATCTAATACTATTGTTAGCTTTTGACATAGCATGTAATGGGAGATATCAATCACAAGACGTAGAATAATTTGACATGAAATAAATATGTGAGATGATTGAAAATATACTATAAATAAAAATGATGTAAATGTATACAAAGTAGCTATGGAGGAAATGAACACTCCATGAATAAAGCTACTACTCAAGAATGAACTTTAAGCATATCACACTCCATAATGTTACATCACACCATAATGTTATACACTACTTCCTATTGCTATATCATACTCTATGTTTATGCCCCTTTATATAGGAAAATAGATTCCTTGGCCAACACTCTACCTAGCTATGCAAGGGACAAGTTGCACATATATAGCTTGCACACTTACACTTGTGCATTTATTACATTGCATGAAGTAACCAAATAACTTCCTCCTAAAGTAATCTAATGTCCTAAGTATGTACCAAGAAAGGTACATTACATGATTCAAATGATGTAATATAATTTATTTATAAAAAAGGCTTCTTCACTTGTAAATCACATGAAGCACATAAAATATAGAGTACAACAACACTAAGAACACCAACATAAATAAATATAGAGTACAAATATTTTTAGCGAATACCTTGGTATCTCGTAGTACCATTCCAAGGGGGGATGATTAAGACTATTGAGAAATATGTTTACTAGTAATGTTTCATCATATGAAATATCACCTATAGATACTCCTAAATAACCTTAGCTAGTTGATAGGATCCTCTTTTCCCTTGTATATTTAAAACATAGGGGTTTAAAAGGTAGTAAGAAAGGGGTAACTAGATACAAAGATATCTACAGGATCTAAGGCTTGGTTTCACAAGGTATCATAAAGAGTACTTATAAATGGATGATGACCCTCGGATAATAGTCATTTGCTATTTTAATTTATCTAGTTAAATAGTTAGGTCATAAATTTCAATATAAATAGCAATGGAAATTGATAATGAGATAAGAGATATGTGTTGAATGATAGAATGAACTTCTTTATAATTGATGTAATATGAGGGTTGATATACCTATGAATACAACATTGAAACTAACATCATATAGCTTTTTCCCATGATACCAGATTCTAAAGGGTTGGTAGATTGATTATAATAGATTATAGGGTTAGTTATTTTTCCAAACCTTGTACTTATGCTTGTGTAATTAGAATGGAAACCGTAGGATAGGTTTATGTGAGATCTGGAGACAAGGGAAATTGGTAGTACACTGATTGATAGGGTAACCCATGCCTACCTCGTGAGAAGCAAGGCAATCACCTTTACCTTGTAATGATTCTTCAATGGTAGATGAATTATGCACTAATAAAAGTAGGGGGCATATATTCGAATATTCATTTATATAGTTATAAAAGGTAAATTTGAATCAATAAAATTAGAATTTAAAACATTAAGGTTAATTTTGGTGGACCTAAATGATGGATCTAGTTAATTTAATGGTAAATAGTTTAAATTATGTTGAGGAAAATCCAACAGCGAATAAACCTCTTGTAGAGGCACCTAGGGTTTTATGACCTTCTCTATGGAAATCTTGCATGAGTCCCCTATGCTTGTATAAGAAATGGGTTATATGTTTTGAATATTGGAGGACCAATCCCCCATATTATTCATGGGTAGAGATTAGATAACCTTAATTTATTGAGGTCTTGTCTTTTTGATAAAATACAGGCTTCTCAATGTTAAGGTGCTCATCATGGCCCTCCACAGTAGGGTCAAGACTACTAGACAACTAGTAAGCAACACTATATTTCACATAGCATTTATTAGCCATAGGATTGGAGTTGGGATAAAATAGAGCGTAATTTAAAATATTCATAATTTATAACATTTATTGAAGAAGAAAAAAATGTTTTAATATCCTTATATATCCTTCATTGAATATACCTAGCCTAGCCTATATACCTCAAGCGTAAACCTATATACTGAAGGTCTTGATATACCTAATCGTCTCTATATTCCTATCAATACATGAGAGAATACAAATATGTGTAAATGGCCTCCTAGATACGTGGCCAATATGGTACATGAGAGGTAATAATTCACCTCATTATGAATCCCACTAGCCCACTATAATATACTCCCTATTAGACATAATTACACATGAGACCCTATGTAGGTGGTTAATAATCCAAGCTTGTTATATAACTAATATAGTCTAGTAGCTCATCTGATAGTTATTCATAGAATTCTAAAGATCTATAGTAGGACTAGAACTTTTTTATGTTCTTGTTATCTAGATTTAATGTATTCTAAGCAAATAGAAATAAAAATATTCATTAAATTTTTGATAAAATTTAGTATTGATTTTGGTTTTGGATTAGTCAAGGAGAATCTTGGGACCCATTGTGTTTGTCAAATCAAGTTCAGTAAAATTTGAGATGGGGAAAATTATAGATGGCCTTTGATTTGGTATTTGAACTGGGAATTCTGCCTCTCTTGTTCCCATGGGGTAACAAGTTTATGACATATTTCCTAGAGGACAACAACATTTGTGAGCCTAGTCTAAGGATTTAATGAATTTAGATTGAAAACACCTATATTTTTCCTAAGAATTTTCTTTACTTCCTAAACTTAATTTAAAACTATCCTAGCTATGAATGCAACAAATAGAATGCAAAAAAATACCCTATTGACTATGTGTTTTTAAATTTTTTATGATAAATGAAATGATATTTATTTAATAATAAGGATGTAAGAGAATGATGCAACAAAACAAGTGTAAGCCTCTACATGTAATTTTATTTTAATGATGATGTAATGCTATAGTTGGCCCCTTAATGATGTACTTATTTCATTATTCCCATTTATTTAGTAAGTAAAACATTAATATTTTATTACATCATGTAATATAGTTAGGATATATATTCGGGTGTTGTTCCAAAATAGTTGTTTGATAGTTAGTTATTTAAACCAAACAACTCACCTTCATTGTATATATTTACATGTTTATTAATAAAAATTTGACAAACACCCTGATCATCCAACATGTGGTATCAAAGCATACTATATGAGTAGGAATAAGCATATTCAAGAGGATTAAATTCTAGAATAAATGTACATGAATAAGAATCTAAAATTTAGCTAGAAAGGAAGCAAAATCATTTTTTATCTATTTTTTCTTGCAAGAAATGTTCTATTATATAGAAGAGACATGGAGTTTACTAAAATATGGATTTCTATTTAACAAATAAATTTAAAAAGAGAGCTTTTATTTCTCATTTGTATACTATCATGGAGGTGATAGCAAAGATGCCATTCATTGCTACCATTCAATAAGAGTTGTTTCAAATAAATAGTTCAAAGAATAAAATATCTCTAGCATTGCATTTTAGATAGATTGTGAATCTTGTTGTCATTTTTCATGCCAAATATTCACTTGAGTGGAGTGATAATAATTATATATTATTGTTGTTTCTATATATCGTGCTATCATAAAATCAAGTTGTCTAGAGAAAATTACCACCTAGAGTTGTCATCTAGAGATTCCATATAGAGTTATCATCTAGAACTATCATTTGACATTGTCATCTATGACAATCAAGTAAAGATATTGTCTAGATCTATCATATAGAGTAGTTTTAATTTGGAGTTATCATCTAGAGATACTATCAAGAGCTATTAAATTTAGTTGTTATCATCTAGAGCTACCATCTAGAGTTATTTCCATATAAATATATCATTAGAGATTTCATTTGGAGTTACCATTTAGATTTTCCATAAAAAGGATCATCTAAATTGAATTTTAACCCTACCATTTATTGAGTAGGATATCTAGGAACAAGGTTACCTAAATATACACAAGTGTCATCTATTGTAAAGTTGTCATCTAATAAATGTATGTATTATCTAAAATTTAACTTTCAATGAAGTGTTGTTGACTGAAAAATTATACCAAAATATATTTTTAAAGCATATGTTACCTATAATTTATTGAGAATAAAGTGTTGATCTATTACATGTAATTAAAAACATCATAAAAAATGGATAGGAGGAAAAAATATATTCAAATAAATTTATAAATAAATAAAATCCCAATGCTATAGGAAGACTATTTAAATAAACAATTGTGTTGTCTCTTCAAAATTCTTCAAAGAATGATGAGGTAGTTGATAATACCATTCCAATATCATACCACCAAGGATCTTAAGAAACATATTTAGTAAAAATATAACATCATATATCATATCATGGCATGTTGTCTTAAACATCCTCTAATATTCAATCGAGTCTTCTATTCCCTTATACATAGGTAAAACTGGTATTGGAAAGTGCTTAGGGTAGGGCCTAGAAGAAACGACATGGTGTAAAGGATGATTACACACCTATTTGTAGTTTTATGTGAAACTTGTATGTTGAATCATATCCACTCTAGAAACCAATTGCTTCACCATACTTGTAAAACTTTGCATATCAAGATTATTGTTGTGCAATACCCCTAGGTTCCCTAGGGGAGGGGTATAGGTAGGTTGTTGAAAGGGAACTTGGCCTATGTTGGAGGTATTGACACTATTATGGTATGGATTATGATATGTGATATCTTGTTATGAAGGGTAGCTAAAATTTGATGGAACATAAGCATGAATGTTGAAATGAGTAGAATGAGGAGGGAATTGAGCATAATTTTGGGATGCAATATCAATTGGAGGAGCATGTGTAATTCCCTAAAATTTAGTGGTCATAGTAGTAGCATACACTAGTTTATGAAAAGGATTATCATGATGTGAAGATTCAAACAAAGGATTGATGTGAACATTGCTAGGAGATATGGTTGGAGGAGGAGACATCCCACCCCTTTTGATTAGGCTTCCTCTTCCATAGCCTTAACCAATGCCTCCTCATGGTGTTTAATAGAATCTCATATAGAATAAAATGTTGAAAATTGAAGCCTCTATTGGGTCCCTCAAAAGGATCAAAGTTATTACCAGTTTATACATGTTCTTCCTCTCTCATATCTAGATTGGGATTATCCCTATCAATATAATCATATTCTTGATTTTTTTTATTAGATTCTAAAAGCTTTCACTTAATCCTAAGGTTGGTGTTAGGAAAAAAATCCAAGATTTATCACCTGCAAGAGGAAGCATAATAACAAAAATATAGAACAGTGAAAAAGTAACACAAGTGACACAAATATTTATATTGAAACCTGTAATGTGCAGGAAAAACCATGGGGCAATGGCAACTTCTCTTTCTTATTATTTTTAGCAAAATTTACATTCACGTTTCTAAACATTTTCAACAACCTCTATACATATGCAAGGGGAAAGGTCCCTTTTATAGAGCATAAGGAAGACTCCAAAACTGTCTATTTCCTCTTCCAATGGAAGCCTCTAAAACCTATTTGTTTCAACTCCCAAAGACTGGTCATATTTCACATTCCTATTGTCTACCTAGATTTTTGCTTGGCTAACCTAGACATATGGTAGCCCAGACATCAGGCCCAAACATCTTCCAGCCTAGACATTTCGTAGCCTAGAATTTAGTCCCATACGTCTTCCAACCTAGATATCTGGCATCCTAGACATCAGGCCTAGACTACTAGCCTAGATGTATGGCAACCCACGTCTTCTAAACTAGACTTCTATAAGCTCAGACGTTTGATAGCCTAGACATCTGGTATCCTAGATGTTAGGCCTAGACATCTGCTAGCCTAGACGTCTGGTAGCCTAGACATCTAGCCTAGATGTCTAGTAGGTTAGACGTCTAGGCTATTACCTAAATGTATGACCCATATGTCTAGAAGGTCAAACATCTAGCTGATCTACTTGCTGCATATTGTCTTCATACCTAACATTCTCCCACTTGAAGTCAATATTCAGGAATTCTTCTGCTCAAATTTTTTTATCTAGTGCCAATTACCCAATGCTGCCCTTGTTACTTTTTCAACAAACCCAAAGAATTTATACACCATTCAAACTTCTATACCTTGACCTGATCATACCTTCTTCCACGATATCTGCATGATTCACTTTAGTATCTATTTTATGCAACATGATCCTACCTTCTTCCACTATATTTTGAATAAAGTGGTACTTGACATAAATGTGTTTCATGTGATCATGGAATGTTGGATTCTTCACTAACTAAATAGAACTATGGCTATCACAATGCAACGTAATTTTCTCCTACATTATCTTGAATTCACTCAATAATTGCTCCATACAAATTGCCTCTTTATTGGTATGAGTTGCTACAATGTATTCTTCTTCAGTGGTTGATAAATCCACAATAGAATACAACTTAGAAGCCCAACTCACTGCTCTTCTAGCAAGGGTGAAGGTATATCCTGTAGTGAATTTTCTCCCATATCTATCTCCACCATAATCAGAATCCACAAAACCTATAACTTGTAAATTCACAAATCCAAAGTAAATGGCAACATCTGAAGTGGACCTTAAATATCTGAATATCCACTTCATCACATTCCAATGCTCCTTACCAGGATTTTCCATGTATCGGATGACTACTCCCACTGCTTGGGCAATATTCGATCTAGTGCTCACCATGGCATACATGAGGCTTCCTATTTCTAGTGAATACAGTACATGAGACATGCTTTTCTTCTCTGCTTCCGTTCTAGGACACTTGTTAGAAGACAACTTTAAGTATGGAAGAAATGGGGTATTAACTAGTTTAGCATTCTGCATATTGAAGCACTGCAAAATATTTTCCACATATGACTTTTGACTTAACCAGATATTTCTTCCTTTTCTATCCTTGTGTATCTTCATCCCTAAAATATTGTTTTCTGCTCCTAAATCCTTCATTTCAAATGTCCTAGCCAACTGAGCCTTTAGATCAATGATTTTCTTCATGTTGGGGCCTACAACAAAGATATCATCAACATAAAATAACAAAATAATAAAACTACCATCGTCAAACCCCTTATAGTATGCACAATGGTCATATTCACTCCTACTAAAACCTTGGCTCTTCATGAAGGTGTCAAATTTCCTGTACCATATCCTTGGTGCTTGTTCAACCCATACAATGATTTCTTCAGTCTACAAACCAAATGCCCTTTACATCTTTCTTCATAGCCCTCAGGTTGATCCATCTATATCTCTTCCTTAAGATCACCATGCAAGAAAGCAATCTTTACATCAAGATTCTCCAATTCCAAATCCTGTGCAGCTATAAGTGCAAGTAGAACTCTAATAGTATTAATCTTCACAACTGGAGAGAAAATTTCATTAAATTCAACACCTGAATTCTACACATAGCCCTTTTCCACCAAGTGAGATTTATAGCATTCCAAAAACCCATCATTGTTCTTCTTCACTTTGTACACCCACTTGTTTCCAATATTATTTCTTACAGGTGGGAGATCCACAAGTTCCTAGGTTTTATTCTTTTGAAGTGCCTCAATTTCCTCCTCCATGTATTTTCTCCACTTTCCTAAATTTTAAGACTCTCTAACCTCCTAAAATGAACTAGGTTCACCATCATCAGTTAACACAAAAAAAGAGGACTGATACACATGAGAATACCTTTTCGAACACTTTTGTGGATGTGTAGATCTTCTAACCTAATGATTTGTCGGTTATGGATTTTGGTCTTGTGACCATTGTGGCTGCCCTAATTCCTATTCTATTTGTTGTTCTACATGCTGATCAAAAACTTCAGCATGTTCATCTTCACTAAATTCTACTTCAATAGGTACAACATTAGGGTTTTGCTATACCTCCTTCCTTTGCATGGATTTTTCATCAACAATTACATACCAGCTAATATTTACCATATACCCCTTCACTATATCTCCATAGTCCAGAAAAACATATTTGCTTGACTTTGGTTCAAGCTTGGTGTTTTTTTCTTTAGGTACATGGACAAACACATCACAACCAAAATTGTGCAAATGAGAGTAATCAACTGGCTTAAAAAACCAAACCTCCTCTGGAGTTTGTCCATCCAATGCAGTTGTAGATGAAATTTTAATAAGATACATAACTATATTAACATCCTCCACCCAAAAATTTTTCTCCAACATGGTTGTGCTAAGCATGCTTCTTGCACGTTCCATGATTGTGTGATTCATCCTCTCAACCACACCATTTTACTGTGGAGTGTATTATATATTATTTTTGTGCTTAATACCTTACTGCATAATAAATTTATCAAATTTATTGGAGCAATATTCACCCCCATTATCTGACCTGAGACACAAAATTGACTTAACCAAACTCTTTTCTACCCGTGCTTTGAACTACTTAAATTTTTGCAAATATTCTGACTTATTATTCAGAAAGTAAACCCACATTCTCCTAGAATAATCATCTATAAAAGTCAAAAAATAGATGGTGTCATTCAAATACTGAGTGGTGACAGGTCCAAATATATCTGAATGTATAAGTTGCAAAAAATCAGAAATCTTACTAGAACTTGTAGTAAACCAAAACCTCTTCTGTTTACCAAAAATACAATGCTCACGTCTAAATTGCAAGACATAATCCCAAAAATCATACCTCTGTCATGCAAAATTTTTAGGCCTTTTCACTCATATGGCCTAGGCTTTGATGCCATAGCATTACTACATCCTAAACATAAGTTGTTGTTGCTACATGGTTTGTCACCATATCATCGTATAAATGGTATGAATTTCCATAATATTATCCCTTTGCTATGATAAGATCTCCTCTGGTAATCTTGCAATAGTTGTTATAGAAGGTGACAAAATATCCTAGCTTATCCATCATTTTTATTGAGAGTAAATTCTTCCTCAAATCGAGCACATGTCTCACATCAAATAACATCCTTTCTCTACCATATTCTAGCCTGATCCTTATATCCCCTCTTCCCACAATTTCTAAAGGATGATTATCACCCAAATAGACCTTTCCACCATAGTATGACTGATATTTGTCAAACCAGTATTTATGGGGAGATATGTGGAAGGATGTACCTAAGTCAAAAACCTAGTTATATAAAACTGATCTATTGTTATTGATACAGAAGGCTTCACATGTTTTCGTCTCTCCTAAATCTACTGCATTGGATTCAACTGATGGTTGATTTTGCTTTTCACCATTTTTTAAGTACCAATAGTCCTTCTTGGAGTGTCTTGGCTTCCCATAATGCCAACACTTACCTTTCTGCTTATGTTCCTTAGACTTAGATCTGGACTACTTTCTACCTTGTTTAATCCCATTGAATGATCGACCTCTCACAAATAGGGCTTCATTGGTTGATGGTTCCAGAGATGTTTTTCACCTCAAGTCTTCTACCAAAAAGTGGCTATCACATCATCAAATTTGAGAGTTCTTGATGATGAATTACTGATGGTCATCACCATATGATCCCAAGTATTTGAGAGGTAACAAAGTAGGGTGATAGCTCTATCTTCACATTAACTTAAACCAATTTACTAATTAGAGTATTAAACTCTTTCAAATGATCTACCACGGATTAAATTTCCTTCATCCTCACGCTATAATATTACTTTTTTAGAAAAACCTTGTTAGTTACTAATTTTATTTCATACAACTTTTCAAGCTTTTTCCAAAGGGCTTTTGCAGTCTTTTATTCAACTACATTGAACAAGATGGAGTCTGCTAGGGAGATATGAATGATAGAAACCACCTTCCTATCAAGAATTACCCACTCATCATATTTCATGCTACTCAATTTAATCATGACCCCTTTTAATGCTTGCACTTGGTCATTCTAAACCAACAAATTCTGCACCTTCATATTCCATAGATAAAAGTTCCTACCATTAAATTTCTTAATCTCGAACTTGGTTACACATTTTGTCATTATTGCAGCTCCCAATAGCACAAAACCTTAGATATGATACCAAATTTTAGGAATAAATTCTAAAAATTTATTACCTATAAGAGGAAGCACAATAACAAAAATATAGAACATGAAAATAGTAATAGAAGTGACACAGATATTTACATGGAAACCTGCAATGTGTAGGAAAAACCATGAGGCAATGACAACTTGTCTTTATTATTATTTTCAGCAAAATTTGCATTCACGTTTCTCAACATTTTTAACAACATTTGTACATATGCAAGGGGATTTTTATAGAGCAGAAGGAAGACTCCAAAACTGTTCGTTTCTTCTTCCAATGAAATCCTCCAAAACCTATTCATTTTAGCTCCCAAAGACTATTCATCTTCTGTATTATTGTTGTCTACCTAGATGTCTACTTTTCTTGAAATCAGGCTATATGTCTACCAGCCTAAACATCTACCATCCTAGACATCAGGCCTAGAAGTTTGCTATTCTAGATTTTAGGCAGCCCAGATGTATGCCAACTTAGACATTTAGTAGCCCAGACATAAGGCCTAGACATCTGCCAACCTAGACATCTAGCTTGTTTCCTAGATATCTGACCTAGATTTCTAGCAGGTCAGACATCTAGCTGACCTGCTTGCTGCATACTATCTTCATACATAACACTTGGGAGCCATTAGGAGGAAGAGAAAGGATAGAGGAGAAAACTAGCAAAGGACACACAAGAAGATTTTTTAAGTCATTTTTAACGTTTTCTAATTCTAAAAAAATAAATATAGTGGTTTTGCTTAAATTTTAAAAAAATAAAATGAATAGGCTTCATCTCTTGGCCACTAAGACGTGTTTTCGTGTTAGGTTCACAAAAAAATTAGAGGAAAACTACCTTGCCACATATGATTCTTAGTTGGATCCACTGGGAGTTGAGGTGATTATGGGAGTGTGATATTATCTACACTCATGGTCTTGGGGATCAAAGGGTTCAACAAGAATAGTTTAAGAACTCATTCCAAGTCTAGGGTGGAAATATTCGATGTGTATACTAAAAAAACACCTATATTTGGATTTTCTATAATCTAATCTATGAAAATGAAAAGACAATGCAAGCAAATAGAAATGCAGGAAAATACTAAATAACCCAAGTATTATTTTTATTTTCAATGATTACAAAACTCTTACTTACAATAAAATAAACCTTTTATTTTTATCAAGGGTTTTAAAGAGAATGGACAAACAAAGTTAACCCTAGGATGAAAGTTATATGCTTTTCTCTTTCAGATGCCTAGAAATAAAATTAAAATATTTTTCTTTCACTTATGTTTTAGGTTTTGAATATAAAATAGACACAATAAAACAAAAAGCAACCTAATATATCATCTAGATCACTTATGTAACCTGACAGTTGATCCTAGTTTTAACTTACATCCAACATATCCAACTAGCTCGAAAACTACAAAATAGAAAACCCTAGAATAATTGACCAATATTTGGGGGTCTGTTATTGTGTAACTGACATTAGAGGTACAACAATCAAGTCCCCTTTGTACTTTTAGCTGACCATTCAAAAATAAAATGATTTTGAGCTTTAGAACAAGCACATTGTGATATGATAACATGAAATAGTGAACTAGATGAAAATAGAATGAATACAACAATAAACAAGTATGGAACTAGAGATCTAGGGTTTTGGGGATAAAGTGGTTTCCCCCAACTAAAGGTGATTTAAATACAAACAAAATGATAATAGAAGGGACATAGTGCAAAATAGATATTCAAGCCAAAACCCTAGGGTTTGGGAAGAAATAAACAAATACAAAAAAGTATCTATAACATAGAGCAAAAATACTGAAAGGTTAAATGAATGTAAAAGGACAACATAATAAACCTATAGAAGAAGAAAGAGAAAATATAGAAGATACCTCCTCCTCCAAGAGTACAAGTTCATCATCAAGGCTTCTTCACTTATAAATCACATGAAGCACATCAAAGATAGAGCACAAAAGCACTAAAAACACTAGTAGAAATGAATATTGCACAAGAAGTCACTTGGATTACTTAGGACCATTTCACACATCAAGATTTCTAAAAGAAAACTTATCTCTCAATAAGGGATCCAACCCCCCTTATTTATAGAGTGTTTGAAGGGCTTAAAAGGTAGGAAAAAAAATTAACTTTGGCCAAACCAACACCACAAAAGATCAACTCAAAATTTAGCCTTCTTAAAGAAAAGGTCCAAATTTGCTAAAGCCGCACCTCATAATTTACAAGGTCGTGATTTGGTCAAGCTTAATAAAAATAAAGCAAAACATAAGAAAATATTGTACAAATTTATACTTAGCAATTTTGAGGGCCCCTCTAAATATTCTAAGGAAAAATGACTCATTTGGATGGGTCAATTTTCCATGTCTACAAGTAGAAGGTACACTATATATTTGGTCAAAAATAAAAAACTTTTTTCCTTCATGTTATTTAGGCTTAATAGGAGGAAACTCTATCATTTTGGTTTTAAGGATATAATATAATATGGCTAAAAGGGTCTCCTCTAATTTGGAATACCTTATCTTGGGTTTATATTGGTGAGACTTTGCTAAGACAAGCTTTTGAAGGTTTTTAGAAACATTGATGTTGTTGGTATAGCTAGAGTCCCTAAATCCATTATCAATAATGTGTTTATTTTTATATTATCACTTCAAGATTTGTATTCATATTTATTAGGTTTAGGTTTTAATTACCCTTATTTGAGGAGGGTGCTCTCTACTCGCTTGGATATATCAATTGTACATTCAAATGAAGACACATTAGTCATATCAAAATAGAAGGATAATTGCTCACTATGGTTTCCTTTGAAGATGTAAAGTATGTCTCTAGGAGGAATTTATATTAAAATTTCCCTACTAGGGCTTTCCATCTTGCTAAGAAATTGGTGAAACTCTTGTCCTTAGACTATTTGAGTTGGTATAGGTCACTACCAATAATTTTTCCTCAATGTACATATATAATTACTTGACATAAATATTTATAAGGTCCTTAAATATTTTTCGTGAATGCCTTGGTATCTAGTAGTACCATTCCAAGGGGGATGATTAATACTATTAGGAAAAGGTTTTACTAGTAATGTTTCATCATATAAAATATAAGAATAGACAGTCCTAAATAATCTTAGCTAGTTTATAGAATCCTCTTTCCCCTTGTACATTTAAAACATAGGGGTTTCAAAGGTAGGAATAAAGTGGTAACTAGATACACAGGGATATAGAGAATCTAATGCCTGCTTGCATAAGATATCATAAAAAGTACTTATAAATGGATGATGACCCTTGGATAATAATCACTTGCTATTTTAATTTCTCTTATTAAATAGTAATGGAGAATGATAATGAGATAAGAGATATGTGTTGAGTGATAGGAAGAACTTGATAATTGATGTAATATGGGGGTTGATATACCTATGAATAAAACATTGAAACTAACATCATATAGATTTTTCCCATTATACCAAATTTTAAAGGGTTGGTAGATTGATTCTAATAGATTATAGGGTTAGATAGTTTTCCACACCTTGTCCTTATGCTTGTGGAATTAGAATGGAAACCTAGGATAGGTTGATGTGAGGATTGGAGACAAGGGAAGTTGGTGGTACACTGATTGATAGGGTAACATGTGTGTACCTCTTAATATGCAAGGAAATCAACTTTACCTTGTAATAATTATTCAAAGGTAGATGAATGATGCACTAATACAAGTAGGTGTCTTGTCTCCCAATATTCATTTATGTAGTTATAAAGATGAATTTGAATCAATAAAATAAGAATTTAAAATATTATGATTCATGTTGGTGGACCTAAAGGATGAATCTATTTAATTTATTGGTAAATAGTTTCAATTATATTGGTGGGGAAATACAATAGTGAATCACCCTCTTGTAGAGGCACCTAGGGTTTCATGACCTTATTTAAGGAAGGCTTCTATGGGTCTTATATGCTTCTATAATAAATGGGCTATCTGTTTTTAATATTGGAAGACCAATCTCCCATATTATTCATGGGTAGAGATTAGAAAGCCTCAATTTATTAAGGCCATTTATTTTTTGTCAAATATGAACTTCTCAAGGTTAAGGTGCTCATTATGGCCCTCCACAATAGGGTCAAGACTACTAGTCAACTAGTAAGAAACACTACGTTTCACATAGTATTTCTTAGACATAGTATTAGGGTTAGGAGAAAATAGAGGGTTATTTAAAATATTCAAAATTTATAACATTGATTGAAGAAGAAAGAAAATATGTTTTAATGTCCTTATATCTCCTTCCTCGAATATACCTAGTCTAACCTATATAGCTCAAGGATAAACCTATATAACGAAGGTCTTAATATACCTAACCCTCTCTATTATCCTATCAATACATGAGATAGGGCTAATATGTGGATGTTACATCCTAGATACATGTCCAATATGGTACATGATGGGTAATAATGCACCTCATTATGAATCCCACTAGCCCACTATAATATACTCCCTAGTAGACATAAGTACACATGAGACCCTATGTAGGTGGTTGGTGATCCAAGTTCATTATATACCTAATATATTCTAGTGGCTCATATAAAATCCACTCATAGAATTTTGAAGATCCTCAATAGGACTAGCACTTTGTTATGTTCTAGTTATCTAGATTTAATGTATTCTAACTAAGCAAAAAGACTTAATGATATTGATTAAATTTTTGATAATATTTATAATTTATTAAGGTTTTGTATTGGTCAAGGAGAATCTTGGGATCCATTGTGTTGTTCACATCAAGTTCACTAAAATTTGAGATGGGGAAAATCATATACGACCTTTAATTTGGTATGTGGATTGGGCATGTTACCTCCCTTGCTCCCATGGGGTAACAAGTTTTTGATATATTTCCTTGAGTAAAAGAGTAGTTGTGAGCCTCGTTTGAGGATTTAATAGATTTAGCTTGAACATACCTATATTTTTCCTAAGAATTTCTTTTACTACCTAACCTTAATTTAAAACTATCATAGCTATGAATGTAAGAAACAAAATGGAGCAAACATACCCTATTAATTATGTGTTTTTAACTTTTTGATAATAAATAAAAATAATATCTTTATTTAAGAAGAAGGATGCAAGAGAATAATGCAACCAAACAAGCTTAAGCCTTTGCATGTGATTTTATTTTAATAATGAAGTAATGCTATTGTTGGCCCCTTAATGATATTAAGAATGATGTACTTATTCCATTCTTCCCCTTTATTTAGTGAGTGGAACATTAAAAATTTATTACATCATGTAATATAGCTAGGGTGATATTTAGGTGTTGTTCCTAAATAGGTGGTTGATAGTTAGTTATTTAAACGAAACACCTCACTTTATTGTATGTATTTACATTTTTATTAATAAAAATTTAACTAACACCTTGCCAGTGCAACATGTGGTATAAAAGCATAATATGCGAGTAGGAATAAGCATATTCAAGAGGATTAAATCCTAGAAGAAATGTACATGAAGAATAATCTGATATTTAGCTAGAAAAGAAGTAACATAATTTTTTTTACTTTTTTGTTCTTGCAAGAAATGTGGCATTATACAGAAGAGACATGGGGTTCTACTAAAACATGGAATTCTATTCATCAAATAAATTTAAAAAGAGAGCTTTTATTTCTCATTTGAATACTAGCATGGAGGTGATAGCGAAGATGTCATCCATAGCTACCATTCGAGAAGAGTTGTTTCAAGGAAATAATTCAAAGAACAAGATATATCTAGCACTGCACTAGAGAGGTCCTTTGTATCTTGTTGTCATTGTTCATGCTAAAGATTCACATAAGTGTAGTGAGAATAATTATACATGATTGTTGTTTCTAGATATCGTGCCATCATAAAATCAAGTTATCTAGAGAAAAATTACCACCTAGAGTTGCCATCTAGAGCTTCCATCTAGAGTTGTCATCTAGAACTATCATTTGACATTGTCATCTACGAGAATTGTGTAAAGTTATTGTCTAGAGCTATCATCTAGAGTAGTTTTAATTTGAAGCTATCATCTAGAGATACTATCAAGCGCTATTAAATTGAGTTGTTATCATCTAGAGCTACCATCTAGAGTTGTTGCCATATAAACCTATCATTAGAGCTATCATTTGGAGTTACCATTTAGAGTTTTCAAAAAAAAAGAGTTGTCTAAAGTAAATTTTGATCCTACCATTTCTTGAGCAGTCTATCTAGCAACAAGGTTGTCTAAAGATGCACAAGCATTATCTATTGTGAAGTTGTCATCTAATAAATGTATAGGTTAACTAAAAGTTAACTTTGAATGAACTGTTGTTAATTGAAGATTTAAACCGAATATTTTTTAAAGCATATATTACCTACACTTTATTGAGAAGAAAGTGTTGATCTATTACATGTAATTGAACACATTATCCAAAAATAAATAAAAAACAAAAATATATTTAAATCAATTTATAAATAAATAAAATCCCCATGCTATATGAAGACTCTTTGAAGTCTTTAAAAACTATTTTTATTTTTATTGATCTTAAATATAGGTGACAACATTGTCATTTAGCTTTTTTTTATCACCCTACATCATTCATAGAATAGTTTCTGAGAAGTTAAATCGCAACAATTGCCACTTAAATAAGAGAACCAATTTGTTTGATCAACGAAACATTACTACTTAAACACCAGAACCAATTAAATTGATCATATTAATGACAAAGATCAGTTCTACAACCTATACATTAATTGAACATACAGACGCGGAGGTATTAGAAGTGACACATGCAAGGAAGACTGTATACTGTGATTTTATTATCCCTTGACATCCTGTGGTAGATATCTTCAGGAACCCTAATTCAAGGATGTAACGCCAAACATCCGATAAAAAAAAATGAACTTAATTTTATTTAAATTAGAGGGCAGGTAAAATGGTTGTGCTAGCTGGGCATGAACTGCAGATCAATAAAGGGTTTACACGGAATATACTGCAGAAAAATAGAATACAATATCATTTATATACATAGACGATTGTCATTTCTTTGGATATCTTCTTTTACCAATATGCTACAACGGATATAAAAATATTTTGCAAAAAAATGAAAGTGGCTAAATACGGCCGTTTTACAATCATGTTTACAAAGCATAAACTTTTTTAATAATAAAACTAATTAAAGGTTTAGATTTTTATAAAAAAATTGAAGTAAGACCGCATGATTGAAAAATACAAATGAACTAGTACATTTTCGTTTTTTACTTAAAAATTAAATACAGACATTGTTAACTAAAATAATAGTATTCTTAAATAAAGGATTATTTGGAAGTTTTGATATTTAAGAAAAGATTTAAATTCTGTTTGCTCAAAGATAATAACCCAAATACTCTTCATACTGAATATAACTAACTCCCTTATTAATATTAAAAAAAAATTATGTTTCTCAATACGCTTGATTGGGGACGGAAGTCTGGAAATAAATGACTTCGCACAGTATTGCAAACTTCCGCAACCCCCTACAACAAACCAGGAACTCTCTCTTGCTGTTCAATTTTAGTAACCTGTACGTGTTTACTGTTCAGATAAGAAAATTTAGTTTACAATATACCATTCAACCAAAAGAATTAAGAGCTAAATTTAGTCTAAACCGACTCTTATTACACACAACGCTATCTACTACCAAAGAAATTTCAGCGATCAATATCAGGCAATAAGCGGACGCGTTTCGATTCCCTGTCGGACTCCATGTCTATACTATTTGAACTATTACCCAGACTACTGAAGGAGGGATACGGCCAAATGAATGGCGGCCTCAGATGTGGAACAAAAGGAGGCGGCATATTCCTCGCCAGAATCTGCGTCACCTGCTGCATCGTCGGTCGATCTGCTGGACTTGGAGTCGAGCAAGCCATGCCGATCATCAGCAAACACATAACGTCGTCCACGTTAACATTTCCGTCTCCGGGCATAAATGCCCGCCGGTCCGCGGCATCCATGAGCCGATTTTCACCGTGCAATTTCCAAACCCAGGTTACTAGATCCGGCGCATCCGCAACCCTGGGGGGCCTCCCGCAGGCCACCTCGAGGGCAACGGCGCCGAAACTGTAAACGTCCGACTCGGCCGTTGCCCGCTCCGTGTGAGAGCACTCCGGAGCTATGTACCCGAGGGTCCCTGCCACGTTCGTCAGCGAATACGACGTCCGGTCTCGCTCCAGCAGGCGGGCGAGCCCGAAGTCTCCGAGACGGGCGTTGTAGTCGGAGTCCAGCATTACGTTGCTCGCCTTCACGTCGAGGTGGATCACCTGGTTGCTGCATTCCTCGTGGAGATAAAACAACGCGGAGGCGATGCCGACAACGATGTTGTACCGTTGTTCCCAATCTAGCAACCCCTCAAATATGTGCTTGTCCAGGCTTCCGTTGGGCATATACTCGTAGACCATCGTGAGGTGGCCCTTGTCGTGGCACCAGCCCAGAAGCGGCACCAGGTTTCGGTGGCGGAGCTGGTTGATGATGCTGATCTCCGTTATAAATTCCTCCATTCCTTGCTGGGAGTCCTTCAACATAAGCTTGACGGCGACCGCGGTTTTCTCCTTGGGAAGAATTCCTTTATAGACGGCTCCAAATCCCCCTCGCCCCAGCTCCGATGCAGCGCTGAAGTTGTGGGTAGCCTTCTTGAGGGCTGCGTATGGGAACTCCCGCGGGCGCCCCGGTAGCATGTCCAGGGCCCCCGATAAGACCGCTGATTTGGCCCGAGATCGACGGTGCTTCACAAACAGTGCGGCGGCAACTACCGTTGCAACAAATGCCGTCGGCACACCGACGCACAGAGCTACTACTAATTTCGTGTGATCCTCAGAGCCTTTGTCATTTTCGATAGGGGGTTCTTCGACTGTGAGGTTCCAGGAGAGGATGCAGTTGAGCTCCGTGGTGTTGCCGGTGGAAGCGGAGAAGCCGAAATAAGCACTTTGATCCAGATCCAGAAAGCGGGATAGATCGATGGAAAGGGACAAGTTGGGGTGCAACGGCCTTGGATCCGGCGACTTTGCCACGTAAACGTCGAGCTGCTTTCCGCCGCCGTCGTATTGAATCCACGCCTCGATGCTGTAGTTGGCCCCGCCCTTTAGATTGATCTGCGCCGGATCAAGAGACACAAGCTCCGTAGAATTTATGTTATTGACATTGATACCCACGTGGTTCCCGTCGGGATCATTGGTGCCGGCGTTTTGTTTGGTGTCGAACTCAATGGCCACCATCTGATTGCTGGTCTCTCCGTTGGTGGAGGAATTGAATAATCCCAACCACTGGCCATGGCTGTTAGCAGGCATTTCTGCAAGGACTGAAGAACTAGCAGAAGTTATGATAAACGCAAGGCCGTCGCCCCCAGGCTCATCCTGAGGCAAAATATTGAAAACGAAAGATGAATTGAAAGAGGCTACTTGGTTTTCGAATTTCGAAGATTTTGCCCATATTCTGTATCTGTTTCTCAGTACTACTCTTCCCGCTCTATTGTGCAAGGAATATACAGGATTCTGATGTCCTGTGTCTGGCGTGACCTGTAAGGCATCTAGGGCTATGCTGGCGTTGTTATGAAAAGAGAAGTTACCCTCAACGCCACTATTAAAATTGGGAAAACAGACAAAGTTGGGAAAAGAAACCGCTTCTCCTACTAAGACCGATCTAATGAATGCAAAAAGAATCACTTCAATGACAACCATCGAATTTTATCGTAAAAGAACTTCAGGGTGACACTGGAGACAAGTTTCTTTACAAAAAAAAGGTTGATAAAACCTGGTGATGTAGGCCAAGCATAAATCTGATAGTCCTAAGAAACTGAGAAGAAGTCAAAGTGGAGTGGCGAGAATCGTGGTGGAACGAAACACCTTAGGAATTTGAAAAACCAAACGCGTTTTTTCCTTAGTTGAAATTTCGTTCAAGTTTCCTAGGCCGTCTCCAATTGGACACGCCACGAGAATAAAATGTGGAATTATCCTTTGTTATCTTGCTGTCTTTTATCAAAAGTCCACCACGGTGGAATCTTACTATGTAAAAAAAGCAGTAAAACTATGGAATAGGGTACATGCCCATACTTTGAAAGTGTCCACATAATTTTAATTTCTCTGTTATATTCTCATTAAAATGGTAAAAAATGTCAGCTGCGGTCAGAAATGAAGAAGTCTCGAAAATCAATTATCGAAAAGGAAGGATAGATACACGGCAACCACGTTATCTTTTCTAAATCCAAAGCATTTACGTGACAAAACCCTAGAACTAGAGAACATGGATGTCGTGTGAGCCGGGTGTTACGTGATGTCCAGACTCTAGAATATCGGCATGTTATATTTATAACTTCTAGAGAATATGGATATGATCTGATTGTTAAGTGATGTTGAAACTATATATATATTTCAAAAAGTTTAAACCCCGTTATTTTTTTTTAATACATGGGGAGTGGGTTACATATTATTTTTAGTAACGGATAAGTGTAAGGTTTAAATTATAGGTTGCACAAATAAGCTTATACCACCTCATTATTCTAAAACTCGGTGTGAAGAGGATCACCGGTAACTGGGGATTTGTATGGTCATTAATTGACACGTAGGATTCGGAGAAGACTATTACCTTTGCAAACAGACATGCCTCCAAAGTTTAAACCTAGGTCTCTTCTAGGTAAGTGCCTAGCCAAACAGACAATTACCAATCATCCTAGTCCTTGGGGAATTTAGACTTTTAGGTTGAAAATAAACCTCGAGAGTTGTTTTTAGGTGGCTAGCAATGTTTTTCTATCCAAGTATACCACTTTTTAGGTCTCTTCTAGGTAAGTGCCTATCCAAACAGACAATTATCAATCATCCTAGTCCTTGAGAAATTTAAACTTTTAGGTTGAAAACAAACCCCGAGAGGTGTTCTTGGCTAGCAATGTTGTCCCATCCAAGTATACCACTTTCTAGAGGGAAACCACAAGAAATTTTTTTGTGTCCTCTTTTACATCACATAGGTTCGAATCTACCACTTTTTAGAGGGAAGCCACAAGAGATTTTTTTATGTCCTCCTTCACATCACACATGTTCGAATCTACCACTTTTTAGAGGTAAGCCACAAGAGATTTTTTTATGTCCCCTTCACATTGTAGAGGTTCGAATTGTCGACCTCTCATTCAATGGGTTCAAGCTCAGATATTTGTGTCCCCTTCACTTCGTGTTAAAATTGTGGACCTCTTATTCAACGAGACCAAGCTTAGAGATTTGTGTCCCCTTCACATGGCAGAGGTTCAAATCATGGACCTCTCATTCAATGGGATCAAGATCACCTTCTTCACTTGTGCTACAGAAGCAAACAAAAGAGTTTATGGTAAACTACTATGATTTGAACTAGAGTTACGTAAATCCACATTATACGAACCATGTTCTTCAATTGACAACCTCACACCAACTAACTATACACTCATCCTTATTTAAACCCATTATTAATCAACCCTAGAAATAAAATATAAATATTTTATTATTTTTTATTTATTATTTTTATTTTTATAACATAAAACAACAATCTCTGCATATAATTAAGGTACATTGGAGGACACTTTCCTATGAACTTTAATTTGGGGTTTGAAAAGGATAACTCAACACCTTATTCATGTATTATAAAAATTTAATATTTTATGATTATTATCTCTTTTATATTTATATATAAATATATTTTGAATGATAGGAATTTAAATAGTTAAAATTTTAAGTTTTTAATGAAGTGATTTATTTAAAAGATTTTATAATTTATAAAAATATTGTTATAAATGTGTTATATAAAATGAGAATATGAAGATTTTATAATTAATTAAATACATTAAACTATATAATTATATCAATACAAAAATATGATGATTTAATATAGATGTGACAAATTAAATATTATTAAAAAACTATAAAATATAATGATACATGATAATAGGATGACAATATTACAAATAATGGCATAACATAACTGTGATGAATCATAAATATTCTAGTAGTTCCCTATATACATCAAATATTTTTTCATGCCATAAATATTTACCATTCCTTCTTTTATCAATTTAACAAAGCATGTTAATGTTGATGTTTTTTATATATAGTCGAGTTGGTCAAACCACACTAGTTTTTAGTAATTAATAAGTGCAAGGTTCAAACTACAAGGGTTGCTCCCACCAAACCTATTTTACCTCATTATTGTTGACCTGACATGAAGGGAACCACCGATCCCTCAATATTCATACCATCATTATTAGTCTGATGCTCAAGGGGACCACCGATCCCTCAATATTCATACCATCATTATTATTCTAATGCACACTCAAAAACAATTTAGATCATACTACTTTCTTTGTAAATAGGCTTCCCCTAAGGTTTGTCCCTGGGTATCTTCTTGGTAAGTGCTTGGTCAAACAAACACTTACAAAACATGTCAATGTTATCAACATACATTTAGTCATATATTCATCTCTTCAAGTTGACATATGGTTATGCATAAGGGGTCAGCCCCAAAATGTATTTATGAAAATTTGGTGAATTAGCTTCAAAATCGAGGCAAATAGTGTCCAAACACATGTAGAAAGTTCACAATTATTAGGGGTAATGTTGGAAATTAAACTTAAAATGGTCAAATTATTATAAAATTTGGTCGAATCGACCCAAAAAAATTTGCACCCAAAATTTTTTGGCTAATGGGCCTTGGTCAAGGGTCCCAAATATTAGCCAGTTCCAAATTTTGAAAATCCTAATTTTAGCCAATTTGATGATAAATAGCCGCTATGCATAACCCTAAGTTAACATAATTTAAATAATTTATTTTATGACAACATTCATAGGAATTTCATGATTTGTTGAAAATGTTATCAACATACTTTTAATCAATCATATATATTCGTCTCTTCAAGTTGACATAATTTAAATAATTTACTTTATAGCAACATTCATAAGAATGCCATGATTTGTTGAAAGAGACATGAAAATTTAAAAAAAAACAAAAGTTCATGACTAATAAGCTAGTGAAAAAGTAATATGAAACCTAAATGATTCTTTTAATAATTTTCAAATGTTTTCTTGCACTTTTTTAATACATTGCATACTATGTTTATTTTTTTTAAATTTTAATTTTAATTTTAATTTTTTATTTTTTTGTGTAATACTTTAAATAATAATATTTTTTATTATGGCATTATTTATAAGTTTGTTGTGATATATTAAACTAGGTGGCAACAAAAAATAAGGATTTGTCCAAATATAAAAAAATTATAAGAAGGAAGATAAACATTCTTCTACAAAGATAAATGTACAATACTACTTAAGTCTTAATCTCAACTATAGCTAACTAAAGATATACATAAAATATCATCTTTTGATACATTATAATATTTGAACAAAAAATCCTTTGTTACAATAAAACAAATATTTTCAACATAGTATCATCTCCACTTCTATCATAAAGGTTACTAATTAAACAAACATACTTAATATAACAAGTAATAGTCTTAATTAAATTATTACTATATGATGAAAGTATATTATTGAAATCACCAAACACTTGACTAATTCTTTTACCATGATTAAATTTTTTTGATATGATATCTAATATATTTAATGTCTAATCTTGATTAAAAAGTTTTAAATTATAATTTTTGACAACTTCAATCATATATTATATGTTATTTTTACATAAGCTTTCCACATAAGTATTTGTGTTTGATATCTAGAAGATAAAATTACTATTTAAACAAATTATTTGATGCATCTAGTAATGTTTTTGACCTTTACTATTGATAAAGTAAATTTTTTTATATAAATGGATAATTGAATCTCTCTCTTATGTTTTCAAGCCTTCCATAAACTATTTGTTATTGCATAGTGTTATTTGATATTATTAATTAAGAAAAATATTGTTTTATCTTTTATTGTTAGAATGTTATCTCATTTCTCCTAATTGCAAATAGATTTGATCATAAATGTTTTAAATATTTTATATAATATTAATTTTAAGTATCAATTGATTGCCATGTATGTTAATTTAATAGCAATATATGATAAACCAAACATGCAACATCAAATGGTATGAGTTAAAATTGTTAAATTCCCTAACTTTTAACAACAAGAAGGCACCAATTTAAATCTCCCTAAATGATAGTTGCATAATTGCCAAGTTGTTATAATATTGTTGTGGTTATGATAGTATGGGTGAAACCAATTTCAATCCCATATAACCAATTAAAAATAAAATATTTAAAAAAAAAAACAACAATTCTAAATGTAAATTTAAAATATAAGGCTAATATTGAGTAGTACTTCATAGTGCTATGCTTCCAAAAATATTTATATTTTAGTAAGTAGTTTGTTTATAATTATTTAAAAAATATAAAAAATCTATACCACCAAAAATAGAAGATAAATTTGCACATCAATGCTTTTTTCAACTATTCCTTTCATAAATTTCTTCGTTTGATAGTAACAGTTTTAAAATTTTAATCCTCTCTAATTTTTAGATTGATCATATATATTAAAAAAAATCAAACCTATTGAAATGAAGAAAATGAAGAATAAAATATATCCCTTTGTTAATTTAGAAGCAACAATAATTCAAAAAAAAAATTATGCATGCTTCAATGATTCTATGCATGAGAAGTAGCTTTCTTGTTGTGTTTATAGAGTAAGATGCACAAAGAAAGAGCTAGTGTAGAAGGACACATGCAATAAGATGAGGTCATAAATAAATGTTTCTATATGTATTATTATTAGGTATGATGAAATGACACTCCATAAACATATAAGTTTGATAATATTTATATAAATATTTATTCAAACATTGTTTAATAAATTAAAGATTCCTATTATTATTAGTTATGATGAAATGACACTCCATAAATATATAAGTTTGATAAGCTTTATACAAATATTTATTCAAACGTTGTTTAACAAATTACAGATTCCTTAGGTATTTTTGCTTGGTTGAAAATTTTGAATACGTTAGGAGTATCCACAATTGCAATGGACCTATAACTACTAATTTTGATAATGTTTAGATGCTTAAATAATTTACATTATTAAATGATGGCTATTTAAATGCAATGAATACCAAATTTTGGCATAAAAAACTATAACTAATCCTACAACTACCTTGACTTCTAGTGGATCTTACGAACCATGTGTTAAGTAGTTTTGCTCAACTTACATTCATAATATCTATAATATAGTAATACCCAGCCTTCATTACATCATAGTCTTACTTATGGCTTTGGCTCTTGCTCTTGGCTCTAGCTTTGGCTCTTGGATTTATCTCTAGCTCTTGTATTTAGATCTAGCTTTGAATCCTAACTTGAAGAAAATATTTTCTATGGTCATGTTGGAATCTATATATTATAAGCAGAGGAAATTCTTGTCCTTAATGTAGATCTTATACTAGAATACTTAGGAGTGTTAGGTACTATGATCATGAAATCTAATGACACACTTATTAAAAATATATATTCAAAATATAAAACTCATAAATTTAGTGGATATTTGATTTAAATAATTATCTTCTTTTTAGAGTAAAGAGATACTACCATCATTATGTCCTTCTACTTTTTGAAGAATCATTGGAGAAATTGCTTTCTTGTTAGTATTGATAGTAGTGATGCTTACTAAGATCCTTCACCTTCTTCTTTACTAATGTTGTCATGGATTCCTTAGGGAATACAAATATTTATTTTCTCTTTCTTAGCTTTTCATTCTAGTTCTTGTAGTGTTTCTTTCTTTACTCAAAATATACTCCCTAGTTTCTAGTTGCATGTCAATATTGTGAGTTTATCATGGTGGAGGGAATGTCATGTAAGACACATTATTAAACCTATACCATTTTTTCCCCATAGGCTCTTTGTTTATTTCAAGTTCTTGCTCTATCATGATTTTCTTGATATGATATATAGGATGTATTTTTAGAATTAATTCTTTAATAATTTTGCATACATGTTTCAGTACCTTAATTGATCATATAACTATCACAATATTGCCACGAAAATTAAATTAGCATCTTATCAAGAGATCATTAGGATTTAGCATTGAACCATTAAGTCCCAATAGTCACAAATATTATTTAGAATATATTTCCTTATTTTGGAATATGTTACCAATTTTGATAAAACATCATATTACATTTCATCATATAGTATCTTTATAACTTGTAGTGTTGTACACTCCTTGACAAAAGTTTAATGAGATATCGAAATGATGTAAATATGCTTAGTTTTGTAAGTCGTAGAAAAAATATTGTTCTCTTAATACGATTGAGTTTGCACGCTATACCATGCTCCTTCAAATTTTACGTAAACATACACCATGTAGCTTGCAGATATTTTATTTTGTATTCAGAAAAGAGAGTGAAAAAATAACTAACCTCAAGCAAACCACCTTTGTTCCACAAGGGGCTTAAATTATCAACTTTACAATGATTAATTTTATGGGTATCCCATGGCTCGGGCTTGTTATGTTTGATTTTGTATCTCAGTAGCCTTCCTTCCTACTCAAAAAAATTGACAAACTTGAAGATCACCTTACCATCCTTGAGATTATAAATATTGTTGAACCTAGCTATGGTTTAATGTTTCATTATCTGTTGGCTAAAGTAACTCATATTATCCATCTATCTACTATTTATTTTATTCGATAATTTTGACCATCGTGGATGACTTCACTATTTCATATTTTGGATTGTTGTATGTCACTTCACTATCATTTGAGACTTAGTGTAAATAGTTTTTATGGCAGTTTTTATTGTAACTACCTATGTTATGTTGTATATCATAATTTAGTCAAATTATGTTGAGAGACTTTGAAGGTGTGTGTGATATTTGTGTCAAGCAATAATGATACTCCTATGATATTCTAGTGGTTGAAATTATATCTTAGGGTGTGTTTTCCAATGGTTATCATTTATAGGTCAAATCCCTAAATGTTGATGTCAAATATCCTTGATCAAGTGGCTCTAGGCATATACAAGGAGTGTCTTTAAATACCTTTTATATTTTTTACTCTTACTTTTTTCTAGATTTAGCTTTACACATAATCCAACATGATATTTTGGCATTCTATTGCTTCTCCTTTATTTGATTACTTTTTAGTCTAGATGATTTGGATGTAACCACATTTGAAACACCTTGATGGAATTTTAGAAGTTTCTTCTTCAACCTTGTTAATGTTATCAATAGTGAGAATATCAATGTTTTTGAGTTCAATTTTTGAGAAGAACGATGCAATGTCTATTGATCATTGATGGTTTGATGTTTCTTTGAGTTTGATTACCAAGAAGACTAATATTATTCTTTACTTTATTTGATTTCCATCGAGACATCTTGATGTTCTTATTTTTATTGTTGATTGATCGTTATGTAATTCTTTAGATCTATGATATATACTACAAATTGTTCCCCAAGTTGTTGAGACACTAATCACCTAGTAATAATACTAATGCGATGATGTTGGAAAATAAGCTATTTTAGGTTTAAAACTATTAATTTGAGTACATGTGCTTTACTGGTTTATGCCTGCATGTGCCTTATTGGTTTATGCATATGTGAACCTTGATGGTATGTGCCTGTGTATTCCTTGTGAGTGATTAGCTTTTAATATTTTAATATAAAACAAGGGATCCATAAGATTTTATTCAATAATCTATCTTTGATATTTTTGATATTTTTGCTTTACAACCTTTGTGTCTTATTTTTGCTTTTCAATGTCTAGTTTGAGTGCCTTAATTACTTTCTTATGCTTGCTTTTAGTTGATCTTTCACAATATTTCTTATCCTAATATTGCTACTACTTTTGATATGGTATTTTGTTAGAATTTTTATGCTAAGACCATTTTTAGCAAGAGTTTTATAATTTGGAATATTTTATGGTATTACTTCATGCAAAGATTCATTATCTCTTTCTCTTAAAGTTAAAAATTACTTGGTTTTTAGCATGGTTCTTTGCCTTGATACCACATTTCAACAAAGAGGTTTTATACCTTCTCTGGATCTAAGCAAGGAAGATGGATCAAAAGGAAATTTGGTTCTTCCTTTCACCTACTTTGATACCATTGATATCACTAATGCCTAGATGTTTCAATAATTTGCATTATAAAATGATGGATATTTAAATACAATGGATGCCCAATTTTGACATAACAAACCATAACTAATATTACAAGTCCTTGACTTCTAGTGGACCTTACGTACCATGTGTTAAGTAGTATTTCTCAATTTACATTCACATTATCTATGAAGTAATATTTTTGAACAAATATCTGGTTTAGAGACACATTCATTTATTGTTACAATGTGAGAGAGGGTGAGGAGGACTACAGGGGACTTCCTTGGGAATTTCTATTTTGCTTCCATGCTTCCCCTTTTCCTGGTCCTTTTCCAGTTCCCTTGCGCTTCCCTAGCCCTTCCTTCTTGGTTGGTTGGTTTGGCAGATGATATCCTTAGGGTGGGAGGTCACTTATCCTTTTGTATACCCTTTCCATACCTATTTTAAGGGTTCTTTCATGTTCCTCTAGTATGGGACGTCCCTGGGACCTTCATTAGATTTTTTGTGATGCTTCAAGGATCCTTTTTCCCTAGTGTTCTTAGTTTATCCTATATTTTTACAAGTTTCTACATGGTTCTAGGATTTAGAAGTTCTCTAGGTGTGGTGCATCATGGCTTTGGTAGATTTGCTTCTTAATAAGTTTTGCATAGCATATTTTTGGTATGTTAGGGACCATGCGCTTATTCTTGTGATTTTGCTCTTTGGGTTTGTGTATGTGGGATTCTTGGTGGGTTCTCAGTATTTTTCATGGCTTTACAAGGGGCATCTAATTTACTTGCTACTATGATCTCATTGGTATTCATTATCTAGTTCTCTAAAGTTGTTTTTTGGTGTTGATGAAGGTTGTCTAGGGTTTCTTACTGCATTTTTTTTGTCTAGAGGGAACCTGTGCTTAACACCTGCAACTTGTTCACCTCGTGGCTCCTTCCTTTTGGGTTCCCTGGGAACTTCCCTAACTCTTTTCCATGGCTTTCAATTTTGCTTCTACTTATTCCTCAACTTCATCTAGTGTCTTTTAGATCATCCTCATTGCAAGGATATTTTGTGGCTTGTGGAGATCCTCATATTGTTGTTTCATTTTTTAGGTCTGTACGGGATGTTTTTCTAGTATTTTTATTGCATCCCTATGTGTATACCGACCCTCCGTGGGTGGGATTTTCCTTCTTGGTTGCTCTTCTATTCCATCCTACTTTTTGGGATGGTTTTGTGTACAAAAGTTTCATTTTCCTGATATTTTTTTGGTGTAATACTAGGTTCTAGTTTATCCCCTATGCGGGATTTTTCAAAATTATTTTTTCCCTGCTTTGGAGTGAATTTTAAATATCCCATTTGGAGGGATTTTCAAATTTCATGTTGGGCGAGATTTTTAAAATATTTCTCTCTTGGGAGGAGTGCTCTACTTTCCCACTTCGGGCATGTTTTTCATCTGCTTTTCCTTCAAGCTATCCTTTGGCCTTTCCTCTGGCCCATCCTTGGTATTTTCCTTTGTCTTATACCGTGGCATTGTTTTTGGTCTAGTGACCTATTGTAAAAAGGTTTTAGTGCCCTTTCAAAATATTTTTTAATGAAATCTTAATTTACCATAAAAATTTAGTGTTACAATGTTATATCCTTTCCCCTATTTGCAAATAGTTTTCATCATAATTTTATAAAATATTTTATATAATAGTAATGTTAAGTATCAATTGATTGCTATGTATGTTAACTAACTAGAAATAAATTAAAAACAAACATGCAACATCAAATGGTATGAGTACAAATAGTTAAATTCCTTAAATTTTAAGAAGAAGACACTAGTTTTAATCTTGCTAAATGATAGGTGCATAGTTGCAAAGTTGTTATAATACCATTGTGGTTATGATGTAGTATGGGTGAAACCCATTTCAACCCCATATAACCAACTAAAAAATAAAATATTTCAAAGACCAAACATGCAATTCTAAATGCAATTATAAAATATAAGATTAATATTGAGTAGCGCTTCATAGTGCTATGATTCCACAAGTCTTTGTATTTTACTAAGTAATTTTTTTATGATTATTTTAAAAATATAAAAACTCTATACAACCAAAAATAGAAGATAAATTTCCACATCAATTCTTTTTTCCACCATTCCTTTCATAATTTTCTTGTTGATAGTAACAACAATGAAATTTTAATCCTCTCTAATTGTTGGAGTGTTCATCTATTTTAAATCAAATTAAAAATTTTGAAATGAAGAAAAGGAAGAATAAAATATATCACTTTGTTAATTTAGAAGCAAAAATAATTGAAATATATATCTATATCAATATATATATATATACATGCTTCAATGATACTATGCATGGAAAGTAACTTTCTTGTTATATTTATAGAGTAAGATGTACAAAGACAGTGCTAGTGTAGAAGGACACATGCAATAAGATGAGATCATAAATGAATGCTACCATATGTATTATTATTAGTTGTGATGAAATGGAATTCCATCAATCTAGAAGTCCAATAATATTTATACAAATATTTATTCAAATGTTGTTTAACAATGTATAGATTCTAGAGGTATTTTTGCTTGGTTGAAAATGTTGAATAAGTTATGAATATCCACAATTGAAATGGACCTATAAATACTAATTTTGTTAATGTTTAGTTGCTTCAATAATTTACATTATGAAATGATGGATATTTAAATACAACAAATGCCCAATGATGAGACTAAAAAATGCTCATATTTTGTATGGGTTTCATTGATTATTATGCGGCAATATAATAGGAACTGTGTACTTTTATGAATTATTATATAATTATTTAATAGAATTGTGTGTGTTATCTAATTTGTGTGTTTAAGTGTATTTTTGTGGAAATGTAGTTGATTTTTAAATATTTGGATCCATCAAGGTCTTTCATGGACATGAAAATCTATTTATTTTGAAATCTAAGGCATGAAGGTAGGCGCCTTCCTCTTCAAGGAAGGCACCAATAGAAGGTAGGTGCCTTCCTCTTCATGGAAGACGACAACATAAGGTAGGCACATTTCGTATACAGAAGGCACCCGACATACTTAGGCACCTTTGGCATAGGGAAGGCACCCCATACAAGGTAAAGCACCTTCCGTATAGAGAAGGCACCCACATCAGTAGGTATCTTCCATAGGAAGAAGGTGTTCAAAATTAGCATGTGCCTTTCACATACAGAAGGTGCTTATCAAAATCACGTGAGGAAGACACCTTCCTCATAAGATAAGGTGCCTCCATTCTTCGCTAGTTGACCAAGTAAAGCGACATGGGCATAGTTGACCAGTGTCATTCCATTTACACATCATGCAAGATAATTTTAGGAGTTGCACCATTGGATGAGAATGTCTTACCTATGCCAGGTGAAGCATGCACCAATCAACGAATGCACTACCATTAGGAACAATGCATGTTTTAGCAGATATCGATTACATTTACCAGACTGTCCTAGTTTAGTCTGGACTAAAATACTGTTGTAACTTCTTTTTAATAGAATATTTGTGTGTGTGATATATAAACACACATAGACCTCTCTGATAATCATATAGAATCTAGAATATTTAGAATTATTTGCCATTCTGAGGATATAGAAACATTGTAATAATTATTTGGTGAATACAATAAATTTTGATAGTTCCTAACTACGTGTTTAGTTGGAAGGGATCTGTTGGATCCTGGGCCAACTCCAAGCTAGTATTCCTTCCCTTTTACTTATGCTTTCCTAGATTAGTTTCTTTCTTTCATAGGTTTATTTTTTGGACTATTATTTCCATTTTCGCAGTAAGTTTACTTTTATTATGCATGTATGAATATTTACATTCTTAGGATTTAATTATTCATACGTAAATTATTGTGGTGTAGATGAATTATTGAAAATATTTTAAACCCCCCAATAGTAGAATTATTCGGACTCATCTCAAAGTGGGTATTTTGAATGATATTGTATGAGACACTTCTAAAGTTTATGAATCTCCCTGGGTTGACAATTTAAATGATCGGGCAATGAAAAAATAGGACCAAAATTCACCTATTTTTGACCCATAATATTTTGGCATCATTGCCAAGGAAGCTCCTCTATTAGATTAATTGCAATACCTAAAAATCTTCTATCATAATTTGTATGAGTTCTTCAAGAAGAAGAAGACCTGAAATTCGGTTCATAAAATGAAGTCCACAAAAATTTGAGTCAACCGAACATTCTAAGTTTGAAATAAATTCACCCGACTCACTGCCATTAGTCCAATGGAGTGAGGATCCTCGCCTTGTACACAGTAATTTCTCATACCATCAACTTGGGGAAGAATGAACCATTGTAAACCCATTGTTTAAGAGGACACCCTTAGAGGAAGCACTATTGTGGAAAGCTATAGAAGACCAAATGTTAACACTAGATGACCTTAGATCCTTGACTCAAAATTTTTTGAATGATCGTAAGACCATAAGAACTGCATTAGAGACCACATTTCCTAAAAAAATGGCTAAAAAAGAGGCTTCATCTAGCTTTATTTTCTCGATTAAGGAAGGAGTAGGAGAAAAAAAAATGAAAAACATATCCCCTGCTCATCTTCCTACCTTTAGAGGATACCCAACCGAGGACCCTAACCTATTTTTATTTAAGTTTGATGTTTTATCCAGGTCAGTGGACTACAAATATGATACGCATAAGCTAAAGCTCTTTCCTTCCACATTAGATGATGCATCTCTACAATGGTTCATTTTTCTGGGAGACAAACACATTGCCACATGGGATCAAATGAAGAGGCTCTTTTTAGAGCAATATCAAGACTTTGAGAGAGCCATAGACTCCAGATAAGAGGTCTTGAGCATGACACAAAAATAATATGAATCTCTTTAGGAGTATCGGGAGATATTCAACTTCAATCTTCAATGACCTCCTTATGCAAAGCTAGCTGATAAATCTCTTAAAAGCATATTTTTGAGAGGACTTAACAACAAATCATTAGAAGCTCTCAACATGATTTTTGGATGTGATGACTACTAGCATGCTATGGAAGATATCTAATAATTATGTTGAAACTACTCAAGAAGGATAGGCAAGACCACTCCTAGAACCATGAAAGTGATTGCTTCGGTCACAAAAATAGAAATAGGCAATATGCTGAAAGATTTGAAAAGTGAGATGCTTTCATCTATGGCATTATAGATGGATACGCTATTGTTAGAGAAAAAAAAGCAAGAAAATGAGGCAGCATTGGCTTATTTCTACCCAAAATATAGAGGAAAGCATACAAATAATGCATACCCAAAAAACAAAGCCAGATTATATGTGGTCTATAAGCTAAATCATAAGACCCAATTATGCCTGTAATTGCCTAGTATCAAGGAGGATGCTGACATTACGAAAGCCTATTTTCTAGAAAATCAGAGAAGTTAGCCACAACCCCCTATAGGAAATATGCCACTAATGCCATCATACAGGAAGGATCATACATACCACAATGCCATCTTCGTGGTTCAATGCACCCCTAGGAGCAACATTTCTAAACCAATAGCTCTGGATGCAATATCAATACCCTGGGTGGAGATGCCATGCTCCATGGAATCTAGCTCCACAAAATGTAGCGCCAGCTCACCCCCATCAAAACATGCCAACCTTGCCTGCAGTGAGACCTACGTATCTACCCGCACAACCAATGAAAAATCCCAATAATAGAGTAAATAAATTGACATATAATGTAGAAGATGAGATGTACCCGATGTATAATATTAGTTGTAATCCTATTCAACTTAGATCAGGTAGACAACTAGGAGTAGAGACACCTCCGTTGATATACGAGGAGGAAAATTTAGAAGAAACACCTCTTATAGAAGAGGTGGAAGAAGAAGTGGTTGAGAGAAAAAAAAATATGTTTCCTAACCGACTACAAGAACAAAGGAAATTAGCACAACCAAAGTTTGATATTGTTTCTAGACTGAAAAATCTCACAATGACAATTCCACTTTTTCAAGCTATCTGAGACGTCCTGATATATTCTAAAGCAATAAAGGAGATGTACCTAAGAAATTCAGGACAAAGAGTGACCTAGACTATCAATGTCATGGGTAAGTTGGCAGATTTAATGATGGGCAAGATGTGTCATCCTAAGTACGCAGACCCAAGCAGTCCAGTGTTGACTATAAAAATTAGGGGGTATTCCTTGACCAATGCGTTGGTCGATATCAATGTAACAATCAATGTAATGCTTTAGGAGACCATGCAAAGGCTACACCTCATAGACCTAAGACCTACCTCAATAGTTTTACAGCTATTTGATCGATCAACCATAGAATTGGAAGGAATGCTAGAGGATATAATAGTGATGATCGATGCGTGGGAATATTCGACTAACTTCCTAGTTTTACAGTCTAAAACCAGGCTATGTGGCTACTCATTTATTTTGGGAAGACCGTGGCTGGAGAGAGAAAATTCTTACATCAGTTGTCATGATGGGATGATGACCATATCCAATGGATAGAACATAAAAAGGTTGACCATTTCACCCCCCGCACAGTCTATTAATTCATCGGGATAGTCTACGTTGACCAAGCACAAAGAGGAGGAGTTGTCCATCATCCAACCGGTGATGACATTAGACGAATTGGTGGAGGAAGAAGTTGAGGATTGTGCTATCATAGAATTCCTCCAAGGATAATCCTTCGGCACCATGCCTGAGTCACCATTAGCTGATGCCCAAGACCACCATATTCAATAGATAAATGTTGGGTCAGGAAATCTATTAAATGTTGATAGTGGGTTAACCCCCACACAACTAATGGAAGTAGAAGAACTCCCGGTTAGGCACCAATGGGAATTTTCATGGGACTACTAGGATATGAAATGTATCAACCCAAAAAAAATTACCCATTGAATATACCATGAAGAGCAGATGACTACAAGAAGGCAGTTGCAAAGAAGAATGAATTTTGCAATGAAAGACATTGTCAAGGTAGAATTGCAAAAACTCTTGTCTGCCAGATTCATCTATCTTATTTTTGATAGTGAGTGGGTGTCACCACTTTTGGTGGTCCCCAAGAAGAATGGGAAGTGGTGGATTTGTGTGGACTATAGGGCATTGAACAAAGTGACAAAAAAGGATCACTTCCCACTCTCATTCATTGATCAGGTCTTGGATACACTTTTAGGGTGGAAGTACTTCTCCTTCATAGATGGATTCAATGGATACAACCAAATCTAAATAGGAGAAGAATACCAAGATAAAATGAAATTCACCTACCCTTGGGGAAATTTTGCTTATCAGGTATTGCATTTTAGGCTATCCAACACACCTACCACCTTCCAAAGGATGGTGTTAAGCGTATTTTCAAACATGATAGGAGATGTGGTTGAAGTGTACATGGATGAATTCACCATTTACAAATAAACCTTTGACAAATAAATGAAGAACTTGGAAAGAGTGCTCGAAAGAAGTGAGGAAAATAATTTTTCCCTTAGTAATGAAAATGCTTTATGATGATGCAAGATGACATCGTATTGGAACACCATCTCTCCTTGAAAGGAATAAAGGTTAACAAAAGGAATATAGAGGTCATCAAGGACCTACCTAGCCCTAGAACCCTATGATAGGTAAGAATTTTCCTTGGGTTTGTCAGGTACTACTGGTGATTTATCGTCGAATTCAATAAAATTGCGAGACCACTTCACACTTTATTTTCTAAAGACGTGGAATTCAACTGGATGGAATACTATGAAAAAGTTTTTTAGGAACTCAAGGAAAAGCTGATATTTGCACCTATTCTAAGGGGACAAAATTGGGATATACCCTTCCATATCTATTGTGATGCATCCAAAAATGCAATTGGAGCAGTCCTCGGGCAGAAGGATGGTGAGGAATTTTATGCCATCTACTACGTCAGCATACATTTGGTAGGGGATGAGCTCAACTATACAGTGACAAAGAAAGAATTCCTTATGGTTGTACATGCCATTAAAAAATTCTGCCATTATATCATCGGATACAAGGTTTTCGTACATACGAACAACGCAGCTATCAGGTATTTAATGAGCAAACCAGCTATTGGAGGAAGAGTTATAAGATGGCTTCTACTATTGCAGGAGTTTGACATAACAATAGTTGAAAAACCTGGCAAATACAACATTGTAACGAATTTTCTATCTAGATTGATGCCAGCAAACCATGTGGTAGTGGAATAATAGTTTTTGGATGAACATTTTTTCACCATCAGCGAGTAGACATCGTGGTACGCAAATATTACCAATTACTTGGCCATCAAAATAACCTCGCCTGCTCTCTCCTCATGAGAAAAGAAAATGGTAGTAGATAAGAGTGCCTCCTTTCTATATGTTGACAATATCCTATTTAAAATAGGACGCGATCAGATTATGAGGAGATGCGTAGCAGAGCAAGTGTTATTAGAAATATTCAAAGCTTACCACAATGAACCATGTGGGGGACACTTTATAGGGAAGCGAACTACCTATAAAATCCTATAGGTTGGGTATTTTTGGCCCACTCTATTTAAATATGCGACTGCCTACACCAGCAGGTGTGACAAGTGCCAAATAATGGGTAGACCAACCCATAGGTATGAGATACCCCTTCAACTACAAGTGCATCTAGATCCCTTAAATAAGTGGGGTATGGATTTTGTGGGACCAATCAACACATCTTCGATAGGAAGGAGATTTATTTTAGTCTACATATACTACATCACCAAGTGGGTGGAATTTCAAGCATTGAGGGATTCAAAGGAAACAACAGTAGCCGATTTCTTATTTGCTCATATTTTTACATAATTTGGGGTCCCCATAGAGATACAAACAAAACAAGAGCCTCAATTTACCTCCAAGTTGATCAAAAAAATGATGGAATGATATAGAATTCGACACAACAAGACTACACCCTACCACCCACATGAAAATGGGCAATTAGAGGTTACAAATAGGGATATTAATAACATCCTAACAAAAACCATGCAACAACATAGGAAATATTGGGCTACAGGGATTCTGGAGGCAGTATGGGCATACAACACCATGTGGAAATTGACCATCGGATTCACACCCTTCCATATGGTCTATGAGAAGAATATGATGATGTCCATTGAGTTTTAAATTAAGACACTGAGAACTGCTTTAGAATTAAATTTGAGCTTGGAAGAAGCTCAAAAAGAGAGGGTTCGACAGCTAAACCAGTTGGACAAAATCTAAATGGATGCTTTGCAAATAATGAAGATCATACAAAAGCAAAGAAAAAAAATGGCATGATCAACACATCAAGCTGAAGCAGTTCTAGGAGGAAGAATGGGTGTTGTTGTACGATTATAGGTTCCAAGAGAGGAAGGGTAAATTAATGCAGATATGGATAGGACCATATGAGGTGGTAGAGCTTATCAACAATAGTGTTATGCATGTTAGGACTATTTACGGTAGCAACATTGTATTGATATTGAATGGCCACCGACTATGGCCCTACAACACGTCTGAAAATTTACTAGTGGAGTCCAAAACAAGCATGGGGGAGACCCCATCCTTGTAAATCTGGACCAAACTCTTAGCAAGTAGAATGGTGGACATGGAGGTGTCCACCAAAATCAGTTAGTTTAGGTTTGTTTTATTTCTTATGGTGTGTTTTTTAGGTACAACACCCACATGCAAGCTATAGGCATCCTAGTAGAGGGCCTACCATGCACGAAATTATATTAACTACCTATAGTTTTCTTGTCTTTTCATTTGCTTTTGTAGGTGGAGGACCCAACAACTCAAAAAATAGGTATCTAGGAAACCAGGCCTGAACCAGCTCAGCATATTGGCACTTGTGCATGTAGTTTAGAAGCAACATCTATCCAAGCTTGGGTGAAAGTAATAAACTCTCCTCCAGGAGGAAATTGTACACTAGGTGTGGTAGGAGGATGCTACAGCAACATGAAGAAAAGTCTGAGGAGGCTTGATCACCCTTTCCCAGATGATCACAATGTGATGCTGAGAAAAATGCCTTGCAAAAGGCCTTCCTCTTTAAATAAGACTCTCCACTTGAGAAATAGTGCCTTCCTCCTTAGATAAGGTGCCTAACTGAGGTGGATGGTGCTTGTCAGAAGAAGGTATCAAGCTGGAGGTGAGGAGCCTTCCTTATAAAGAAGGCTCCCCACAGAAATAAGGTACCTTCTTTATAAAGAAGGCTCCCTAGAGAAAAAAAGGCACCTTCCATATAAAGAAGGCATCCCAGAGAAGGCAGGCACCTTCCTTATAGGGAAGGCGCCCAACTAAAATATGGTGCTTTCCTTATAAAGAAGGTGCCTGTAGGAGACATCCTAAATTTTTTTTTTGAGAAGGCACCTTCCCCATCATGAAGGCACCATGAAAAAAAAATTATGATCAAAGAACCTTCCATCCTAGGAAGGTGCATCCATTTGAAAGCGTCTTCTGCAGCAGGAAGACGTTGTTCATTAGAAGCACCTTCCGTAGCGAGAAGGCGCCATTCTTAAAAAAAAATAAAAAAAATGTTGAGAAGGCACCTTTCGCATCATGAAGGCACCATGAAAAAAAAAATGATGATCAAAGCGCCTTCCATCCCAAGAAGGCGCATCCATTCGAAAGCATTTTTTGTAGCGAGAAGGCGCTGTTCTTCAGAAGTGCCTTCCATAGTGGGAAGGCGCCATTCTTCAAAAAAAAAAAAAAGGTGCCTTCCTCAGCGAGATGACGCCTTTCGTAAAAAAAAACATCTTCCATAGTGGTAAGGTGTCATTCTTCAAAAAGCACCTTCCATAGTGGGAAGGGTATCAGGAAGGCGCAAACAAAGCCTTTTGCATAAAACCGACGCTTTGGTTTCATGTGCACCTTAATTCGAACGAGATCAACACATGATTGGGCAGCACCTGATTACCACCATATCCACATGATGAAAAATCTACCCCAATAAAAAATTATGCGCAGTTACGAGGTGAGATCCTCGTGCACGCCTAAAAAATGAGGGACATACATTTTTTTTTCAAAGACCAATCAGGAGTCTATTTTCGGCATCAAACCTCGAACAACACAGCAGTTAAGTCCAACATAATTTGCACATGTGAAATATCCATCCTCCAATAGGCCAATGAATCACTACTCTTCACGATGCATGGAACATCCAATCAGGTACGCGCATAATTTTAATTAAATTTTTGTGTAATATTTCATGAATTATGTAGTATCGAAAAATAGCGCTGCCATGAAAATCATACACCCCATGGACGAAACATTGTTCCAACAATATGGCTCAAGAGGTATACCTTGCCAACCACAAAATTGAATGCTAGGGTTAGGCACCTTCCTTAGATTGTAAGGCAGGAACAGAAGAGCGGTTAGGGAAGGCGCCATGGGAGGGCGATCAAAGAATCATGTTGTCAAAAAGAATGAGCTGAGTGACACAAAGGGGATCAAGGGGGCAGTGAGGACTTAGTTTGAATCCGAGTGATGGCTTGACTATTGTACCCTAGTCTTTCAGAACTAGGATATAGAGGCATCCAAATAATTCACTGCCTCCTTGAGGGGTGACACAACTCAGGTGCATGGAAGGAAAATCTTGGTCACCCCGAAATCCATCTCTCAGGTGATCGGATTTCCTCTTACTAGTGAGTGCATATGCAAAGGCAGCATGTTGAAACAATACGTTGAATTATTGCTGCCAAGAGAAAATGTGTAGGTAGAAAAGGAAGGGCTACCAAAAAGCAAACTTCTTATGAACCTGTGAAAGATGTTTGAGCAAATTGCTTGATTTTTCACATGCACATGGAAATATTCCCACCTACATGTTAATCATGTGCAATTTTTAAATCACCTGGTGCATGGAAGGAAGATGAACATGCCCTTATACTTGGAAAATACCCTAAAGGAGGAAGCAACTTGATACCGAAGGAGTGCATCTTCCACCTTGGCCCACCATGGGCTGATTACAACGTTGGTTTGCCATACATAAGGACAAAGGGAATATTCCAATGCAGAGGCAGATAATAGCAATTGGCTACCCCAACACCATAACTCTGTGTAGAAAAATAAAGATCCCACCTCTCGATGTTGGTCTATAGAAGAATAAGTCATAGGTCGTAGGTACAACCATATCCATTGGAAAACAATGACGATGAAGAAATATGAAGAGCTACCTACATTTTTGATGCCACAATGGTGTGGCATATGTTAGGCATGGGGGGATGATGAGCCTAAAAAATACTCATATTTTGTATGGGTTTCATCTATTATCATGCTGCAATATAATAGGAACTATGTACTTTCATGAATGATTATGTAATTATTTAATATAATTGTGTGCGTTATCTAATTTGTGTGTATTAGTGTATTTTTGTGGAAATGTAGTTGATTTTGATAGATTTGGATCCATCGAGGTCTTTCATGGACCTGGAACTCTATTTATTTCAAAATATAAGGCATGAAGGTAGGCACCTTCCTCTTCAAGGAAGGATCCAACAGAAGGTCGGTGTGTTCCTCTTCAAGGAAGGCACCAACAGAAGGTAGGCACCTTGCGTATACAGAAGGCACTCGATATACTTAGGTGTATTTCGCATAGGTAAGGCACCCCATACAAGGTAAATCACCTTCCGTATAGAGAAGATGCCCATATCAATAGGCACCTTTCACAGGAAGAAGGTGCTCAACATTAGTAGGCACCTTTCACATACGGAAAGTGTCTGTCAAAAGCACACGAGGAAGGCACCTTCCTCATAAAATAAGGTGTCTCCATTCTTCATCGGTTGACCAAGTAAAGTGACATGGGTAGAGTTGACCAGTGTCATTCCAGTTCCACATCACACAAGATAATTATGAGAGTTTCACCAGTGGATGAGAACATCTTACCTACGCTAGGTGAAGCATGCACCAATGAGTGAATGTGATACCGTTAGGAACAATGCCTGTTTTAGGAGATGTCGATTACGTTTACCAGACTATCCTAGTTTAGTCTGGATTAAACTGTTGTTGTAACTTCTTTGTAAGAGAAGATCTATGTGTATGCTATATAAAAACACACAAACCTCTATGATAATCATCCAGGATCCAGAATATTTATAATTATTTGTCATTATGAGGAGATAGAAATATTGTAATAATTCTTTGGCGAATACAATAAATTTTGAGAGTTCCTAACTGGGTTTTCAGCTGGAAGGGAGATTCTAGAGCCTGGGCCCACTCCAAGCCAATATTCCTTCCCTTTTACTTATGTTTTTCTAAATTAGTTTTCTACTTTCATAGGTTTATTTTCTGCACTGTTATTTCCATTTACGTAGTAGGTTTACTTTTATTATGCACATAAATATTTACATTCTTAGGATTTAATTATTCATACGTAAATTATTGTTGTGTGGATGAATGATTTCTAATATTTTAAACCCCCCAATAGTAGAATTAGTTGAACTCATATCAAAGTGGATATTGTGAATGATCTTGTATGAGACACTTTTGAAGTTTATGAAGCTCCTTGGGTTGACAATTTAAATGATTAGGCAGTGAAAAAATAGGAGTAAAATTCACCTGTGTCTGACCTGCAACACCCAATTTTGGAATAACAAACCATAACTAATCCTACAACTACCCTTGAGTTCTATTGGATCTCATGAACCATGTGTTAGTTTTGTACAACTTACATTCACATTATCTATAATATGTTAATCCCTAGCATACCCCTTCATTACATCATAGCATTGTTTATGGCTATGGATCTTGCCCTTGGATGTAGCTCTAGCTCTTGGCTTTATCTCTAGTTCTTGTATTTAGATCTAGCTTTGGCTCCTAACTTGAAGAAAAATATTTTCTAGGGTCATGTTGGAATCTATATATTTTGAGTAGAGGAAATTCCTTTCCTGAATGTAGACCTTATACTATAATACTTAGGAGTGTCAGGTACTATGATCATGAACTTGTTAGAATATATGAATATTCTATTAAGTTCACTAGGGTACACACTTGTGTTTCCACTCCTCCATATGTCAGGAGAACTCTAAGTGGTGTCTTCATTAGGTTTTATGAGTTGTTGTAATCCAACAACTCTCAATTATCAACTCTGATATTTATACACAGTTGATCCTAGAGATAAATCAATGAGTTCCACTCTTCTCTTCATATTTTATGTAATACTTTGCATATCTATTATTGTGAAATTCTAACATGGTACCATAGCAGGATATATTTTTCTAGTATTTTCTCTTGAAGTTTCTAGGACCTTATTCATTTACTTTGGATAATTTTTTTTTTGGCTATCTAACTTCAAAATTTTGCATTAGTCTCCTTCTATCCATTGTTATTTTTTTCAACATGTTTATTTTTTATATGTTGCATATTCTTGAATTGCTTGAGGAAATTTTAAGAAAATATAGCTATTTTATTTCTTTAACACGGTTTACCCTGTGTGAAGGCAGTTTTATCGCATTTATTTCAAAGGAAAATAGCCTTTTATTTTCTTTATTTTTTTCCCTCAACATATTCATGTTGGTATTTGTATTCTAAAACTTCTAGTTAATTCCTTTTTTCACTATTAAAATAGAAAATCATGGAATATCTCAAGTATTATATTAGAGAGTGTTATATTAGTTTCTTTTTACTTGTGAGGATTTAAATACCTCACTCATTATTATTAAACTCTACGTTCGATCTCAACGCTATCTCACGATTTGGAACTCAACGTTCGTTCTTAACATTGGGCTCATTTGATCTCAACGTTCATTCTCAATTTTCGTGAGTTTCTAGTCATTGAGAAGTCCTGCCACTCTCATTGGTGCACTCTCCTTGGAGCTCCCATTTGCACTCTAGTTTGTTCTTGTATCGCTCCAAATTTTTTGCATCCTTACCTTCAGGCTATAGGATCTGCGCCCAAAAGGGGGATGTGAAAAGGATGGGACAATACCTCGGACTGAGAGGCCCTTGGAAGGTCCCGCCTCTCGGGGGAGGGGTATAAGGGTGAATTTTCGATGGATGGTGGGTTCACCAGGAAACTTTTGAATGGCAGTTTCCACGCCTAGGTTGACAGTGAGTTTGATGTGTTCATTTTTATACTCGATCATTCAACTCCTAGGTTTGGCCAAGATGAATCTAAACTATTCTATATGCCAATGCTGATTTAAATGAATACAAAAAATAGGAATGAATGCTAATAATAGAGAATATGCTAGCTAGAAGGTGTCATACCTGATTCCGGATGTCTGATGAAGATTCTGAGTCTTGTAGCAATTCAGATCACCTCAATTCGTACGTAATCATCTGATATTTCATAGGATCATCCCAAATCACAGAAGGTCATCTGAAATCAGACAGAATCATCTGAAATCTGATGAATTCGTCAGACGAATTCGTCAGAAACCTGCAATCACAAAAATAGACGCAAAATACCAAATATGCAAGTGCAGAAGCAAAGGAGAATGGTAGAAATAATAGCAAACATGCCTAAATAATGGATTCCAATAACAAATAAGGAAATGCAGTAGATTTAATGATTGATTTTAACTTTATCATGCGATTATGCTAAATGAGGTGAACTCCAAGATGCAAAAAACATAATAATTTAAGACAGTGCAGAAATACAATAGGAAAAATGCAGAGAAAGCTAAGGAAATGCAAACTCTAGACTTTGATTGCCCCCAATCTGGACTACAGTCAGGATCGCCTCCAATCGTACGAGATCGTCTACGCTCCTCGACAAAATCGTCTGTAATCGTCCGAGATCGTCCACGATGATCCGAGCTAGCTTCGACTGAAAAACAGTAGAGTTCCTACAAGAAAATGCAAAATACAGAATACAAACAGTAGTGCGAGGGAATAAGGAACTAATTCTACAATGAAATCCATCAACTAAGGGGTTTAGGGGGTTCAGGAGGGATAAACTAGAAAAATCCTAGTTTATATAGGATTAGGAAGAGGTTTAAGAGGTTGGGGATCATCCCAATCTGGGAGATCTCCAACAAGGAAATCTCCAACTACGTAGACACGTTTCTGCCCAAGTTGGAGAGGCTATTGAAATAGAAGCTAATTATGAAAATTTGGTTTTGGGACGAAATCGTCTGGACGTTCTGTTCCAGATGAATTCATCAGATCGGGGATGATTTCGTCTAATCTGTGACGATATCGTCCAACGGTCAAAACAAATCCTAAAAATGGCGCAAAAAATGGGGAAAGCGGGTAACAGGCGGTTTAACGGGTAGTTTGGGGTTGAAATTCAAATTTTTATCTTTTATATTTTTACTAAGGTTTTAACCATGCCAATTTTAGGGTGCTACATTTTGCCCCCTCTTTAGCGAATTTTTCGAAGAAAATGCGTTAAAGACGAGTTTTTCCCGTTTTACGAGAAAGCAAAAATATACTCAATTTTTTAGATGACGATTCTTGGTCGAATCGTACGAATGCTGACTATGGTGCCCCCTCCGTGTTTTTACCCAAATCGAACGTTTGAGGTAAAAACGTGAAAAAGCAAAAATTAAAATGTTGATTTTTAAATAAAATTAAGAAAAATAGGGTAAAACCCTAATTCATTTTTGATATGATGTATAGATATTTTTGTGATATATATATGATCTTGTTTCTGATGATATGACTTGTTCATATGTTTTTATGATGCTTCAATGTTTGAATTGTTTGCTTGTTTGATTGATGATTCATGTAATTATGTTGTTTGGAAATATTATAATTTGATGTCATGCTATGAAATTTAAATGAAATAATCTGATGTAAACAATTGGTTGTTGTGGTGTGATTTGATGAAAAATAAAAAGAGACTTCTAACAATAATTTCAAAGGACATTGTCGCTGTTATAGACCATTTCATGGAGTCGTCGCTCACTCGGTCGTCAAGCTAATCCCAGTATAGAAATATTGTTAAAAGTAAAAGAGTGCTTAAGAGACTGTCTTAAGACTTTGTGTTGTGATGATGGAGATAATGATGGTTTGATGATTTGTTTTCAGATTTTCATAAAAATAGTATGCATGAGATACTAAAAGAAATATGATTTTGCTAGGCATAAATTCCTAAGTGTGATAAAATTTTGAACAATTCCTTAGAAATTATACCATGGTTGCAAAATTGAATGTTGACATAATGACATGAAATAGAATAAGTGTTCGTTTGTTTGTAAAGCATAATTGTGTAACATAATGATGCAAGTCATATGAATTTGTTTTTAAAATAAATGGAAAATAAAATTAGAACAATGGTTTGCGCTAGGCATAGAATTATAGGTATAGACTTATACCATCATCGTGAAATCCAAAGAAGAAAATAGATATTTTGGTTTTATTGCAAGATGAATTTTTGACTTTTGATAAACAGAAAAATAATAATATGAACATTTTGTTTGAAATCATTTTTGTGATTTTGTGAGAAAATGTATATAATTGCTTTTATACAAAACAAAAATTCTGAAATAAAAGGGTAAAATTATTCCGAAAAGAATTACAGAAACATTTTAAATTATCTCAAAGACAAATGTAGATTTATAAGGGATCCTCATGTGCAAATGTGAGTTCATTACCGATCTTGATTTATCATAATGATACAAAATCTCTCAAATACAAATGTGTGTGCGATTGTATTGTTCATTCACCAATTTTGAGCAAGATAATTTGATACAAGTAATTTGCCTTAACCAAATGAATGTTCGTTGACCATGATTTATATGCATGTAACCGTACCAGACTACTATGTAAGTTAGGTTATCAAGAGCTAGCTAATCCATAAGCTGACATAGGTCTGTACAAAAGAAGGTCGCTAATGTGACAGACATATCACCACGCTAGGAATTACCCAAGGCCAAGTGGGTTGGGCACAAACCACCTGTTATGGGGCTTACCTCACAGTTTTCGAATAATTGAGAATTCCAGGGATTCAAGCTCATTCACCCTTCTTTTCTTTTCAAGGGGTAGGGAAAGGATTTTATTGCATTTTGCTTTTGCGTTTCTCTTTTGCTTATTTTTTTTTTTTTTGTACTTTTGTATTTTTGCTTGATATTTGAGATAATACTGAAATATTGCTTGTGATGATACAAAATAACATTTTTCTTTTTCTCTTTTTCTTGAACTTTTCTTTTCTTCCTATGCTAGGGATACTTGCTCGGATTAGCTGTAGAGCAAGGGATTTTTATTTTGGGTAGGGGTGAGCTTGTCCTTTTGTCAATTCTCAAAGATTCTAGACCATGTGCATGATAGGATAGCAGGGGAAACTTTTCGCTCAAGAAACCATTTCTACTATGTAGCATCATATCGAATTTGCAATGAAATCATTTTAATGTGAAAAGATATACTTGGTTCAAGTAAATAACAAGATCAGTTCTCTATGCTCAAAAATTTATTTAATGCCAATGTGGACTTTGATATAAGAGAGATTAATAATCATACCAAATAAAATCAAGATATTTATTCATGTGAATGTGAAAGTGCGGGATTCCAAATAAATGCTAATTTATCCAAAATAACTGAAAATATAACTGCAATACTTCAAGAATTGACAGGTATGAAAATAAAAGATGTTTTTGAAGATTTTGATGATTTTGATGTTTTTGATGTTTTTGATTTTAATTTATGATGGAATTGGTGGTATATACAAGATGATCTATATACACTATACAAGGTTATTTGAGTATAGCATGTCTAAGGTTGCTTCAAAATCAAAGGAGGTTTTGAAGGATAATTTGGTTGTGGTGAAGGTAAGAACAAAAGGTGATGAATAAAAGGTAGTGATAACAAAAGCTTTGTTATAATGTAGAATAATGTAGCAAAAGATTTGACTTTTATATGTGTAAAATTGATCATGTTACAAAATAAAATGTAAGAAGGATAAGAAGGTTCTTCATTCTTATCACTATCTTCCAAGTCTTGATAAGATGGAGGGAGCATATGTGAAAGATATGCATGGATGTTATTTGGTAAACAAGGATGATCATATATGGATGAAGAAAAGTGATGGATAGAAGATAATTGTGATAATAGAGAATGTATAGAACTTGATGTTTCAACCATTAAATATTCTTCAAATGGTTTTGGGTCACCATGTATGGTAACAATTTTATTTGCAATTTCAAACTTCAAACATTGGTGAAGAGTGGAAGGGACAACCCTCATTGTATGAATCCAAGGACTTCTGAGAAGTAGGTTGTAAGGTGAAGGGCAATATGCTACATAAAACAAAGTATCCAGGATCTTGGATCCAATATTGAGGGGAAGAATTATAGTACCTTGAGCTTCTTGAATTTCATTGTTAAAAGATTTTATAATAACATTTGATTCATTAAGATCTTCTTCCTTTAATTTGAGTTTTTGGAATAATTGATAAGTGCATAAATTAAGAGAGGAGCCATTATCTACCATGATAGTTTTAACAGGTGTTTCTTTACTAGATCCTGTAATGTAAAGATAGTAGTCTTCTTGTGGAGTAGAGGAAGGAATCTCCTCATCATAGAATGAAATATGGTTAACCTCAAGAGGGTTTACACCATTAATTATGTTCTTAGAGAAAATATGATGAGGAACAAATTGTTGGCTAGGTATCTTGAACAAAGTTTCCTTATGAGAACTTTGTAATACTTCTAAAAGGGATATCTTTGCTTGAGGATTAATCACTTGTTGTTGGCTATCAAAGTGGATTTCAGATTGAGATTTTGATTCTAAAGATGAGCTTTCTATGCTTACATTCCATTTTGGATCATTCTCTAGAGCCAAAGATAGTTTTGAAGGTTGGTCAAATGAGGAACCCATATCTTGAATATCGGATTGAGTTGATTGAACTTGAGGTTGCTCATTTGTAGTTTCTGTTACAATATTAGTAATATCATCATGATGGGACACATTAACATGCAATATTTGATTGGTTTCCTATTGTTGATAATTGAATAGGGGTTCTTGGGAGATCCCCATGTCTTGATTGATTATTGGTATTTGTTGTGTAGGAGTTTGATTGTTTAATGGAGATTTATAATCAGTTGTAGATTGTAATTCCTTTATATTAAAAAGACCCTCATCAATCAAATCTTGAATTGCACATCTTAAATCTTTACAATTTTGTGTCATATGTCCATCTACTCTATGATATTCACAATGTAGCTCAGGTTTAAACCAATCTACTGTGGTATCAAGTTGTCTTATGGAAGGGAGTTCAATCCTATTTGTATCAAGTAAATGCTTGAGAATTATATCCATTGGTTGATTGAGCTTTGTAAATGTACGTGATGAAGGTTTTCGAGAGGTTTTTGATATGTGCCTTAGGAGTTCAGTCATAAAAGGACCTAATGGTTTCTTACCTCTCTTTTCTTTGTTATGGGTAGAATGATGATAGGAAGATTGTGAAGTATGATGTGAGTGCATGGTAGGATTGGAAGAATAAGTATTTTCTTGTTGAAATGGATGTGTTGTATTGAAAGAAGAATATTGAAAGGATGGAGGAGGATTATATGTGGGTTGATAGACATAATATGGATATATGGGAGAATAGATAATATCATTATGAAGAGGATTGGAAAAGGGATTGTCCTGTTGGGTTATGGATGAAAAATGAGAAAAGTGTGATGGAGGTGATGTTGAATAGGGATGAGGTTGGTCATAATCAACAAATGTATTTGGCTGAATTCTTCCAACATTACTGATGGGCTCATATGGATTTGAGTAAAAACTCATGGTTTCTTTAGTACTTCTAAAAGTAATATTTAATATCTACTATTTAGAATTGAATCTAAAACATACAAACTTGAAATGATGATTTTGTTATATTTTTTTTTTTATATATACATATTTTTTTATATATTTGTTTTCAAAAGGTTTTTAGTTTTCACGTCGGGTTCACCAAAATGTATCGCTCCAAATTTTTTGCATCCTTACCTTCAAGCTATAGGATCTGCACCCAGAAGGGGGATGTGAAAAGGATGGGACAATACCTCGGACTGAGAGGCCCTTGGAAGGTCCCGCCTCTCGGGGGAGGGGTATAAGGGTGAATTTTCGATGGATGGTGGGTTCACCAGGAAAATTTTGAATGGCAGTTTCCACGCCTAGGTTGACAGTGAGTTTGATGTGTTCATTTTTATACTTGATCATTCAACTCCTAGGTTTGGCCAAGATGAATCTAAACTATTCTATATGCCAATGCTGATTTAAATGAATACAGAAAATAGGAATGAATGCTAATAACAGAGAATATGCTAGCTAGAAGGTGTCATACCTGATTTCGGATGTTTGATGAAGATTCTGAGTCTTGTAGCAGTTCAGATCACCTCAATTCATACGTAATCATCTGATATTTCATAGGATCATCCCAAATCATAGAAGGTCATCTAAAATCAGACAGAATCATCTAAAATCTGACGAATTCGTCAGATGAATTCGTCAGAAACCTGCAATCACAAAAATAGATACAAAATACCAAATATGCAAGTGCAGAAGCAAAGGATAATGGTAGAAATAATAGCAAACATGCCTAAATAATGGATTCCAATAACAAATAAGGAAATGCAGTAGATTTAATGATTGATTTTAACTTTATCATGCGATTATGCTAAATGAGGTGAACTCCAAGATGCAAAAACATAATAATTTAAGACAGTGCAGAAATACAATAGGAAAAATGTAGAGAAAGCTAAGGAAATGCAAACTCTAGACTTTGATTGCCCCCAATCTGGACTACAGTCAGGATCACCTCCAATCGTACGAGATCGTCTGCGCTCCTCGACAAAATCATCCGTAATCGTCCGAGATCGTCCACGACGATCCGAGCTAGCTTCGACTGAAAAATAGTAGAGTTCCTACAAGAAAATGCAAAAGTACGAATACAAACAGTAGTGCGAGGGAATAAGGAACTAAATCTGTAATGAAATCCGTCAACTAAGGGGTTTAGGGGGTTCAGGGAGAATCAAGGGGATAAACTAGAAAAATCCTAGTTTATATAGGATTAGGAAGAGGTTTAGGAGGTTGGGGATCATCCCAATCTGGGAGATCTCCAACAAGGAAATCTCCAACTGCGCAGACACGTTTCTGCCCAAGTTGGAGAGGCTATTGAAACAGAAGCTAATTATGAAAATTTGGTTTTGGGACGAAATCGTCTGGACGTTCTATTCCAGACGAATTCGTCAGATCGGGGATGATTTCGTCTAATCTGTGATGATATCGTCCAACGGTCAAAACAAATCCTAAAAATGGCATGGAAAACAGGGAAAGCGGGTAACAAGCGGTTTAACGAGCAATTTGGGGTTAAAATTCAAATTTTTATCTTTTTACTAAGGTTTTAACCGTGCCAATTTTAGGGTGCTATAGTTCCATTTCAAATGAGCCTCTAAATCATTCTGGCACACTCCTATCTGATTCGCCCGTTTTATGAGTTGTTCCTCTCGGAGTCTACTCAACCATCACTCTCTATCTCAAACGGTATAAATATCTTCCTCTTGGAGTCATTTCAAAATATTAATGATTTACATTTTTTAGTTAAAGGTATTTGTGAAACTTTCACTCCTTCCTTTTGGTCGATATTTGAGTTACGCAACACTCTTTGAAAACGCTATCTAATGATTTATGCAGGTCTTTTAGATTTAAGCAACAACAACGCTATATAACGTTTTCTGCAGGGTTACATTTTTTAGAGTGCTTTCAAAATGTTTCCTTTTGAAAAAAATATTTAAATATTTTAAAGCATCATTTTTTATAATAAAATTACTACAATGTTACATTTTTTTTAGAACTAAGGTTTACTCGCAGGTGATTGCTTCACCCATACCACCCTTTCGAGGGGGCATCCTTTTTATGACCCATATTCTATAGGTATTTAAAGTTTACACAGGAAACAATTTTTTTTCAATTTTTGCGGTGTTAGGTGTTTTGGGAGTGAAGAAACATCACCGAAAACACACCATTGTGGTCTCTCTCGGTAGTTTCACCTGTTCCCATTCCCTAGCTCTCGAAAAAGTCTATAAATTTTTAATTTTTTTTCTCACTTCCTTTGTTCCAATAGATTCATCCCAATCGTAGTGTGGTATTCGATTCATTCGAATCTCCTTTGTCTACATTTTTTTGGCAGGCCTCATATTTTATTTTGAGTCTCCGCAAAATGGCGTAGACAAATATTGTAATTATATAATAAAATATTTCTTGGGGGGGTTCTTTAGTGCATATTTTTGCACTCTTATGTGTAAATAGGGGGGTGTTCTTTTCTTTGCATAATATCTTTCATTAGTCTATTAAATCCAGATATCTAATAGTTTATTTTAACTTCTAAGCATAAATTTCAAATATTGGTTTATAAAGGATATTTCATTTCAAAATTAGATATCTAATATTTGTTTTTTATTACATAAGGAAATAAAAAATTTGGTAATAAATCTAAATATCTAAAAATTTATTTTAAATTTATAACCTAAATTTCAAATATTGGTCCATAAAAGAGATTTCATTTCAAAATTAGATATCTAATATTTGTTTTATTAGATTTTTTAATTCTTGTATTAAAATAATTTTTTTTTATTTTTAAGGATATCTACATTTCTTTCCAAGTAATCACATATTTAAATATCTTTGTTTCAACTTTTTCCTTAAAATATCTTTTGTCTATGTTCCATGTATCAAGGTCCTAAAACCTTATAGTCTCCCTCACGTAAGGGAAGTTTTTTTGGAAACTTGGTATAAAGGCCTGACAGATATTTTCTTATCAACAGTTTAATTTGGACATCTCTCAACTTATAGTCTCCCTCACGTAAGTGTGGGATTTGAGAACCAAATTAAACTAGTTGTCCCCATGCATTTCAAACCAAAATCCTTCTTATGCTCACAATACTTATAGTTTCCCTCAAGTAAGAGTGGGTACTGTGATCCATTGAAGATTTGGCAATCTAAAGCAAACGATCATAGACCTATTTATACTTATAATTTCCCTCAAGTAAGGGCGGGTATATTTGAGTTACCTATTATTGAACAAGATTCATTTTTTCAATTATATTCCTTTTTTGAAGTTTTAAATGGGGGAATATTAAATAATATTAAATCCTCAAAAATGAATTCAATTGAACCTCTCACCCCTCATAATTTTCACACTTGGAAACCTAAAATTCTAAAACTCATCTGTCAAAAAGGTCTTACTCATTTATTAGAAGAAAATCAACCAGAATTTTATAAAGAATATGAAATATTTGTTCATAAAGGGAAAATGTATGAAAATATGGGTATTATTAGCACCAATATTCATGAAAGCTTGTGGTTTCATATTACAGATTGCAAAAATCCTCATGAAAGTTGAGAAAATTTAAAAACCTTGTTTGGAAAAGTAGATCAGATGAGATCAATAACTAGAATCCGAACTAACCTCTTTATCTCCTGAAGATTTTAGTAGTATTATTGATTTCCTCACTAAGTTCAAGGAAATCCTCACTCAATATAAAGGCAGTGGGAAGACTAAGACAGAAGAAGAATGCATTTATCTAATCCTTTCTAAACTAAATGGTATTTTTCAAATATTTGCAACCACCTTCATATCTACTAAAGATGCTCTTGGTGCAACCTTTAAAATGCCCTCTTTAGAAGAATTTTGTGATAGATTAACTAGGGAAGAAACCAAACTTGCTAGATATGAAACTCTTCTTCAAAAGCCTTAGTAGCCTCCACCTCCTCTAAATAAAAATTCAAAAAGAATGAAAATAATCCCATTACCTATACTCACTGTAAAAAGAATGGTTACTCTGCTAACAAATTCTGGAAAATATTACAACTAGAGGAAACTATAAAGGATCAAAATATAGAAAATAATAAGCAAATAATAAAAGCCCTTAATTTTCAAGGAAAAAACTCCAAATATTCCTCTAATTATTGGGTCCTGGATTCTAGAGCAACTCATCACATGTCTGCTTCAAACAAGTCTTTTTCTTCTATCTCCTCTAGCTCTACTCATAACATAGAATTAGGGGAATCTTCCTTCATTCATGTCAAAGGGAAATGGGATATAACCATTGATGGTGGCTCTATAAACAATGTTCTCTATGTTCTAGACATTACCACTAATATCCTATCCATTTATCAAATTTGTACTTTTGGAAATGAGAAAATTGTTCTCTTCTCCCCAACAGGAGTTGAGATAAGAGATTTTCAACTCCCTCACTCACTTATAGCAAAAGGGAATATTGATCATAAATCTCATATTTTTCACTTCAAAGGCTTTCAAAATCTAGAAGGAGCCTCCTGTTTTGTGGCTCATAGTAATCTTGAAAGTCAAAAATGGCATGAAAGGTTTGGTCATATTAATTATAACTACCTAAAGGATTTAGGCACCCATAATATGGTTAAAGGATTACCCCAAGTCTCTTCCACTGATGGGGTTTCTCCTGTATGTGCCCTTGGAAAGCAGCATCAAGATCCTTTCCACCCAAGTAGTTCTCTAAAAACCTCATCTCCTCTAGAATTAATCCATAGTGACTTAATGACCTTTCCTGAATCATATTTTAAAGGAGAAAAGTATACTTTTACCTTTATTGATGATTTTTCTAGAATGTCTTGGGTCTACTTATTCAAATATAAAAGTTATGTGTTATCCCACTTTAAAATCTTTAAAGCCTTAGTTGAAAATCAAGCTTCTTGCAAAATCAAGAAGATTCGTAAAGATAATGGGGAGGAATACTGTAGTAATGACTTCTCCATATTTCTTTCTAATAATGGTATAATACATCAACATTCTATCCCCCATAATCCTCAACAAAATGGCATTACAGAAGGAAAAACTAGACATTAAAATAGAAGGCTAATTGTATGCTTTATTCAAGAGATATTCCAAAGGTTTTTTGGGCAGAGGCTATTAATTGTGCAAATTATATTCAAAATTTCACACCTCATAAAGATCTTGACCAAATAACCCCTGAAGAAGCATGGTTTGGCTTAAAACTAGATGTTTCCAATTTCAATATTTTTGGATGTATTGCTTGGGCTCACATCCCAAAGAATAAAAGGAATGTTCTTGTTAAGAAAAGCATAAATCTCATCTTTGTCGATTATTGTGAAGAATTGAAAGCATACAAGCTTCTTGATCCCTCAACTCATGAGGTATTATTTCATAGGAATGTCCAATTTGATGAAACATTCCCTCAAAAAGATCCTCCAAAGGCCTCTTCCTCCATTTAGCCTTCTCCTATAGTAGAACCTCAATATTATGAAGAGCCAACCCTTGAAGTTAATTTGGTTATTGATAATCAATATGAAGAACCTGTAATTCCTTATCAATGTATTTCAACTCCTTAAACTCCCTCTTCTATGCCAAAATGGGCCTGCACAATTGTTAAAGAAGCTACTCCCTACATTTAAAACCTTCCTTCAAACAGATCATCCAACCCCATAGGTTTTATTCTTGTATGTCAATCCATTTCCTCTAATCCTCAATCCTTAAAATAAGCCTCGAATATAAAATAATGGGAAGATGCCACGGATAACAAATTTTCTTCCTTGATCAAAAATAATACTTGGGATTTAATTCCTTTACCTAAGGGAAGAAAATTAATTCAATGTAAATGTATATTCAAAACAAAATATGAGCCTAATGGAGAAATAGATAAAAACAAGGCTCGTCTTGTAGCCAAAGGTTTTTCTCATAGAGGGTATTTACAATATAAAAACCTTTGCTCTTGTATCTAAAATGGATTCTATTAGATTGGTTCTTGCTCTTGCCACTTCCCATAAATGGTCAATCTATCAGATGGATGTAAAAAGTGCTTTTTTACATGGAAATTTAAAATAAGAAATATTCATGGAAAAACCCGTTGGTTTTACTCAAGACTCCTCTCTTGTTTGTCAGATTAAAAAATCTCTATATGGCCTCAAACAAGCCCCTAGAGCTTGGTATGAAAAGATGGACTCCTTCCTTCTTTCAGCAGGTTTTTCTCATTGTGAGTCTGACAATACAGTTTATATTTGGAGAAGTAAAGAAAATATCACCATTCTTGTTCTTTATGTTGATGATATTCTCCTCACTGGTAGTAACCTCACTCACATTCAAGATATAAAAGATTCCTCTCTAAAAAAATTGAAATGGTTGATCTAGGTCTACCTCATTTTTTCCTTGGGATTCAAATAAAATAAAATAAATCAGGTATCACCTTATGTCAACAAAAATATACTCAATATCTCCTTAAAAATTTTAACATCACAAATTGTAAACCTTCTCCTACCCCCTTTCAATCTAGAATTCATATCAGTTCTTCCTACTCATCCCCTCCTTGTGATGCTACTCTATACCATCAGCTTGTAGGTAGTCTGTTATACCTTACTCATACTTGACTAGATATCTCCTATGCTTTTGGGATCATATCCAGGTTCTCTCATAACCCTCATTTCAATCATTGGCAAACGACTAAAATAATTCTTCGTTATTTGCAGGGTACTACACACTTTGGGCTCATCTATAAAGGAGACTCCATGGATATCATTGGCTATATAGATTTAAATTGGGCAGGTTTAGTAGATGATAAATGTTCTACCTTTGAATATGTTTTCTACCTTGGTTCTTCATCGATAGCCTAGTTATGCAAGAAACAACAAACAATAGAATTATCTTCTATAGAGGTAGAATACATAGCAGTAGTTTTAGCCAGTCAGGAAGCCCTTTGGCTTCACAGAATTCTCAAAAGAAATTGTTTCTTCCATAAATGGCCTATAACTCTTTCGTGCGACAATCAAAGCATAATTCATATTGCATGCAATCCAGTTGAGCATCAGCGCACCAAAAATATTGAGATCCACATGCACTTCATCAGGAAACATATTCAAAATGGGGATATACACTTGGAATATATTCCAATAGAAAATCAAAGTGCAGACATCTTCACCAAGTCTTTTCCTTCTCCTCATTACCTACAGTTGCCAGAAAAACTTGGAGTATTACAACTGCATTGAAGAAATAGGTCTTCCACCTCTCACTATATTGTACATGAGTACCTCATCAGGCCTTCTTGTCGAGACTCATATTTTATTTGTTAAAGAGGACAATCTTCGTCATTCGAAGATAAGCCTCTTTCATAATTTGCTTTTTGATTTATGGCTTTTCCCACTGGGGTTTTACCATTATTTCAAAACAAAGGGGTGATAGTTGGTTTTTTCTCACAGGGGTTTTTTCCACCAACTATCCATATTGTACATGAGTACCTAATCAGGCCTCGTTGTCGGGACTCATTTGTATAAACTCCCCTAATATCACTTAAGTGGGGTGTTAGAATATGTGAATATTCTCTTAAGTTCACTAGGATACATACTTGAGTTTCCACTCCTCCATGTGTCAGGAGAACTCTAACTGGTGTCTTCATCAGGTTTGATGAGTTTTTGTAATTCAACGACTCTCAATGATCAACTCTGCTATTTATATAGAGTTGATCCTAGAGATAAATCAATAAGTTCCACTCTTCTCTTCATATTTTGTGTAATACTTTGCATATCTATTATTGTGAAATTCTAACGAACTCCAATGACATACTTATTATAAATATATATTCAAAAGGTAACATTCATAAATTAGTAGAAATTTAGTTTTAATAATGATCTTCTTTTTAGAGTAAAGAGATACTACCATTATTATATGCTTCCATTTTTTGAGGAATCATTATAGAAATTGATTTTTTTGATAGTAGTTATGCTTATTAAGATCCTTCACTTTATTTTTTACTAAGGTTATCATGGTTTCCTTGGGGAATACAAATGTTTCCTCTCTTTCCAATATTTTCATGCTACTTCTTTGTAAACTTTTTTTCCTTACTTAAAATATACTCCCTAATTTCTAGTTGCATGTCAATATTTCAAGCTTGTTGTGGTGGAGGGAAAGTTATGTAAGACATTTTCCTAAACCTATCCTAATTATTTCCCATAGGATTGTTGGCTATTGAATATTCCTACTCTGTCATGAGTTCCTTGATATAATAAATAAGTTGTATGTTTAGAATTTAATCTTCAATAATTTTGCATACTTTTTTTAATCCCATAAATGATCGCATAACTACCATAATATTGCCATGCATAAAAAAGTAGCATCTTATCAAGAGCTTAATAACCTTTAGCATTGAACCATTAAGGCCCAATAGTCACTAAAATTATTTAATTTTTTTTTCTTATTTCGGCATATGTTACCAATTTTGATAAAATATCATATTACATTTCATCATCTAGCATTTTCATTGTGTGTGGTTAGTATACTCCTTGAAAAAACTTTGATGAAATCTCAATATTTTATAATGATGTAAAGATGCTTAGTTTTGTAAGTTGTAGAAACAAATATTGTTCCCTTAAGGAGATTGAGTTTGCAAGCTATTCCATGCTTCTTCAAATTTTGTGTTATGATGGACCATTTTTGGAAAAAAAACTGGTTAGTTTTCTATGGTATAAATCATTACCTCTATTTAATTGTCAACTCGGGATAGCTTGTAAATTTGTTAGTAACCCTGCACAATATATGCCTTTAATTTTCCTTTAATATTTCTTTAATAATATGAGTCCCTTAGATCCTATGGTTTGGGTGGATGTTGTTGTTTCATTGGATTTCTCATTTATCTTCTAAACCACTAATCTAATTTGCATTATCAAAGAAATAACTAAAATGCTTTGAAATTAAAACTACATAGTTGCTAAAAATTAACAAAAAACAGGGGAAATTGCAATATTAAATTAAACTATAGAAAATAGGAAAATAAACTAAATTGACAGAAAATAGGGAAAATATAGGAGGAATACTGTTGATAGTGGACCGACACTTCCAAAATATTTAGCCTATGTTAAGTAATATACCAGATGCCAGTTAAGTTTAATAAATATACTCAAATATTTTGTATTGAAACGTATAGTGAGAATTTACAGAGAAAATCCAAGATCTTTGTTTTCAAGGGTGGATTGCATATTTATAAGATATGCAGCCATGCCCTATTACATTATGAAAGAAAATTGATCTATGATTTTATGGTTACAACAATACGCAAGAATAAAGGAGATAAATAAAAAATATTAAACTCAAAATATATTCAGCATATTTTGTATTAGAACAGAATACATTTGATATTTTGCTTTATTCGATTACATTGATTTTTATGTGATTGTTGAAAAATAGATGACATATGGTCATTGAAATTGTCCTTGGTCCACATCCATCATTGATATCACATTTGCATCCATCGCTAAAATCATCATTCTATTCTATTTACAATAGGGGTTGTGGTGTAATTCTGCATCAATGGTAATCATGTGCCTTATCTATAGAAGACAAGAATCAAGCACCATATCTATAAAATATGGGAATAAGGCACTTAATGAGAGTTAGGTGCCTAATAGGAATCATGTGCCCAATATTCAAACACCAAATAGGAATTAGGCACCCGAAAGTTAGGTGCCAAATAGGAATCAGGTTCCTAAATGGGAGTCGGGCGCTTGACTTAGCACTTCATCATTGTTTTGTTGCAGATATTTTTACCTTCAATTTTTCATCATAACTAGAAATCACCAGGTCCAAGTGGGACCTCGACATAAACATACCAAAATATCATAAAATCCACTGCATTTACACAAAATCCACTCAAAAATAAATACTAGAAAATATACATAATCTAATGTTAAATACATATAAAATTTGCATAAAATGTATATTTATATTAAAATAAATGCCACAATAAATATGAAAAGTTTGTACAAAAATGAGTTTTTTCATGGCTCATCACCTCCCCATGCTTAAGGGTTGGTATGTCTCTATGCCATTTGAATTGGTAATTACTAGTTTCATTTACAACCTTCCAGTAGGCCCTATTTTTCTCCTTCCTTTTCTTGGTTGTGGCCTTGGATTTTTTCTTATCTCTAGTTTTCACCCTTTTGGTGCTTTGGGGGTGGCTCTCTCCTATTGCTATATTTTTAGGTTCTTGCTACACCGAATTGACTAAAATGACCCTACTCCTTCACCTAGATGTTCCTTTGTCCAAACTTTCCTCTCTATCATATTCTTTAAGTAGTATCTAGTAAAAGTAAAGGTATCCTTTTGGAATGCTACCTCAACCTACTTACAGTATTCATAGTGAAGAGATAAATGTTCTCCCATTGGCATTACAGATTCATCACCAAATGAAATGCTATATTTCTCAACAACATTGGCCTTGGAAAAACTGGTCACAACTGGCTCAATTTTAGCATAATCTTTAGACTCTACTTCTTCTACCAGAGGAGCTTTACTTGTTGTTTCTTGAGCTACAGGTGGCATAGGACCTAGAAGTCATATTTTCATGAAATATACCTTCATATTTGAAGTTTGATCACCTATTGATCCATACAAATCCTAAAACTAAGTTGGTCAGGAAAATTTGATTTTCTTACGAGGAGTTTTGGATGCCTCTTTGGCCACTTTTCTAGTTTCCTTGACCACTCTCTTGCAGAATTTTCTATACTCCTTCTTATATGCCTTGATATCTTCCTTTATCTATTAGAACTATTTTTTCTACTCATAAAATAGCTTGAAATTCTTTGCCCACTCTTCATGAGATTCCATACCTAATTCTTTGAACTATGTAATCCTTGCTCTAATTCTGGGTCTTCATTGAAGTCCCCTTACAACCTTCCTCTTTGATCTCAACTTCATGGGTTGTCTTATAGGGCCTGTAGCTATATCTAAAATAGGGGGATTTCCATCTGCTATTTTGCTATTTGTTGCTTGACCTTCCAAAGTTGGGAACTTATAAGTCTCTTGTGCCTACTTTGTAGGCATTTTATCAAGTGACCCTTTAGTCACATTTTGTGTAGTAGGTGATTCTTCTTCTAAAGTCTCATGTTCTACCTAAAGCTGCTCAAGATTAGTCCCTGCATATCCTTCTGGTTCCTATCCTATAGAGTGAGTAAACTCCTAAGATTTTTCAACCCCCTAATCCTCATCTAAAGCCTTATCTAAAATTTTAGGCTCTTTAGCCTCAATTTCATCTTATTTTCTTAAGTTTTCCTTTGCAAATTTTGTTGAAAGTTGAGGTTCTTCAACCTTAATTTCATCCTCATGATTTACATTTGTATATGCAAAAGAAGATGTTGGGGACTGTCACATATCAATTTCATGATCCTGATATTACTTCTATTCTGTATAATGAGTTGGTGAATGACGTTGTTCAACCTCCAATGATTTATTTGTTTCCTGCTCTACTTTTGCATAGGATTTTTGGGAGGATTCTTCAATTGTACTTTCAATAATAATTGTGCGAGAATTAGGGCTCCCCTATGTAGACATATTTCTAGAAAAATCCACTAATTGGTCCCCTACATCAGCTTACTTTTTGGAATTCCTCACATCTGACTGAAAAGGTCTAGAGGAGGCTAGTTTATCCTTGAAATCTAGAGAGGTAGTGGGCACTTCCATAGCCCAGTTAGTTTACACCATAACTTCTACCTTTTCTAGTTGTTCAACATCATTTTTTTGGTCCTGTAACTACAATTTCAATATTATCTCCTGCAATTGGTGGATGGTTCGATACAATTCCTGCAATTTTGATGCAACTACATTTTTGGACTCTTGAAAAAGAGTCTAATCCTCCTTATACTTGGCCTCCCAAGTACAAAACTATTCTTTCATTATCTGTAGCTATTATTACAGATCCTCTATCTACATTTTCTATTGAGATGTTTTCCTAATGGATAAATCTTACAAAATCTAGGCCATGAACTCATACTTATTCAACTCATCAATTATTGCCTCATCATCTGATGAGCTATAAACCACCATGGATACCTTCATACTTATGATTTTGGTTCTGGTAGAAATCAACATGTAATTAGGGCTTGGTAGACCATGCCCTACCTCATCTTCAAATTGAGGTCCAATAGGGGATGAAGCAATAGGATATAAGGCTTACCCTGCATCCCTTATATTTTCCTCAAGATGGGACACAAGCACCATATCTATTTGCTTTGTTATCCTATTAGTCAAGCGGTCAATCTATTCTGGAACTACATTATTTCTGTTGAGCAAGGTGCAGCAAAAGAATTACAAAAGTATTGTCATTGTTGTCAACATAGAAATATTGATGCAGTTGATGCAGTTCAGAGGTCAGTCAGATCAAGTACAGTGATTTTCAAGGAAAACAAAAGTGACCCAGATTCAAAAATTTGCAGAAAAAGACAAGTAAGAAAACTGTCGCGATATCGCGACAGGTTGAGAGGTCCGAAGGCAGAAAGAAAAATGTCGTGATTTCGCGACATAACGGAGGAGAGAGAAAATGCATGCCAAATTGTCGTGATATTGCAACATAACGGAGGAGAGAGAAAATGCATGCAAAATTGTCGCGATTTCACGACATAACTGAGGAGAGAGAAGGCACAAGCAAAATTGTCATGATTTCGTGACATAACTGAGGAGAGAGAAGGCGCAAGAAAAATTGTCACGATTTCGTGACATGGCTGAGGAGAGAGAAGGCACAAGCAAAATTTTCGTGATTTCACGACAAAAAGGATGAGAGAGAAAGTGCATGAGAAAGTGTCGCGATATCACGACAGTTTCGGAAGAAAAGCACTAAGGGCGCAAAGTGTCGCGATATCACGACAAAAAGGAGGAGAGAGAAATTTCATGAAAAATTGTCGCGATTTCGTGACATGCTGGAAGGAAAGAAGCAAAGTTGAAAAACTGTCACGATTTCGTGACAAGTTTGGAGTAAAGGTGCCATGGACGAAAAGTGTCACGATTTCGCGACAAGTTTGAAGAAGCAGCGCCTAGGATGAAAACTGTCGCGATTTCGTGACATGTTGGAGGCAAAGCAGCAAAGTCGAGTAACTATAGCGATTTCGCTACATGTTGCAGTTTCGCTGGCTAAAGCAAAGAAAATGCACTAAGTCAAGAAAGTGTAGCGATTTCGCTACAAGTTTGAAATACAAGGCGCAAGAGTGCAGCGATTTTTTCGAAATGGAAGGCACAAAGATGTAGCAATTTCGCTACAGGTTCAAAATGCAAGGTGCAAAGGTGCAGCGACCTCGCTACGAGTTCGAAATGCAAGGGGCATAGGTGTAGCGATTTCGCTACAAGTGTAAAACACAGAACACAATGGGGTAGCGATTTCGCTACAAGTCTAAGATTAGCAAGTCAAAGCAAGAGGAAGCACCAAGACAACAAAGTTGTAGCAATTTTACTACATGCTAGATTTTCAGAGGCCGCAGCAAAGAAAATTACTAAGTCAAAAAGGTGTAGCGATTTCGCTACCACATGAAGAGAGAATTGTACGGAGGCCGGAAGCGTCGCGATTTCGCGACAAAGCGAAGGATGACGTCAGTAAAACTGAGAAGTGTCACGATTTCATGACAAGGTGAAAGAAAAGCCGCTGGAAGCCGAAAGCATCACGATTTTGTGACAACTTTGAAGATGACGTCAGCAAAAGCTGAAAGTGTCGTGATTTCGCGACAAGGTGAAAGAAAATCCGCTGGAAGCCGAAAGCGTCATGATTTCACGACAACTTTGAAGATGACATCAGAAAAAGCTGAAAGTGTCGCGATTTCACGACAAGTTGAAAGAAAAGCCGCAGGAAGCCGAAAGCGTCGTGATTTCACGACGACATTAAGGATGACGTCAGCAAAAGCTGAAAGTGTCATATTTTCACGACATGTCTCATTTTCGTAGCTAGGAGACAAAAAAAAAAGCTCGATGCAGCAAAAGCGTCACGATTTCACGACATGTCTCATTTTCGTGGGTGTGTGCCGAGTAAAGTAGGAGGCTAAAAACATCACGATATCGTGACATGTAATATTTTCGCGGGTGCATGCTGAGACAAAGTCTTGAAGGAAGATATGTCGCGATATCGCGACAGGTAACAGGTTGGCGGGAAAAAGCCAAAGATACATGCACTGTGATAGGTGTCAAAATAGCGCCAGTTATGGTAGAGTTAACTAGAGTCAGATCTACAGGTCCCAGTGACAGGTGTTGGTGAAATATTAGAGAAAATACTGCAGCAGTTAACTGGAGTCATAGGGAAAGTTATGAAGCATGCATTTAAGAAAAGAATGGTTGTTGCAGGGCCGTGATGCAGCAAGCTGGCACAAGCGCAGTATTACAGATAATCTCTACAAACAAGAAATCCTCTCGATGGTTGTGCATGTCAGACACGACAGTAGCGGGTAGAATAGAAGGATCGACGCAGTATAGAAAAGAGTGTGAAAGTGCTAAAAGGGCTGTTACGTAGAGTTTAGGAGAATAGAATCATAGAGCATCGAAACATGTAGAAAGGTTGTCAGTCTACACAAAAAAGGGTGTCAGTACCAGCAGAGCAGAATGTCATAATATGTCAGTAAGAAAGCGACAAAAAGGCAAAACGCATCAGAGGGGATTTGACAGATCGATTACAGTCGAAAATGCATGAAAGTTTAGAGGGAAAATTTGAACCGTTTAAAAATTGAGCCGTTCAAGAAAATAAAATATAAAAACTTGAACAGGCACAGGAAGAGAGGTTACTATAATCGTGGTTATTCATGAAAAACAAAATATAAGGTTGAGTAAGAGTGCTGCTCGAAGTACAGTGAAAGAACAAGAACCTGAACCTGAATGTAATTTTATTGAAAGATCAGAAGAGAGGTTTAGACTGTAAAAGGAAGATATTGAGATTCTAACAATTCTTTGTATGCTTCTGTGAGATTAATTTGTATGAGCTATAGACCAGTGAGGGTCTTGCAAAAGAGAAGGCATTTTTATGTCAATATTTTGTTAAAAATTGAAATCCAAGTTGGTTCTTGGTAAAAGGAGATGGTGCTCCTATCTGTTGCAGCAAAAAAATCAGGGGTTGGTGCTCCTTCCAATGGGTGCTGGTAAAATATTTGTAAATATTGAATCCTTGCAAAGACTGGATTTGGATTGTAGTCCAAACAGTCATTATTTGAGGGGTAGCCACATCGGTGAACCTCGTTAAATCTTGTGTTGTGTGATGCTCATGTGTAATACTTGCTTTATCTATTTTTAAGCTTGCATTTTTAAGTTTTAAGAGTTGCAGATTCAAGTTTTTAAATAGTTACACCGATTCACCCCCCCTCTCAGTGTCATTGTGAGAATATCAATTGGTATCATAGCAAGGTTCCTGTATAAGCTTAATCAGCTAAGGTGATCTTGGGAGATACACAATGGCCGGTGGTGAAGGATTCTCTTCTAAAAAAGCTCCTCTGTTCGATGGAACAAATTATTCTTTCTAGAGACTTAGGATGCAGACATATCTATGTGCATTGGGTTATGACATTTGGGAATTTGTTAAAAATGGATACACTATACCCTCTGTTCCTCCAACAGATGTGGCTGAGAAGAAAAAGTTTGAGAACAACTCGAAAGCCAAGAATGCTATTATGTGTGGATTAGTAGACAGTGATTTGATACGCATCATGAACTGCAAATCTGCAAAAGACATATGGGACAAACCGCAAAGCATTCATGAAGGAGATAGCAAGATCAAGGAAGCTAAGCTGCAAACACATCATGCCCAGTTCGAAGCATTAAATATGACTGATGACGAGAACATAGAAGCCTATATGCTGAGAGTAAATGGAATCATTAATGCAATAAGAGGACTCAATGAGGAGATGGAAGACGCAATTGTTGTGAAGAAGGTACTAAGAACTCTCAATAAAATATTTGATGCAAAGGTTTCTGCCATAGAAGAAGCAAAAGATTTAAATTTTTTTAGTATGGATGAAATGCATGGTTCTCTAACAGCATATGAAATGAGAATTGGACAAACTAAGCCCTCAGATAGAGAAGCAACTTTTCAAGCACAAAAAAATATAAAATCTAAACAAGAATCTAAGGAAGAAGAATCTACAGATGAAACTGAAGCAAACTTTGTTAGGAAATTAGTAAAGGGAAAAGGAAAGTACAGAGGCAAGCTACCGTTCAAGTGCTTTAACTGTGGAGGCATCGGGAACTTTGCAGCAAAATTCCCAATGAATGAGAAAAAAAAAATGATGAAGGGACACACCAAGAAAGAAATGTCTGGAAGAAGAAACCACATTTTAGAAAAAGGAACTTCAAGAAGAAAAGTTTCATTTCCAAGAACATTGACTCTTTAGAAGACAGTTCCAGTGAGGACTCAGAAGAAGAAACTGGTGAAGCCTTGTTCATGGCTTTTGAAGAACAAAGAACTAAGGAAACCCAGGAGTGTGAAGAAAAATTAGAGGATGAGGCTGAGGTAGATCTGGAAGGTGAGTTGGTTGCTGCACTTGAAGAGTTAAGTGCAGAAAGGAAAAGAAATAAAAATATTTCAAGAAAATTTGAGGATGCTAGCAATTTAATAATCAGTTTGAAAGTACAAACTAAAGAATATAAGAAAAAGTCTGAAGATTTTGAAGCTCAGTTAACCATGAAAATAAATGAGTGCAATAAGCTAGAAGAAGACATAGTTGGATTAAGGCTGCAGCTAGAAGAGATGAATCAGAAACTGAGTTGTCATCATAAATTTGAAGACAGTTCCGCAAAACTGAATAAAATGTTAAATAATCAAAGGCCTATGGGTATCAAATTTGGTCTAGGCTTTGATGAAGGAGAATCCTCAAAGGACTCAAAGGTTGTAACTGTAGAACCAATAAAGAATAAAGACAAGATCAGGGTTGATCAAGATAAACCGTATCATGCAAAAGAAAACAATAAGTCCAAGCTCGAAAGGAGTTCTGCAAATGATGGATTCACCAAAGTCACATATCAAAGAAGAAGAAGACCCATGGCTCCTACTTCCACATGGCAACAACCATTTCCCTGGTACACTCGTTCCTTTTCTGGTTATTGTTTTAAATGCAATGCATATGGTCATAAAATTTCAAGTTGTAGATATAATGTAGAACAAAGAAATTTTGCTAGTAGAAATATTTTTTCACCTTTGATAGATTATGCTGTAGAATGTTATAACTGTCATAACTTCGGACATATTTCAAGAAATTTTCGTAGCTCTTTTGCAGGAAATAAATATCAGGGAAGAAAGTATCAATCAACTGGATTAAAACAAAATAGAAAATCTCTCGAAAAACTGTCACAAGACAATGAAAGGGAGAAGGTAAAACAAGTGACCAGATCTGTTGTTAAATCTCAGTGGAAAGAAAAGGAACAATCGAAGAAAGACAAGGAATCTCTAATCGTTCAAACAGCTCTCAAAGCCCAGAATAAATCTGCACCTTGGATTTTGGATAGTGGATGCTCTAGTCATATGACAGGAGACAAATAGAAGTTTGATAAGCTACAGACATACGAAGGTGGTTCTGTGAAATTTAGAAACAATGATGGAGCAAAGATAGTGGGTAAAGGATCAGTTAAGTTAAGTGACAAAAAAATCAACTCTAAGGAAGTTCTTTTTGTGGTAGGTCTGAAGCATAACTTACTGAGTGTAAGTCAAATTTGTGATAGAGGTCATGAAGTAATTTTCAAGAAAGAGGGTTGTGAAGTAAGAAAGACAAAAAATGGAAAGTTAATAGCCACTGGACTGAGAACTTATAGAAATTTGTATACTCTCTCGGAGACTTCAGAAGGAGCTTGCTTGGTTGGACAGGAAGAAGAAAATTGGTTGTGGCACAAGAGACTCGGTCACATAAGCTTTGATAATCTGGTAAATATCAGCTCAAAAGGAGCAGTAAGAGACATACCCACTATTGGTAAAACCTCAAACAACATTTGTGAGTCATGCCAAAAGGGGAAACAAACCAGATCTAATTTCAAAGCAAAAGAGTATTTTACAAGCAAATCGTTAGAACTAATTCACACAGATTTATGTGGACCCATGAGAACGGAAAGCATAAATGGCTACAAATATTTCATGCTATGTATAGATGACTTTTCCAGAATGACATGGGTACTCTTTCTGAAATTTAAATCAGAAGCCTTTGAGATGTTTAAAAATTTTAAAAATCTTGTTGAGAATCAATCTAGAAAAAGAATTAAATGTTTGAGATCAGATAGAGGTGGAGAGTTTATTTCAGATGAGTTTACAGAATATTATGAAAAACATGGGATTAGAAGACAGTTTTCGGTAGCTAGAACACCACAGTAGAATGGAGTAGTTGAAAGAAAGAACAGAACTGTGCAAGAAATGGCAAGGACCATGTTAACCGAGAGCAAAATTGTTGATAGGTTCTGGAAAGAGGTAGTTCATACTACAGTATACATTCATAATAGATGTATGTTGATGCCGCATGAAAGAAAAACACCTTATGAACTGTGGTTTGGCAAAAAGGCTACAACAAAATACTTCAAAGTGTTCGACAGCAAGTGTTACATTAAAAGAACTGAAAACAATCTTGGCAAGTCTGAAGACAGAGCTGATGAAGGTATTTTTCTTGGTTACTCAACAAAAAGCAAAGCCTACACATGCTACAACAAAAGACTCAAGAAAATTGTGGAGAGTGCGGATGTTAAGGTTGATGAAGGAAGGAAACAAGAAATCAGCCATAATGAAAACTACCCAACTTATGAAGAATTTATTGAAGAAGATGAAGATCAAGAAAAGGAAGAGAGATAGAAATCAAATTCATATGATTTGGAAAGAGAAGAAAATAGGAAATCCAAAACAGGCAGCTGGCAGAAAAATCATCCCAAAGAGCATATTATTGGAGACCCTACAGTTGGCATTCAGACAAGAAGAAGAGTAGTAAATAGCTATTCTCTGTTATCCAGTATTGAGCCCAAAAATATTATTGAAGCAAGCACATATGAAAGTTGGATGGAGGCAGTAAATGAAGAACTAGATTAAATTGAGAAAAACAAAACCTGGGAATTAGTACCAAGGCCTGAAAATAAAAACATAATTGGTACCAAATGGATATTTCGAAACAAATTGAATGAAGACGGACAGGTTGTAAGGAATAAAGCAATATTAGTCTGCAAAGGATATGCTCAAGTTGAGGGGATTGATTTTGAAGAGACTTTTGCACCAGTGGCCAGACTTGAAGCAATAAGACTGTTTTTGGCTTTAGCAGTTCATAGGAATTTCAAAGTTTATCAGATGGATGTAAAATCAGCATTTTTGAATGGAAATATTGAAGAAGAAGTATATATTGAACATCCTGATGGTTTTCAACTTTTTGAGAATCCTAACTTTGTTTGCAAGCTGAAGAAAGCATTGTATGGCTTGAAACAAGCACCTAGAGCTTGGTATGCAATATTGGATAGCTATCTCACTAAGCAAGGATTCAAGAAAGGTATGGTGGATAGCAATTTATATATCAAAACTAAAAATGGCAATTTCATTGTACTTGTTGTTTATGTAGTGATGCGTAGTCGTTATACCATCATTAATTCTCAATGAATCTGTCAATCCAGGGCAATGTACAAGGCTATCTGTGGGAGAAGAAGTGAAACAGCTATAACTTAGGTCAATCTAGGGCAACAAGTCTTATTGGTGGAATCGGTTTGGTGGGGGGTTTTGGAACATTCCTATCTCTAAATTGCATGAATTAAATCTTAATCTAAGTTGCAGAATTGGAAACTAATCACTAACTCAGTAAATGAAGTCCTAATTACAATTGCAGAATAAGACCTAATTATATTGCAAAATTAACAGTTGCATAATTGAAAGTCTGATTCTAATTGCATAAAGGAAATCTAATTACTTTTGCAGTAATGAAAGTCTAGATCTAATGTGGAAATAAAAACTATCAAAATTCTGTAACAGAAGGTTGTCAATCCTCTCGTTCGTATTTTGACAAAGAAACATAAAAATGCAGGAAATTGCTAAAAAAATAGTAAATGCTGAAAATAACAGTCCGAAAATAAAGTGAAAGCTTGGCTGAAAGTAAGATTGCAACTAAAACATTAAGCACAAGATTTATCTTAGCATAAATAAACTAATACTGCAAATATTGTCAACTATTCACAAGCAATTTACATAACAAGTTCTCGCAACTCATTCTCGCTGCAAAGAAAATAGAATAAAAACCTGTTCTGTTAGTCCTCCTCCTAGGTCTGGAAGTGGCCAGCCTCTTTGTCCAGAAGAAGGTGTAAGTCTCTCTCTCTTTCTAAATCTTAATCACATTCATTTACAAGTAATTTGAAATAGAACTGGTGCACTTTATTGATCAAAAGACATGATTACAAGAATTCTGTTGAAAAACATTACAGGACTGTAATAGTCAATTCCTAGTTATACTCTGTATTTAGCTTCCTTACTCTATTTTCTATCTATCTGCTATTTCTCTACCTCTCTCTATCTACAGCTCAACCTGAACGGGAGCAATATTTATAGCTATCCTATGATCTGATTACAAACAAAGAATATCTCAAAAGATCTAATCCTAAAATGCTGCAACAAATTCTGGTTTTATCCTAGAAGAGGACTAAAACCTGATCTTTCCCTTAATGATGGATTTGGTCGGCAATGACGGCAAAGACAGATGGAGGATATTTCTCTTTACTTTTTCCAACCTTTATTTCCCTTTTTCCGCCTTCAAAAATCGGTCAAAAAGGTCAAAAACACATTCTGTTCTTCATTCCGAAGATAAGTGGCTTCATTCCGAAGACAAGTGCAGTTTTCATTCCGAAGATCGCTCATTCCGAAGATACTGCATTCTCATTTCGAAGATCGCTCATTCCGAAGATACCGCATGCTTCATTCCGAAGATCCGCTCATTTCGAAGACGCTGCTTTCTTCATTCCGAAGATCCGCTCATTCCGAAGATGCTGTGTTTTCTTCATTTCGAAGATATCTGTTCATTCCGAAGATGCTTCGAAATGAACAAATGTATGCTTTCCATTGGTTTCTTCTGCATCTCTCAGGTGGGTTATCTCCTAAGATCAAATTCTAATGGTCTTCATCCCTTTCCTCATGTGAATTCCATGCCTTGCTATTTATGGACAGCTGGCTGGAATTTATATGGGAAAGACCAGCTTTTGCCGCACAAAGAACAGCTTGCTTTGCACTGTTGCCAGATTTAGGTGAAGTAAATGCTTGAAACAAATCAGAATATGATTAGTGAAATGCTGCTATTATTCTAAGCATATCCCATTGTAGCAAATCATAACAAAAAGAGCACAAAACTATGCAAAAAGCTATAAAATCAACATATAATATTTCAAATACATTGATCATGCAAAATGGTTAATATACAAGATATTAAATCAACTTAACTAACATATCAGATAAAACATAAGAGTTTATAGGCATTTTTAGTGTACAAAACATGTTATAATTGAGGCATTTCCAGGCCTCATCATTTTCCCCCCAACTTATATTGATGCATGCCCTCATGCATTCTGTTGGGCTATGGAATCACATATGTCCATGTTTAGATTCCATGACCTGTAGAATAACTTCTTGCCTATGTAATATCCCCTATTTTCCTGAATGTTTCTGAGCCAATCTTCAAATTGTTCATCAGGCTGTTCATTTTCCTCAAAGTAAAATGGAACTGGAGTAATGATGGTTGGAGGCCTCGAACCCGAGACCTATCCAGCTTATGCCGCATGATCCGGATTAGCTGGACTACACCTTCTCGCTCTTCTTCCGGACCACTCTAGATTGATGGGGGAGATAGGTTCTTTTTTCCTTAAAGACATGGAAAGTTCATTCCATCTCGCCTCTGTATACTGACAATGCTGGAAAGAAATTATGATCACAAAAATTGTTAAATCTGGTCACACAATCCCTCAAATTGTTCAAGTACATTCTCTTGATCATCATTTTTCATCATTGAGAAGTGCTGTTGAGTGATATTTAAGTGATTTGGATGGATTGCTCGACTAACAACTCAGCCCTTGTTTCAACCACTTTATTCTCGCCTTTTCTCATGATCCCAATAAAGCCGATTTTGCAAGGTAGACATAAATGCTCTCAACCGAACATCTCCAATGTAGATTTGAGGATGAGAGTCAACTTCCTCTCGGTATGAAGAAACTGTGCAAAAACAGTTCACACAGGAGATTTTTCTGCTCAAAAGGACTGTCAAAATATGCCTCCATAAAATCTTCAATAGTGTCCAATTTGTATGGAAGGTTTGAAGTAATCCTCATGACCTACCATCTAAGGTATTTCTCCTTCAAAATAAGGCTGTAAAATCTAGCTGGCCGTCTAAATTGGACTAAAAACTCAGCAATTTGGCACAAGTCGGATACCTTTTCTTTCAATGCCCGAATTTCTGTGTCCTTGGCTTCTAGCCGTTTTGCCTCCAGCTTGAATTTTTTAGTTTTACCGGCAAGCTCGTTCATATCTAATCATCCAACCTAGCTATGTCTGCATTGTACTGCTCTAGGGACACAATATTAGGTGGTCTTACTACAGGGGGAATCCTAGGCACCAGATTTGTCTGAACTCCTTTTTTTGCCACTTCCATTGGCTGTTCATCTGTCAATATCTCTACTTGCACCCCCTTATTTGCTATTTCTATGGGGTTGTCATCGGATAGTATTTCTACTTGTACCCCTTATCTCGTTGTTTCTACTCGGAAGTGTAACAAGTTGAAATGCAGGGACCTCGCTTGGAGTACTTACTTGAGCATTTTCTTGCCGTTGGGACTGTTCCTGTGTTGGTGGCTCATTTTCAACATCCTCTACGATATTTCTCACCATTTCTGAAGCATCTTTAGAACAAGAAGGCACCGCTTCGTAATGAACGAGCACTTCTTCAGAATGAAGGAGTGTTGTTTCAGGATGAACTTCTATATCTGCCTCAATAGAGTCATCTGCTCTTGATAAACCCAGAAGCAATTGAGCCAAACTGTCTTCATCATGGGATACAACTGGCTGTTTTTCAGATTGTGACAACTTTTTTAGTTCTGCCACTTCCTGCTGAAGTTCCGCAATTTTTCTTGCTTGCATCTCAATGATGCTTTCTTTCTCTGTGATCCATTTGGTCTGTGTTTTGACAACACTTCTTGCTGCCCTCACCTGCTCAGTGATGTCTTCCTCTTCTGTTTCTGCTTCAGAAGTTGATGCAGACAAATCAGTTGCAGTTGGTTGTTCAACCAAATCTTCTTCTGCTGTAACAGTTTGTTCTTGTTCAGGAGGCTCTGTGAAACTGTCTATAAGGATATCTACCATATCTGTAGCCCGTTGAACTGTAGCCTCCTCCAAACCAACTTGCTCAGTTTCTACCTCAGCCATCTGTTCAGGGAATTCTGGAAAGTTATCAGATGTTGGTTGTATTTCTGTGACATCTGGGCTACTTGGTCTATCTTCTTCCTCCATGACCTGTTCTGCAGTTTCTTTCAAATGGATTCTTGTAGACCTCCTAGTTCCAGATGCAAACTTCTTCTTTTTGCTCTATTTTCTGGTGACAAGTAGGGGTCATGGGGTCGTATTTGATGCCTCTCGTTTCCCTTGTTTCACTTCTCTGTTCGACAAGTCAGTTGCAGCTTCAGCAAACCGAACTTTCTTTTGTTTTTCTCGCTCTGCTGCTAGTTCCAGATCCTCTTTTCCTTTGTCTCTTAGCCTGTGAAGTTGAAGGCTCGAGAGCAAGGTTTTTTGCTGCTACTGTGGGGTGTAGTTCTGAACTGCTTTAGGGGCATCTTCTGTAGCCTCTTCTACAGCATCCTCTGCAACATTTTATGCAGCATCTTCTGCAATATTTTTTGCAGTAGTTGTTTCCTCTTCTGCAGCAACATCAGCAGTACTTGGCTCCTCTTCTTCTTCACTTTCATCCCCAAAAATGACATCATTTAGGTTAGAGTAAAACCTGTCAAAACTCCTAGGGTTTCCTCTAAAATGATGTTGGCAAACTAATTTGATAAGGCCATGATGGCGAAGGCTCCCTTTACCCTCCTGATATCTTTTTGCCATATTCTTTAATTCTTGATACAAATACAGGGGAAGATTAACCCTAACTTCTGGTTGTTGTCTACCATGTCTGAGATGGTTTAAAATTCGTAGATGATGCCCTGATAACAAGACATACCGCCCTTCACAGTCAAAAACTTAATCACCCGTGTGGCTACTTCATCCCAGGGTTCTTGCAGGTCGGCCCTTTTTAACCCTTTGCATGTGTTGTTATGGGTTAAGTATTCAGGTTCCCTATCATTTTCTTCTACAAACTGATTAACTACATTTGCTAATGTGTTCTTGCCAGATCTAGTAATTGAAATTCCCTCTAATGGCAGCTCTGTAATCTGACTTAAAATTTCAGGGCTTACCTCAATAGACATGCCATTGACATGTGCTCGTTGTTTCTGAATGTATGGGCAAACATGCCAGCTAAATCTTCAGAAGACCCATTGAATTTGTCCATAAACGTCATAAACCCTCCGTCTTCAAAAATCTGCACAACTGCCAGATTTTCTCGGAGGAAATTGGTATCTGCAGGCTCTGTTCTGATTTTTTGCCCCATTTTTCTCTGTTTAAAATTCGTACACTTGCGGCTTCTGTTCTACTGCAGGATTTCTGGCTGTTTCCTGTTGCAAATTTGCAGAGTTTTGAGTTAGAACCCTCGTTGCCCTGTTTCTCTTCTTCTTCGGAATGAGCCGTATTCTGTGCACTGTACCTCGCAACACGTCTTCGAAAAGAAAGATGGCACACATATCTACTTCTGCACTGTACACCTGTTCGTTGATAATTGCATGGATGTCCTTGCCGTCAGATCCACCTCATCAGTTTTGCAGATTCTCACGTGCATGTTAATTGACATTAAAAACTGGTGGCATATGGTTGCAGATTCTCCGTATTTCCAATGAGTGCAAAAACAGACCATGTGCTGATTGACACGTGTCCCTTCCTCGCATGCAACTAAGAAAAAATCTTAATTTTGTCGTACCTTGTTTTCTTGGACGCCACGTGGAAATGTTCTTTCCGAAAATGCAAATAAAATTTCATTCCGAAGATTATGACTTCATTCCGAAGACAAGTCTTCATTCCGAAGACAAATCCTCATTCCGAAGATTATGACCTCATTCCGAAGATAGGTCTTCATTCCGAAGACAAATCCTCTTTGCAGAATTTTCATTTCGAAGATAGATCTTCATTCCGAAGATCAATCCTCATTCCGAAGATTAATCCTCATTCCGAAGATCAGGCTGTATTATGAAAGTAAATCGTCATTCCGAAGACATACCCTCATTCCGAAGATAGATCTTCATTCCGAAGACATATCTTCATTCCGAAGATGATGCAGCAAGTCATCATTCTGAAGACCAAGTTTCATTCCGAAGATAATACAGCAGGCACTGTTTTTGGCATTCTTGTTCCGAAGATTAGGCAGAAATCAATATTGTCATTCTTAAAACATGTTTTTAAGTATGCCAACTCTTATGAATACCTTTTATGCTAATGGTTAATTGTCACATACTATATACCAATCATTTTACAATGAAGAAATGTAAGAAATATATACCTGATAAAAACAAGTTAATGCCGCTTTGAAGAATGACTCGCTTTTGTTGATATTCTCACGAGATTTTCTCGCAACATTTCAAAACAAGTGCACTAGGTGAATTTGTACAATGATGGTTCAAAAATTTCTCAAGGTTATGCATGCCGAAAACTGGTTTTCATGCATACCAACCCAGTAGTGCCTTAAAAAGGTTTTCACTGCTGAGTTATTCATTTTTCTCTCTTTTTTTTTTTTTTTATTTTCCCATTTTTTTTTTTTTTGCCTCTCCTTTTCTCTTTTTTTTCTTTTTTTCTTTTTCTTGATCCTGACTATGCCCATGAAGGAATTTCATGATTTCCCCTGAAACCATGCCCATGAAGGAATTCATACTCAGAATTTATTCATCTTTTTGTTTTCTATTTTTCCGATTTTTTTTGTATTTTCTGTTTTCTTGAAATCCACTGATCATATTGATTGTTTTGAAGTGGAAGAAGGAATCTCTTCCACCTGCTGTGTATCCAAACTGTCAAGTTGCTGCAAGAACTCTTCTTTAGTCGAGGTGTATGGTATACCCCGAGGCGATGTCCATTCACTACCAACTTTCTTCGTGACCCATCAATGGGGGATAAACGAGCCGCTCCATTGTTGAATACCTCTTCAATCCAAGAAGGTCCCAACCATCTAGTTTTTAGTTTTCCAGGGAAGTCTTCATATTGAGAATCGAACAAGAAAGCCCAATCTCCTTGTTGAAGTTTCCTCTCCTGAATGTGACTGTCATGCCACAGCCTTCCTCTCGCTCCCGAATTACCTCGGCTTGGTGCAGAGCATCCAATCTAAGTTCATCCAATGCATTCAACTGCATAATCCTCGTCTCGTCCGTGCCTCGCGACAAGTCAATTCCAATTTCTAGTGTCGTGCGCAATGTTAGTAACTCAAATTCAATAGGTAAAAGAGGCTTTTTACCAAAGACTAGTTCATAAGGTGTGAATCCAAAGAGTGGACTTCCAAGTGGTATTGTAGGCCCAAACCGCTCTGGTAATTTGTCTAGCCAATTTTTCCTATGAAAAGCTACTGTTTTTGTCAAGATGCGTTCTAGTTCCCTCGTTTGTTACTTCAACCTCGGCCATTTGCTTGTGGGTGGTAGGGTGATGATTTCCTATGTTTGATTTCATATAATTCTCGTAAATACTTTTATGACTTTGGATGCAAATTGGGGTCCTTGGTCTGTGGTGATAGACCGTGGAGCTCCAAATCTCTAAAAAATCTGAGTGTACAAGAAATCAGCGACCTTTTCTTCACGAGCATGTTTGAAAGCACGCACCTCTACCCACTTTGTCAAGTAATCGCTGCATACTGAATATGCACCTTTCCTTGAGAAGGTGGATCAATAGGTCCAATAAAATCAACTTCCCACTTCTCAAATGGTTCTAAAACCATTTGAGGCTACAGTGGCATCTCATTTGTATGAGTGGGTTTCCCCATTCTTTGGCATGCATCACAATGCCTCGTGTACTTTTTCACATCCTTGTGAAGAGATGGCCAATAATATCCTATCCCCAAGATTTTTCTAACTGTGCTTTTTACAGAATAGTGTCCACCTGAGGGTTCATCATGACAAGCTCTAAGGATATCATATACTTCATCCTTTCGGATGCACCTACGTAACACATGGTCAGGACTGCACTTGAAAAGCATACCCTTAATCCATTCAAAAGAAGAACTCTGTTTGATCAATTGTTTTTTCTGTTTTGAGGTGAAATGTGAAGGAACTTTCCCTGTGACCAAATAATTGGCTATATCTGCAAACCAAGGTGATTGAACTGATATAGCAAATAGTTTTTCATCAGGAAAAGTGTCATCAACTAATTCCCCTTCATCTGTGTTCTCGCAACCCGGACAAGAAATCTGCAACAACATTAGCTTTTCCTGGTTTGTTGATTATGGTGATATCAAATTCTTGCAAGGAACAAGGAACCAACGAATAATTCTTGCACTTACCATAGGTTTATTCATCAAATACTTAATGGTTGTATGATCCGTGTGAATAAATATTTGATAACCCCGTGATATAATGCCCGAATTTGTTGATGGCATAAATCACCGCTAGGAATTCTTTCTCCTAGTTGTATAATTTTTCTCTCGCTTCCGTCAAGTTTTTGCTAATGTTGTAGATGGTATAATGTTCACCATTATCAATTTGTCCTAATGCTCGCTCCAATTGCCGTATTGGAGGCATCAGCTTGAATGTGAAATGGTAATGTCCAATTAGGTCCTCTAAGCACAGGTGGAGTTATCAATTTCTCTTTCGTAGCTTCAAATGCTTCCCCGACACTTTGCAGTCCAGGAGAATTCGGAATCTTTAGTCAATAAGGCAAACAGTGGACCGGCTATTGTACTAAAGTTGGGAATAAACCTCGCGGTAAAAACCAATGTGTCCTAGGAAACTTCCGACATTAGTCCGAGTTTTAGGAGGAAGGAGGTTCTTGATAATTTCAACTTTCTTTGGATCAACTTGGATCCCTTCAGGAGAGATGTGATGACCAAGAACTATCCCTTCCTTCATCATCATGAAGCATTTATCCGGATTTAAGGATAAGTGGTATGTTTCACAACGAGTTAAGACTTTGTCAAGATTTTCCAATGTAAAATCAAAAGTTTGTCCACATACCGTGAAATCATCCATGTAAATTTCAACACTTTTGGTGGTCAGATCAGCAAAAATTGCTAGGACTCGCTCACTGAAAAGTTGTCGGGGCATTACACAAACCAAAAGGTAAAACCCTATAGGCAAATGTTCCCCATGGACATGTAAAAGTTGTCTTTTCTTGATCTTCAGTTGCAATCTGAATTTGATTATACCCACCGAATCCATCAAGAAAACAAAAGTATCTTTTTCCAAGCAAGAGTATCTAACACTTGATCTATGAAAGGTAATGGAAAATGGTCTTTGTATGTCACCTTATTCAATTCTCTGTAATCTACACATACTCTCATTTTTCCATTTTTCTTAGGAACTATTACCAATGGAGAAACCCATTGACTATCAGAAATTGGGTAAATGAATCCTACTTCCAGGAGTTTTTCAATTTCTTCCTTCACAATATCTCTTAAGGCAGGATTCAATCTTCTTTGAAATTGTCTGACTGGCTTGACTTCTTCGGTATAGATCTTATGGGTACATATATCGAGATGAACTCCCGACATATCTTTGTAGTTCCAAGCAAAAGCATGAACATGCTTCGTCAAAACAACTATCAATTTTTCTTCCTCTTCCCTAGTAAGTCGGCCGTAGATATTCAAAAATTTGCCCGGTCGGACTTCTATTTGTTTTGTATTTAGAAGGACCGAATTCACTCCTTCATACTTGGTGATTAAGGGATTAAGAGGACATTGTCGTGATTGGAGAAACGAAGCGGTTTCTGTTTCATTGCCGCTTGAGGGAAGCATTTCTTGTATGGAACAGTGAGAAGGAAAAATCAGATGATGGTGCCATCCATGTGATAGTGAAACAGAGTTTCCTTGTGATAGCACAGATGATTCATCTTCAGATTTTTGATTCTCCTCATTACTTATCATTTGTTGGATATTTGTTGCTTCCTCTTCTAAACCTTGTTCATGCAGAACATTCATCAGGATTGTTTCATTTTCTAAGTTTTCTGTGTCACTGAGGTCTTCTGTGTGTTCTCTTACTACTAAGGTAGCTAGTGTAGAGATGACCTCTTCCGGTTCCTCATCCGAGCCGAAAACCATAACCGACCCGAAAATTTGCTAGATGGTTTTGGCAGGAGGATATAAAGAAATTTGTTTCAGCTCAATACCATTTGAAATGGTCATATTTCCAGATCTGCAGCCTATGAAGGTCGCTGCAGCTTGCAAGCCAAGGTCTTCCCAAAATAATGGGATATCCATGTGCTGAATTTCTTGGTCAGTAAAACCAGAAAATCTGCAGGGAATTCCCAAGAAGAAACTTCTATAGGGACATCTTAAATGATTCCTTCAGGTTTTGCAACCGACCTATCACCCATTTCTAAAACTCGTAAATGTGGGGCCGAGATGTTTGAGTCAGTAATCGTTCCATTGTATCTTTAGTCATGACATTTATTGCAGCTCCTAGATCCACTAAAACATTTGATATTGGTACTCGAACCTATGGTGACCGTGGATAATCGGGCTTCCCGGATCACTATACTTTGGAGGTAGTAGTTTTCCGTATAAGAGATCAGCTATCTTTCCTTCAACCCGCATAGCCTTGGGGAATGCTTTCTTCTTTCTCCTCGTTCTTTTAATGCACAAATTTTGGACAAGATCGTTAATTTCTGGTATTTCCTTAATGGCTTGCAATAAGGGTAATGAGATAGTCAATTTTTTTAGTTCTTTGACCAATTCTCGACTCATAAATTTCTGGTATTGCATTAAGTCTTTCAGAATATGGAACTATCCTTGGTAATTGTTCCGCTTGTGTCTCTTTTTCTATTGTTGGATCCAATTTTTCTGTTTCTTTTGTTGGTTGGATTCTCTCTCGGTTCTGATGATTCTTGCTCTTCATTATCTTTGATTTCTATTAAAACTGGTTCAGGTACAACTTTTCCTGAACGGAGTTGAATATCACTACAATCAAGAACATTAATTTCAATATTTTCTTCAGCTTCAGCCACATAGACAGGAGGTGTCTGTCTTACACTGTTTGGATTAGTGATTGGCTGAGCTGGCAATTGAGGTTGCTTCACTTGCTGTGTTTGCTATTTTTCTTGAAAATTCTGATTAGGTGCAGGCAACAAATGCTGAGTTTGACCTTGATTCCTTTGTCGCCTTGGATAGGACTCGGTATTGCCGATTCCATTGTGGTTGGTTTTGCATCCAATGTGGATTAGTCCGATTTTGATTCCAAGTCGGATTGTTTTGATTCCATGAGGGGTTGTTTTGATTCTGATTCCAGGTCGGGTTACTCCAATTTGATCGTGGTCATTCTTGGGAATTTGTCCATTGAGGATAATTCCAAGGATGTTGGGGTGGTTCTGATTGTCCCCAAGGCATAGTACCAGGATTATGCCCCTAATTTGTAGGAAAATGAGGGGAATTTTGATATTGAGAGAAATTTCCCCCTTGTTTTGGTCCAATATAGTTGAGTTCCTCAATCCGGTTTTCTAACACGCTTTGAGTTGTGGTAGCAGGTGGCATTGATCAGTTGAATGCCTTTTTGAACAGATACTACAAATGGCTGAGATGGTTGTTTTATTCAAAGGACATTCCCGGAAAGCATGTTTACTTCTACATCTTGGGCAATAAATTGCCAAAGGTTCTATGTTTTTAGCTTTTGCAGAGATTTCCCCTAAAGTAGTGTTTAAATGCACTAGGATATCAGTTTTGAAATTTGCAAGTTCCTCTATCAGGTCCTTTACATCAGTATCATTTGTGCGGCTTTTTCTTCTTCTCTCGCTTAGTGCGAGAGTAATTCCCGCAGAGATCCATAATTTCCTCATTACCGAGAGTGGTTACATCCCCTTTTCCCATCAAATCCATAACTTCTCTGGATTCATCTTGCAATCCTCTCAAAAAGATAGTTTTACACAATTCTGGTTCTACTAGTCCACATCTCCTTTGAACAAAGGAGAACCTATCAAGGTAATCTTCCAAGGTCTCATCATCTTCCCACTTGATTCTAAATAACTCATCTTTTCTATTCCTTACACGGCAGTATTCCTGATATTTGTCTAAAAAGACAGCCTCCATTTGATCCCAGTGTTCTTATGGAATTTGGCTCTAAGCTCATGAACCAGCAGTAATGTCGAATCTTTGAGAGTTGAGGGAAAAACCTTAAGTTTTTTATTGTCATTTATATAATCATAGGTCCGACACACTACCTTGAATTCAAACAAAAATCGGTCAGATCTTCGGATACAACACCTCGAAAGGTGGGAAGTACCGAAGGTGAAATGGTCTTCATGGGAGAGTTTTGTGTTGGATTCAGATGAATAGGATATTCAAATGTTCTGGATGGTTGGAGTATATCCTGATCATCCCCTTCATTATGAACATAGCCATGCTGGCCATCTACATTGCCTCCTTCTGCCATAGTTTCTTGTTTCTTAGGAGAAGTTAAAGCTTCCCAAATTGTTCTCTCAAGAGGTCCAAGCTTTTCTGTTGATGAGTTTGATGAATTATCTTCCTTAAGATATTCTGTTGATACAATTGGTGATTTTCCTTTCTCAAAATGTCCTACTGATGGTGAGACAGGTGATTTTTCTATCAGTCTTTCAGGTAGTTCAAACACAGGTGATTCACCCCTTAGGCATGAAGATCTCCTTAATGGGACAAGCCAAGGATCCTTTGGGGTCTCCCTAGACTTACTCATTCATGTTTACTCCTAAATGACATAAATTAAGTCAATAGTTGTTATCTTACTCACTGTTATATTCAGATTTTAACCTGAATGTTCATAGTTTGGTCTGATTACAGCTATTGAACTATTTGTTTTCTTCTGACAACACTATTCCCCGACAACGGTGCCAAAATGATGCGTAGTCGTTATACCATCATTAATTCTCAATGAATCTATCAATCCAGGGCAGTGTACAAGGCTATCTACGGGAGAAGAAGTGAAACAGCTATAACTTAGGTCAATCTAGGGCAACAAGTCTTATTGGTGGAATCGGTTTGGTGGGGGGTTTTGGAACATTCCTATCTCTAAATTGCATGAATTAAATCTTAATCTAAGTTGCAGAATTGGAAACTAATCACTAACTGCAGAAATGAAGTCCTAATTACAATTGCAGAATAAGACCTAATTATATTGCAGAATTAACAGTTTGTATAATTGAAAGTCTGATTCTAATTGCAGAAAGGAAATCTAATTACTTTTGCAGTAATGAAAGTCTAGATCTAATGTGGAAATAAAAACTATCAAAATTCTGTAATAGAAGGTTGTCAATCCTCTGTTCAGATTTTGACAACAAAACATAAAAATGCAGGAAATTGCTGAAAAAAATAGTAAATGCTAAAAATAACAGTCTAAAAATAAAGTGAAAGCTTGGCTGAAAGTAAGATTGCAACTAAAACATTAAGCACAAGATTTATCTTAGCATAAATAAACTAATACTGCAAATATTGTCAACTATTCACAAGCAATTTACATAACAAGTTCTGCAACTCATTCTCACTGCAGAGAAAATCAGAATAAAAACCTGTTCTGTTAGTCCTCCTCCTAGGTCTGGAAGTGGCCAGCCTCTTTGTCCAGAAGAAGGTGTAAGTCTCTCTCTCTTTCTAAATCTTAATCACATTCATTTACAAGTAATTTGAAATAGAACTGGTGCACTTTATTGATCAAAAGACATGATTACAAGAATTTTGCTAAAAAATCATTACAGGACTGTAACAGTCAATTCCTAGTTATACTCTGTATTTAGCTTCCTTACTCTATTTTCTATCTATCTCGCTATTTCTCTACCTCCTCTCTCTACAGCTCAACCCGAACGGGAGCAATATTTATAGCTATCCTATGATCTGATTACAAACAAAGAATATCTCAAAAGATCTAATCCTAAAATGTCGCAACAAATTCTCGGTTTTATCCTAGAAGAGGACTAAAACCTGATCTTTCCCTTAATTATGGATTTGGTCGGCAATGACGACAAAGACAGATGGAGGATATTTCTCTTTACTTTTTCCAACCTTTATTTCCCTTTTTCGCCTTCAAAAATCGGTCAAAAAGGTCAAAAACACATTCTCGTTCTTCATTCCGAAGATAAGTGGCTTCATTCCGAAGACAGTGCAGTTTTCATTCCGAAGATCGCTCATTCCGAAGATACTGCATTCTCATTCCGAAGATCGCTCATTCCGAAGATACCGCATGCTTCATTCCGAAGATCCGCTCATTCCGAAGACGCCGCTTTCTTCATTCCGAAGATCCGCTCATTCCGAAGATGCTGTGTTTTCTTCATTCCGAAGATATCTGTTCATTCCGAAGATGCTTCGTAATGAACAAATGTATGCTTTCCATTGGTTTCTTCTGCATCTCTCAGGTGGGTTATCTCCTAAGATCAAATTCTAATGGTCTTCATCCCTTTCCTCATGTGAATTCCATGCCTTGCTATTTATGGACAAGTCGGCTGGAATTTATATGGGAAAGACCAGCTTTTGCCGCACAAAGAACAGCTTTGCTTGCACTCGCTGCGCATTTAGGTGAAGTAAATGCTTGAAACAAATCAGAATATGATTAGTGAAATGCTGCTATTATTCTAAGCATATCCCATTGTAGCAAATCATAACAAAAAGAGCACAAAACTATGCAAAAAGCTGTAAAATCAACATATAATATTTCAAATACATTGATCATGCAAAATGGTTAATATACAAACATATTAAATCAACTTAACTAACATATCAGATAAAACATAAGAGTTTATAGGCATTTTTAGTGTACAAAACATGTTATAATTGAGGCATTTCCAGGCCTCATCATGTAGATGATATAATATTTGGAAGCAGCAATGATGAATCATGCAAAGACATAGAAAACAAAATGCAAAAATAATTTGAAATGTCTATGATTGGTGAACTTTCATATTTCCTTGGATTGCAAGTTAATCAAACTGAAAAAGGGATTTTTATTTCTCAAATTAGATATGTGAAAGAAATGCTGAAAAAGTTCACTATGGAGGATAGTAAGCTCGTCAAGACCCCCATGACAACAGTCGCAAGTTGAGCAAGGATGATAAATCTCCGGATGTTGATCAAACAATGTACGAGATCAATGATTGGGAGCTCTCGTATTTGATGACCACCGGACCGGATATTTTACAAGTTGTTTGCATGGTAGCAATATTTCAAGCTAGTCCAAAAGAGACTCATGTGACAAATTGTGAAAAGGATTTTTAGGTACCTCAAGGGTACTATGGAGTATGGGCTATGGTATCCAAAAGGAAAAGACTTCACTCTTTTTGCCTATTCCGATGCAGATTGGGCGGGATGTATTGATGACAGAAAAAGCACAAGTGGAGGAGCATTTTATCTTGGAGATAAATTGGTAGCATGGCACAGCAAGAAACAAGAATCAGTTTCTCTATCCAGTGCAGAGGCAGAATACATTGTAGCAACAAAATGCTGTACACAAATATTATGGATGAGACAAACATTGAAAGATCTTGGTATTCACTTCAATGAGCCCATTTCAGTCAAATGTGATAACACTAGTGCAATCAACATTTCAAAGAATCTAGTAATGCATTCCCGCACCAAACATATTGCAATATGGTATCACTTCTTGAAGGATAAGGTTGCAGAAGGAGAGGTCAAATTGGATTTTGTTCCAACTACAGAGCAAGTAGCAGACATATTCACCAAACATTTGCCCAAGGAAGTTTTTGAATACCTTAGGGGTAAGTTGGGAGTAGTCACACTTCCCAAGAACTGAATAGTTATGGGGAACACATTCTCAAGGGGAGCATTAAAATTATTTATGCCTGAGAATGTTGTGCATAGACTCAGGGGGATTCTGCAGTAGCCCTTTGGTATTATTGGCAAAGGGGGAGAAGAAATTGAGCAAGGTTGCAATGTGTTGCCAACAATTCCAAAGGGGGAGATTATTGAGCAAGGTGCAGAAAAAGCATTACAAAAGTATTGTCATTGTTGTCAACACAGACAGATTGATGCAGTTGATGCAGTTCAGAGGTCAGTCAGATCAAGTACAATTATTTTCAAGGAAAATAGAAGTGACCCAGATTCAAAAATTTGTAGAAAAAGACAAGTAAGAAAACTGTCGTGATATCGCGACATGTTTTCTGTCGCGATATCGCGACAGGTTGAGAGGTCCGAAGGCAGAAAGAAAAATGTCATGATTTCATGACATAACGAAGGAGAGAGAAAATGCATGCCAAATTGTCGTGATATCGCGACATAACGGAGGAGAGAGAAAATGCATGCAAAATTATCGCGATTTTGTGACATAACTGAGAGAGAAGGCGCAAGCAAAATTGTCACGATTTCGTGACATAACTGAGGAGAGAGAAGGTGCAAGCAAAATTGTCATGATTTCATGACATGGCTGAGGAGAGAGAAGGCGCAAGCAAAATTATCACGATTTCGTGACAAAAAGGATGAGAGAGAAAGTGCATGAGAAAGTGTCGCGATATCACGACAGTTTTAGAAGAAAAGCACTAAGGGCGCAAAGTGTCGCGATATCGCGACAAAAAGGAGGAGAGAGAAAGTTCATGAAAAATTGTCGCGATTTCGCGACATGCTGGAAGGAAAGAAGCAAAGTTGAAAAACTGTCGCGATTTCGCGACAAGTTTGGAGTAAAGGTGCCATGGATGAAAAGTGTCACGATTTCGTGACAAGTTTGAAGAAGCAGCGCCTAGGATGAAAACTGTCGCGATTTCATGACATGTTGGAGGCAAAGCAGCAAAGTCGAGTAACTGTAGCGATTTCGCTACATGTTGCAGTTTCACTGGCTGAAGCAAAGAAAATGCACTAAGTCAAGAAAGTGTAGCGATTTCGCTACAAGTTTGAAATACAAGGTGCAAGAGTGCAGCGATTTCGCTACAAGTTTGAAATGGAAGGCACAAAGATGTAGCAATTTTGCTATAGGTTCAAAATGCAAGGTGCAAAGGTGCAGTGACCTTGCTACGAGTTCGAAATGCAAGAGGCATAGGTGTAGCGATTTCGCTACAAGTGTAAAACATAGAACACAATGGGGTAGCAATTTCGCTAAAAGTCTAAGATTAGCAAGTCGAAGCAAGAGGAAGCACCAAGACAACAAAGTTGTAGCAATTTTGCTACATGCTAGATTTTTAGAGGCCGCAGCAAAGAAAATTACTAAGTCAAAAAGGTGTAGCGATTTCACTACCACATGAAGAGAGAATTGTACGGAGGCCGGAAGCGTCGCGATTTCGCAACAAAGCGAAGGATGACGTCAGCAAAACTGAGAAGTGTCGCGATTTCGCGACAAGGTGAAAGAAAAGCCACTGGAAGCCGAAAGTGTCACGATTTTGTGACAACTTTGAAGATGATGTCAGAAAAAGCTGAAAGTGTCACGATTTCGTGACAAGGTGAAAGAAAAGTCGCTGGAAGCCGGAAGCGTCACGATTTCGCGATAAATTTGAAGATGACGTTAGCAAAAGCTGAAAGTGTCACGATTTCGTGACAAGTTGAAATAAAAGCCACAGGAAGCTAGAAGCATCACGATTTTGCAATGACATTAAGGATGATGTCAGCAAAAGCTGAAAGTGTCACGATTTTGCGACATGTCTCATTTTCGTGGCTAGGAGACAAAAAAAAAAGCTCGATGCAGCAAAAGCATCGCGATTTCGTGACATGTCTCATTTTCACGGGTGTGTGCCAAGTAAAGTAGAAGGAGGCTGAAAACGTCATGATATCGTGACATGTAATGTTTTCATGGGCGCATGCTGAGACAAGGTCTTGAAGGAAGATATGTCGCAATATCGCGACAGGTAACAGCTTGGCGGGAAAAAGCCAAAGATACATGCACTGTGACAGGTGTCAAAATAGTGCCAGTTATGGTAGAGTTAACTGGAGTCAGATCTGCAGTTCCCAATGATAGGTGTTGGTGAAATATTAGAGAAAATACTGCAGCAGTTAACTGGAGTCACAAGTAAAGTTATGAAGCATGCATTTAAGAAAAGAACGGTTGTTGCAGGGCCATGATGCAGCAAGCTGGCACAAGTGTAGTATTACAGATAATTTCTACAAACAAGAAATCCTCTCGATGGTTTTGCATGTCAGACACGACAGTAGAGGGTAGAATAGAAGGATCGACACAGTATAGAAAAGAGTGTGAAAGTGCTAAAAGGGCAGTTACGTAGAGTTTAGGAGAACAGAATCATAGAGCATCGAAACATGCAAAAAGGCTTTCAGTCTACACAGAAAAGGGTGTCAGTACCAGCAAAGCAGAATATCAGAATATGTCAATAAGAAAGTGGCAAAAAGGCAGAACGCGTTAGAGAGGATTTGACGGATCGATTATAGCCGAAAATGCATGAAAGTTTAGAGGGAAAATTTGAACCGTTTAAAAATTGAGCCGTTCAAGAAAATAAAATATAAAAACTCGAACAGGCACAGGAAGAGAGGTTACTACAACCGTGGTTATTCATGAAAAATAAAAGATAAGGTTGAGTAAGAGTGCTGCTCGAAGTACAATGAAAGAACAAGAACCTGAACCTGAATGCAATTTTATTGAAAGATCAGAAGAGAGGTTTAGACTGTAAAAGGAAGATATTGAGATTCTAAAAATTCTCTGTATGCTTCTGTGAGATTAATTTGTATGAGCTATAGACCAGTGAGGGTCTTGCAAAAGAGAAGGCATTTTTATGTCAATATTTTGTTAAAATTTGAAATCCAAGTTGGTGCTTGGTAAAAGGAGTTGGTGCTCCTATCTCATTGCGATGAGAAAAATCGGGGGTTGGTGCTCCTTCCAGTGGGTGCTGGTAAACTATTTGTAAATATTGAATCTTTGCAAATACTGGATTTGGATTGTAGTCCAAATAGTCATTATTTGAGGAGTAGCCACATCGGTGAACCTCGTTAAATCTTATGTTGTGTGATGCTCATGTGTTATACTTGCTTTATCTATTTTTAAGCTTGCATTTTTAAGTTTTAAGAGTTGCAGATTCAAGTTTTTAAATAGTTACACTGATTCACCCCCCCGCCTCTCAGTGTCATTGTGAGAATATCAATTTCCTTAAATTTTCTCAACCTTTGCATCTTTTTTTGACTTAGCATGTTGCACCAAGGCCAAAATCAGGCCATGGTAAGCCATGGTAGACATTGTTCCTACCTAGTACCTTCTGGACTCATCCTTGAGTGCACATGCAATATAATGAGGGATATTAATATTATCCTCATGTAGTAAATGGTTGAGGAAACAAAAATTATTAGAATTTAGTTTGGAAAGACTACTCGTACAAGTGAAGAACTAGAAAATCTTCTTGAATACCAACCTATAGAACTTGAGGATGTACTACTTTGATAAACCGATGTGCATCATGTATTACGTTGGGTGCTCGAAGAATTTTTGTATGTAAAGTATGGGATTTTCCTCCTTATATGTGCATTACCTTGTTTTTGGAAGGCCTATTACCATGGCAATGTAGTCTTTGGTGACTATAATTTCCATTCCGTGCATGCGAACAACTCCATCCCTCATAGATGTTACAAATTCTTTAGCCACCTCTACATCCTAATTATGGCTAACTATATGGTAGTACTCCAATAATATAGTGAAGTCGAATTGCATCCATACATCCTCACTAATGATTGAACAATATGTAGGCTCACTCGTTTTCAATTGATGGTTGGTTGATTTTCCCCCATGGTAGAGTTTGTTTTTCTCGGCTCTATGTTTTTCTTGCAGCAATTTCTCACACCTTGGTTATTTTGTGGCACTTTTTTGTTTTCTTTCATAGAATTTTACCAATGCATGATTTTAAATTACCTATATCCGTGAACACAGGCACTTGATTGCCATAATTAGAAATAATTATGGTTATCTATACAAAATATCGTTAAAGCGTGTGCTAGATTTTGCATAGATGATGACCATGAGTATTTTTTCCAATTACAATAGTGACACATAGAAAAATTCCAAGTGGAGAGAAATGGGTGGTTGGTAATCCAATGGGGAATGTGTTGGCACTATTTTATAGAGATATATGCCTATAGAAATGAGATATATAAAACACAAAATTATGCACATACCCATATTATATTTCGTATGTGTATAATACGTAGAAACTTGTGGTGCTCTAAAATTGGTTGCTTCATGATGATTAGATATTCCAGAACAAGGAATGATAGGCATATTTCCTATACGATGAATTTATCTATGTTTTGACTAGTTCTCGATTGCTACCATTTGATACATTTGAAAATTCTTGCACATTTTCAAGAAAATGTTAGAAAACTATCTTCTTGGGATGACAAAAATCCCCTCCTCAGAAGTTATTCATTGATGACTTTAGAATTTACACAAATCTTCAACAAAAAAATTAAAATAATTTCATTCAGGAAGTTTGACTTATACACATGGGTGAAATATTGATGTGGCTTGGACCACTTCCCAATGTTGATAATTATTTATATGAGGCACAAATACTTGTAAAAATAGAAAGTAGGAACCTATTTATGTGGAAATTAGGTGCCTTATTTCTAATAAATGCACACAAGATCTTGGTAAACATAAATTAGATGCCTTTCATTAGCAATCAGGTGTCGTGCTTAATATGGAAAGCAGGTTCCTTTTGTTGGTAATCGTACAACGTACTTAAAGCAAAAAATAGAAAGCATGCACATTTTTATTGGAAATCGAGTTCCATACTTAAAAATAAAATAAACTTTATGCAAACCCTTTTTTTTGGGCTACATCCATGAAATTAGGTGTCACTTTACTAAAAAATGGAATTCGGGTGTCATTTCCTTATGAAAAATAAGAATCAGGCATCGATCTATAAAAAAATAAGACTCAAGCATATTTTCCTCTATATAACAGGATTCGAACACCTTCTACCACACAAATGGGAATGATGTACCTTATTACCATATAAACATGAATTAAGCACCATCTTCCATAAAAATAGGAATCAAGCACCTTCTTCTCTAGCACCTTCTTCTCCAGAAAATGGGAATCAGGTGCCTTCTTCTACAAAATACAGAAAGTAGGTGCTCATTATTTATTTCAATGTCTTTTGGTGTGTCCACTAATGTATGCTTATAGTTTATCAGGCCTTTAATGTTTTGGTTTTAATAACAAGGACAAAATTAACATCCACTACCTAAACCAGTATCTGAGTATTTTTCTTCATGAAGATAAAAAACAAACACCCAAAAACGTTTTTAGATATGATTTTCCCATAAAATTGGGGATGAGCTACTTCTACTAGAAATTAATCTCCTAGAAATATGGGACTATGCAGGTTCATGGATCTTATGCTTGTTAGGACTAGGTTTCCTAGGCTACATAATAGTTGTACTCAGGGTATCATTCTTACAAAACAAAAATACAACTAAAGAAAGAAAAATTGTAGAACTTTAAAATAAAAATTATTTTTGGACTATGTGAACTACATCCACATATTACTGACTCATTTTAAAACTAGAATCAACTAGGTTATCCCCCATGCCTAATCTCGAATTCATCACATAAGTCTTAGACACATGATATGGATGTAATCGGTGACCATTGACTATTAATGTAATGTTGCTACCGTCAATTGTTCTGATCCTCACAACTCCATTATTGATGATCTCAATCACTTCATATGGTCCCATCCAGCACTACATAAATTTACCTTTCCTTTTCTATAATTACAAGTCATACAATAATGCGCACTCTCCAAATTTTAACTACTTTGGCCTAGTGTGAAAATCATGCCACTTGGCCCTCTATTTTTGTATGACCTCTATCCAATGCAGAGCATCTCTTCGGTATTCATCCAACTGGTTAAGCTGCTGAATACTCTCCTTTTATGCATCATCCACATTCAAATTTAAATCTACTATAGTTCTAAGAGTTTTAATCTCAAATTCTATGGGCATCATAGCATTCTTCCCATATACTAACTAGAATGGTGTAAAACCAATAGTAGTTTTCTAGGTGGTTTTGTAAGCCCACACTACTTCTAGTAATCTTGTGGCCTAGTCCTTCCTATGTTGTTGTACCATATTTGTGATAATGTTCTCTAGTTCATGGTTGGTTACCTCTACTTGCCCATTTTCTTGTGGATGGTAAGGAGTGGTTTTGTTATGCCTAATTTTATATTGTTGCATGAGTTCTTGAATCATATTTGAAGTAAATTGAGGCCCTTGATAAATTGTGATATCCCTTGGAACCCCAAATCTGGTGAAAATTGATGAATATAATAATTATACTACAATATTCTCTTTAGAATCACGTAATGCTTGCACTTCAATCCACTTAGTCACATAGTACAAACTAAGATATACCTATTATTTGTTGATTGTGGATTAATGGGTCCTATGAAGTCCATCCCCCATTTATCAAATGGCTCTATGTGCACATGTGGTTGGGATGGCATCTCGTATCTAAGAGTTGGTCTACCCATCCTCTGACATTGGTCACATTGGCTCACATGCTTGGCTGCATCTTTGAATAGTGAAGGTCAATAATAACCAGCCTACAATACTTGTAATATAATTATTTTTCCTACAAAATGGCCATCACAAGGTTCATTATGGTAAGATTTTAGTATTTCTACAATATCATTATCAACACATCTTCTCACGGTCTAATTAGATCCTATTTTAAATAGGAACCCATCAATCCATGATAAGTTTATACTTTTCTCAATTAAAGTTTATATTTCACATCATGAAATTGTAGGGGATACTTTAATACTGGCTAAATAATTAACCATATCTATGTACCATGGTATTTGTTCATTAACAACAAATAAATGTTCATCTAGAAACTAAAATTATGTGGTTGAATGATCAAGAGGTGTCAATTTTGAAAGGAAATCTTCCACCACATTGTCCTTACCTAGTTTACCTACAATTGTCAAATCAAAATCCTATAGAAGTAACAACCATCTGATAATTTTACCACTAATGCTTGGTTTGTTTTCCAGGTATTTGATAGTTGAATGATTAGTGTGCACAAAAACTTGATAACCTACAATATAGTGGTAAAATTTGTTAAATGCATGTATGACTGCAAGGAATACCTTTCTATGATAGTATAATTGAATTTGGCACCTGTGAGATGTTTACTAACATAGTAGATAGCATATAAATAATCACCATACTTTTGTCCCAGTACTGACCCTATTGCATTATTGGATGTATCAAAATATATGTGAAAGGGTATGGTCCAATTTGGACCTCTTAGGACTAGACCAGTAACTAGTTTTTTCTTTAAAGTGTTAAATTATTGTTCATATTTCTTTGTTCGGATAAAATATTTGATAACAATGTGCTTAGGGGTTTAGAAGTTTTGCTAAAGTCTTCTATAAACCTCCTATAGTAACCAGCTGATCCAAGGAAAATATGGATATCCTTATGATTTTTGGGTGTAGGAAGATTTTGTATAACTTCTATCTTCTTCCTATCTACCTTGATCGCATCTATAGATATATGATGTGATAGAACTATCTCCTCCTGCACTAACATATAACATTTCTCATTACTTAGGGACATATTGATTTCATCACATCACTGAAGTGTTATTTCTAGATATTATATGGCTTCTTTAAAGGTTTCATCATATATAGTGAAATAATTCATATATACCTCCACAGTTTCTCCAATCATATTAGAGAATATGCTCAAAAATACCCTCTAAAATATAGGAGATGCATTGCACAAACCAAATGGAAAAGCTTGGTAAGCAAAGTTTCCCTTGGGTAAGTGAATGTGGTCTTGTATTGATACCCTTTCCCTATCTAAATATGGTTACATCCACTAAACCCATATAGGAAATAGAAGTTTTTCTTACCTAATAAGGTGTCAAGGACCTAATATATGAGGGGTAGGAGAAAATGGTCTTTCTTGGTTGCTTTATTAAGCAACCTATAATCAACACATATCCTCCACTTGCCATTCTTCTTAGGAACCACCACCAAAGGTGAAACCCACTTACTATCTTAAAATGGGTAGATGAACCCAACTATGAGGAGTTTTTGCAATTAATCTTTAACAATATCCTTCATAACTGGATTTATTCTTCACTATGGTTGTGTTACTAGTTTTATTTCATATTCCAAATGTATTCAATGAGTACAAGTTTTAGGAGCTATTCCTCTCATTTTTGAATACTCCCAATAAAATGCACCTTGATGTTCGACAAATATTTTTCTTAGTTTGGTCTATTTTTAGATGTCAACCCATCATTTATATTTAATACTCTCCAGGTGCAACTTCTATTTGATGAATATGGTGATCCTTATGTTGGCAATTTTGGGTACCTTGGGTACATTGCCCTTGCTCAAGTGTTGATGTTGTCATTGATGTCAAAGAGCGAAAGGGTTTTTGTGAAAACCAAGGCAAACTAAATTATAGGTTTTGTTTAAATCCATGGTCAGCAATTTTGAAATGGGTTTTTCTTAAAACCCAAGTTAGCTCTTCGTTTTGTTGAAAAAGGTGCTCTGATGATGAAGCTATTTAATTTTAAATATCCAGTTTAAATTTTATTTATTTATTTAAAATTTAAATTAATATTTTAAAATTAAATTAAAGTCGTTCACCGGCTTGTTTTCAAAGCCGACGTTGCTAGGGTTTTGCAACGGATCAATTAGGGTTTCCTGCTGACAAAGCAAGGTTAAGCAACCGAAAAATTCTAGGGTTTCATGTTGACCTAATTAGGGTTGCAGCTGACGTGTTTGAGAATGTTTTGATGGGATATTATCTTCTATAAAAATGCGGGACTGTTGCAAGGTTGCAGAGTGTGTGTGATGCGATATATGCGAATGAATTTTGTGTGCAGCAGAGTGTAAGTCGGTGATAGTTCTTTGGAGTTAAAGAAAAGAGATCGTAGCGATGAGATAGTGAGTGAGTGCGTATCGACTGATCGAGAACAAAGAGAGCGATATGCAGACGACATGTTTAAAGTCCGAGGCAAAAATATGCAGATGGTAGAAGTGAGATTTCATGGAAGGTGCAGCAGAGTGAGTGGTGCAAAGAGAAGATAAGAATGCGGTATGCAGAAGTCGTGTTTCGAGTGTGAAATGATAGTGTGCTGGCTGTAGAAGTAATATTTCTATGAAGTTGCAGTAGAGAATGCGGAGAGATATAGAGGAGTGGTTGAAAAAGTGCGAATCATTTTTCACAACAACGCAGCAGCCGAATGCCGACAAGCAGCAGAACATAAGAAAAACAGTAGATCATGCAAATTGAGGTGACAGTTTAATTCTACAATTTTTATTACTATCTCCAAGTTGTAGCTTGGTAAAAGGGGTTGGTGCCTCTTTCCAGTTGGAGCTGGAAAAATTGGAGTTGGTGCTCCATTTTGTTGTAGCAGATAAAATTTAGAGGTTGGTGCCTCTTACCAATTGGTGTTGGTGAATGATTATGTAAATTTGTAGCTTTGCATTTGACTGGATTTGGATGGTAGTCCAAGCAGTATTTTTGAGGAGTAGCCACATCGGTGAACCTCGTTAAAATGCCATGTTATTTCTTGATGCATTTAGTATCTTTTTTATCTGCTTTAAACTGCTGCTGGTTTTAAAATCATATGTTTTAGAAATTTTAAAGAACACACTGATTCACCCCCCCTCTCAGTGTCATTATGATTATAATAATTGGTATCAGAGCCAGGTTCTCAATTTTGGCTAAATCAGTCAGGGTTGATCTTGGATTAGTACACAATGGCTAAGAAGAATAGATCCTCATCCAAAAAGGCATCCCGACCGGTTTGGTTCCTATGGTTGAGAAAATTGAACCGAGAAATGGTAGAAGGAATGAACTCCGAAGTTGAAGAAGTTGAGGCTGAAGTTGATTTAGAGGGTGAGCCGATTGTCCGCCCTTACGGAATGGGAATCGAAGAAAAAGAAGAATGAAAAATTGTCAAGGAAACTTAAAGATGCAAACAACATTATTGCCAGTTTAAAAATACAGACTGAAGAATACAAGAAAATGTCTGAAGATCTAGAAATACAGGTATCCATGAAGATAGACCACTGCAGCAAATTGGAAGAAGAAAATGTGAGTCTTCGAATACAGATACAAGAACTGGATCGAAAAATCAACTGTCATGTAAAACGTGAAGAAAGCTCGATGAAATTGGACAAAATTCGAGTGATCAAAGATCCACAGGTATCAAATTTGGTCTCGACTTTTCTGAAGGAGAATCATCAACTGGACCAAAAGCAAGCAATGTTGAAAGTGAAAAGAACAAAGACAAGAATCAGGCAAAAGAAAGATATAATGCCAGACCTGAAATAGTAGCTGACAATGATGGCTTTACTAAGGTCACACATCAAAAAAATAGAAGATCCAAGGCTCCAGCAACAACCTGGCCAAGACCATATTTCAGGTTTAATCATTATTTCTATGGTTTTTGTTTCAAGTGTAATGTTTATGGGCATAAAATTGTTGACTGCAAATACAACGTAGGTCCAAGAAGTTTCACTAGTAGAAATGCATTTGCTCCTTTAATGAGTTATGCAGTAGAGTGTTTTAAGTGTCACAACTTTGGTCATATTGCTAGAAATTGTCGTAGTATGTCTGTTTCATATCAACCTCATGAAAGCAGATTTCAACCGTATAGAGCAAAACAAAATAGAATTTATACTGAAGGATATGTGCAAAATTCTAAAAAGGGGAAGTCACAGCTAGAACCCAATACCACAGTTAAAACAGAATGGAAACAAAAAGAACAGCTTAGGAAAGAACAAGATTCTTTAATAGTGCAGATAGCTTTTAGAGCTCAGAATAAACATGTTCCTTGGATTCTTGATAGTGGTTGCTCAAGTCATATGACAGGTGACAAACAGGAATTCGAAAATCTACAAAAGTATGAGGGTGGTTCTATAAAATTTGGCAATAATGACGGAGCCAAAATAATAGGTAAAGGAACGATAAAAATTAGTGAAAGAAAGATCAATTCAGAGGAAGTTTTATATGTGGATGGTTTGAAACATAATCTATTGAGTGTGAGTCAAATATGTGACAAAGGACATGAAGTAGTTTTCAAGAAGCATGGTTGTGAAGTAAGAAAAATAAACATCATGAAATTAATAGCAATCGGCTCAAGGACGTCTGGCAATCTATACACACTCTCAGAGTTTTCAGAAGGTATGTGCTTCATGGGACAAGAAGAAGAGAACTGGTTGTGGCATAAGAGGCTTGGAAACATAAGTTTTGATAATCTGGTAAGAATTAGCACTAAACAAGCAGTGAGAGATATTCCAATCATTAAAAAACTTGCAAATAGTATGTGTGCTTCATGTCAGAAGGGTAAACAGACCAGAGTTTCATTTAAAACAAAAGAACATCACACTAACAGGCTTGGTCAAAATAGGTTTAGTCAGAACTGGCTTAGTCAGAACATGTGGATTCAAAGAACAGGTATGCCTAAAAGAAACAACACTATTACTTGTTATAAGTGCAACAATAAAAGTCACACTGTCAGACAGTGCAGAGTTGAAATTCCAGGATATAGGAACAGGAATAGTGGCATGATCAGGTCCAAGTATCAGAACAATGACAGGAACAAGAATATGGTCAAAGAGTTCAAGAGAAGACCTGGCAAGGAAGTTATAGACGTTGATGTTGATTAGTGCCTAATGGGAGTTTTACTCCCACCCCAGAATTAATCACCTCATCAGGAGGTGGGGTAGGGACTAAGCTAAGAGGCTCATTCTTAGTTACGAGCCCCAAAGGTGGCCCTTTGCCATTGATGACAAAGGGGGAGAGATATGAGTAAGGGGGAGAGCTTCAAGTGAAGAGGAAAGCTTCAAGTCAGGGGGAGCAAAACTTCAAAGAGATTGATTTCAGTTTTGGCTCTTGAAGATGTGTTTTTAGTAAAGGGTTGCCATCAATGACAAAGGGGGATATTGTTGGCAATTTTGGGTACCTTGGGTACATTGCCCTTGCTCAAGTGTTGATGTTGTCATTGATGTCAAAGAGCGAAAGGGTTTTTGTGAAAACCAAGGCAGACTAAATTATAGGTTTTGTTTAAATCCATGGTCAACATTTTTGAAATGGGTTTTTCTTAAAACCCAAGTTAGCTCTTCGTTTTGTTGAAAAAGGTGCTCCGATGATGAAGATATTTAATTTTAAATATCCAGTTTAAATTTTATTTATTTATTTAAAATTTAAATTAATATTTTAAAATTAAATTAAAGCTGTTCACCGGCTTGTTTTCAAAGCCGACGTTGCTAGGGTTTTGCAACGGATCAATTAGGGTTTCTAACTGACAAAGCAAGGTTAAGCAACCAAAAAATTCTAGGGTTTCATGTTGACCTAATTAGGGTTGTAGCCGATGTGTTTGAGAATGTTTTGATGGGATATTCTCTTCTATAAAAATGCGGGACTGTTGCAAGGTTGCAGAGTGGGTGTGATGCGATATATGCGAATGAAGTTCGTGTGCAGAAGAGTGTAAGTCGGTGATAGTTCTTTGGAGTTAAAGAAAAGAGATCGCAGCGATGAGATAGTGAGTGAGTGTGTATCGACTGATCGAGAACAAAGAGAGCGATATGCAGACGACGTGTTTAAAGTCCGAGGCAAAAATACGCAGATGGTAGAAGTGAGATTTCATGGAAGGTGCAGCAGAGTGAGTGGTGCAAAGAGAAGATAAGAACGCGGTATGCAGAAGTCGTGTTTCGAGTGTGAAATGACAGTGGTGCTGGCTGTAGAAGTAATATTTTTGTGAAGTTGCAGCAGAGAACGCGGAGAGATATAGAGGAGTGGTTGAAAAAGTGTGAATCATTTTTCACAGCAGCAGCCGAATGCCGACAAGCAGCAGAATGTAAGAAAAATAGCAGATCGTGCAAATTGAGGTGACAGTTTAATTCTACAATTTTTATTACTATCTCCAAGTTGTAGCTTGGTAAAAGGGTTGGTGCCTCTTTCCAGTTGGAGCTGGAAAAATTGGAGTTGGTGCTCCATTCTGTTGTAGCAGATAAAATTTAGAGGTTGGTGCCTCTTACCAGTTGGTGATGGTGAATGATTATGTAAATTTGTAGCTTTGCATTTAACTGGATTTGGATGGTAGTCCAAGCAGTATTTTTGAGGAGTAGCCACATCGGTGAACCTCGTTAAAATGTCGTGTTATTTCTTGATGCATTTAGTATCTTTTTTATCTACTTTAAACTACTGCTGGTTTTAAAATCATATGTTTTAGAAATTTTAAAGAACACACTGATTCACCCCCCCTCTCAGTGTCATTGTGATTATAACACCTTACCTCCCACTAATGTCAAATCTAGAGGAGGACATGTGGGTTCTCCTAGGAAAAATTTTGATATCACCCTATCCTAATCACTCTCATCCTCAAATTCATAAAGTGCCATGATGGATTGAATTATTGATAAACCACTCATATTTTGGTTCTCACATTTAGGTTCTCCCAATAAATATATAGACTATACAAGTGGATAAATGATCATATTTTTTATATTTTGACCATTAGAAATGGTCATTTGGCCATTTATAAAACTTATGTAGGCATCAACTATTTCTAGCAAAGGCCTACTTAAGATGAGTGGATAACCACCCAGCCTAGACTTGGAATGTAACACTAAGAAATTTTTTGGGTACTCCCATGCATCCACTATGATAGTTATATCTTCTAGTATTCCTTCGGGGAGCACTGTAGACCCATATACCAACTAAAATATAGTTTTGGTTGGTGTCATATTGGTTAAATTGAGTTTCTGTATGGTTTCCTTGGGCATGACATTAATGGAATCCCCTAGATCTAATAATGTATTTGGTAAAACATAGCCCCCAATTTTCATAGTTAAAATAGGGCTTCCTGGGTTTGAATATTTTTGGTTGTAGGTATTTCCTAGTATAATATTAGCTAGTTGTCCTAACAAATTGATTGACTATGCTGGTTTTCTCAGACACGTCTCTCTTATGACCTTGTTTTAGATAGAGATATCTCTGATGTCCTGAAAGAGAGGGATTGTGACTGTCAGGTTCTTCAAAATGGAAAGAATATCAAATTCTTGTTGTATTGGCTTCTTGGGTTCCCGTAACCTTTTTGGAAAAGGTGGAATCCCTTATATATTATTTACAGTTGTTTAATCTTTAAGAGGTGATTCCTATTTTTCTAACTCTATGCTTTTATCCTCTTATACCAGAGGATAATATTCTACACCTACCTGTCAACCTAAACTTAATTGGATGGGATTACAATCTACTTTGATATTATAAATGGGCTACATCTCATTATCCATATGGTATGATGGTTGTGATTTATTGTTGGTATTATAAGTAGGTTGTGTTAGTAGTTTATTAGGTCTTAAAGTAGGAGGGTATGGCAAACCTAGTTGTAGTGGGATTGGTGTAGGATGTTGTGGAGTTTGGATCCATGTATTTTGATTTCTCTATTATTGTCTAGACTATTGGTATGATATCCATGGGTAGGGATTATAAGGATTTTATCCTTGGAAAAATTGACTCCAAGTTTTTTATCCCCACTAACCCATGTTGGGTGGCTGAACTTTACCTTGGTTCTGATAATTGCTACCCCATAGGATGGCATTCCTACTAGCATATTTTTTTCCAAAGGATACTATTTCCAGTTTTTCTTATTACCCATGAAGTATGCTTCCGTTACTTAAGGTTCCTCTCTAGATTTTGATAACTGTGAACATAACTTAGTTTTATGATCTTTTGACACACAATGCATACTTGAACTTTATTTTTAGGACATTCATTTTTGGGGTGTTTTCCCATATATTTAGGACAAAAATAGGCTAGTGCTGCCTCATTTTCTTGCTTCTTTTTCTGAAGTAGAAGGGTATCCATTTGGAGTGCCAAATATGATAATATCTAACTCTTGAGGTCTTCAAGCATATTCTCTATTTTTTTTAGTGACAGTGGTTGATTGTTTAATATTCCTAGGGGTTAACTTACCCTTTCTTCTTGAAATTTTTTGACACAACTACCGAATATCAGATATTTGGTGTTGATAAATATCCCTCCAAAAATCATGTTTAAGGTTTCAAGATTTTTATTCGTCGGTCTCTTTAAGGAGATACTTCTTAAGGATCTATCTCCTAGTCTTGCATGCGGAGATCTCTATAAATTAAAGCTAATCCTATCCCAATACTCGTCTAATTATTCTCCTCCCTTTTGTGTCATATCCAATATTTCTTCTCCAGAGTCTCGTGCTCTACCAAACTCATTATACTGATATAGAATTTCATGTCTTCCTAGGTAGTTATCTGTTTATTCCCCTATTGGAAATTTGAGCAAGTTTTATTGTCATTGATGTCAAGAGGTTTGATGTCCAGTTTTATCGTTATTTATGTCACAAGGTTGTTTTTAAAAAAATCAAGGAAGTTGTTAAAAGGAAAAGGGTATAATATTTATTTAAATATTATATGCCTAAAGATACCTAGAAGGTAGAAGACCCAAGCAAAGGGAAGAAATTTTAATAAAGTAATAATAATATTATAATATTTAATATTATAATACTCAAGCAAAAGAAATAGGTAATAAATAACAAGGTCCAAGGACTCATTAAGAAAATATATATTCCCAAAAAGACCCATTGAGAAGATTAGAAAGGTTGGTAGAGGTTTTAATTTAATTTATTTAAATTAAAATATTTTAACCTAATGGTGCAAAGTTTAAAGCCTTTAAATCAAATTTTAAATTCAAAATGGACTATGTGTTTTAATGCAAAATATAAAGTATTAGTAGAAAATGATTTTCATTTATAAAGTTACTAGGCAATCTAAGGCACTGCGGTGGCATAGGTCATGGGTTCGAGTTTGCTGGTTGTTGATCGCTGGTAGTCAAAGTCGTGGGCAATACTTTTGGTGACGTGGGCCAACAATTATAAGGTATGCAATTTTAAATTAATCTTGCCAAAGTCTTTTGAAATGCAGAGGTTGGTTTGAGGCCACGTGATAAAGGGCATGTGTTAAAAATCTTAGGGAGTCGCAAGGATTGTTGAAATAATATTTTATTTTGTGATGCTTAGAAAATAAAAGATTGGATATTATAAGGTGTTAACAAAGGAAATTTATTTTTATGTATTGAATATTATTTTGAGAATATTGGAGATTATAAGGTGTTAACAAAGGAACTTCATTTTTATGTATTGAATATTATTTTGAGAATATTGGAGATTATAAGGTGTTAACAAAGGAATTTTATTTTTTATGTGCTGAATATTATTTTGAGAAGATTGGAGATAATAAGGTGTATTTGTGACTTGATATTTTATTGTAGTTCTTGAATGGTGAAATAATTATTGAGAAGAATATTTGTGGAGATTTTGAGATAGACTATTGCTATCTAACCTAGAATTGGTAAGAGGGTTTTGTTACAAGTAAAATAGGTTTTGAAGATGTATGGGCACATCATCTTTTGTTTAAAATATTGGAATGAATATTGTGAAATACAAGGTGGAGTGAAAAGGATTGTTTGATAAGCATTATTGTAAATATTGAGTGAATTCTTATATATGATTCATTCGTGAATGTTTAGAGAACATTTGAGATAGAGATTGAGTACTGTTTACATTAGGGTTTGAAACCCATATTGTGCACTTTGTTTGAAGAAGTATGAAAACACTTGTTTAGGGTTTGTGAGAAAGTTATGTTTCATGTATTGAATGAATGAGTGAAATTATTGAGCATTGGTTTTGAGTGATATTGAAAGTTATTGTGCAAACTTTATAAACTAGATTTGTGAAAGTGACAGACTTAATGATTGAGTAGAACACATTGAGTTTTTGATAGAGTACATCATTCTCTATATGTTCTAGAGGTTAAATGAATTTTGAATAGAATAGGTCTAAACTAATTCAAGTTAAAGGACTTACTTTGAAGATTAGATAAAGCAATTGAGAGTATTGTGTGCTTGATATGAGATTGTTTGAGCATATCTTGTGAGCTATTCTTAGCATGTATTTGAGTAGTTTGAGGCAAGTCTTGGTGAAGACATGAGAGCATATTGAGCAAGTTCTTGAGAGGACTTGAGGGCATATTTGAGGTAAGTATTAGTGAATAATTGAGATCATATTGAGCATGTTATTCAGATAACTTAAGGATATATTTGAGGTAAGTCTTGGTGAAGACTTGATAGTAGATTGAGAAAATTATTACGAGGACTTGAGGGTAGATTTGAGGTAAGTATTTATGAAGACTTGAGAGCAGAGTTGATTGATTAATTTGTTCAAACTTTAAGGTTTGGGGTAAATATAAGTAGAGTTGATTTGTGATTGGATCAATATTTGTGTTAAGGCTTGAGTATAGATTTTGGTGTAGATTTGTGAGAATATTTATGCTAGACTTGAAATAGATTTGAGTATATTTGTACTAAATCGAGGATAGTTTTTAGTGTAGATTTGAGATAGAGATTAAGTAGAGTTGAGAGCATTATTTGGAGGTGATAGAGAAGAGGATAGTAGTCTCCAATGGATAGATATCAATTAGCTAGGGTAGTTACGACAAAGGTTTTCTAATGGAGCATAGAGGTCTTCTATAGAGAGAGATACACAAGCCAATGGAGTCGGGGTATTTGTCTTCTTGAATATCATTAGCCAAAGCAGAGGGGAAAGATTTCTCCTATGGATAGAGTTCCATGAATCAGAGTATAAGAGAAAGAATTCTCCTATGGAGTGTGATTCATGAACCAGCTAGGAAGATAGATTTCTTCTCTAGAGAGAGATCCACAAATTAATTGAGGAGAAAGAGTTCTCCTGGATCAAGTTCCATAAAACAGATAAAATAGGAAAGAGTTCTCCTATGGATATAGATCCACAAATTAGAGCATTAGGGTATTGGTATCTCCTTTGGATAGAGATCCATAAAAATTATAATAGGGAAGTGATTCCCAAGAGGATTTGTTGAGAAAATTTAGTAGAAATATTTTCTCTATGGAGTAGCCCACAGTGGGTGAACCATGTTAAATTGGTGTTTCTATTGTGTGTGATGATTTATTCATTGCTTTAATTACTACTATTGATATTACCATTGATAATATTTTATAATATAATTTGGAAAGAAAAGTAAAATTTGGTCTTATTCTTTTCACCCTCTCTCTGTATAATATTGTGTTCTTAAATTGGTATCAGAGCAGTTTCCTTCGGAAGAGTTTAATAGCTTGAAGGAAAAGTATACAAGAACACATATGGGTACACACCACCAGTTACTCCTCCTACAAATAAAGATGGTAAGTTTCTATATCTAAATAATTCAAAGGCAATGAATGCAATATTAAGTGGTTTACGTGAAGTAGAGTTTGTAAAATTTATGCATTGCACAAAGAGATTTAGTAAAAGTTGAAGAAAACATATGAGGGAGACAAAAAAGTCAAGATGGTAAAATTGAAAAATCACAAGAAAATATTTTAAGAATTGAAAATAAAGGATGAGGAAGAAATTACTACATACTTACTTCGTGTGGATGATGTTTTTAACTCCATGCAAGGATTTAGGTTTAAATTTGAATAATGAGATGTTTTTTAAAAGTTTTTAAAGTAACTCCCTATTAGGTATAGTGAAAAGGTTTCCAACATAGAATAAACAAGAGATATTGAAAATTTGACTAGGGATGAGTTACATGGAACTCTCACAACTTTTGATATGAGAATAGGAAAGGATATTATCCCAAAGTAATATGTAGCCTTCAAATTAGCAAAGAAGATAGAAGATAAGAAGTCAGATTCAAGTGATGAGTTATCTAGTAATAAAGAAGCAAACTATGGCAGAAGGAACAAGGACTCAAGAAAGCACAAAGGTACACAAATAGTTAAGTATTTCAATTATGGTAAATATGGTCGCTATGCATCTAACTATCCAGAAGCTGGAAGTAGCACTGGTGAAGAGAAACATGATCATAAGAATATTGAAGCCAGAAAATAAAGGTATTAAAAGAAAAATAGGTATGGATAAAACAAGCATGAAAAGAAGTTTTTCTAGAGGCATAAGAAGATTTTTTGTGCAGATAATACAGGTAAAATTTCAAGTGATAGTGATGGAAAATCCTTAGATATTTAATAAGAAATTTACTTCTTGGCAATAGAGAAAGAAGGAATATCTTCTATTGAATATAAATCTAAAAGGTATGAATATACTCTTGTAGAAAAAAGTGTAGAGGAATAATCATAAAATGGAGAGGAAGGAGTAGTAGATCTAGAAGGTGAACTTATTTATGCTCTTGAGGAGTTAAGAAAGGTTAGAAATTAGAACTCAAAACTCAAGATTCAATTTCAATAATGTGATGAAGAGAAAGGAAAGCTTATACAAGATCTAAAAAATTCAATATCTAAGACAAGAAGATTTAGAGAAAGGTTAGAGGTAAAAGTATTAGAATATGAATGATTAGAGCATGAAGAAGATTCACTAAGAAAGGAAGTGAAAGAGTATAAATAAAAGCTACACAGGATTTGGGAAAAGGTCAAGAACCTTGGATAAGATTATCAATGTACAAAGATCTTCATAAAACAAGATAGGGCCTAGCTTTAAAGAAGGACAAAGAGAACAAGGAGAGGAGTCAAACTCAAGATCCAAAGAAGAAGAAGCTATAGAAGAAGATAGTTAAGGAGAAAGTGAGACTTATGAGGATAAATAAAAGATAGAAGGTTCACTAAGGAAGGAAACAATGCACAAACAAGGAGCAGAGAACATCATAGGGAAGAAAGGAGTAAGAGACCAATGGATCAAAGAAAATATTTCTTCAAAGGATGTTGCTTCTCATATCATAGGTTTGGTCACAAGGCTATGCAGTGTAGGACACATGAAAAGAAGGAATATGGTTTCACCAAGATAAGATTTAGAAATGGGCATCTATTTCAAGGGTATTGCTACTATTGTAATCAGTTTGGTCATAAAGTAATTCATTGCAGGGTTCATGACATGAATGAATATGGCTTCACCAGGAGGAAATTCAAGATATTTGCACCTTCAAGGAACCACAACATTAAGTTTTATAAGTGCAATAATGTTGGGCATATGGCTAAATTGTGTAGAATAGAATTTCCATAGACAATCAGGAACATGGACACTCAAAATAATAAAAAGAATCAGTTGAGGAAGAAGGTGGACAAAGAAAAAGAGCATTGTATGCTGGGATTTGAGATAATCCCACCTTAAAATTAGCCACCTTAAGGAGAGGATGTGGGAAGGGGGCTGAGCTAAGAGTCTTATATTTAGCCCCAAATGTGGTCCTTTGCCATTTATGTCAAAGGGGGAGAGATTTGAGTTAGGGTAAGAGCATTCAATCAGGGGGATAAGTTTATCAGGGGGATAATATCTGAATAAGGTAAAATAAATGCTTAAAAAAAGGGTTTCCATCAATGAAAAAGGGGGAGATTGTTGGAAATTTGAGCAAGTTTTGTTGTCATTGATGTCAATAGGTTTGATGTCCAGTTTTGTCGTCATTGATGTCACAAGGTTGATTTTCCAAAATGCAAGGAAGTTGTTAAAAGGAAATGATATAATATTTATTTTAAATATCATATGCCTAAAGAGGCCTCAAAGGTAGAAGACCCAAGCAAAGGGAAGCATGTTTAGGAAAGTAATAATAATATTATAATATTCAGAAAAAAGAAATAGGTGAGAAATAACAATGTCCAAGGACTCATTAAGAAAATATATATCCCCAAAAAGACCCATTGAGAAGATTATAAAGGTTGGCAGAAGTTTTAATTTAATTTATTTAAATTAAAATATTTTAACCTAAAGGTTAAAATTTTAAATTAAATAATTAATGGTGCAAATTTTAAAGTCTTTAAATTGAATTTTAAATTTTAAAGGGCTGACATATTTTAATACAAAGGATAAAGTATCAATAGGAAATGATTTTCAATTCCAAAGTTACTAGGCAATAATTTGTATGCAAAGTGATAATATTTGAGCGCTGCATTTTCGAAATGGAAGAAGAATATTGTGAATTTTGTTTCAATAGGAGGAAGATGTGTTTAATTTTTATTGGTGTGACAAAAGCATCCCAAGGCATTGGGTAGAACAATGGATGGTCGAATGCGTGGCTAAGACACTTGTAAGGAGTAGATCGTGGTTTAAAATCTCACACAATTCATTTTTGTAAAGAAGGAGAGAAGTCTTTGTTTTTTTCTATGTGGTAGCATTAGTTGGAGACCATGGATCTTTGGTTCATGTTTGGGCATGTAGCCTAGGTGGAAACTTATCCTTAGGCTAAGACATTGTGGTAGCATAGGTCGTAGGTTTGAGTTTACTGGTTGTTGAGCATTGGTCGTCAAAGTCATGGGCAATACTTTTGGTGACATGGGCAAACAATTATAAGGTATGCAATTTTAAATTTATCTTGTGAAAGTATTTTGAAATGTGAATTTTGGTTTGAGGCCATGTGATCAAGGGCATGTGTTAAAAATCTTAGGGAGTCATAAGGATTTTTGAAATAATATTTTATTTTTAGAAAATAAAAGATTGGAGATTATAAGGTGTTAACAAAGGAAATTCAGTTTTTTGTATTGAATATAATTTTGAGAAGATTGAAGATTATAAGGTGTTAACAAAGTAACTTGATTTTTATGTATTGAATATTATTTAGATAAGATTGGATATTATAAGATGTTAACAAAGGAACTTTATTTTTATGTGTTGAATATTATTTTGAGAAGACTGGAGATAATAAGGTGTATTTGGAACTTGATATTTTATTGTATTTCTTGAATTTTTAAATAATTATTGAGAAGAATATTTGTGGATATTTTGAGATAGACTATTGCTATCTAACCTAGAATTGGCAAGAGGATTTTTTTGCAAGTAAAACAGGTTTTGAAGATATATCTCCATCAAAGAAAAAATGTATGCACACATAATATTTTGTTTGAAATATTGGAAGGAATGTTGTGAAATACAAGGTGGGGTGAAAATGATTGTTTGCTAAGCATTGTTGGAAATATTGAGTGAATTCTTATATGCTTCATTGGTGAATGTTTAGAGAACATTTGAGATAACTATTGAGGACTATTTGAGTTAGGGTTTGAAACCCACATTGTGCACTTTTTTTGTAGAAGTATGAGAATACTTGTATAGGGTTTGTGAACAAGTTCTATTTCATTGATTGAATGAATGAGTGAAATTATTGAGCATTGGTTTTGAGTGATATTGAAAGTGATTGTGCAAACTTTAGAAACTATATTTTTGAAAGCGATAGAATTAATGATTGAGTAGAACATGTTGAGTTTTTGATAGAGTAAATTATTCTCTATATGTTACAGAGGTTAAAAAATTCTGAATAGAATAGGTCTAAACTGCTTCAAGTTAAAGGAATTATTTTGAAGATTAGGCAAAGCAATTAACAATACTATGTGCTTGATATGAGATTGTTTGAGCATATATTGTGAGCTATTTTGAGCATGTGTTTGAGAAGTTTGAGGTAAGTCTTGGTGAAGACTTCAAATTAGATTGAGCAAGTTATTGAGAGGACTTGAGGGCATATTTGAGGTAATTCTTAGTGAATACTTGAGAGTAGATTGAGCAATTTATTGAGAGGACTTGAGGGTAGATTTGAGGCAAGTCTTGGTGAAGAATTGAGAGTAGATTGAGCAAGTTATTGAGAGGTCTTGAGGGTATATTTGAGGTAAGTCTTTGTGAATACTTGAGAGTAAAGTTGATTGATTGATTGGTTAAAGATTTAAGGATTGGGGTAAATCTAAGTAGAGTTGATTTGTGATTGGATCAAGCTTTGTGTTAAGGCTTGAGGATTGAGTTTGGTGCAGATTTGTGAGAAAATTTATGCTAAACCTAAAATATATTTAAGAATATTTGTACTAGACAGAGGATAGTGTTTAGTGTAGATTTGAGAAAGAGATTGAGCAGATTTAATAGTAAACTTTGGAGGTGATAAAGCAGATGATAGTAGTATCTAGTGGATAGAGATGCATTATATAGGGTAGTGAGGATATAGGTATTATATGGAGAGAGATCCACAAACCAATGCAGTGGGGGTAGTAGTATTATATAAGATCATCTTCTAGAGTAGAGGGGAAAGAGTTATCCTATGGATAGAGTTACACAAATCAGAGAAGAGGATAAAGAGTTTTCCTATAGAGTGTGATCAGTGAACCAACTAGGAAGATAGAATTATTTTATGGATATATCAACAAACCAATTGAGGATAAATAATTCTTCTAGAGCATGTTCCATGAACCAGAGAAAATGGAAAAGAGTTATCCTATGGAGAGAGATACAAAAATTAGAGCATTATGGGATTGGTGTCTCCTTTGGACATAGGTCCATAAACATTGTAATAGAGAAGTGATTCCTAAGAGGATTTGTTGACAAAATTTAATAGAAATATTTTCTCCATGGAGTATCCCACATTGGGTGAACCACGTTAAATTGGTGTCTCTATTATGTGTGATTTTCATTATTGCTATTGATATTACCATTGATAATATTGGATAATATTGTTTGGGAAAGAAAAGTAAAATTTTGTCTTATACTGTTCACCCCCCTTCTTAGTATAAGCTTGTGTTATTCATCCTTAAACTAATAAACCAACGCAAAGCCGAATCATCTAGAGTGGAGGGAAATAAATTTAGTTTTTGAGCATTGGTTGTGTAATCTACCGACCTGCATAGAATGCCAAATTTGAAAAGGAACGGGTTGGGATATTCTTTGGAAGTTATCTAAAGATTAAAAGTTGGCTAGAGGATATGTTTCATCTTATGGTCTCCTCTTGCCTCCTCTATAGGGAATTTAAATCTAGTGGATGCTTCTTCTGGTGTTTCAGTCATCTTATCTACTATCAAGGTTTCTACACCTTCTGTGTCAAGGTAGATTTCAAGGCTTCTATCTTGTTTATTTTATCCTCTATAAGGATTACTAAATCAATGTTTGAAATAGTCGCTTCCTCAATTTCTTGCAAACATTGAAGGTTCAATGAATCTTCCTTAGATTTAACTCTTCCTAATCTCAGATCCTTCCCTATAGTTTGGTCTATTTCAGAATGATCTTATGCAAACAACGGATGTGGACTCTAATGCACAAGTGGAGATGGTGGTGGAGAGGTTTCAGTATGAGGATTTGGCACAACTACTACAAAGGTTTCTGAAGAAGTAACACTTGTGGACTCATACAAAATTTAGAATGAAGTGGTTCTATAGAAAGTAACCTAAATTTCTTCTAACATACTTTCATCAGAACAAAAAATTATAGTCGACTACTCCTAAACAACGATGCCAAAACATTGGGTAAAATATTGGTTAGTTTTCTATGGTATAAATCATTATCTCCATTTAATTTTCAACCCAGAATAGCTCGTAAACTTATGAGTAACCCTACACAATATGCCTGTAATCTCCTTTCAATAAAATGAGTCCTTTAGATCCTATGGTTTGGGGTGTACTGTTGTTTCTTTGGGGTTCTCGTTTATCTTCCAAGCCACTAATTTAATTTTTATTATAAAAAAAAAAACTAAAATGCTTAGAAATAAAAACTACACACTTACTGGAAATCAATAGAAAATAGGGGAAAGTATAGTATTTAATTAAACTACATAAAATAGCAAAATAAACTAAAATGACATAAAATAGGGAAAATAAGGGAGGAATACTGTTGAGTGGGCCCACACTTCTAGTCAATTCCACCTGTGTTAATTCATACACAAGATGATAGTTGAGTTTGATAAAAATACTCAAATTTTTTGTATTGAAATGTACAACGAGAATTTATAAAGAAAATTTGGGATCTATTTTTTAGGGGTGGTTTGCATATTTATAAGATATGCGACCATGCCATGTTACATTATGAAATCAAATCAATCTCTAATTTTTTGGTTATAAAAATACGCAAGAATAAAAGAGATAAAGCAAAAACATTTTACTCAAAATATATTCAACGTATTTTGTATCAGAATAGAATACGTCTTTTATTTTGCTTTATTTGATTACATTGATTTTTTTGTGATAGTTGAGAAATAGATGACATATGGTCGTTGACATTGTCCTTGATCCACATCCATTGCTAAGATCACATTTGCATCCATCGTTAAAATTATCATTCTATTATGTCGACAACAGGGGTTGCATTGTAATTTTGTATTAATGGGAATCAGGTGCATTATCTATAGAAGACAGGAATTAGGTGCAATATCTATAAATTATGGGAATCAGGAAACTAATGGGATTTTATTACCTAAAAAGAATCAAACACCCAATAGTCAAACACCAAATTATAATTGGGTTCCCAACAGTTAGGTACCAAACAAGATTCGTGCATCTAAATAGGATTCGGGCGCCTAACTTAGCGCTTCATCACTATTTTTTGCAAATATTTTTACCTTTAATTTTTCATCATATTTGGAAAGTGCCAAGTCCAAGTGGGACCTCGATGTAAACATACCAAAATACCGTAAAAGCTGCTGCATTTACACATAATCCACTCCAAAACAAATATTAGGAAATATACATAATCTAATGTTAAATACATATATAATTTGCATAAAACATGCAATAAATATGATAATTTTGTACAAAAATGAGCAATTTCAAGGTTCATTAGCCATGTATATTGCAACTATTTTCTTTTGTATTGAGAAAAGAGAGCGAAAAATAACAAACCTTAAGCAAACCACATTCATTCCATGAGGGAGTAAACTTATCAACTTTCCAATGATTAATTTTGTGGGTATCCCATGGTTTGGGATTGCTATGTTTGATTTTGTATCTCAGTAGCCTTCCTTCCAAATTTATATATTTGAAAAACTTTAAGGTAACCTTACCATCCTTGAGATTATAGATATTGATGAACTTAGTATTACCTAAGAAATTGTTTGTTGTCTATTGGATGAAGTCCCTCATATTATCCATATATCAATTGTTGATTTTAATTGCTAGTTATGACCATATTGGATGACTTCACTATTCCATATTTGGGATTGTTGTATGTCATAAAAATATTGTTTGAGACTTATTGTAAATAGATTTTGTGGGAGCTTTCATTCCAAATACCTATGCTATGTTGTATGTCATGGTTTTGTCAAATGGTGTTGAGAGAATTTGAAGGTGTGTATGATATTTGTGTTAAGAAATAATGATACTCCTAGGATATTCTAGTGGTTGGAATTATATCTTAGGGGGTTTTTTCTAATGGCTATCATTTATAGGTCAAATCATTACATGTTGATGTCAAATATCCTTGCTCAAGTGGCTCTAGGTATATACAAGGAGTGTCTTTAAACACCTTTTATGTTTGTTACTCTTACTTTTTTCTAGATTTATCTTTACACATTATATAACATTGATAATATTGATAATCAAACATTAAAAATAATATTGATAATCAAAAATTAAATACAATGTGCATGGCTAAAGAGAGTTGACTAACAAGATTGCTAAGCAATCCCCCTAATTTCTCAACAAAAAAATATTTGGAGGTACTATAGAAAAGATGCTAACACTAATATATTTGTTAAATAGAGATATTTAATGAACAACTAACCTAGGATACAAAACTACCACCTAGGTTAATCTACATATTACCAAATAAGGTAATAGTAATAGTTACTTTAGCATAGTAACTCTAACAACCCCCTTATTACATTATTTAGGATAATATATATAGCTCCCCTATGTAGTGAAGAGAGAAATGAAATATGCTACTATGCTTGCTCTTGTTCTAGCTTGAGCTCTGGATCATGGCTCTGGATCTAGCTCTAACTCTAAGTGTACACCTACATGATTACCTCTAAATATATCTCTAGATCTGCTCATAGATTTACCTCTAGACCATTACCTTTGGATTTTCTTGTAGGTCTGCCTATAGATCTTTTTCACTAGGTCTACCTTTAGATCTATCTCTAAGTCATTACCTCTAAGACTGCCACTCGGTCTGACACTGGATCTACCTCTATCGGTTTGACATTGTATCTTCCTCTAGGTCTACCATATATTTTATCTTTTCTATAGAATCCATACAACATTTCTTTTATTTTGGTCCATTGTGTGAGATTTTTCCATCCACAATCAATATGAACCTTGTTGGCCATTTTCACTTTGTACCAACAATTTGAAGAGGAGTGATTTGTACATCCACATGAGTCACAAGGATGTAATTTCCAACACCTAGCTACTACATGTCATATTATTCCACAATGACTACAACAATTATTTGTAGGAGTTGTAGGAGATTTAGGTTTTTCAAACATGGTTTTACTAGTAGTTGCTTATCCATCATAGTAAAGGACTTCTTTCTTTGGCCTAACTTGTGGCAATATAGTAATTTTAATACCTTACCCATGTTTACCTAATTTTTCACCATTGAATTCCATTCAATTCATCAATTTAAATCTAATGTCATTGGTGTGTTTTTAAAACACCTATGTTTTTCATCTTCATAAATGCTTTTAACAAAATGGCATTTGTCACTATTGATGAGAGTATAGAGCTCATTTTGAGGATTTTTATTTTTTAAGTCATTGGTGTCACACACATAATATACCTTGCTACAACTGATATCTACCCTTATAGGTATAAGATCACCTATATCACAAAAAGCATTGATCACAATGGGCTTAAGGTAACTTGTGTCACAACAAGTATTGGCCACAATGGACTTTAGGTCACTTATGCTACAACAAGAATTCACCATCATGGGATGAAGGTTAATTATGTCACAACAAGCATTCACCACCATAGGCTTTAGGTCACTTGTGCTAAAGATCACTTGTGTCACAACAAGCATTGATCGTTAGAATCATGAACTTTCGTTCCTCACTAATTTATCTTTTCTTTTTACTATGGACAATGTCAAGTGAAACCATTGAAATGTATATTATCCTTATAACTTCAATAGATATTAGAGCAACATTCATCTAAAAATCTCTAGAAGCTTAAGAATCATTGAGAATGTAACTTACACCACTACATAGTGTGAGAAATTTTGCATCCTAATAAAAATCCATTCTTCTATCTCTGCTAGAAAGTAAGGACCTTTAACTGATTTTGCTCTTGCATCAGTTTGGTTTGGGGTATTCTTCTTCTTTGATTTAGCCATTTTAAGGTGTCGGTCTCTACTGAAAATAAACCTTTACAATATGATTTTGCAAAATATTTGATAAGGTGGCTAAGGTGTTGGTCACTACCAAAAATGCACCCTTACAAGTTTCCCCCTTTTTGAAAAATATTCTATGATGGAATTTTGCAATAAGTTTTGACTAAGGTGGCTAAGATGATGGTCCCTACCAAAAATGCACCTTTACAAGTTTTCCCCCTTTTTGCAAAATATTCTTTTATGGAGTTTTGCAAGAAGTTTGATTAAAGTGTCAATCTCTACTGAAAATGCACCCTTACTAGTCTTCCCCCTTTGTTGCAAAATATTCTTTGAAAGAAGAAGAATTATTTCCCCCTTATCACAAGTACTTCAAGAAAAAAATTTGTTGTTATGAAGCCTAAAAAGAGGTTTACAAATCTTGTCTTCTAGGCAATTTTTGAAGTTTTCCCCTTTAGTGCAAAACTTTGCCTCCTAAGAAAATTATCAAAAAGTTCACCAAAAAATCCCCCCTTATTGCAAGTACTTCAAGAAAAAATTTGTTGTTATGAAGCCTAAAAAAAGAGGTTTTACAATGGTGAATTCTTCCTTTCTGATTGCCTTTACAAGTTTTATCTCCCTTTTTGCAAAATATATTTTGAAGGAAGAAAATAATTATCCCCCTTAATGCAAAAAATTACTACTATGAAGGTTACTTATATCACTAAAATGGTCCCTCTTTCGATACTCTACAAAGAGTACGTGAAAGGGAATTCACTCAAAAATATATTTAATGACACCTGCCTAAAGACCCTTTCGAAGAAGGATGATCAGTTTGAGGAATTTAAGTCAAAAAATAGGAATAAATTAGGGTATTTTGTGGAGTGAATATCATTAAAAATTGGATTTGATTATGCAATAAATTGCACAAATGGGTGAAACATTTGATTTATTAAGTGCTTTTGATTTTAACTTAAAATGTAATTGTAAAATTAGGAATTTAAATGCAATAAAACATCAAAAGTGCCCATAAATTTTTAACACTTAGGTGTCAAATTCTATAAAAAATGCACATAATTTAACAATGTCAATTTTAATAAAGGTGTTAAGTGCAAGCGAGAATGCACCTTTCTTAAAATAATTTTTGCAAAAAAAAAATTGATTTTGTGTTTGCAAAAAAATGTTATTCACAATTCCCCCCTTGTGTTACAATTTTGCAAAAATGAATACAATTTTATTTATCCCTATTTTGTTTGTAAAATAAAAAAGGTTTTGGAATTTTTAGATCTTCAATGTGATGAGATCCTTCTCCAATTTGCAAAAAATGAATGTGCAAGTTTTGTTTTGTATTTCTCCTCTTGACAGGAAAAAAATCACTATTTTGTTTTTATTTTTGGAAAAAAGTATATTCACAATTTGCCTTGTGTTACAATTTTACAAAAAAGAATCTAATGTTGTTTGTACCCCATTTTGTTTACAAAATAAACAAGGTTTTGGAAATTTTTAGAAATCACCCCTTCAGTTTTGCAAAAGAGAATGTGCAAGATTTGTTTTGTATTACTCCTCTTGAGAAAACAAATGTACAATTTTGGATTTATATTTTGTAAAACATTTGAGCCTAACTGCTTTTGTTTTGTTTGCAAAATATAAAAATGTGCAAGTTCTTATGTTATATCCCTCCTTGTGAGAGAACAAATGCACAAATTGATCTTGTTTTTGCAAAAACAGGTTGCTCAATTTGTTTTGTTTTGCAAAAAATTGTCAATCAATTAATTTTAAAATAAAATTCAATAATTGCAAAGAATATAAATTTAGTTTTAAAAAAATGATTCTAAGCAATTTATAAAATTACTAATTAAATTGAAAAACAAAAATTATAACTGCAAAAAAACATTTATATATTGTTTTATTTATATAGTGTGGTTTAGAAAAATATATGATATTTGTGCGCATGGGGGTTGGATCCTGTGACCTCGTAGGCTACAGGTGCCCAACCATATTAGCTAGTGCACTAGATGGAATTGAGAATGTGTGGTATTGTCTTTATTTTTTGACTATCGCAGTGTCATAAAAATAAAACACTAGGGACTTTTAGTCCCATATTGATATTGTAGTGGCTTTTGCTCCTGTTTAAAAGGAAAACATCATAGATACCAACGTGATTTCCTATGGACAATCAACAAAGAAGAAATACCTTTTTTCCACCCTATCCAGCCAACAAGAATATGCCATGCGTACACCTCGAGGATTAATCACTGCATGAAACTTCAATGATATGTCATCGTGCCACATCCGTCTTGAAGTGCCACCAATTGGATGGCCACATCAGCACCTTGAAGTACATGCTACCAGAGGTCCACTATGTTAGCAACCAATCAACAACATCACATTCCACCAAGTTTTTGCCATGATAGTTCCTCGATATTTGTGCCTGAGATGACGTTAGAAAGAGGTCAATGATAGGTTGATATCATGATTCATGTGATCAGCGATGATGTTAATGTGCAAGTTTTCATGCGTGTTAAATTCAGTAAGCAGGTAGGAATACAAAGAGTTTCAATTTAATGTCATATTGGTTCAAATATTGATCAATACCTATTTATGAGTTCCATGCTAGTGGTTATTAGAGATCCTCGTCAGGCGGTCAAGTCAGTAAATCCCAGTCACCCGCAACACCGATAGGTTCTGATAGTTTTCAAGGAATCTTCAGTGGTCATAGGTGATACCAAGGATTTCATGAAATGTCATAGAATCCATGGGCAATGGGTTTATATCATCATCCAATCATTGATTCATGTAGTGAGTTCAGATATGGTGTATCCACCTCGAGATTTGTGTTGCGTAGTAGCATTCAAGATCTACTCCAAAATTCCATGCCAAGAAATTCTATGTGAGAAAAAACATCCCAGAGGGGGTCCCATATTTGTATTTATGCCCCTTTTGTCTAGTTAGATCTACTACCTTGAAATGCATACTTCTCCCTACTTTGTAGGTCTTGCCTAGGTATGCTCTAATACTAATGATAATAAATTGAACCATTAGAAATAATATTGATAATCAAACATTAAATACAATGTGCACAACTAAAGATAACCGACTAACAAGATTGTTAACCAATACCCCTAATGTCTCAAAAAAGAAATATTTGGATCCAATATAGAAAATATGCAACAATAATATATTCGTTAAATAGATATATTTAATGAATAAATAACCTAGGATACAAAACTACCACATAGGTTAATCTAAAAATTACTAAATAAGATAATAGTAATAGTTACTCTAACATAATAACTCTAACAACATGATGTTTTTACATTCTACTACTTCTCCTTTATTTGATTACCTTTCAGTCTAAATGATTCGTATATCACCATTTACGAAACACCTTGATGGAAATTTAAAAGTTCCTTCTTCAACCTTTTTAACATCAATTATGGTGAGAATATCAATGTTTTTGAGTTCTATTATTGTGAAGAACAATGGAACATCTATTGGTCATTTATGGTTTGATGTTTTTTTTTTTTATCATCAAGAAGACTAATGTTAGTCTTTACTTTATCTATTTTCCATCGAGACATCTTAATATTCTCCTTATTCTTGTTGATTGTTCACTATGTAATTTTTTATATCTATGATATATATTACAATTTTTTTACCAAGTTGTTGAGACACTAATCACTTGGTAATAATACTGATGCAATGATGTTGAAAAATAAGTTATTTTGGGTTTAAAACTTTTAATTTGAGTATATGTGCTTTACTGGTTTGTGTCTGCATCTGCCTTGTTAGTTTATTTATGTTTTTACCTTATTGGTAGGTTCCTGTGTGTTACTTATGAGTGATTAGTTTTTTCCTCTTTTGAAATAAACAAGCGATGTGTAAGATTTTATTAAATAATAAATCTTTGATATTTTTGATAATTTTCTTTACAACCTTGGTATATCACTTTTTCTTGCGAATTTTTGTGCAACAAAAATTGTACTTGCTCGATATGGATGAAGTTCCCACTACATAATCTTTTGAAGATGAGGAGGATCCTCAAGACACAGAAACCACAGACCAGCTAGTTGATCAGGAGGACACCCAACTAGAAATTTTTGTACATGCTTTAGAATAAGTATCCACACCCCAAACCATGAAGGTGATTAGTAATTTCAAGGGATAAAGGGTCATAATTTTTATTGACTCTAGAAACACATAATTTTGTTGATCTATGTGTGACCAAACAAGTGAACTGTTACATTACCACATACAATTCCTTTGAAGTTATGATTGCTAATAGTGGCACCCTACCATTGAAAGGAAAATATTGTAATGTTAAACTCAAAATTGGGGGATATAATATCAAGTATGATATGTTTTCCCTACATTTAGGAGGGTGTGATATGGTTTTGGGAGCATAATGGTTAAGAATGTCAGGACTAGTCCTATGGTATTTTAAAAAATTATGAATGAAATTTAGTCAAGATGGGTAGGAATATACTTTTCATGGCATAAATGCGGGAGCAATTTAGTTTATTTCTTCTCATAATATGGAAAAATTGTTAAATATATCTTCCCATGGTATGGTAACTCAACTTTTGTCTATCACCACTCCCGAGCAAGTAAATTGTATCACCCACAATTATTATAGGGGATATTAAATAGGTATTCTCATGTATTCAAGGAACCTAGGGAACACCCTCCTCAGTGCTCACATGATCATGTAATACAAAATTTTCCTAGTAGTCTAGCTCATAATGTTCATCCATACCGGAATGCTTATGCTTAGAAAACTAAAATTGAGAAAATTGTGTAGGAGCTTCGAGCTTCTAGAATTATCTGTTCTAGTATTAGTCCCTATTCTTCACTAGTATTATTGGTCAGAAAGAAGGATGGAACTTGGTGGTTGTATATGGATTATCAAGATCTTAAAAAAATTACTATTAAGGATAAGTTCTCTAATCCTATAATTGATGAACTACTATATGAGTTGCATGGGACTCAATATTTTCTAATTTGGATTTATAGTCAGGGTATCACCAAATCCACATTAAAATTTAAGATATTCTAAAATAAACTTTTGAAGTCATGGAGGGCATTATGAATTTTTGGTTATAACTTTTGGGTTGACCAATGCACCTTCCACCTTTCAAAGTTTGATGAATTCTATTTTTCACCCTCATATTCGCAAATTCATTCCAGTATTCTTTGATGACATACTAATCTATATTCGCACATGGTAGGATCATCTTCACCACTTAGATGAAGCTCTAAAACTTTTTTCTGACCATCAACTTTATATAAAACAATCAAAATATTCATTTGGTCAGTAGGATATTGAAAATTTGGGATATATAGTCACTAAGGAGGGAGTTTAGGTGGACCCTAAGAAATTTTAGGTATTGCAAGAATGGCCCAAACATCATACCTTGAAGGGACTTCATGGATTATTGGGTCTTACAAGATATTACTGAAAATTTGTGAAACTTTAAGGTAAAATCATAGCTTCCCTAAGAACTTTGTTGAGGAAAATTTCTTTTATATGGATTGATTTGGCTAAGAAGGATTTTGTTAATTTGAATTATGTTATGACCACCACCCCTATTTTGGCAATGCCAATTTTTTTTAAACCCTTTCTCATTGTGAGTGATGCATTAAGCATGAGCATTGGGGTGATTTTAATGTAGGGGTGTCAACCATTGGCTTTCACTAGCAAGACACTTTCTCCTAAAAATTTGAGCAAGTTCACTTATGAGAAGGACATGCTTATAATTTTATATGTGGTCACCCATTGGCATCCGTATCTGATTGGTTGACATATTCATTAAAATTGACCATAAAAGTCTAAAATATTTTTTAGAAAAATGAGTGGATCATCCAAAACAATAAAAATGGATCTCCAAATTTTTGGGGTATGACTATGACATCTCTTATAAGAAAGGTAAAGATAATGTGGTGGTCGATGCCTTGTATCATCTTCATGAATATTAGGCAATGTTACATGCAATCTCTACTCCTCTTTCGCAATGGATTCATCAGTATAGACTCTTCTCAATACCCAATGAGCTATACAAATGGCATAGGTGTGTGAAACAAGAATTATAATTGCTTGATATGGACAAATTTCCCACTACAAAATATTTTTATGATGAGGAGGATACTCAAGAAATAGTAACCATAGACCCCTAGGTAAATCAAGATGACACCCAAGCAAATGTTTATGTACATGCTTTAGCAGGAGTATCCACACCCCAAGAAGGTGATTAACTATTTCAAGGGAGAAAAGGTCATCAATTTGATTGACTCTGGAAACACACATAATTTTATTGATCCACGTGTCACCAATCAATGGAACTATTACATTACCACATGAAATTCCTTTGAAGTTATATTTGCTAAAGGTGGCACCCTACCATGTAAATAAAAATATCGTAATATTAAACTCAAAATTGGGGACTATAATCTCAATTTTGACATGTTTGAAAGCCCCTTAGGAGGGTGTGATATGGTTTTATGAGTGCAATGGTTAGGAATATTAGGACCAATCCCGTAGGATTTTATAGAATTATGGATGAAATTTAGTCAGGATGGGTAGGAATATACCTTTCATGGCACAAAGATAGGAACAAATCAGTTTATTTTTTATCATAATATGGAAAATTGTTGAATAAATCTTCCCATGGCATGGTAGCTCAAATTTTTTCAATCACCACTCCTAAGCAAGGAGAGTCTAGACACCCACACTAATTATAGGGGATATTAAACAAGTATGCTCATGATTTCTAGTAACCCAAGGGGCTTCCTCCTCAATGCTCAAATGATCATGAAATATAACTTTTTCTTGGAACTCTACCTCCTAATGTTCATCCGTACCAGTATGCTTATGCTCAAAAAACAAAAATTGAGAAAATTGTGGAGGAAATTCAAGCTTCTATAATTATTCGTTAGAGTGTTAGTCCCTATTATTCACTAGTATTGTTAGTTAAAAATAAGTATGGAACTTGGTGGTTGTGTGTGGATTATCATGATATTAACAAAATTACTATTCAGGATATTTTACCTATTCCTATCATTGATGAACTATTGCATGAGTTGCATGGGAATCAATACTTTTCCAAGTTGGATTTACGATAGGGATATCACCAAATTTGCATTAAAAATGAATATGTTTCTAAAATAGCCTTTCGAACTCACAAAGGGTATTATGAATTTTTTCCTATGCCTTTGGGTTGACCAATGCATCTTCCACCTTTCAGAATTTGATGAATTCTGTTTTTGGCCCTCATCTTCGCAAATTCATTCTAGTCTTCTTTGATGACATAATAATCTATAGTCGCACATGGTAGGATCATCTTCACCACTTAGATGAAGCTCTAAAAAAATTTTCTGACCATCAACTTTATATAAAACAATTAAAATGTTCATTTGGTCAGTAGGATATTGAAAATTTGGGGTATATAGTCACTAAGGAAGGAGTTTAGGTGGACCCTAAGAAATTTTTAGGTAGTGCAAGAATGGACCAAACATCATACCTTGAAGGGACTTCATGGATTCTTGGGTCTTACAAGATATTACTAAAAATTTGTGAAACTTTATGGTAAAATCATAGCTTCCCTAAGAACCATGCTGAGGAAAATTTCTTTTATATGGATTGATTTGGCTAAGAAGGATTTTGTTAATTTGAATTATGTTATGACCACCACCACTATTTTGGTAATGCCAATTTTTTCTAAACCCTATCTCATTGCGAGTGATGTATTAAGCATGAGCATTGGGGTTATTTTAATGTAGGGGTGTCAACCATTGGCTTTCACTAGCAAGGCACTTTCTCCTCAAAATTTGAGCAAGTCCACTTATGAGAAGGACATGCTTATACTTTTACATGTGGTCACCCATTGACATCCGTATCTGATTGGTTGACACTTTCATTAAAATTGACTATAAAAGTTTAAAATATTTTTTAGAAAAATGAGGGGATCATCCAAAACAATAAAAATGGATCTCCAAATCGTTGGGGTATGACTATCACATCTCTTATAAGTAAGGTAAAGATAATGTGGTGGTCAATGCCTTGTATCATCTTCATGAATATTAGGCCATGTTACATGCTATCTCTACTCCTCTTTCACAATGGATTCATCATTACATACTCTTCTCGATACCCAATGAGCTATACGAAGGGCATAGGTGTGTGAAACAAGAATTATACTTGCTCGATATGGAAAAATTTCCCACTGCAAAATATTTTTATGATGAGGAGGATACTCAAGAAATAGTAACCATCGACCACTAGGTAAATCAAGATGACACCCAAGAAAATTTTTATGTACATGCTTTAGCAGGAGTATCCACACGCCAAACCATGAAGGTGATTGACCATTTCAAGGGAGAAAAGGTCATCAATTTGATTGACTATGGAAACACACATAATTTTATTGATCCACGTGTCACCAAGCAAAGGAACTATTACATTACCACATGAAATTCCTTTGAATTTATATTTGCTAATGGTGGCACCCTACCATGTAAATCAAAATATCGTAATATTAAACTCAAAATTGGGGACTATAATCTCATGTTTGACATGTTTGACCTCCCCTTAGGAGGGTGTGATATGGTTTTATGAGTGCAATGCTTAGGAATATTAGGACCAATCCTGTAGGATTTTATAGAATTATGGATGAAAGTTATTCAGGATGGGTAGGAATATACCTTTCATGGCACAAAGATAGGAACAAATCAGTTTATTTTTTATCATAATATGGAAAATTGTTGAAGAAATATTCCCATGGCATGGTAGCTCAACTTTTTTCTATCAACACTCCTAATAAATGGGAGTCTAGACACCCACACTAATTATAGGCGATACTAAAAAAGTATGCTCATGTCTTTTAGTAACCCAAGGGGCTTCCTCATCAATGCTCACATGATCATTAAATATAAATTTTTCTTGGAACTCTACCTCCTAATGTTCATCCGTTCTAGTATGCTTATGCTCAAAAAACTAAAATTTAGAAATTTGTGGAGGAACTTCAAGCTTCTATAATTATTTGTTATAGTGTTAGTCCCTATTCTTCACTAGTATTGTTAGTTAAAAATAAGTATGGAACTTGGTGGTTGTGTGTGGATTATCATGATATTAACAAAATTACTATTCAGGATATTTTTACTTATTCCTATCATTGAGGAACTATTGAATGAGTTGCATGGGAATCAATACTTTTTCAAGTTGGATTTGCGGTATGCATATCACCAAATCTGCATTAAAAATGAATATATTTCTAAAATAGCCTTTCGAAATCACAAAGGGTATTATGAATTTTTTCCTATGCCTTTGGGTTGACCAATGCACCTTCCACCTTTCAGATTTTTATGAATTCTGTTTTTGGCCCTCATCTTCGCAAATTCATTATAGTCTTCTTTGATTACATACTAATCTATAGTCGCACATGGTAGGATCATCTTCAACACTTAGACGAATCTCTAAAACTTTTTTCTGACAATCATCTTTATATAAAACAATCAAAATGTTCATTTGGTCAGTAGGATATTGAAAATTTGGGGTATATAGTCACTAAGGAAGGAGTTTAGGTGGACCATAAAAAAATTTAGGTAGTGCAAGAATGGCCCAAACATCATACCTTGAAGGGACTTCATGGATTCTTGGGTCTTACAAGATATTACTAAAAAATTGTGAAACTTTATGGTAAAATCATAGCTTCCCTAAGAACCATGTTGAGGAAAATTTCTTTTATATGGATTGATTTGGCTAAGAAGGATTTTGTTAATTTGAATTATGTTATGACCACCACCCCTATTTTGGTAATGCCAATTTTTTCTAAACACTTTCTCATTGCAAGTGATGTATTAAGCACGAGCATTGGGGTTATTTTAATGTAGGGGTGTCAACCATTGGCTTTCACTAGCATGGCACTTTCTCCTCAAAATTTGAGCAAGTCCACTTATGAGAAGGACATGCTTATACTTTTACATGTGGTCACCCATTGGAATCCATATCTGATTGGTTCACATTTTCATTAAAATTGACCATAAAAGTCTAAAATATTTTTTAGAGAAATGAGTGGATCATCCAAAACAATAAAAATAGATCTAAAAATTGTTGGGGTTTGACTATGACATCTCTTATAAGAAAGGTAAAGGTAATGTGGTGGTCGATGCCTTGTATCATCTTAATTAGGCCATGTTATATGCTATCTCTACTCCTCTTTCACAATGTATTCATCATTACAGACTCTTCTCAATACCCAATGAGCTATACGAAGGGCATAGGTGTGTGAAACAAGAATTATACTTGCTCGATATGGAAAAATTTCCCACTGTAAAATATTTTTATGATGAGGAGGATACTCAAGAAATAGTAACCATAGAACACTAGCTAAATCAATACGACACCCAAGCAAATGTTTATGTACATGGTTTAGCAGGAGTATCCACACCCCAAACCATGAAGGGGATTGACCATTTCAAGGGAGAAAAGGTCATCAATTTGATTGACTCTGGAAACACACATAATTTTATTGATCCACGTGTCACCAAGAAAAGGAACTATTACATTACCAAATGAAATTCCTTTGAAGTTATATTTGCTAATGGTGGCACCCTACCATGTAAATCAAAATATCGTAATATTAAACTCAAAATTGGGGACTATAATCTTATGTTTGACATGTTTGACCTCCCCTTAGGAGGGTGTGATATGGTTTTATGAGTGCAATGGTTAGGAATATTAGGACCAATCCCATAGGATTTTATAGAATTATGGATGAAAGTTAGTCAGGATGGGTAGGAATATACCTTTCATGGCACAAATATAGGAACAAATCAGTTTATTTTTTATCATAATATGGAAAATTGTTGAATAAATCTTCCCATGGCATGGTAGCTCAAATTTTTTCAATCACCACTCCTAAGCAAGGGCAGTCTAGACACCCACACTAATTATAGGGGATATTACACAAGTATTATCATGTATTCTAGTAACCCAAGGGGCTTCCTCCTCAATGCTCACATGATCATGAAATATAACTTTTTCTTGGAACTCTACCTCCTAATGTTCATCCATACCAGTATGCTTATGCTCCAAAAACAAAAATTGAGAAAATTGTGGAGGAAATTCATTCTTCTATAATTATTCATTATAGTGTTAATCCCTATTATTCACTAGTATTGTTAGTTAAAAATAAGTATGGAACTTGGTGGTTGTGAGTGGATTATCATGATATTAAAAAAATTACTCTTTAGGATATTTTACCTATTCCTATCATTGATAAACTATTGCATGAGTTGCATGGGAATCAATACTTTTCCAAGTTGGATTTACGGTAGGGATATCACCAAATCTGCATTAAAAATGAATATGTTTCTAAAATAGCCTTTCGAACTCGCAAAGGGTATTATGAATTTTTTCCTATGCCTTTGGGTTGACCAATGCATCTTCCACCTTTCAGATTTTGATGAATTCTATTTTTGGCCCTCATCTTCGCAAATTCATTCTAGTCTTCTTTTATGACATAATAATCTATAGTCACACATGGTAGGATCTTCTTCACCACTTAGATGAAGCTCTAAAACTTTTTTCTGACCACCAGATTTATATAAAACAATCAAAATGTTCATTTGGTCAGTAGGATATTGAAAATTTGGGGTATATAGTCACTAAGGAAGGAGTTAAGGTGGACCCTAAGAAATTTTAGGTAGTGCAAGAATGGCCCAAACATCATACCTTGAAGGGACTTCATGGATTCTTGGGTATTACAAGATATTACTAAAAATTTGTGAAACTTTATGGTAAAATCATAGCTTCCCTAAGAACCATGTTGAGGAAAATTTCTTTTATATGGATTGATTTGGCTAAGAAGGATTTTGTTAATTTGAATTATGTTATGACCACCACACCTATTTTGGTAATGCCAATTTTTTCTAAACCCTTTCTCATTGCGAGTGATGCATTAAGCATGAGCATTGGGGTAATTTTAATGTAGGGGTGTCAACCATTGGCTTTCACTAGCAAGGCACTTTCTCCTCAAAATTTGAGCAAGTCCACTTATGAGAAGGACATGCTTAACCTTTTCCATGTGGTCACCCATTGAAATCCGTATCTGATTGGTTGACACTTTCATTAAAATTGACCATAAAAGTCTAAAATATTTTTTAGAAAAACGAGGGGGTCATCCAAAACAATAAAAATGGATCTCCAAATCATTGGGGTATGACTATCACATCTCTTATAAGTAAGGTAAAGATAATATGGTGGTCGATGCCTTGTATCATCTTCATGAAGATTAGGCCATGTTACATGCTATCTCTACTCCTATTTCGTAATGGATTCATCATTACAGACTCTTCTCGATACCCAATGAGCTATACGAAGGGCATAGGTGTGTGAAACAAGAATTATACTTGCTCGATATGGACAAATTTCCCACTGAAAAATATTTTTATGATGAGGAGGATACTCAAGAAATAGTAACCATAGATCACTAGGTAAATCAATACGACACCCAAGAAAATGTTTATGTAAATGCTTTAGCAGGAGTATCCATAACCCAAAACATGAAGGTGATTGACCATTTCAAGGGAGAAAAGGTCATCAATTTGATTGACTATGGAAACACACATAATTTTATTGATCCACGTGTCACCAAGCAAAGGAACTACTACATTACCACATGAAATTCCTTTGAAGTTATATTTGCTAATGGTGGCACCCTACCATGTAAATCAAAATATCGTAATATTAAACTCAAAATTGGGGACTATAATCTCAAGTTTGACATGTTTGACCTCCCCTTAGGAGGGTGTGATATGGTTTTTTGAGTGCAATGGTTAGGAATATTATGACCAATCCTGTAGGATTTTATAGAATTATGGATGAAAGTTAGTCAGGATGGGTAGGAATATACCTTTCATGGCACAAAGATAGGAACAAATCAGTTTATTTTTTATCATAATATGGAAAATTGTTGAAGAAATCTACCCATGGCATGGTGGCTCAACTTTTTCTATCACCACTCCTAAGAAAGGGGAGTCTAGACACCCACACTAATTATAGGGGATATTAAACAAGTATGCTCATGTCTTCTAGTAACCCAAGGGGATTCCTCCTCAATGCTCACATGATCATGAAATATAACTTTTTCTTGGAACTCTACCTCGTAATGTTCATCCGTAGTAGTATGCTTATGCTCAAAAAACTAAAAATTATAAAATTGTGGAGGAAAATCAAGCTTCTATAATTATTCGTTATAGCGTTAGTCCCTATTCTTCACTAGTATTGTTAGATAAAAATAAGTATGGAACTTGGTGGTTGTATGTGGATTATCATGATATTAACAAAATTACTATTCACTATATTTTACATATTCCTATCATTGATGAACTATTGGATGAGTTGCATGGGAATCAATACTTTTCCAAGTTGTATTTACGGTACGGATATCACCAAATATGCTTAAATATGAATATATTTCTAAAATAGACTTTTGAACTCACAAAGGGTATTATGAATTTTTTCCTATGCCTTTGGGTTGACCAATGCACCTTCCACCTTTCAGATTTTGATGAATTCTATTTTTGGCCCTCATCTTCGCAAATTCATTCTAGTCTTCTTTAATGACATACTCATCTATAGTCGCACATGGTAGGATCATATTCACCACTTAGATGAAGCTCTAAAACTTTTTTTTGACCATCAACTTTATATAAAACAATCAAAATGTTCATTTGGTCAGTAGGATATTGAAAATTTGGGGTATATAGTCACTAAGGAAGGAGTTTAGGTGGACCCTAAGAAATTTTAGGTAGTGCAAGAATGGCCCAAACATCATACCTTGAAGGGACTTCATGGATTCTTGGGTCTTACAAGATATTACTGAAAATTTGTGAAACTTTATGGTAAAATCATAGCTTCCCTAAGAACCTTGTTGAGGAAAATTTCTTTTATATGGATTGATTTGGCTAAGAAGGATTTTTTTAATTTGAATTATGTTGTGACCACCACCCCTATTATGGTAATTCCAATTTTTTCTAAACCCTTTTTCATTGCAAGTGATGCATTAAGCACAAGCATTGGGGTTATTTTAATGTAGGGGTGTCAACCATTGGCTTTCACTAGCATGGCACTTTCTCCTCAAAATTTGAGCAAGTCCACTTATGAGAAGGACATGCTTATACTTTTACATGTGGTCACCCATTGGAATCTGTATCTGATTGGTTCACATTTTCATTAAAATTGACCATAAGAGTCTAAAATATATTTTAGAGAAATGAGTGGATCATCCAAAACAATAAAAATGGATCTAAAAATTGTTGGGGTATGACTATGACATCTCTTATAATAAAGGTAAAGATAATGTGGTGGTCGATGCCTTGTATCAACTTCATGAAGATTAGGCCATGTTATATGCTATCTCTACTCCTATTTCACAATGGATTCATCATTACAGACTCTTCTCGATACCCAATGAGCTATACGAAGGGCATAGGTGTGTGAAACAAGAATTATACTTGCTCGATATGGACAAATTTTCCACGGTAAAATATTTTTATGATGAGGAGGATACTCAAGAAATAGTAACCATAGACCACTAGGTAAATCAAGACGACACCCAACCAAATGTTTATGTACATGCTTTAGCAGGAGTATCCACACCCCAAACCATGAAGGTGATTGACCATTTCAAGGGAGAAAAGGTCATCAATTTGATTGACTCTAGAAACACACATAATTTTATTGATCCACGTGTCACCAAGCAAAGGAACTATTACATTACCACATGAAATTCCTTTGAAGTTATATTTGCTAATGGTGGCACCCTACCATGTAAATCACAATATCGTAATATTAAACTCAAAATTGGGGACTATAATATCATGTTTGACATGTTTGACCTCCCCTTAGGAGGATGTGATATGGTTTTATGAGTGCAATGGTTAGGAATATTAGGACCAATCTTGTAGGATTTTATAGAATTATGGATGAAAGTTAATCAGGATGGGTAGGAATATACCTTTCATGGCATAAATATAGGAACAAATTGGTTTATTTTTTATCATAATATGGAAAATTGTTGAAGAAATATTCCCATGGCATGGTAGCTCAACTTTTTTCTATCACCACTTCTAAGCAAGGGGATTCTAGACACCCACACTAATTATAGGGGATATTAAACAAGTATTCTCATGTCTTTTAGTAACCCAAGGGGCTTCCTCATCAATGCTCACATGATCATGAAATATAATTTTTTCTTGGAACTCTACCTCCTAATGTTCATCCGTACTAGTATGCTTATGCTCAAAAAACTAAAATTGAGAAATTTATGGAGGAACTTCAAGCTTCTATAATTATTCGTTATAGTGTTAATCCCTATTCTTCACTAGTATTGTTAGTTAAAAATAAGTATGGAACTTGGTGGTTGTGTGTGGATTATCATGATATTAACAAAATTACTATTCAGGATATTTTACCTATTCCTATGATTGATGAACTATTGGATGAGTTGCATGGGAATCAATACTTTTCCAAGTTGGATTTATGGTACGGATATCACCAAATCTGCATTAAAAATGAATATATTTCTAAAATAGCCTTTCGAAATCACAAAGGGTATTATGAATTTTTTCCTATGCCTTTGGGTTGACCAATGCACCTTCCACCTTTCATATTTTGATGAATTCTATTTTTGTCCCTCATCTTCACAAATTCATTCTAGTCTTCTTTGATTACATACTAATCTATAGTCACACATGGTAGGATCATCTTCACCACTTAGATGAAGATCTAAAACTTTTTTCTGACCATCAGGTTTATATAAAACAATCAAAATGTTCATTTGGTCAGTAGGATGTTGAAAATTTGGGGTATATGGTCACTAAGGAAGGAGTTTAGGTGGACCCTAAGAAATTTTAGGTAGTGCAATAATGGCCCAAACATCATACCTTGAAGGGACTTCATGGATTCTTGGGTCTTACAAGATATTAATAAAAATTTGTGAAACTTTATGGTAAAATCATAGCTAAGAGCCATGTTGAGGAAAATTTCTTTTATATGGATTGATTTGGCTAAGAAGGATTTTGTTAATTTGAATTATGTTATGACCACCACCCCTATTTTGACAATGCCAATTTTTTCTAAACCCTTTCTCATTGCGAGTGATGCATTAAGCATGAGCATTGGGGTAATTTTAATGTAGGGGTGTCAACCATTGGCTTTCACTAGCAAGGCACTTTCTCCTCAAAATTTGAGAATGTCCACTTATGATAAGGACATGCTTATACTTTTACATGTGGTCACCCATTGGCATCCGTATCTAATTGGTTCAAATTTTCATTAAAATTGACCATAAAAGTCTAAAATATTTTTTACAAAAATGATGGGATCATCCAAAACAATAAAAGCGGATCTCCAAATCGTGGGGGTATGACTATCACATCTCTTATAATAAAGGTAAAGATAATGTGGTGGTCGATGCCTTGTATCATCTTCATGAAGATTAGGCCATGTTATATGCTATCTCTACTCCTCTTTCGTAATGGATTCATCATTACAGACTCTTCTCGATACCCAATGAGCTATACAAAGGGCATAGGTGTGTGAAACAAGAATTATACTTGGTCGATATGGAAAAATTTCCCACTGCAAAATATTTTTATGATGAGGAAGATACTCAAGAAATAGTAACCATAGACCACTAGGTAAATCAAGACGACACCCAAGCAAATGTTTATGTACATGCTTTAGCAGGAGTATCCACACGCCAAACCATGAAGGTGATTGACCATTTCAAGGGAGAAATGGTCATCAATTTGATTGACTTTGGAAACACACATAATTTTATTGATCCATGTGTCACCAAGCAAAGAAACTATTACATTACCACATGAAATTCCTTTGAAGTTATATTTTCTAATGGTGGTACCCTACCATGTAAATCAAAATATCATAATATTAAACTCAAAATTGGGGACTATAATCTCAAGTTTGACATGTTTGACATCCCCTTAGGAGGGTGTGATATGGTTTTATGAGTGCAATGGTTAGGAATATTAGGACCAATCCCGTAGGATTTTATAGAATTATGTATGAAAGTTAGTCAGGATGGGTAGGAATATACCTTTCATGGCATAAAGATAGGAACAAATCAGTTTATTTTTTATCATAATATGGAAAATTGATGAAGAAATCTTCCCATGGCATGGTAGTTCAACTTTTTTCTATCACCACTCCTAAGCAAGGGGAGTCTAGACACCCACACTAATTAAAGGGGATATTAAACCAGTATGCTCATGTCTTCTAGTAACCCAAGGAGCTTCCTCCTCAATGCTCACATGATCATGAAATATAAATTTTTCTTGGAACTCTACCTCCTAATGTTCATCCGTACTAGTATGCTTATGCTCAAAAAACTAAAATTGAGAAATTTGTGGAGGAAATTCAAGCTTCTATAATTATTCGTTATAGTGTTAGTCCCTATTCTTCACTAGTATTGTTAGTTAAAAATAAGTATGGAACTTGGTGGTTGTGTGTGGATTATCATGATATTAACAAAATTACTATTCAGGATATTTTACCTATTCCTATCATTGATGAACTATTGGATGAGTTGCATGGGAATCAATACTTTTCCAAGTTGGATTTACGGTACGGATATCACCAAATCTGCATTAAAAATGAATATATTTCTAAAATAGCCTTTCGAAATCAAAAAGGGTATTATGAATTTTTTCCTATGCCTTTGGGTTGACCAATGCACCTTCCACCTTTCATATTTTGATGAATTCTGTTTTTTGGCCCTCATCTTCACAAATTCATTCTAGTATTCTTTGATTACATACTAATCTATAGTCGCACATGGTAGGATCATCTTCACCACTTAGACGAAGCTCTAAAACTTTTTTCTGACCATCATCTTTATATAAAACAATCAAAATGTTCATTTGGTCAGTAGGATATTGAAAATTTGGGGTATATGGTCACTAAGGAAGGAGTTTAGGTGGACCCTAAGAAATTTTAGGTAGTGCAAGAATGGCCCAAACATCATACCTTGAAGGAAATTCATGGATTCTTGGGTCTTACAAGATATTACTGAAAATTTGTGAAACTTTATGGTAAAATCATAGCTTCCCTAAGAACCATGTTGAGGAAAATTTCTTTTATATGGATTAATTTGGCAAACAAGGATTTTGTTAATTTGAATTATGTTATGACCACCACCCCTATTTTGACAATGCAAATTTTTTCTAAACCCTTTCTCATTGCGAGTGATGCATTAAGCATGAGCATTGGTGTAATTTTAATGTAGGGGTGTCAACCATTGGCTTTCACTAGCAAGGTACTTTCTCCTCAAAATTTGAGCAAGTCAACTTATGATAAGGACATGCTTATACTTTTACATGTGGTCACCCATTGACATCTGTATCTGATTGGTTCACATTTTCATTAAAATTGACGATAAAAGTCTAAAATTTTCTTTAGAAAAAAGAGGGGATCATCCAAAACAATAAAAATGGATCTCCAAATCGTTGGGGTATGACTATCACATCTCTTATAAGAATGGTAAGGATAATGTGGTGGTCGATGCCTTGTATCATCTTCATGAAGATTAGGCCATGTTACATGCTATATCTACTCCTATTTCGCAATGTATTCATCATTATAGACTCTTCTCGATACCCAATGAGCTATACAAAGGGCATAGGTGTGTGAAACAAGAATTATAATTGCTCGATATGGACAAATTTCCCACTGCAAAATATTTTTATGATGAAGAGGATACTAAAGAAATAGTAACCATAGACCACTAGGTAAATCAAGACGACACCCAAGCAAATGTTTATGTACATGCTTTAGCAGGAGTATCCACACCCCAAACCATGAAGGTGATTGACCATTTCGAGGGAGAAAAGGTCATAAATTTGATTGACTCTGGAAACACACATAATTTTATTGATCCACGTGTCACCAAGCAAAGGAACTATTACATTACCACATGAAATTCCTTTGAAGTTATATTTGCTAATGGTGGCACCCTACCATGTAAATCAAAATATCGTAATATTAAACTCAAAATTGGGGACTATAATATCATGTTTGACATGTTTGACCTCCCCTTAGGAGGATGTGATATGGTTTTATGAGTGCAATGGTTAGGAATATTAGGACCAATCCTATAGAATTTTATAGAATTATGGATGAAAGTTAGTTAGGATGGGTAGGAATATACCTTTCATGGCACAAATATTGGAACAAATCAGTTTATTTTTTATCATAATATGGAAAATTGTTGAAGAAATATTCCCATGGCATGGTAGCTCAATTTTTTTCTATCACCACTCCTAAGAAAGGGGAGTCTAGACACCAACACTAATTATAGGGGATACTAAACAAGTATGCTCATGTATTTTAGTAACCCAAGGGGCTTCCTCATCAATGCTCACATGATCATGAAATATAAATTTTTCTTGGAACTCTACCTCCTAATGTTCATCCGTACTAGTATGCTTATGCTCAAAAAACTAAAATTGAGAAATTTGTGGAGGAACTTCAAGCTTCTATAATTATTCGTTATAGTGTTAGTCCCTATTCTTCGCTAGTATTGTTAGTTAAAAATAAGTATGGAACTTGGTGGTTGTGTGTGGATTATCATGATATTAACAAAATTACTATTCAGGATATTTTACCTATTCCTATGATTGATGAACTATTGGATCAGTTGCATGGGAATCAATACTTTTCCAAGTTGGATTTACGATACGGATATCACCAAATCTGCATTAAAAATGAATATATTTCTAAAATAGCCTTTCGAAATCACAAAGGGTATTATGAATTTTTTCCTATGCCTTTGGGTTGACCAATGCACCTTCCACCTTTCATATTTTGATGAATTCTATTTTTTGTCCCTCATCTTCACAAATTCATTCTAGTATTCTTTGATTACTTACTAATCTATAGTCGCACATGGTAGGATCATATTTACTACTTAGATGAAGATCTAAAACTTTTTTCTGACCATCAGGTTTATATAAAACAATCAAAATGTTCATATGGTCAGTAGGATATTGAAAATTTGGCGTATATGGTCACTAAGGAAGGAGTTTAGGTGGACCCTAAGAAATTTTAGGTAGTGCAAGAATGGCCCAAACATCATACCTTGAAGGGACTTCATGGATTCTTGGGTCTTACAAGATATTACTAAAAATTTGTGAAACTTTATGGTAAAATCATAGCTTCCCTAAGAACCATATTGAGGAAAATTTCTTTTATATGGATTAATTTGGCAAACAAGGATTTTGTTAATTTGAATTATGTTATGACCACCACCCCTATTTTGACAATGCCAATTTTTTCTAAACCCTTTCTCATTGCGAGTGATGCATTAAGCATGAGCATTGGGGTTATTTTAATGTAGGGGTGTCAACCATTGGCTTTCACTAGCAAGGCACTTTCTCCTCAAAATTTGAGCAAGTCCACTTATGAGAAGGACATGCTTATACTTTTATATGTGGTCACCCATTGGCATCCGTATCTGATTGGTTGACATTTTCATTAAACTTTACCATAAAAGTCTAAAATATTTTTTAGAAAAATGAGTGGATCATCCAAAACAATAAAAATGGATCTCCAAATTGTTGGGTTATGACTATGACATATCTTATAAGAAAGGTAAATATAATGTGGTGGTCGATGCCTTGTATCATATTCATGAATATTAGGCCATGTTACATGCTATCTCTACTCATATTTCACAATGGATTCATCAGTATAGACTCTTCTCGATACCCAATGAGCTATACAAAGGGCATAGGTGTGTGAAACAAGAATTATACTTGCTCGATATGGAAAAATTTTCCACTGCAAAATATTTTTATGATGAGGAGGATACTCAAGAAATAGTAACCATAGACCACTAGGTAAATCAAGACGACACCCAAGCAAATGTTTATGTACATGCTTTAGCAGGAGTATCCACATCCCAAACCATGAAAGTTATTGACCATTTCGAGGGAGAAAAGGTCATCAATTTGATTGACTCTGAAAACACACATAATTTTATTGATCCACGTGTCACCAAGCAAAGGAACTATTACATTACCAAATGAAATTCCTTTGAAGTTATATTTGCTAATGGTGGCACCCTACCATGTATATCAAAATATCGTAATATTAAACTCAAAATTGGGGACTATAATATCATGTTTGACATGTTTGACCTCCCCTTAGGAGGATGTGATATGGTTTTATGAGTGCAATGGTTAGGAATATTAGGACCAATCCTATAGAATTTTAGAGAATTATGGATGAAAGTTAGTTAGGATGGGTAGGAATATACCTTTCATGGCACAAATATTGGAACAAATCAGTTTATTTTTTATCATAATATGGAAAATTGTTGAAGAAATATTCCCATGGCATGGTAGCTCAACTTTTTTCTATCACCACTCCTAAGAAAGGGGAGTCTAGACACCAACACTAATTATAGGGGATACTAAACAAGTATGCTCATGTCTTTTAGTAACCCAAGGGGCTTCCTCATCAATACTCACATGATCATGAAATATAAATTTTTCTTGGAACTCTACCTCCTAATGTTCATCCGTACTAGTATGCTTATGCTCAAAAAACTAAAATTGAGAAATTTGTGGAGGAACTTCAAGCTTCTATAATTATTCATTTTAGTGTTAGTCCCTATTCTTCGCTAGTATTGTTAGTTAAAAATAAGTATGGAACTTGGTGGTTGTGTGTGGATTATCATGATATTAACAAAATTACTATTCAGGATATTTTTACCTATTCCTATGATTGATGAACTATTGGATGAGTTGCATGGGAATCAATACTTTTTCAAGTTGGATTTGCGGTATGCATATCACCAAATCTGCATTAAAAATGAATATATTTATAAAATAGCCTTTAGAAATCACAAAGGGTATTATGAATTTTTTCCTATGCCTTTGGGTTGACCAATGCACCTTCCACCTTTCAAGTTTTGATGAATTCTATTTTTGGCCCTCATCTTCGCAAATTCATTCTAGTATTTTTTGATTACATACTAATCTATAGTCACACATGGTGGGATCATCTTCAACACTTAGACGAATCTCTAAAACTCTTTTCTGACCATCATCTTTATATAAAACAATTAAAATGTTCATTTGGTCAGTAGGATATTGAAAATTTTGGGTATATGGTCACTAAGGAAGGAGTTTAGGTGGACCCTAAGAAATTTTAGGTAGTGCAAGAATGGCCCAAACATCATACCTTGAAGGGAATTCATGGATTCTAGGGTCTTACAAGATATTACTAAAAATTTGTGAAACTTTATGGTAAAATCATAGCTTCCCTAAGAACCATGTTGAGGAATATTTCTTTTATATGGATTGATTTGGCTAAGAATGATTTTGTTAATTTGAATTATGTTATGACCACCACCCCTATTTTGACAATGCCAAATTTTTCTAAACCCTTTATCATTGTGAGTGATGTATTAAGCACGATCATTGGGGTAATTTTAATGTAGGGGTGTCAACCATTGCCTTTCACTAGCAAGGCACTTTCTCCTCAAAATTTGAGAAAGTCCACTTATGATAAGGACATGCTTATACTTTTACATTTGGTCACCCATTGGCATCCGTATCTGATTGGTTCACATTTTCATTAAAATTGACCATAAAAGTCTAAAATATTTTTTACAAAAATGAGGGGATCATCCAAAACAATAAAAGTGGATCTCCAAATCGTTGGGGTATGACTATGACATCTCTTATAAGAAAGGTAAAGATAATGTGGTGGTCAATGCCTTGTATCATATTCATGAATATTAGGCCATGTTACATGCTATATCTACTCCTCTTTCACAATGGATTCATCATTAGAGACTCTTCTCGATACCCAATGAGCTATACAAAGGGCATAGGTGTGTGAAACAAGAATTATAATTGCTCGATATGGAAAAATTTCCCACTGCAAAATATTTTTATGATGAGGAGGATACTGAAGAAATAGTAATAGACCACTATGTAAATCAAGATGACACCCAAGCAAATTTTTATGTACATGCTTTAGCAGGAGTATCCACACGCCAAACCATGAAGGTGATTGACCATTTCAAGGGAGAAAAGGTCATCAATTTGATTGACTCTGGAAACACACATAATTTTATTGATCCACGTGTCACCAAGCAAAGGAACTATTACATTACCACATGAAATTCCTTTGAAGTTATATTTGCTAATGGTGGCACCCTACCATGTAAATCAAAATATCGTAATACTAAACTCAAAATTGGGGACTATAATATCAAGTTTGACATGTTTGACCTCCCCTTAGGATGATGTGATATGGTTTTATGAGTGCAATGGTTAGGAATATTAGGACCAATCCTATAGGATTTTATAGAATTATGGATGAAAGTTAGTCAGGATGGGTAGGAATATACCTTTCATGGCACAAAGATAGGAACAAATCAATTTATTTTTTATCATAATATGGAAAATTGTTGAAAAAATATTCCCATGGCATGGTAGCTCAACTTTTTTCTATCACCACTCCTAATAAAGGGGAGTCTAGACACCCACACTAATTATAGGGGATACTAAAAAAGTATGCTCATGTCTTTTAGTAACCCAAGGGGCTTCCTCATCAATGCTCACATGATCATTAAATATAAATTTTTCTTGGAACTCTACCTCCTAATGTTCATCCGTACTAGTATGCTTATGCTCAAAAAACTAAAATTTAGAAATTTGTGGAGGAACTTTAAGCTTCTATAATTATTCGTTATAGTGTTAGTCCCTATTCTTCACTAGTATTGTTAGTTAAAAATAAGTATGGAACTTGGTGGTTGTGTGTGGATTATCATGATATTAAAAAAATTACTATTCAGGATATTTTTACTTATTCCTATCATTGAGGAACTATTGAATGAGTTGCACGGGAATCAATACTTTTTCAAGTTGGATTTGCGGTATGCATATCACCAAATCTGCATTAAAAATGAATATATTTCTAAAATAGCCTTTCGAAATCACAAAGGGCATTATGAATTTTTTCCTATGCCTTTGGGTTGACCAATGCACATTCCACCTTTCAAATTTTTATGAATTCTGTTTTTGGCCCTCATCTTCGCAAATTCATTCTAGTCTTCTTTGATTACATACTAATCTATAGTCGCACATGGTAGGATCATCTTCACCACTTAGACGAAGCTCTAAAACTTTTTTCTGACCATCATATTTATATAAAACAATCAAAATGTTCATTTGGTCAGTAGGATATTGAAAATTTGGGGTATATGGTCACTAAGGAAGGAGTTTAGGTGGACCCTAAGAAATTTTAGGTAGTGCAAGAATGGCCCAAACATCATACCTTGAAGGGAATTCATGGATTCTTGGGTCTTACAAGATATTACTGAAAATTTGTGAAACTTTATGGTAAAATCATAGCTTCCCTAAGAACCATGTTGAGGAAAATTTCTTTTATATGGATTGATTTGGCTAAGAAGGATTTTGTTAATTTGAATTATGTTATGACCACCACCCCTATTTTGGCAATGCCAATTTTTTCTAAACCCTTTCTCATTGCGAGTGATGCATTAAGCACGAGCATTGGGGTAATTTTAATGTAGGGGTGTCAACCATTGGCTTTCACTAGCAAGGCACTTTCTCCTCAAAATTTGAGCAAGTCCACTTATGAGAAGGACATGCTTATACTTTTACATGTGGTCACCCATTGGCATCCTTATCTAATTGGTTAACATTTTCATTAAAATTGACCATAAAAGTCTAAAATATTTTTTAGAGAAATGAGGGGATCATCCAAAACAATAAAAATGGATCTCCAAATTGTTGGGGTATGACTATGACATCTCTTATAATAAAGGTAAAGATAATGTGGTGGTCGATGCCTTGTATCATATTCATGAAGATTATGCCATTTTATATGCTATCTCTACTCCTCTTTCGTAATGGATTCATCATTACAGACTCTTCTCGATACCCAATGAGCTATACAAAGGGCATAGGTGTGTGAAACAAGAATTATACTTGCTCGATATGGAAAAATTTCCCACTGCAAAATATTTTTATGATGAGGAGGATACTAAAGAAATAGTAACCATAGACCACTAGGTAAATCAAGACGACACCCAAGCAAATGTTTATGTACATGCTTTAGCAGGAGTATCCACACGCCAAATCATGAAGGTGATTGACCATTTCAAATGAGGAAAGGTCATCAATTTGATTGACTGTGGAAACACACATAATTTTATTGATCCACGTGTCAGCAAGCAAAGGAACTATTACATTACCACATGAAATTCCTTTGAAGTTATATTTGCTAATGGTGGTACCCTACCATGTAAATCAAAATATCGTAATATTAAACTCAAAATTGGGGACTATAATCTCAAGTTTGACATGTTTGACCTCCCCTTAGGAGGGTGTGATATGGTTTTATGAGTGCAATGGTTAGAAATATTAGGACCAATATTGTAGTATTTTATAGAATTATGGATGAAAGTTAGTCAGAATGGGTAGGAATATACCTTTCATGGCATAAATATAGGAATAAATCAGTTTATTTTTTATCATAATATGGAAAATTGTTGAAGAAATCTTCCCATGGCATGGTAGTTCAACTTTTTGCTATCACCACTCCTAAGCAAGGGGAGTCTAGACACCCACACTAATTATAGGGGATATTAAACCAGTATGCTCATGTCTTCTAGTAACCCAAGGAGCTTCCTCCTCAATGCTCACATGATCATGAAATATAATTTTTTCTTGGAACTCTACCTCCTAATGTTCATCCGTACTAGTATGCTTATGCTCAAAAAACTAAAATTGAGAAAATTGTGGAGGAAATTCAAGCTTCTATAATTATTGGTTATAGTGTTAGTCCCTTGTTAAGATCCTGCTATAAAATAAACTCAAATAACACACTCTCACACGATTTCTTGGAAATAAACTCACATAAACATCATATTAATATAACAAAAATTTGCATAAAGGAACAATCTCACAATAATACGAGAATCGTAGGCCTCTTCGAGGGGGCAACCTCCTTCAATACTTCATTATTTTGCAAAAAGATGGTTACATTGGTGCCTTTTCGGGTATTTAAGGAGTTTCCTTCCAAGGTTGGCTTACATGCAAAATGCCACCTGGATTACATGCATAATGCCACCCGAATTACATGCATAGTGCCACTTTGAATTACATGCACAATGCCACTCGAATTACATGCATAATGCCACACGAATTACATGCACAATGCCACCTTACCTAACCTATCTACCATGTGTTACATAAAAAGGGTGCCATTTGTCATAGGCACTACCTAAGCTAAAACTTAGAACATTACAAAATATTAATCATGGGTACTACCCACGTTCACTAGGAATTATTACATCGGGGAAGTTATTACATTAAGGGTTAGGATGAGATCCTAACATCCCTATTCTTCACTAGTATTGTTAGTTAAAAATAAGCATGGAACTTGGTGGTTGTGTGTGGATTATCATGATATTAACAAAATTACTATTCAGGATATTTTACCTATTCCTATCATTGATGAACTATTGGATGAGTTGCATGGGAATCAATACTTTTCCAAGTTGGATTTACGGTACGGATCTCACCAAATCTGCATTAAAAATGAATATATTTCTAAAATAGCCTTTCGAAATCACAAAGGGCATTATTAATTTTTTCCTATGCCTTTGGGTTGACCAATGCACCTTCCACCTTTCATATTTTGATGAATTCTGTTTTTGGCCCTCATCTTCACAAATTCATTCTAGTATTCTTTGATTACATACTAATCTATAGTCGCACATGGTAGGATCATCTTCACCACTTAGATGAAGATCTAAAACTTTTTTCTGACCATCAAGTTTATATAAAACAATCAAAATGTTCATTTGGTCAGTAGGATATTGAAAATTTGGGGTATATGGTCACTAAGGAAGGAGTTTAGGTGGACCCTAAGAAATTTTAGGTAGTGCAAGAATGGCCCAAACATCATACCTTGAAGGGACTTCATGGATTCTTGGGTCTTACAAGATATTACTAAAAATTTGTGAAACTTTATGGTAAAATCATAGCTTCCCTAAGAACCATATTGAGGAAAATTTCTTTTATATGGATTGATTTGGCAAAGAAGGATTTTGTTAATTTGAATTATGTTATGACCACCATCCCTATTTTGACAATGCCAATTTTTTCTAAACCCTTTCTCATTGTGAGTGATGCATTAAGCACGAGCATTGGGGTAATTTTAATGTAAGGGTGTCAACCATTGTCTTTCACTAGCAAGGTACTTTCTCCTCAAAATTTGAGCAAGTCCACTTATGATAAGGACATGCATATACTTTTACATGTGGTCACCCATTGGCATCTGTATCTGATTGGTTCATATTTTCATTAAAATTGACCATATAAGTCTAAAATATTCTTTAGAAAAATGAGGGGATCATCCAAAACAATAAAAATGGATCTCCAAATCGTTGGGGTATGACTATGACATCTCTTATAAGAAAGGTAAAGATAATGTGGTTTTCGATGCCTTGTATCATCTTCATGAAGATTAGGCCATGTTACATGCTATATCTACTCCTCTTTCGTAATGGATTCATCATTATAGACTCTTCTCGATACCCAATGAGCTATACAAAGGGCATAGGTGTGTGAAACAAGAATTATAATTGCTCGATATGCACAAATTTCCCACTGCAAAATATTTATATGATGATGAGGATACTCAAGAAATAGTAACCATAGACCACTAGGTAAATCAAGATGACACCCAAGCAAATGTTTATGTACATGGTTTAGCAGGAGTATCCATACGCCAAACCATGAAGGTGATTGACCATTTCAATGGAGAAAAGGTCATCAATTTGATTGACTCTGGAAACACACATAATTTTATTGATCCACGTGTCACCAAGCAAAGGAACTATTACATTACCACATGAAATTCCAATGAAGTTATATTTGCCAATGGTGGCACCCTACCATGTAAATCACAATATCGTAATATTAAACTCAAAATTGGGGACTATAATATCAAGTTTGACATGTTTGACCTCCCCTTAGGAGGATGTGATATGGTTTTATGAGTGCAATGGTTTGGAATATTAGGACCAATCCTATAGGATTTTATAGAATTATGAATGAAAGTTAGTCAGGACAGGTAGGAATATACCTTTCATGGCACAAAGATAGGAACAAATCAGTTTATTTTTTATCATAATATGGAAAATTGTTGAAGAAATATTCCCATGGCATGGTAGCTCAACTTTTTTCTATCAACACTCCTAAGAAAGGGGAGTCTAGACACCCACAATAATTATAGGGGATACTAAACAAGTATGCTCATGTCTTTTAGTAACCCAAGGGGCTTCCTCATCAATGCTCACATGATCATGAAATATAAATTTTTCTTGGAACTCTACCTCCTAATGTTCATCTGTACTAGTATGCTTATGCTCAAAAAACTAAAATTGAGAAATTTGTGAAGGAACTTAAAGCTTCTATAATTATTCGTTATAGTGTTAGTCCCTATTCTTCACTAGTATTGTTAGTTAAAAATAAGTATGGAACTTGGTGGTTGTGTGTGGATTATCATGATATTAACAAAATTACTATTCAGGATATTTTTACCTATTCCTATGATTGATGAACTATTGGATGAGTTGCATTGGAATCAATACTTTTCCAAGTTGGATTTACGGTATGGATATCACCAAATCTGCATTAAAAATGAATATATTTCTAAAATAGCCTTTGGGTTGACCAATGCACCTTCCACCTTTTAGATTTTGATGAATTCTATTTTTGGCCCTCATATTCGCAAATTCATTCTAGTCTTCTTTGATTACATACTACTCTATAGTCACACATGGTAGGATCATCTTCACCACTTATACGAAGCTCTAAAACTTTTTTCTAACCATCATCTTTATATAAAACAATCAAAATGTTCATTTGGTCTGTAAGATATTGAAAATTTGTGGTATATGGTCACTAAGGAAGGAGTTTAGGTGGACCCTAAGAAATTTTAGGTAGTGCAATAATGGCCCAAACATCATACCTTGAAGGGACTTCATGGATTCTTGGGTCTTACAAGATATTACTAAAAAATTGTGAAAATTTATAGTAAAATTATAGCTTCCCTAAGAACCATGTTGAGGAAAATTTCTTTTATATGGATTGATTTGGCTAAGAAGGATTTCGTTAATTTGCATTATGTTATGACCAGCACCCCTATTTTGACAATGCCAATTTTTTCTAAACCCTTTCTCATTATGAGTGATGCATTAAGCACGATCATTGGGGTAATTTTAATGTAGGGGTGTCAACCATTGGCTTTCACTAGCAAGGCACTTTCTCCTCAAAATTTGAGCAAGTCCACTTATGATAAGGACATGCTTATACTTTTACATGTGGTCACCCATTGGCATCCGTATCTGATTGGTTCACATTTTCATTAAAATTGACCATAAAAGTCTAAAATATTTTTTACAAAATTTAGGGGATCATCCAAAACAATAAAAGTGGATCTCCAAATCGTTGGGGTATGACTATGACATCTCTTATAAGAAAGGTAAAGATAATGTGGTGGTCAATGCCTTGTATCATCTTCATGAAGATTAGGCCATGTTCCATGCTATCTCTACTCCTCTTTCGTAATGGATTCATCATTAGAGACTCTTCTCGATACCCAATGAGCTATACAAAGGGCATAGGTGTGTGAAACAAGAATTATAATTGCTCGATATGGAAAAATTTCCCACTGCAAAATATTTTTATGATGAGGAGGATACTGAAGAAATAGTAATCATAGACCACTACGTAAATCAAGATGACACCCAAGCAAATGTTTATGTACATGCTTTAGCAGGAGTATCCACACGCCAAACCATGAAGGTGATTGACCATTTCAAGGGAGAAAAGGTCATCAATTTGATTGACTCTGGAAACACACATAATTTTATTGATCCACGTGTCACCAAGAAAAGGAACTATTACATTACCACATGAAATTCCTTTGAAGTTATATTTGCTAATGGTGGCACCCTACCATGTAAATCACAATATCGTAATATTAAACTCAAAATTGGGGACTATAATATCAAGTTTGACATGTTTGACCTCCCCTTAGGAGGATGTGATATGGTTTTATGAGTGCAATGGTTTGGAATATTAGGACCAATCCTATAGGATTTTATAGAATTATGAATGAAAGTTAGTCAGGACAGGTAGGAATATACCTTTCATGGCACAAAGATAGGAACAAATCAGTTTATTTTTTATCATAATATGAAAAATTGTTGAAGAAATATTCCCATGGCATGGTAGCTCAACTTTTTTCTATCAACACTCCTAAGAAAGGGGAGTCTAGACACCCACAATAATTATAGGGGATACTAAACAAGTATGCTCATGTCTTTTAGTAACCCAAGGGGCTTCCTCATCAATGCTCACATGATCATGAAATATAATTTTTTCTTGGAACTCTACCTCCTAATGTTCATCTGTACTAGTATGCTTATGCTCAAAAAACTAAAATTGAGAAATTTGTGAAGGAACTTAAAGCTTCTATAATTATTCGTTATAGTGTTAGTCCCTATTCTTCACTAGTATTGTTAGTTAAAAATAAGTATGGAACTTGGTGGTTGTGTGTGGATTATCATGATATTAACAAAATTACTATTCAGGATATTTTTACCTATTCCTATGATTGATGAACTATTGGATGAGTTGCATTGGAATCAATACTTTTCCAAGTTGGATTTACGTATGGATATCACCAAATCTGCATTAAAAATGAATATATTTCTAAAATAGCCTTTGGGTTGACCAATGCACCTTCCACCTTTCAGATTTTGATAAATTCTATTTTTGGCCCTCATATTCGCAAATTCATTCTAGTCTTCTTTGATTACATACTAATCTATAGTCACACATGGTAGGATCATATTCACCACTTATACGAAGCTCTAAAACTTTTTTCTAACCATCATCTTTATATAAAACAATCAAAATGTTCATTTGGTCTGTAAGATATTGAAAATTTGTGGTATATGGTCACTAAGGAAGGAGTTTAGGTGGACCCTAAGAAATTTTAGGTAGTGCAAGAATGGCCCAAACATCATACCTTGAAGGGACTTCATGGATTCTTGGGTCTTACAAGATATTATTAAAAATTTGTGAAAATTTATGGTAAAATTATAGCTTCCCTAAGAACCATGTTGAGGAAAATTTCTTTTATATGGATTGATTTGGCTAAGAAGGATTTCGTTAATTTGCATTATGTTATGACCACAACCCCTATTTTGACAATGCCAATTTTTTCTAAACCCTTTCTCATTATGAGTGATGCATTAAGCACGATCATTGGGGTAATTTTAATGTAGGGGTGTCAACCATTGGCTTTCACTAGCAAGGCACTTTCTCCTCAAAATTTGAGCAAGTCCACTTATGATAAGGACATGCTTATACTTTTACATGTGGTCACCCATTGGCATCCGTATCTGATTGGTTCACATTTTCATTAAAATTGACCATAAAAGTCTAAAATATTTTTTACAAAATTTAGGGGATCATCCAAAACAATAAAAGTGGATCTCCAAATCGTTGGGGTATGACTATGACATCTCTTATAAGAAAGGTAAAGATAATGTGGTGGTCAATGCCTTGTATCATCTTCATGAAGATTAGGCCATGTTCCATGCTATCTCTACTCCTCTTTCGCAATGGATTCATCATTATAGACTCTTCTCGATACCCAATGAGCTATACAAAGGGCATAGGTGTGTGAAACAAGAATTATAATTTCTCGATATGGAAAAATTTCCCACTGCAAAATATTTTTATGATGAGGAGGATACTGAAGAAATAGTAATCATAGACCACTACGTAAATCAAGATGACACCCAAGCAAATGTTTATGTACATGCTTTAGCAGGAGTATCCACACGCCAAACCATGAATGTAATTGACCATTTCAATGGATAAAAGGTCATCAATTTGATTGACTCTGGAAACACACATAATTTTATTGATCCACGTGTCACCAAGCAAAGGAACTATTACATTACCACATGAAATTCCTTTGAAGTTATATTTGCTAATGGTGGCACCCTACCATGTAAATCACAATATCGTAATATTAAACTCAAAATTGGGGACTATAATATCAAGTTTGACATGTTTGACCTCCCCTTAGGAGGATGTGATATGGTTTTATGAGTGCAATGGTTTGGAATATTAGGACCAATCCTATAGGATTTTATAGAATTATGAATGAAAGTTAGTCAGGACAGGTAGGAATATACCTTTCATGGCACAAAGATAGGAACAAATCAGTTTATTTTTTATCATAATATGGAAAATTGTTGAAGAAATATTCCCATGGCATGGTAGCTCAACTTTTTTCTATCAACACTCCTAAGAAAGGGGAGTCTAGACACCAAAAATAATTATAGGGGATACTAAACAAGTATGCTCATGTCTTTTAGTAACCCAAGGGGCTTCCTCATCAATGCTCACATGATCATGAAATATAAATTTTTCTTGGAACTCTACCTCCTAATGTTCATCTGTACTAGTATGCTTATGCTCAAAAAACTAAAATTGAGAAATTTGTGGAGGAACTTAAAGCTTCTATAATTATTCGTTATAGTGTTAGTCCCTATTCTTCACTAGTATTGTTAGTTAAAAATAAGTATGGAACTTGGTGGTTGTGTGTGGATTATCATGATATTAACAAAATTACTATTCAGGATATTTTTACCTATTCCTATCATTGATGAACTATTGGATGAGTTGCATGGGAATCAATACTTTTCCAAGTTGGATTTACGGTATGGATATCACCAAATCTGCATTAAAAATGAATATATTTCTAAAATAGCCTTTCGAAATCACAAAGGGTATTATGAATTTTTTCCTATGCCTTTGGGTTGACCAATGCACCTTCCACCTTTCAGATTTTTATGAATTCTTTTTTTGGCCCTCATCTTCACAAATTCATTCTAGTCTTCTTTGATTACATACTAATCTATAGTCGCACATGGTAGGATCATCTTCACCACTTAGACGAAGCTCTAAAACCTTTTTCTGACAATCATCTTTATATAAAACAATCAAAATGTTCATTTGGTCAGTAGGATATTAAAAATTTGGGGTATATGGTCACTATGGAAGGAGTTTAGGTGGACCCTAAAAAATTTTAGGTAGTGCAAGAATGGCCCAAACATCATACCTTGAAGGGAATTCATGGATTCTTGGGTCTTACAAGATATTACTAAAAATTTGTGAAACTTTATGGTAAATCATAGCTTCCCTAAGAACCATGTTGAGGAAAATTTCTTTTATATGGATTGATTTGTCTAAGAAGGATTTTGTTAATTTGAATTATGTTATGACCACCACCCCTATTTTGGCAATGCCAATTTTTTCTAAACCCTTTCTCATTGCGAGTGATGCATTAAGCACGAGCATTGGGGTAATTTTAATGTAGGGGTGTCAACCATTGGCTTTCACTAGCAAGGCACTTTCTCCTCAAAATTTGAGCAAGTCCACTTATGAGAAGGACATGCTTATACTTTTACATGTGGTTACATGTGGTCACCCATTGGCATCCGTATCTGATTGGTTCACATTTTCATTAAAATTTACCATAAAAGTCTAAAATATTTTTTAGAAAAATGAGTGGATCATCCAAAACAATAAAAATGGATCTCCAAATTGTTGGGTTATGACTATGACATATCTTATAAGAAAGGTAAATATAATGTGGTGGTCGATGCCTTGTATCATATTCATGAATATTAGGCCATGTTACATGCTATCTCTACTCATCTTTCACAATGGATTCATCAGTATAGACTCTTCTCGATACCCAATGAGCTATACAAAGGGCATAGGTGTGTGAAACAAGAATTATACTTGCTCGATATGGAAAAATTTTCCACTGCAAAATATTTTTATGATGAGGAGGATACTCAAGAAATAGTAACCATAGACCACTAGGTAAATCAAGACGACACCCAAGCAAATGTTTATGTACATGCTTTAGCAGGAGTATCCACACCCCAAACCATGAAAGTTATTGACCATTTCGAGGGAGAAAAGGTCATCAATTTGATTGACTCTGAAAACACACATAATTTTATTGATCCACGTGTCACCAAGCAAAGGAACTATTACATTACCAAATGAAATTCCTTTGAAGTTATATTTGCTAATGGTGGCACCCTACCATGTATATCAAAATATCGTAATATTAAACTCAAAATTGGGGACTATAATATCATGTTTGACATGTTTGACCTCCCCTTAGGAGGATGTGATATGGTTTTATGAGTGCAATGGTTAGGAATATTAGGACCAATCCTATAGAATTTTAGAGAATTATGGATGAAAGTTAGTTAGGATGGGTAGGAATATACCTTTCATGGCACAAATATTGGAACAAATCAGTTTATTTTTTATCATAATATGGAAAATTGTTGAAGAAATATTCCCATGGCATGGTAGCTCAACTTTTTTCTATCACCACTCCTAAGAAAGGGGAGTCTAGACACCAACACTAATTATAGGGGATACTAAACAAGTATGCTCATGTCTTTTAGTAACCCAAGGGGCTTCCTCATCAATACTCACATGATCATGAAATATAAATTTTTCTTGGAACTCTACCTCCTAATGTTCATCCGTACTAGTATGCTTATGCTCAAAAAACTAAAATTGAGAAATTTGTGGAGGAACTTCAAGCTTCTATAATTATTCATTATAGTGTTAGTCCCTATTCTTCGCTAGTATTGTTAGTTAAAAATAAGTATGGAACTTGGTGGTTGTGTGTGGATTATCATGATATTAACAAAATTACTATTCAGGATATTTTTACCTATTCCTATGATTGATGAACTATTGGATGAGTTGCATGGGAATCAATACTTTTCCAAGTTGGATTTACGTATGGATATCACCAAATCTGCATTAAAAATGAATATATTTATAAAATAGCCTTTAGAAATCACAAAGGGTATTATGAATTTTTTCCTATGCCTTTGGGTTGACCAATGCACCTTCCACCTTTCAAGTTTTGATGAATTCTATTTTTGGCCCTCATCTTCGCAAATTCATTCTAGTATTTTTTGATTACATACTAATCTATAGTCACACATGGTGGGATCATCTTCAACACTTAGACGAATCTCTAAAACTCTTTTCTGACCATCATCTTTATATAAAACAATTAAAATGTTCATTTGGTCAGTAGGATATTGAAAATTTTGGGTATATGGTCACTAAGGAAGGAGTTTAGGTGGACCCTAAGAAATTTTAGGTAGTGCAAGAATGGCCCAAACATCATACCTTGAAAGGAATTCATGGATTCTTGGGTCTTACAAGATATTACTAAAAATTTGTGAAACTTTATGGTAAAATCATAGCTTCGCTAAGAACCATGTTGAGGAATATTTCTTTTATATGGATTGATTTGGCTAAGAATGATTTTGTTAATTTGAATTATGTTATGACCACCACCCCTATTTTGACAATGCCAAATTTTTCTAAACCCTTTATCATTGTGAGTGATGTATTAAGCACGATCATTGGGGTAATTTTAATGTAGGGGTGTCAACCATTGCCTTTCACTAGCAAGGCACTTTCTCCTCAAAATTTGAGAAAGTCCACTTATGATAAGGACATGCTTATACTTTTACATTTGGTCACCCATTGGCATCCGTATCTGATTGGTTCACATTTTCATTAAAATTGACCATAAAAGTCTAAAATATTTTTTACAAAAATGAGGGGATCATCCAAAACAATAAAAGTGGATCTCCAAATCGTTGGGGTATGACTATGACATCTCTTATAAGAAAGGTAAAGATAATGTGGTGGTCAATGCCTTGTATCATATTCATGAATATTAGGCCATGTTACATGCTATATCTACTCCTCTTTCACAATGGATTCATCATTAGAGACTCTTCTCGATACCCAATGAGCTATACAAAGGGCATAGGTGTGTGAAACAAGAATTATAATTGCTCGATATGGAAAAATTTCCCACTGCAAAATATTTTTATGATGAGTAGGATACTGAAGAAATAGTAATAGACCACTATGTAAATCAAGATGACACCCAAGCAAATTTTTATGTACATGCTTTAGCAGGAGTATCCACACGCCAAACCATGAAGGTGATTGACCATTTCAAGGGAGAAAAGGTCATCAATTTGATTGACTCTGGAAACACACATAATTTTATTGATCCACGTGTCACCAAGCAAAGGAACTATACATGAAATTCCTTTGAAGTTATATTTGCTAATGGTGGCACCCTACCATGTAAATCAAAATATCGTAATACTAAACTCAAAATTGGGGACTATAATATCAAGTTTGACATGTTTGACCTCCCCTTAGGAGGATGTGATATGGTTTTATGAGTGCAATGGTTAGGAATATTAGGACCAATCCTATAGGATTTTATAGAATTATGGATGAAAGTTAGTCAGGATGGGTAGGAATATACCTTTCATGGCACAAAGATAGGAACAAATCAATTTATTTTTTATCATAATATGGAAAATTGTTGAAAAAATATTCCCATGGCATGGTAGCTCAACTTTTTTCTATCACCACTCCTAATAAATGGGATTCTAGACACCCACACTAATTATAGGGGATACTAAAAAAGTATGCTCATGTCTTTTAGTAACCCAAGGGGCTTCCTCATCAATGCTCACATGATCATTAAATATAAATTTTTCTTGGAACTCTACCTCCTAATGTTCATCCGTACTAGTATGCTTATGCTCAAAAAACTAAAATTTAGAAATTTGTGGAGGAACTTCAAGCTTCTATAATTATTCGTTATAGTGTTAGTCCCTATTCTTCACTAGTATTGTTAGTTAAAAATAAGTATGGAACTTGGTGGTTGTGTGTGGATTATCATGATATTAAAAAAATTACTATTCAGGATATTTTTACTTATTCCTATCATTGAGGAACTATTGAATGAGTTGCATGGGAATCAATACTTTTTCAAGTTGGATTTGCGGTATGCATATCACCAAATCTGCATTAAAAATGAATATATTTCTAAAATAGCCTTTCGAAATCACAAAGGGCATTATGAATTTTTTCCTATGCCTTTGGGTTGACCAATGCACCTTCCACCTTTCAAATTTTTATGAATTCTATTTTTGGCCCTCATCTTCGCAAATTCATTCTAGTCTTCTTTGATTACATACTAATCTATAGTCGCACATGGTAGGATCATCTTCACCACTTAGACGAAGCTCTAAAACTTTTTTCTGACCATCATATTTATATAAAACAATCAAAATGTTCATTTGGTCAGTAGGATATTGAAAATTTGGGGTATATGGTCACTAAGGAAGGAGTTTAGGTGGACCCTAAGAAATTTTAGGTACTGCAAGAATGGCCCAAACATCATACCTTGAAGGGAATTCATGGATTCTTGGGTCTTACAAGATATTACTGAAAATTTGTGAAACTTTATGGTAAAATCATAGCTTCCCTAAGAACCATGTTGAGGAAAATTTCTTTTATATGGATTGATTTGGCTAAGAAGGATTTTGTTAATTTGAATTATGTTATGACCACCACCCCTATTTTGTCAATGCCAATTTTTTCTAAACCCTTTCTCATTGCGAGTGATGCATTAAGCACGAGCATTGGGGTAATTTTAATGTAGGGGTGTCAACCATTGGCTTTCACTAGCAAGGCACTTTCTCCTCAAAATTTGAGCAAGTCCACTTATGAGAAGGACATGCTTATACTTTTACATGTGGTCACCCATTGGCATCCGTATCTAATTGGTTAACATTTTCATTAAAATTGACCATAAAAGTCTAAAATATTTTTTAGAGAAATGAGTGGATCATCCAAAACAATAAAAATGGATCTCCAAATTGTTGGGGTATGACTATGACATCTCTTATAATAAAGGTAAAGATAATGTGGTGGTCGATGCCTTGTATCATATTCATGAAGATTAGGCCATGTTATATGCTATCTCTACTCCTCTTTCGTAATGGATTCATCATTACAGACTCTTCTCGATACCCAATGAGCTATACAAAGGGCATAGGTGTGTGAAACAAGAATTATACTTGCTCGATATGGAAAAATTTCCCACTGCAAAATATTTTTATGATGAGGAGGATACTAAAGAAATAGTAACCATAGACCACTAGGTAAATCAAGACGACACCCGAGCAAATGTTTATGTACATGCTTTAGCAGGAGTATCCACACGCCAAATCATGAAGGTGATTGACCATTTCAAAGGAGGAAAGGTCATCAATTTGATTGACTGTGGAAACACACATAATTTTATTGATCCACGTGTCACCAAGCAAAGGAACTATTACATTACCACATGAAATTCCTTTGAAGTTATATTTGCTAATGGTGGTACCCTACCATGTAAATCAAAATATCGTAATATTAAACTCAAAATTGGGGACTATAATCTCAAGTTTGACATGTTTGACCTCCCCTTAGGAGGGTGTGATATGGTTTTATGAGTGCATTGGTTAGAAATATTAGGACCAATATTGTAGTATTTTATAGAATTATGGATGAAAGTTAGTCAGAATGGGTAGGAATATACCTTTCATGGCATAAAGATAAGAACAAATCAATTTATTTTTTATCATAATATGGAAAATTGTTGAAGAAATCTTCCCATGGCATGGTAGTTCAACTTTTTGCTATCACCACTCCTAAGCAAGGGGAGTCTAGACACCCACACTAATTATAGGGGATATTAAACCAGTATGCTCATGTCTTCTAGTAACCCAAGGAGCTTCCTCCTCAATGCTCACATGATCATGAAATATAAATTTTTCTTGGAACTCTACCTCCTAATGTTCATCCGTACTAGTATGCTTATGCTCAAAAAACTAAAATTGAGAAAATTGTGGAGGAAATTCAAGCTTCTATAATTATTCGTTATAGTGTTAGTCCCTTGTTAAGATCCTGCTATAAAATAAACTCAAATAACACACTCTCACACGATTTCTTGGAAATAAACTCACATAAACATCATATTAATATAACAAAAATTTGCATAAATGAACAATCTCACAATAATACAGAATCGTAAGCCTCTTCGAGGGGGCAACCTCCTTCAATACTTCATTATTTTGCAAAAAGATGGTTACATTGGTGCCTTTTCGGGTATTTAAGGAGTTTCCTTCCAAGGTTGGCTTACATGCAAAATGCCACCTGGATTACATGCATAATGCCACCCGAATTACATGCATAGTACCACTTTGAATTACATGCACAATGCCACTCGAATTACATGCATAATGCCACACGAATTACATGCACAATGCCACCTTACCTAACCTATCTACCATGTGTTACATAAAAAGGGTGCCATTTGTCATAGGCACTACCTAAGCTAAAACTTAGAACATTACAAAATATTAATCATGGGTACTACCCACGTTCACTAGGAATTATTACATCAGGGAAGTTATTACATTAAGGGTTAGGATGAGATCCTAACATCCCTATTCTTCACTAGTATTGTTAGTTAAAAATAAGCATGGAACTTGGTGGTTGTGTGTGGATTATCATGATATTAACAAAATTACTATTCAGGATATTTTACCTATTCCTATCATTGATGAACTATTGGATGAGTTGCATGGGAATCAATACTTTTCCAAGTTGGATTTACGGTACGGATCTCACCAAATCTGCATTAAAAATGAATATATTTCTAAAATAGCCTTTCGAAATCACAAAGGGCATTATTAATTTTTTCCTATGCCTTTGGGTTGACCAATGCACCTTCCACCTTTCATATTTTGATGAATTCTGTTTTTGGCCCTCATCTTCACAAATTCATTCTAGTATTCTTTGATTACATACAAATCTATAGTCGCACATGGTAGGATCATCTTCACCACTTAGATGAAGATCTAAAACTTTTTTCTGACCATCAAGTTTATATAAAACAATCAAAATGTTCATTTGGTCAGTAGGATATTGAAAATTTGGGGTATATGGTCACTAAGGAAGGAGTTTAGGTGGACCCTAAGAAATTTTAGGTAGTGCAAGAATGGCCCAAACATCATACCTTGAAGGGACTTCATGGATTCTTGGGTCTTACAAGATATTACTAAAAATTTGTGAAACTTTATGGTAAAATCATAGCTTCCCTAAGAACCATATTGAGGAAAATTTCTTTTATATGGATTGATTTGGCAAAGAAGGATTTTGTTAATTTGAATTATGTTATGACCACCATCCCTATTTTGACAATGCCAATTTTTTCTAAACCCTTTCTCATTGTGAGTGATGCATTAAGCACGAGCATTGGGGTAATTTTAATGTAGGGGTGTCAACCATTGTCTTTCACTAGCAAGGTACTTTCTCCTCAAAATTTGAGCAAGTCCACTTATGATAAGGACATGCATATACTTTTACATGTGGTCACCCATTGGCATCTGTATCTGATTGGTTCACATTTTCATTAAAATTGACCATATAAGTCTAAAATATTCTTTAGAAAAATGAGGGGATCATCCAAAACAATAAAAATGGATCTCCAAATCGTTGGGGTATGACTATGACATCTCTTATAAGAAAGGTAAAGATAATGTGGTTGTCGATGCCTTGTATCATCTTCATGAAGATTAGGCCATGTTACATGCTATATCTACTCCTCTTTCGTAATGGATTCATCATTATAGACTCTTCTCGATACCCAATGAGCTATACAAAGGGCATAGGTGTGTGAAACAAGAATTATAATTGCTCGATATGCACAAATTTCCCACTGCAAAATATTTATATGATGAGGAGGATACTCAAGAAATAGTAACCATAGACCACTAGGTAAATCAAGATGACACCCAAGCAAATGTTTATGTACATGGTTTAGCAGGAGTATCCATACGCCAAACCATGAAGGTGATTGACCATTTCAATGGAGAAAAGGTCATCAATTTGATTGACTCTGGAAACACACATAATTTTATTGATCCACGTGTCACCAAGCAAAGGAACTATTACATTACCACATGAAATTCCAATGAAGTTATATTTGCCAATGGTGGCACCCTACCATGTAAATCACAATATCGTAATATTAAACTCAAAATTGGGGACTATAATATCAAGTTTGACATGTTTGACCTCCCCTTAGGAGGATGTGATATGGTTTTATGAGTGCAATGGTTTGGAATATTAGGACCAATCCTATAGGATTTTATAGAATTATGAATGAAAGTTAGTCAGGACAGGTAGGAATATACCTTTCATGGCACAAAGATAGGAACAAATCAGTTTATTTTTTATCATAATATGGAAAATTGTTGAAGAAATATTCCCATGGCATGGTAGCTCAACTTTTTTCTATCAACACTCCTAAGAAAGGGGAGTCTAGACACCCACAATAATTATAGGGGATACTAAACAAGTATGCTCATGTCTTTTAGTAACCCAAGGGGCTTCCTCATCAATGCTCACATGATCATGAAATATAAATTTTTCTTGGAACTCTACCTCCTAATGTTCATCTGTACTAGTATGCTTATGCTCAAAAAACTAAAATTGAGAAATTTGTGAAGGAACTTAAAGCTTCTATAATTATTCGTTATAGTGTTAGTCCCTATTCTTCACTAGTATTGTTAGTTAAAAATAAGTATGGAACTTGGTGGTTGTGTGTGGATTATCATGATATTAACAAAATTACTATTCAAGATATTTTTACCTATTCCTATGATTGATGAACTATTGGATGAGTTGCATTGGAATCAATACTTTTCCAAGTTGGATTTACGTATGGATATCACCAAATCTGCATTAAAAATGAATATATTTCTAAAATAGCCTTTGGGTTGACCAATGCACCTTCCACCTTTCAGATTTTGATGAATTCTATTTTTGGCCCTCATATTCGCAAATTCATTCTAGTCTTCTTTGATTACATACTACTCTATAGTCACACATGGTAGGATCATCTTCACCACTTATACGAAGCTCTAAAACTTTTTTCTAACCATCATCTTTATATAAAACAATCAAAATGTTCATTTGGTCTGTAAGATATTGAAAATTTGTGGTATATGGTCACTAAGGAAGGTGTTTAGGTGGACCCTAAGAAATTTTAGGTAGTGCAAGAATGGCCCAAACATCATACCTTGAAGGGACTTCTTGGATTCTTGGGTCTTACAAGATATTACTAAAAAATTGTGAAAATTTATAGTAAAATTATAGCTTCCCTAAGAACCATGTTGAGGAAAATTTCTTTTATATGGATTGATTTGGCTAAGAAGGATTTCGTTAATTTGCATTATGTTATGACCACCACCCCTATTTTGACAATGCCAATTTTTTCTAAACCCTTTCTCATTATGAGTGATGCATTAAGCACGATCATTGGGGTAATTTTAATGTAGGGGTGTCAACCATTGGCTTTCACTAGCAAGGCACTTTCTCCTCAAAATTTGAGCAAGTCCACTTATGATAAGGACATGCTTATACTTTTACATGTGGTGACCCATTGGCATCCGTATCTGATTGGTTCACATTTTCATTAAAATTGACCATAAAAGTCTAAAATATTTTTTACAAAATTTAGGGGATCATCCAAAACAATAAAAGTGGATCTCCAAATCGTTGGGGTATGACTATGACATCTCTTATAAGAAAGGTAAAGATAATGTGGTGGTCAATGCCTTGTATCATCTTCATGAAGATTAGGCCATGTTCCATGCTATCTCTACTCCTCTTTCGCAATGGATTCATCATTATAGACTCTTCTCGATACCCAATGAGCTATACAAAGGGCATAGGTGTGTGAAACAAGAATTATAATTGCTCGATATGGAAAAATTTCCCACTGCAAAATATTTTTATGATGAGGAGGATACTGAAGAAATAGTAATCATAGACCACTACGTAAATCAAGATGACACCCAAGCAAATGTTTATGTACATGCTTTAGCAGGAGTATCCACACGCCAAACCATGAAGGTGATTGACCATTTCAATGGAGAAAAGGTCATCAATTTGATTGACTATGGAAACACACATAATTTTATTGATCCACGTGTCACCAAGCAAAGAAACTATTACATTACCACATGAAATTCCTTTGAAGTTATATTTGCTAATGGTGGCACCCTACCATGTAAATCACAATATCGTAATATTAAACTCAAAATTGGGGACTATAATATCAAGTTTGACATGTTTGACCTCCCCTTAGGAGGATGTGATATGGTTTTATGAGTGCAATGGTTTGGAATATTAGGACCAATCCTATAGGATTTTATAGAATTATGAATGAAAGTTAGTCAGGACAGGTAGGAATATACCTTTCATGGCACAAAGATAGGAACAAATTAGTTTATTTTTTATCATAATATGGAAAATTGTTGAAGAAATATTCCCATGGCATGGTAGCTCAACTTTTTTCTATCAACACTCCTAAGAAAGGGGAGTCTAGACACCCACAATAATTATAGGGGATACTAAACAAGTATGCTCATGTCTTTTAGTAACCCAAGGGGCTTCCTCATCAATGCTCACATGATCATGAAATATAATTTTTTCTTGGAACTCTACCTCCTAATGTTCATCTGTACTAGTATGCTTATGCTCAAAAAACTAAAATTGAGAAATTTGTGAAGGAACTTAAAGCTTCTATAATTATTCGTTATAGTGTTAGTCCCTATTCTTCACTAGTATTGTTAGTTAAAAATAAGTATGGAACTTGGTGGTTGTGTGTGGATTATCATGATATTAACAAAATTACTATTCAGGATATTTTTACCTATTCCTATGATTGATGAACTATTGGATGAGTTGCATTGGAATCAATACTTTTCCAAGTTGGATTTACGTATGGATATCACCAAATCTGCATTAAAAATGAATATATTTCTAAAATAGCCTTTGGGTTGACCAATGCACCTTCCACCTTTCAGATTTTGATGAATTCTATTTTTGGCCCTCATATTCACAAATTCATTCTAGTCTTCTTTGATTACATACTAATCTATAGTCACACATGGTAGGATCATATTCACCACTTATACGAAGCTCTAAAACTTTTTTCTAACCATCATCTTTATATAAAACAATCAAAATGTTCATTTGGTCTGTAATATATTGAAAATTTGTGGTATATGGTCACTAAGGAAGGAGTTTAGGTGGACCCTAAGAAATTTTAGGTAGTGCAAGAATGGCCCAAACATCATACCTTGAAGGGACTTCATGGATTCTTGGGTCTTACAAGATATTATTAAAAATTTGTGAAAATTTATGGTAAAATTATAGCTTCCCTAAGAACCATGTTGAGGAAAATTTCTTTTATATGGATTGATTTGGCTAAGAAGGATTTCGTTAATTTGTATTATGTTATGACCACCACCCCTATTTTTACAATGCCAATTTTTTCTAAACCCTTTCTCATTATGAGTGATGCATTAAGCACCATCATTGGGGTAATTTTAATGTAGGGGTGTCAACCATTGGCTTTCACTAGCAAGGCACTTTCTCCTCAAAATTTGAGCAAGTCCACTTATGATAAGGACATGCTTATACTTTTACATGTGGTCGCCCATTGGCATCCGTATCTGATTGGTTCACATTTTCATTAAAATTGACCATAAAAGTCTAAAATATTTTTTACAAAATTTAGGGGATCATCCAAAACAATAAAAGTGGATCTCCAAATCGTTGGGGTATGACTATGACATCTCTTATAAGAAAGGTAAAGATAATGTGGTGGTAAATGCCTTGTATCATCTTCATGAATATTAGGCCATGTTCCATGCTATCTCTACTCCTCTTTCGCAATGGATTCATCATTATAGACTCTTCTCGATACCCAATGAGCTATACAAAGGGCATAGGTGTGTGAAACAAGAATTATAATTGCTCGATATGGAAAAATTTCCCACTGCAAAATATTTTTATGATGAGGAGGATACTGAAGAAATAGTAATCATAGACCACTACGTAAATCAAGATGACACCCAAGCAAATGTTTATGTACATGCTTTAGCAGGAGTATCCACACGCCAAACCATGAAGGTGATTGACCATTTCAATGGATAAAAGGTCATCAATTTGATTGACTCTGGAAACACACATAATTTTATTGATCCACGTGTCACCAAGCAAAGGAACTATTACATTACCACATGAAATTCCTTTGAAGTTATATTTGCTAATGGTGGCACCCTACCATGTAAATCACAATATCGTAATATTAAACTCAAAATTGGGGACTATAATATCAAGTTTGACATGTTTGACCTCCCCTTAGGAGGATGTGATATGGTTTTATGAGGGCAATGGTTTGGAATATTAGGACCAATCCTATAGGATTTTATAGAATTATGAATGAAAGTTAGTCAGGACAGGTAGGAATATACCTTTCATGGCACAAAGATAGGAACAAATCAGTTTATTTTTTATCATAATATGGAAAATTGTTGAAGAAATATTCCCATGGCATGGTAGCTCAACTTTTTTCTATCAACACTCCTAAGAAAGGGGAGTCTAGACACCAAAAATAATTATAGGGGATACTAAACAAGTATGCTCATGTCTTTTAGTAACCCAAGGGGCTTCCTCATCAATGCTCACATGATCATGAAATATAAATTTTTCTTGGAACTCTACCTCCTAATGTTCATCTGTACTAGTATGCTTATGCTCAAAAAACTAAAATTGAGAAATTTGTGGAGGAACTTAAAGCTTCTATAATTATTCGTTATAGTGTTAGTCCCTATTCTTCACTAGTATTGTTAGTTAAAAATAAGTATGGAACTTGGTGGTTGTGTGTGGATTATCATGATATTAACAAAATTACTATTCAGGATATTTTTACCTATTCCTATCATTGATGAACTATTGGATGAGTTGCATGGGAATCAATACTTTTCCAAGTTGGATTTACGGTATGGATATCACCAAATCTGCATTAAAAATGAATATATTTCTAAAATAGCCTTTCGAAATCACAAAGGGTATTATGAATTTTTTCCTATGCCTTTGGGTTGACCAATGCACCTTCCACCTTTCAGATTTTTATGAATTCTTTTTTTGGCCCTCATCTTCACAAATTCATTCTAGTCTTCTTTGATTACATACTAATCTATAGTCGCACATGGTAGGATCATCTTCACCACTTAGACGAAGCTCTAAAACCTTTTTCTGACAATCATCTTTATATAAAACAATCAAAATGTTCATTTGGTCAGTAGGATATTAAAAATTTGGGGTATATGGTCACTATGGAAGGAGTTTAGGTGGACCCTAAAAAATTTTAGGTAGTGCAAGAATGGCCCAAACATCATACCTTGAAGGGAATTCATGGATTCTTGGGTCTTACAAGATATTACTAAAAATTTGTGAAACTTTATGGTAAATCATAGCTTCCCTAAGAACCATGTTGAGGAAAATTTCTTTTATATGGATTGATTTGTCTAAGAAGGATTTTGTTAATTTGAATTATGTTATGACCACCACCCCTATTTTGGCAATGCCAATTTTTTCTAAACCCTTTCTCATTGCGAGTGATGCATTAAGCACGAGCATTGGGGTAATTTTAATGTAGGGGTGTCAACCATTGGCTTTCACTAGCAAGGCACTTTCTCCTCAAAATTTGAGCAAGTCCACTTATGAGAAGGACATGCTTATACTTTTACATGTGGTTACATGTGGTCACCCATTGGCATCCGTATCTGATTGGTTAACATTTTCATTAAAATTGACCATAAAAGTCTAAAATATTTTTTAGAGAAATGAGTGGATCATCCAAAACAATAAAAATGGATCTCCAAATTGTTGGGGTATGATTATGACATCTCTTATAATAAAGGTAAATATAAAGTGGTGGTCGATGCATTGTATCATCTTCATGAATATTAGGCCATGTTATATGCTATCTCTACTCCTCTTTCGTAATGGATTCATCATTAAAAACTCTTCTCGATAACCAATGAGCTATACAAAGGGCATAGGTGTGTGAAACAAGAATTATACTTGCTCGATATGGAAAAATTTCCCACTGCAAAATATTTTTTTGATGAGGAGGATACTGAAGAAATAGTAACCATAGACCACTAGGTAAATCAAGATGACACCCAAGCAAATGTTTATGTACATCCTTTAGTGGGAGTATCCACACGGCAAACCATGAAGGTGATTGACCATTTCAAGGGAGAAAAGGTCATCAATTTGATTGACTCTGGAAACACACATAAGTTTATTGATCCACGTGTCACCAAGCAAAGGAACTATTACATTACCACATGAAATTCCTTTGAATTTATATTTGCTAATCGTGGTACCCTACCATGTAAATCAAAATATCGTAATATTAAACTCAAAATTGGGGACTATAATCTCAACTTTGACATGTTTGACCTCCCCTTAGGAGGGTGTGATATGGTTTTATGAGTGCAATGGTTAGGAATATTAGGACCAATCTTGTAGGATTTTATAGAATTATGGATGAAATTTAGTCAGGATGGGTAGGAATATACCTTTCATGGCACAAAGATAGGAACAAATCAGTTTATTTTTTATCATAATATGGAAATTTTTTGAAGAAATCTTCCCATGGCATGGTAGTTCAACTTTTTTCTATCACCACTCCTAAGCAAGGGGAGTCTAGACACCCACACTAATTATAGGGAATATTAAACCAGTATGCTCATGTATTCTAGTAACCCAAGGAGCTTCCTCCTCAATGCTCACATGATCATGAAATATAAATTTTTCTTGGAACTCTACCTCCTAATGTTCATCCGTACTAGTATGCTTATGCTCAAAAAAATAAAATTGAGAAAATTGTGGAGGAAATTCAAGCTTCTATAATTATTCATTATAGTGTTAGTCCCTATTCTTCACTAATATTGTTAGTTAAAAATAAGTATGGAACTTGGTGGTTGTGTGTGGATTATCATGATATTAACAAAATTACTATTCAGGATATTTTTCCTATTCCTATTCCTATCATTGATGAACTGTTGGATGAGTTGCATGGGAATCAATACTTTTCCAAGTTGTATTTACGGTACAGATATCACCAAATCTGCATTAAAAATGAATATATTTCTAAAATAGTCTTTCGAAATCACAAAGGGTATTATGAATTTTTTCCTATGCCTTTGGGTTTACCAATGCACCTTCCACCTTTCAGATTTTTATGAATTCTGTTTTTGGCCCTCATATTCACAAATTCATTCTAGTCTTCCTTGATTACATACTAATCTATAGTCGCACATGGTAGGATAATCTTCACCTCTTAGATGAAAATCTAAAACTTTTTTCTGACCATCAGGTTTATATAAAACAATCAAAATATTCATTTGGTCAGTAGGATATTGAAAAATTGGGGTATATGGTCACTAAGGAAGGAGTTTAGGTGGACCCTAAGAAATTTTAGGTAGTGCAAGAATGGCATAAACATCATACCTTGAAGGGACTTCATGGATTCTTGGGTCTTACAAGATATTACTAAAAATTTGTGAAACTTTATGGTAAAATCATAGCTTCCCTAAGAACCATATTGAGGAAAATTTCTTTTATATGGATTGATTTGGCAAAGAAGGATTTTGTTAATTTGAATTATGTTATGACCACCACCCCTATTTTGACAATGCCAATTTTTTATAAACCCTTTCTCATTGTGAGTGATGCATTAAGCACGAGCATTGGGGTAATTTTAATGTAGGGGTGTCAACCATTGGCTTACACTAGCAAGGTACTTTCTCCTCAAAATTTAAGTAAGTCCATTTATGATAAGGACATGCTTATACTTTTACTTGTGGTCACCCATTGGCATCTGTATCTGATTGGTTCACATTTTCATTAAAATTGACCATAAAAGTCAAAAATATTCTTTAGAAAAATGAGGGGATCATCCAAAACAATAAAAATGGATCTCCAAATCGTTGGGGTATGACTATGACATCTCTTATAAGAAAGGTAAAGATAATGTGGTGGTCGATGCCTTGTATCATCTACTCCATTAGGCCATGTTACATGCTATCTCTACTCCACTTTCACAATGGATTCATCATTATAGACTCTTCTCGATACCCAATGAGCTATACAAAGGGCATAGGTGTGTGAAACAAGAATTATAATTGCTTGATATGGACAAATTTCCCACTGCAAAATATTTTTATGATGAGGAGGATACTGAAGAAATAGTAACCATAGACCACTAGGTAAATCAAGACGACACCAAAGCAAATGTTTATGTACATGCTTTAGCAGGAGTATCCACACTCCAAACCATGAAGGTGATTGACCATTTCAAGGGAGAAAAGGTCATCAATTTGATTGACTCTGGAAACACACATAATTTTATTGATCCACGTGTCACCAAGCAAAGGAACTATTACATTACCACATGAAATTCCTTTGAAGTTATGTTTTCTAATGGTGGCACCCTACCATGTAAATCAAAATATCATAATATTAAACTCAAAATTGGGGACTATCATATCAAGTTTGACATGTTTGAACTCCCCTTAGGAGGATGTGATATGGTTTTATGAGTGCAATGGTTAGGAATATTAGGAACAATCCTGTAGGATTTTATAGAATTATGGATGAAAGTTAGTCAGGATGGGTAGGAATATACCTTTCATGGCACAAAGATAGGAACAAATTAGTTTATTTTTTATCATAATATGGAAAATTGTTGAAGAAATATTCCCGTGGCATGGTAGCTCAACTTTTTTCTATCACCACTCCTAAGAAAGGGGAGTCTAGACACCCACACTAATTATAGGGGATACTAAACAAGTATGCTCATGTATTTTAGTAACACAAGGGGCTTCCTCATCAATTCTCACATGATCATGAAATATAAAATTTTCTTGGAACTCTAGCTGCTAATGTTCATCCGTACTAGTATGCTTATGCTCAAAAAACTAAAATTGAGAAATTTGTGGAGGAACTTAAAGCTTCTATAATTATTCGTTATAGTGTTAGTCCCTATTCTTCACTAGTATTGTTAGTTAAAAATAAGTATGGAACTTGGTGGTTGTGTGTGGATTATCATGATATTAACAAAATTACTATTCAGGATATTTTTACCTATTCCTATCATTGATGAACTATTGGATGAGTTGCATGGGAATCAATACTTTTCCAAGTTGGATTTACGGTACGGATATCACCAAATCTACACTAAAAATGAATATATTTCTAAAATAGCCTTTCGAAATCACAAAGGGTATTATAAATTTTTTCCTATGCCTTTCGGTTGACCAATGCACCTTACACCTTTTAGATTTTGATGAATTCTGTTTTTGGCCCTCATCTTCGTAAATTCATTCTAGTCTTCTTTGATTACATACTAATCTATAGTCACACATGGTAGGATCATCTTCACCACTTAGATTTTCTGACCATCAGCTTTATATAAAACAATCAAAATGTTCATTTGGTCAGTAGGATATTGAAAATTTGGGGTATATAGTCACTAAGGAAGGAGTTTAGGTGGACCCTAAGAAATTTTAGGTAGTGCAAGAATGGCCCAAACATCATACCTTAAAGGGACTTCATGGATTCTTGGGTCTTACAAGATATTACTGAAAATTTGTGAAAATTTATGGTAAAATCGTAGCTTCCCTAAGAACCATGTTGAGGAAAATTTCTTTTATATGGACTGATTTGGCTAAGAAGGATTTTGTTAATTTGAATTATGTTATGACCACCACCCCTATTTTGGCAATGCCAATTTTTTCTAAACCCTTTCTCATTGCGAGTGATGCATTAAGCATGAGCATTGGGGTTATTTTAATGTAGGGGTGTCAACCATTGGCTTTCACTAGCAAGGCACTTTCTCCTCAAAATTTGAGCAAGTCCACTTATGAGAAGGACATGCTTATACTTTTATATGTGGTCACCCATTGGCATCCGTATATGATTGGTTGACATTTTCATTAAAATTTACCATAAAAGTCTAAAATATTTTTTAGAAAAATGAGTGAATCATCCAAAACAATAAAAATGGATCTCCAAATTGTTGGGTTATGACTATGACATATCTTATAAGAAAGGTAAATATAATGTGGTGGTCGATGCCTTGTATCATCTTCATGAATATTAGGCCATGTTACATGCTATCTCTACTCATCTTTCGTAATGGATTCATCAGTATAGACTCTTCTCGATACCCAATGAGCTATACAAAGGGCATAGGTGTGTGAAACAAGAATTATACTTGCTCGATATGGACAAATTTTCCACTGCAAAATATTTTTATGATGAGGAGGATACTCAAGAAATAGTAACCATAGACCACTAGGTAAATCAAGATGACACCCAAGCAAATGTTTATGTACATGCTTTAGCAGGAGTATCCTCACCCCAAACCATGAAGGTTATTGACCATTTCAAGGGAGAAAAGGTCATCAATTTGATTGACTCTGGAAACACACATAATTTTATTGATCCACGTGTCACCAAGCAAAGGAACTATTACATTACCACATGAAATTACTTTGAAGTTATATTTGCTAATGGTGGCACCCTACCATGTAAATCAAAATATCGTAATATTAAACTCAAAATTGGGGACTATAATCTCAAGTTTGAAATGTTTGACCTACCCTTATGAGGGTGTGATATGGTTTTATGAGTGCAATGGTTAGGAATATTAGGACCAATCCCGTAGGATTTTATAGAATTATGGATGAATTTTAGTCAGGATGGGTAGGAAAATACCTTTCATGGCACAAAGATAGGAACAAATCAGTTTATTTTTTATCATAATATGGAAATTTTTTGAAGAAATCTTCCCATGGAATGGTAGCACAACTTTTTTCTATCACCACTCCTAAGCAAGGGGATTCTAGACACCCACACTAATTATAGAGGATATTAAACAAGTATGCTCATGTATTTTAGTAACCCAAGGGGCTTCCTCATTAATGCTCACATGATCATGAAATATAAAATTTTCTTGGAACTCTACCTCCTAATGTTCATCCGTACTAGTATGCTTATGCTCAAAAAACTAAAATTAAGAAAATTGTGGAGGAACTTAAATCTTCTATAATTATTCATTATAGTGTTAGTCCCTATTCTTCACTAGTATTGTTAGTTAAAAATAAGTATGCAACTTGGTGGTTGTGTGTGGATTATCATGATATTAACAAAATTACTATTCAGGATATTTTGCCTATTCCTATGATTGATGAACTATTGGATGAGTTGCATGGGAATCAATACTTTTCCAAGTTGGATTTACGGTACGGATATCACCAAATCTGCATTAAAAATGAATATATTTCTAAAATAGCCTTTCGAAATCACAAAGGGTATTATGAATTTTTTCCTATGCCTTTGGGTTGACCAATGCACCTTCCACATTTCAGATTTTGATGAATTCTATTTTTGGCCCTCATCTTCGCAAATTCATTCTAGTCTTCCTTGATGACATACTAATCTATAGTAACACATGGTAGGATCATATTCACCACTTAGATGAAGCTCTGAAACTTTTTTTTGACCATCAGCTTTATATAAAACAATCAAAATGTTCATTTGGTCTGTAGGATATTGAAAATTTGGGGTATATAGTCACTAAGGAAGGAGTTTATGTTGACCCTAAGAAATTTTAGGTAGTGCAAGAATGGACCAAAAATCATACCTTGAAGGGACTTCATGGATTCTTGTGTCTTACAAGATATTACCGAAAATTTGTGAAACATTATGGTAAAATCATAGCTTCCCTAAGAACCATGTTGAGGAAAATTTCTTTTATATGGGTTGATTTGGCTAAGAAGGATTTTGTTATTTTGAATTATGTTATGACCACCACCGCTATTTTAGCAATGCCAATTTTTTCTAAACCCTTTCTCATTGCGAGTGATGCATTAAGCACGAGCATTGGGGTAATTTTAATGTAGGGGTGTCAACCATTGGCTTTCACTAGCAAGGTACTTTCTCCTCAAAATTTGAGCAAGTCCACTTATGAGAAGGACATGCTTCTACCTTTACATGTGTTCACCCATTAGCATCCGTATCTGATTGGTTCACATTTTCATTAAAATTGACCATAAAAGTCTAAAATATTTTTTAGAGAAATGAGTGGATCATCCAAAACAATAAAAATGGATCTAAAAATTGTTGGGGTATGACTATGACATATCTTATAGTAAAGGTAAATATAATGTGGTGGTCGATGCCTTGTATCATCTTCATGAAGATTAGGCCATGTTATATGCTATCTCTACTCTTTCGCAATGGATTCATCATTACAAATTCTTCTCGATACCCAATGAGCTATACGAAGGGCATAGGTGTGTGAAACAAGAATTATACTTGCTCGATATGGACAAATTTCCCACTGCAAAATATTTTTATGATGAGGAGCATAATCAATCAATAGTAACCATAGACCACTAGGTAAATCAAGATGACACCCAAGCAAATGTTTATGTACATCCTTTAGCAGGAGTATCCACACACCAAACCATGAAGGTGATTGACCATTTCAAGGAAGAAAAGGTCATCAATTTGATTGACTCTGGAAACACACCTAATTTTATTGATCCATGTGTCACCAAGCAAAGGAAATATTACATTACCACATGAAATTCCTTTGAATTTATATTTTCTAATGGTGGCACCCTACCATGTAAATCAAAATATCGTAATATTAAACTCAAAATTGGGGACTATAATATCAAGTTTGACATGTTTGACCTCCCATTAGGAGGGTGTGATATGCTTTTATGAGTGCTATGGTTAGGCATATTAGGACCAATATTGTAGGATTTTATAGAATTATGGATGAAAGTTAGTCAGGATGGGTAGGAATATACCTTTCATGGCACAAAGATAGGAACAAATCTGTTTATTTTTTATCATAATATGGAAAATTGTTGAAGAAATCTTCCCATGGCATGGTAGCTCAACTTTTTTATATCACCACTCCTAAGCAAGGGGATTCTAGACACCCACACTAATTATAGGGGATATTAAACAGGAATTCTCATGTCTTCTAGTAACCCAAGGAGCTTCCTCCTCAATACTCACATGATCATGAAATATAAATTTTTCTTGGAACTCTACCTCCTAATCTTCATCCGTACTAGTATGCTTATGCTCAAAAAACTAAAATTGAGAAAATTGTGGAGGAACTTCAAGCTTCTATAATTATTCGTTATAGTGTTAGTCCCTATTCTTCACTAGTATTTTTAGTTAAAAATAAGTATGGAACTTGGTGGTTGTGTGTGGATTATCATGATATTAACAAAATTACTATTCAGGATATTTTACCTATTCCTATGATTGATGAACTATTGGATGAGTTGCATGGGAATCAATACTTTTCCAAGTTGGATTTACTGTACGGATATCACCAAATCTGCATTAAAAATGAATATATTTCTAAAATAACCTTTCGAACTCACAAAGGGTATTATGAATTTTTTCCTATGCCTTTGGGTTGACCAATGCATCTTCCACCTTTCAGATTTTGATGAATTCTATTTTTGGCCCTCATCTTCGCAAATTCTTTCTAGTCTTCTTTGATGACATACTAATCTATAGTCACACATGGTAGGATCATCTTCACCACTTAGATGAATCTCTAAAACTTTTTTCTGACCATCAACTTTATATAAAACAATCAAAATGTTCATTTGGTCATTAGGATATTGAAAATTTGGGGTATATAGTCACTAAGGAAGGAGTTTAGGTGGACCCTAAGAAATTTTAGGTAGTGCAAGAATGGCCCAAACATCATACCTTGAAGGGACCTCATGGATTCTTGTGTCTTACAAGATATTACTAAAAATTTGTGAAACTTTATGGTAAAATCATAGCTTCCCTAAGAACCATGTTGAGGAAAATTTCTTTTATACGGATTGATTTGGCTACGAAGGATTTTGTTAATTTGAATTATGTTATGACCACCACCCCTATTTTGGTAATGCCAAGTATTTATAAACCCTTTCTCATTGCAAGTGATGCATTAAGCATGAACATTGGGGTTATTTTAATGTTGGGGTGTCAACCATTGGTTTTCACCAGCAAGGCACTTTCTCCTCAAAATTTGAGCAAGTCCACTTATGAGAAGGACATGCTTATACCTTTTTATGTGGTCACCCATTGGCATCCGTATCTGATTGGTTCAAATTTTCATTAAAATTGACCATAATGTTGGCAATTTTGGGTACCTTGGGTACATTGTCTTTGTTCATGTGTAGATGTTGTCATTGATGTCAAGAATGTCTTGAAGCAATTTGGTTTGATGTCAAAGAATGTGTCTTGATGAATGTTTCAGCGTGGATAGTGAGTTTCCAAGAAGATCAGGGTTGCCCAGTTGCAAAAGATCAAGAAAAAGACAAGTAAGAAAAAGTATGCAGGCGGTTGGAAAAACTATCGTGATTTCGTGACATGTTTTAGGAGAGAGAAAGCACTGGCAAAACTATCGCGATTTCATGACATGTTTGAGGAGAGAGAAAGTTCGGGGAAAAGTGTCACAATTTTGCGACATGCTGGTAGGCAGAGACGAAGCAAGAAAAATTGTCGCTATTTCGTGACATGTTGGTAGAGAAGAAGAGCAAGATGAAAAGTGTCACGATTTTGCGACATGTTGCATTTTTCGTGACTTAGAAAGTGTAGGAAGGTAGAGAAGGAAAAGTGTCACGATTTCATGACATTCTGCAAAGTAAGTTGTACGGACGAAAAAGTGTCACAATTTCATGACATGTTGTAGAAGAGAGAGTCCGTAGTGTGAGCTATCGTGATTTTGCGACAAGATCGAAGAGAGAGAAAGTTATTCAGGAACTATCATGATTTTGTGACATGATGCAAAGTTCCAAGTGAGGACTGTCACATTTTCACAACATGCTACAGAGGTCAAGTTGAGGACTGTAATGATTTCGTGACATGCTAAAAAATATCAAAATGAGAAGCATCGCGATTTTGCGACAGGCAGTGGAGAAAGCGTACGAATGCCAAAAGTGTCACGATTTTGCGACAGGTAGTGGAGAAAGCGTACGAAAGCCAGAAGTGTCATGATTTCATGATAGGTTGCAGGAAAAGCTTTCGAAAGCTGAAAGCATCATGATTTCATGATAGGATGAAAGAAAAATGTACGGATGCAGAAAGTGTCATGATTTCGTGACAGGCAGAAGTGAAGAAGCCAACAGGATGAATATGTCATGATTTTACAACATGTCATAGTTTCGTGACCAGAAGGCAAGTGTAGACTCTAGCGTAGGAAGATGTCACGATTTCGTGACATGTCACGGTTTCACGACTCTAAGAGGAGAGAGACTATACGACATCAATAATGTCATGATTTTGTGACAAAAGCTGAGAGGAAGGCCATGAAGACTAAAGTGTCACGATTTCGTGATAGAAGTGAGATGACGTCAGCAAGAGGCAAAGGTGTCACGATTTCATGACAGAAGCATAAAGGAAGTCGACAAAGGCCAAGGTGTCACGATTTTGTGACAGCAGGCTATAGAAGGTGTACGACTATAAAAGTGTCGCGATATCGCAACATGTAGTTTCGCAAAAAAAGCTACAAAATAGCAAAGGCAGTTGAAGCTGACAGAGTTAAACTTGAGCCGACGAAGTGTAGGGTTGTGTAGCAGACATTTTTTTAGGGATATACAACCGACTAAGATCAAGAATCTAATCTTGAGATTGTCAGTATAAAAGGAGGGTTGTTCGAAGAGTTTTATCATCTAATGCGAGTATCGAACTTGCATAAGTAAAGTTCATGGTGCACAGATATCGAGTCATATTGATTCAAGTGAAGTGTGCGAGATGCAACCATAATAGCCCAGATAGAGCATAAGTGGCGAGTTGATGCATAGAATGAGGAGTTCAATCGTAGAGTGTTGAAGTGCTGCTGTATTTGTGAAGACAGTGCAAAGGTTCAGGTGGGGATTTGAGAGCAGGTTTTGGACAAGTCATTGAGAGGGCTTGTTGGACAGCATTGACCAAGCTTTTGTTAAAGCTTGTGGAGTTGTTTGGGCAGGTTCTAAGTGAGAACTTGCAAAGTAGATCTGAAACAAGTCTTGAAGACTTGGGTGAAGATCAAGCTAGCATTAGTGCAAGCTGGTGAACCATTTTTGTGAACCAAATTTGAGGACCAGTTGAGGACAGATATTGATGAAGAGTTGAGGACATATTTGTGCCTGACCGAAGGACTGTGTTTGGTGCAAATTTGAGGACCAACTTTGAGGTGATAGAGTTGAGGATAAATGTCTCTAGCCAGAGTAGGGAAGACAGGTGTCTTCTGTGGATAGAGATCCATTTGCTAAGGGTAGCGAAGGCAAAGGTCTTCTAGAGGATCACCAACCAGAGCAGAGTTAAGGGAAGGTATCTCCTTTGAGTAGTGGCTCATAAACATTGTAATTGGGAAGGTTTCCCAAAGAACTGTGATATAACTTTTAGAGAAAAGTTTTATCTATGGAGTAGCCCACTTTGGGTGAACCACATAAATTGTTGTGTAACTTTGTGGATGATTTTGTGCATTGTTTTGATATTGCTTTGGATATATTGCTTTATTGTTTTGAAGTATAAATGAAAAAGTAAAAAGAGGTCTTATACTGTTCACCCCCCCTCTTAGTATAAGCTTGTGTTCTTCAATTGGTATCAGAGCCGATGCCTTCGAAAAGTTTAACAGCTTGAAGGAAGATCTTACAAGAACACAAATGGCAAGGAAAGGCAAAAGAAAAACCATAAGACACAAGAAGAAGAAAAATCACATGGTCATGAAAGAAAATGAAGATGAACTCAATGTTGCTATTTTGGGAATGGAAATAGATTCAAAAGATGAATCAAACAGTGGAGAACAAGCCATATTAATAAAGTTTTGCACCAGATGTGGAAATATCGGTCACTTTGCAGCTGATTTATCACAAGGAAGAGAATGTTTTGTTTGTGGTCAACTCGGTCATAATGAACATCAGTGCCATGGGTTTAGTAGCAGTGAAGATGAAGATGATCCGTTCAAAATTGGTGAAGAAACAAATTCAGAACAGGAATGTGATGAAGAAGGAAGTGATGCAAAAGCAAATTGGAAACATAAACTAATTTTAGCTTTGAGTAAAAAGGTTGAGGATGCAGAAGATATAATCACCAATTTGAAAGTACAAACAGAAGATTACAAGAAATTTTTTGAAGATCTCGAAATGCAATTAACCAGGAAAATAGAGTATTGCAGTAAGCTAGAAAAAGAAATTAACGGTTTAAGAATGCAGATAGAAGAAATGAGGAATAAAGTCGATATATGCAGCAAACATGAAAAGGAATCTAACAAAGCTATTAGCAATTTGAAGATGCAAATAGAAGAGTCCAAAAGGAGTGAAGAAACTCTCAGGTCTCAAATCAATGAGAGAGAGACTGTTTGCTACAAACAAGAAAAAGAGATTGTTTCTTTGAAGAACCAACTAGAAGAGGCCAATACAAATATTAAAATCAAAGATGATCTTACAGAAAGTCTTGACTTCTCTATGACTAAGACACAAGAACTCAAGGATGAGTTAGAATCTAAGATTTTTCAGTATAATGAGTTGGAACAAAAAATGGCTTCTTTGGAAGTGGAAACTAAAGAGTACAAGGATAAGTCAGTACGAGTTTCAAGATAGCTCCAAAAAGGTTAAGTCTCTCATCAAAGGTCAAAGAAAGACAACAGATAAAATAGGCCTTGGTTTTGTTGAGCCGCACAAGGAACAGGTTGGGGAATCTAGCAAGATATTTCAAAAGGAAGAGAGTTCTGATGAAGAAAATACTTCAGATCATGAGTCCATGAGTGATAGATGCATAGAAATAGAAAACAAAATTCAGATTGAGAAGAAGAAGTTTTCGGGACCCAAGAGGTCGAATAAAAGAAATTTTCATGGCAGATGTTTTGCATGTCACAGGTTTGGTCACATGGCTGTACATGGCATGGCTCAAGTGAATAAGGTAAATGACAGTTTCAAAAGTGGTAATTTATTTCATGGGTATTGCTACTCTTGTAATCAGTTTGGGCATAAGGCAATTTTTTGCAAAGCAATTAACAGGTACACCGTTAGTCAGAATAGGTGGATTCAAAGAATAGATATGTCTAAAAGAAATTACAGTGTTATTTGTTATAAATGCAACAATGCAGGTCACACAACTAGACAGTGCAGAGCTGAAATGCCAAGGTACAAGAATAGGAAAAGTGGTATGAACAGGTCCGTGGATCAAGGCATGGATAAGAACAGGAATGATAACAGAAACAGGAATAGTAGTATGAACAAGTTTGAGGATCAAAACAATAACAAGAATATGGAAAAAAAGTTCAAGAGAAGGCCCGACAAGGAAGTCATAGACACTGATGAAGATCAGTGCCTAATGGGAGATTTACTCCCAACCCTGTTTTAATCACCTCATCAAGAGGTGGGGGAGGGACTAATCTAAGAGGCTCATTCTTAGTCCCGAGATCCAAAGGTGACCCTTTGCCATTGATGACAAAGGGGGAGAGATATGAGTAAGGGGGAGAGCTTCATAGTGAAGAAGAGAGCTTCAAGTTAGGGGGAGAAAAACTTCAAAGGCAAATTCTCAGTTTTTGGATCAGTTGATTTTAGTTTTGGCTCTTGAGTAGTGTTTTTTAGTTAAGGGTTGCCATCAATGACAAAGGGGGAGATTGTTGGCAATTTTGGGTACCTTGGGTACATTGCATTTGCTCATGTGTAGATGTTGTCATTGATGTCAAGAAGGTCTTGAAGCAATTTGGTTTGATGTCAAAGAATGTGTCTTGATGAAGGTTTTAGCATGGACAGTGAGTTTCCAAGAAGATCAGGGTAGCCCAATAGCAAAATATCAAGAAAAATACAAGTAAGAAAAAGTATGCAGGCGGCTGGAAAAACTGTCACGATTTCACGACATGTTTTAGGAGAGAGAAAGCGTTTGCAAAACTGTCATGATTTCACATGTTTGAGGAGAGAGAAAGTTTGGGAAAAAGTGTTGCAATTTCGTGACATGCTGGTAGGCAGAGATGAAGCAGGAAAAACTATCGTGATTTCGTGACATGTTGGTAGAGAAGAAAAACAAGATGAAAAGTGTCATGATTTCGTGACATGTCGCATTTTTGCGACTCGGAAAGTGCAGGAAGGCAGCGAAGGAAAAGTGTCACGATTTCGCGACATTCTGCAAAGTAAGTTGTTCGGACGAAAAAGTGTCGTGATTTCGCGACATGATGCAGAAGAGAGAGTCCGCAGTGTGAGCTATCACGATTTCACGACAAGATCAAAGAGAGAGAAAGTTATTCAGGAACTGTCATGATTTCACGACATGATGCAAAGTTCCAAGTGAGGACTGTCACGTTTTTGCGACATGCTGCAGAGGTCAAGTTGAGGACTGTCATGATTTCGTGACATGATAAAAAATCTCGAAATGAGAAGCGTCGTGATTTCATGACAGGCAGTGGAGAAAGCGTATGGAAGCCAGAAGTGTCATGATTTTGTGATAGGCAGTGGAGAAAGCGTATGAAATCCAAAAGTGTCACGATTTTGTGACAGGTTGTAGGAAAAGCTTTCAAAAGCTAAAAGCATCACGATTTTGCGATAGGATGAAAGAAAAATGTACGGATGCAGAAAGTGTCATGATTTTGTGACAGGTAGAAGTGAAGAAGCCAATAGGATGAAGATGTCACGATTTCAGGACATGTCACAGTTTCACGACCAGGAGGCAAGTGCAGACTCCAACGCAGGAAGATGTCACGATTTCGCAACATGTCGCATTTTTGTGACTCTAAGAGGAGAGAGACTATATGGCATCAGTAATGTCACGATTTCATGACAAAAGCTGAGAGGAAGGCCATGAAGACTAAAGTGTCACAATTTTGCGACAGAAGTGAGATGACGTCAGCAAGAGGCAAAGGTGTCACGATTTCGTGATAGAAGCACAAAGGAAGTCGACAAAGGCCAAGGTGTCATGATTTTGTGATAGCAGGCTATAGAAGGTGTACGGCTATAAAAGTGTCACGATATCGTGACATGTTGTAGTTTCATGAAAAAAGCTACAGAACAATAGAGGCGGTTGAAGTCGACAGAGTTAACCTTGAGCTGACGAAGTGTAGGGTTGTGCAGCCGAAATTATTTTAGGGATATACAGTCGACTAAGATCAAGAATCTAATCTTGATATTGTCAGTATAAAATGAGGTTTGTTTGGAGAGTTTTATCATCGAATGCGAGTATCAAACTTGCACAAGTAAATTCCATGGTGCGTAGAGATCGAGTCGAATTGATTCAAGTGAAGTGTGCGAGATGCAACCATAACAGCGTAGATAGCGCAGAAGTGGCAAGTTGATGCACAAAATGAGGAGTTTGATCGCAGAGTGTTGAAGTGCTACTGTATTTGCGAAGACAGTGCAAAGGTTCAGGTGGGGATTTGAGATCAGGTTTTGGACAAGTCATTGAGAGGGCTTGTTGGACAACATTGAGCAACCTTTTGTTAAATATTGTGGAGATGTTTGGGCAGGTTCTAAGTGAGAACTTGCAAAGAATATCTGAAACAAGTCTTGAAGACTTGGGTGAAGATCAAGCCAGCATTAGTGCAAGCTGGTGAACCATTTCTGTGAACCAGATTTGAGGACTAGTTGAGGACAGAGATTGATGAAGAGTTGAGGACAGATTTGTGCCTAACCGAAGGACTATGTTTGGTGCAAATTTGAGGACCAGATTTGAGGTGATAGAGTTGAGGACTGAGGTCTCCAGCTAGAGTAGGGAAGACATGTGTCTTCTGTGGATAGAGATCCATTTGCTAAGGGCAGCGAAGGTAGAGGTCTTCTAGAGGATCACCAACCAGAGCAGAGTTAGGGGAAGGTATCTCCTTTGAGTAGTGGCTCATAAACATTGTAATTGGGAAGGTTTCCCAAAGAACTATGATATAACTTTTAGAGAAAAGTTTTATCCGTGGAGTAGCCCAGTTTGGGTGAACCACGTAAATTTTTGTGTAACTTTGTGGATGATTTTGTGCATTGTTTTGATATTGCTTTGGATATATTGCTTTACTATTTTGAAGTATAAAGGAAAAAGTAAAAAGAGGTCTTATACTGTTCACCAGCCCCTCTTAGTATAAGCTTGTGTTCTTCACATAAAAGTCTAAAATATTTTTTAGAGAAATGAGTGGATCATTCAAAATAATAAAAATGGATCTAAAAATTGTTGGGGTATGACTATGACATCTCTTATAGTAAAGGTAAAGATAATGTGGTGGTCAATGCCTTGTATCATCTTCATGAAGATTAGGCCATGTTACATGGTATCTCTACTCCTCTTTCACAATGGATTCATCATTATAAACTCTTCTCGATACCCAATGAGCTATACGAAAGGCATAGGTGTGTGAAACAATAATTATACTTGCTCGATATGAACAAATTTTCCACTACAAAATATTTTTATGATGAGGAGGATACTCAAGAAATAGTAACCATAGACCACTAGGTAAATCAATATGACACCCAAGAAAATGTTTATGTACATGCTTTAGCAGGAGTATCCACACCCCAAACCATGAAGGTGATTGACCATTTCAAGGGAGAAAATGTCATCAATTTGATTGACTCTAGAAACACACATAATTTTATTGATCCACGTGTCACCAAGTAAAGGAACTATTACATTAGCACATGAAATTCCTTTGAATTTATATTTGCTAATGGTGGCACCCTACCATGTAAATCAAAATATCATAATATTAAAATCAAAATTGGGGACTATAATATCAAGTTTGACATGTTTGACCTCTCCTTAGGAGGGTGTGATATGGTTTTATGAGTGCAATGGTTAGGAATATTAGGACCATTCCTGTAGGATTTTATAGAATTATGGATGAAAGTTACTCAATATGGGTAGGAATATACCTTTCATGGCACAAAGATAGGAACAAATCAGTTTATTTTTTATCATAATATGGAAATTTTTTGAAGAAATCCTCCCATGGCATGGTAGCTCAACTTTTTTCTATCACCACTCCTAATCAAGGGGAGTCTAGACACCCACACTAATTATAAGGGATATTAAACAAGTATGCTCATGTCTTTTAGTAACCAAAGGGGCTTCCTCATCAATGCTCACATGATCATGAAATATAAATTTTTCTTGGAACTCTACCTCCTAATGTTCATCCGTACTAGTATGCTTATGCTCAAAAAACTAAAATTGAGAAAATTGTGGAGGAAATTCAAGCTTCTATAATTATTCGTTATAGTGTTAGTCCCTATTCTTCACTAGTATTGTTAGTTAAAAATAAGTATGGAACTTGGTGGTTGTGTGTGGATTATCATGATATTAACAAAATTACTATTCAGGATATTTTACCTATTCCTATGATTGATGAACTATTGGATGAGTTGCATGGGAATCAATACTTTTCCAAGTTGGATTTACGTTAGGGATATCACCAAATCTGCATTAAAAATGAATATATTTCTAAAATAGCCTTTCAAAATCACAAAGGGTATTATGAATTTTTTCCTATGCCTTTGGGTTGACCAATGCACCTTCCACCTTTCAGATTTTGATGAATTCTATTTTTGGCCCTCATCTTCGCAAATTCATTCTAGTCTTCTTTGATGACATACTAATCTATAGTCGCACATGGTAGGATCATCTTCACCACTTAGATGAAGCTCTGAAACTTTTTTCTGACCATCAGCTTTATATAAAACAATCAAAATGTTCGTTTGGTCAGTAGGATATTGAAAATTTAGGGTATATAGTCACTAAGGAAGTAGTTTAGGTGGACCCTAAGAAATTTTAGGTATTGCAAGAATGACCCAAACATCATACCTTGAAGGGACTTCATGGATTCTTGGGTCTTACAAGATATTACTGAAAATTTGTGAAACTTTATGGTAAGATCATAGCTTCCCTAAGAACCATGTTGAGGAAAATTTCTTTTATATGGATTGATTTGTCTAAGAAGGATTTTGTTAATTTGAATTATGTTATGACCACCACCCCTATATTGGCAATGCCAATTTTTTCTAAAACCTTTCTCATTGCGAGCGATGCATTAAGCATGAGCATTAGGGTAATTTTAATGTAGGGGTGTCAACCATTGGCTTTCACTAGCAAGGCACTTTCTCCTAAAAATTTGAGCAAGTCCACTTATGAGAAGGACATGCCTATATTTTTACATGTGGTCACCCAATGGCATTCGTATCTGATTGGTTCACATTTTCATTAAAATTGACAATAAAAGTCTAAAATATTTTTTAGAGAAATGAGTGGATCATCCAAAACAATAAAAATGGATCTAAAAATTGTTGTGGTATGACTATGACATCTCTTATAATAAAGGTAAAGATAATGTGGTGGTCAATGCCTTGTATCATCTTCATGAAGATTAGGCCATGTTATATGCTATCTCTACTCCTCTTTTGCAATGGATTCATCATTACAGACTCTTCTCGATACCCACTTCACCTTTGGGTTGACCAATGCACCTTCCACCTTTCAGATTTTGATGAATTCTATTTTTGGCCATCATCTTCGCAAATTCATTCTAGTCTTCTTTGATGACATACTAATCTATAGTCACACATGGTAGGATCATCTTCACCACTTAGATGAAGCTCTAAAACTTTTTTCTGACCATCATATTTATATAAAACAATCAACATGTTCATTTGGTCAGTAGGATATTGAAAATTTAGGGTATATAGTCACTAAGGAAGGAGTTTAGGTGGAACCTAAGAAATTTTTGGTAGTGCAAGAATGGTCCAAACATCATACCTTGAAGGGACTTCATGGATTATTGGGTCTTACAAGATATTACTAAAAATTTGTGAAACTTTATGGTAAAATCATAGCTTCCCTAAGAACCATGTTGAGGAAAATTTCTTTTATATGGATTGATTTGGCTAAGAAGGATTTTGTTAATTTGAATTATGTTATGACCACCACCCCTATTTTGGCAATGCCAATTTTTTCTAAACCCTTTATCATTGCGAGTGATGCATTAAGCACGAGCATTGGGGTTATTTTAATGTAGGGGTGTCAACCATTGGCTTTCACTAGCAAGGCACTTTCTCCTAAAAATTTGAGCAAGTCCACTTATGAGAAGGACATGCTTATACTTTTACATGTGGTCACCCATTGGCATCCGTATCTGATTGGTTCACATTTTCATTAAAATTGACCATAAAAGTCTAAAATATTTTTTAGAAAAATGAGGGGATCATCCAAAACAATAAAAATGGATCTCCAAATTGTTGGGGTATGACTATGACATCTCTTATAAGAAAGGTAAAGATAATGTGGTGGTGGATGCCTTGTATCATCTTCATGAATATTAGGCCATGTTACATGCTATCACTACTCCTCTTTCGCAATGGATTCATCATTATAGACTCTTATTGATACCCAATGAGCTATACGAAGGGCATAGGTGTGTGAAACAAGAATTATAATTGCTCGATATGGACAAATTTCCCACTACAAAATATTTTTATGATGAGGAGGATACTCAAGAAATAGTAACCATAGACCACTAGGTAAATCAATATGACACCCAAGAAAATGTTTATGTACATGGTTTAGCAGGAGTATCCACACCCCAAACCATGAAGGTGATTGACCATTTCAAGGGAGAAAAGGTCATCAATTTGATTGACTCTAGAAACACACATAATTTTATTGATCCACGTGTCACCAAGCAATGGAACTATTACATTACCACATGAAATTCCTTTGAAGTTATATTTGCTATTGGTGGCACCCTACCATGTAAATCAAAATATCGTAATATTAAACTCAAAATTGGGGACTATAATATCAAGTTTGACATGTTTGACCTCTCCTTAGGAGGGTGTGATATGGTTTTATGAGTGCAATGGTTAGGAATATTAGGACCATTCCTATAGGATTTTATAGAATTATGGATGAAATTTAGTCAAGATGGGTAGGAATATACCTTTCATGGCACAAAGATAGGAACAAATCAGTTTATTTTTTATCATAATATGGAAATTTTTTGAAGAAATCCTCCCATGGCATGGTAGCTCAACTTTTTTCTATCACCACTCCTAAGCAAGGGGAGTCCAGACACCCACACTAATTATAGGGGATATTAAACAAGTATGCTCATGTCTTTTAGTAACCCAAGGGGCTTCCTCATCAATGCTCACATGATCATGAAATATAAATTTTTCTTGGAACTCTACCTCCTAATGTTCATCCGTACTAGTATGCTTATGCTCAAAAAACTAAAATTGAGAAAATTGTGGAGGAAATTCAAGTTTCTATAATTATTCGTTATAGTGTTAGTCCCTATTCTTCACTAGTATTGTTAGTTAAAAATAAGTATGGAACTTGGTGGTTGTGTGTGGATTATCATGATATTAAAAAAATTACTATTCAAGATATTTTACCTATTCCTATGATTGATGAACTATTGTATGAGTTGCATGGGAATCAATACTTTTCCAAGTTGGATTTACATTAGGGATATCACCAAATATGCATTAAAAATGAATATATTTCTAAAATAGCCTTTCAAAATCACAAAGGGTATTATGAATTTTTTCCTATGCCTTTGGGTTGACCAATGCACCTTCCACCTTTCAGATTTTGATGAATTCTATTTTTGGTACTCATCTTCGCAAATTCATTCTAGTCTTCTTTGATGACATACTAATCTATATTCGCACATGGTAGGATCATCTTCACCACTTAGATGAAGCTCTGAAACTTTTTTCTGACCATCAGCTTTATATAAAACAATCAAAATGTTCGTTTGGTCAGTTGGATATTGAAAATTTAGGGTATATAGTCACTAAGGAAGTAGTTTAGGTGGACCCTAAGAAATTTTTGGTAGTGCAAGAATGGCCCAAACATCATACCTTGAAGGTATTTCATGGATTCTTGGGTCTTACAAGATATTACTGAAAATTTGTGAAACTTTATGGTAAGATCATAGCTTCCCTAAGAACCATGTTGAGGAAAATTTCTTTTATATGGATTGATTTGTCTAAGAAGGATTTTGTTAATTTGAATTATGTTATGACCACCACCCCTATTTTGGCAATGCCAATTTTTTCTAAACCCTTTCTCATTGCGAGCGATGCATTAAGCACGAGCATTAGGGTAATTTTAATGTAGGGGTGTCAACCATTGGCTTTCACTAGCAAGGCACTTTCTCCTAAAAATTTGAGCAAGTCCACTTATGAGAAGGACATGCTTATACTTTTACATGTGGTCACCCAATGGCATCCGTATCTGATTGGTTCACATTTTCATTAAAATTGACCATAAAAGTCTAAAATATTTTTTAGAGAAATGAGTGGATCATCCAAAACAATAAAAATGGATCTAAAAATTGTTGGTGTATGACTATGACATCTCTTATAATAAAGGTAAAGATAATGTGGTGGTCGATGCCTTGTATCATATTCATGAATATTAGGCCATGTTATATGCTATCTCTACTCCTCTTTTGCAATGGATTCATCATTACAGACTCTTCTCGATACCCAATGAGCTATACGAAGGGCATAGGTGTGTGAAACAAGAATTATACTTGCTCAATATGGACAAATTTCCCACTGAAAAATAATTTTATGATGAGGAGGATACTCAAGAAATAGTAACCATAGACCACTAGGTAAATCAAGACGACACCCAAGCTATTGTTTATGTACATGGTTTAGCAGGAGTATCCACACCCCAAACCATGAAGGTGATTGACCATTTCAAGGGAGAAAAAGTCATCAATTTGATTGACTCTAGAAACACACATAATTTTATTGATCCACGTGTCACCAAGCAATGGAACTATTACATTACCACATGAAATTCCTTTGAATTTATATTTGCTAATGGTGGCACCCTACCATGTAAATCAAAATATCGTAATATTAAACTCAAAATTGGGGACTATAATATCAAGTTTGACATGTTTGACCTCCCCTTAGGAGGGTGTGATATGGTTTTATGAGTGCAATGGTTAGGAATATTTAGGACCAATCCTGTAGGATTTTATATAATTATGGATGAAAGTTAGTCAGGATGGGTAGGAATATACCTTTCATGGCACAAATATAGGAACAAATCAGTCTATTTTCTATCATAATATGGAAAATTGTTGAAGAAATCTTCCCATGGAATGGTAGCTCATCCTTTTTCTATCACCACTCCTAAGCAAGGGGAGTCTAGACACCCACACTAATTATAGGGGATATTAAACAAGTATTCTCATGTCTTCTAGTAACCCAAGGAGCTTCCTCCTCAATGCTCACATGATCATGAAATATAAATTTTTCTTGGAACTCTACCTCCTAATGTTCATCCGTACTAGTATGCTTATGCTCAAAAAACTAAAATTGAGAAAATTGTGGAGGAACTTCAAGCTTGTATAATTATTCGTTATAGTGTTAGTCCCTATTCTTCACTAGTATTGTTAGTTAAAAATAAGTATGGAACTTGGTGGTTGTGTGTGGATTATCACGATATTAACAAAATTACTATTCAGGACATTTTACCTATTCCTATGATTGATGAACTATTGGATGAGTTGCATGGGAATCAATACTTTTCCAAGTTGGATTTACGGTACGGATATAACCAAATCTGCATTAAAAATGAATATATTTCTAAAATAGCCTTTTGAAATCACAAAGGGTATTATGAATTTTTTCCTATGCCTTTGCGTTGACCAATGCATCTTCCACCTTTCAGATTCTGATGAATTCTATTTTTGGGCATCATATTCGCAAATTCATTCTAGTCTTCTTTGATGACATACTAATCTATAGTCGCACATGGTAGGATCATCTTCACCACTTAGATGAAGCTCTAAAACTTTTTTATGACCATCATCTTTATATAAAGCAATCAACATGTTCATTTGGTCAGTAGGATATTGAAAATTTAGGGTATATAGTCACTAAGGAAGGAGTTTAGGTGGACCCTAAGAAATTTTTGGTAGTGCAAGAATGGCCCAAAAATCATACCTTGAAGGGACTTCATGGATTCTTGGGTCTTACAGATATTACTAAAAATTTGTTAAACTTTATGGTAAAATCATAGCTTCCCTAAGAACCATGTTGAGGAAAATTTCTTTTATATGGATTGATTTGGCTAAGAAGGATTTTGTTAATTTGAATTATGTTATGACCACCACCCCTATTTTGGCAATGCAAATTTTTTCTAAACCCTTTCTCATTGCGAGTGATGCATTAAGCACGAGCATTGTGGTTATTTTAATGTAGGGGTGTCAACCATTGGCTTTCACTAGCAAGGCACTTTCTCCTCAAAATTTGAGCAAGTCCACTTATGATAAGGACATGCTTATACTTTTACATGTGGTCACCCATTGGCACCCGTATTTGATTGGTTCACATTTTCATTAAAATTGACCATAAAAGTCTAAAATATTTTTTAGAAAAATGAGGGGATCATCCAAAACAATAAAAATGGATCTCCAAATTTTTGGGGTATGACTATGACATCTCTTATAAGAAAGGTAAAGATAATGTGGTGGTCGATGCCTTGTATCATCTTCATGAAGATTAGGCCATGTTACATGCTATCTCTACTCCTCTTTCGCAATGGATTCGTCATTATAGACTCTTCTCGATACCCAATGAGCTATACGAAGGGCATAGGTGTGTGAAACAAGAATTATAATTGCTCGATATGGACAAATTTCCCACTGCAAAATATTTTTATGATGAGGAGGATACTCAAGAAATAGTAACCATAGACCACTAGGTAAATCAAGATGACACCCAAGAAAATGTTTATGTACATGGTTTAGCAGGAGTATCCACACCCCAAACCATGAAGGTTATTGACCATTTCAAGGGAGAAAAGGTCATCAATTTGATTGACTCTAGAAACACACATAATTTTATTGATCCACGTGTCACCAAGCAAAGGAACTATTACATTACCACATGAAATTCCTTTGAAGTTATATTTTCTAATGGTGGCACCCTACCATGTAAATCAAAATATCATAATATTAAACTCAAAATTGGGGACTATAATATCAAGTTTGACATGTTTGACCTCCCCTTAGGAGGGTGTGATATGGTTTTATGAGTGCAATGGTTAGGAATATTAGGACCAATCCTGTAGGATTTTATAGAATTATGGATGAAAGTTAGTCAGGATGGGTAGGAATATACCTTTCATGGCACAAAGATAGGAACAAATCAGTCTATTTTCTATCATAATATGGAAAATTGTTGAAGAAATCTTCCCATGGAATTGTAGCTCATCCTTTTTCTATCACCACTCCTAAGCAAGGGGAGTCTAGACACCCACACTAATTATAGGGGATATTAAACAAGTATTCTCATGTCTTCTAGTAACCCAAGGAGCTTCCTCCTCAATGCTCACATGATCATGAAATATAAAATTTTCTTGGAACTCTACCTCCTAATGTTCATCCGTACTAGTATGCTTATGCTCAAAAAACTAAAATTGAGAAAATTGTGGAGGAACTTCAAGCTTGTATAATTATTCGTTATAGTGTTAGTCCCTATTCTTCACTAGTATTGTTAGTTAAAAATAAGTATGGAACTTGGTGGTTGTGTGTGGATTATCACGATATTAACAAAATTACTATTCAGGATATTTTACTTATTCCTATGATTGATGAACTATTGGATGAGTTGCATGGGAATCAATACTTTTCCAAGTTGGATTTATGGTACGGATATCACCAAATCTGCATTAAAAATGAATATATTTCTAAAATAGCCTTTCAAAATCACAAAGGGTATTATGAATTTTTTCCTATGCCTTTGGGTTGACCAATGCACCTTCCACCTTTCAGATTTTGATGAATTCTATTTTTTGCCCTCATCTTCACAAATTCATTCTAGTCTTCTTTGATGACATACTAATCTATAGTCGCACATGGGAGGATCATCTTCACAAATTGGATGAAACTCTTAAACTTTTGTTTGACAATTAGCTTTAAATGCAAAGTAATCAAAATTTTCCTTTCGTTAGCAAGAGGTTGAATATTTGGGGTATATATTCACTAAGGAAGGAGTTCAAGTGGACACTAAGAAAATTTACGCAATGAAAGAATGACCCAAACATCATACCTTTAAGGATATTCATGGATTCTTGGATCTTACAAGATATTACCAAAAAATTATAAAAAATATAGTAAGATCACAACTTCCCTAATAGCTATGTTGAGGAAAAATTAATTTGTTTGGACTAATTTAGCTAAGAATTTTTTTGTTTATTTGAAGTATGCTTTGACCACCACCCCTATTTTAATTATTCTAGAGTTTTCTAAACCCTTTTTTATTGAGAGTGATGCACCAAACATGAGCATTGGAGTAGTTTTAATGTAGAAGGGTTGACCATTGGCTTTCACTAGCAAAGAAATTTCTCTTTAAAATGTGGGCAAGTCCACTTATGAGAAGTAAATGCTTGCCATTCTACATGCGGTCACCCATTGGCATCCATATCTTATTGGTTGAAATTTTTCAATCAAAATTGATCATTAGTCTAAAATATTTTTTAGAAAAATGGATGGCTACTCTAAAAAAACAAAAATGAGGCTCCAAATTATTTGGGTATGACTAGAAAATATCTTATAATAAAGGTAAATAGAACATGGTGGTCGATGCCTTATGTCACATTCATGAAGATCATACTATGTTACATGAATTTTTACTCTTTCACAATGGATTCATCAACTTCATGAAGATCTGGCCAAAGATTCATTATTATATACTCTCCTTAATAATTTATAAAAGGATTCTTAGTACCACCATTTGGTTATTCCATCTGAGTATAAAATCAAGGACCTCCTCCTTCAATAAATGCATGCTTCATCCATAGTTGATCATTGGATTTTTCTCAAAATATATACTCAAACCAAGCATACATTTTTTTTAGAAGGAAATGAAAGAGGACATCAAAATAGTTATGGTCGAATGTGATCACTACCAATGCATGAAAGGTGAAACTATGAGTTCTCCAGGAGCACTTCAAACTTTTCCCATTCTTGAGAAAATTTGGATAGATATATCTATGGACTTCATCAAAGGGCTACAAAAATCTGAAGGTAAGTCGATTATTCTAGTAATAGTGGAGTGCCTTTCAAAGTATGCTCACTTTTTTTCTCTATACCACCCTTATATCGCATCCATTATCACCCAAATATTCCTTGATTCCATATTTTTCCTCCATACAATACCTAAATCCATTATATTTTACCAAGGTCCTACCTTCACCAATCTCTTTTGATAGGAACTATTCAAGTTGTAGATGACACAACTCAATATGAGTTCAATGTACCATCCTCAAACAAATGGTCAAACTAAAATTATTAATAATGTTTGAAAGTATACCTTAGATGTTTCACTTATGAACATCCTACTCATTGGGCTAAGTGGCTTCCTTTGTTTGAATGGTTGTACAACATCACCTATCACTCTACCACTAAGGTGAATCTATTTAAAGTAGTCTTTGGTCATTTTCCACTAGCTCCAACTTCTTACATTCCAAGAAACTCTAAGGTTTAGGCTATGGATTATACTCTTCATCAACGTGACTTCATTCTTCACCAACTCAAGCTCAATTTGGACATGGCTTAGAACTGTATTAAATAGCAAGTAAATCAATATCATACTAAACATAGCTTTATTTTTGGTGGCATGGTATTTATTTGCTTACAACCATATAAAAAATTATCTATTGGTGATTGATATTTCAATATTTTGAAATATATATTTTATGCATATAATTCTCTAGAGTAGAGATTATTTGTTTTTATCTCAATTAATTAATTTGATTAACTTTATTTAAAAAAAAAAATCAGGTGGATTGTATTTTATGAGCTTGTCAAAATTTTATTGGATCAAATTATGAAAATACCACTCTATAAATTAAATATTGCATTTTCCTTACTCATGGAATTTTTTGGGATGAGTGTTCTAGGAGATGAGATTACTCCCTTATCTCTAACTGTTTCAAATAGTTACTACACAAAATATCAATAGTGTTAGCACCCCAGGGTAAGGATCAATGGACAAGAAACCTGCACACACCATATCCGTAGGAAATCTCAAGTGCAATAAAATAATAGATATGCTGTAAGAAATTTGCATGTGAATGGAAAAATATAAAATAATAAAATAATAGGAATCATCCCTCCTACCTAGAGGAGAAAATTCTATAAATTTCCTTAAGGGCTAACGAAGAAAGGCATTCTATGCCATGTGATATCTTGTGAAGTTTAGAGAGAGACTAGAACAAGTGTGGAAGAAAGGACTTCAGGCTCATTGGACCTCTATTTTTGCATAAATTTCTAGGTGTGAGAGATTCCACTTACCTTTTTATTTATTTTGCACTCTGTATAAGTTTCCTTTGCTGAAATGATACTATCAATGTGTTATGTGATTTGCACATTTTTCTTAACTTTAAAGGAGGTTTCGTATTAGTCCATGTATTTGATTTCTTTCTTTTACCATCATGCTCCCTTTCACATGCTCTACTTAACCTATCAATTGGAATAGACAATATGATAAGTTAGTATAAATCAAGTTCAAGATACTTATTCTCATGGGAATATGCACTATAAATAGACAAGTGTGAAATGGCTTGCATATATCCCTAACTAGAATCCCTCCTAAATTATTAACATATATCTAATGCCATAACGAATGTAGAGAAATTTTGGGTTACAATTTATGTTTATTTTTTGTGATATGAAAAATTTGGATGCCTCTACAGCCATAAACTGATAGTTTTAATAAAACCTGTGTGAGTACTTATCATTGGAATCCTTGCCCAGAATGAACTCAACCTGCATTACCTATGTTAAAATAACATTTGGGACATCATAATGTCTAGAATTGATTGGTATTAGTGCAAAATGGTGATTTTTTATGTCATATTATGTGTAGGGAACCTAACAGTCAATATTGTATTTACATTTCTTAAAAATAATCAACTATGAGTTACTTGAAAGATAATATTCGGACAACAAACTAGGGTGAATGTTTTTGGATATCATAATTCAGCTATAGTTTGCCAAGCTACGAAGTTTGGCATACATTTATTGACTCTGTATCGACTGAGTTTGTCACTGCATATCTCTAAACAAACCAAACCTTAGTAGCACTCTGACTATCATCGTAGAACCTACGATGATAGTGGTTATAAGATTCACCTAAAAATTTAGATGCACCTCATGTTCGACATTAACTCAAGGTATAATATTGTATATTTACTTTATAAAACAAAGCCCTCTACCTACAATTTGTAAGAAACTATAAGGCTTTCCAAAAGAATTTATGATGCAACTATTTTGAAGTTTCTTCCTGTGTAAACTATGTGTATTCTATGATGAGTCAGCTTCCTTGATCTAAATTCAGACCATGTTCGATGAGAGCCTTCATCGTTGAATTTTGGACCAAATAACATGATGTTATATAAACCTTTCTCCTTCCCAACTCTGATTTTAATTTTAGCTATGTAGCTGCCTAGAATTTCAATGGCTTGTATTGAGTAGGAATTCCAAACTCTATCATACCTCAAGACATCTAGACATAAGGCAAAATAGTTAATAAACCTGATGTGATTGAGCACATTGTTAAAACTTGTGATGATTATTGTGTTTATATCTATGATATCGTCTATGTGGAAGATATTGAATCAAAGTTTATGTGGGACATAAACCTATATAAACTAATGAGCACCATCCCTTCTGGCATCGATGCTATCTATTCCATAAGCGAAGCTAGGATCTTTTACATTTAAATCATTGTTATTTTCTCTAAACCTCATAGGTCAAAATACTATGATATATTTCTATCACTCTGTTGGAAATTTATTTCACAATGATACCTCATCTCTTGACAGTGTTGTGCTCATTATAGGGATTTATTATATAAACTTGGATCCCTATTGTCGACAGCTACATCATAGAGCAACCAATCTATGTCGTTGACATTGAAGTTGTGACGCATTCCTCTATCAAACTCAAACTTCCCAATCTTCATAGACCTTGTGACTATATGTTCTTAGACTTCTTCCTTAATACATAAGAATGGTACTAAACTGACATTGGTTCGATTTCATGATGCATTCACACTCTCTTTCATGAGAAATTGAATTAAGACCCCTCTCCATGTATTAAAGGTATTTTATATAGAAATTGGTTCAGTTAAATTGTAGATTTCACACACTTTCCCATTCTTAAAATCGAATATTAGTTAATCTTTGATTTATAAATAAGTTGTCATATTATAAAATTCTTGGTATGCCATGAGGAGAAATTAGAGTAAGGGAACATTTAGGATAAGTGAGCCTTTACATAAATTGTGGGTTCTAAACTTTGATTTTTTAATAAAAATTTGAATGTTTGTTTAGAAAAAGGGATCTCGAACACACTAGAAAAGACTCCAATACCTTATGATCTTAAAACTTGACTTCTTTGAATAATACCTTTGATGGTTAAAGGGAATCTTTACCTTTTCGTAATATTGAGCAAATCAAATGGTTTGATATAAAAGCCAACTTTTCTTGGAATAAATTCTATTTGCTTAGTTTGTTATTAGAAACTAGGAAATGATGCTTTGATATAATTATATTGATGAAATCAAGATTTGTTAGATAAAATTTCTTTCTAAATGATAGTGTAGCTTATTATAGCCTGAAGTGTTAACTAGAGTAACTGATGATATTATAAAGCTATGATATTGAGTAAAATGATTTGTTGATGTTAAATTTTTGGATTAATGAGGATGGATTGGTGTCCAATCCTCGGGAAGGGGTATGGGACCCTTCCGATGCTTGAATAAATTGCAAATACTATTGGAATTTGAATTGATCCTTATCATAATGTATGTGGAAAAGAATGGTTTACCTTGCATACTTGATGATTGCATTGAATGGGACTTTATTTAGCATTTATGTAATGCTTAATTGCATAAGCATGGTGTACTTGTGATGCATTGGCATTTTATGCACTCGAGTTGTCCTGATCCCTTACCACTCATCTCTCACCCCATGAAGATGCAAATATTTTAGTGAAGATTTTAGAAGCCACCATTGAAGACTTTTATTTGTATTTGATTACATTCATACTTAATGTATTTCATATTTAATGTAATTTTAAATGGCTAAAAAGACAAGCCAAGTGATGTAATGTTTATTATTCCTACTTGTAAACTAGAAAGAAAGTTTTATTGATGTAAGCACCTCCATAAGAAAGCAATGTTGGATAGTATGGAAGCATTGTAAATGATGTATTTTATATCCTTAGATGTAGATGATGTAAGGTTTGAAAGGAATATCAAATGAAAATTTATTGCATCAAGAATGCTCTCCATTTGCTTATGTATTTACTTCCTTTAAGTTATAAGAATGTATGCTTGAGAATTGAACATATGGATTATAGTAAAAGGTGGCTAGTTCATGAACAACCCAACTACAAAGGGCTCATCATGGTCTCAAAAACTCACAAACTAGAAACACTACTAATAAATTCGTCAACACCTCAAATATGAGTAATGCTTATAATAATTATTAAAGCATATAATCCCATAAAATATGTTGGTAGTCATAGATGCAATATATGGATAATTATCCTAAAACACTAACCTCATTGGTAGTATGGATAATTTAGAAGGGTAATCCTTGGGTGAGCATCCCTATCCTATCTAGTTGATAAAACCATAAGATGATCCTTGTTATGTAACCATAACTTAAGGTAAATTTGAAGCCTTTAAATTATTTCATCTATCTACTAGTATCGTATGGTGAGATGGTAAAGTGGGAATGGGTGTTCCTACTAACAATTGGCTTTTAACGAACTATAGAAGTGGGTGCTTGTATATGTTCAATCTATTTCAAATCAGATTACCTTCTTAAATGGGATAACTATGTTATTACTCATTATTATAGTTGTGACTGTCAATTGGGTGGCCAATGAGTTTATAATTAAAAAAAGAATTAGTGGAAAATTTAAGATCGTTATAGGGCTTGCTAGCGTGACGGTTTTAATCAAGCGCTTCCTTCAATTTTAAGGGAATATCCACATAGATGTGGAAAAGAAAGCCTTTTCAAAAGTCTTAGGATCTAAAAGTCCTACATGCACCCTGTTGGGTGCATTGCATTTACTTAAAAATGCAAAAGAGCAATAAAGGAAGTGATTGCATTCGGGAAATCACAAACCAATCACATATTTTACTGGCTACCTCAACATGAATCACTCAATGACATGGTTCACCACCTTTGAAAAATCACGCAGTGACACCTCAACACCTTGAAAAACATGTCGCTCCATGTCAGAATACGTGTGGTCACCAAATCACCAACCTTGGGGTTTGTGCTACCTCGAAAAACATATCGATCCATGTTATAATCTGTGTTGTCACCAACTCACCCACCTCAAGGTTCGTTCCACCTTAGGTTTGTGCCCGTGTTAGGTCCACATCAGGTTACACATCCTAGGATTCACACTATCTAGTCAGATCTATCCACATGTCCACTTACATGTCAGGTTAGGTAGCCACTCAGATTTGTAAATATGTTTGATTATGTTTTAGGATAGGTATCCATGTCATGTAACCTTAGGTATCCTCCCCATGCCACATGTATCACTAGAGTCCTCAATTCATGTGTCAATATAGGTGGTGATCACTGGAGACTCCTCTTCGATCGACTAGGGTTCGGTCTCTAGAGACTCCTCTTCGATCGACTGTCATGTCTGTAATTGGGTAGGTCTCCAACAATTTTGGATCATGTGCATCAGAGGTGTATCATGTGCTCCAAACATTTGAGGGTCACCTACCCTTCAATACATAAATGGTCCACCACCTACCAATCATCGAAGGCTTGAATCTGGTCGCCAGTTGGGTGTTCTAGCTAGGCCGATCATCGCCCGATTGGGGATGTTGTCAGAAAGTGGACCACCGATTCATGATGGCCCAACATTTATAGGAATGCAACACCAAAAAGTGGAAAATAAAGCCTTGTCAAAATTATTGGAATCTAAAAATCCCACATGCACCCTGTTGGGTGCATTACATTTATTTAACAAATAAAAAGTGTAATAAAGGAAGGGATTGCCTTTGGGTAATCACCAACCAGTCACATATTTTTCTACCCACCTCAGCATGAATCACTCAATGACATGGTGTACCACATTTTATAAATCATGCAATGACACCTTAGCACCTCAAAAAATATGCCACTCTACATTAGAATCTATGTGGCCACCAGCTCACCCACCTTGTGGTTTGTACCAACTCAAAAAATATGCCACTCTACATCAAAATCCATGTGCTTGCTAGCTCACCCACCTCAAGGTTCATGCCACCTCAAAAAACATACCACTCCACATCATAATCCATGTGGTTGCTATCTCATCCACCTTGCACTCATACTCATGTTAGATCCACATCAGGTTACACTTCCTAGGATTCGTGCTGTCTAGTCAGATATTTCCACATGTTCGCTTACATGTTAGGTTAGGTAGCCACTCAGATATATCCATGTATTCACTTACGTGTCAGTTTAGGTAGCCATGTCGTGTCTCCTTAGGTGTCCTCCCCATACCGCGTGTCTCACCAAATTCCTCAATATGTGTCATTCTAAGTGAAGGTTGTTGAAGACTCCTCTTCGATTGACTAGGGGTTTGTCATCGAAGACTCTTCTTCGATCGATTATCATGTATGTAATTAGGTAGGTCTTCGATAACATTAGATCATGTGCACCAGAGGTGTATCACATACTCCAAAAATTGTAGGGCTACCTGCCCTCCAATACACAAATGGTCCACCACCTGTTGGTCATTGGAGGCTTGAATTCATTCTCTAGTTGGATCAATCATCACCTGATCGGGGTACCATAGGAAAGTGGACCACTAACTAGTGATGAACCAACCTTGACAGTAATGTGATGCTAGCAGCTAGCAGTACCGCATCTCCTATATTCGGGGCTGTCAGTACGGAGCAACCACAACTATGATACCAATGTTAGAAAAGGCAAGTAGCAAATTTTAAACCATAGGTGTTAACATTTGCATTATTATCAAAGGGTTTAAATACAATAATCATAGGCTATAGATAGCCTAGATGAGGATAATAAAATATCCTCCTAAAATGTAGCTAACAATAATCAAAATAACATTCTTTGATAAGTAAGTGCTAACCACTAACAACCTATAATAATATCTAGGTACTAATGTAACCAAATAGGTTACTTACAATAGTGAGTAAAATAATGTATTAACTACCATTCTACTCTAACATAGAAGTTTAGGTAATATCCCAAATGATGGAATATTTACCCTAGCACATGAATCATTGGTTAGAATTATGAGCTCACTCCATCCATTTCTATACAACAAAAATATAGTCAAGGAAGAACCTACACAAAATAAAGCTAGTTTGCTTTGGTGCATGATATCAGCAAGGAGATGGCAAATGCATAAAGCCAGGACTTTAACAATGTTCTTATATGAAATATTAAGGAGAGTAATAGGACTCCAATTGGTGATGAATTATTTATCACAAAACTTGGGGATAAATTTAATAATACCCTTATCTAATACCACAAATCAATCCAACATGATGTCCCTTTCAAACTAGGGACTAGTTTCTAAATTTTGATGATATAGGTCAATATGGGGTGGTGCATAATAGAGGTATTAAGGTAGAATTATAGCCAAGAAATAGGAGAACGAGTGGAAGAAACTAGGATGGAAACAAAAATGGAATAATGGTCGAAAAAGGAGAGATTAGGGTGGATAGAGGCAAAGTGAGAAGAAGATGATGACCACATAAAGGATATTTTATCAAAATCTAAGAGCATAGTTCTATCCAATAATTTTAGAACACAACTCTTGCACTGTAGATTGTTAAACCATGTGAATTAGGCATTAGAAAGGAACAAAGAGAAGCAACTTTTGGGATCAAATATCCCCAACTTTTCTTTCATGAAAATCCATGCTTATATTTAATCGATAGCCCACCTCATGGGAATAAAACCCACCTTATCATGTACAAATTAAATCATATTGAAGTCCCCATAGAGAAATCAAACAATAGGGAGATATAGCATTACCCATAGCCAAAGTACACAATAATAATTGGCATTTATAGGCACATAGATGTTGAGCACACCAAGAATATGACCATAAATATCCATCATAACCCAAAGAACATGATTGGAAGGTTCACATCCCTAAGAGATCATTCTAGAATGATAAGTTTCTAAAAGGTATATTACTACCCCTCCTTTGCCTATGTAATGCATTGAATTAAAGTTGTGGTCCTAGGGCTAGAGAAAGGAGTAAGTACTTGAAAGAATGAAGTTTGTGACTTTGACTTCTTGAAGGCATAGAATATCAATACTACAAAATATAACCTTGAAGTCATCCATAACCTAACACAAAATATACTTGCACATATGATCTATCAAATCTATTGGAAGTATTACATTATTTGACCCCTTGTAAATATTAATTTGGTAGAATGATTTATATTTTATATAATGTATGTTTCAATATGAGAGCAAGTGCAACGTGTCAAGAGAGAAGGAAGAGTCACTTTGATATGTGGCAAGATAAGAGTTTTATCTCAATATGAAGAATATGAAAGCATGCAATCCCAAATATTAGAGGACATCAAAGTTAGAGTATTGAAAAGATATGTAAAATAATATATTGATATATCTCTCCATACAATGTAATCAATCAAAGTCATTCTTGCAAACTTTTTATATTGTGTATATTTGAGTTATATTTATGAGATATTGTTGTTATTCCAACATTGAAATTCATTGTTAGTTTGATTAATAAAATATATTTAACTTATACTTGATCCTAGATAAACATTTCTATGAGTTAATCTATTTGAAACAATTTCAGATCACTTAAACCTTGACATTGATAGTAAGAATACAAAGAGCAGAATAGAAGCATAACTAACAATAGAATATGTAGGTTACCTATTTTTAAAGAGTTATTCAAAATAAAGGTGATCCATAAGAATATAGAATCGGGTCATATTGACCTTGATGAATATTTAAGATACAAAAAGGTTTGTTATATACAATAAAATATAGAAGAAATCTAGCCCTGGAAAAGGATTCTAAAATGTATTCTTAAAGAGAAATCGATTAGGCTTAAATCAAAATAAAATAGCTTGATGTAAAGCAAAGAAAGGTAACCTTATTTGGATTTGAAAGGTAGAATTCAAATCTAGTAGAAAGTGGTATTAAACTCTTTAAGGCAACATCATTCAACTCTAGTAAATAGTGGCATTTGGCTTAAATTATTATTATGTTCAATATATAATTAAAGAGAAGTATAAATATGTGAACATAGCATATTGATTGAAGTGCAAGAAAGAGTTAGAAGAAATATTAAGCAACAATGAAAGGAGATTAGCATTCAAGAGTTGGACATCACCCAAAATATTACTTAGTGTTCAAAGTTTGGATAGCGCCTATAAGGTTAGATAACATCTTGAGATTTTGTAGCACTTAGAAGTTAGAATAGCACTTAGAGGCTATACAATGCTCAAGATTGGATAGCATTTGAGAGACTAGAAAGCACTCAAAGTTTGAGCAGAGCTCAAAGTATTGGTCAAGAAAGTAATTAGAAATGCTCACTCTAGCGATATATGAGTTATTGGTAGTGCTCACAAAAAAAAGTATCCTACATCGAGTGACATTGAAGTAGTGAATAACAATGTTGGGCAACACTCATGATCAAAGCACAATGAATAAGATGAAATATTCTTTGCAGAGGAAAGCACTTCATGACTAAATCATTGAATATTTACCTAAGGATGTGAAACAACAATGAAATGTTTGGTTGGCACCAGAGCCTTACTTGAGTGCCAACCATAATTTAGCATCCTTTGAAATGCTAAAAGCATATGCAAAATTACACAACAATTAGGATAATCAATGTCACATTATTGAAAAATGCTCCTAGTGTAACACATGTAAGCCACATGGAAATAAATTCCTTACAAGGAAATTGGAAATAAAATATTTAAAAGTATAAATGTTCAAATCTCCACACTTAAATTTTAATGCTAAAAAATGAATCGACTTGATTGCACATAGCGCTTAGTTAAGTTGGTTAAAAATATTTCGCATGATTATTTCCTATAGAAAAATTCAAAGCATTTACATCAGTTCAAGGTGGAAAGGCACACAAGATAAATTTTGAATTATTAAGGTTTTTTAAGTTTTTAGTGTTAGGAGCGATAAGGATAAAGATCTATTAAAGTTAAATGATTTTTTATTAAGTTTGAATAGGGAGTAATAAGTAGTAATATTGTTAGATTTGATTATTGGAGTGATAAGTAGGATAATAATTTAATTTCTTATAAGACTTGAGTTATAAGGTGTTTAAGAGTTTTTTTATTTTTAAATAAACATTTAAATTTAGATATTGTTTGATCTCATAGTTTTTTTAGAATTATTGAATTTTTGAAAATTAATTAATTTGGGACACAAAAGGATTTCAACGTCAAACTTAGGAAAAGCAAATTTGTAAAATTTATTTTTAGAATTAGGGAGACATAAGGTAGTCTACTCCAATGTAATTAAATAATTTTTATTAAAATTGGGAGTTATAAGGTTGTCACTTCAAAGGAACATGGCAAGGAAAAAGTAAGCAAAAATAAAAATAAATGATCAAGAAACATAAATACAAAAACAAATGAAGAAGAAAAAATATATTTTTAGGAAGAGCAAATATACATTAAGGATGTCTCACTAGAAGATACTGAGGAAATATTGACAAGTTTAAAATGTTCTACACAATATATGATTGAAAAATTTGAAGGACAAAAGCATACATCAATTAAGGTAAAGAGGGTCTTACAATCAATTATGAGTTAAGCCAAAGATGAAATTTTTATAATGCTTGGCAGCTATCTATGTTCAAATGTTGATGAAGCAGTTGAAGACTCTAAAGGTGTTTTTACATTATCTAATGATATATCAAATATAAATTATATGGAATTACTTTCTAATGAATTCTTGAAATACAAGAATATAAGACAAAAGAAAATTATTAAAAATTGAAGAACAAGATTATTGATGTTATGAGTGAAGCAAATGAATTAAAATTTTATGACAATAAATATATGTTGTGATTCCATAAAATTGAAGCCTTTGATTATAGTGTTGTGATACTAATGATCTTCATCAAAAATAAAAAGATGCACGTTTTGATCCTAATCAAAATAAAAATAAAAATTGCAATGCAAGAAATGGTACTTGTGACTTAGAGTTCATAACAAAGAAAAAACTTGTTATGAAAATAGATGCTACATGTGACACAAAATATTTGAATATAGTTCATGATTATTCAAATAAATCTTATACTATAAAATTTGATGATGAAAGAGATAATGCTTAAAGTTGTATTAATGTTGATAAGGATTAGTCTGATATTATTTTTGGTTATTTTGAATGATATACTAAAGGATTTAGTTCAAAATTATTAAGTAAAATGGGATACTAATGATCTTCATTAAAAATAAAAAGATGCACGTTTTGATCCTCATCAAAATAAAAAGAAAAATTGCAATGCAAGAAATGGTTCTTGTGACTTATAGTTTATAAAAGAGAAAGGACTTGTTATAAAAATAGATGCTACATGTGACACAAAATATTTGAATATAGTTCATGATTATTTAAATAAATCTTATACTATAAAATTCTATGATGAAGGAGATAATGCTTAAAGTTGTATTAATGTTGATAGGGATAAATTTGATATTCTTTTTGGTTATTTTGAATGATATACTAAAGTATTTAGTTCAAAATTATTAAGTAAAATTGGATATAAATACACAAGTTCGAAAAAACTAGGAAAATAAATGAAAAAACCAATTGTATTCAAAATAAGACCAAAATATGAAGGTCTTGGATGTACAGGATATAAGATCAACAATGGATTAAGAACTAAATTTATGATAGAAAATAATGACATCAAATATATAACAAGGACTTATAAAATCAATAACAATGAAGAACAAACAAGAAATAATGAATGAAAGAATGAAAAAGTAATTCTATAATAGGAAATATATGTAATCATTGTGGTAGATATGGACATAAGATAGAAAAATGTTGGAATCTCCATTTTTGTGAAATTTGTGGATATAATCATTCACAAATATTTTATATACAAAAAGAAAAGAAATATTACATATTAAAAATGGATTGTGGATAGATAAACATGAATGAATGGGATAATACAAAAAGAATGTTTATGGTTTCCATGGAAGGAAACCAAGCATAATAAATGTTTGCTAAGAATATTTTGAGTCTTATCATAAAAAAATAAATGTTTATGACCCAAGCATAGCTTGGAAGATGGCCTATAGTGAAAGCATATGTAGTGATGATACTACATATATGTTAGTCTTATAAATTTTCTAGTGGATGACCCAAAGAAAATTATAATATATAGATGACCTACAGGAAGATTTCCATAGGTAGTGATCCAATGGAAGTGACCTAGAGATAGTTACCCAGAGGTAATGACCCAAAGGTAAACCTAGAGGTAGTGATGCATACATAGAGATCCAAAGGTGACTCAAATATATTGATATAGAGGTAGACAAATAATTTATAAATAAATACATAATGAAGGTTGCATATATCTTACCATGCCAAAGTTAGAGTTGAAGAATGAAGATAAAAATGTTTCCTACAAAATAATGTAATATACAAGGGTGTTCGAAGTATTACATTATTCGGACCTTGTGTAAATATTGGTTTGGTAGAAATGGGGTAACTTCTACAACAAGGTAACTTTCTAAAATTGTAGGATTACCTACAACAAAAATAGAAATGGGGTAACTTTTATAGAAGGGTTTAAAATACAGTTGTAGGTACAAGTACAATGGTTTAAAGTATAGCTGTAGGTGCAAGTGCAAGAAGATGAAGAATCATATTACCCTTAAAAATTGTGTAACTCCTATAAAATGTTTATAGTATAGGTGTATATGCAGGTGCAATGTATTCCCTTCAAGTGAACTACTATGTGTAGGCTATGAAGTGGCTTATGGGAGCTAATGAGGGCCTTCCTAGTCCCTATTATTTCACCCATACCCAGAGATATCATTTGAATATATAGTTTAAGGGAAACATGACATGGAGGATGTCTTATTTAAATACTCATATATTCATTCTTTTTTTCTATAGTAGCTAAGAATCACAAGAAACAATCATACCGGTTAAGGTTTAATGGCTACCTCCCCTAGGTAGTCGTTCATCCTAAAATGGTGATAGATCAAACCCTAGTGGTTTATACGATTCTATACAAAATCAAGCATGACCTAATTTGTAAGTTTATTGGCATAATATCATATTTAGGATTTATGTCCTCTTGGATGCAGAATAGTTGGAATCCCCTTAGGGATGCCTCAATCTCTCGTATTAGTAATGGATTTTATACTACAAATTTTTCTTCTCATGTAGATAGATCAAAAGCCTTTGAGTTAGGGAGGAGAACACATGGTGTTGTGAGACTTTTTGTTTAGCCAAGGAAGTGAGGATTTGATCCTCATATGGAGCTTTTTGTAGTGATTTTTTGGGTTCATATGTATGCCCTTCCCATGCAATATTGGGGTGAACTAATTTTTGAAAAAATAGGTAACTTCTTGAGGTGTTATTTAGGAGTTTTCAAGGATATGATTATGGGTGACTTTATTTATTACTAGATCTGTGTGGAGATGGAACTCATCCTACCTCTCCTAGTTGAAATAGAAATTAGCATTGGGGACTTATCTTGGATCCAATAGGTAGACTAAGTGGTAATCCCATTCTGATGCAATATATATCACAAACATGATCATATAGATTAATTGTATTTAGAGAGCATCACAAATATCCCCATCCCTCAAAATAAAACTATCTCCAGTAGAAAAATTATTAAGAAGAAAGAAGACAATTTTTTCATAGCCTTGAATGTTAACCCACCTACGGAGGGTTTTGAAGATCCAAAGAGAAAGAAGAATAAAAATAGCAAGACAACATGATCCAACTAATCAACAAAAAAAAAAAATAGGTGTGAAATTCTTAATTCTCTCTTGGATATGGAGGAGGAGACCACCATAATATATTAAATTTAGAAGGATAACCTTCTCCCTATTAGTGTTGAGGAAACTAGCCATCATTTTTATTTGAAATCAGATTTTGGGACTAATCACTTAATGCTAATAAATACATGGAACTAAATGCTTGTAGTGGTTGTGGTGGATAATGATGTTTCAATGAAATATAGAGAAAAGTACAGAGGGAAATATGAACTTGAGATCCAACAAGTAGATAAAAGGTTAAAAACATCTCAACCAAAGAGTGTAGGAATAAAATCAAACAAGGAGAAGTTTGTTAACTAGTCATCTAGAGAAAGGTCAAGTAGATTGACACTTACTAGAATCCAATTTTTAAATGATTGTCCAATCATAGAATATAAGAGGTCTCAATAGTAGAACTCATCAAATTGTTGTTCAAAATTAAATTAAAAACCGTCATTCTAATTTTATTCTCCTTCAAGAGACTAAAGCTTCTATTTATAATATGGATATCATTATTATGAAAATTTGGAGACAGGATGAGTACATGGTAGTTGGATCCCAAGGGGATTTATGGGGAGTGGTGACTTTATGAAATCCTCTTCTTTGGATGAATTTATATCACTCTGTTGGTAGAGGTATCCTCACTTATCTCTTCAATAGCTATAGCTATGACGAGCTTTTATTGATTTTGATTTTGTGGAGCAACAACACCAATGGTTAGTTTTATAGGATAGTAAAAATAGAAAAGAGGAAGTGAATTGGATAGTGATAGGGGGTTTCAATGCTAAAATTGCTCTCAGGGATAAGGAAGGGGAAAATCCATCTTTGGATTAGGGGGATATATTTATGATGTCCAAAATTAATCATTCAAATTTAATTGATGTTCAACATGTGAGGTCTCTGTATACACGGATAAACAAACAAGGGTAGCAAGAATAAAATTCAAGCTTAACAAATTTTTAGTTTTTGAAGAGGCCTTTTTTTATTGGTATTTTAGGATGGATATTATTGATCACACTAAATTGGATTACTTTTAGATTCTTCTTAATCATAATCCCCCAAGACCTTTTTATTTTGATAATTATTGATTGGAAAAGGACGCTCTAAAGTAAAAAATTCCCTTCTAGTGGGAGGAGGGATATCCTTCCCATGGGAAAGATATGTAAATTTTCTTTAAACAAATCCAACATGTTAAATATTATCTCAATTTCTAGAAAATAAGTAGCAAATATAAATTTTCAATCCTAAAAGGTTCCTTTGTTAGCAAAGATGCAAGACCTTATAATCCGCTTCAATATTGGATCAATCATATAGGAATTTGATATATGAATATGAATTGGTCCAAAAAGAATTAGATTCTATAGAAAATTAGGAGGAGTTTTATTGGAAAAAAAAAGTGATAACTACTTGGTTACTAGAGGGTGATAAAAACACAAGTTTCTTTTGTCACTCTGCATTGGCAAGTAGACAAAGGAATTCTTTGATTTACCTTTAGGAATTCAATGGACAGGTGATGGACACCATACCAAGTATGCAACATGTAAAAAATAATTAATTTCAAAATATTTTTACTACCCTTGCTATGCCTAATATTGCACCACAATAAGAGATACTTAATTGTATACCTAGATTATTTTAGTGGAGTAAAACCAAGCCATTTTCAATTTGGTGGATAAATATTAGGTGAGGAGCATAATTTTTAGCATGAAATTAGGGAAATCCCCAGAGCCCAATGGTTTTCCAATTTATTTATTTAAGGATTTCTAGGATGTTATAGGATAGGATTTAACCAAGGTTATTGAAGAATATTGCTCAATCAAAACTATTATTTGGGCTCTAAATCATACTTTCCTCACTTTGATTCCTAAAGGGGGATAAGTTTCCAGCCTTGGATATTTTTTCCTGATTGCTATTTTCAATTTGACCTACAATATAATCACTAATTTGATGGTTGAAAGGCTTAAGAAAATTATTAATACCATAATCTCATAGGAAAAAGGAGGATTTATGGAGGTGCATCAAATTCTAGATGGAGTTATTCTAGTCTAGGAGGTCATCCATTCTATGCAACATTTTTATTGAAGATGTATATTTATTAAACTAGATATTTTTAAGTATTATAATAGAGTCCCCTGGATTTTTTTGGACTAAATGCTTGATAAATTTAGATTCTCTTAGGAGAGGAGAGAGTGGACCACGAGTTGTGTCTCGATGAATTCTTCCTTTGTTTTCATCAATAGCTCCCCATCAACCTCTTTCCTTGCTTCTAGAGGTTTTTTTCAAGGAGATCCTATTTCTCAATTTTGTTTTATTGTTTTAACAAAAATATTAGGAAAATTTCTTCTTAGAAATAATCAACAAGGTATTTTGGAATGTGTGCAACTAGGTTAGGACATGTTAACTCATATTCAATTTATGGATGAAATAGGTATTTTTGGGGAGGCCAACAATTGGGAGGATAGAATACTAAAAGCCATATTAAAAACCTTTATGGATGCTACTAGTCAATAGGTGAATGTGGCCAAATCCAAGGTTGTTTTCTTCAATATGGATGGAAGAATTCAAGATTAAATTCTATCTATTTTGATCTTTGTATAGGGTACCCTTCCACTTGATTACCTAGGTATTTCACTTTATTTTAAAAGCCTAAAGGTGTATGATTGTAAATATTTAATGGATAGACTCATTGCTAAAGTTAATCATTAGACTCACCATTGTCTTACATTTGCAGGAAGAATAGCTCTCATCCAATTGGTGATCCAACCTATATGTGTTTATAAATTTTCCATCCTTGAATTACCTATGATATTCCCCAAAGAGTTGGATTTGCTTATGAGAAATATTTTTTGGATGGCCCAAGGATGGGTAAGAAGTAGGATCTTGCTAGTTGGAATAAAATATGTCAGCTTAAATCTCAAGGAGGTGTTGAATTTTGTAAAGTAGCTTTAAACAATCAAGCTCTTGCTGGGAAGATTTATTGGAGATGGATCTCCAAAAAGGAGGATTTATTTGGTAGAGTCGTCACTAGTAAGTATTTGGGTTCTAACTGTCATCAAAAAAATTACTGCATTCCTCTAAGGGGCCTTGAATCCATCATTTGAAAGGTCTTGAAACCTAGTGAACAATTGGTTAAATCTAGACTTTTATAAAAAGTAGGTATAGGAGACAAAGCTAAATTTTGGAGTGATTCTTAGGACAAACATCCCCCCTTAATATATGAGTTTCTAAAGTTTTAGCCTTTGTGATAAAGCCTCAAATATAGATAATGGATAAATATGACTTCATACATTACTTTCAGGAAAATTGGATATTTCTCTTTCTTTTAGTGGAAGAGCTTAGAAGAATTGCCTATTACTATCCCTCTTCATAAAAAATGTCTTATTAATAATATCCTCAAGCAAAGGTTCCTCACAAGGAAAGAGGAAGAGGATAGGATCACCTGGGCCTTGGCACTCTAGGTGTCTTCACTATTCATAATGGTTATAATGCTTTGCTCCCTCTGCTGATCCTGTAAGATGCCTTATGGGATAGAGTTTGGGTGGCTAAGGGATGGCCTAAAATTAATTTATTTTAATGGGAAGTGATTTATAGGAGTTGTATCACCTTTGATAACCTTATGAAGAGAGGTTTTTATGGCCCTTCCAATTGCATCATGTGTAACTCCCATGAGGAGACAATTTATCATCTTATTTTCCAGTGTGAATTTACAAGAGATTTGTGTTAAAGGTGGTTATAATTATTTAAGGATCACATAAACTCTTAGGTGACTCTTTCTAATATGTGGGATATTTAGAAACACAAAAAAAATAATAACACCTCCATTCAGCTAGGCTAGTCCCTAGGACCGAGTTTCATTTGGTGACACATTTGGATGAAAAAAAATTCTAGAATTTTTAGAGAGGAGTTCAGTCCAATGGAGCTTGCGTGGCATAATAGTTACCAAGGTTTCTAAAACTATCAATGTTCACCTTAGGGATAAGAAAACTCAAGAGAATGAGGGGACTCCTAACCCATAGAACTTGAGACCATGGTATCCCCTTCCCTTAGGTTAAGAAAATATTAATTATGATGGTGCAGCTAAGGATAACTTGGGGGTTGCAAGAATTTTTTTCCTTAGAAGAGATTTCAGGGGGAAGATCCTTCATTTGGAGCTAGAGGGTCTTGGAAGGGATACTAACAATGAAGCTGAAGGACTAGCTATCATACAAGGTTCTCTCAATTCCTAGGAGAATGGGGTTAGAAAGATTATATTTGAGTCTAACATATAAATTATGGTGGGTATTTTAGATGTTATTATAAATTTTAGACTAAGGACTTGGATTCTATTTGGAAGCAATTCAAGTATGTCATTATGGTCTATTTTGATAGATAAAATAATCGAGTAGTTAAATTTTTAGCTAAACATGGTAGTGAAAGTCTAGTTGGATATATGCTAAATTCTAATTAGGATACAAAAACTTCTGAATGGATAGAGGTGAACCAAATGTTTCTTAGTTTGGCCAAAAAAAAGACTTAGGTAAGGATGAGGATAGGTCTAGAGTCCACTGAGCCTTGTAGATCAATGGAGGATGAACAATTATTTGTTGGGATATGTGTTACCTCTTGCAATAGTCTTTGGCTCTTTTTAGGATAGCACTGATAATGTTCATGGGACTGTCAAGTCTACTAGGTTACTTAGGATCAACATAAAGTAGAAATGAGACTAGGTTAAAATTTTATGCTCTTTAGATGGTACTCAAATTTTTTATTATTTTTGGAGATATTAATCCAAGTTTTATTTGGATTTTAGGGATTACCAAAAGTGGTAGACCTATAACTATAATTTGATTCTTGTTCTATCAAAATAATATTTTTACCTTTTCAAAAAAAATTAGTTTCATAGAATGATTTATGTTTTATATAATGTATGTGTCAATATCAAAGAAAGTGTAAGGTGTCAAGAGAGAATGATGAGTCACATTGATATAGAAATATGATAGTTGTGTCTAAATATAAGGAATATCAAAGGATGCATCTCCTAGCTATTAGAGGAGAGCAGTAGTTAGAGTACTATAAAATTATATAAATTTATATATTGGAGACATCTCTCCATACAATGGAATCAATCAAAATCATTCTCGTACTATTTTAATTATTGTGAAAAATTGAGTTATATTTGTGAAATATTGTTGTTATTCCTATATTGAGATTCATTGTTAGTTTTATTAATTGCATATATTTGATTTATACTTGATCCTAGATAAGTTTTTTATGAGTTAATATATTTGGAAATCCATCAAAATTTCTAATATTCCAAGACATGCCTTTCATGAGACACAATCAAGGATCATATTTTTTTTTATGACCTCAAAGTCCTTGAAACTTGCCAAATATTCAAATGCATTTGTGAGAAACCTATTATGGTTTTCTTGAAAAAATTCTATCATTGCTTCTCTAGAGGGACTCCCTAGTTTGACTGTGAGAGCAACGAGGGTTCCATGAGGGAAATTCTCTAGGTGGAATACATGGAGAGATATGGTATTCGATTGAGGGGTAGAATCTAGCATAGCCAATGGTTTAATTATCTAGGATCCTCAAACATTCAGGAAGAATTTTTGGGTATTACCATTAGAGGTAGCTACAAGAGGATAAAATGAAGTTCCTTCTATAGTAGTTGCATGAGAGCTCCCTGGTTAAGAGTTCAGTTGATACTTCTTTTTACCAGCTCCCATAGAAGCCTCTAATCAGTTTTATTTACTATTTTTCTAGTGACAAATGTCCTTCCTCTCCTTCATTAGCAAGAGGGATAAATTGAACTATGGTCGAAGGCATTGATACCTATACTCGAGTTTAATTTTTGAATCAACCCTCCATAATAGGGAAAACTTGTATCTTGTGAGATATAAACTAACAATGGTAAAAGGTGTTACGGATATTGATATAAATCACCTATTTTAGAAATGGATCTCCCCAACATGAATATCGATAGAATTCTTGAGGTCCTTTGAGAGATCAATTTCAACATAAATGTGTTTGTATGGTTGTATAACATAGAATTTTTGTGAATCCATGCATATAAACTTGCCAATTGGTATGAAAATCTATGGCATGAATGACTAGAGGAGGAAAGGAAGATCTAGGAATTCCACCCAAATAGGGATACACAGGAAAATATTGATAGAAACTATAAAATTATGATGCCAAGGCTAAAGAATTAAAAGAGTATTTCTATCATACCAAGGAATTTTGGTCATAACTACAATGAAATGCTATGATTTGGTAAATTGAAAATGAAAATAAACTTTAGTAAGGTTCTGAATGTGATCAAATTTTTGGTCATATGGTTGCCAAACTTGCTAAATCCATTGAAAAATTAACGAGTCACTAGGAATCCTCTCCAAAAAGTACCCAACAAGGGTGTGACTATCAAACTCATTTTAGGCTTTATCAAAATACTACATACTCAGTACTGTGTCTTACATAGATGAATTACATTCAAGACAAACTTTCTGGGTCATTTTACTGATGCCATGGCTCTTCGTAGTTGTAACTTCACTAAATAATTAAATTATGGCTTGAGAGGTGGACATAAAAGAGGAAGGATTCCCTCATTTGAGGTGGATTTATTACACAAAATGGTGTAGTAAGTACATTCAGATCCCATAAGAGCAATAGTGGTATAGCAGCTAATGAAAGAGTAAATAGGTGGCAACAACATGCGATTGAAAAACCCTTGTAGAACCTCCATACAATATAGTTTTATCAATACAATATGATGATGACTTAATATAGATATGATGATGAACTCAGATGATTGTGATTTCTTAAATACTATAATGGCTTAATCATATCATTATAATATGATCATTGACATAATATGGATATGATTTATTGAACACCAAAACAATATGATACTATCAGAATATAATAATGATATAATATGCATGTAGTGATAACGTAACAAGTCATAAATTGAATATCTTTACAATATTATGATGTAATGCAATATAGATACAATTTATTACGATAAATAACTTTTAAGGTTTATAGGCATTATGTATACTAGGCTACCTTACAATATAATGTCACTTCTATTTATTACAATTATAATACAAATGTGACATAGTAAATATACTATGTTGATAATGTAATATGGATGTGGTTGATTGAATATTGTAATAATATGATATAATATAAATGTAATTAATTGAATAAAATATAAAATATCACAATATACATGTACTAAGTTGAATACTATGATAAAACAATGATAAATTTAAACGTAAAAGTAAAGTAGTTTTCAATGTCCACATGAACATATGCTATATTAAATAATGTTGTTTATTTAATGTGTATATCCATGTACTTAACTCCACTTATCGACTCAAACTTGTACAACGTTATTTATTATTGTTTAAGCCTTGATAATGCATTCATATTTAGGCCCACTCAAATTATAATGTTATAGTTAAATATAATAATATAATAGGATAATAATATAACAAATACAATTGCAATATAATTAAAATATTTAATATAATTAAAATATAATTCTAAGGTAGATCCAAGTTCAAACTATGACCAAAGTGAGTGTGTGAAGAGGTGAATATGTGTTCATAAAAAATATATATATAATTCTAATAATATAATATAGAAAAATATTTTTATATAAATAATATTTAATAATACTCTATACGAGTAAAACAATCTATAAAATGTTAATTTAATTAGATATAAAGTGAATTTAATTGTGAGTGGTAAAGATTTTATTTAAATAAGAAAAATATCTTAATGTGATCCAAAACGAATCAAAACTACATAACATTAATTTATTTTTATTTTTTTTGATGAGGAAACTTTTATATACAACATATCCGCAACATGTGAGGGGAGAGATTTGAACCCGGGCCTCTCCAAACATTAATTTTTTCACTCATACTCTTGGGATAAAAATCAACATAAAGACCTAAAATAATTTTTTTTTTTATTAGGTGTAAAGATTTTTTTTAAATAAGAAAAATAACTTAAAGTAATCTAAAACCAATCCAAATTACTTACCACTAATTTTTTACAATATGAGTATAAGTTTTTTTTTTTTTATAAATAAAATAACCTTTTTTAAATAACATAACCTAAAATAAAGGGTTTGGTTTTTTATTATGTGGTAAAGAAGGGGTTTGAAAGGACCTCAAACTTTTTACAGCTAAAAATATTTTAAAAGTTTAATTTTAAGTAAAACAAGGAAGAAGCTCGTAGGAAACCTTAAGAACAAACTCCCACAAACCACAACCGAAACTCTAAAGAGAATAAGAGGCCCAACTCTAAAAGAGAAGAAAATGATCTCCCAAGATTCAAAAAAAACAAAGCCACTAAAATAAACCCAGTGCCCAAGGAGTGAGTTAGCAACTACCCAAAGAAATTGCTGCCCAAATAGACCTTTGTATATTAATTGTGCCTTAAAATTCTACCCAGGTGTTGTAGGTGAGTTGGAGAGGAGAGGGAAATCCTCCTAAGAATGTACCAGGTTCGAATCTCAACCCTATAAAAAAGTTCAATGTGTACCCAAAATCCAATTGATAGACTTTGATGGTCGTGGCATTTCAGAACAAGGGGTCCCTGCAAGGGGTTTTTCGTTAAAAAATAAATAATTCAAATCCAGATTTTGAAATAGGATTCCTGCCCAAAAAATCAAGGAGATAATAAAATCCGGCTTTCATCCATGCGATCAAATGTGTCAAGTTTCCCTCTACAAATTCAAAAAAAAAAATTAAAACAAACTTCCCATTGATACAACTCTTATGAAGAATTAAAAAATAAAAAAAATCTTTAGGGTCAAAACATTTGAAACAGACTTCTCAACTAGAAATATCTCGCCTGGAATTAAAATCCACGTATAAATTCATTAAAAAAAATTGAAATACGCTATGAAACTAGTTGTTAACCATTCCTAGCAACAAATGAATTCGGATAAAAATGTTAGGAAAAAAACCAACCAAATAATCCAGGAAAAATCTAGCAGGAAATATCTAAATCTAGACCTTGCAGCAACCCTAAGAAAACAACCATAATCTAAACAAAGAAACATAAATCCTCGTAACTGCATTTGACTTAAAATATCTTTCTATATGTTAGATTAAATCACTATATAAAATATAGAAAAGCAATTATAGTGTTTCAAACTTTAATAGCAAAATTAACAAAATAAGACAAACACAGTAGAAGAGACAATGATTTTAACGTGGTTCACCCAATGTGGGTTACATCCAGCGAGAATTTTTAGTCCTTCTTTCTCAATCCAAGCAATAGAGGGTTACAACCTACAACAAACATCTGTTGTAATTTCCTCTCTATATTTACAAGGAATCAACACAGTAATTTTCATTGTATACTCTATTTTTCCTCACAACTATATAACTATATAAGAAAAAACCAAAAAAAAAACTAATTTTCTTAATACATTCCAATATTAACACTGAGTTCCCAGCACCTAATTTTGGGATAAAAATAAAAAAACTTTCCCTGGTTGTCCTGTTGTAAATCCAAAAACTTTCTCTAGTAGACTAACAGACTGTAAATTTGGAAAATTTCCTTGCCCATCTTGCAGTAAATCCAGAAAATTTCTCTGTTTAGCCTCCTCATAATTAGGCTCCATTCCTAACAATTTCCCACTTGGAGACTAATTCCATTGCAGCATACTCCAACCAAGGATTGAAAAATTCTCATCATGGCCTCTTATTCTTTAAGGCCAATTGAAGTTGAGCAAAAGCTCAACTTTTCTCTTGACATCACTTTTGTAAGCATATCAGCAATATTTTGTGATGTGTGAACTTTCCCTAATTTCAAAGATCCATCTTCCACTACTAATCTAATGAAATGATACCTGAGTTTGATGTGTTTAGTTTTTGAATGGAATATCGAATTCTTCGCAAGGTGTATAGCACTATGGCTATCACTCCACAACCTATTATCCTCTTGCTTCTTCCCCAGTTCTTCCATTATTCTTTGTAACCAAACCATATCTTTGCTTGCTTCTGCAGCAACAACATATTCATCTTCAGTGGTTGAAAGGGCAACTACGTGTTGGAGTTTGGAAATCCAACTATCTGCTCCTCCTCCTATAGTAAAGATGTAGCCAGTAGTGCTCCTTCCACCATCAAGATCACCTGCCATATCAAAATCTACAAAACCTTTCAAGCTAATATTAGATCCTCCAAAATTCAAAGAATAGTTTGAATTTCCTCTCAAGTACCTGAGTATCCATTTTACCGCTTGCCAATGTCCTTTTCCCAGATTACTCATAAATCTACTCACTACTCCCACTGCGTGGGCAATGTATGGTCTTGTACAAACCATTGCATACATCAAGCTTCCAACCGCTGATGCATAGGGAACCTTAGCCATATGCTCTTGTTCCTTTTGTGTCTTGAGACACAAATCTTTGGTGAGTTTGAAATGCTTTGCCAATGGAATAGCAACAAAATTTGCATTGTTCATGTTGAATCTCTTAAGAACTTTTTCAATGTATTTTTCTTGTGATAATTTTAGAGTGTGAATCTCCTTGTCTCTTGTTATCCTCATACCAAGGATTTGTTTGGCTTCTCCCAAATCCTTCATGGCAAAGGATTTAGCCAACTTCTTCTTGAGCATGTTTATATCTTGCATATTTGTTCCTGCAACTAACATGTCATCCACATATAATAGCAAAATAACATAGTTACCATTTCTAGTTTGCTTAAAATATACACAATGATCACTTTGACATCTTTCAAACCTTTGATTAGCCATGAACTTATCAATTTTTAAATACCACTATATAGGAGCTTGTTTTAACCCATACAAGCTCTTTTCGACTTACATACCCAATCCTCTTTACCTTTCACCTGAAAGCCTTCTGGTTGGTGCATATAAATTTCCTCCTCCAAATGACCATGAAGAAATAATGTCTTCACATCCAATTGATACAAATTTTCTATAGCTATAAGACTCAAAATAGCTCTAATAGAGGTCATTTTTACAACTAGAGAAAAAATCTCATCAAAATCAATACCTTTTTTCTGAGCAAATCCCTTGACCACTAGTATTGATTTATATATCTTATGCCCTTCATTCTCCTCTTTAATCATGTACACCCATTTATTGGTCAAAGCTCTTTTACCTTTGGGTAGCTCAACCAAATCCCAAGTTTGGTTGTGGAATAAAGAGTCCATTTCTTCATTCATTGCAAGCTCCCACTTATTCCTGGTATCCATCTGTAATGCTTCCTGAAAACATTCTGGCTCACCAGAATCAGTATATAAAACATAATCAGAGAAACATTGAGGAATTTTACTTATCGTGGTAGATCATCTAACAACACTTTCTAGAGATTGAGGTGCTTGTTGCTGCTGCTGTAAATTTTGATCTTCTACCACTTTTGGAGTTACATTTTCTATGTGTCCATCAAGGTCTATGTATTCAGTAATTTCCTCTTTCTGTTTCTTTCCCTGCAACCGATCTTTATACAAGTTTTGTCATTAAATATGACATCCCTACTTCTAATGACTTTTTAGTTACCACAATCCCATAATCTGTAACCCAAGCCATCAATACCATAACCAATAAAATAGCACTTGTGGGCCTTAGCAACTAACTTAATTATGTTCTCTTTTTCTATATGCCTAAAAGCCTCACATCCAAATACCTTAAGGAAAGAATAATTTACTGGTTTACCTGTCCAAAGCTCTTTCGGAATTCCTCCATCCAAGGCACTAGACGGTCCTTTATTAATCAGATATACTGCAGTATCAACAACATGAGCCCATAAAAATAATGGTAATCTTGCATGGTAATAAGATATACTACAGTATCAATAGCATGAGCCCATAAAAATAATGGTAATCCTGCTCCTAACACACTCCATGATGGTTCTATTCATTCTTTCTACAACCCCATTTTCTTGAGGTATTCTTGGAACTATCTTGATTCTTCTAATTCCATTTTTAGAAAAAAACACATCAAATTCTCTACTGTAATATTCTCCACCATTATCCGACTTTAGACACTTTAACCTTTTTCCAGTTTCATTTTCAACTAATGCTTTCCAATTCTTGAAGGTATTAAAAACATCACTTTTATTCTTAATGCAATATATCCATGTTTTCCTTGTTGCATCATCAACAAAAAGTACATAGTAAGAGGAACCTCCAAGAGAAGTTACCTAAGCTGGCCCCAAACATCTGAGTGCACAAGCTCCAATTTATCTTTCTTCCTTTCCTTGCCATCCTTGAGAAATCTAACTCTCTTTGCTTTACTATAAACACAATCCTCACATAATTCCAAATCAATCTCTTTTAACTTAGGCAATAACTTTCTTGAATGTAAAATTTCCATACCTTTTCCACTCATATGGCCAAGTCTTTGGTTCCACAAAGATGCACTCTCACATGTAGAAACTAAATTCATGTAGCAGTGAGAAAAATCAGTAAGTAAATAAAGAGTACCCACCAATTTACCTCTAGATACTATCAATGAACATTTAGAAACTTTCCAAGCATTTTCTCTGAATACAACCGTGTATCCTTCACCATCAAGCTTACTTGCCGATATAATATTTCTCTTTAAATATGGTATGTGTCTCACCTCTTTAAGAGCCCATTGACATCCATTTTGGGATTTAATCAAAATATTTCCAATACCCACGATTTTACATGGTTGGTCATTTCCCAACATAACTTGTCCATAATATCCAGAAACATAATCTATGAAGTATTCCTTATGTGAGGTAGCATGGAATGAAGCACCACTATCAATTACCCAATAATCACTATTTCTATCAAGAGATAATATTAAAGCATCTTGTAGAATTTTTCCAGTAATATTGGCTTCTGAAGTGTTACCATTATTATCATTGCCTTCATTTCCATCACCCTTTCTTTGCCAACAGTCCTTCTTGAGATGGCCCTTTTTGCCACAGTTCCAACACTGTAGCTTTCCTTTTCCACATGATTTGGATCTACCTTTGGATTTGCCATGATGTGAACTCTTGCAAATTTCTCTTCCTCTTCATCTATTCTCAACAGTTAAGGTGGTTCTAGATGATTCTCCTATGGTTTTTCTTCTCATGTCCTCACTGAGTATCACACCAACCACATCATAAAATTCTAATTTATTTGAACTCGAAGCAGAGTTACTTACAGCCATTACCAAACTGTTCCAAATTTTTGAAAGAGAGCATAAGATTAATAAGGCCCTAAGCTCATCATAAAAATCCAATCCTACTGAATGCAATTGATTAGTGACATTATTAAATTCATTTAAATGATCATGCACAGATCCTCCTTCACTCATTTTCATGTTAAATAACCTTTTCATTAAGAATACCTTATTTGATGTTGATGGTTTCTCATACATCTTGGCCAACTTATCCATGACTCCCTTGGTAGTCTTTTCATCAGAGATGTCGAAGGTTACGGTGGCCCCCAAGCACAGCCTCACAGTACCCAATGCATTTCTATCAAAGATACTCCACTCCTTATCAGACATAGTTGAACGTCTCTCTGTTTCCCCCTCAAGAGGTAAGTAAAGATCATTCTGGTACAAGTAATCCTCCATCTGCATCTTCCAGAATTGAAAGTTCTGGCCATTGAATTTTTGAACTCTAAACATCCCTTCTTCCGCCATTGCTCCCACTTGATCTAGAAATTCTCTTTCTGTCAAGTGCACCCAACAAAACAACCGCTTTGATACCACTTGTTAGAGTAAATCACTATATAAAATATAGAAAAACAATTATAGTGTTTCAAACTTTAACAACAGAATTAACAAAATAAGACAAACACACAGTAGAAGAGGAAATGATTTTAATGTGGTTCACCCAATGTGGGATACATCCACCAAGAATTTTTAGTCATTCTTTCTCAATCCAAGCAATAGAGGGTTACAACCTACAACAAACATCTGCTATAATTTCCTCTCTATATTTACAAGGAATCAACATAGTAATTTTCATTTTCATTGTATACTATATTTTTCCTCACAACTATATATAAGAAAAAAATAGAAAAAAATGCTTTTCTTAATACATTCCAAGATTAACACTGAGTTCCCAGCACCTAATTTTGGGATAAAAACAAAAAAACTTTCCCTGGCTGTCCTGTTCTAAATCCAAAAACTTTCTCTTGTAGACTAACATACTGTAAATCTAGAAACTTTCCCTGCCCATATTGTAGTAAATCCAAAAACTTTCTCTGTTTAGCATCCTCATAATTAGGCTCCATTCCTAACACCATCTTAGAGAGAAGAAAACTTTAGGCGACCAAATCAAGAGGGGCTATCCAACAAAAATTTCCCTCCTTTTTTAAAGTTCAAACCAAATTTCCCCCCATTTCCAGTTAATGTCCCTTTCTATTTTTCATATTTAGATAAGTCTTGCAGAGATTTCTAAATAATCACCTACCTTTACTTTTTTTAGATCTTGTTAGAGGACCTTGAACAATAGAGTTGTTACCACTCTTTTTCACTCTTTTTGAATGAGCAACCTTCATATCCAAACCAATATTCCTTTGATCATTTTGGTTTAAATAATCAAACAAGAGAGAGCTACAAGAAACATCTCTTGTGGAAGTAAGTGAATCATTGATAGTCAAGTTTTTTCTAGCCAAATTTCTTGGATTGACCTCATCAATAGCCTTAACTAGAGAGGCTTCAGCCATGGTTAGCACATCTTCGACACCAGATCCAACAAGAGAAATATTTCCAAAAAAGTCAACATTCTCTTTGGAAAGATCAAATTTTCTCATACGAATAGTCTTACTAAGGAAATGATCATCTACAATAGATACGAGAAGAGTAATAAGGATATCAAAATAAGAAAAATCTCTCAACAATCAATAGACTCAACAAAAGAAATAAAATTTCCATCATACTTTGCAATATTCTCAAAAGAGATTTGAGAATTTCCATCAATATTTGCATTATGTTTTAAAGAGATTAGATTTAGTCTAGATTTAGCATGAGTGGTTGCATCAATTTTTATTAGCTCTCCAAACATTTTAGCGATACCTCTCAAGATATCCACATGCCAAAAGTGAAGAGGTAAACCAAAAAGCTTCACCCAAATGGGTGCATAGTTTATCTTTTGCAATTATAGGTCAAAATCCACCCCCCATCTACGGAGGAACAAACCTCTTCTACCAAAAACCATGGTCCACCACTAAGAATATTAACCATGTCCTCTTCCCTGGAAAGCTTAATAAGAAAAATTTTTTGGGTAAAGCTACAATTTCCATCTGACCACTAGGTGACCATTTAGAGAAGAGAAAAAGATAGATAATGATCAAAGGCTTAAGATCAAAATCATCATTCACAACAGATTTTTGCTTAGAATTAGTACTGGGATCAAAATGAATAAGGAGCCCTAGATCCACATCACCCAAAGAAGCACGAGAGTTAAAAAACTTTATAGAATTTTTTTTCAATCTCCACCTGAAACCCATAGGGAGAGAATCTTCTCATTTTTCTCACAGACAAGATCCTTTCCAATTTTCTTTTGTAATAAGCTTCCCAAAATCTTGTATCTTGGATCTGAATGACTATTTCTCCTCCTCCAAAAAGCATCATGCAATGGCAACACCCTTCTCCACCATCCTTGTCTGATTCCTAGAAATTTTTTGGAACTCTCTAGTGTCCATCCTCCACCTCTCTCGAGCTTTTTGGATACATTTTTATAAACCCTAGTTCCATAACCAAATGAAAAATAAAAGTTTATTAATTAAACATTAATACAATAATTTGATTAGTAAATAAAAAATGTTCTTTGACATTGAATATGGATTATGAAACTCTATATTACTCCGATGAAATATATTTTCTTTACTATAATAATAGGTTCTATTGTCACTCATTTACCGGAAAACAAAACATAAGAAGAGACACCATAGGTATTTCTATGCAATAGAATTGTTATAATTTTTAGTTTGTTAAATGGAAACAAAATAATATAACTTTTAAAACATCAAAATAATAATACTTAAATTAAAAAAAAAATTAAAATACACAATTTAAAACAAAATTAAAAAAACTTCCACCCTTTAAAATAATCGAAATGCACGATGTGAATATATTTTTAGTTAAGTTATGAATGTTAGGTTTTAACCTATAGACATCTCGAATATGTCTGTATCTTTAGGTTCAGGATTTTATTGTGATAAATAAAACAATTATATTAATTAAATTTTATTTATTTATATTGTTATGTTTTTTTTAAGTAAACATAAGAATGTCATGTTATACCTTTATTTATTAAATAGATTTATTTTTATTTATGTTCATAATTTATAATATTTAATAATATATAATTGTTTCCAATACTTATTGTACATATTCTTGGTTGTGGAGATTGAATTTGGGTTATATCATCATATGTATGTGTCGTCCTTATGAGTAGATCACACTTTAAAATTTAATATTTATATTTCATATTTACATACTTTAAGTTTAAGCATTTATATTTAATTTATGAACATTTTATTTTTTATTCATATTATATTATTAAAAACATCTTTATAAAATATACATTATCTTATAAATATTGTTAAAACTATTCATAATAATTTAATAAATGTTAGTTATTTCATTCTATCCTTTTTATAATGGTATATTGTAAGTGCTTGATTATCTAGGCTTCTTAAGACTCTTTTGAAAATTTATAATGTGTTATAAAGTATGAAAATCATCTATGCATTTGAAATATATTTTGATTTAGTTTTAAATATCTTAAAATATATTAGAAAAGGTTATTTTTATTTAAAAAGATAACATACACACCAATACATTTTCATATAATCAAACCAAACATAATAATTAAAGATGTAAATCTAAAAAATAGATTTAATTGTCATACTTAATACTTCAATATATATATAGGTCTAAGGTGTACACCAATTCGTTTATCCAAACCCCTTAAGGGGGGCAGAGGTACAAGGTTCAAATCTAGGGCCTCGTCGAACTGAACACTTGTCCCTTTCCTAGTATTTTCAGTGACATAAAAAGTTTAAAATTATTGTGGCATGGCGGTCATAAGGGCGGACTGCACGAAGATCTGTGTGGCGGCTTTCGAGGTGGACAACACAGAATATTGTGGCGGCCATAAAAGCTGGAAAACCTGCCCAGATTCGTGGTGGCTACCCATTCCACCATGTAAAAAAAATAATAATACTTAAATGTATGTTTAAAATTAAAATCACATTAATATTTAGGAAAGATGGAAGAGTGACAAAATTAAATATGAAACTTTCTGCATTAGGTGAAATATTGAATTAAACTTTATTTTGTGGCAATTATGGCTAGAAAGAAATAGAAAAAAAAATTAGATTAACATTTTCATCCTTGGATTGTATTTTATAGATCATTTGGAGTAAAGTCAAAGAAATTGTGACAATATATGCTAAATAGAAACATCTTTCTCATATAAGGATTATGGATAAGGAATTTGATGTGTAGGAGGGATAGGACAATGATCCATTGGGAACTAATATTGGATTAAAGAAATACCCTCAGAATATTGGATTAAAACTAATATTTATGGAGGTACAAAAGAGAATCCTAGTAAAACTAGAATTGGAGTAGTCTATAAGAATCATGTTGAGACAATGATCCATTGGGAACTATAGGGATTGGTCAAGGCCATGAACAATGAAGTAGAAACCTTAGCTATTTATCTAGGTAAAAAGATAAGGTTATAGGAGGATAATCGTATAATAAAATTCTTAAATCTTGGTAGAAGATTTAGATTGTATGAGAAACTTTGTTGTGAAGACGTGGAGGTTGAGGATTCTTGTCATCCAAATTAATGAGTTTTGAAGAAAATTGGATGATGGGTAGAACTCTAAATATAGTGGAAAAATTCATGGCAAGAAGGAGGTAGGGCTTCAAGGGTAAAGTAGCATTGCTATTGAAGATGATAAAGTTGGGTAGGATAGTGAAAAAATCTAGATTTTTGTTAATTTGAATAGTCATTGCAGACATATGGTTTAGGATATTTGGCTCCAATGTAGATCTCTTTTTAGTGTTATAACCAAAAGTGGTTAGTTATTAGGATCTTGGGCTTTAGAGTTCTAGAAGTTTGTTAAATTTTTAAAAAGAGGAAACATGTGCTTTTGTTGGCTAAGGATAGGAGGAGGCTTGTCCCAACTTGTAAATAATCTTATTTTAATATATTTTTAAAAATTATATGCCCTAAAGTCAAAACAACAAATAAAAATGTCATATTCATATAAAATAAGTGCAAATATATAGTCTAAACCTTATTTCTTTGAGTTTAAACCTTGTCAAGGTGTGTTCACTTTTAACCCATTCAATTGTAATGGTACAATTAAATACTATAATGTTAAGATTAATAATATATTTCAAACACAATAATGACATAAAATATATGTAATTCTAATAATATAATGTAAATAATTATATTTTTTAAATTAACATAATATGTTAAAATATATTTTAAATTCTATTGTCATATATTAGATGTTCTCGAAACTTTGGTATCTACATACTATAAATTTAAACATTTATATTAGATACCCCATACCCACACCATATACACATATACACATGTAATTTATTTTTCATCCATTGATTTATTATTTTTAGTTTATGTTAAAATTAGTAAAGATATCTTTACCAAAATATACATTATCTTATAGATATTGTTAAATCTATTTGATAATTTTATAAATGGTAGTTATTACACTCTATCCTTTTTACAATGATATTGAAAATAGTTATAAGGGTCATCAACCCTACAACACTTTATTCCCTCTCTAAGAAATCAATAGGTAATATATTTACAACTATAAATTCAATTATATTTTATTGACCATTGTCTTGCTCTACCCTTTTCCTTTAGTAATGTTTATGCTCCAAATTAATATTTATATAAAAAACTATATCTAATTCAATAAAAAAGTTAAAGCTACATTTCTAAAAACAAGGTCTAGGAGTTGCTCCTATCAAATAACAATAATGAATTACATAGTGTTACATAAATTTATAGTTTTGATTCAATTAAAAAATTTAAGATAACTTAAAAAATATAATGTTGAGCTTGAGCTTGCAGGTTAAACTCTTTGGTTTAAATGGAAAGCATTCCATAAAAGAACTAAATAAATCTAGAACCATCCATAACCCTTATAAAATTAATATGTAAAAATTATTTATAAACTTAATCTTTAGAAATTATTTTTATTATAAATATCATAAATAATGTTAATGTACCTTTTTTCTAGATATTTCAAAATGAATGGTTGTGCACTATTTACCGAGATAACCTTAATTCAAGTGTAATTTATTTTATCATGCAATAATTTATTATGTTTAGTTAATTCTAACATTAGTAAAGATATATTTTCCAAAATATACATCATCTTATAGATGTTGTCAAGGCTATTTGTGATAATTTCACAAATGGTAGTTATTCTGGTCCATCCTTTTTTTTTGGATGAAAAAGCCATTATATTAATAAAATAATGTTTAATCATACAAAAAAGGGTGGGTGGGATTAGCACACCCCGTAAACCAATACATTAACCATTGTGATTAAGAGTATACAAGAGTGTCAGAAACAGCCCACAAAATGCCAATAACAACTATCAAAACAGTATTAAATATGCATTCAAAAAGAAAGAAGCAGAGAAATTACTGCCACCTAGAAGGGGAAGGAAGATGCACATGACTCATAATGCAGGGTGCATTCCCCCAATGATCCATGAGGGTACGCAAGTACTGTAGCTCCACCTATACTTTTTTAACCTGTACTTGAATCTATAACCAACAATCAAAGAATATATCATATTTATCAGCAATAGCAAAGACATGTCCGAAATCTTGCTAAGAAAAAATAGCTCTATTCTAGGACTTCCACAAAAAAAACAAGGTACTAATTCTAAAAATATTCCAAACAACATCCAAGTGGAAGGAAAAAGTAATAGGGTCACCCAAAATAGCATGCACCCAAGTAAAATCCTCCTGCATAAAAGGTCTGAAAATTTCAAGAAGCCACTCCCAAGCTGACTGAGCCCGATCACAAGACCAAAAAACATGCAGTAAATCTTCCGCTTGCCACAAATCGGGAAAATGAGATTACGAACACCCAGATGCTTGAGCCTACTGCCAACAGGTAACCCTTGATGTAAAATAATCCAAGCAAAAAAACTCTATTTATGTTCAATATAAGTAGCCCAAGCAATCTGAAACCTCTTATTCCATTGGGAGGGAAGAGAGACTAAATTCCATCTCAGAGTGAGCTTATCAAACATTGGAACTTGTGGGCTGAGCCATTTGTAACCAAGATGAGCTTTATATTGCAAAATAGGAAGCTCCTTAGGCCAACACAAATCTGACCACCAGGGTTTTTGAAAATGCTTATGTAGTTTGCTCCAAATAGAAAATGGAATACTATCAATAACCACCTCATAAGTGTCTCTATCACTAGGATTTAAATTGTGAATTTGACAAAAAAATTCCCAAGGTATCCAACACCTAGAATTTCGGGAGAAGAAATTAAAAATGGAAGCAATACCACGCTTATAGAACCTCTGCGCTCTGACCCACTGCACGAGAGCTAAGGGAGAACCTTGCCAAGTGATAATATGAGACCACCAAATATTCATGGAAGACAAAGAGGCACCTACTTTGCAAAAACTCCCTTTCCAACTAAGCCAGGGTTTGAAGGCCTCCCAGGCTTTCCAAATACTCTGAATGACAAAATAACCTTTAAATTTAATAGGGACAGGGGCAGTAAGAATGGATTGCAATCCCACCCCTTTCCAAATTTTCTTCCCTTGAAACAAACCAGAAGAAATGCAATGCCTGACCAGTACTTTCCAACATTCATCCTCAATTAAATATTGAGTGATCCATTTAGCACAAATGGCAAGACCTTGTTGGTGACAATCAAACAAACCCATGCCTCCACAATCCTTGGGCAAGCAGCAAATTTCCCAAGCTACCCGATGAAAACCTTGCTTGATAGAGTCTTTGGCCCACAAGAAGTCTCTTAGAAGCTTATCCAGCTTTTTATAACAAGATTTGGATGGAACCCAACAAGATGAATAATAGACATGGGTAGTGGCTAAAACCTTAGAACAAATATGAAATTTTCTTGCTAGAGAAATTTTCTTACTAGTCCAGTAAGAAAGCTTCATTTCCACAATATCAATAACATACTGCCACAATTGAGCAAAGGAACCATGAAATGCAAAAGGAATTCCAAGAAATTTAAACACCTCACCTAGATGAATCCAAGTCCATTGGAATTGATGTAACCAATGTGGCAGTTGAGATTGAGATTGCTGAAAACAAGATGTTTTTTTCCATTGTATAGAAGAACTAGAGGCTAAACAGAACACCTCTAAGCAACTAATAGCCGAGGAAAGGGATTTCTCATCTTCTTGAAGCGTTAAGAAGGAATCATCTACAAAATGACCATTGACCAACTGACGATCAGAATTAGGGAGAGCAATACCCTTGATTAATCCTTGATCCATCTTATGGGCCAACAAATAGCCAAAAGCCTCTATATCAAGAATAAAAAGAGATGGAGAAAGAGGGCACCCTTGTCTCATAGATCGACCAAGAGAAATTGACTGAGATTGACTATTATTCAAGGTAAGAACAATTGAAGCATCTTGAAATAACATAAGAATGGTGCTCACAACTACTGGCCCAAAACCTAGAGCCTGAAGCATGGTAGTTATGAAGTACCACTCCATCTTATCATAGGATTTCTCAAAGTCTATCTTAATGAATAAAGCATCTTGTTTAGAATTTCTTGCCCACTCCATACCTTCCCAAATAACAAGAACATTATCAAGAATGTATCTGCCCTTAACAAAGCCAGTTTGTTTAGATCTGACAATCAAATTCAGAATAGATTTAAGCTTAAGCACAAGGGCTTTAGCAATAATCTTGTAGCTCACATTAAGCAGGGTGATCGGCCTCCAATTGGTGATGAGCTCAGGATCTCCATACTTAGGAATAAATTTAACATTGCCTTTGTTAATAATGGAACCCAGTGAACCACATTGTAGGGCTTCAAGATAAAATTTGTGGAGATCAGAACCAAGCATATCCCAAACTTCTTTATAGAATTCACATGCGAAGCCATCAAGCCTAGGCGCCTTATCATTGGCCATAAGTGACAAGGCAGTTTTTAGATCTTCCAAAGAAAGAGGAGTGTCACAAAATAACATTTGCTCACGAGAAAGCTTGTTGGGGACAACAACGATACAATTAGCAAGAGCTTGCCTTCTAGCATCATCAAGGGGTTGAGAAGCAAAAACACCTTGATAATGTGAAACAAATACTTTGACAATGTCTGAAAGATCTATAAATCTCTATCCATCAACTTGAATGGCTTGAAACTAAGAATGTTGAGCAGGATGTCTGAGGCACTAAAAAATTCTTTGGTCACTCTGTCCCCCACTTTGAGCCAATGCATTTGAGCATGTAATTGAGCCCCCTTGGCTTCATACAAATCAACCTTTTTTAGCTCATGCCGAACGAAAGAAACTTGAGATTGAGCAACATAGTTGAAAGGAGAGGCTTCAAGCCTGAGATAGGCTTTGGATAGCTCACTTTGCAAGGTAGACTTAGCCTATTTTCATCGTTTTGCAACTTCAACACCCAAAGTTTGCAACACCTTAGTGGTTCGTTGAATGGCAACATTCCACCATTCAATCCTTCCAGAAATACCATCAAGTCTAGGAATCAAATTCCAAATGCGGCATATATGAGATTTCATGCTAAAGCTATGCAAAAAAGAAACATTTAGGTAAAACTATGAAGAATGCACTCTAGGTTGAAAATTTGGCATTGCCACCGAGAATAAAATAGGTGAATGATCAGACAGTGTAGTACCAGGAAAAGTCAACACATACGGTGAAGAAGGCAAAAGACAGGAGAACTGAAGGTTGTCACACTCAAAAATCATGGCTCTGTCCAATATTACCAAAACCCTAGAAGAAGCAACTTGCAAATTGGACCAGGTGTACCAAAGAGCCTACGAGAAGTCAAAAGGCAAGAAGCATAAATTAGGGTCATAAAGGCGAAGCTTGTTTTTCATAAAAAACCAAGCTTCTCTTTCACCTAAACACCATCGCATCGGGACATGACTGACCTTATCAGAATATTTCTCCACCATATTAAAATCTCCACAGAGCACCCAAGTGGCAAATGGTATATTCATGGTAAGCCATCTCCACAACTTGCATCTATCAGAAGTGACATTTGAGGCATACACATTAACCACCCTAAGCGGTTTTCCACATATCTCGAGTAAAATCCAGATAGCTTGATTGGATGGGTCAACACCCCAAGTCACAACATTCTTTTTTAATCAAGGCCCAAGGATAGTGACGGCTCCTCATTTTCCTTGGGAATTCTTTGTGGCAAAAGAGGTACTTCATGGCCACAAAAAATCACATGTACATTGCAGATTGAAATCAGAAATCTTAACTTCTTGTAAACATAAAATATCGAGGCTTCCATGCATTCAAGAAACATTTGACATCTCATTTCAGACCAAATATTTTTTTAATGGGTTCATCAGTCCTAGAACATTCCATGATAAAAAAATCATTGGGATTTGTCAGGATGCATGATCTCCATGACATCCTCTGCATCACCCAAACCTGTAAGTGAGCCAAAATAGTTGGAGGTCGCATGGAAAGCATCACTATTTAGTTGTCGACATTTATCATTTCGAATAGGGCTATGGGAGCGACGGACCTTCAAGGCCCGACCCTCCTCCACTGAAGAATTATCTGGAGCTGCCACCACTGAGGCCAAAGAAGGGCCTGACCAAAGAAGTTGAGACATCGGTGGAACTGAGGGTTGCATGTCAACAACCGGAGGGGCCGTATCAACAAGATTTTGAACTTTAGTAGAAGATTGCATGTCTTGAGAAGGATATGGGGTAGGTTGTGCAGCAAAAATCGAAGCTTCTTGTTACTTAGTACCATGATATTTCTTTCTAGAGATAGTAGTCCATTCTTCAGTGTTTCCCCGCGAGCCATTAGCAGGAGTCGCAAGAGTGGGCGAGGGATTTTCCTTATATTTCCATTCCATCAAAGGGCACTCCCAAATTTTGTGAGCTATATATTGACACCAATAACAGGTATTGGGTAAATTGATATAGGCAACTCTTTGCCTTATGCATTGGTCCCCGATTTTAATATCAATAAACTCTTGCAAATCCTTAGTAATGTCAACTTTGATACAAACCCTTCTAGTGGGTCGAGCGAAGAATTTTTTTTTGGCTCAAGGCAAACAAACTTACCTAAGGGGGCAACTAAAGTCTACAAAAAAACCCAAAGAGGAACAGGAAGACCAGGGAATTCAACACACACTGGGACTTCCAGTGTAACTCGATCATTGACTTGGAAATTTTGAGAGTAGGGTTGCAAAATCAATAGAGAATTACGGATAGTCCATGGACCCCTAGACAAAACCTTATGTGCTTGAGCTGGATCTGAAAAGCGAAAAAGAAAATACCCTTTTGTAAGGTTTTGTACATTCTCCACTTTGACTCCATATGGGCCCCAAACTTGCTGGACCCATGAATGAATAAGGGTATCATATGGGATACAACTCAAAAAATAACCCACCAATGTATGAATCTCAAACCATTCACAAGTTGTATGGAATTCATGCAAAGGAATAACAGCTTCAGGGACAGGGCCTTTACCTCATGATACATTGTCAGAATGAACTTGCACGAATGCTTCCCTAGTACCATTGAGCTCTCCAGCAGACTCAGAATAAATGGAACTGACTGCATGAGCGGCAGCCATTAAAAAGGGTGAATTAACACCGCCTTAAGGCGATGTTAATGCAACAAACAAGATTTTTTGACTGAAACCCTTATGAAAAATGCACAGCCAGTCTTGCATCAAACCCTAGCAGAGCAAATTTTTCCAATTGTTGAAATCTTTTCAATGGTCCATCCTTTTCACAATGGTACATTGTATGTGTTTATTTATCCTACAAATTATTAATATCTAATATTTGTAAGAGGCACTCTTTTAAAAACTCATAGTATGTTACCAATAATTAAGCTCCTCTGTGTGTTTGAATTATATGTTGGCCTTAATATTTTAGTTTTCAATATCTCAAAATATACTCTGAAAAGATACGAACATATAATCGACATTCAAATAATTGAATTGTTTGTGTCTTTTGGAATTAGAATAAAATATCTTTCAAAACAATATGTAAATTTTTATATACACATACGAAATAAATTATTCTTGAAGATCGCAATGGGGCATAGTAGTAGGAACTAGAAAAAATGCCTAAAAAAATGATCAAATTTACCACTAAGCATTTTGGACCATAAAACAAAACAAAAGAGAGTTTTCAAAGTATCATGTCTATGTTAAATATTAATATCTAATTTTCATATACTGTAGACACTCTTTTATATGAAATATCCTATATGAAATACACCTAGTAGCATAAAAATTATAAATTTTTAACTAATTATTTTTTGCAAAATATTTATTCCAAGTCATGGAAGACCACTATGAGTCTTATCTATAATAATATCATAATAGGGTATTAGGTAACTAGGAAAAAAGGTCATAAAATAATTTAATATTTATAATTGTAGTGGTCTTCTAACTTGCTACCACAATGCAACCATTTTATAAAAGACCGAGTCAATGAAAGTAAAATATAATATCAAAAAGAATAAAAAAAACATATGAATGATTTGAAGAGAAATATACATAAATTTATATAAAAAAGTAAATTAATTAAGTGATCACATGAAGTTTTTATGAGAAATTATTTTTTGTTGTCTTGAACATCAAATCAAGTTTGATATTTTATGCCTTATTTTAAAATTATTCTTCCAAGTATATTGTTTTTAATACATTAGTTATGATGGTTCCTACAATCGATCTCGAGATCTGAAAATGAAGGGCGGATGAACTAGGGTTTTTGGACCTAAGGAAAAACTAGGGCATCAGTTGGGTTGTCGAAGAGATTTTTGGTTACTGTGGATTTGAAGACAAGATTGCTGCCCCAGGAGGGTCCAATGGGGACTCCTTCGGATCCTCTTCTAGAGAGACATAGTTCTTTTACAGATTTTTTAAAAGATAAATCTCCATCAAAGATTGAAGAAACACAAAAAATTGCATTAAAAATGTTCTTTACAACTTCTAGAAATAGATCAACATCTCAACGAGTTAATGGATGCTTGCCACAATCAGAATCAAGGCCAAATATTTTCATTGAGCAAAGGATGGTTGAAGAAATAGTTTTATATAGAGCCAATCATGATTTGATCTGAAATTCATGGGTACTCACCCTACCTTGAATTTTTTGCATTCCTGAGTCCAAAAAAACTAGGAGCCTCTTGGTGAGTATTCTTTATGGTTTATTAGAAATGGATATTTTATTGAACTTGTAGGACTATCTTAGATTCAACAACTGGATTATGAGGCTTTGCCCTTCAAAGGCAGAGTTTGCCACAAATATGGGCATTTGGACCGATCTTGCCCAGATAATATGAACACAAAAATGGAGGCTCCTCTAGGAATGTCAAATCTTCCTAAGGAGGGTAAGTCAACAATAAAAAAAGAACCAACCAATATTTCTCAGGGTAAAGAAGCACAGAGAGATGGTTTTGAATAGCCCAAAAGAAAGAGAAGGCAAAAGAAAAAATATGGTAAAGAGCAAACCCAACTCAAGCCCTCCAATAGGTATGAGATATTTAAGACACTAATGGACCAAGAAGATCAATTCATGGAAGGAGTGGATGGGAATAATGAAAATAATAACATCCATGTTCAAGCTCCTCTTTCATCTCCCCCCGTCATAGAGTAGGTAATTGAGTACAGTGAGTTATCGTAGTCAGAGAGTGCAGGGGCATTGATAGTGCATAACCAATAGCAGCCAATAATTAAGGATGTCAGCATGGGAATAGCAAAAAATAATAGAGAAACACAATCTTTAGGGATAACTCAAGTGGAAAAGAGAGCAAAAAATAGCAACTCTCAAGGAGTGGGTAGAAAATCAAATAAGGAATTGATAGAATTTCAAGGAGATAAACTAGTCACTGGAGGATTGGTGAGGCCAATAGATTCTTACTGCTCTCAAGCTAACCAATGATTATACAATCATGGAATGTTAGTGGTTTAAATAGTAGAACCTATCAATATGTTGTTCGAAGACTCTTAGAAAAATGTAAAACAGGTTTTTTGCTTATCCAGGAGACAAAAATGTCGTTAGATCTTATGTGCAAAATAGTTAACAAAATTTGGAGGGGTGCTGGTCATATGGAAGTGGCTGCCCAAGGTACCTAAGGGGGGATAGTTACTCTTTGTAACTCTGTTGAATGGACTGCAATAGAACATATAGCTTGGAGAGATGTTCTCACATCACATTTTAGAAATAATGTCACAGCTGAACATGTTTTAATCACAATTTTTTATGGGGCTCAAAACCTAGATGTTCAGATGCATCAATGGAAATTTGTGCATAATATGAGAGTCTCAAGGGAAGATTTAGACTGGATTATTGCTGGGGATTTTAATGCTAAATTATCCTCTAGATATTAGGAAGGGGGAACCCCAATTTTGGACCCAGGGGATCGACTTATGATTTCCCAAGTCCAGGCATTACATGTGGTGGATATTAAATGCCCTGCAACCAACTATACTTGGACTAATAAGAGGAGGGAGCCACATAGCAGGAAGGTGAAGTTAGACCATTTTTTGGTTTCAGAGGAGGCATTTGTAAAATGGAATATAAAATTTCAGATTTTGGAGGGTCCAGTTTTAGATCATTTCCTCATTTTGTTGGTAGGAGGGATCAAGACAGTGCAACATCACAAACCATTTGAATTTGAAAACTTTTAGTTACAAAAATAGGAACTTTGAGAGAAAATTCCATAGTGGTGGGAAGAATGTCACCAAGAATATGGGACATCAATGTTTAGATTCCACAAACAACTTCATTATGTCAAAGATCAACTAAAATAATGGAGGCGAGCTAACAAGACAGACTTCCAGGTCCAAAGAGCTCCATTGGTGGCCAGATGGGATGAGGTTCAAAAACACTTTAGGGAAGGAACAATTATAGAGTAGCTCAAAGAAGATGGTGATGCATTGCGTAAAGCGGTTGAGGACATTGACAACCAAGAGGAGACCTACTGGAAACAGTAAGCAAGAACCACTTGGTTATTAGAATGTGATAAAAATACCAAATTCTTCCATCGGTCTACCGGTGCTAGGAGGTAGATGAACAAAATGGAAGCTCTTCAAGATGAGAACAGACACTCCTTTGATACACTTCTAGGTATACATTTCCATTCAATGGATTATTTTTCTAAACTATTTAAGGAAAGTATGGTGCAAGATGAAGAGTCTCAAAGAGACGTTATTGTTGTCATACCCTCTGTTATCTTTGAAGAAGAAAATCATACCCTACTTAAAACCATTGATAGAGAGGAACTGAAGAATGTAGTCTTTGGAATGAGCACCAGAAAAACTCTAGGTCCAGATGGATTTCCAATTGAGTTTTTTTAGGACTTTTGGGATAACTTGGAGGAGGATGTAATGGTTGTTATAGAGGAGTCCAAAGGTATTAAAAGGATGCTTAAAGATTTAAATCATACTTTCATTACCTTAATTCCAAAATGGGAGGAGGGGGTACACATTTTAGATTATAGACCTATTGCCTTATGCAATGTCATATATAAAATAATCACAAAGGTAATGCCTGAGCGGCTAAAACCTCTTCTACATAACATTATCTCCTCAAAGCAAGGGGGTTTTGTAGAGGGTAGGCAAATCTTGGATGGTGTGGTTGTAGCTCAAGAGGTAATCCATTCAATGCAAAAATCTGATAATAGAGGAATGTTCATAAAATTAGATATGTCAAAGGCTTATGATAGGGTGGAGTGGAGATTCTTTTCAAAGATAATGGCAGCCTTTGGTTTCTCTTAGGATTGGATAGAATGGGTCATGAGTTATGTTTCTACTCTGACATACTCACTGTTAATCAAGGGTCTTCCCTCGCAACCATTTGGAGCTTCTCGAGGCCTTCATAAAGGAGATCCTTGCTCTCCCTATCTTGTTCTCATTTTGGCTGAAGGATTGGGTAGACTTATCTTGAGGAGAAGACAACAAGGTTTGCTAATAGGTATCAAGGTGGGTGAGGAAGTTTTGACTCACCTACAGTTTGTGGATGACACTGGATTGGTGGGAGTGGCCAGCTTTAGGGAAGCAAGAATGATTAGAGATACACTTAATGTCTACCTTAGGGCTACAAACCAAGTCATCAATGATAAAAATCCAATGTGGTATTTTTCAATCTTGATCAAAGGCTTCAGGACAGAGTTTTAGAGATCTTGGGATTCACGAGGACTTCTCTCCCAGTGGTATACTTGGGGGTCCCTTTGCATTTTAAAAAACTAAAAATAGATATCTGGAGGAATCTTTTAGATTGTATCAAGGATATAATTAATCATTGGTCTCACAAATGGTTAACCTTTGGGGGTAAATTAACTTTTTTATAGTCAGTCATTTAGGTCATGCCAATTTATAAATTTTCTATCCTTGCTACCCTACATACTATATGGAAAGATTTGGACAAGATGGCTAGAAAATTTTTATGGGAAGGAGTAAAAGGAGAGAGGAAATGGGCCTTAGTAGGTTGGGACAAAGTAAGCCAGCCCAAGGTAAAAGGAGGTTTGGTACTGAGAAGATCAAAGCTAAATAATAAAGCTTTGGTTGGAAATCTTTATTGGAGGTGGATTTCCCAACCAACTTCTTTATTCAGTAGAATCTTAACTAGTAAATATTTGGGACAAGTGAACCCAAATGAGGTGGGTCGTTTCCCTTTGGATGGTAATGGATCCTTAGTGTGGCAAGCTCTCAAGTTAGGATCTCAAGTAGTAAAAGATAGATTATTTTGGAAAGTGGGGAGAGGGGAGAAGGCACAATTTTGAACAGATTCATGGGATCAATACCCACCTATCATTATTGAATTTCCTAAATTAAAACCAATAAAAAAAGCCATAGAAACCAAGGGATGGGTCCAAATTGAAATTTATTTCAACACTAGTTAGCTGGGGGATTATAAGTTTAAGCAGTTTAAGAAGTTGAATGAGTGGCCAATTTCAATCCCTTTAGATTTGACACCCATCATAACTAAAATCTTGGCAGAAATATTTCTCACAGGTAGAGACGAGGAGGATGAATTAGCTTAGGGCTATGGGAGACTTGGTGTATACACAGTGAAGGACGGATATGATAAGATTCTTCCAGAACCCCCTCGTCATACTTATCAGGTGGAGGATTGGATCAAAATTTTGCAGTCCAAGGGTTGGCCGAAAGTAAACTTTTTTCTTGGCAATTCATGCATAATGGAATTCTTACTTTTGATAAACTCAGATGTAATGGAATCATCGGTCCATATCAATGTGTTTTATGCTACAACAACAAGGAAATAGCTGATCACTTGATGTTTGAGTTCCCATTCACATGCCAGATTTGGGAGAGATGGTTTTTATATTATAAAATTCAAGTTAATGGTGATTTGAATCAGATTAATATTTGGGAAAGATGGAAAAGGGGTAGATTTAAATCTAAAGCTCTTTGTATTGGTTGGGATCTTGGATTAAACTTTATCTGATGGCAAGTGTGGTTGGAGAGAAATGCTAGAATTTTTAGAGAAATTTTTTCTTCTTTAGATGGAGTTTGGCAGGTCATTTGGAGCAAAGTCATAGAAACTGTGGCAGTCTATGCTAAAGAGGAAACTTAGGTTGTTAATGGGGCAATGGAAAAGGAAGTTGAAGTGCAAGAGGGACAGGACAAAGCTAGTTGGAAACCACCCCCAGAAGGTTGGATTAAAATTAATATGGATGGAGCTGCAAAAGGCAATCCAGGTAGAGTTGGAATTGGAGTGGTTTACCGGAATCATGTTGGAACAGTGCTCTATTAGGAACTGCAAGGCTTGGGAAGATCCACAAACAATGAAGCAGAAGCCTTATCTATGAAATATTCTTCTATTTGGGTAGTAAAACAAGGCCACAGGAGGATAATACTAGAATCAGATTCTCAAATAATGGTTGGAGCTCTAGATTGCATGAGGACATTTGCTTTGAAAAAATGGAGGCTGAGGATTCTTGTCACTCAAACTAAGGAATTATGGAGGGAATTAGATGATGTGATTCTAATTTATGTGAGTAGAGATCTAAATAAAGTGGCAGACTTCCTGGCTAAGATGGGTGCTGAGAAGGAGGTAGGGGTTCAATGGAACATTGACATGGCTGTTGAGGATGAAGTGATTAGGCAGGGTGTTGAAAGGGTAGCAGATCGAGATAGCCTAAAGACAGCAGGAAGGTGTCATGATTTCATGACATGTTGCAATGTCGTGGCCAATTGAGAAGTGTCGTGATATCGTGACATGTTGCATTATCATGGCCAAAGGAGGAAAGGTGTCGCGATATTGTGACATGTTACATTGTCATGGCCAAATGAGGAAAGGTGTCATGATTTTGTGACATGTTTCTTTGATAAGGCAAAAGGAGAAAAGTTGTCAAGATTTCGTGACATGTTGCTTCGTCGTGACCAAAGGATAAAAAGTGTCGCGATATCGCAACATGTTGCATGGTTGCGGCCAAAGGAGAAAAGGTGTCATGATATCGTGACATGTTCTATTTTGATGGCCAAAGGAGAATAGGTGTTGCGATATCACAACATGTTGCATTTTCACGGCTAACGGAGAAAAGGTGTCGCGATATCATGACATGTTGCATTTTTACAGCCAAATGAGAAAAGGTGTCGCGATATCGCGACATGTTGCATTTTCACGGCCAAAGGAGAAAAGGTGTCGCGATATCATGACATGTTGCATTTTCACGACCAAAGGAGAAAAGGTGTCGCGATATCGTGACATGTTGCATTTTTACGACCAAAGGAGAAAAGGTGTCGCGATATCGTGACATGTTGCATTTTCATGGCCAAAGGAGAAAAGGTGTCGTGATATCGTGACATGTTGCATTTTTGCGGCCAAAGGAGAAAAGGTGTCACGATTTCGTGACATGTTGCTTCATCGCGGCCAAAAGAGAAAGAGTGTCACGATTTCATGACATGTTGCATTGTCGAGGCCAAAGAGAAAAAGTTTCGCGATATCGCGACATGTTGCATCGTCGCAACCAAGAGAGAAAAAGTGTCATGATATCGTGACATGTTGCATCGTCGTAGCCAAAGGAGAAAAACTGTTGCAATATCGTGACATGTTGCACCATCGTGGCCAAAGGAGAAAAAGTGTCATGATATCGTGACATGTTGCACTATCACAGCCAAAGGAGGAAAATGTTGCGATATCGCGACATGTTGCATCGTCGCAACCAAAGGAGAAAAACTGTAGCGATATCGTGACATGTTGCATCGTCGCGACCAAAAGAGAAAAATTGTCATGATATTGTGACATGTTGCATCGTCGCGGCCAAAGGAGGAAAAGTTTCACGATATCGCGACATGTTGCTTCGTCGCGGCCAAAGGAGAAAAAGTGTCGCGATATCGCAACATGTTGCAACGTCATGGCCAAAGGAGAAAAAGTGTCACGATATCGTGACATGTTGCATCATCGCAACCAAAGGAGAAAAAGTGTCGCAATATCGTGACATGTTTCTTCGTCCCGGCCAAAGGAGGAAAAAGTGGTGTCGCGATATCGCGACATGTTGCATTTTTGCAACCAGAGGAGAGAAGGAAAAGTTTCTCGACATCATGACAATTTGCATCAACAGACCAAACCGATCCCCCTGGAAAAATCTCACTCTGTGCAAACATTGAAACTTTTTGGATCGTGCCTTAGGCCAATGGGGAAGGAGTCTCTCCATGCTTGAATCTCAGATTCATTGACTCCCCTGTTAGCTAGGTTTTGGTTTAAGAGATTTATCTCCAATGCAAATATTTTTTTACTGTTGTAATCTTGTGTTCTCTCTGTCTATGGCTGGGAAAAGTCTCATCCCAACTTGTAACTGATCTTTGTTTTAATACAAGTTTTTTTAAAATTTTCAAAAAAAAAATACATTAGTAATGATCATTGATATTAGTCCACTAAAGCCAATAACATTAACATGATGTCATATTGCCCAATCAAAGATCAAATAAAGAAAATATATATATTAAGCAATAATAGGGAATGAACCACCTATTTTGATAATTGATGATTTCATCCAACTAATGAGAATACAAAAATAGTATTTTAATAACTCTAAAGGATTTTTTAAAGAATCAAAATCTTTTCAATATTTAAGGGTCTTGCATTCAATTGATTTGTGGAGACAAGTTTCACTAAGCTTGAAAAGGGTAAAATTTCATCATCTAAGACCCTTTTGATATAGTATTGTTTGGACTTATTCCTCATATCAAGATGAAGATACTAAGTAATTTTTAAGCCAAAATTTCCATGGTTTGATCCTTAAATAATTGAAAAGGTTATTTATTTTTAGTTAGTGTATTGTATTTTGAACATAAGTCAATCATTTGATACTATTTTTCAGTACAATTGGATATGAAATGGGACTCACAGATCATATACCTAAATTCACCTGATTATTCAATTAGATGGCCACTTTAGCCCTATAACATTATGTTTAATATTTTAAAAGTATTAAAGTTATAAATTGTCCAAATGTGACAAAATTTAAATTATGGTATTTTTAAAGGGTCTTGCACTCTCATGCAATTTTTTGGGTAAAAATATATCTATTTGATGTGCCAAATACCTAAAACAAATTAGGTACATGCATCAACAACTAGAGTAAATTGAACAATTGTTTAATGTAAGTGTGAATTCATGGGTTGGATTTATTCTATGATTTTTATCTATGATCAAGTAACATCAATATAGTCATTCACGTAAATAAATACTTTTTCATGGAGATGAATAAAATATGCTCTTGAAAACCTAGTCTATGATTGGGTAAACATCATAAATTGAGTAAAAGAGCATGCTTTAAAGTAATCCATGTCAAACATTTAACAAATCAAATACCCAATTTATTAACCATGGATCACATGAGGTCAATCCATAACTATTGATAACTACATGAGTTTTATAGATTAAAATAACATGATTTAAAGTAATCCATGTCAAATATTTAACAAATCAAATACCCAATTCATTAACCAGGGATCACATGAGGTCAATCCATAATCTGTAAATTATATCATTTAGAATTTACCATTTTCTCCCTTAATGAGAGTGTTATATATCTTGGATGCTATCATATAAACAAATTTATTTATATGTAAATCATTTTCTTAAACAAAAAATACCAATGAAAAGAGCTCAAAAAATCATGCAATTTGTAAAGCAAGCTCAAAATTCTTATGTATGAAAAAGACAAGGACTTTGAAAGGTTTTCCCCAAAAACTATTTTATATTATTGATTTATTTTTATTTAATTTTTCCTTCTTTACAAATTTCCTTGTTCAAAAAATATCCAATAGTTATATTTATTGTTGGTTTCCCTCTCATATATATTTGTAGTAAAAGAAGCAAGGCATTACACAAGGTTCCATGTCTAAATACCCTAAAGCATATTGATTCAACAAAGAAATGTTAGATATGGACAAATCAACATCACAATTATATATAAAGACATAAGATATTGAGAAAATCATCCTATATACCATAGGATACAAAGGAATACATTCTTTGGGTAATTCTATGACCTCATGGTCAATATGTGATCTCTTCCTCAACCACCAATCCTATTCCATTGTAGATTCATAATATTCTAAATCTAAAGATGAAAATTAATATTCTAATATTATAAATTTGAATCAATTCCAAAGAGTTAAAATGATGGCTTCATTATCTTGAGGTCTACTATGCTACTAATCAGTTCTTCGACTCTAGCAATATTATCGTTATAGTTTTAAAATATCAAATTTTATTGCCTATTAATGAAAACCACTCATAGCAAGATCACAAATGAAAGAGACATAGTCACAACCTAAAAAAGAAATTATCAATTTGGTATGTGATAGGTTTTACCCCTTGAACCACTACAAAGATAAATACATGCATTTTTAATAAATACATCAACATAACAATTAATCTATTCAACAACATATTATTAAAATAAATAAACTTATTAGTATCCTATATATTGATAATGATAAGAATATGTACTAAAATACATTAATGGATTGCAAGATAAATTCCATTCATAAATGGTGTTTCTTCTAGTGGACTCCCTAGTGTAAGAATTTTACTTTACAACCAAGATGGATAAGAGATTATAAAAAAATATAAAGTGCCAATTTTAGGCTCACAAAAATATTAGCACTAGATCCAAATCCATTAGTTGTATGACTACTTATGATATTAGTGATCAAAATATCCACAATGTTGTCTAAGTCCTACAATTATCCAACAATACAAGATAAAACAAACAAAATATAAGATAATGTAGCTACCAAAATCCTTAAACTAATAATGATACAAATAATTGAAAATAGTAGAATACCTTTGTAGTTTATCTAGAGATGAATTACTATTCATCCTCATTAGACATAAAAATATAACATAGATGTCACATATCTAAGTTTTAGAAGTCAATAGACAAGTAATATCTCTATATTGAATACCTCTAAAGAAAGAGAGTGTATTTTTCACACCTAATGGTAGGTAAAGAGTAAGCATATCCATGTTATCATTGACATATAAATATAAAAACATCATAGTATAAGATATAACTAAATACCTCAACCTTTAAATTGTAATTCTCCCATGAGATTACACTCTTAGTTGGCTTCATCCAATAAAAGGTATTGAGGTTTGACATCAATGTATCCCCAAGTATATGATCATGATAATATGTAAAAAAATTAGTAGGACATGACATCATTGAACATTTGTGATGTCAAATTGAGAATATGCATCAAATTGACTGAAATCTTGGATAAATACTTTTTAATTATCCTTTATATCATTGATCAATTTAAAATAATGATGAGATCTAGTGCGGAATATAGGAAATAATTGATGAGAGAGATATTAGAAAAATTACACCAACATGAAACACTTGTATTATAGTATCTATGTATTGACTATAGAGCATTAAATAAAATCATATTGAAGAATGGGTACCCACTAACATGCATTAATAAATTTTGGACTAAATCTAGAGGAATAAATACTTTTTTAAGATTAAACTCAAATTAGATTATCAAGTAACTATCAACCCCATATTCACCTAAAATATATCCTTTAATACTAGGTAAGTAATGCATATATAATTAGTTATATATTTTGGTTTGAAAAATATCCTAGTAATATTTACGCACCTTTTACAGTGTTACAATAGTTCATAGGATCATTTATCATATTCTACTTGGATGACATCTAAATTTTAATAGACTTGAGAGGAGCCTTTGCAACATGTATGTCAATATCAATATGATTTGTGCCAACACAAGCTTCAAAATAACCTTTGCAAGTGCATTTTTAGCATCACATAGAACTCATTATTGGGCAAGACCATTGATCAATAAGGTATACAAGTAGTAATTTCATAGAAAATCCACATCATTCAAGAATGGAAAACGCCCAATAATTTAATGAATTTTTATAGTTTCATTGACCTTTCCAAATTATATTATGTTGGAATATGAGAAATCAGATCTTATTAGCCAAGTCCAATAGTGTTTGTATGATCCTTTGGGGTCTTATGATGTAATCCTATGGGCAAGTATAAAGTAATCCAAGTTATGTTGACTTGATATTTGTACTAAATTGGGGATTTATATATATATATATATATATATATATATATATATATATATATATATAGATAGATAAATAGATATACATATATATATATATACATATACATATATATGTATATATATACATATATAGATATAAATTTCTGTCCGTAGTAATATAAATTTTTTTAACTTACCAAAAAAATAGTATTTCACTCTTGGATTACAAAATGCATGGTGATTAGGTCAAAACTTTTTTTCTCATCATGTTATTTCTCTTACAATTTAATTTTAAATTATATGGGAACATTGTTATTATTCATATTTATCATGTATTTATTGATCACAAACTCTTCTTGCTATATTTTTGGTCATATTTAAATTTTCCTTGGATCCTAAACTTCACAATTTATTTTTATGGATTTAATTTTTACAATTTAATTTCATGTAATTTTATTATATTAGAATTTAGTAAGGAGAATGGGGAATCAACCTAAATTTGAAGGCAAGAAGAGGCCTCAAAACCTTCCACACAACTATAGTTAAACTAAAAATATGGGGACATAAGGAGTTAAACCTTTCCATAATTTAACATATGTTTCTAGTATGACCGATAGGATCCTAGTCCTTTAGTCCATATTTTTGCTAAATTTCTCATTCTTGGTGCTAAATTTGCATAAATAATAGGTTGGAAGTGTTTTGTTTGAATTTGAATATTTTTCCAAGTCCTTAATTAGGTAGTGATTTTCTCCAAAATTTGAGCAATTGTTTTCATTTATGACCAATCACCTGAAGTTCATTAGAAAAACTTACTATAAAATTTAAAATAATTTTTTCTATAGTGATTTACTCTTAATCTACAATATTTTCATACCTTAAATTGATAGTAATTAATTGGGAATAAGGACTTAATTTATAAAGCCTAGTCCAAAATTGACCTTGAATTTCACATTTGTTTCATTATTTATATCTGATTTTTGTAGTTTATTTGTGAATGGTGACTCTATCATAAACTTCTAAATCATGATTTTTTTGTGAAGCAAGAAATACAATATCAAATCAACAAAATATATTAATTTTGGATCTATTTTTGCATTTTTCATATCCTAAAGGTATTTGGAACAATTTTTTTCCAAGGTTCATGTCAACTAGCAATTCACTCCAAAATAGAAAAATTGTCCAAGTGGAATTCAACAAGTAGTTCACCTAGGATTTTAGGAGCAATTCAATTGGAAATATAAGAGTCTTCCTAAACCCTCCATGTAAATTAATTCACCTTAAAATCAATTTAATTTTCTTTTATTGATTTGCTTGGATCTTTAATAGTCTTTTTTTTCAATATTCAATTGTACAAGCAATTCACTTAGGTCCACTAATGATTTGATCCAAATTGATACCCAATCACTCTATAAAACTAAATTATGTAATATAATTATATTTTGACCCTAAATATTTATTGATGTAGGTACTTACATATGTGATACCAAGTTTATTAGTACGTAATCAAAAGCTCAAATATTAGGTACAGAGAATCAATTGCCAAAAATAATTGCATATAAACAAAGGAACATGAAAAGTAAAAAGAAAGAACAAATTTTCATATGGGTGCATCAATACAATGAGTCTGAGGATATTATTATATCTAATCCAAATCTATGAAAATAAAAATTTCTAATGGCCAATAATATGAGTTATAATCCTACATCTCAAGGTCTTACATTGGCTCAACCAATTTAATTTATAGGATGACTTTTGATATGTATAATAAATTTATTTTAGCCTTTCATAATGTGGTTAACCTATTACATCTATTGCTTATGTCACCCCTCATACTAGTACAATTTCATCTTAAATAATGCATAAATGAAACATGTCTAACATAACAAACCTTTATTTTGGATTGTCTCTACCACCAAATGTAGTATATTCAAGACTATTTTTTATTCCTAATCATAGCCATGGTTTTGCTCATAATTTTCAAGTTTTAACCAAAGAAATGGTTCACAAAAGACCTAAATAAATTACCATGTTGAGAATTACCTCCAACCAGATAGATACTACAAAATCCATAGTAGTGCTTATCTTTTATAAATCATCAAGTCCCTCCACAAGGATTATAATATTCTTCTATATTTCCAAATATCCAGGATCCTCCAAACTATAAATTGGATTTTCCAAATCCACCACTCCCTCCTTTACAAATTTTAATTCCTAATTTCCTCCACATTAGTATGATGAATATCAATACCGACAAATGTCATCATATCTACCTCAGTGTTTTGCAATATACCCCTTTTCAATGTAACATGGTCAAACTCCATAAAACAATTTGGCACCTCAAGCTCCTATGTTACCAAAGTCAACTTTGTAATTGGATATATCAAAGACCACTAAATATAAGGGATTATTCCCCTATGCCATTTGTCATTATGAAATAATTATCTACTTTTTATAAGAGTGTGAATAAAATGGGATTGGATCATATTAATAAGCTATCTACACTCAAGCCACTTTATCAGACTTAAGACGAATGCATCATGGTAAGCTTACTAATATATTATTTACATGATAAAGCTACATTGTGGTATAGATGTTTACCAAATAATTTGGTTTTTGTTTGGACATTGATTGTACAGCCTTTAATTTTGAGACTTGGTAGTATAGGTAATGATTACTATACTTTATTTCAATTGAATGATATGCAAATACACCCTCAAGAAAACATTCATGATTACAATACTATATTCTTAAGTATTTTGAATTTAATTACATAAAATATTTGGCCAACTTAAAGATATACATTACAATATTATATCAAAGCCTTAATCACTTTTGAGATTACACAAGAAAATAAAAGAGGTAAGAAGAAAAAATCGATGTCAGTTGTGACATAATTGATTTGAATGCAACATATGTTAACTTTAATGTGGAATATCTAAATTCGAATGTTCATAAAATGAATTATTATGATGATTTGCTAAATCATTATCCATAATGTACACTAAAAACCATACCACAACTAAAGATAAAAACAAGAAGATCAAAGAAGAGCATAAGACATGAAATAAAAACTAAATATAAAAAGGAATAAAGTAAAGGATGAAAGATAGTATATTGAAGACTAAAGTCTTAAATAACCAAATAATGTAATACATAGGGGGTTTTGAAGAATATTACATTATTTGGTACATACTAATGTAACCTGTCATATAGGTTAGTTAGGAGTCATTTATATATGTTTCAAGTATGCAAGTGAAGATTCACATGTATGTGGTAAGATGTAAATTCAAGATATATGAGATATTTGCTTTATGTGTGGAATATGAAAGGATGCATCTATCATATATGTGAGTAGAGTAATAGTCAAGTATTGAAAAGTCATATTCTATAACTACATGTTTTATATTATGAAGAAATTATCAAAAAATGTATCAAGCATTGATTTAGATAATAAAGCTCTTGTATATTTGATTCATCAATAATATTGTGAGTATATTGTTGATTGATATTGTTATATTTCATGAATGTTATATTCATTGACATTGATATTATGTTATGATTGAGCCTTCATATATATTTTTTATGAATAATATTTGTTCCTAAATATTGAGACGTGTGATTAATTTGACTAAAAATCCAATAGTGGTATTAGAGCTACTTTGAGTAGACTTTAAAGCTAACATAAAAATCTTGGTGTGAATATTTGAATAATATTAACATAAATTTTCTCCTTTATAGTTGAGATCATGTGAAGTAGCTTAGAATATTTCCATGGTCCATGAATATGAAATGTTTTTAATGTTATATGAAATTTAAATAACAATTGATTTTTAAGAAAAAAATATTTTTTAAATTGTAATGTTTATTAATTTTTCTAATGGGGTCACTTATTTCTTATATTATAGGATCACTTAATAGAGAAAACAAAGAAAAGGAAAGGTTCCTAGAGGAAGATAAGATATTTACTATTATTTAGGAAAATAATTAAGCTTGTTTTAAAAAAAAATAGGAAAGGGAAAGAATTTTTAAAATGGATTGAAAAAGTTTATAAGACTTGTATTATATATATTATAATATAGTATATAGTTTTTATAGGACAATGTTGTTGTTTTTAGCTATTTACCATTATTATTTTTTGTTGAAAATAAATAACCTTATTTATTTTCTCAAGGTTTTCTCAACATTACATGTTAAATGTTAAAAATTTGCATTACACATCATCAGTTTATATCCTGATACCATGAATATATCTAAGCCTTCCTAAATTACCCTATTAATCTAAGTTTATTGGATAGTTTTTCCATTTCCATTGTATACATATTTACATTAAATTTATTATTAACAATAATTTTTATTACATTTATTATGAACCATGATCATTTCAACCAAGCACATGGACACCTCATAATATAATATCTTCTAAAACTTAAGTATTTATTGTTTTATATGTAAAGAATAATGTTTAACTTTTAAGGTTGAGAACAATACTTGATTCAAATCTTATTAAATCATTTATATATTTTAAGTTGTTGTAACATCATTATTTAATCATGAATTAACACAAATAAGACCCATTTAATGCTATATAAATCATATTAGATAGATAGATTTATTGATTTTTTTAATGTATTATAAAAAAATAAATTTCATTATTTTTATATATATGTTTAACTAGGTTTGAATTATATATATATTAAAAAACATGTTTTTATAAATCAAAAGTTTGAAAAAAGAATATTTTTTTATTGGTAGAAAGGGTTTTGAAATGGTCCTTGAACCTTGTACAACAAAGAACTAAGAAACTAAAACAAAGAAAATGAAAAGGTTTTGACACACAAGAAGCCAATAGAACCATGGGAGCTAAACCAAAACACCAAATTTATAGCCAAAAATAAATAAAGGACCAAACTAGTGCTATAAAAGTGACGAGGCAACAACTAGAGGGGAAAGAGACTACAAAATAGAGCCCATCCAAAACCATATGTATCAAAAATATTTACACAAAATACCAATCAACTTAATCCAGAGTAAGGACATCAATGTTATCTTTATCAATGGGGAGGATGACCTTAAAGATCTCAAATTTACTGGCAGTAATGGCCTTAGAAACTTGAATTGTATGTTCGAGGTCAGTTAAGGCCTTCGAATGGGTCTGGAAAATGTTCTTCAACATTTTAGTGAGAATCTCTGAAAGATCACGTCTAGTTGTGGACATCACTTTCACATCCATGAGGGATTAATCCAAATCGGGGAGAGTGCTTTCAGTGGTGATCTAGTCAAGGATCTTTATTTTTCCCAAGGCTTTCCATGTGCTTTTACAGTTGCAGGAGCTATGACTGATCATCACAACATCAACCATTGATTGGTCCTTATTAATGTACATAATCAAGATTGAATCCACCTTAGTAGAAATTTTCTACAGCATGTGGTCATAGATGACCAAGAACAGGCCTTGGTGCTTGATGTGTGAAAACTCCCTTTTCTGATAGTTCTCGATGGATACATTGACAAAGTGTTAGAGATATTAAGGGATGTTAACCTCTTTAACATCTATTAGAACATTGAGGCAATATAGATGAAAGCTTCTCATGGTTCATCCACCTTATCAATTGTGATGTATTACATCATTGGAATCAAAGCCAAAGCCCTACACCATAGCTCTGGCAATTTCTTACGAATGATGCCTTTGTCATTTCTCACCAATTTCTTCCCCCTATCCGTAAAGTGTTTCAACTTATCTTGAATGGTGGATTATCTCTGTGGAGCTTGAACCCCTCATTGGGAAGCTAGGTGATCTTCGCTAAAAGGTCGACAGAGATGGTGAAATTTATTTTTCTAACCAAAACTTGGCCATTAACCCAGGTTTTGTAAAAGTCTTTGGTGATCACATTGTCATACCCCCTAAATTTTCTAAGGAAAGGAATGAAGCCATGGTTGCGAAGGATAATTTCCATATTGAGCTCAAGATTTAGGGTGTCAGGTTCAATTATGGTCATTACAAGAAAATAATGGTAATTACTGGTAGGGTAGGTCTCATTGTATAAAGCTTCATGCAGAGGGACTCAAATGCACCTAAGGGAAAAGACATCATTGTAATTTAATGAAGGTTATGAGAAATCACATGGGTGCTTATTCATATTTTGTTTCCAATGCATTCTTAGGATGAAGTTAGGATGGAATTTTTCTAGGAGTAAGGTGAACTTGATGAGGGCTTGGAGATAGGGGTATCTGTCCATGATTGGATTGCCTAGAGAGGAAACAATGAGACTAGTCCAATTCTTAGAAATGATCCAAAATATGGAGGGTGTGGGATGCCAAGTCATATGAGCCCTACTACTAATAGGTTGAAATGCCACAAACAAGGTCAAACCATTCGAGGAAAAGGCATAGGAGTGCTTACTCTAAAAAATGGCACAGGTGTATAAGGTGATGATTACCTGGGCATTGACAAATTTTTGCACCATATTGATAATACCTATGTTGAGGCGATCAAGGATGTATGCATGAATGGACAAGTATCAGTTGGAGGATATGCCATGATGAAGATTTCTGGTATTTTTTTGGGTGTCATGATCATGAGCAATGGAAAGGTGAGCCTGTTGAGTCAGACTGCTGATTTCTACCATGGTATTATCATCTTCCCCATTTTAAAGAATACGATAGTGGCACCATTTTCTAGAACTTAGGGGTTTGTGAGGAAACTCCAATATGCAATAACCACCCCTATACACCCGATGAGTTAGTTTCGATGACTGGCCTTGGATCTTGGTGTTTCTGACTTGGTCTATAGATGGATGAGTCATCTTCTATATTCTGGCCAAAAGGCTATATTTTTCAAATTGTGACATGTGGCATGATCATGGAAACCACTGCATTGGAATCGTTGAGGAGGTGCTTAGCTGAGGGTACCATGACCTTCAAAAACCAACTCTAAGTCTCATTCTAAATCTTTGAGTTTGCCATAGAGTAATTATAGTGTACATACATCAGGATTGGAGTTGTTGATTCTGATATTATGGGGGAAGGAATTTCTCCAAACATGAATGGATGTTTCTTGAACACCCTTATTTTCTAGCCAATCTGTCGCTTTGTTCCCCTCCCCGTATTGGTGCTGAATAACAATATATGTGTATTTGGTGATCAGATCTTTTCATTCTTGAAGAATATTTGTCAATGAACAAGGTGGAGTAGAGTTTCCTTTGAGGTAATTGATAATGTGAAGTGAGTCCCCTTCAATAATCAGCTGATCAATTCTCATGTTGTCAATGAGAAGGAGGCTTTGAAAAAAACTCTGGCTTCGACCATGTTATTCATTTGCATCCCCAAGTTTTCTACAAAATCTATAAAAAACTATCCTTGATAGTCTTTGAGGATGCCTCCCCACCAGCGACACCCATATTGCCTTTCACCACCCCGTCGAAGTTAATTTTGATCCACTCGGAGGGTGAAGGAATCCACATGATTGAAGACCTATTGATAGAAATAACAAGCATACTAGAAACATTAGTGAGATTGAACTTGTTGGTGAGGGTAACCTCTAGGCCAAGGGGAGATTTGGGGGAAGATATGATAGAGGTATTTTCAACCGCTAAGGATAATATCTTCAGAGTGGTCCTGAAGGAATCATTAACATGTGCTTTGAAAATATTTGAGTTTCATTCTAACCATATTTTCCATAAGTAATTGTGGAGATAGGAGAGCCATAGGAAACTAAGTTGCTGGTTTTTAAAGGGTTTGGACCACTATTGGAAAAGTTGGTGGATATTAGGCTGGTGAACCAAAGACACACTAAATTTTTCAAATACCAGGTTTAGCATTGCCAGGGAGAATGGGCACTCCAATAAAATGTGAGTGATTGATTCCCAATTTGATTGCAGAGCACACACCAATTGGGGATAAGGAGCCCTCTTGACATGAGATTATCGATTGTGAGAATTCTATTATGGGAAGCCAACCATGAAAAGAAAATAACTTTAGGAATGATTCTTTTCCCCCATACATTCTTTGCAATTTCCCACTTTATGGTAGGAGGCTCTTGGCTATAGTAAGTATAATTTATAGTGTAGGTTCCAGCTTCTGACAAACTCCATATAGGGGTATCAGGGGACTGGGTATTAGGGAGGATGCAAACTTGGAGAAGGTTCTATAAATGTATAGTAGCCTCGACAAACTCGAAATTCAGGTTATCGATGGTAAAGCTCTTCCACTACCATTTTTTAGGCCCCTAGGTGATAAATTCATAAACTCTATCTCTAATAATGGCATCAATAATAGGTTTGAGGGCAAACAGATTTAGATCATTGATAAGAGGCTAGTCTCAAAGCCAAGGGTCTTCTCAAAACCTTATGATTGTCCTAGTTTCCAACTACCATTGGAGGACTTTTTTGATAATATCCCTGGTCTGGACTAGATATTTCTAGAAACAAGATCCATAAGGGATGCGGTTGTCACCCAAAAATGGCAAGTGGTGAATGTACTTTGCCTTAATGATGTCTATCCAGGTTGAATTCTCATTGGTTACCACTCTCCAATCCTGCTTGTCTATCAAAGCAAAGTTTATTCTACTAATTCTTCTAAATCTGAGGCCTCCATGATCTTTCCTGGAGCACACTCTATCCCAGGCTACAAAGGTGAATCTATTTCGATTTTCATTGCCAACCCATAGAAATTTATGTTGAATTTGTTTAATATTGTGGTAAATTGAAATTGGAGCTTTGAATATGGACATAAAATATATAGGTATACTTTGGATACAGTCTTGCACGAGAGTGAATTTGGCAGCCTAACTGAGCATTGCGCTCTTCCACCCAACTAGATTTTTGTTAATGCATTCAAGGACATTGGACCACATTGCCATGAAGACCCTCCCATGAAACATAGGTAGCCCAAGGTACATGGTGGGGAGATTAGCTATGGTGCATCCTAGAATTTCTATAATTCTATTATGTCTGAAAATATGGGTATTCAAAAAATACAATATACTTTTATTATAGTTTACCTTCTGTCTAATAGCTATTTCATAGTAATTGAGAATTTATTTAATGATATTTGCTTTAGGTATAGAGGATAAACATGCCAGAATGGTGTCATAGATGAACTACTGGTGAGTGATGGCCCTAGACATAGTGGTGGGTTTGATACCCGAGATAAGACCTTTGGATTAGGCTATTGATAAGGATATCCCTAGTGCTTCTGCCATGATGATGAAAAGAAAGGGGGATAGGGGGTCACCCTGAATAATACCCTTGAAGCTTTGGAAGAAACCATTTGGAGATCTATTGACAATAATTTAAAACCATGCCATAGAAATGCATTTCTTAATCAGGTCTATCAAATCTTTGTGAAATTTGAACCTATCCAAGATTTCTAGAAGGAATTTCCAGGAAACTCTGTCAAACGCTTTATTCATGTTAAGATTGAGAAACATACTAGGCTTTTTGTTCTTGGCAATTGAATGAGCTAATTCATGGATTGTTATGACTCCACCTATGATGAACCTGCATTTAATTGAACTACATTGATAATGGTCTATGATGGAAGGAAGAATATATTTGAGCATGTTCACCATGACTTTGGTTATGAGTTTTTAAATCACATTGTATAGGCTTATTGGATTGTAGTCAGAGATGGACTTGTAGGTATGGGACATAGGTACTAGCACAATGAAAGTTGAGTTTACCTCCTTTGGAACTTGCTTGGATCTTTGGAAGAACTACACTACTTCAGTGACTTCTTTGCCTACTATATCCCATAAATAATAAAATAATCATAGGGGGAACCATCTAGCCCTGTTGCTTTATCTGGCTCCATTGAGAATAAGGCTTCCTTAAATTCTTCATCAGTGAAACATTTTAGTAGCCCATAATTTAAATCATTAGACACCAGGTTGGGAATTTTTTGAAGTAAATATTTTTAGATATGGTGGGCAAGGAGGGTTGGGACCGAGCATTTCTTGGAAGTGATCCACAACTTCTTCTCTGATTGCTTGAAGGTCATTTGTTTTGGATCCATCTTCCCTGGTTAGTTCTTTAATTCTATTCATGCTTCTGTGTCTCAGGTTGGAGGCGTGAAAAAATTTTGTATTCTTATTCCCTTCCTTTAGCCACAACAATCTAGTTTTTTGCCTCCATAAACCTTCCTCCTTGGCCAAGTTATTGTGAAAATTTATGAGGAGGGCTTTCTCTTCTTGAAATATGTCAAGCCTCGGGTTTCTATATTGAATGAGCTTCTCAACTCTACCTAGCTCCTCCATGATTTATTATTTTATTGGAATATATTACCAAACACATTTGTTCCACTCCTTGAGTTTCCTAAAAAAAAATTATAGCATATTCCCCAATAGGTCATGCTGCCACCATTATTTGATGCGTTTTTTAATATCTAGGAGGTTTGGCCACATTTTCTCAAACCTGAAAGGGATTTTGAATGAGTGCCTCTGTTTGGAACAGTCTAGAACCAAGGGATTATGGTTAGAGCATATTTTTGGTTGGGCATAAATATTGCTATCACCTAAAAAATAGATGATCTCTTTAGACATAAGGAACTTGTTGAGTCAAATTTGGATAAGCTGGTTGCTAGGTCTTCTGTTGCTCCAGGTGTAGTTTGAACCTTGTAGTTGAACATCCATTAGGTTGTTGTTATTTACAAAGTCACTGAAATCTTTTATACATCTTGGGGTGATAGGATTACCTCATTTTTTATTGGATGGAAAGAACGGAGAGTTAAAGTCTCCCAAAATTAGCCATGGAATATTTTAAAAATTGTTGTTCATTACTAATAGAGTATTACAAAAAAAAATTCTTCTAGGAGAATTATTTGGAGCATAGATATTGGTTGTGATCCATTGTAGGTTTTTTATTTATTGATAAAAGAAAATTATGACCATGTCTGAAATGGAGAGATTTCTGCCTTCGATGGATTCTAGGTCCCATAGACACAACAATCCTCCAAAGGCTCCTTGAGAGGGGATGGATACAAAATTGTTGTTCTTCTATATAGATCTGTAGACCTCTAAATTGTTTTACTCATCCATATTAGTTTCTTGAATTAGCATTATATTTGGTTTGTTTTCTTTACTTATTGATTTGACTATCCTTTGTTTTTTAGCCTCGTTGAGGCCTCTTACATTCCATGATAGAATTTTTATTTTGACATTTTGGAGGTGTATTTATTACCTCTGCCTCTTCCTTGAGAGGGAGTTGGTTTGGTTCTTTTTTTCTCATCGAAGTGAGGTTCTAGGTTTCATGCATCTGGAATGGACGTCAGAATACTTGATTAGAGACCATTTGCTATGGTTTCCTTTGTATCTATTTGTATTTTTTCAAGTTTGGTGGGTTTACCTCTCTTTTTTTCACTTCCTATGTCTGCATTGGTTGCAGGTTTGGAAGGACTGGGGATATAATCTAGAACATGAGAGGAAGAAAAGAGTTGTTGAATACAGACACCTAGAATGCTTACCAAGAAAATATTTGGATATATAAGGCTGTGGTCAGAGGGTTGAACTGAGATGGTAATGGTTAAGTTGGTACTGATGGCTTTGGAATATGGAGGTGGGGATGAGGGGTTTAAAAGAGGGGTGTATGGGATGGTAGCTGAGATGACTACCTTAGATAGGCTAGCACCTGAACTGGTAGTAGAGAGTAGAGGGGTTGGAGGGTTTTATGGCCCTAAATCAAAATGGGAGGTAGGCCCATCTTGAATAGATTCCCCCCATGGGGTTGGGAGGGATAGGGTCCTAATGTGGTATTGGGAGTATGTTCTACATAATGATAAATGCAATCACCTTCCAAGTCCTGGTGATTAGCTAGGGGTATAAATGTATTGGATTTAGAGAAAAGAGAACCAACCTAGTTTGAGTTTTGGAATAAGTGGGATGATGGATGTGACTATGACTAGATTTGCTTGCCTTTCTTAGTCTACATTTTTTTTGGAAATCCTTATTCTGGTTAGATTTCTTTTGGGTAATTTCTTTTTGAGGCTCCTTCTTCAGATTTGGGTACTAGAATTTGAGGTACCCCTAGGTTTTACATTCTATGCAGTAGGCAGGTTTATTTTCATACTCAATGCCTCGATGACGCTTATAACCTTCAGTTATAAGATCAACGTAGGTGGGGATGGTTGAGTCTAGGTTTGCAAGGACATAGATGCGAGTGTAAGTAATCTTGAATCTAGATTTGGTAGCAGGGTTGATGACCACTAGCTCACTAATGGTCTGTGTTATACCTTTGAGGGTATCATTGTAAAAAAACTAAGGGGGGGACCATGAAGCTTAACCCAGATTGGATTTGGGTTGATTCTTTGGGTTTTAGGGTCGAATTCTTCTTCCCATCTACATAGAAAAAGATGACAAAACCTGAAAAACTAGGGGTCACCTATTAGGTTACGATGGGTGTCTAAGGCATTGTTGATCTTGATTATGAATAAACCACATGGGAAAGCAACCAACTCCATGTTTCCAGATAGTCTTCATTTTGACAAAGCTCATTCACGAATTTTCTCAATATATGACCAAGCCCCAAAAAACTTCCCAATCAGGGAAATGGATTCTTGGAAAATCTAGGGTTCCATTGATCCATGCAGGAAAGACATTGTGTTGCCAAATATGGAGAAGGGTATGGGGGTTTGGAAGGAAGAAGTCCTAAAAGATGCCGTAATATTATTAGAAAATGAAGATGATGTCCATGAAGGCACTTTAGGATTATCACCCAATGAAACCCTAATTGTTTTGAAATTGTTATGACCTACCTCACCATCTGGTGGTTCCCTGAGACCGCCTTCATCAATACCAAAAATATTACCACCTAAAAAGCCAAAAAGCAATGGACCACCACCTAAAAGTGATGTTGTACCCATTGATGCTTCTGTTGATCCTACCAATATCACTCCTATCACTAGCGCCATCAGTATGGAGACAATTTATCTAAAAAAATAATATTAAATATTACAAAGAATATTATAAATTGTAATCTATAATTGATTCTTTCATTTATCCTCACATGTGAAGACTTTTATATAAAAGCAATGATAAGAAGAATTGATAAGAATAAAATTGCACTTTCATAAGAACAATGAAATGACAACTTGATAAAAATAAAACTATATTGTTAAAAAAATTAATAAATATTAAATTTAAAAGTAACATACAAGTAATTATTTTCATTATTTTCATATATTATTTCTTGTAGTTTATAGCTAGAATATAAATATAATTTAATTAAAATATATTTTAAATATATTTATCTTATAATAGCACAATACTAACAATAATATTAGGATTAAATAGGAATGTTTTAGTTAGTGGACCTCAATTCATTACTATCTCCTCAAGCAAAGGGAAATGGATCCAAAATAATGAATATGAAAGCTTCTGCCTAATATGTTATGGTTGTCAACAATATGACCACCTGAAGAAGAGATGCCTGGTCATATGATCATGCTATGATTCCTCCTTGGTGGTACATGTTAATGATTTGAAATCTTCAAATATACCAGTTTAAAAGAAAGAAGCTCATCCTCAAGATGCACCAATTTTCCAATAGAAATTATATGAGCAACATAAGACTCAATCCCAACTGGAGAATTTGAATCAGATTAGCCCCTGACATGATACTCTTGAAGCTAATTATGAAAACATTGGTGATGAACAATTTTTTGAAAATGAAGATCCTACAAAATGTGTTACAACTAGATATTACTTTAGAATCTTGAAGTGTAAAAATGCATTCTCAGATATTACCACTCTAATGGAGGAAGAATATTTGCTATAGAAGAAAAATAATCAAATTTATTTTCTTTGTGGTGGATGAATGTTATGTTTTTTTCCTTCTATCTATTGGAGTTATGTGTCATGTAAGGGTTATTCTTGTTGTTAGTTCCTTAAAAAAATAAAAATGAAGAATATATTTGATAGAAAGTCAAATATAGGTGTTGGAACCAATTATTGCATCTTTAGGATTTCAACTGCCATGCTACAAGAATCTGTTTGAAACCAATGAGCTATTACAGGCTCTGGTAAACCTGCCTCATTATTCTGCTAAACACAAATATTGCTAAAGAAAACTACATAATGGGTAAGGAAATCCCAGCGGTAATTCTATGAATAAAAATATAATTACACGCTCCAAATTTAAATTATATTATATGTATTAAAATAACCAAGCATTAGAACAACCATTTGATATGCCTTATGTAGACTGGTGCCTAGATTCATTGGGTTGTTATACCAATTTTAAAACAATCCTATCATGAAACAGAAAGAAGGTCAGGAGAAAATTGGCATTCTTAATCTTATTCGAATATCACAATAAAACCAAGATTTAACCAATTAGAGAAATGTATATACTAAATTCAAATAATGTAACCCATTACACAGTGACACATAGAGCTAAGACAAAATATATAATAAAAAAGAGATTTAGAATTTTATTGATTTCATAAAATTTACATGTAGAGTAGGCATAATGCCTTTTAACTCTATTTTTCTCAAAGAAAATATATCAATACAATGAAAATATCATGTTAAAATAATGTAACAAGTATCTCCTACTCTCCTTGTTCCAATATGGTAACAACAGAGTCTGTAAATCTCAGGCTCAAAAAGGTAGGAAATTATTTCAGCTTCTTGAACACTTTCCTATCACAATCCTGCAAAGCAAAAGGAATAATAAGAAATTATAAAGAAAAAATACACACAAAAGGGGATACAACAACACAACTAACTAGGAACTCAAGAATACCCCTTAGAAAAAATGGTATTCTCTAATTGCTTGATCCAAAATCTGAACCTGTCTGCTTCCTTTTATAGCTTCTAGTTTTTTATTTTGTTATTCTTGGTTTATTTCTGACCTTACACCTATCAACATCTATTTAGACTTTCAAAAATTGGTACAAATGGATTCCACTGCCCTTACTATCTTGGTTATGCTCTTTCCTTTGAATTTTTCAAACAATGATTCAATTTAATCAGTGATGGTGGTGTTGGGTGAACCTACTTTTATTCCTTACATTGTTTTCTCTTCAACTATTTATTTTTGGACCTCCTTCTCTTGAACTGCCTCCTTTACTATTTTGGAAACTTTTTCTCTGAGTGCAGGTTTCTATTGTGATGAACTCACTTCCTATTTTTGACTATAGGTATTAACCTTTTTCCCCTTTTGAATTTGTTGTAGTCATTTTATATATTCATCAATCAATATCCAAACTCCTGTATAGAATTTTGCTGCAATCCTTAGCATGTTCATTTCCTGTAAAATTCTATTTTTTTTTACAACAATAATAGGCCTATTCTTTTCACATTGAAAAAGTAACATCTCTACAACATTCACCATAAGGGTAGTTTTCCTAATAATTTATTCCTCATCACCTAGTTCACACTCAAATATGTCAATGGTATCTTTGAATACCTCTTCTATGTCTAAGACCTCTAAGAATTTGTCTAAGGATATTCCAATTTCTACCAATTTCCCTATATCATCTTTTATCAGGTTATTCATTTCAGTCACAGAATTGATCCATATCCCCTTGTTTGCTCCAAACAGGGCTTCTTTAAAGAACTCAAAATTAATTTGAATCTTGATACCATCATGTGCTATTATTTCTTGTCCTTGTAACTCTTCAAAATGGTATCCTATAAAATCTAGGGTAGGGTGAATGATTCCAAAATCCTCTTCTATTTCTTGCAAAAAGGTGAAAATTTCTTGAGCAGTTATTTGAATCACCCTTATTTGTCTAAACATTTTAGTAAAGCCCTTGGCATGAGATATTATCTTAGTTGACATATTTTTATTCATTGTATTAAGATAATAAGCATGATCTTGAATTTTTACCACCTAAGGGGGCTGGGTACTTGAGGAATCTCTTCGGTTTAATTATTCCTATTGCTTATTTATTAATGCCTTTAGCTCTGCCTTTTCCTTCCCCTCTTTCTTCAATTGTTTTCTTAGCTCTGTAATTATTCCCATGAATTTATATATGGCTTGATTTTGTATTGCTTTGACAACTTTGGCCAATTAATCTTCTTTCCCTAGTACCGATGAGCCCCCTATTTTTTCATTGACTCTGAAGACTAGTGGATCTTGTAGAGAAGGAAGATGCATTTATGCTATATCTGATGCAACTACTTCTGATTGTGACCTTTATGTAAACTGATCTCCTATATTTCCCATCCATGTTACTAATCGTAACTCTTGTTCGTCTGCAGCAGTGAAAGTAGTTTTCTCATTTGTTCTTTCCAAAACAACCTTTGTAGAGGGTAGATATAATTTGGGCTTCTTATTTTCTACAAGAGTTATCTTCGTTTAATTTCTCACTAGACGAATTTTGAATAGACCAGCAAGTCTACCAGTTCTCCTACTATTCATTTGTATTACTAATGGGATTTTAATCTCCTATCCTTTTATTTTTATAGTGGCAAGGACATCCATGGGTACCAATTTATTTACACGTGTTAAGGCTAGAAATCTATCAGAAATAGTAACTATGGCCTATTCTGAGAGGGAAGACTCCTGAGTAGGTATTGTCACAATCTCCTTCCTTTTTTTTGTATTTTGGTTTTTGGAAGCTTCCTAGGAAGTGCTTGGCACTGCTTCTATTCTAAGGTGAGTACTTTCAGAAGGTCTAACCTGTTGCTCTACTATATTTGTAGTTTTAACAGTGACTTCCATTATATCAAAATACCATGTTCTTCTATCAACTCCAATAGAGGGCCTTCTTTGATTGCTTGGACTTCTCCTGGTATAATATGTGCCATAACATCTATTGAACCTTCTCAAAGCCTCCTTAACTCTGTGGGTTAATCATAGGCTTCACAAACCTGTGTGCTACCCCTATTTTCAGGAGGGAAATCATCCCATACTTTTTGCAAATCCAATCCATTTTCCATATCCTATAATAATATTTCTTCAAAAGCATCTTTGTCGTGTAGTAATCATATGTATTCTCTTTTCGTCATCATTTTGTTGTATGCTCCTGTTGGATCATAAAATCTCCATGTCACCTCATTGAATCCCATGTTATACAACTCAAACATTCATTTGAGCAAGGAGGGGTAGCCAAAAAATATAAAATCTCCAAATCGATAGGGAACATCGAGCTAGGGGACCTTACCATGTTTCTTCACCAACCTCATTTTAGCCTCTTTGGCCACTTGCTTGCATAATTCCAAAGTTGCTAGGGATAATGGGTAGTACCTAGGTAGCATCTTAGGGGGAATTTTAGCCCCATATAATATGATATAAGTAAAACATTCTGTGAAGAAAAAATCCCCAATTTCCTTCTCTTTGATAAAGGCTCTTACCCCTAGCCCTAACCTCTCAGGGACTAATACTATTAGAGCCCAATGAATTTCTACTATGAAATGATCACAAAACCAGCCCATGTGAGTTCATCTTTTGTGTATTCTATAGAAGTTGTGAAAATAGGGGTTTTCAATGTCTCTTACTCTTTTATGGGCTTCTTATCCCAATTGACCCGCTAATATATGGATAAAAATCAAATATTATGAAAAATGGGGCATCTCTTGCCTCTGTTTGAAAATTCGTTTTCATAATTCTACCATTTATTTATGCATATGGGTACTTAATTCCAATTCCCAAGCGTAAATTTGAGTGTTATATGCCCTATTGCATTATGTAGCTAAATATAAAATCCTTTTTGTTATTCTACTAAGATCATGTACTCCCAAAACTATGTTTATCATATCATAGAAATCTTGGACCCATGGGTTAAAAGCATTATTCCTAATTGGAAATTCTTTCTCTATTTTATCATGTGTATCAAACAAGATTTTAAAAACTTCCATATCTGTAAACATTCGATATTGTTGTTCAATTACCTTGTCTACCAGAAATGTGGTACATTCTATCAATTTGAGAACTTCCTATATGTGCTCGACAGTAATAATGAACACTAGCCAATTTTATTATCTTGAAATATCCTCATTCTTTCGTCATACGCCACCACTAGCCATGCCCTCAAATATGAGGAGAAGTGAAATTTTGGACATACCAGCTTCCCAAGGTTACTGTTCCATCTATTTTTCCTAGGGAACCCCTTGTACTATAGCCTCTGTGCTTTGTAAAAAAAATCAACGATTATCCATGGGGTCTGGTCGTTGTTCTCCATCACACAAGAAAAATTATTGATACATGCATTGTCAATCTTGTATTGCTATGCTGGGGTAGGTATTTTATCAGCTCCACACTTCTAAGAAAATTCATACATGGTGCTATCGATAACAGGTGGTCCAGAGATCACAAAGTATGGTGACCTATCTGTGATGAATCTTACGGCCTCCCTTGTATCTTCTGGTACAAAAATATCTCCCCACGATGCCATTGATCTCACTGTAGTAGGTCAGGTTCTTCTATGACTGTAACTATTGAAAACAATCTTCTCTCTATATTTTTTGTGTATCAACTTATTCTCTTAGATTTCTAAGGTAGTAGCCTTGAATGTGTTTATGGGCTCATATTCATCACTTAATATTTTGATTCATGTGCTATCGTTAGATCCTAAAAAGAATTAGTGCAGTTGTTGATGTCTTGGGACCTACATAATTGTTAGTATACCTTTTCATATATAAAATTTTGAAATAACATGGTATATTAGTCCTTATTAAATCATGATTATTTAATGTTAACCCCATGATTTTTGACCCTAACAACTCGTATTAAGCATAAGTATCATATAATACGTTTACCTTTTCTTGCGATCATCATTAGATCATACCATGGTGGAGGTGTCACCATTTTATTTTCTGACCATGTGCTAGGTTTAACATAATATAGAAGGGGCATATTATAAAGTATTTAATTAACCAAAATAAAACCTTTAGATTAAACCTTGATCACTTTTATTGACGTGCACCATTGGATTTGAGCGGTGATGACTGCTATCATCTGATATTTGAATCACTTTATACCTTTGTTTTGATTTTGATATTTCACCACCATCATAGACCTTTGTTTCCATCAATCTTTGGGATCATTTGAGCGTCGCCATAGATCTCCTACAAGGTGCATATTAAATAACCCAAAAGGGTGTATTATCATATTTGATTAGACTTGTTTTAAGCTAAAGGTGGGAGTAATTAGCAATGTATTACACCCTCATTGATACGTAATTAACTTTACATTTGTATTTATATGTCATCTTACCATCCATAATTTCGGTGTGGCCATTGGATCTTCGATAGCTATTATCATGGCCGTAGATTTTACTCAATCTGTAGGTTAGCTTCCAAGGGGTTCATAATGTTTAACCTTGATTAAGCCAAAAAGGGGGAGATTAGCCAGTGTGTTATACCCTTGTTAACCCTATTTAATATTTTAATTAACCTCTTAGGGATTTTATATTTTTAATATATCTTGTATGGGTGTACGAATTTTGGATTAGATTTGGATCGAACACTGTCGTTCGATTTTCCAAATTGGCTTTATGGTTATTCCAAAGGAGGTGCATACCCTTCAATCATTTTACCATAGCATTTTAATAGGTTATTTAATTAAAACAAGCGCTACCATCGATCTTGAGTAAATTTGTGCACTATCATCCGATTCGACAGACTAGTTAGATTTTTATATTGAAGCTTAAGCCTGAGTTGACTCGTTTAATACTTTGACTCTTTGGAGAATGTGCAACCATCGAATTAAGCTTATCTCAAGTGCATTTGTCCATATTTGTAAAGTTGCACTAATTTTAATCACTTATGACCTTAGGTTATAACTTTAATGGAATATTTGACTTTTGACTTAACCTTTAATCAATTTATCAAAGCACAACCGTCTGATTAAACTTGGATCGAGTGCTGCCCTCATATTATATCTTAGGTGCGAGTTTGTTAATTTAAATGGGATACGTGCCTTTGAGATTTTAATTAAGCTCCTCATTTTTAGATTTAATTTTTTTGGGTCTTAGACCACGATGTTGAATTATTCTCCTAATTTTAGCACACCTTAGAACTTAAATATTTATCATTTGATTTTAAGCCTAAGGGAGATTTGTTTTTTTAATGAGGTTCGGAGTTAGGATTTTAAACATTTGATTAATAATATCCTGCCATATCCTTTATTGAAGACCATGGAGCTTTATTAAAGGGACACACATTATTAACAACCAAGGTTAGACTTCATCAAACCAACCAACAAAAAGTTAATATACTCACACCAATTGAAGAAGTGACCAATATTATTATCATTTTTATTGAAACCAAAAACTTAAATTTGGGGGTTTCAAAGTTTGAGTAAAATTTGGCTCCAACATAGGCTCTGACTAGGACGATGTGTTGAAAACATGAGGTACTTGAGAACCATAGAATATCCAGGTTTTATTTGCAAAAAAAAAAAATAACAAAAATCAAAAATCAAAAATCAAGTAAATCTTGAAATACATAAAAGAAAATTTTCCTTTCTATTTTTTTTGTTTATATATATATACTGAAAAATTGTATAAACAACATGATATCAAAGCAAATAGAGTATGGAAAACTGTAGATCCCTTTTCATTCAATTTGGAAACAAGGGTTAGAATTTTAGAAACAGATGAGTTTTTTGATATATTGTAATGCTTGTTTTAGCTAAGTCATAAGATATGATTACACACAAAAAAATTCACAATCGTTTGCTTCATCATATTTTGGCCCATGTGTGTATTTGTGCATTATTTTTTATTTATAAATCTTTTAGAACTTTACCATATCTGAGTAAAATAGTCAAGCCTAATATGTCATTTCACTCTTAAATATTTTCACCATTTTGTGGGGTTCCACTACCTGTCAAGCATCTATAGACCCGATGGAGTTTCTTCTAATCCCACCTTGGTTTTACCCTACTACCAATCAAACATCTATAGCCCCGGTAGAGGTTTTCCAAGATATCTTAGGCAGTGACTCAATTTAAATTTATTTTTGTTTTTCAATATATAAGCAAATTGTGCAATGAGTATGCTTGAGTTGACGATTAGTTTCTAGCTAAAAGGATTAGTGTAATTATTTTTGGCTTAACCACCCTCTCAAAGATAACTTAGTTCTTCAGACCTTTGAAGTCGCCTTAAATATCATTTGTAATGTGAGGCTTGACATGATGTTTGAATCAGCTTTGTTTTTCTTTCTATTTTATCTCATATCAAACAACTATTGCATAAACACTCATATTTGAAATTTTTTTAAAGCTCATAAGAAAATCAAATAAATTCCATGTTTTCTTATTATTTTTTGGTGGAATAAAAATTTAGCTATACTCATCAAACTAATATATCATGTGTACAATAAAATCATAATTATTCAAGAACATAAGAGAAGCTTTTTTTTTTTATAAAAGAGGGTAAAAATTTATTAACTCAGCAAAACATTCATGATACAAAGAAAAAGCAGAAGCTATTCAGACATATCAGCTCTCAATAAAGAAGAGAGAGATTGAGAGCAATCAGAAGAAAGTTGAGACCAATTTTGAACATCCCAACCATCTTGAAACTTAGAAGCCCATTTAGCTAACAAATCCGCTACCCTATTCCACTCCCGAGGAATATGCACAAAAGAAATGAATTCCAAGTGAGCAGAGATATTAAGAATTTTCCGAGAAACCCAACTCAACCGCCAACAACCATGAAGACTATCTCCAGAATTTAACAAATTTATAACTATCTGAGAATCAGATTCACAAACAATCTGACACCAACCCAAAGCATACCCTTTCTCCAAAGCATATAAAATTGCGATTGATTCCATGAAGTTATTAGAATGATGTCCCTTAAAGCAAGAGAAAAAAAATTGGATAGTACCACTACTATCCCGCCCCACACCACCAATACCAGCATTACCCGGATTACCCCGGGAAGATCCATCCGTATTAATTTTCAGCGCTCCTGGAGGAGGCGGATTCCATTTGCCAACCCTCCGCACCCAATTATTCTGACCCATCCATCTGCAAGAGACATTAGGACCAGGACCATTAACCATCAAGCCTAGTCTTTCCATGATCTAACGTTCCGCATGGTCCACGGGAGAAATAATCTGACATTTTGCAGACAGTTTCCTGGATCATACGCAAAATCCTTTGCCAGACCTGGGAAGTAGTTAACTCCTTACCTTGGAAAATTCGACGGTTCATTTCAAGCCAAATCTGCCAAAAAATGCATGAAGGACCAATACTCCATCCAACTTGTAAAAAGAAATCCGTTGCAGGAGGCCGCCCCATACTCCTCCAAAAATCAACTATTGATGAAGCATGCGAACAAGGGTGATTCCATACTCCCCACAAATAATGAAGCTTAACTAATACACAAAATAACAAAATACAACACTCTATTTTTTGGAATTTTTTTTCTATTATTTATTTATTTATTTTTGGTTAAAAGTGTTCCTTCAATAGGGATTGTATATTTTGAGGTGTTGGCCATTAATAGGGATATCCATCATTTCTCCCTATAAGGTATACAACTTGTATGTATTCTGATTGATAACATGGGCAATTTGGTATGGACCAATTCATTTGGGTTAAAATTTACCTTTTTCACCATGTTTATCATTTTTAGGATCTAATAGATGACTATGTCACCCTGAGAAAAAGGAGTACCCTTGGATTTATTATTAAATAATTTCATGGCTTTTTGAGTTTGTTCCATCATTCTATTAAGGGTCTCTCTTCTTTGTTCTTCCAATTGGACAATTTGGTCAAGCCTTCTTTGTATGGGGTTGGGGTTTTCATGGTCTTGCAATAAGAGGAAAAGTGCCAATTTTTCTATTTTTGAAGGTAATAGGGCTTTCTCTCCATAAACCATATCATAGGGGGTTCTTCCTATGTTTATTTTAACAGACAACCTATCAACCCATAAAGCAAATTTAAGTTCACTATCCCATCCCATTTTATTCTTACCTAATGATCTTTTTATTCTATTTATTACATTTTTATTTGATGACTTAGCTAAACCATTTCCTTGGGGTAATAATTAGAAGAATGGGATAATTAAATTCCATATTCAGCACATAATTCTACCATTTCATATGAAACAAAATATTATGCATTATCCATAACTATATTTTGAGGAACCCCAAACCTGGTCAAGATGTTTTCTTCTAAGAATTTGATGATAGTTGCAGTATTGGATGTTCTCAATGGTGCAACTTCTACCCACTTGGTGAAGTAATATGTTGCAGTTATGATCCACTTGTGCTGGCCAGATGAATTAGGCTTGATATCTCCAATTAGGTCAATACCCCATTGTGTGAATGGTGCTTCAATGATTACTGGCTTGAGGGGCATGGCAGCCAAATGCTTCTTTCCTGCAAAAACCTGGTAGTTATGACAGTTCCTAACATGTTTATATACGTATTTAAAAATGGAAGGCCAATAATATCCTGCTCTCATTATTTTATTAGTTGTAGCTCTTGGAGAAAAATTTCCTCCATAGAAACCATCATGAAATTCATTTATTATTTTTGGGACTTCACTTTCGTATAAACAGACTAATAATATTCCATTAGGGTGTTTCTAGTATAGCACACCATCCTGTATGTAATATTTCTTGAGCTTGAAGCTTGTATGACCTCATTCTATTTGTTGACATATCTTTAGGGAATGACAAAATTTTTAAGTATGATAATATTTCTTCATACCATTTTCATTTGGTATTATTGGTTCTTCTGACATCATATGCCTCATCTATTGTGAGAACATTTTCAAACCCTTATTCTTTTTTGGCCAACAATTTTGCTAAACTCTACCCTTTGACAGTTTTAACTATCTTGAATTCAACATCATATTGCAGAAGCTTTACCATCCACCTTGATGGTCTTCCTAATGGCTTCGATTGGGAAAAATATCCTTTATTACTATAAAAGGAATACAGCAGTAAACTTTATTTGAGCCAAATATACCTTTAAAGTGCTCTAAATATTGTATGAATGCATAAGCATGTTTTTCTAGCAAGGTGTATTTAATATGTGCTCCTTTTAATCCTGAGCTCATGAAGGCTATTGGCCTTTCATTGTTTTCATCATATTTCTATGAAATAACTACAACTATAGAATGTTTAGATGCATAAGAATAGATGTTAAAATATTTTGCATAATCTGGGAAGCTTAGGGATGGAGTGGTTGATATGACTTTGATATTATTAAATGCTTCCATATTTTCCACTGTCCATTTTATTTCTCCATTTTTCTTAACCATGTCATTTATGGGTTTGGTCATCTCTGCAAAATTTGGGACAAATCTTCTAATGAAATTTATCTTGCCAAAGAATGACCTAACTCCTTTTAAATTTCTAGGAGGGAGAATTTTGGAAATGACTTAAATTATATCTGGATCAATGCTTATTCCTTTTTCTAAAACCATGTGTCCTAACAAATTTCCTTACATAGTCCCAAATATGCATTTCTTGGGATTCAAAGAAATTCCAAATTCCTTGCACCGAGCAAAAACTGTAGTTAAATGTTCTAGATGATCTTTTGGATTCTTAGAAAATACTGTGATATCATCTAAGTATACAACTACAATTTTGAACATTAATCCTTTAAAGGCAAAGTCCATTGCTCTTTGAAAAGTAGCACCTACATTCATTAATCCAAAAGGTATCCTTAAATATTCAAATGTGCCCTAGGGTGTAGTGAATGTTGCTTTATGTCTATCTTCTGGATTTATCTGAATTTTATTATACCCTTAAAATCCATCTAACAGAGATAATCTTGTTGAACCAACTACTGCTTGCAATAATTGTTCCATGTTGGGTAAGGGGTAATTGTATTTTAAAGAACTCTTGTTTAAATTTCTAAAATCTACACAAAGTCTAATATCCCCATTCTTTTTTCTAACTGGTACTAAATTGGATATCCATGAAGAAAATATTATCTTTCTAATTATTTTGGAATCCAGTAACTTTTGTACCTCCTTTTGCATTATTGGGTGCAAAGTTGGATTGTATTTCCTTTGTTTCTGTCTAAATGGCTTGGAATCTTCTTTTAGGGGTATTATGTGTGTCATTACATCTGTTTTGAATGTTTTTAGATCTTCATAAGTCCAAGAAAAATGTTCTTTGTTCTTTTTCAAGAAACTAATATATCCAGCCTTTTCTTTAGTAGGTAAAGCCATGTCTACTTTCACTATTTTGGGTTCTTTCATTGAACCAATATTAATATCCTCATATATCACTTCTCTTCATAAAGGTTTATAGGATATGTCAAAATCATCAAATAGAATCTCTAGAGAAACTAATCCTTTGGGTATCATATTAGTTTTCAACTGGATTACTTCTAATGGCTCTCCTATTTGATCTTTTAGCTTTTCTTCATCTTTTTCATCACATATTACATCTGCATACTGATTTTGCAGAGTCATAAAATATTTAATATCTATGTCATCTTGAAAGACCTGTAGATATACTATGTTATCTAGCACAAAAGGTTTATAAACTGAAATAGTTGGGAATATGTCCATATATTATATAGTTATCTCTAGGTGATCTAGACCTGAGGCATTTACAGCTAAAATATCTACAACATGATTTTGTTCTCTAGGAATATATGAAATATTGAAAGCTAAAAATTTATCAATTTCTTCCAATATTGCATTTCTTTATTGCTTAAGCCTAGTATGTTTAGTCTGATATTTACCTTTTTTATCTATAGTATAATAAGATTTGCATCCTCTATTATAGTCAAGTAGTTAATGCCTAGTTATTTTGCTTTCCTTAGCCCTAGTAGTAAGGCTTCGTACTCATCTACATTGTTTGTGCAAGGAAATTGCAACTTGTAAGGAATACTAAGGTAATTTCCTTTTATATCAGTCATATTAACACCTGCACCTGCTCTATATTGGGATTTAGCTCCATAAAAATACATGGTCCACATTTCTTGAGTCAAAACTCTATTAGATTCAACATCTACTATTTTTATATCTTCTGGATCCATGTTCTTTACATCTGGTACTTCCACCAGGAATGGGTTGTGCCATATTGAATAAACTCCCATCCCTTTTTCTTCCATAGAGTTAACTAAGTTAATCATGGTTTCATCTGTTTGAATTAACTCTATGGAATGTTTGTTGAATGGTTCCCTTCTCAAAATTATATTCTCCTTATCTGATATTGGGATTGTAGCATAGGACCAGTCCAATTGAATTGAACCTCCTAGTTGTTTTGCCCAATGTCTACTGAGTAATAATGAGAAAAATGGGTCAACATCAACTACTACAACATCCATGACAATGCCCTTTTTGGGGTGTTGATCTAGGAAAACTAACAATCCAGTTATCACCCCTACACAAGGAATTTGCCTACTATCCATTACAAAAATAGGGGCAAAATCTCTAGTACAGATTAATCCCATTTGGTCAACTATTAGCTTAGGCATGATATTATGTGAAGCTCCATTGTCGAGCATGCAATTATGAATCACATATCTTTCCCCTTCATCTGAATTATATCTTAATGACACATAGAAGGGTTTGACATAGGATGGTGATCTTGTATCATGTTGATTTTGTCTAGCAGCATGGCAAGTTGGGTCTTATTTTTGTTCTACTAATCCAAATGCTCTGCAGACTTGTTATTTGTACTGTTGAACTTTCATAATTTCTCCAAATGTGATATTAACCTTTTGCTTACTAAGTTATGACCCAACATCAAATTCTATCTACTTTATATCCAATGGTTTATTACTTTCTTCTTTGGGAATCTCTTCCTCTAATTCTATTACTTCGGGAGTAATATTTTTAGGGTTCCTATCAGTTTTCTCTTTACTGATATTTTTATTGGTGAAAATTTGTTTTCTTGTTTCACTTGTAGAGGCTTTCTCTGTCCTTTTAGATACTATTCTATTCCTTAAATTTAGAACATGGGTTACCTCTAATTCCTCAACCTCTTGAGCAATGGGGATTAATTTCCCTTGCTTCATCTTATCATATCTTGACTCATGTGATTTCTGCAAGATTTTAGTTCCTTCAGTTACTAAAATTTGAGGATGATGATTTGAAGCATATTTATCCATGTCTTCTTCAAACAACCTTTCTCTGGATTCATCTTCAATGGACCAACATGCATTGATTCTTATATCCTCTTCTCGATTCTCGCATGCATATCTACATTACGCTGATCACTTAGGTGGATTCCACATGCATCAGGGTTATGGGGTGCATCACAAGTAGAGAAAAAATAGGGAAACCCTTCTACTACATTAGTAGATGGTATAGGGTTAGGAACATTGTTCTGATCTCTATCAGAATATTTATTTTTCTAGTTATTGTTTCCATTACCTCTATTCCTATTTCCTTATTCAAAACCATTGTTATTTCCCCAATTCTTATTATAATTTTTCTTAAAAGGAGGACGGTTGTCAACATGTGGTCACTCTATTTGTGAATATTCACCATTATTTCCATTTCTTTCAATTCTTGCTAACCTGTTGTTCATGTTATTGAACATCTCAATCATTTGACTGGTCAATTTCTCCATTGGATTGATTTCATTTCTTATTTGTATATCAAATGCCACCCTTTTAGGTTTTCTCTATGGTAGGTTGACCTCTAGAGAATAGGGCTTCATCTTACCACTGTAGAGAATATTTATTTCTATATCCATTGCTTTTTCCATACAACCATCAATGGTAGTGGCTTGTTCTTGCCTTAATTCATAGTTAAACTCTCCTTGAAAAGCATTCTTATAAAAACAAATAGACTAAATATCACTAGGCCTGAGGTTGGCAGGGATTTTGTTCCTAGTCTTTGAAAATATTGTGTTAAAATCACTAACAACTTCATTTTATTTTTTCTTCATAGTGGCTAGCTTAGTTAACAATGATTGTTCATTTTTCCTTTCACCATATTTCTTTAAAAACACCTCTTCCATTTTGGTGAAGTCTGGGATATCATCGTTAGGAAGGGAATTAAACCATTCTCTAGCATATTTTTCTAAATTCTGTAAAAATAGTCTTCATACCACATCTTCATGTTCAACTTCCAGACTACCCATTGCATATAAGAAACTTTTGATATGATCCTCTCCACTTACTGCATTGTTTCCTAAAAACTTAGGGAGGTATTTGTGAGCTTTACTGGATAAGGTATTTAAATTTTTTGGTAATGCAAAAGGTCTATATCTATTAGTTCTCCATAAATGAACATTAACCTGGGCCATTGCTACTATAGAATTCAATTTCATAGTTGTAGTACCTACAGTGGTATGGGTTTAGGTAGCTTGAATGTAAATTTATGGACTAGCTACATTTGAATTATTATTACGTGTATCTTATACAATAGAATTCAAATTCCTATCTACAGTAGAATTTAAATCATCTTCTATAGTGATATCAGTAGTAATAGTATTTTGAATTTTCTTTACGTACCTTTTACCACTAAATTTTAATTTACTCCTATACACAGTATTATTAAAGAATGGAGTTTTTTTTGGGTATGTACAAATACCTCTGGATTCTCAAGTTCTGGAAATAGCTCCTTTCCACTTCTCTTAGTGTGAGCCAACACATTCTTCTCTCTCCTTTTTATTTTTTTCTTCTGGGTTCATCTAGTAGAGTCGCCAATACTAAGGTGCAGAAAGAACAACGTATGCTTTTATCAAGAATGCTTGATATTATCACTCATCCTCACAGGAGTCGGTTCTTGGGATAAATAAAGAAAATCAAGAAACCAAAATTTCAAGAAGATCAAGAAAAATAAATTTCAATAAGATCAAGAAAATGAAATTTCAAGAAGATAAAGAAACATAAAGAAAATAATATTGAAAAACATAGGTAAAATAATGAATGTAGCCAAAAAAATTGTTTGCATCTACTTGATGGGTCAATTTAAAAATCTAGCTAAAATATTTCATTTAAAGCACAAAAATGTCATTAGGAAAATAAACTAAAAATATATGTATTCAACATATAAGTTCATTCGACGATAACAATGCCAAAAAACTATTGGAATCGATTCCTGCATCAGTAGTATTTTGAATGTCATGCTACAAGAATCTGTTTGAAACAAATGAGCTATTATAGGCTCTAGACAACCTACCTCATTGTTCAGCTAAACACAAATATTGCTAAAGAAAACTACAGAATGGATAAGGAAACCCCAACGGTAATTCTATGACTAAAACTCTAATTACATGCTCCAAATTTATATTATATTATATGTATTAAAATGACCAAGCATGAAAACAACCATTTGTTATGCCTTATGTAGACCAATGCCTAGATTCATTGGGTTGTTATAGCAATTTAACAACAATTCTATCATGAAATAGAAATAAGGGGAGGAGAAAAATTGGGGTTCTTAATCTTATTTGAATATCACAATAAAACCAAGAGTTAACCAATGATAGAAACGTATATAATGCATTCAAATAATGTAACCCATTACACAATGACACAAAGAGCTAAGACAAAAGATATAATAGAAAAAATATTTAGAATTGTATTGATTTCATAAAATTTACATGTAGAGTGGGCAGAATGCCTTTTAACTCTATTTTTCTCAAAGAAAATATATCAATACAATGAAAATATCATGTTAAAATAATGTAACAGGTCTCTCCTACTCTCCTTATTCCAATATGGTAACAATAGGATCTCTAAATATCAGGCTCAAAAAGGTAGGAAATGATCTCAGCTTCTTGAACACTTTCCTATCACAATCCTACAAAGCAAAGGGAAGAATAAGAAATGATAAAGAAAAAATAGACACAGAGGGGGATAAAACAACACAACTAACTGGGCACTCAAGAATACCTCTTAGCAAAAATGCTACTCTCTAATTGCTTGATCCAGAATATGAACCTATCTGCTTCTTTTTATAGCTTATGGTTCTTGATTATGTTATTCTTGGTTTATTTATGACCTTACACCTATCAACATCTGATTAGACTTTCAAAAATTGGTATAGTTGGCTTACACTACCCTTATTTTCTTGGTTATGCTATTTCCTTTGACTTTTTCAAAGAGTGATTCAATTTAACTAGTGATGGTGGTGTTGGGTGAACCTACTTCTATTCCTTCAATTATTTCCTCTTCAACTATTTCTTTTTGGGCCTCCTTATCTTGAAATGCCTCCTTTACTATTTTGGGAACTTTTTCTATAGGTGCAGGTTTTTGTTGTGATGAACTCGCTTCCTGTTGTTGATTGTAGGTGTTAAAATTTTTCCCCTTTTGACTTTTTTGCAACCATTTTATATATTCACTAATCAATCTCCAAACTCTTGTAACAAATATGGCTGTAATCCTTAACATGTTCATTTCCTACAAAATTCTATTTTTTTGTACAAAAGTAATAGACATATTCCTTTCACATTGAAAAGGTAACATCTCTACAACATTCACCATGAGGGTATTTTGCCTGATAATTTCTTCCTCATCACCTGGTTCACACTCAAATATGTCAATGGTATATTTGACTACCTCTTCTATGTCTGAGGCCTTAAAGCATTGGTCTAAGGATAGTCCAATGTTTACCAATTTCCTTGTAGCATCTTTTATCAAGTTATTCATTTCAATAATAGAATTGATCCATCTCCTCTTGTTTGCTCCAAACAAGGTTGCTTTAAAGAACTCAAAATTAATCTGAATCTTGCTACCATCATGTGTTATTATTTCTTGTCCTTGTAACTCTTAAAAATGGTCTCCTATAAAATCTAGGGTATGGTGAATGATTCCAAAATCCTCTTCTCTTTCTTGCATCAAGGTGAGAATTTCTTGAGAAGTTATTTGAATCACCCTTATTTGTCTAAACATTTCAGTAAAGCCCTTCGCATGAGATCTTATCTTCATTAACATATTTTTCTTCATTGTATTAAGATAATAAGCATGATATTGAATTTTTACCATCGAAGGGGGTTGGGTACTTGAGGCATATCTTCAGTTTAATTCTTCTTGTTGCTTATTTATTAATTCCTTTAGCTCTACCTTTTCCTTCCCTTATTTCTCCAATTGTTTCTTTAGATTTGTAATTGTTCCCATGAATTGATCTATGGCTTGATTTTGCATTACTTTGACAACTTTGGCCACTTCACCTTCTTTACCTAGTACCGATGAGCCCCTGAAAGGAATGATAATTAGATCATTCCAAGATACAAGGATCTCAAGTGTTAACAAAAACACCACATTCAACCAAAATAAGAATTTGAAAGCAAATTGATAGCATAAGCTTACAAATAGATATGCAAACAAGAGAGCAAAAATATCATATATTATATCTAAAAATGGAAATTCCTCTTCTTATGAGTACAATGAAGGTGTCTTGCTTATATAGGCAAGGACGATCAACCATAGTGGTAGGATCAAGCTGAGGACAAATATCCACCGTACAAAAGGAATAAGTGATATGGTCCATAGATCTATAACTTCTATGGGGAGAAAGAATATCAACCCTCAAAATATACCTAAATATATCCCCATAACTCTTAGGAATAGTCAAAACTAAAAATATCCTCATAATATCTAATAAATAAATATGTAACATCTCATAATATCTAAATAAGATAAATGAAATATCCACACATAAGTGGATGGGGAAAATACATGGAATAACTAAATAAAAGGAAAATAAATTATCTAGGTGAACATGAGCTAAGGTAAACAACCTAATCTAACACCCCCTCTCAAGTGAAGCTAGGTACCAAAAAATAAAGTGGCATATCCACAATATGAGTACCAAAAATAATTCCTTATTAGGCACTCATGTACAATGTGTATCCAGAAGGTGGAAAACCATGTGAAAAAAACCATCTAGCTAGAAAGAGGGAAAAAAAAGTAGGAATGGAGTAAAAGAGTTCTCCCAACACCCCCCTAGGAAGACGAGCTCCATGAAGAAGTCCTATGAAGAAGTGGATGCCTCTACAATGAACAATGTGTGTCCCATGAGGAATAAAGTATCCATGAAGCATCCGTAAAATGTATTCCCACTCCAAGTGAGTGAGAAAATGGGAAAAAATGTAGAATGATGACATAGAATCCTTCAAAATGAGCTGAAGTGAAGAATATGTCACCAATGAATTATGAAATGAATCTCCAAGAATGTATAAGCCTAAAAAAATACCAAAATAAGGTAGAATATAGTCCCAATCAACATCCAAATTATCAATATGTACAAAACCATGAGTGTGTATAAGTGGAAGAGATATTTGAAGAGTATTCATAAAGGAAGAATCACCAATATCGTGTTGCATAACTGATGATAAGCCTATGGAAGCAGCAAGAGAAAGAAGTGGAGGCTTAGAAGTCTCACAAGAATCAACATGGTCTTTAGGATATCTAAGGGAGAGTCCAACTGAAGATAAAATCTTTGTATCCAACTCCTATATAAGTACATCATCCAAAGTGAAAGAAACATGAGAAGAAAATGGTGGACAAGGTGGCTCACTCAAATAAGGAAGGCATACCAAAAAAAGGTCCACAATGGAAGAATTACATGGAAGAGATACAATGTATAAATTATCATCAAATAAATGAGTGAGCTCCTCATACATGTTAATAAAATCACATGTGTGACTCTCAATGAAGATAGAGGAAACACCATCTAAGAATTCATCTGTATGTAAAGATGTAACATGCCATGAAATATTTGTTATATATGCTACAACATCAACATGATCATCTACATAAGACAAATATGGAGATGTATCCTAAAAATTATCTGAAGCAGGTACATCATTATCCAAAACATCATGAGATAGTGACTCCAAAAATAAATATGCAATGTCACAAATCATGTCCTCCATGCAAGAAATAGTAATAGAAGGTGCCTTGGGTAAAAATTTTCTTTTCAACATATGATAAGCAAGGGGAGGTGTGTTCTTGCAAACTCCAATAAAATTTTGAAGCTCCTCACAAACTAAATAATAAAGCATGCTAGAGATCCTTAAATCATGAACCATGTCCTATACTCGTTATCCTTCACCATTGGTATGGGTTTTGGAGTTATGAACAAAGGATCCAAACCTTCACTTTGACATAATGAACAAAGTACCTTAAACCATGCTTCAAAATTTTCATCTTTTGCCTCTATGCTAAGTATAAAAAAATAAGTTTTCAATATGTACTCAAAAGTAGAAGAGGCCCCCCCAAAATCAAATATCATTATAATGTGAAAGGTCTAGTGTGATGTCACAAGGTGGTGCAAAATACCACAAAATCACATCAACGCACACATGAAGCCTATGAACTCTGAAAAGTCTCCAAAGGAATTACCAAAAGAATCCCCTCCTTCAAACTAAGTGCCTCAATGAGGAATATTGACACAAGAGGATGCACCACAAAAAAGCAAGGGAAGTCAAATACAAAGGACTCCTCAAGCACAAAAATGTGTAGGCTCTACCAATATTGAAAACCAAGTAAGTTGATCACAAAGTTTCAAACTAAGTGGACAAACATATAATGAGGGAAGATGGGACTTTATAACAATAGTCCATTTACCGGCTCAAGTGCAAAAACCCTTTTTCATAATGCAATATTGAGAGTGCAGTCATAAAATCATTGTAAATGTCTAAATATAGATCCAAAAAATCTGAAATTTTATAGACATATCAGAAAAATGATTTTATAGGCCTGGAAAAAATTTCGCTATGCAACTCCCAACATTTCTCCTAAAATAACGGGTTTACTGAAAATAGTAAATCACTGTAACTATCAAAATATAGCTCCAAAATATCTAAAATTTTATGGGATAGTCAATAATATGATTTTACACATTCTGTAAAAAACTCTACAAAAAATCAGAATTTTTGATGAACATATATGCAAATTACTAAAAACTTGTAGGTTTTCGTAAAATCAAGATATATTGAGGAATACTGATCCAAATAAGCTAAAATTTTGGGCACAACTCAAATGAATGCATATACATAAAAAAAATTAGTGGAAAAATGGAATTCCTATCAGGAGATACATGCAAAATATAAAAATAGGCTAGATTGGTGACCCTGCCAAAAAGGAAAATGCTCAAGAAAAAAATGCTTAGGACAGATTCAAGAGAATGAGGCTATTGCAGTATGGGCAAAAGAGATTTTAGGAGGCTGGTGATGATCTAAAAATGGAAGGATGGACACGAATTGGCCAAAAAACTCCACAAAGTACCCGATCACAAAAATGAAGCTTCTACACCAATATTTGAACCTACAAGAGAAACAATTCCAAAACACTCACAAATGGATGACTGCAAAACCTATTGCTTTGATGCCATGAAAGGAATGATAATCATATCATTCCAAGCTACAAGGATCTTAAGTGTTAACAGAAACACCACATTCGACCCAAAAAATAATCTGAAAGCAAATTGACAACATAATCTTACAAATAGATATGCAAACAAGAGAGCAACAATATCATATATTAGATCTGAAAATGGAACTTCCTCTTCTTATGAGTACAATGAAGGTGCCTTGCTTATATAGGCAAGGATGATCAACCATAGTGGTAGGATCAAGCTAAGGACAAATATCCACCGTACAAAAGGAATAAGTGATATGGTCCATAGATTTATAACTGCTATGGGGAGAAAGAATATCAACCATCCAAATATACCTAAAGATATCCCCATAACTTATAGGAATAGTCAAACCTAAAAATATCCCCATAATATCTAAGAAATAAATATGTAACATCTCATAATAGCTAAATAAGATAAATGAAATATCCACACATAAGTGGGTGGAGAAAATACATGGAATAACTAAATAAAAGGAAAATAAATTACATAGGTGAACATGAGCTAAGATAAACAACCTACTCTAACAGACCCCTATTTCTTCATTGACTTTGAAGACTAGTGGGTCTTATAGAGCAAGAATATGTATTTTTGCTATATCTAATGTAGCTCCTTCAGATTGTGACCCTTCTATAAACTTCTCTCCTATATTTCTCATCCCTGCTACTAACTGTAACTCTTGTTCATCTACAACAATGAAAGTAGTCTGTTCATTTGTTCTTTGTAAAACAACCTTTGTAGAGGGTAGAGATAATCTTGGCTTCCTATTTTCTATAGGAGTTATCTTCATTTGATTTCTCACTACATGATTTTTGAATAGACCATCAAGTCCACCAATTATCCTGCTATTCATTTGTATTACTGATGGGATTTTAATCTCCTATAATTTTATTTTTATAATGGCAGGGACAACCATGGGTGCCAATTTTTGTACACTTGTTAAGGCTAGAACTCTGTTAGAAATAGGAACTATGGCTTGTTATAAGAGGGAATACTCCATAGTAGGTATTGTCACAATCTCCTTCCATTTTTCTGTACTCTGGGTTTTGAAAGCTTCTTGGGAAGTTCTTTGCATCACTTCTATTTTGAGGTGAGCACTTTCAGAAGGCCTAACCTCTTGCTCTACTATATCTATAGTTTTGATAGTGACTTCCATTATATGAATACCATGTTATTCTATCAACTTCAATAGGGGGTCTTCTTTGATTGCTTGGTCTTCTCCTGGTATAATAGGTGCCACATCATCTACTGAACCTTATCGAAGCCTCCTTAACTATGTGTGGTAATCATAGGCTTCACAAACTTGTGTGCTGCCCTTCTTTTCAGGAGGTAAATCATCCCATACTTTTTGCAAATCCAATCCCTTTTCCATATCCTCTAATAATATTTCTTCAAAAGCATATTCGTAGTGTAGTATTCAGGCGTATTCTCTTTTCATCATCATTTTGCTATATGTTCCTTTTGGGTCATAAAATATCCAAGTCACCTCATCGAATCCCCTATTATCCAACTCAAACATTCATTTGAGCAAGGACGGGTAGCCAACAAATATAAAATCTCCAAAGCGACAAGGAACATCGAGCTAGGGTACCTTACCATGTTTCTTCACCAACCTTATTTTAGCCTCTTCGACCACTTGCTTGCATAATTCCAAAGCTGCTAAGGATAATGGACAGTACCTAGGTAACATCTTAGGGTGAATTTTAGCCCCATATAATCTGATATAAGTAAAACCTTATGTGAAGAAAAAATCCCCAATTTCATTATCTTTGATAAACGCTCTTACCCTTGGACCTAACCTATCAGGGACTAATCTTGTTAAAGCCCAATGAATTTCTACCATGAAATGATCACAAAACTAGCCTATGTGAGTTCATCTTTCATGTACTCTCTAGAAGTTATTCTGAACATAGGGGTTGGCAATGGCTCTTACTCTTTTATGGGCTTCTTCTACCAATTGACCCACTAACATATGGACAAAAATTGAATATTGTGAAAAATGGGGCATCTCTTGCCTCTGTTCAAAAATTGTTTTTCACAATTCTACCATTTTGTTATGCATATGGGTACTTAATTCTAATTCCTAGGCGTAAATTGGAGTGTTATATGCCCTATTGCATTGTGCATCTAAATATAAAACCCTTTTTTTTATTCTACTGATATCCTATACTCCCAAAACTATGTTTATCATATCACATAAATCTTGGACAAATGGCTTAAAAGCATTCTTCCTAATTAGAAATTATTTCTCTATTTTCTCATGTGTATCAAACAAGATTTTAAAAACATCCATATCTATAAACATTCGAGATTCGTGTTCAATTACCTTGTCTACCAGAAAGGTGGTATATTATGTTAATTTAAAAACTTCCTAGATGTGCTCAACTTTAATGCTGAACACTAGTCGATTTTTACTGTCTCAAAATGTTCTTGTTCCTTCGTCATATGCCATCACCAACCATGCCATAAAATCTGAGAAGTGAACTTTCTGACATACCAGCTTCCCAAGGTTACTATTTCATATGTTGTTCCTAGGGAAACCTTTGTACTGTAGCCTCTGTGGTTTGTGAAACAAATCAACCATTATCCATGGGGTCCAATCACCTTTCTCCATCACACGAAAACTATTGATACATGCATTGTTAATCTTGTATTGCTGCACTAGGGTAGGTCTTTTATAACCTCCACACTTCTAAGTAAATTCATACATGGTGCTATCGAGAACAGGCGATCTAGAGATCACAGAGTATGGTGACCTATCTATGATGAATCTTACGGCCTCCCTAGTGTCTTCTGGTATGAAAATGTCTCCCCACGATGCCATTGATCTCATTGTAGCAGTTTAGGTTCTTCTGTGACTACGAAGCTTGAAAATCCTCTTCTCTCTATATTTTATGTGTATCAACTTTTGCTCTTAGCTCACCAAGGTAGTAGCCTTGACTGTGTTTGTGAGCTCATATACAGGGTGGCAGAATGGGTTTGATAATTTTGCATGTTTTGTCATCAATACGACACCACCAACTACTATTTAAAATTAGCCAAAGAAAATTTGCCAGCGCCTCTTTTTTTTGGAGTTGATCATTTATGATGGGTAATGTCATTTATCCTACATGCCTTGGAACCTTTTGATTTGTGTGCCTGTAATCATCAAGACTTCAGGTATTTGTCATTGGAACCCTTTTTATCTTACGTGGAACTAGGATGTGTAATGGGGATGGTTTCCATTTTGAAACTCACACCACATCGAACCCGAATGATAACTAAATATTTTGGATTGATTATACTTCGCTCAGGTAGAAATCACCCTCAGGATCTTCATGAGATTCAGTCTTTGGTGTGAGTGCCTGATGTTATTATCTGGATACCCTTAGCTTCCTTGAGTCAACCATGATTAAGCACAACCGTCGGATGTTCTTGCTCTATATGATACACTATTGTTAGATCTCGATGGTTGATTCATCACTTATTATTTTGATTCACGTGCTACCATTAGATACTGAAAAAATTAGCACAACCGTTGATGTCTTGGGACCTACATGATTGTTAGTATACCTGTTTATATATGAACATTTGAAATAACATGGTGTATTAGTCCTTATTTGATCATGATTATCCAATTTTAACCCCATGATTTTTGACCCTAAAAACTCATATTAAGCATAAGTATCATATAATATGTTTACCTTTTCTTGCGATCACCGTTAGATCATACAATGGTGGAGGCACGACCGTTGGATTTTTTGACCACATGCTAGGTTTAACATAAGATAGAAGGGGCAGATTATAAAGTATTTAATTAACCAAAAGAAAACCCTTAGATTAAACCTTGATCACTTTTACTGACGTGCACCATCGGATTTGAGAGGTGATGAACGCTATTGTTTGATCTTTGAATCACTTTATACCTTTGTTTTTCTTTTTATCTTTCACTGTTGTCATAGACCTTCATGTCCGTTGACCTTCATGTCCGTTGACCTTTCACTGTTGTCATAGACCTTCATGTCCGTTGACCTTCATTGTAGATCTCCTATAAGATGCATATTTAATACCCGAAAAGGGTGTATTCTCATATTTGATTAGACTTGGTTTAAGTCGAAGGGAGGAGTAATTAGAAATGTATTACACCCTCACTAATACATAATTAACTTTACCTTTGTCTTTATCTTTCATCTTACCGTCCATAATTTTAGTGGGGTTGTTGGATCTTAGATAGCTATTGTCGCATTCGTATATTTTAATCAACCTATAGGTTAGTTTCCAAAGGTTTCGTAATGTTTAACCTTGATTAATACAAAAAGGGGGAGATTAGCCAATGTGTTATACCCTTGTTAACCTTGTTTAATATTTTAATTAACCTCTTAGGTATTTTACCTTTTTAATGCATCTTGTATGGGCATGCGACCGTTGGATTAGATTTGGATCGAAAGCTACCGTCTTATTTTCCAAATTAGCTCGATGGTTATTCCAAAGGGGGCACATATCCTTCAATCATTTTACCATAGCATTTTAATACGCAATTTAATTAAAATAAGTGCTACCATTGATCTTGAGTAAACTTGAGCACTATCGTACGATCTGATGGACTAGTTAGATTTTTATCTTAAAGCTTAAGCCTGAGTTGACTCGTTTAATGCTTTGACTCTTTGGAGAACACACAACCGTTAGATTAATCTTATCTCAAGTGCATTCGTCCAGATTTGTAAAGTTGCACTGATTTTAATCACTTACAACCTTAGGTTATAACTTTAATGAAATATTTGACTTTTGACTTAACCTTTAATCAATTTATCAAAGCACAACCATCCGATTAAACTTGGATCGAGCACGACCCTCAGATTAGATCTTAGGTGCTCGTTTGTTAATTTGAATGGGATACGTGCCTTTGAGATTTTAATTAAGCTCTTCATTTTTAGATATAAAATTTTTGGGTCTTAGAACACGGTGTTGAATTATTATCCTAATTTTAGCACACCTTAAAACTTAAAGATTTATCATTTGATTTTAAGCCTAAGGGAGATTATATTTTTTATAAGGTTCGGAGTTAGGCTTTTAAACATTTGATTAATAATATCCTATCATATCCTTTATTGAAGACCATGGAGCTTTATTAAAGGGACACACATTATTAACAACCAAGGTTAGACTTCATCAAACCAACCAATTAAAAATTAAAATACTCACATAATGAAAAATTTAAATTTGGGGGTTTCAAAGTTTGAGTCAAATTTGGCTCCAACAATATGTATAATAATGAAAACTTAGTAGTTTAAAAAAAATGAAGAATATCTTTTATAGAAAGGAAAATATGGGTATACTTTAATCAACTTGTTAGAAATGTAATGAGAAAAATGTAATGTTTTATTTTTGTAATGGGAGTGACCTCAATAGAAGACACACATAGCTTAAAAAATAAATAAATAAATAAATATTAATAACAATTGACATTAAAAAAAGAGACTTAAGTTTGAATCTTTCTAAATAACATAAGTATAACTACTAAGTTGTAATTCATATAAGTTTTATAAAGTTAAGTTATTCCTATTATATTTGTTAAGAAAATAATTGTAACTATATGAATCAACTTATCAAAAGATTCAAGTTATATAAAAACCATTAAACAACTAAAACCATACTTTATATCATATAATATTTTAATAATTATTTTTTATATAATAAAAAATCACCATTTTTTTTATAGGTATAGGATTTGTGCTAGTTTAACACTAAATAAAATATTCATGAATTTTTCATATTATAAATGAAAGAAAAATATTTTTATACACTAATCATATGAAATTCAAGTAGCATCAAAACGAAATGCAAAGTCTACTATGAAATATTGGTTGTTTGTTGAAAAAATTGTAGATATAACGAATTTCTTTTACTATCAAATAATAATAATAAAATATTGATTGTTTTGCACCAGCGCAATGATTCTAGCTTTGGATTTTCTTAAAAAAAGTTCAAGGTTCAAACCACGACGTCAATGAGTGTGTGAGGAGGTGGGTGTGTGGTGGTTTTGTGTTAAATTCCCTATTGATAAGTATAGCTCTCAACTTTAGGAGGGAGAGGAGATGGCATGGATGAGTGTGTGAATAGGTGGGTGTGCTGTGGCTTTGTGTTAAATTCTCTATTGACAAGTATAGTTGTCAAATTTAAGAGAGAGTGGAGACTGCTCAACCTAAGGGTTTCTCACAATAAACAAATTCAAAAATAAAAAAATTAAAAATAAATATTGATTGTTTGAAATTATACATTTATTGATTTGTACTCTATTTAATTAGCAAAATATGTTTTTTATTTTATATTAAAAATTTGACAAACTTTATCATTAAAAATTAAATATTATAATGAAAGATAAGTATTAACGTGTTAAACATTAAATATTATAATGATAGATAAGTATTAACATGGAACGGAATTCCAATCATAGAATATGCCACTAGACTTGCATCATCACTTTAACTGGTTAGAAAACGAGAGGGGCCAACCCCCACACATATGCCCAAACTCGATGTTAATAGGGGTGAGGAATCCCACAAAATGGAATCAAGGACTTGCACCTTTAAGCCTGCCACCCCATTAAAAAACAGTATTGGAAGTGTTAGGGTTTATCACAACACACTTAATGTGGGATTATACACACAAACTACACTAACAATATAGATAAGTTTAACATGAAACGGAATTCCAAATAGAATATGCCACTAGACTTGCATCATCACGTTACCTAGTTAAAAAGCAAAAGGGCCACACACATACCCAAACTTAATATTAATAATAAATTTATTAATAAAATAAAAAAGATTCCATATTTTGTGGAATTATCTATAATATTCATTTCTTTTTCAAATAAAAGCAATGAATCTTAAATATTAGTTGGAAATCGAAAAAAGCAATAAGCTTTCCTCCACACATTGGCATTGGAAAACTGTGATTATCTGGCATCAAATTTTGATAAGTCGTTTTCTTTCTCAAAAAAAAATAATAAATTGACATTAACATTGAAAGGTTACTAGCTTAAATATTTGAGATATCAATCCAGAGGCGTCTATCTATCACACCCCTTAATATCGGGGGATAATTTTTTTAATATCAACTTTTTTTAATAAAATATTGATATTGTTTAGGGCGTCGCTCACCTTCCTGGCCATTGTAGAACGCCTATCCGTGTAATGATGTTTGTATGCTCCAATTTTTCAACCTCGCGAGATGACCAGCTGCCCGTAGGACGCCTATCGGGCGTAATGATGTTTGTATGCTCCAAATTTTCAACCTCGTGAGATGACCAGCTGCCCGTCTGTCCACATTGACAAGGTTGATCAACTATGGTGAAAAAAACAATAAGTCGTCTTCCGCACATTGATATTAGAAAGCTATAACCAAATTTTCAAACTCGTGAGATGATCCGCTGCCCGTCAGGCAAAAAAATCCAATAAATCTTTAATATTAGTTGGAAATATTGTGAAAAAACATTAAGCCGGCTTCTAGACATTGACATTAGAAGCCTGTGATGTTTACTCTGGCACCAAATTTAAATTTTCAAACTTGTGAGATGACCCGCTGTCCATCTGTCCGCATTAACAACGTTGATGGAAGAAAAGGCCATCTGTCAAGCCAAAAGCATCTGTCCGCATTAACAACGTTGATGGAAGGAAAGGCCATCTGTCAAGCCAAAAGCTTTTAAGTTGATGGATGTTACTTTGAAAAAAACAATAGGCCTTCTTCTTCACATTGAAATTGGAAGGCTGTTGATGTTTGCTATGGCACCAAATTTTCAAACTCGTGAGATGACCCGGTGGCCATCTATTCACAGTAACAACGTTCATGAGGAAAAGGTCTATCTGTCAAGCCAAAAGCTTGTGAGTGGATGGATGTTAGTTTAACATCCAACAAGTGGTTTAATAACTTTTATGTTAATTATTTTAATAGGGAAATTAATTAATTTATTTATTTTTTTGAATTTAAATGGTAGCACGAATCAGCCGCCACGAATCCGGGCAGGCTGTCCAGCTTTTTATGGCCGCCACAGTATTCTGCGCTGTCCGCCCGGAAGCCGCCACACAGATCTTCGTGTAGTCCACCCCTATAACCACCATGCCACAATCATTTTAAACCTTTTACACCGCTGAAAGCACCAGGAAAGGGACAAGCGTTCAGTCCGGCGAGGCCCTTTGAACCTTGGACCTCGGCCCCCCTTATGGGGACATTTACATTTTAAAAAAGCTTTTTAGGTTAATTATTTTTAACTTTAATAAATTTATATTTAAATGTTAAATAATAATATATATTTATCAGTTTATTATATATTTTTAATATTTAATAATTATTATATTTTAATTATTAAAAAGTATTAAATAAAAAACTATTTTACTTTAATTTATTTTAAATATTTAATTATTAAATATTTATTTAAATACTAATTTTAATTATATTTTTATAAATCTTAAATTTAAATCTTAATTGTTTATATTTTATATAAATTGTATTATTATTTTTTATCAAAATTAATGTGAGAAATCCTTATGATCTATTTTTAAGGTAAGATATTCTTAATTCAACCATAACCTTTAATAAAGGTGAGAGCTGAACTTATCAATAGGGATCAAATATACAACTATACACACAACCACCCTTTCACAAACGTTCTTAAACCTTAAATAAAACCTTAAACCTATGAAAGAAAAAAAAATGTTGCAGTGTCGAGAAAACTTAAATGATATTAAAATAAACATATGTCAATACTTTAAAATAAATTAGGAGTAACAAAGCTAAGTTCGATTTGTCATGGAAAAATGATTGACGAAAGGTCGAGGAAGACCAGAAAAAATAAAAGATAAACGACGATACTTTAAAGTAAGAGGAAAGCCACGAGTGAAGGTTTTCTAGGGAAAGCTAATGGGATAGTGATCCCAAATTTTCAAGGACCGCGTATTAACTTGGAAGGATACAAACAAGTTAAGAATAACCAAGCTGACCAAGCCAACACAGAACTGGCAAAAATCCAGGAGAAAGGAAAGAAACATAATGAGGGAGGCAAAAATCATAAGGTATGTAATAAAAATCCCAGCTTGAACATGTTTGATATCCTAGCAAATATAGAAGTTGAAAAATAAAACAGTAAGGATGATACCATCAGTGTCAAGTTTCCTGAAACCCTAGACTCCCCATCCAAATCATGACTATCCACAGCTATGACAAAAAGCCCCAAAAGTTATGCTCAAAATGAAGAAAAATTGCCAGGTCATTTCAGTTTAAACATGGAAAAAATAGAGTCAAGAGTCGAAGTTGTGGAAACAAGAGCCAGGAATGTAGCTTCTAATTCGGTAGTGGAGCAAATTATCCCTTATCAGATGAGCCCAATGGTAAAATGTTCCTTGAAGGAAAGCCCCATGTTTAGGAACCAGATAGGAGGGGTGAACCAAAACAAGGTTGAGGATGAAGAGGGAATTGAAAACCCCAAAAATGAGGAAGAAGGGTCAAGCCCTAGACTATCACAGTATATGCCCCCTTTCAGTCCAAAACATACTAGAAGCACTACCAAGCTTCTGATAGATTATGTAAGTGAAAGAAAGAAAGGGAGAATATCTACAACAGAGCACTATATAATGAGAATCAATGAAGAAATTGTAAACATAAAGCAAAGAACATTGTTACAGCAAGCTATTCCTGGCCAGGATAATAGCAAAATTGACAAACCCCCTTTGGATTAGGGAAGGGGGTGGGGAAAAAATATCAAACAGTATAAATGAAGGTTCTCTCATGGAATGTGAAAGGCCTAAACGGCCCACCAAAACAAAGGATGGTGAAGTCTATAAGGAAGGATTGGAATCCTACTATCATTTTTCTTCAAGAAACCAAAACAGATGCGGCATAATCAGTACTTATAGCTAGAAGGATTTGGAAGCAAGGGGAAGTGGCCTTTCAACAGGCAATAGGAGCATCTGGGGACCTCATGATTTTATGGGATCCTATTAAATTAGAAGGAAGTATTATTAAGGCAAATGAAAGAGTATTAAGTGTATTATATCATGATTTTGATACTAATAAGAATTGGATTATGTCAAATATTTATGGCCCCACCTCTGTCCAAGGGTGGTCTAAATTGTGGAAGTTTTTAGGGCATTTGAGCCAAGCTTTTGAAGACATTCCCTGAGTGATTGGGGGAGATTTCAATACCCCCCTTTATCCATCTGATAAGAAGGGAGGATCTGGGTTACCCTCAAGGAGCATGGAGGACTTCAATGAATTCATTAACACAAATGAATTGATGGATGTAAGACTAAAAGGAGCCAAATTTACATGGAGTAACAAGAGGATAGGAAGTCAGCTGATTCAAGAAAGGTTGGACAGGTTTTTTTTATCCAAGGAAGCCACAAAAATGTTTGGTGATTCAACGTTACAAGCCCTTCCTAAATGGGTTTTAGACCATAATCTTATTCTATGGGAGGCATTTCAGGCTAACTCCTTTAAAAAGCCATTTAGATTTTTTTCAATGTGGGTTAAACATCTGGACTTCAAGAAATGAATAGAGGAATGGTGGCAGCAGCCTATCCAAGGAAGTGCTTCCTTCAAACTATCTCAAAAACTTAAGATGGTGAAAAACAACCTTAGAATATGGAATAAAAAAGTCTTTGGAAATATTTTTGAGAATAAGAGAGCAGTGGGGGAAAAATTGAGAATAATAGAAAGCAAAATCCAAAATAGAACCTATGATGAGGTGACAAGGACTGAAGAGAAGGAAACCCTTTGTGAGTTTTATAATATTTTAGCTTGTGAAGAGATGTATTGGAGGTAGAAATCAAGGGCATTATGGCTAAAGGAAGGGGACTCTAATTCAAAAAATTTCCATGTTACCACATTGAGCAATAGAAGCAACAATAATATTAGAAATTTAACTAAGGTGGATGGATCCTCAACTCAAAACATTTAGGAGATCAGGGATGAGGCTATTAATTTTTTCAGTTCATTATTGGGTGAAGAACGGGCCTATAATGCCCAAGCAAAGGACTCTCTCCTTCAATTCATTCCACAACTCATTGATGAAATGATTAACGAGTCTCTTACAATAGTTTTTTCAGATGAAGAGATCAAGGAGGATTTGTTTAACATGGATCCTGACAAAGCTCCTGGGCGGAATGGGTTTTCATCGTGTTTTTTCCAAGTTTGTTGGGATATTTTTGGAGCAGAAGTTATTGCTGCAATCATGGAGTTCCAAAGTTCAAATCATATTCCAAAGGGTTTCAATTCAACTTTCATTGCTTTGATCCCTAAAGGCACCAAACCCAAGACTATGGCTGACTTTAGGCCTGTTAGCCTATGTAATATATCCTATAAAATATTGTCCAAAGTTTTAGCCAACCGTTTGAAGAAAGTTCTACCAGTTATCATTCATCCAAGTCAAGGAATTTTTATACAAGGAAGATCAATCTTAGATGGAGTTATTACTGTTCATGAGGCTCTTCATAAAACCACTCAGACCAAAAAAGCAATAATGGCTTTAAAGTTAGACATGAACAAAGCTTATGACAGGATAAATTGGGAACTCCTAGAGGCAGTTTTATTAAAATTTGGCTTCAACATAAAATGGGTCAAGTTAATAAGAGAGTGTATTTCTAAGCCTTGTTTTTTAGTTTTGGTTAATGGGTCTACTGCAGGTTTTTTCAAAGCAAATGTGGTCTAATACAAGGAGATCCCATAAGTCCTATGTTGTTCATCATTGTAGCTAAGGCCTTGGGAAGAACCATTAAGGCAGCAGTGGTAGCTGGACTCATATCAGGTATCAAAGCCACATCACTAACTACCTCGATGACACATCATCAATTTGTTGATGATACATTGCTACTGAATTTGGATTCTGTGGTTGAGGCTAGAAGGATTAAAAATATTCTCATAATGTATGAAGAAGCGACTAGACAGAAAGTTAATTTTTGATAAGAGAAAAATTTATTTCATCAATACCATCATTCCTAGGCAAAACAACATAGCAAGGATCATGGAATGTTAGATTGCATCCCTTCCCACCTCCTATCTAGGTCTTCCCCTATTTACGGGGAAACCTGAAGGATCAATGTGGAACATAGTTCTGGAGAGGATCCAAAAAAAACTAGCAGATTGGAAAGGACATCTGTTATCTCAAGCAGGCAAAGAAGTTTTAACTATGGCTTCACTTCAAAGTATACCCATTTACTTCCTATCTATCTTCATAACTCCCAGTAAGGTGTATCACAAAATTGAGCAGCTTCAAAAGAATTTCTCTGGTCAGGGACTGAGGATAATAAAAGGATCCATTTAGTAGGTTGGAACAAGGTTTGCAAACCTAAAGCTGATGGAGGCTTAGGATTGAGGAGAGTTGCTCATCTCAATATAGCACTGTTAGCCAAACAAGCGTGGCGGTTATTGACTAAGGTCGATAATGAATGGACTACCATAGTTAGGATGAAATGACTCCAAGGTGTGAACTTCCTTAATGAAACTTAGCAAGCAGGGGGTCTACTTTTTGGAAGGAAATCCTCATGAGCAGGGATCTTGTCAAGAAAGGTCTTAGATGGATTCTAGGAAATGGGCAAACAATAGACTTTTGGAAGTATCAGTGGGTGAGAGCTGAGGAGTTATCCCAGATTCCTCGTTTGGCTAGGATTCAAGAGCATATGGAGCAGCATATTGGGAATAAGGTTGCAAATTATATGTGGTAGGATATAAATATCAACAGGTGGAAACACATCAGAGTACAGGGCTTTGAAGCAGAGTCTGAAGAGCTTTATAATATTTTAACTCAACAAATTATTCCCTCTAGAGAGGATGAAGATCACATTGTTTGGGCTGAGACTGAAAGTGGTGACTTCCTAGTTAAGTCTACCTATAATTTGCTTCTCAATGTGGAAAGTCAACAATTTCAATCGAGTTTGGTTTGTATCAAAGGCTTAATTACCAAAATATATTTTTTCATGGCTAGTGATTCAAGGAAAAATCGTCACTATGGACAATATGTTATCCAAAGGTATGGTTATTGCTAATCGTTGCTACATGTGCAGGGTAGGATGGGAGACTACCCAAAACTTGTTTCTAGAGTGTCTAGAAGCGGAGTCCATCCTGGATGAACTTTTCCAAGCCTTTAGGATCTTGTGGATTAAGCCTGCTCTCATATTCGAAGTGTTCCATCAATGGCCTCAACCCTTTGTTATCCTAAAACTTAAGTACCTATGTAAAATCTATTGGCATCATTTTCTTTGGTAGATTTGGATAGAAAGGAACCATAAAGCCTTTAAGGATACCATTCATAACCCAAAAACCATCCTCAACAGGATTATTGTCTTTGTGATAGAAAACCTTAGCACCTTATTGGATGAGAACCACTCAATTATTCCCCAAGAAAAACAATTAGCTCGGGCCTTAGGTATTGAGGAAAAACCTTCCATTCCTTTGCCCAATCCCAAAAATGGATTTCTTGGGAGCCACCCCCCAGGGTTGGTTTAAAATAAATTTTGATGGTGTAGCCAAGGAGAACCTAGAAAGAGCTGGAGCTGGAGGAATAATCAGGGATCATAAAGGAAATCTGGTCAAGGCCTTTGCTAAACAATTGAGAATTAGAACTAATAACGAAGCAGAAGCTAGAGCCCTTTGGAGAGGGTTGCAAGTAGCCCAAGCAAATAAAAGTAACTTGATGATTGAAGGTGATTCTATGAAAATCATCAACGTGTTAACCAATGGTAAAAAACCTCCATGGAGAATCAAGGGAGTCATCCATGAAGTGAGGATCCTTTTTGCGGCAAGACAAAAAATGAGGGCTCGTCACGTGTACCGTGAGGCCAAAAGGTTAGTTGACAAATTAGCCAACATAGGTGTTGATGTTGGTATTTTTGTGACATGGACACAATGTGTGCCACGTGAAGTGGAAAATATTATTAGTCATGAAAATAAACCTACCCATTAAGGAGAAATTTGAATGGGTATTTTTTTCCCATGGTGCTGGTAAAAACTATGGGGTTTCCCTCTAAATCATACCAAATTGGAAATGAAGGTAACAGGGTGTAAGCCTTGGAAAATTTCGATAGAGAATAGGAAATGGGAAAGCAATAGGTTTCACAAGTGCAAAGTTCCAAACTTCAATTCCTATCAATGTAAGTAATGTTTACAGTTATGTTTAGATATGGGTGTGCTTTGTTAGTAAGGTGTTGTAGGGGATTCAACACAATTTTTGGTAAGAAAGTTTCAAGGATGACTAGGATCTACAATCTCAACAGAATGCTAGATATTGTAATAGGTTTTGGGTTAACCTATAAAACCTGGTAATTAATGAAGACTTTTATTTACCAAAAAGAAAAAGTAAGAGTAAAGATCTAGTCCGCCTATGTCTCCTTGACCACGTTGCTATTTCTACTTCTCATTCCTACTTTCCTTCAATTCAATGATAATGATTCTATAAAAATAAATGAAAATAAAAAGATGTAAAAGTAAAATAATATTGTTGGTTGAGAAAAGTTATTAAAAGTATTTTAATTTATAGCCCGGGTAAAATTATCGATAATGTAAGTGGTGTTCTTTTCTTTAGACCACACTCATGCAAATATGTGTATCATTATTAGTTCTATTATGTTTTATAGAATTGTTCATGACAATAAAATATATATCATAAATTAAACTATGCAAAGTTATAAAGTAACAACAAATTTAATTATGTATTAGTGATTCACTAGAAAATATTGTATTGATTGTTTATATTTTTAGAATAATAAAAGTATGTGAACAAATATTCATGCTCCCATATAGTTAGAATAATAAATATTAAAAATTTGTAATGGAGTATTGTTGGAAATAAATTGGAGTATGTTTTGTGTCTAGTAAAAATAACAAACAAAAATAATATTTTAAATGTTTCTATCATGATGTGTTTCAATTTTGTCAAATTCTCATTTTTAATCAATGTTGTTGCTATGATCATAAGGGTTATAGAGAATTTCTTGCAAGTTTCTTTTAAATATCTAATCCCACCTACCCTTACCTTTCTTATACTATAAAACACAATAGTTTTCTTGTTGTACCATTATATAGAGCCATACATACAAGGTTTTCCACTTCTCTACCCTTCCCTAATAATGTAGTTTTTTCCTTATCCTACAAGAAGTAAACTATATATCAATTATTTCTCCCATGGATGATAGCTAGAACCTTATTTAGGTCTCTATTGAGAGTAGTTTAGTCCTTGCAAGCTCTCAACATGTCTTGTTCAATTTGTCATCATTTGTCCTAACTACATATTAAATTTGGCTAGGAGGTCTAGTCATTATTCTCCTTCTATTTCTTTAGGGATCATTATGGAGGTTAGGATTTCATATTTTTTTAGCTTTATCACTCAATTTTTTTGGTCAAATAATAAGTGATCACTTTGAGTCTACTAATCCTACTTTTGAATCCCACACCTTGAGGTCTCAATATTTTGACCATCCCTTTCCTATAGGCTATAACGTCATGGTTTAGTCTTCATGTGTTCCTTCTAATGCCATCCTCATTTCAATCATCCCACTTACTATAGTCTCCAACACCTCAACTGAATATTTTCTAATTGCTTTTGAAACCTTATTAAAGTTTCCTATTAGCAATGATATTTATCCTTAGAATAATCTTAACAAAATATACAATTATATTGTTAGTACGACACATATACTAGAATATTTCATGAAATGAAAATTCCATTGGAATTACAATCACTAATATCAATAGAACAAATTTCTCATCAATACCTTAGTTTCTAGCATTCATCCTGTTGTAATGGTTGATAGAAAACAAGTGTCTAAAACGACACTTTCTTCTAAATACTTGAGTAGCTAAAAATAGAAAAGGTATTGTTAATATGCAATCAATACTTGACATAGATAGAGATGAATACACACAATGAGAATGTTTAGTAGAGGAAACTCAAAATATCTATTTGACCATAAAAACTAGGATCAAGGGTCATCCCTCAATGGACACATTGGTTTGGTATCCTAAAGATCAAGTAGAGTTCCTAAGATCTCCACTATGAGGTAGCTATCAACGTTAGGAAATATCATCAATAATTATTATTATTTTTTATGAGGAGATAGTAATAAAATACAATTTTCATAAGTGAACAAAATTGAAATAGGAGTAGATAGGTGGATCTTAAATAAATTAGAGACCTTGGGATAGGATAATATCTTGCTAGTTTAAATTATAAGAGGTTATGATATCTATATTACAATTTAACACATGGATCATTTGTGGATAGGCCTTTTGAATTTGGGTTTGGTTCTTTGATTTCTATCCTAAAGGAGTTTTTATGGTAAAATACCTATTATGGGTTGATTTATCTTTCCTAAGATTTACCATTAAACTGTTTCTCAAATATGTTACTAGAAGACTAAGAAGGGCTATATTGTATAAAAATTAAAGTAAAATTTCTTGATATCTCAGGTCCATCCATAATATTGTGTGAAAATAGAATTTAACTGTAATATTTGGAAATTCATTTAGTTGAAAAAATATGGGTTTTAATGCAAATATTATTTTATTTATCACAATTTTCTTAATTCTTGATTTACTTGTAGAGAATTTGGTCATGTGAAAAGAGATTGTTCCTATATACAATATCTTTCTTCGAGATATATGGCCATTGTTAGAGATTTAAGGGATACTATTAAAACAAATAATTCTTTTAGGTCTTCTTACAATGGTTAAATAATGTGGGAATTATACTAGATAAAATTTTATCCATCATTAAAGCACTTTATACACATAAAAATGATCTCCAAATCACAATGAAAAGTCATTTTGGGAGATTACACCATGGAAGATAACAAACAACTAACTATAACTAATGTTAGAATATCTTCTTACCTAATATCTAGCAACTTAGCTAAGAGATGCTTATTATCAAAATATTTTTATTAGGTATGCTTTACATAGTAAACTAAAATTAATTCAAATCCTATGTCTTTTCTTATCATTCCTCCCCACCATAGAAGCATTAGAATCCAATGCATTTAAAATAAAGTATGAGAGAATATAGGAATGTGCAAGTGCCCAAAATACAATCCTAAAACTGGTGAAGATTAAGATCCTCTAAAAGGATTTGCACACTATTACTTCAATGGAATCACTACAACTCCTATGAATTGAGTACCTAAAAGTAAAAAATGTGTAAAAGGTCCATGGTAGAAATTTTATTGGATATTCACCATAAAATATTGCATGATTCTCACATCATCCATGCTTAAAAACTAGAAATATGTACCTCAAACTAATAGTCATACCCTCCTACCAAGTAGGCACCTTGAAACTAGAGTCAATTCACTATGAGGAAAGGTTACAAAAAAGAGAGGAAAAAGACACAAATCATGGTGATCAAATACATGGAAACAATCCTTATGATTTAGAAATGCCAATGTCTCATCATGTCATCCATTAAGGTCATTACACTCGAGGTTGGAGAAAAGTAACTATAGAAAGATGAGGTGAGAATGAAGAACATCTTGTTAAGATACTGACCACAGTTGACGTACTCGAAGCCAATATCAAAGTAATAGTAGGAAGACAACACAAACATACCAATACAAAAGGTGAAAGTGACTTGCAAGGTACTTACTAAATTTTTGGAAGAAGGCATTTTCTTGGAGTGATGCAAATACCTCAAAAAGACACAATAACGGAGACATGACTTCAACTCCAACTAAGGGAGCATATAAATACTAAATTAGAATTTAAGTGGATTGGAACAATATAATGGATTATTGAGTACCATTGGTGATGCACTCCATATTAAAAACCCATCAATTATAACACTTTCAAGTGTTCAAATAAGGTCTCAAGAACCCAAACTAAAGGATTGAAAAGACAACACAATACTCAAATGCTTCAGATGACCCTAGGAATCATATTATAAATACACAATGACAAGTGGATAAAAAGGCTTATAAAGGCTTGAATGCATCCAATTGGATTAGAATATAAAACCATAAGTATAAGTGGATATAAATGTTTAAGCGACATAATAAAATGGTTTCGCACCTCAAAGATTATGGAAATAATTAATTGATTATTGTAAAATAATTAATTAATTATAAGTTACATCCAAATTAAATTAATCAACTTCTTAAAGTGTAAGTATTAAAATAATAAAATTTAATACTTTTAGCCTTTATACCCTTGGAAATTTAATGTAAATATCTTTAAACAGTTCTCATGATAAGAACCACATGTCGTGTTGGCTTTAAATTTGGTTGTTGGTCTATGCAAGTTGCAACCTTGTTTATTCACTTCTTGATTAACTCAAAACCATCCATGGTTTTTAGTGCCCAAACAAAAATTTCTTGTGCTGATGATGATTGGACACTCATAGCTGGTGATGCCACCCAAAACCTCTACTTTAAGGTAGTCCTTGGTTGATGCATAATAGGGGAAACTATTATAGATATACATAATCCTACATAAGCTAAAAATATATAGAGGCAAGCACATAATTAATAATAAATAATACCTAAATGGAGTGCATGAAGGATCCAAGTTGACATGAATTAACATTATTGTTTACCACATATGGAATGAGGTCTCCTCTTCATCATAGTCCAATGAAAATTTTGAAAAAGTACCAAGTTGAAGGTGTAAATAAAATTTATGGATTATAATGATCAACATATGGTTGATGAAATATAAATTTAAGAGAAAATAAAATAATTGGTTTGCTTATATCAATGGTTATCTTGCATAATATGGCATAGAGGAAACAACAATAGTCATGAAGGTGTAAATAAAATTGATGGATTATAATGATCAACATATGGATGATGGAAGAGAAATTTAAGATCAAACAAAAGAATTGGTTTTCTTATATTAATGGCCAACTTGCGTAATATGGCATAGAGAAAACAACAATAGTCATATGATACATCATCAGGATTGTAGATGTTTGTTCTCCATTCTCAACCACATCATCATAAAAACATATGAATCCTTCATTTCCATCCAATATAGACATGAACACACCATTCTACATCACTCCAAAGACATCCATATTGATTTTGGGGGTACTAATGCCTCTACCTCCATTAAAAGCATGTGGATAGATGTTCTTGATTTTGAAAACATGTTGATGTCATCCAATTTATTGAGTGAATCAATATTGAATGCATATTGCTCCCTGATGTTGTTGTGTTTAATGTCTATTTATCTTGTCCTTATATCTCATAGAATATCACAAAGTGCATATTATATTCAAGCTAAGTGGTCATCCTCTTGAAGTACAATTACAAGCTAACACAAACCTTGATATCTTCATCCATGTAAATGAATTCTAGAAGTGATACAACCAAGGAATGTATTGTAGCCCTTTGATCCATCCACCATATTTTTTTGAAGGTGGTAAATCAATATTACTTCTTAATAAAACTATATATGGTAAAGGATGGTCCCATGATCAAATTTGTCTTATGAATGGTACCAACCTAACATGTTGTGCATGAATTTGGAGGGGATCTAGTGGTTCAAACCAAGATCTAAAGTCCCTCATCCACCATATTTGCAAGAATTACATTTCTATTGACTCACACTCACCACACATAATATTACTTGATGGATTGGACACCAAATCTAAGAAAAAAATTAAATTTTGATGATAGTATGATTTAAACAACTGAAAACTAGTATCCTTACATGGTGGTCAACAATCTATATTTGTACCTTAGCATTAAAATGAATAACCCTCATTTGTTCACCTAGTATTTTATCAATGGCTAAAGGAGACATAGATCCAATTGTCATGATAGGTCAATTGGGAAATAATTTTCCAACTATCAACACCATAAGGAAAGAGAAATTTTTTGGTCCATTTATTGAAAGAATTTCCCATCGCCACACAACTCAACGATGGATAAGATGTTGAAAGGTAGGTTTTTGACATGGTTCTTTAAAATTTTATTGGACACCACCCAATGAAATGCACCAAATGTTGCTCAAATTTTGAATTCCTCTGCATAATGAATAGAATATTTATTTATAGAATCTAATTATATCCTATCATTGGAAGTCATCGAATACAATGATTGTGACCTCATTTTATGATTAAGAAATAATGGAATGGTTACAATTATGAGGAATTACTCATGTTCAGAATTTATGAAAGCATCCCAATTGTAAAGTACAATGATGAAAGATATACTTCCATCACATGGACCAAGGCTATTAGGATCCAATAACCAACTCTGCAATGATTGTATAAAAGGAAGAAAAAAAAGGGAGTTGTAGAGGTCAAAGAGAATGAGATTTGTAGATCGAGAGAGGGAATTTCCATGGGGGAAATTTGTTAGAAACTTAAGTGATTATTCAATATTATTCATGAATGAGTTCATGTAGAGATATATTAGGGTTTAGAAAAGATTAGAGTTTTTAGAAAGGAAACCCTAATCTTAACCCTAAAAAGCAATAATACATATTGAAAAAAGTAAAGTGCACTTTAAAATTTTTGCATCCCCCTTTAATGTGCACTTTTCTAAGTATAAAATACTCATTCATATTCTAATATCCCCCCTTAATTGTGAATATCATCTATAATGTGTCGGTCTATACCAAAAATACACCTTTATACAATAATGTGAGCCATCCAAAAGTTATGCTAAATAGCCAAGAATTTGATGTTAAAATATTGATGTGGTGTTACTTGAAGTATCAAAAGTTTCCTTATGGTAACCTTCTCATCCCATAAAAATGCATGGATAACTAGTCACTACATCCACCAAGTGTAATAGAGAATATGACTAGGTAATAGGTTCACTTACATTATGATGTTGGAAATCTTGTTGATGAGCCAAGATGAAAATCATTGATCCACTAAGAGACAAGCCACTAAAGGCAAAGACAACTCCAATTGTAGGAGTACCCATGTGATATCCATGATCACATAAAAAAGGGCCATGGTCTTGTGAAGAGATAATGAAAAAATTCTAAATTAGAGTACCCAATAGATTCCCATGATCGATAAATAAACCTCCTATTATAGGAGCATCCAAAATCATAATGGAATATCAAGAGGGCCATGATCATGAAGAAAATCTACTTCCAAAAAGTCTCTAATGACAAAAGTGGATTGAGGAAGTGTCAGGTTCAACCTATAATGCATTTCGTTTATAACAAACTTTGAGGTCTAAAAAATCATATGAAATACCCTCAAAACATAAAAATAAAAACACCTCCATTGTGTTTGGCTGAAAAAAATCTTTTCAACGACTACAAACACGACTATCCTTGGTGTAGAACAAAGCCTTAAAAAATGAGTAAAATAATAAGACTCTCCAACAACAAAATAAAAATAGGCTCATAGCCGATTATAACAAAGAATATTCTCTAGAATCTTATGTTGAGAACAATCTTCAAAGTCTACATACAATATGTCAGTCAAACTGGCAATGCTTCATTATATATCCACCATGTAGTAATAATAGGGTGACAGGCCTCCTTAATAAATAGATGGAACCTCTCCCCTCTTAAAGCAACAAAAAATGTCTACCCATACTACATGTGGGTTTTAAACATAACCCCCAAAAATAAATTAGGGCATGCCCTATTTATAGCATTTTTGTAACTATATGTGAAAAATTCAAACCCTGGACATCATTCATACTAGGGCGTGTATCCCAAGTGCTAGCCACCTCAACAAACCCACTCAACGGGTTGTAAATGATCTGTAAAAAAATATTTTAATAATTATTCTCCTCTACTTTCACTATGACCACATTGCTACTTTGTGTCTTTGCAACCTGTACATTATTCCTTCTACAATTTTATGGATGAGCACAACTGCTATCGTTGTCATTTGCAGGTGGTATCTTCTTGTGTAACCTTTTCCCACTTAGAACTACTTGTAAACAAAATCTTACGATACTGCCATGTGTCCAAGTAATATTAGACATCGTTGATTCCCACCATGGGGCTATGGAGGAGCCATGTGGTGTATCGTTATTTGGGTATGTATTAGGATTTATTCATGTGATTTGATTGGTCCATGCTTGATTGGCCAAATTTTCAACTTTAGGATTGCGTTTTAATTTTTCATTTCTCCTTCGCCTATAGATCACCTTTTGGTTTTATCCCATTTGCACTGGAAAAATATGATGGACCACCATATTTTTTCTTCTACTCCATTAATCCTCCATCCTCCTCGAGGGCTTATGTCTAGCTTTCTTTCCTCACATCTTCGATATTGGTGTTTCTTCGCTATGAGTGTAAGAGAATTCATAGGGAAACCTATTGCGAATTAAGTTACTAGCAAAAGAAATCTCTCATTCATATTAACCACTTTCACACATATTATCTGCTCCACCGTCAATGATGGGCCACTCCATTACTCAAATATGGAATCCATTGCACAAAGACAAAAAAATCTTGCAAGCTTCACCCCAAATTTTTGGTTTTTGGTGCATCCTTCTTTACTAATGAGCACAACTTCCTATAGTTGCATCTCCTTGAACACTTTCATCAGCAATATTGGACTGTTATGCTTCTCTAGATTCAATATTGTGACCTTTGAAATCTTCATTACAATCCTATAAATCGATCGTCATCCTCTACTATTTTATTACCTTTGGTTTCTACGACGCTGGTAATAGCCATAGAATATTTTTAAATTCATAGCCTTAAGAACATGTCATTCCCATCCTTTTGAATGCCCCTCTTTCTCTACACTCTTTTGAAAGATGACAACATCATCATTTTATTGATATCCTGCTTCGCTTCCTTAATGTAGTCGGTTATTTACCAATATTGTTCAACAACCCAAGACTATACTCTAATAGCTAGTTGAGAAAATTTCATCAAAACAAATTTGTAAATCCATATTTTGATGAAAATACGTAAAATAAGATATATCTCATAGCAGTCATGGTCCTCTCATGCACATCCAACAAAACATTTTCGCAAAACACAAAAAATATTGTACATTTATTCAATGAAAACCAATGATATCTTGTATCTCAATTGCCTTCCTAAATGATCTCAACATCACCAATGATTTTTTTATGTCTATGCCAATAGGATTCACATAAATTAATATGGATTACCACAAGTTCAAAAAAAATTAAATTGGATTGCTCTCTTGAGCTCTCCAAAAAAATCTTTGGCTATAGATAGAATCCTTTCTCATTAATCATTGTATCCACTCAGATCATGATTCTACCCATAAATCAATTTATGACCAACATTATGTGATGCATTTGTCTTCACGACTGCTACATATGTCTATACCATGTTGACTGTGCTCATATTATTTGTTGAGCCTTTCATCACATTTCTAAAGCAAAAATCTCCCTACTTCCTAAGCTTGTTCAAAGCCTTGATCTTCGTCAAACTTGAAAACCTAGAAACAAAGATCAATAAAACAAAGGTCCTACATAATACATCTTCTAAATATATGAAGAAAGCAAACCTCATGAAAAATTCGCAACGCACCATTATTTGTTCGAGTAAGGTACCTTGAAGTGCTTTCTTTCTTTCTAATGGATGCTCATGGTGAAACATTTGAAATTCTAGAGCTAGAGATTCAATCCCAAAACATATAGGGAATACAAGCATGTAGCGGATTAAATCCACCATATCACAAAACCAAAGGAACTAAAACCAAAAATTCCAAATCCTCCTAAAAAAATATGGAAATCATGCGAAAAGGGAGAGGGGGAGAGTGGGGAGGATTTCCTTAAGGGGTCAGCCTCAAAATCTATTTATAAAATCAATATGAATTATCTTAGAATCATGGCAAATTATGTCCAAGGATACATGGCGAATTGCCTTCATTTTTATCCAAAAAATTTCAAAATTTGGCAATTTTTTCTATGTTGGGGCTATGAATATCAGTTTGCAAATTCTAGGAATGTATGGTAAACTTAAAGGCTTTAGGCCAACATGGAAGGATTTAAGCCTTTATGCTTTATAATGATCGATCTCAAAAAATTGGTTGCAGACAAGGTGGTCAAAAAATGTTGATCGGTTATAGACATACCGATAAAAAAATGATCAGGAGATATGTCAATGTATTGCAACAATGGTGATTGGTTGCATCTATGTCGATCAATTATAACTATGATGATGTCTTGGAATAGTTTTGATCCATTGTAGGAATGCCAATCTACTACAGCTATGATGATCAGTTACAAACATGACGATAGACTACAAGTATGACGATAGGTTGTAGGTATGAAAATTGACTGTAGATATGATGATCGATTGTAGGCATGATGATCGACTAAAGGTATGATAATCAATTGCAGGAATGTTAATTGGTTGCAACTATACTGATGTTTTTAAACCATACCGATCTATTGTAGGAATTTTGATTAGTTGTAGGTATGACAATCGGCTGTAGACATGACAATAGGCTATAGGTATAACGATTAGCTACATATATGATGATCAGTTGAAAAAATATCAATTGAATGTAGGCATGATGATTTTTTGTAGATATGGTAATGTGTTACAACAATGCCCATGTGTTTCAACCATACCGATCAATTTTATTTGTACAATTGGTTGCAATTATGGCGATGAGTTCCAACCATGTTGATCGGTTGTAATATTTTCAACTAGTTGCAAAAATGATGATCAACTACAAGAATACTGATTGGTTGTAGGAATGATGATCATTTACAACAATTTCAATCCATTGCAGCATAGATGATCGATTGCTACAAAGCTAATCATTTGCAATAATGTCAATGGGCTACAAGAATGATGAATGGGTATAGTAAAGTCGATCGGTTACACCAAAGTCAATCGATTGCAGAGAAACCAGTTAGTTGCAGCACACCCAATCATTTGCATTTGTGATGCAATGCATCTGTACCATGTGTCAACCATATGTGAAATTATTGTAAGTAGATACCATGTGTCAACCATCTATAAAATGAGTGTAAGCAGATGTCATGTGTCAACCATCTATGAGCTGATTGCATGTAGAAAAGAATATATAAAGGGATAAATAGTCATTTTGTTACCTTTTCTATCATAATTTTAATATTTTTCTTCCCATTTTCATGTATTTTTAACCCTCTTCCTCCCGTTTTATCTTAGTTTTAACAATTTACCTTAAGTTTTAAGGGAGTTTTAATCCTTTTTCTCCCATTTGAACCATTTTTCATAAAGTTTCAAATACCTTCCACTATATATTTTGATCCATATTCTATCATACACAACAAAATAACCCTATGGTGTCCCCTATCACCCTTGGAATGTCAAATTAATTTTAAAAACCTTGTTTTCCCCCTGATTTCTAAAATTTTATCAACATCGGGTTACAACATGTCATGGGTAACAAACGTTGGTCTTCGGGGTCTAGTTTCGATGTTGTAGTTTGAAACGAACACTAAACTACTGAAGAAGATAATTGCAAGTTACAATATTGATTGGAGTAAGGTAAATGTTGTCATTGACAATAAAAACATCTTGTTTTCTTTCACAACCTCTAACATCACCAGATTGATAACATTGCCCCATGCCGGTTGTAAGTGAATAACATCCAAATATGCATTAACTAATGATTACAAATTCTACCTAGAGACCAACTTCAAAGTGCAGTTGGAATCTTTTCAAGGTATAACTACTTTTTTTATTTAATTGAATTTAAATTCTAGTCACTAGTGTCTACAATTACTGATTTTTTTTTTTTTTGTAGTTACGACCACCAAGTCCAAAAGAGGTTTGACTGTACTAGCTATTGAAAATAAATTTCTTTAGGAATGTTGCAAATTATTCCTTGCCAGACTCATTCTACAAGGAAGATCAATAGAAATTCTGATGTGGGTGTTATCATATTTGGTTCGTTGTGTTACACATCAACAATTTGACAGGTCCAACTATGTCTCACATCGGATCAGATTGAATATCCAGAATGTGATAACCCATGATTCATCCTCACCAAAAGTGAGCACATGCAACTATACTTTTGTTTTTTTATGAATATTTTATCATTTGCAGAACACTCAAGTACCAACATCTTGGCACTCAATCCTAGCCAATGCAGTCATGACAAAACAACAAGTTTAGGTAATTTTTAGTTAATATTGAGGTAAATTTTTTATTCTTCATATGTTTGTATTTTTTATAATTTTGATATTTTATACAAAACATAGAAAATGGAATCCTCTTCCTCTTCAAAGCAAGATGCTACTTTCAGAGGTTATAATCCAGAGGATTCAGGAGACTCCGAAACACCTACAAAGGAAACGACACCACCGCTAAGGAGAATATCAACAAGGAAATGTATAAGATCTAGTTCTCCTGATCCTCGAAAACCTCCACTACCAACAAGTATTGTTGCACAAGAGGATTCATCTTCAGGAAGTAAATTTTAATGACTAGTGATACAAAAATTTTACTATTTTTTATTAAATTTTATTTTACTTTTTTAGATGTATGGTGCACCCACATTCCATTTGCATCTGCAGCTATGGAATATGTTCATTTTTCTATTGGTAAGTGTTATAACCAATTTTGTAACCAATTTTCATAATCTACCTTCACAAATTTTATAACTTTACTTTTATTTTGATGTTTAAATTTCCTATACAACAATTCCATCATTAAAATCAACAACTGATGCCACCCCCTCCTCCACCATGCCAACCTTAGATGTGAGGTCAACTATTTCCAATTGGAAAATGCATTATTCCATATAGGACACAAAGATAAGCAACAAAGCAATTTTCAGAGAAAGAAGCATCAAAGATATTTTCAGGATTCAAATGTATTTATCTTCGTAATTTTAATTTTACTAGAATACTGGAAGCTTTTGGTGTTGGGTTGGGTGAAGTTCCACTTGATCATGATTTATTTTTACAAGGTAACACACCCACTACTTTTCAAGTATCAAAACTACTTTGAGATAATCAAAATGAAGGAGCAAGACGTTTAAGCAAATCTCCTCCTAGGGAAACCAACACCCCTTAGGCTCATCCTCAACCAGAGTATGAAAGATTAAACATTTCTAAAAAATATTTATTTTCTGATAACGTTGAATCAACCTTTAAGGATTTACTACTTCTAAATATAACAAAAATAAAAAAATGGGAGTATCGGGCCAAAGTTTTGATAAAGGAAATTAATGCCCGATTCAATATTTTTCAAAAAGAGAACATTTTTTCTATTGTTGAAAATGAACTTGAAAATATGGAGGTGAGTGTGGAATTTTCCCCATGTGTGGTTTCCATTGGTTGTTTTCCCTCATGAGCCCCATTTTAATTCTAAGGTCCATTATTCACTCCTCCCGTACTGCCTAGTTTCATAATTTTTTAAATAAAAAATTATTTTAAAATAACTTGAGCAACACTACGAGAGTCTTGAGCCATTATTCCATATTTATCCCATGATGTCCCTCATGGTGGTATATAAAGCACAACATCCAGATAGAGCTTTGCAAATTGGGAAGCAATATTTTAGGTGGAATGCCCAAGTGGAAGCACATGAACAATGAACCAGCCCCTCAAATGATCGAATCATGGCCCAACAATATGCTCCATCCTCTCTCGTGGGAGCATCACTCAATGGTGGTAAGTGTGGAATTTTCCCATGTGTGGTTTCCATTGGATATTTTCCCTCATGGGCCCCATGTTAATTCTAGGGTCCATTATTCGCTCTTCACGTACTATCTAGTCTCATAATTTCTCAAATAAAATATTATTTAAAAATAGCTTGAGCAATTTTGTGAGAGTCTTGAGCCATTATCCCACATTTATCCCACGATGGTCCTCATGGTGGTATATAAAGCACAACACCCACATAGAGATTTTTAAATCAGGAAATAGACTTTTGGGTGAAATGCCTAAGCGGAAGCATGCGAACCATGACCTAGCCCCTCAAACAAGTGAATCATGGCCCAAAAATATGCTTCGTCCTCTCCCATGGGAGCATCACTCAATGGTTGTGAGTGTGGAATTTTCTCCATGTGTGGTTTCCATCGGTTTTTTTCCATCATGGGCCTCATTTTAATTCTAGGGTCCATTTTTCGATCCTCCCATACTGACCAGTCTCATAATTTCTCAAATAAAAATTCATTTAAAAATAACTTGATCAACGTTGCAAGAGTCTTGAGCCATTATCCCATAGTTATCCCATGATGGACCTCATGGTGGTATATAAAGCACAACATCCACATAGACCTTTACAAATTAGAAAACAATATTTTGGGTGAAATTCCCAAGTGGAAGCATGCGAACCATGACCTAACCCCTCAAACGAGCGAATCATGGCTCAGTAATATGTTCCATCCTCTCCCGTGGGAGCATCGCTCAATGGTGGTGAGTTGATTTTTCCCATGTGTGGTTTCCATTGGCTATTTTCCTTCATGGGGCCCATGTTAATTCTAGGGTCCATTATTCGCTCCTCTCGTACTACCGAGTCTCATAATTTCTTAAATAAAAAATTATTACAATTTTTTTACTATTTTTTATTAAATTTTATTTATTTTTTTAATATATATGGTGTGCCCACATTCCATTTGCCTCTATAGCTATGCAAGATGTATCTTATTCTATCGATAAGTGTTATAACCAATTTTCATAATCTACCTTCACAGATTTTATAACTAAATTTTTATTTTGATGTTTTAATTTCCTATACAACAATTCCATCATCAAAATCAACAATCTATGCTACCCCCTCTTCCACCACGTAAACCTCAGATGCGAGGTAAATTATTCCTAGTTGGAAAATACATTATTTCATATAGGCCATATAGAGAAGCAACAAAGCAATTTTCAAAGAAAGAAGCATCAAAGACATTTTCAAGATTCGAACGTATTTCTCTTGGTAATTTTAATTTACTGGTGTACAAGAAGCTTTTGGTGTTGGGTTGGATGAAGTTCCACTTGATCAAGATTTCTTTTTGCAAGGCAACACACCCACTACTTTTCAAGTATCATAATTACTTCGAGATAATCAAAATGAAGGAGTAGAATGTTCAAGCAAATCTTCTCCTAGGTAAACCAACACCCCTTAGGCTAATCCTTGACCAAAGGATGAAATATTAAATATTTCTGCAAACTATTTTGTTTCTAACAATTTTGAATCAACCATTAAGGATTTACTACTTCCAGATATAATAAAAATAAAAAAATGGGAGTATTGGTCCAAAGTGTTGATAAAGAAAATTAATGTCCGATTCAATATTTTTCAAAAAGACAAAAAAAAAATTGTTGAAAATGAACACAAAAATATTGAGGCTCTACTACAACAAGTAAAATATAGTATTGTAAAGGTTAATACATCTTACACATATGAAACTTTAATTTTTATGTTGAACCAATTGGAGAACATAAATGGTGATTCCCAAGCTTATTATAATGAATGAGTGTGTGATAAAAAAAAAGTTGTTGTTGTTATAGCTACAAGAAATGTTGTTGAGGTTTGACTTATGTGTTCAAAAAAAATTGTCTTTTTTCAAATGTAAATATCTGTTGACTAATTATTTTTCTTTTTTGCAGGTAAAGTATGATAATCTCAAGAAACAGGTTCAAAACCTGCAAGACTATCTCAAGATGACAAAGGATTTCTTAAATGCTTCTATGGTAATGAAAAAAAAAGCTTAGGAAGTAGTTCAAAAAAATAGTATTTTATGGAAAATCATTATCCGAAATAGATTGGATCTCAATGTTCTGCTAAATGATAAGGGTAAAGAAGTTCATGGACCAATATCTAAATATATTGGAAAATAGGAAAACACCTTGCTTGAAGGATTGGAAAGTGTTGAGAAGATCTTTGTTAGTTCTTGAGCAATTGAGAGTACTGTTACCTAACTCAAGGGAGGAGCCGTTGGAATGTAGAATGTCGAAGTCATGGAAGTAGTGGAAGATAAAAAAGGAGTGGAATAGGGAAAATATGAGGGAGGAGTCATTGGTATATAGAATGTGGAAGTCATTGAAAAGGAAAAAGGAGTGGTGGAACAGGGAAAATATTCTAAATAATGAAACTAAATTTCAAAATTTTATATTTCAAAAAGACTATTTCATACATTTTCATTTGAAAACATGATACTTGCTTTTATTACTTTACTATTATACTATTTATATTTATAATTGTGTGTTATTTTTATCTCTTGATTATTATGGTGTTTCAAATATGCTTGAGTTTATGAAGAATATATGTATGCATAGGTTTAGATTTTCATTTTATTCAAAGTTATTCTTGTTGTGATATAAAAATGATTATTGTCTTGTGTATTATACTATTTTTTTTTTATATTTCAATTTTCAAATGTATTTACGAAGGATATATCTATGCATGGGTTTAAATTTTCAGTTTATTCATATTCATTTTTGTTATTGTATAAAAATATGTTTTGTCTTTTGTATTATGTTATATGGTTTTTATATTTCAAAGTGAGTTTACGATGGATATATTTATGAAGGGATTAAATTTAAATTTCCATGTATTATGCTATGTTGTTTTTATATTTCAGTTTTTAAATGAGATTGCGAATGATATATCTATGCATGGATTTAAATTTTTAGTTTATTCAGTCATTCTTGTTGTTGTATAATAATGTGTTTTATCTTTTGTATTATGCTATATTGTTTTTATATTTCAAAGTGAGTTTATGATGAATATATCTATTAATGGATTTAAATTTTCAATTTCCATGTATTATGCTATGTTGTTTTTAAATTTCAATTTTCAAGTGAGTTTACAAAGGATATATCTATGCATGGGTTTAAATTTTCATTTTATTCATAGTCATTCTTGTTGTTGTATAAAAATGAGTATTGTCATTTGTATTATGCTATATTGTTTTTATATTTCAAAGTGAGTTTACGATGGATATATCTATGAATGAGTTTAAATTTTTAATTTCCATGTATTATGCTATGTTGTTTTTATATTTCAATTTTCAAGTGAGTTTACAAAGGATATATCTATGCATGGGTTTAAATTTTCATTTTATTCATAGTCATTCTTGTTGTTGTATAAAAATGAGTATGATCTTTGATATTATGCTATATTTTTTTTATATTTCAAAGTGAGTTTACGATGGATATATCTATGAATGGGTTTAAATTTTCATTTTTTATATCTAGAGTAATATGCTACATGCATTTTTCCTCCTAAAGTCAAATCATACATACTAACGATACTAAGAAATTTTTACAAGTTATGTATGCATGTATGGTTTACTCAATGATAAATCATAAATCATAAATTTTTGTCAACATAGAAATTCGATAACACTTCTAGAGTCATAGAATACATACTAATGATATTTACATACATACATTCAAAGTTAAAGCAAAAATCATTATATTTTATCAACATAGACAATTAATTTAATAACATAGCATCATTACGTATGCATGGTTTTTAAATTTTCATCTTACTCAAAGCTAAATCATAAATAATAACTTTTTAAAACATAAATAGTCAATAACATTAAAAAGCAAATATGCGTAATCATTGAAAATAGAATGATTATGTGATTGTTTTCAAATCACTAAAATTTAACAACTAATAAAATATAGAAAATCATTGATAATATGATTTTTTTTAAATCATTGACATTTAAAAATGATATCAAATATGGAAAATCATTGATAATATGATTTTTTTCAAATCACTAAAATTTTACAAATGATTTCAAATCTGAAAAATCATTGATTATATGAATTTGTCATATAATCATTGAAATTTTTACATTTCTAGAAGTTGATACAAAGCTTTATCGACTTCTCCAAAATAACCGGGAATCATTTATGAATTCTACATTTCCATAATTTCATCATCACTCCAAGATAAATTATTTTCATTATTATCAATAGTATTAGTGAGACCTCTCCTTTCCACTAGGTATTTCCAATATGTTAAAGCTATATCATAGGGAAAATTACCCACCTCGTATGATGACACATACATTCTCAAATAATTTTTCAAATTTTTGTCGAATGTGTTATAAACTTTCAATTTAACAAAAGATAATGCACTTAAAACCCTTTCGTCTTCAACAAATCCTAAAATTATTATCTGATATAATTCATATAAAATAAATTATTCACTCATAGTTTCTTGTAAGACACTACTTCGATATATTTTTTTCCAAAAACACATGATTAAACCAGTCACATGTGGATTTTTGAAATGTGCAATTTGATTATCCATTGTTATTCCAAAATTGGTTGATTGTTGTCTCAAAATATCTTTGTTTATAATACCATTGATTTCAATGTCATTTACTTCCACACTTTTAGAGAAATGTGTCATAAGATTACCCATATATTTTACAAACAACTAATTTCTACTATTGTGGTCAACACAAGGATTCTAGAAGATGGGAGTAACAACCATGGCCTCAAGTGTCTCATATATCTTAAAACGATCTCTTATTTCACTTGTTAATGTATTTGCAATTATTTTTAATTTATTCTTAGTGCTATCCAAAATCTCATTGAATTCAGAATGCGTTATGGGTACTTGTTCAACATCATCTATTAGTGTACCTAACGACTTTTCATAACGATATAAAGAAATCATATTTCCATAGATAGTAATACAAATATTATCATTGATGTTGAACTTTAAAAATCTTTTAGGATAATTTACATCAACTAACATATTCCAACTATCAAACTTGGGATCCTCAAAATATTTTTTGAATAAGAAAATCCTATCAATAATCATACATATTTGTTTTCTCATATTGATGAAATCAACAATAGAAATTGCCCTAACCTGTGTGATTTTAATCAAAGAATTCATTTATTACAACAATGGAAGAATACCACATAATGTGAGAATAGTTTCCAATTCATTCATATGAAATAGCAAATCTTTTGCCTTGTCAACATCCCTACAATGTGCATACATAAACCCAACCAGGGATTGATGTTCTAAAAACCCCTTTTTGCAGGAAGAAAAAGTGAAATCCACATGGTGTCCACATATATTAATATTTTTTTGCCTTTGGTTATACCTAGAGAAAATTGTTGAAACTCTACAAACCTTTTTGGACTATATGAAAAGTATGAGTGTATGTCATGGATGAGTTCTTCCACTCTAGCTACATTATCAAATTTTCTCACAATTTTGTATGCAAGATTCATTCGATGAGCCATGCAATGAATGGGAATCACATATGGGGAAACTAACGCTAAATCCTAACACAAATACCATTCCTTTATCCTTGCATTATAGCCACACCATAAGCTCCAACACAAATTAACTTTGTGGAAATTTTATTTTTATCCATTTCGGTAATATCCTTTAAAATGATTACAACAATATTTTTTTCTGGTAGATAAGATACTATAGCATTCATATCGGGTTTTACAGGTTGACCCAAAACCTTTTACAAAAATCAGCCCAAGGTTTTTTATGAACATGTCCTTACTAAGGATCATATATATGTAAAATCTACATGCCACCAAAGCCATTACATCCAGTAAGGCACATAAAATGTTATCAAAAAGAAACTTCCCAACAAACATTTTGGGTATACCCCGATAAAACACACATGCATCATAATTACAAAAAAAAACAAACACAGATCCCTTCCTTGAAATAGTGGAGAAATAATAAGCTACATACACACATAACAAAGTACTAAAAAAACTCCCACAAGCTCTGTATTGACAGTTACTCTTAATAATTATTTGGTATTTGCTTTCTTCTGTATATGACATGCTTTGGGACCACATCCCATCTTGGCCAATCAGCCTTGGAGAAGTGAACATGCTAGCTAGATATATGGCGGTGGCTATCTAGTGGTCCACGTGGCTTTGGTTCAAAGTCTTATATTGTCATTTATTTATTTCCCTGTGATTATCAACCAACCTCAAATTCCTCAGATGACTAGGAGTCATGTTATCTGACATGTGACTATCCCCATTAGTCTTTGTTGTATTTTCGAGTAGCATCCATGAAGATTGACAACTTGAATATTTTTTATTGTGAGTCCATTTAAAAAAGAGGTAGGAATAATCATAGCCTTTGAACTTATAGTGCCTTCCCTATTGGTAAACTCGACTATCATTATTGGAATTATTGTTGAATAAGCTCATCTACTTTGCTCGGGACATCGTGTTCCCATTTGAAAATTTTGTCGTCATCGACATCCAAATTGACCAGCTTATCAACACTTTTGTTAGCTTCCCAAAAGACATGTTGGGCTTTTCTATCCTGTCTTCCCTGGAAAAGGATCCTAGCCTCTTCAACAATTGTTTTAATCCTCCAAGGATATTTTTTCCAATTATTGAGGAGATTTATAACATGAATAGAGTCTCCTTTTATGATCAAATTGTCTTCTAAGTCTTGAGTCATTTGAAGGCCTCTCCACATAACTTTAGCTTCAGCTTCATTGTTCATTCTTGTTCCCAAATATTTAGAAAATGCAAGCATCATATTCCCATTAGGATAAGATTAAATATTGAGCAATCATGATCTCCTACATATGAGGTTTACTGTTATCAAAAGGGATAAGGTTCACATTCTCGTTGGCAAAGGATAAGATCTTGGCAATGATAGTTTTATGATCATGGATAGACTCATTAAAGACTCTATGTTTTCTTTCTAACCACACCTACAAAAGATAGCGATTGAGACAAATTTTCCACATGTATCTAAGTCTTTGGCTTAAAAAGGGGTAAGGCCACTAGATGAAAAAATCAAGTACGATGGCTAGTTTAACCCAAGAAATATTGAAGGCCTGAATAACCCCACTTAGGATAGTCAAGGAAAAAGAGCACTCAAGTAAAATGTGATAAATGGTCTCCCAATTGGCCATGCATAGATAATAGCAATTAGTGATACAAATACCTTTACGCATCATATTATCAATGGTTAGAATTCTTCCTTGGATAACCAACCATGAAAATACTACAATTTTTTGAATTAAAATTTTTATCCAAACTAACTTCTTTTGGAGGACAAAATCCTTGTCATCAAGCAGAAGCTTGTAAGCTAATTTAAAAGTGAACTGCCTATTTTCCATAGGAGCCCAGGTCGCTTGATCTTCCTTGGGTATCAATGGGATAAATTGTTTCCCGATAATGTTACAAAGATCATTTGATTCCACTTAAAATTCCTGAATCCTTATTTGTTTCTAGATCATTTTACCTCTATCCTCAACCATATAATCGGAGACTTTTTTGCCAATGAGTTCTTCCATGATATCTCTAATTTGGGCTATGTTAGGATATTTCATGAGTGGTTTGTCCTTAGGCCACCTATCATTCCAGCAATTTATCCTCTCACCATTGCCTAAAACCCATCTTAAACATGTTTTGATGATTTATTTACAATTGAGAATTGCTTTCCAAAAAATAGAATCTCTGATTGGAACTGAGTCACTTAGAAATTCCATATTTTGAAGATACTTTCATTTGATGATAGTTGTCCATTCATTTTCTTCACTAGAAATGATGTGCCATGCCTGCTTAGCTAGTAAATCTAAATTCATATGAGAAATTATCCTCAGACCTAAGCCCCTATTTTCCTTGGGTTTGCACAATTTCGTCCATCCTACAAGGTGTATCCTTTTTTTCTCCTTTGATCCAGTCCATAAAAATTCCTTTTGGAGTTTCTCAATTTTTTGTAAAACCTTCATAGGGGCTTTGAAAACAGAGAGGAAATAGACTAGAATGATCTGAAGAGAGGCCTTAGTGAGGGTCAACTTTCCTGCTTGATATAGAATATGACCTTTCCATCCAACAAGTTTTTTTTGAATTCTTTCAATAACCCTGTCCCACATTGACTCTCTCGGAGAACCAATGAAAAGAGGGATACCAAGATACGAAGTGGGGAGGTTTGCTATATCACACCCTAAAATTTTTGCAATCCTTCCTTGCCTCTAAATGAGGGTGTTTAAGAAATATAACTTGATTTTACTGAAATTAACTTTCTGACTAGCAGCGTCTTCGTAGAGTTGTAGGATGTATTTAATTCTTTTGGCCTCAACCACTGATGCCTTAGTCAATAGAAGGGTATCATAGACGAATTGTTGTTGAGAAACAGACCTAGTGAGAGATGATGCCTTGATTTCTAAAATTAGTCTTGAACTGAAAGCATTTTTTATGGTTCTGCCTAAAGCTTCTGCCACTCTGATGAATAACATGGGGCTGATAGGATCCCCCTATCGAATTCCTCTATGACTTTGAAAGTAACTAGCAGTTTTTCCATTAACCATAATCGAGAACCATATTTTAGAAATGCATTCTTTGATCAAATTAATATCTTTGCATTACAATTTTTAACCATCTTATGCAGTGCTAGTAAATTAGTTTATCTTAAAGATTTTTGAATGTGTAAACATATATGTAAATCCAAGATGTGTTGTCAGCAACTGTTACCTCATCAATGGAAAGTGAAATAAATTTTGCTTGTTTCACATTCTCTCTCAGGTCCTCCTTCTCAACCACTGATAGACATTTTACCATTTCCCAACCACTTTGATCTGACCAATGTGAAATGGTAATGTTTTTTACATCAGGTAGTTGAAGTATCTGGTTAAAATTAGTAAAATTAGACATGGGTTGACCTTTTTTAGAATATTGTATACAACAACAAACTACAACTTCTTTTAGTCTAATACAACCTTATTAATTTTTTGAAATTGGGCATCAATTGTTCCACCCTTATCAATGAGAGTTTGTTGTTGTTTCATTTATTTTTTGTATTCAAGTGCATATCTCATATGCACACATTCTGATGCATCCTTCCACCTATAAAATATGTTAATTATTCCATCACCTCATATTTCTTTGATGTAAACTTTCCCACAGTGTTTTTCAATTGTGTCTTTCTTATTTTGTAATAAATGATCATTTTCCAACTTCCATGTACAAATAATGCATTTACAAATATTTTGTGTCTCATCTCGCTCAATAAAGGAGTATAACCATGGCCATTAATTTTTAAAATTCCTTCCAATAGTCCACTCACTTATTTTTTGATATTTATATTTTTGACTACAATATTCCCTTGAGGTCTACATTTTAATTGTAATGTCATTTTCTTTTTTGATTGATGTGTTTGAATTTAACATCTCTTGAAGTGGTTGTTGAATGTCATTATTAGGAAAATTATTATGTGGTCCCATATAATTTGTTGGAACATCTTCGAGTGAATGCACATTAGGGTCAACAATGTATACTGCATTCAATATTTTGTGTTCTCTATCATTTTTGGCATAAAAATATACTATTTTAAAGAATTAACATAATCTAATTTTACAAAGTATTTAAAAAGTGGTGGATAAGTAGAAAACCATTTATCTATTAATAAATAAAGGCTTTATATTTAAGAATAACAAAAAATTATTAAAAATTTGATAGTTAAAGGTGTTTGCACCTACATCTTGTGTAGAATCTATAGATATTTATGCCTCACTGCATTTTGATATTTGTGTAAAATATTTTAGAATTGTCTTTTTACAATAATATTGGCCTCCCTTCTTTCCATATTCAGTAGCTGACATTGTATCTGTAAATAAAAAACCTTTAGATGTTAGAAAATGAATATGAAATTAAAGGAAATAGCATATAATGTACATCCCTCAAGGCGAACCTATGCTACCCTATAGAATGACACCTGATAGACAAGAAATAATCTCTAAAAATAAAATACTCCTAAGACACAATATCAACCACAGTTGTAGATAGTGCTTTTACGCTACCTATGAAACATACTCTAAGATATATGAAGCAATCTATGACTAGAAAAATACTCCTAAGACACAACCAGATGATCTTGATAGTTGTCTACCACAGTTGCCTATAGTACACCTACAATGCCTATGAAACTAAAGAAAGAGCTTTGGATAAAAGAATAATGGAAGAAGAATACTCTACCTATTATCACAGTCATGAATCCTTTGTAACTAATTTTGATCTATGCTAATCAACACACTTCTACAATAAATCAACTTAGGACCACAGAAATGCCTCTACAACTGATCAAATTTTACCAACAGACTCTTCTCTACAACCAATCAGCTTATGTCGATAGGCACTTCTCTACAACCGATCATCTTATATAATTAACTTCTCCTCCATAATCGATCAACTTAGGCCAATAAATACATCTCTATAATCAATTTTTTTATGTTGATAGACACTAATCTATAATATGTTGGCATATGTCGATAGACACATCTCTACAACCGATCAGTTTATGTCGACCAACACTTCTCTACAATTGATAGACTCTCCTTTGTAATTGATTAGAATAAGTTGATAAATACATCTCTGCTATCGATTGGCTTATACCAATAGATACTAATCTATAATTGATTGGCTTATATCGATAGACATGTCTTTGCAACTGATAAATTTATACTGACAAACACTTATCTACAATCGATCAACTTATACCAACAATCTCTATAATAGATTATCTTATTTTAATCGACACTTATTTGTAACCAATGGGTATGTGTTGATCGATACTCCTCTGTAATCGATCAGCTTATATTTATTGTGTTAAGCCAATCAGCACTTCTCTACAACCAATAGTCATATGTCGATCGACACACCTCTACAACCTTGTAAAAATTTTCATAGTTTTAGAGTTATTTTTGAGTTAGTGTATTTTATATGCATGTTTATAGGTACCCCTTACAGTATATATACGGGTAGTATATGAGGTGAATTGGGTGAGAAAAATAAAATTATTTATAATTTGAAGGTAAATTATCCATGGAATGGGGCGAAAGTGGAAAATAATATTATTATTATCAACTATGAATGAATTTACCCCAAAAAAACTTCCACCCCATAAATTTCTGGTGAATAGGCCCCATTGAAAGGATCCAAAATTAGCCAATTTAAAATTTTTAAAATCTTAAATAGAGCTAATTTATGATATTTTGCGCTTATGCATAACCCTATCCTGCACATACAAAATCATAGGTGGATTTTACCCCTCTGATACAAATTGTTAGAACCTTAAGTGATTATTCAATATTATTCATGAATGAGTACATATAGGGAGAAATTAGGGTTTGGAAAATATTAGGGTTTTTAGAAAGGAAACCCTAATCCTAACCCTAAAAAGTAAAACCCTAACCCTAAAAAACAATAATACATATTAAATTAGGTAAAGTGCACTTTAATATTTTAACATTCCCCTCCAGAGGGGAAGAGCCAAGAGGCTTTGATACCAGCTAATGTGGGAAAAATCCTAGATAAAATTTTATTCATTATCAAAGCACTTTATAGACATACAAATGATCTCCAAATCACAACAAAAAGTAAAATTGAGATATCACACCTTGGAAAGTAAACAATATATAACTATAGTTATTCTTAGAAAATATTCCTACCTAATAGCTAAATAATTTGCTAAGATAAACTTATTATCAAAATCTTCTTATTTGGCATGTTTTACATAGTAAACTAAAATTAATTAAAATCCTATGCCTATCCTTATCATTAACCTTCAAATATATAATAATATAGAATCCTATTCTAATAGTTTAGGGTAGGCATTATGATGCTATTTTTTTGAGATATTTTAATGCTCCTAATTAAAATGTGCATGAGATATCGGTTCCTTTAGCATCTTAGAAGTCTTCCTGTCTCAAATCCTAGGATCCACCCCATCTTACCCAAAATCATATAACTCAAAATAATGTTTTTCATGCATGAGAAAGATGCTAGTTGTTAGTAGGTTCTTGATCCTTCTCAACACTAATTTGATAAAGAGGGATAAATAATATATCATTATAGAGATGAATTAATGGATAAAGGATGGAGGTAAGTCCAACATAAATACAATAATACCTACATATCCTCTTAACTATCTTTTAAGTGCATAAGATAATGCTTTATATAAAAATTACATGGAGTCTATGAATTTATAAGTCTTAGCTCTTTTTTCATAAGAATCAATTATTCTCTATATATCCTTTAAGAATAGACAATTGATGAAATCATCAAATTCTTTTAGGGCTATTTCCAATGAGCCCTTAAAATTGACCTAATTCTCATAAAAGTTTTAGTCTTAGCTTGGAATATGAGAGATTTATCTCTTATACATAGAAAACATAGAGTAGATCATGTTATTTAAATATGTAAACCAAATATCATAATTCTACAAGAAATTAAATGTATTGGTTGGATTCTTGATATAAATATCTATACAATTTGGAAACAATGATCTTTCCTAGCTACTTCTCATTAAGAGGGTTAGGAGTGTTGTACTCTATTTTTCATATTGTGTGTAAAGCTATATGAATAACAAAGTTGAGAATAGTTGTAAGAGAGTTGTTTGGTTGATATTTCTTGTACAATACCATTTTATTGTCCTTCAGCCCATTTATTATCTAAACACTACTAGTGATAGGTTACAATTTGAGATTAGCTAGGAGTCAATATCCCTTTCATTAAATAGGTTTTGGTAGGGGGATTGAACATGGTTGATTAAAACATGGATGTAAATTGAAAATATTCTTAGTTTAATATATCTTTAGCTAAATTCAATAATTGGTTGGCATATATAAAAATAATTGAAGTATTTGATATTTTAAGTATTCCTATGTCAATGGATAAATAATGTTGGTTTACTAGACATAGAAGAAGGTCAATCCCAAATTCTAATTTGACAAGCTTGATCCTTTTTTATTGTTTAATTTTATTTCCGATGAAAATATAAAGATTATAGTAAGTTATTTTGAGTGTGAGATGGCTATTTCTATCCACTTTCCCATCCTTTCTACTTTCTCTAGAAATGAATTTGATAAATTTTTAGTGATCTTCCCCTTGACTTAATGTTTTGTTACTTCAAGACCCTAACTATATACATTGTTTAGCTATATATTACTTAGAGAAGGAACATCCCTTTGGAAATAACAATTGAATTAACTTTATCAGGCTCAAGCAAAAAATGAAATAAATGTCTAAAGTATGGTATATTGAAAGGAACAATAAGTTGAAATATAAATTTATAATAAATGTTTTTATATCATACTTTAAATTTTAATGTCCAAGGATATTTCTCCTTGATTGAGTAGGATTCCTATTGAGTTTTTCATTATTATGTGGGATATAAATGATCCAAAATTTTGTAGAATGCATAAGGTAAATAGGTGTTGTAACCTTAGAGTGTCTTGACCATTCATAGTAGTGGCCCAACATGCTTGGGAACCTATGCCTCATATTGAGTGACATAGTGGTAAGCTCTATGGATGGTGAGAATGCCTATAGGGAAACCTTTGAGGTTTTGCAAAGGTCGACACCTCATAGGATATGATATTTCATGTAAATTTTGATTGTGTTATGATTTTGCCTATGCTTATGCCAAGGAAAATTGAAGAGAAAAGCAACAAAAAACTTGCATGAAATAAAAATTCTAAGCTACGAGGGTGATGAGCCAATATGAATCCCTCACATTTACATAACACAATATTAAATGAACACATTCACCACAATATTATAGCTAATAAATTGAATACACTTCTTCATTCATATTCAAACATTAAAAAATACATAACAAAACAAGGATAGAGCAAAATTATACATAATTCTACATATATGTATCAAGGAAATATAGAGGTATTGAGATGAAAAAGGTCCAATTATCCTTATCCAAGTAGATCAAGGTTCGATACTCACTTATAAAAAATATAATAGACAAAAGGAAAAGCATACAAGGCCAAATTTTAGGCACAAGCAGGTCCCAATGCCTTACAATGATAAAGTTGTGTTCTTTTATAGATAAAATTGAGGGGAACTTCCATCCAAAACCCGTTCCAAAATTTCTATAGCGTTATCTTGCATTCATGGTTGAGATCCATTTGCATTAAATATTTTTCCACTTTGAGGCCTTAAGATCTAGGGTCATCATTGTTGAAAACCTTCTAGTCCTTAAATAAGAAGCTATCATTTCCATCACCATCACTTCTGCTAGGGTTTCCCTCCTGGTGGAACACATGGGGTCTTTTGTAATTAATTTGCACTTGGTTTGAGGCTTTAGGAGCCAAAAATATTTCATACCGTTTGTTATTTTTTGGATGGTATACCTACTATCATTTCTAGTATGGCCTTCACTTTCCAATTTATATGGCTACTAGGGCTTCTAATTCTTAAGGACATTGATTGGTAGGGCAGGTTTAGCCATGTGGAGGATGATTGGCTTAGTCACTATCTAGGTAACTACAATAAGCTAGGTCATGTTTTTCAACTTTGGTGTACCATTTTGGTCAATAGTAGACATATCTTAAATTACTACTAGTTGTACTTTTCCTTATCTACAAATGGCTACCATGTATTTTGTCTCTATCTATGATTAGGGTTATTCCCTTTGGAATTAAATTCTATTAAGGAAAGAAACATGGGTCATTGGATGCCAGATCAAGCACTTGTAGGCCTTGATGACCCTTCGCCACCTACTTTAGGCAAAGAAGAAGCACCAACCATTGATGATAGATCTACTAGTCAATATGGTCCCAATTTTCATCTACCTTTTATTATGTCACAATATTAGCACCAACCGATGATTTAATATTAGACAATGCTCATGAACCACAATATTTGAAGTGATAAAATAAGGCCCTATTATTTTATGACCTAGGACAATTGGCACATAGGTTCTCAAGTTGTGGACTCTTATAAAAAAACTAAGCAACTAATTTATATATTTATCATGATGGTAAGTGTCATTACAAATGGCCTACGGAGATCCTAATTTTTGGATGCTATAGAGTGTTCTTCTCTCTATCGTGACTACTAGGTTCTTGTCACTCAAATCTCCCACTAATCACACCCCAGGAGAATAGTGGAGAGATGATAGATTTTTGGCAAAGTGCTATGAATTTAAGTATATATGGGTAATATTCAAGTCTATGAGCTCACCCACTAAGAAGTGGAATCAACCTGAAGCCTCCATCTAGATCACCACCACCAATTGTAGAGTCATTCGAGTTATCATAAAAATGACTCCTTGACTCTACCTAATGTCAGGGCTTGACATAGACATCATAAAAATGGTTGTTGAGAAAAGCGTGGGATAATTATCACTAAGAATATGCAATCGATATTACTATGTATTCTAGAAATATTAATATCTAACTCAAGCCTCCAAAGGATTATTTATTCAACCAATCTCCTTGTTAATTTTATGGCATGATTCATGAGGTGGTTGTGTGTAGTGAATCTTAACTATACCTTTTGCAACTCATAGGGGATGTTTCAAGTGATGCAAAGAATGAAAACCTTATCTATTGGATGTAGAGTCATAAAAACAAAACATGAAGGAAAAGGAAGAGAAAAACCATAACTTAGCTAATGTGATAGCTCTAGTTTGTGGAAAAATGAATGTCAAATGCTCATTTTGTAATATTTTTTTCTAAAGTGATGACACCAATGTGTATTGAATTCACCGTATGTGAATCAATGCATCTCTTGACTTCAATCCTTTTTTCTTGACTCAAATCCACATTGCTCCTATTATAGTGACATAATAAAATAATTTCCCCTATTTTATGCACTAGATTTACCTCATGCAACATTTCTTTCCATGTGGTTTTACGAAGAAGAGCAAAGTTATTTACCACTGATCCCTAACATTTGAATTATGTGAAGTATAGTTTTTATCCAATGATTACTCAGGTAATATTTAGGTGGTTGACAATGATCTCAAGATATTTTACACTATAGAATTTATTTGTACTTGTGATGGTCTAGTGTTATTCTTTGACAGTTATTTTCTCATCACTATAGACATTTATTCCTCATAATTATATGGTCTATGTTATCTTCAAATTTTGATTTGATCCAATGACTACTTCTATTCGTATCTATGCTCCTTTATCTCGACTCTGAGTGACTAGTTACTTTCAATTGCTTGTAACCTTTGACCATCCATAAAATCCAATCCCTTATTCTATTATATACTTCTTGAGATAAAACAAAACACTAAAATAAAATATAAGCATACAATTTTTTTCTTTCTTTCCCTATCTCTTTATTTTGGATAACGTTTTAGGTAGATTCCATTCATGGGAATGGGTAAGTCATCATTGCGCATTGTTGATAGCTCAAACACATTATTATCCTTGTGGGTGGTTATAATTTAAGGTTTGTTCCATATGATATAGAATTTTGTATGGTGACTTAGCTTACTTATATCTTCATCCCATTTAAATATATAGTCATTGAATTTGAACCTTTGAGTTATGGATCTTTTATCAAACTATGTTTTAGTCACTCATTCCCTATATGTATCCCTTTGTTCTTCAACCCTAAGCAACTCTCCCATCCTTATTGTTGTGACATTATTTTCTTAGAGCTCTAGTTGGTGAAGTAATTACAAAGCTAATAACTCTATGGAGATGGGTAGCTTGGCCTCTCTGCCATAAACCAAGGTATAATACAAGCATCCTATTAAATTTTTGAGAGTAATACTATCATTCCACTACTTTTTATTTTCAAACCTAACCCTCTTTAATATTTTAAGCAGGTTATTGTTGGTGGGCTCGAATGATTTGTTTTCTTGGAGGTAATATTGTGATGTGACTCTTAGATATATTCCACGTTGGTGAGTAAATCAAGTGATATTGGATCCTATGAGTACTTTTGCATTATCAATGGTGATATTATTAGGAATGTCAATTTGGGTTATGATTTACTCCAAGAAATCAATTATTACTTTCTTAGTTGTTGCCTTTAGTGGAATTACCTTAATCCATCTAGTGGAGTAATCAGTGATAGTAATAATCCACTCATGCCCTTCAATAAATAAGGGGTTGATCATGCCAATGAAATGCAATCCCCACTAGGAGAATAGTTTTTCCATTGCTATGGGTTTTAGAGGAAGTGGTAAAGAATTTGCACTCATCATATTTTCTTACCCATTTATTTCCATCTAAAAACATAGTAGGACAATAATAGCTATCTCTCATAATCTTGGTGGTAGTGGTTTAAGATTAGAAATGACCCCTTGAGAAATATTTATGAAATTCTAGAAGTAATTATTGAGTTTGGTCTATTTCAACACACCTTAGGAGAACACCATAAAAATTTTCTATGGAAAATAATATCTATGACTAGAACAAAATGAGAGTTCTATATTTTAAAAGTCTACCTCTGATTTTTATCCAGTTTGAACATATATTATCCCATTTGCATATATCTATCTTTTTAGTCCATCTAATCTTGATTTTTCTCATCCAAATAGATTTGATACAGATTTTCATTTACCTCCTTGTTAGCCATGTCTTTTGTCATTTTTTGACACAAGGATATTCCTATGACCACCTTAGTAGTTATGATCTCCATGTTGAATTCTAATATCTTAATAATTTATCTTGTTCTCTATTTGTTGATTTCTCCTCATATTATATTTTTTATTCTTGAGTGCATGATATGTGCAAGGATATTATAACTAAAGACCAAGTATTTAAATTTCTTCAATGGTTTAATTAGGGTGCACAATTGCTTTTCAACAAAGTTATCTTTATTCATATCCTTTCATAGATTGGCTAAATAAGGTGATCATGTGTTCATTCTAATCACTATAATTTTGTATTAGTAGAGTGATAATGCTAGAACACCCTCCAAAGGAATAGAGGATGAAATCTTTGTTAGATTTTGGATTTTCTAGCACTAGGGTCTTTGCTATACATTTATTTTTATTGAATATGTTCTTCCCTTCCTAAGTCCACCTAAATTATTGGTGTTTTTATAACATAAGAGTCATTAGCCTGATGATATTGACATAATCTATTATAAATATCCTAGTAAACTTAATCTATCTAAAGAAGGATTTGAGGGCTTTGTTATGTTGAGGCAGAGAAATATTGGTAATGGAATAAATTATTTTTGGGTCGATGGAGACACCTTATTTAGAGACAACATGCCCAAGAAATTTGACCTAGAGAACACACAAAATACATTTTTTAGGATTCAAGCACACACCAAACTCCTTACACTACCAAAAAATATATTCTAGGTATGTCATATGATCCTTATTCTGCTTAGAAAAAATGGTGAAGTCATCAAGGTAGATCAGGGTAAGTCCAATAAAAGTAATGTTCATGGCTCTTTGAAATGTTACACCAATATTATATAATCCAAAATGTATTCTCTAGTAATCAAACATTCACTATTTTGTAATAGAATTTATTTTGTGCTAGTCTTCATCTCTTGTCCATTATTGGTTATACCCAAAAATTTAATCTATGAGAGAGAACCTCTCATATTTCATGAAAGTCTATAGGATATGGTCCATTTATGGTAGGGTATAATGATATTTTGATGAGACCCTATTCAACTCTTAGAAGTTGATACATAGCCTGATCTCACCATTCTTCTTTCTTACCAATACTAGGTTAGAGATCTAGGTGGTGTGTCTTATGGAGCATATGATCGTTGACTCAATCAACTTGACTAGATCCTTCCTTATGATGGGTTCTATTTTGGGCTTAATAGGCCTCTACTTTTGCCTTACCAACTTTGTATTTAGGGTAAGCTCAATGGTATGCTAAATGATGTTTGTATTGTATCCTTATAGATCCTTGTAACTCCATGCCATTATGCTATTATAGTTTTGATAGAGATCGATGAGGGCTTATTTTTCTACTAATATGTAAACCATTCCTAATTTTAGCATTCAATCTCAAGATACCTTTATTTTTAGGTAATCTCCTTTGTTGGATTTCATACCTCTTTTTCCAATGGAGTGATCATATAGGCTAAAGAGAGATTCTTAAGTTACAAGTCCTTTGGAGAGATTAATCATCATATGCTTCCTCAATCTAAGAATCCAAAGTTTTAGAAAATTTAGACTTTTGTTAGATGAATTGGATACCATGTTCATTGTTGTTAGACAACTACTAATGGGTATCATTGTTAGAGATGGTTGGCCTGGATATTATTTTTACATGTGAATTATGAATTAGGTCATTTGTAGGATTGAATTAATATCCAATAATGGTCATACAATCTACATATATATTTTGAGTCCTTGAGAGGATTTTGAAGTTTAAAACATCAAAAACCTATATCAGATCCCAAATTTGATGCTTATAAGCCATCATTATCCTATTTTTGGCCAAACATTAAGATCTTACTTGTTTGACTACCAAGTCTACATCATAAAATACTTGTAATATTTTGATGCCCTTATTTTCATCTAGTTTGAGACCGAGCACCAAATATTCATATTTCATGACATTATTTGCACAATTAAATTGTAGCTTATATGACTATAACATCTTAATTCATTTTAGTGATAATGGATATATGTCTATACTAGACCCTCTATTTATCTTGAATCTATAAAAGTATAGCCTACACATGCCTACCTTGTCATATCCGCACCTTAAGGTTTCACATACATGAGGGTCTTGTTGGACCAAAATGTTACTATTCCTATATTCTTAAAAACTCCTTCAAAAAGATATCCCCTATTCTATTTGTACCCTGGTCAATACCGATATATAGTGTTAGAGACTGGGTTTTGCTAATAAGTGACTCTGCTCTAGATTTATCTTTCTTGAAGGTCGAGGAGTTATCACTTTCCTAATTAGAGAGTCAAAGCTCCATCTAATAATAATATTGGTATCCAAGCTTGGGTTAGACATTTATATTACTATAAATACCTTTTGTTTCTATAAAAAAATTTGTTTCTACAAAGCTTTCTCCAAGTATCTCATTTACTTCAGAATTGACAAGATGTCCTAAAGAGGTATTACCACAATGAATATTCTTAAATGATCTACCATCTTAAAATATTTTATAGAAAAGGTTTTTAGTATGGTGCCTAATGGTTTTGGGGGGCTAGACTATTTTTCTATCAAATAAATTCTCAATAGTTTTATCATGTGCCATTTTGGAGCTTCTAGGTATTCTTTTGCAATTGTCAGAACTACTCAGATCCTATTATCCAATGAAACCTGAGTTAGGGTATCCTTTAAAGTATTTTTTGGTTTATTCTAGGGCTTAGGGTTTAGCTAACATATTTTACCTTACTATTCACTTACCTTCCTCTTAGCCTTGGTTATGTAATTCAATCATACTTATGATATCCTAGGAGATAAGGAACCTACTTCATCCAATATGGCATATAACTTTGCTTTTATCCCAAGAATAGGGAGTTGGTACTTGGTGATGCAATTGAAAATTGGATTAGATGACCTTGGTTTAGCATCTAAGCATTTTATAACATGTATGAAGTAGATGGATGAGGTTGTGGGGTCTCCCTAGATGCCTAAGGCTCATTTTTTATATGATATTTGGAGGAATAATACTCAGGATATTTAACATAGTTATTTTGTGTGTTGACCAAGTGCATGAATAGATTAGAGGAAATCTATTGTAATGGGACTAGTACATGTACTATGTATTGAACCATGGTTGTTGATTGACTAGCATCCATATTAGGTAAAGGTGGAGGTCTCTAATACCCATCTGAGAAAAGTAAAAATTCTTGATTGCCTTGTTAGAAGGGAGGCTTTGGGTAATTCTTGATAAGGAAACCTTTGTATATTATATTACCTTTTAAGGGTAGTGACCCCATTAGATAATTTTCTTAGCATATTCATCACTTCATCTAGCTTCGAAGCATAAGGATATGGCCATATTATGATAGAGGCTTGGATTTTATTCAAATTTTAATAGTAGGTTGACCAATGATAGATTGGATGACTATATGTGGTTGATAAAGAGATTGAATGGAGGAGAACAAGAGCAAATATGGACTAGAGGATAGCCTCACTATCTAGATTAGGTTATTCTTGGCTTGGATGGCTATACCATAGGCTTATGATAAAGAATTTCCTCCATTAAATTTTAATTATCATGGCTATTTCAAAACCAAAATCTTTCAAATAATAGATAAATTTCATACCTAGGGGAGGTTTGATCTAATCATAGATACTTTCCAAGATTTATGGAATCAAACATTGAAATAATCCAATATTTCTATGAGTGCACTCTTGATGGTTGTTAGTTGCTCAAGGAGAGATGCATTACCTACATTTTCTCCAAATTTATCTATCAAGAGGCTTGTGAGGTGATCCTAACTTCTAACTAAGTGTGGGTTGAGGTTGATGTACAATTTTGAAGCCTTTCCATTAAATGAGGTAGCCAACAACCACTAGGTCACATTCTAATTTTTGATGAAATACTCTGCAAGCTCACTATGTGATGCAAATGTTTTGTGAGGATAATGAAATCCTCTACCATAAAATATGGTAGAAATTTTAACCTTGAGGTAGTAATTAAGTCCCATAAAATGGGTGAATTAGATGGAATCAAGGGGCCTCTAGCATTCCATTCTAAAAATATTATAGGAGGTTGATTATTTGAGCTACCATGTTGTGTTGTCAATTCCTTCTCCTCATTATTCAATTCAAAGGTGGTACCAACTCTTGTGGATTTATTCCAGAAAATGACCTAGTGATAGGTCTTTCACTCATATATTTTTGGATCCTTTATTAGAAACATATTCACCATGTGGGAGTGTAGTTTGCTTTAACAAGCCAAGAGACAAAGATATCTACCAGAATATCCATCTTATTTTTTATTGGATGACTTATTTAGGATCTTTCTTCTTAAATGTGGTTTCCAAGTGAATCTCTTAATGCTTTGAAAATCATATTGACTAATACCTTAACCAAAGTCTTGACCAAAAAAAATTTCTATGTCATAGGTCAAACATGTTAATCTCATCCCATTAGGCATGCCAATTTGAACTATTATCACCTTAGAGTGTACTAGTCATTTATGGTAGTGGCCCAATATACATTGTGTTGATAGACATAGCAGGAAGCTTTATGGATAGTGAGAATTCCTATGGGGTAAATTTGAAGGTTTTATAGAGGATAACTCATTAGATATAATATTTCATGCACCTTTTCATTCTATTGGAGTTTTACCTATACTTATTGTAGACACCAAAACATCACCAATCCGATTAAGTGATTGCAAACACTGATCGCTTTGACAAACACAGCCCCCAGGGCAGCCCTCAGAGGTTAAACAGTGGTCTTAACCACTTTCATAGCAATTTTGTGAGGTCAAGAAGCAATTTGGCACACTTGGACACTTTGCCTAGTATTTGTATCACCCAGGGACGAATTCAAAATAGAATCCGTCCCACCCCAGGACAGATTCCGAATCCGTCCCCGGGTGGGACGAATTCTAAGCTTAACGGGAAAAAAGGCAAATGGTGCCAAGTGGCAGCCCGAACGATCGGTTAAGGGCTCCTACCTTGCACGCATGTGTAAGTGGACGGAGAGGGCCATTAGAGGAGCTGTTACAAAAAGCATTTATCAAAGTTCAAGTCAATGGAGGACTCCCCCCTCATGGGAAGACAAGGCGCCACATGGCGCCTATGGCCAACACTTGGCATTTGTGCTTCCCTCCCAAAAGAGACCCCTTGGGTCTATAAAAGGTGAGACTTTTCTCACCCAAAACATACGAGGTTGAAGGAGTGTTCAAGCAACGAAGTGCTGCCGAATTGAAGACTCACTTGCATCCCCCTTTGTTCACCTTCCTACATCCACCAATCTCTTTTGCAAGGGAGGTTGTTGGGTGGCCTTTGGAAGCTCGAACCTTACACAAATCCAACGCATGGACACCTGAATCTACCAATTCGCCGACCCCCAATCCTAAAAGGTTTTGGGCCCATCCCTAGTGGATTGGCTCCAAAATCGAGGGCCAACGGTGGGAGGCCCACTTGGGCACCCCTGCACCTCCCAAGTCCTAATTTTAGTTTTTGAGCACTTTAGATTATTTTTTAGATTGCATTATGTGTTACTAGGTCTGATTAGTCCATAATTGCAATTTTGTAACTTTTGGTCAAATTTTAGGATGTTTTGTATTGCTTTGTCGTTTCGCTAACTTGCAGGTGTCAAGGTCAAATTCCCGAGGGTGGAGGCCAAATTGGGAAAATCCGACCATCTGGGTCATCCCAAAATGGCCCCAATTACCTAACCCCCTATTTGTAGGCATTTTTCAGGTCCCAGGATCCGACATTGGAGCAGCAGCAGGTCGGTTTCTCCAACTCAAAAGAATTCATCCCACCCAGGGACGAATTACAGTCAGAATTCGTCCTGCCCAGGGACGAATTCCAGTTTAAGGTGGATTGGCTAGCTGCCTCAGTGGAAGTGGCCTTCTGGTAACTTTTCTTACCTTCTATCAAGTTTTGAAGCAATTTGGTTTCACTGTTTTCACTGTTTCAGGCAAATATTCATATGCATATTTCGTTGGTTTTAGAGAGAGAATGCTTTTCATTTGCAGCAGGTGCTACTGACGTCTTGGTAATTTCTTTGTTCACAGGAGAAGCGTTAGAGGTGAAGAACTCATCGACATCAGCGACGACATCATCTTGGCCCACCCATTGCAATCGTGGGCACGCAGAAAGAGGAATCATTCAGCGATTGTAATCAAACCCTATTTGCGCTCCTAGCCCCTGAAAAGGGAGGAGGCATTATTGTAACAGAGATCAAAGGAAATTAATGAAAGGGCTGTGTTTCTCTATTTGATTGTGTCTCTTCCAATATGTCTCTTTTTCGTTTCATGCAATTTACATTTCTAGGACTTAAGCGTGCTTAATTTTGAATGCAATTGCACTTGGTGTTTCCTTTGGCCAGAATCTCGTGCTTTCAGTGGCGATCACAGTGGGAATCTGTTCCCTGGTTTTTAAAATCATAGAAACTGATCAAAGTTTTGTGTTTGTGCTTGACAGGTACATATTTTTTTTGTTGCAGACTGCTATTCGTCTCTGATAGGGACGAATTATTTTTTGCAATTCGTCTGACCCTGAGACGAATTCAAATTCGTCTCTGGGAGGGACGAATTCCTGTCTGCATATTTTCAGAGCAGAAATTCAGAGACAACAGGAGCAGGCAGAGAAGAGGTAGGGATTTTATTATCTCTATTAAAATTTTATGTTATTGTTTCTATCTCTTTAATTGTTTTCATTTAATCTTGCATTGCATTAGGAAAAGTCATGTATGCTAGTTTCATTTTTGTTGGATAAAACGAATCCCACACACATCACGAAACAACTTTAAACCAAGGAGCTGGTCGTAATACCCCAGCCCTTGATCAAGACCATTGGTGGATTTAATCACCACCTTGGCTTGATTTGCATCCATTTCCCGATTGTCAACTGTTGTTAGGCATAAATCCTGACAAAGACAGACCGAGCGTAGCTGGGGTGATTCCCATGCGCACGAGGATAAGTTTTCTATGGTAGGTGCCATTAACAGGACAATCCCCCTTCCGTACCACCTACGTACCACGTACCTTCTGCTCTCATGTACCTATAGTCTCCCTCTCGTAAGGGCGGGTATATAGAGAGGTTGGTATATCGGCCTGGCTGGTATATTGAAGGGGCGACCTTTTTTGGAGTTATAAGAGCCTACATGATGCATTTAAATGTTCTACAAAACCTACAAAAACAAAACAAAACATCAAAATGCACTAAACCAGTCTAGGGCACACCAAGAATCCTTAAAAGAGATAATCACATTTTTGTGAATGTGTGTGTTTAATTCTGCTTAGTGTAGACAAAAAAAAAAAAAAAATCATAAAACGAGATAAAAACTTATTTAGATAGCATAGAAGCACCGCAATGGTGTACACCCGCAGTCAAGCCCAATCAAGGGCAGAAGCTCCGGAAGGTACACAAAAAGCAGGCGCAAGTTGCACTCACTTCAGTCCTGAGGATTTGGTTATACCGCATTATAGGTCAAACCTACAAAAGAATCCAATTCAGAATCCTCGGTGGGGTATGCCTATTCAAAGCAGCCCCTTTCGGGAAGATGCCTTACATGTAGACCTTGACCTAAATAGAGAATCACCTCTTGAAGCTAGGCATGAGTGGCCATCGCGTGATGAAGCGCTAAACAGGCACACTATTCATTTGGAAGGGCAACGTGGATATGGCGTCCCTTATTTACCTATCATCAGAACAGAGAGACCAAATCCGGAGCGCAGGGCTCCTTACATAGGGCGACCTAACTCTGTCCATCCCATTTACACTCATGAAAGGGAGTATGAGGAAAGCCATCGCATTCCTCGAGGGCAACAAACAATGCGGGAACCTTGCATTTTTGCACCAGTAGGATATCATGATCACCCCTTGAGGCCAGAACCTCGAGCACATACCGCCTACCTCGACAGAGGGAAGCGACCCCTTGAGATTTTAGAGCATCAAAACCGAGGTAAACCCATAGGAGGAACATTTGAACCTTCGAACAAAATAGGGTAGATCAAATTGACCCGGTTGTTGCCGAGATATACCACTCGTCAAGCCCAAATCATGCGGCTTAAACAAAGTCAGAAAGAGATAGAGTATCAATACCGCTTGGATAAAGAATGCATGCAACGCGAAGCGGATGAGTTATGCTATGAAATACCTGAGATGGGGCCAACCCCTCGCATCCAAAGAGCTGAACAGTATGAGAGGCGTAATTCGTTGGCGCAAGACAGGTCTCCACGACCTCGTCAAGCTCTGCCTCCAAGACCCCATAGATTCGAGAGGGAGGCAACTCCCTGAAACAATGATGGGTACCTTCAGCAAGAGCTTGATCAGGGTCATAGGTTTTGCCCTGATACTCCTCAAGAATTTTACGAGGAGTATGAACCAGAAGAGGAAAATATTGAAACTCCCCATCAAGGCAGGAAGGATGCCATTCGGCCACCCCTCCATAGGCCTCCAATTTACCGCAACTTGCAACAAGAGCGAACAAGAGAGGAAGAAATAAAATCTTCCGATGCATACCAAGCACTATTGGAGCGTTTAGAGTCGGTGGAGACAAAATCTGCTGGGCATAAAAAACCCACATTACGTCTACTCCGCAATAATCCGGTGCATCCCTCAGTGCCTACACCTCTTTATCCCGAACACTTTAAGTTGCCTCAATTGGCAGTTTTTAAAGGTGAAGAGGACGCACAAGAACATGTTACACGGTTTCTAAGCCAATGCTTCGGAATTCAAGATAATGACGCATTATTGCTTAGAACATTCATAACCACATTTGCAGGCCCTGCCTCAGATTGGTTCACACAGCTGCCCAAACACATCATAAGCAGCTTAGATCAGCCAGTAGATGCGTTTCTTGAACGTTTCGCCTTCAACACAAGGAAGAAGGCATCACTTAGTGATCTTGCTAGCCTTAAACAATTTAGGAGGAAACAATGGCAGCGTACGGGAACCGATGGAGAGCTTTGCTTTCTAAGTTACCCTACTGTCCTCCCATGTCCGACCTCACGCAAATGTTCACGAAAAGTTGTTTAAAATCAATCTCCGGTCTATTGTTGCTGCGACAATACGATAGCTTAGAAGAAGCTTTGGCGCAAGCCAGAGTCATAGAAGAGATTAAGATAGGCGAAGGCGCAATTGCCAAGCCTAAGAAGAAAGAGTGGAATAAAACCACTAAAAGCCGGGACAACGCAACCACAACACGCTGCGATCAATCAAGTTGCGATAAATGTCCCTGCGCCTATGCAAGAAATTCTGCCTCAAAAGGCTAACTACCAGGCAGTGCCTCCTGCTTACGAAAGAGATAACAGAAGATAGGAGCAGTATCAGTAGCGTCGCCCTAGGTGACAATTCACCCCGTATGTGGAGTCTAGGGACTCCTTATTTGATCGCTTGTCAGCGGCAAATCTAGTTACTCTACCAAAAATCCAAATTTTTGACCCTAACATTCCCAAGCCTAGGGGGTATAGGGAGGAATTGTATTGCAGATTTCATAGACGTAGAGGACATGACCTAAATGGGTGCTGGAAATTCAAAGAACTAGTCCAGGATTTGATCGACAATCGAACATTGGTCATGGACAACCCCATCGCACCTAACAACCAACAAATGGGGGTATTCAAGGACCCCTTGCCTGCCCACGAGGCACAGACAAAACCGCTCCAAATAAATGAGGTGCGACAAGATATTCCCGCACAAGGATTTGTGGGAATGATTAGCATTGTAACAAGGAACAGAAAATACCCAGCAGTTGCCCCCGAGGTACCTGCGAGGGAAGTTCCGTCGACATCGCAGCCTCAAAAACGCCCAACGCGAGTTACCTTCGCCTAGACCCGAGGTCACGATACAAACCAAACTCATGCGAGTTTGCGGACCACGTCGGCTAGGCTGTCCATCTACGAGCTTATTCAACAATCAGCTCCACATAGAGAAGCTCTTATGGACATCTTAAAAGCCATTGAAGTACAACCCCACGAGGCTAATTCTTTCAACGCCTTTGTGGGACATGTGAAACAATGTACGGAGCCTGTCATCACATTCAAAGAAAACGAGGTCAAAACAATATCGAATGACATGCCGGATCCACCCCTGCACGTTATCACGCGGGTCAACGGGATCCCGTACAAGAGAGTGCTGATAGATACTGGCTCGCCCAGTAACATCATAACCACTGCAACGTTAAAGCATTTAAAACTGCCAGCCTATCACATCACAGTTTCCACGTACACACTACGAGCTTTTAACGATGCAATTTGCTCGATAGTCGGCACGATTGTTCTACCTATACAGGTAGGACAAAAGTCAATACCTACACTGTGCCATGTGCTGGAAGGCGAAATGGTTTATAACATACTACTAGGGCGGCCTTGGATCAGGGACATGAAGTGTGTCCCCTCGATCACACACCAGTGCTTGAAATATGCCTACGAAGGGCAAATACATGTAGTCCCAATGGACTTAGAGCCCTTCAAGTATTGCAATGCGGTACAATTCATACCTCAATCGACCCTCCCATCAACGCATTTGGATTTTCAATTAAATCCATATAAACAGGGTCCGATACCGCAGGCACCACTGGTGGCAAATAAAGCAAAATCCCAGCCAAGTGAGATGTCATCATTGGCTCCTTCATCATCAACGCCACCTATCGTGGCCCAACAAAAGGACAAGGGAAAGAAAATCATGGAGGAGGTTAAACCTCTAGAAGAGGGGTTGCCCACGATCTCAGCAATATCAACAGAGGAAGTGCCCAACGCAACGGAAACCAAGATTCCTGAACTACCAAACATGGAATGGACTCAGGAAGGACTACCGTTTCCTCCTACCCAATCATCAACAATCACTGTTGAGATGGCCAGTACAGGCCTGGGAGAGTACATAGTGCAAAATTTTATGGCAACCCCCACACTGGAGTCAGTAAAAGACATGGGAAGACCTCGCCTTCCCATTGGAACAATCATCCCTCTAGGCTACCCACCGAACCAAACGAATTTTGTGTATGGGGGCCTTGATCATGGTTCTAAACCATGCGAACAAAAGGAAACAGATGAAGAGCCTTTTGTCAAAAACATCAACTATCTGTCGAACCCAGAATTTGCCCTAAAATATCTTGAACAATGCAATTGGCATGGGTATGGGCTAGGCAGATATGAGCAAGGGATGTGGATCCTTTGCCAACCAAGGTATCAGATGCCATATGACAAGTCGGGGGTAGGGTTCAACCATCCCCTGCCAGACATCTTGGTTGAAAACGTGCAAGGCCTAGAAATAGGCAACAGGGGAGGATTGGCACAAGACCCGTACGCCAATCCAAACATAGAATACACATTGGGGGATTATCTCCCATGGTCTACAAATACCCCTGGAAATAGCAATAATCCCTCTCCTTTGCTAGAGAGAGGTGAAAGTTCGAGAGCAGTCCTCAAAGAGAACAACAACGGCTGCCGGACATTTTTTTGAAATCTGTTCCCCTTAGAGGTTCCGGACGAAATAACACAGTCTCAAAAGAATCAGGTCCCTCCACTAAGAGTGGAACAACCGCAATGGGACCAGATTAATTCACTGGAACAGGAAGAGTCCTCAATGTCACAAGCAACATATATTGAAGAGGATGAACAATTTTGGATCTATGAAAGCAATTCAGAAGACGAGACTAAGATGGACTATCTCAGACATGCGTGATGACATCACCGCGCTCTAACCCATGAAGATCTAATGGTACAAATGGGTATACGGTTAGGACATGAATGGCACGTAGACCCAACGAGGTGGGACCAAGTGTTAGGCCTATGGCTCCAAATTCAAGTTGAGCATCGTCCACCTCGAGATCCCATCAGGACAACAGTACCGAGGGAAGACCCCGCCTTCCTTTTCGCACATAGAGATGAATTTGCACCTAGAGAGGATCCATTCGTGCCTGTTCCCGTAGAGCCAGATCCAGAGTATAGGGAACTTCTGAAAGAATCGAGTCATCACACCTGTGGTTCTGGAGATCAAATCATTCCATCCACATGATCTCCATTGATTTGACCACACCCATCCGCAATTCGACCGATCCATCACGGTCATTACATCTAAACATGGATGCCATTGACTGGGATCGCGTCAATTCACCATTGTCACCATCAGAGTACTGGCCTTTCGGTGAAATGCTTCATTTTACCCCAAGGACAACTCAAGATATTTTTCAAGCTGAAGAGGGACCCGAGGTCCCAAACGCAGATCTTAACTCAGCTGATGATATCCATTTAATCCCAACTCCACATCAGTTGGAGGACGGATCTCACATGTCAGTCGAAGAGACGACTAACGTAGACATCGGCACAGATCCAATGAATCCAAGGATTCTCAAGCTGGGGGTAAGCCTTTCCCCCGAAGAGCAAGCCGAATACATTGCCCTTCTTAAAGAAAAGAAGGAGGTTTTTGCATGGTCGTACAAAGATATGCCAGGACTAGACCCGCAGCTAGTCATGCACAACTTAACGCTTGATCCGAAAATCAAGCCAGTAAAGCAAAAACTAAGAAAAATGCACCCAACAGTGGCCTTGATGGTCAAATACGAATTACAAAAGTTGTTGGATGCCTAATTTGTCATCTGCGTGGATTAACGGGAAAAAAGGCAAATGGTGCCAAGTGGCAGCCCAGAACAGTCAGTTAAGGGCTCCTACCTTGCACGCATGTGTAAGTGGACAGAGGGGCCGTTAGAGGACTGTTACAAAAAGCATTTATCAAAGTTCAAGTCAATGGAGGACTCCCCCCCCTCATGGGAAGACAAGACTGCCACATGGCGCCTATGGCCAACACTTGGCATTTGTGCTTCCCTCCCAAAAGAGACCCCTTGGGTCTATAAAAGGTGAGACTTTTCTCACCCAAAACATACAGGTTGAAGGAGTGTTCAAGCAACGAAGTGCTGCCAAATTGAAGACTCACTTGCATCCCCCTTTGTTCACCTTCCCACATCCACCAATCTCTTTTGCAAGGGAGGTTGTTGGGTGGCCTTTGGAAGCTCGAACCTTACACAAATCCAACGCATGGACACCTGAATCTACCAATTCGCCGACCCCCCAATCCTAAAAGGTTTTGGGCCCATCCCTAGTGGATTGGCTCCAAAATCGATGGCCAACGGTGGGAGGCCCACTTGGGCACCCCCGCACCTCCCAAGTCCTAATTTTAGTTTTTGAGCACTTTAGATTATTTTTTAGATTGCATTCTGTGTTACTAGGTCTGATTAGTCCATAATTGCAATTTTGTAACTTTTGGTCAAATTTTAGGATGTTTTGTATTGCTTTGTCATTTTGCTAACTTGCAGGTGTCAAGGTCAAATTCCCGAGGGTGGAGGCCAAATTGGGAAAATCCGACCATCTGGGTCGTCCCAAAATGGCCCCAATTACCTAACCCCCCTGTTTGCAGGCGTTTTGCAGGTCCCAAGATCCGACATTGGAGCAGCACCAAGTCGGTTTCTCCAACTCAGAAGAATTCGTCCCACCCGGGGATGAATTATAGTCGAATTCATCCTGCCCAAGGACGAATTCTAGTTTAAGGTGGATTGGCCAGCTGCCTCAGTGGCAGTGGCCTTCTGGTAACTTTTCTTACCTTCTGTCAAGTTTTGAAGCAATTTGGTTTCACTGTTTTCACTATTTCAGGAAAATATTCATATGCATATTTCGTTGGTTTTAGAGAGAGAATGCTTTTCATTTGCAGCAGGTGCTACTGACGTCTTGGTCATTTCTTTGTTCACAGGAGAAGCGGCAGAGGCGAAGAACTCATCGAAATCAGCGGCGACATCATCTTGGCCCGCCCATTGCAATCGTGGGCACGCGGAAAGAGGAATCATTCTGCGATTGTAATCAAACCCTATTTGCGCTCCTAGCCCCTGAAAAGGGAGGAGGCATTATTGTAACAGAGATCGAAGGAAATTAATGAAAGGGCTGTGTTTCTCTATTTGATTGTGTCTCTTCCAATATGTCTCTTTTTCGTTTCATGCAATTTACATTTCTAGGACTTAAGCGTGCTTAATTTTGAATGCAATTGCACTTGGTGTTTCCTTTGGCCGGAATCTCGTGCTTTCAGTACATTCTGCGATTGTAATCAAACCCTATTTGCACTCCTAGCCCCTGAAAATGGAGGAGGCATTATTGTAACAAAGATCAAAGGAAATTAATGAAAGGGTTGTGTTTCTCTATTTGATTGTGTCTCTTCCAATATGTCTCTTTTTCGTTTCATGCAATTTACATTTCTAGGACTTAAGCGTGCTTAATTTTGAATGCAATTGCACTTGGTGTTTCCTTTGGCCGGAATCTCGTGCTTTCAGTGGCGATCACGGTGGGACCAAGGGCATCAAGCCATTCCCAGTCACCATCAGTCAAGGCCAACCGCGCCTCAGTAAATGCAACGGGTACACGGTACCGGCTCCTAACAACCTGCGAGCAAACAAAAATAAAATAAATAAATAAATAAATGAAAAAGATCAAATTTTCAGTTCTAGGGTTTCTAACCTTAGTTGTTAAACAAAAACATCACAAAAAAATCTTAAAGTTTTGAAAAGCGTAACACAAAAACAATGCATTAAATTAAAGAAAAATAAACCCTAGGGTCACTTACAGGTCTCGCCTCGGCTCCGCTGCTCGAACCAGTTTGTGCACTCATGATGGCAGAGAGAATTCCAGAAGCGCTTCGCTTCGCGAGTACCTCCTCCTCCCGAGCTCCAAAATCGCAAGAAAAAAATGACACAAATGAGCCCAAAATCAAGTTTTGGCCCTTAAATAGGCCCTTTGCCTTGGAATTCGTCCTTGATTGGGACGAGCGCTCTGATCAGCACTCGTCCCACCCAGGGACGAATTCTCTAGCTGGAATTCGTCCCACCCAGGGACGAATTCAGGCTAGCACAAAAAAAAAATCAAGAAAAATGACTAAAAATGCACTAAAAACACAAAATAAAACTGCCTGACAGGATTGCAAATGCAACTGACAACATAGGCATAAAAAATCGACATCGGGGTCACAAATTATCACTATATTACTCCCTAAGAAGGCTACCATAGCCGGACCGCTCCACGGGAAGATAGATTTTGACAATTTAATCCCAAAATGGTGTCACAAAAAACAACAAAACAAAAAAAAAAAATGCAACACAAAACAAGCAATAAACATTGCCAGACACAAGTACTCTTGCACTTAACCTCTTGGCATAGCAAAATTGATTTCGGGGTTTGCATTGTCACTATCCTACTCTCGAAGAAGGCTACCATAGCCGGACCGCTCCACGGGAGGACGGATTGCCGACAATCCAATCACCAAATGGTGTCAAAAAAAATAACAAAAATAGTACAAAATTCAAAAAAAACACAACAAAAACATTTTCGGGCATAAGTGCTCATGCACTTAACCTCTAAGCAAAGAAAATCGATGTTGAGGTCCAAATTATCGCTCTCCTAGTTCCCCAAGAAGGCTACAATAGCCGGACCGCTCCACGGGAAGATAGGTTTTCAATGATTTCACCTCATTACGGCATCACCAAAAGGGTTAACACCCACCAAAAATAGGTCCATATGTTGGAAAAATTGCACACGCTTAACGGTAAACCCTCTAAAGGCAACCTTGCACAAGTCATCTTGGGTCAAGCGACTCGTCGCTTCTCTCACGAAGGTCATTCCCTCATCGATTCGTCGCTTGAGGGGGTAGTCACACTTAGTCACCAATCAAAAATCACACACCCAATTAAGGAAAATGACATGCATTCAAAGAATCATTGAAAAAGACAATCACGCTCCTGCTTGGGGCAGTAAACAAGCAACAATCAAATCAATCAAACACTTGGCATTTCGTGAATCATGAACACAAGGTTCCCCCTAAGGATAAAAACGCCCTTCACTTATTCATGACTGATCAATGTCTAAGTTCAAGTCACACCTCACCAAAATAGGTTAATACTTGAAATCAAATTCCTTAGCTCGTCAGAAGCAAGGATTCAAGAATGCATGCCCTTTCCATACTTGGGGCATCAGAAGTTGGTTAGGTTACCAAGAAACCCTAATCATTTGTGCTTTAGTTATCTATTTTTGCTCAGACACTGCGTCACCCGCAGCGCTTCCCAAAAAGGGGCATCTGTAGACACCAAAACAGCACCAATCCGATTATGTGACTGCAAACACTGATCGCTTTGACAAACACAGCCCCCAGGGCAGCCCTCAGAGGTTAAACAGTGGTCTTAACCACTTTCATAGCAATTTTGTGAGGTCAAGAAGCAATTTGGCACACTTGGACACTTTGCCCAGTATTCGTCTCACCCAGGGACGAATTCAAAATAGAATCCGTCCCACCCCAGGACGAATTCTGAATCCGTCCCTGGGTGGGACGAATTCTAAGCTTAACGGGAAAAAAGGAAAATGGTGCCAAGTGGCAGCCCAGAATAGTCAGTTAAGGGCTCCTACCTTGCACGCATGTGTAAGTGGACAGAGGGGCCGTTAGAGGACTGTTACAAAAAGCATTTATCAAAGTTCAAGTCAATGGAGGACTCCCCTCCCTCATGGGAAGACAAGACTGCCACATGGCGCCTATGGCCAACACATGGCATTGGTGCTTCCCTCCCAAAAGAGACCCCTTGGGTCTATAAAAGGTGGGACTTTTCTCACCCAAAACATAGAGGTTGAAGGAGTGTTCAAGCAACGAAGTGCTTGCCGAATTGAAGACTCACTTGCATCCCCCTTTGTTCACCTTCCCACATCCACAAATCTCTTTTGCAAGGGAGGTTGTTGGGTGGCCTTTGGAAGCTCGAACCTTACACAAATCCAACGCATGGACACCTGAACCTACCAATTCTCCGACCCCCCAATCCTAAAAGGTTTTGGGCCCATCCCTAGTGGATTGGCTCCAAAATCGATGGCCAACGGTGGGAGGCCCACTTGGGCACCCCCGCACCTCCCAAGTCCTAATTTTAGTTTTTGAGCACTTTAGATTATTTTTTAGATTGCATTCTGTGTTACTAGGTCTGATTAGTCCATAATTGCAATTTTGTAACTTTTGGTCAAATTTTAGGATGTTTTGTATTGCTTTGTCGTTTCTCTAACTTGCAGGTGTCAAGGTCAAATTCCCGAGGGTGGAGGCCAAATTGGGAAAATCCGACCATCTGGGTCGTCCCAAAATGGCCCCAATTACCTAACCCCCCTGTTTGCAGGCGTTTTGCAGGTCCCGGGATCCGACATTGGAGCAGCAGCAGGTCGGTTTCTCCAACTCAGAAGAATTCGTCCCACCCAGGGACGAATTATAGTCAGAATTCATCCTGCCCAGGGACGAATTCTAGTTTAAGGTGGATTGGCCAGCTGCCTCAGTGGCAGTGGCCTTCTGGTAACTTTTCTTACCTTCTGTCAAGTTTTGAAGCAATTTGGATTCACTGTTTTCACTGTTTCAGGAAAATATTCATATGCATATTTCGTTGGTTTTAGAGAGAGAATGCTTTTCATTTGCAGCAGGTGCTACTGACGTCTTGGTCATTTCTTTGTTCGCATGAGAAGCGGCAGAGGCGAAGAACTCATCGACATCAGCGACGACATCATCTTGGCCCGCCCATTACAATCGTGGGCACGCGGAAAGAGGAATCATTCAGCGATTGTAATCAAACCCTATTTGTGCTCCTAGCCCCTGAAAAGGGAGGAGGCATTATTGTAACAGAGATCAAAGGAAATTAATGAAAGGGCTGTGTTTCTCTATTTGATTGTGTCTCTTCCAATATGTCTCTTTTTCGTTTCATGCAATTTACATTTCTAGGACTTAGGCGTGCTTAATTTTGAATGCAATTGCACTTGGTGTTTCCTTTGGCCGGAATCTCGTGCTTTCAGTACATTCTGTGATTGTAATCAAACCCTATTTGCGCTCCTAGCCCCTGAAAATGGAGGAGGCATTATTGTAACAAAGATCAAAGGAAATTAATGAAAGGGTTGTGTTCCTCTATTTGATTGTGTCTCTTCCAATATGTCTCTTTTTCGTTACATGCAATTTACATTTCTAGGACTTAAGCGTGCTTAATTTTGAATGCAATTGCACTTGGTGTTTCCTTTGGCCGAAATCTCGTGCTTTCAGTGGCGATCACAGTGGGACCAAGGGCATCAAGCCATTCCCAGTCACCATCAGTCAAGGCCAACCGCGCCTCAGTAAATGCAGCGGGTACACGGTACCGGCTCCTAACAACCTGCAGGAAAACAAAAATAAATAAATAAATGAAAAAGATCAAATTTTCAGTTCTAGGGTTTCTAACCTTAGTTGTTAAACAAAAACATCACAAAAAATCTTAAAGTTTTGAAAAACGTAACACAAAAACAATGCATTAAATTAAAGCAAAATAAACCCTAGGGTCACTTACGAGTCTCGCTTCGGCTCCGTCGCTCGAACCAGATTGTGCACTCATGATGGCAGAGAGAATTCCAGCAGCGCTTCGCTTCACAGAATTACCTCCTCCTCCCAGAGCTCCAAAATCGCAAGAAAAAAATGACACAAATGAGCCCAAAATCAAGTTTTGGCCCTTAAATAGGCCCTTTGCACTGGAATTCGTCCTTGATTGGGACGAGCGCTCTGATCAGCACTCGTCCCACCCAGGGACGAATTCTCTAGCTGGAATTCGTCCCACCCAGGGACGAATTCAGGCCAGCACAAAAAAAAAATCAAGAAAAATGACTAAAAATGCACTAAAAACACAAAATAAAACTGCCTGACAGGATTGCAAATGCAACTCGACAACATGGGCATAAAAAATCGACATCGGGGTCACAAATTATCACTATCCTACTCCCTAAGAAGGCTACCATAGCCGGACCGCTCCACGGGAAGACAGATTTTGACAATTTAATCCCAAAATGGTGTCACAAAAAACAACAAAACAAAAAAAAAATGCAACACAAAACAAGCAATAAACATTGCCAGACACAAGTACTCTTGCACTTAACCTCTTGGCATAGAAAAATTGATGTCGGGGTTTGCATTGTCACTATCCTACTCCCGAAGAAGGCTACCATAGCCGGACCGCTCCACGGGAGGACGGATTGCCGACAATCCAATCACCAAATGGTGTCAAAAAAAACAACAAAAACAGTACAAAATTCAACAAAAACACAACAAAAACATTGCCGGGCATAAGTGCTCATGCACTTAACCTCTAAGCAAAGAAAATCGATGTCGAGGTCCAAATTATCGCTCTCCTAGTTCCCCAAGAAGGCTACAATAGCCGGACCGCTCCACGGGAAGATAGGTTTTCAATGATTTCACCTCATTACGGCATCACCAAAAGGGTTAACACCCACCAAAAATAGGTCCATATGTTGGAAAAATTGCACACGCTTAACGATAAACCCTCTAAAGGCAACCTTGCACAAGTCATCTTGGGTCAAGCGACTCGTTGCTTCTCTCACGAAGGTCATTCCCTCATCGATTCGTCGCTTGAGGGGGTAGTCACACTTAGTCACCAATCAACAATCACACACCCAATTAAGGAAAATGACATGCATTCAAAGAATCATTGACAAAGACAATCACGCTCCTGCTTGGGGCAATAAACAAGCAACAATCAAATCAATCAAACACTTGGCATTTCGTGAATCATGAACACAAGGTTCCCCCTGAGGATAAAAACGCCCTTCACTTGTTCATGACTGATCAATGTCTAAGTTCAAGTCACACCTCACCAAAACAGGTTAATACTTGAAATCAAATTCCTTAGCTCGTCAGAAGCAAGGATTCAAGAATGCATGCCCTTTCAATACATGGGGCATCATAAGTTGGTTAGGTTACCAAGAAATCCTAATCATTTGTGCTTTGGTTATCTATTTTTGCTCAGCACTGCGTCACCCGTAGCGCTTCCCAAAAAGGGGCATCTATAGACACCAAAACAGCACCAATCCGATTATGTGATTGCAAACACTGATCGCTTTGACAAACACAGCCCCCAGGGCAGCCCTCAGAGGTTAAACAGTGGTCTTAACCACTTTCATAGCAATTTTGTGAGGTCAAGAAGCAATTTGGCACACTTGGACACTTTGCCTAGTATTCGTCTCACCCAGGGACGAATTCAAAATAGAATCCGTCCCACCCCAGGATGAATTCTGAATCCATCCCTGGGTGGGACGAATTCTAAGCTAACGGGCAAAAAGGCAAATGGTGCCAAGTGGCAGCCCGAACGAGTCGGTTAAGGGCTCCTACCTTGCACGCATGTGTAAGTGGACGGAGGGGCCGTTAGAGGACTGTTACAAAAAGCATTTATCAAAGTTCAAGTCAATGGAGGACTCCCCTCCCTCATGGGAAGACAAGACCGCCACATGGCGCCTATGGCCAACACTTGGCATTTGTGCTTCCCTCCCAAAAGAGACCCCTTGGGTCTATAAAAGGTGGGACTTTTCTCACCCAAAACATACGAGGTTGAAGGAGTGTTCAAGCAACGAAGTCTTGCCGAATTGAAGACTCACTTGCATCCCCCTTTGTTCACCTTCCCACATCCACCAATCTCTTTTGCAAGGGAGGTTGTTGGGTGGCCTTTGGAAGCTCGAACCTTACACAAATCCAATGCATGGACACCTGAACCTACCAATTCGCCGACCCCCCAATCCTAAAAGGTTTTGGGCCCATCCCTGGTGGATTGGCTCCAAAATCGAGGGCCAACGGTGGGAGGCCCACTTGGGCACCCCCGCACCTCCCAAGTCCTAATTTTAGTTTTTGAGCACTTTAGATTATTTTTTAGATTGCATTCTGTGTTACTAGGTCTGATTAGTCCATAATTGCAATTTTGTAACTTTTGGTCAGATTTTAGGATGTTTTGTATTGCTTTGTCGTTTCGCTAACTTGCAGGTGTCAAGGTCAAATTCCCGAGGGTGGAGGCCAAATTGGGAAAATCCGACCATCTGGGTCGTCCCAAAATGGCCCCAATTACCTAACCCCCTGTTTGCAGGCATTTTGCAGGGTCCCGGGATCCGACATTGGAGCACCAGCAGGTCGGTTTCTCCAACTCAGAAGAATTCGTCCCACCCAGGGACGAATTACAATCAGAATTCGTCCTGCCCAGGGACGAATTCTAGTTTAAGGTGGATTGGCCAGCTGCCTCAGTGGCAGTGGCCTTCTGGTAACTTTTCTTACCTTCTGTCAAGTTTTGAAGCAATTTGGATTCACTATTTTCACTGTTTCAGGCAAATATTCATATGCATATTTCGTTGGTTTTAGAGAGAGAATGCTTTTCATTTGCAGCAGGTGCTACTGACGTCTTGGTCATTTCTTTGTTCGTAGGAGAAGCAGCAGAGGCGAAGAACTCATCGACATCAGTGACGGCATCATCTTGGCCCGCCCATTGCAATCGTGGGCACGCGGAAAGAGGAATCATTCAGTGATTGTAATCAAACCCTATTTGCGCTCCTAGCCCCTGAAAAGGGAGGAGGCATTATTGTAATAGAGATCAAAGGAAATTAATGAAAGGGCTGTGTTTTCTCTATTTGATTGTGTCTCTTCCAATATGTCTCTTTTTTGTTTCATGCAATTTACATTTCTAGGACTTAAGCGTGCTTAATTTTGAATGCAATTGCACTTGGTGTTTCCTTTGGCCGGAATCTCATGCTTTCACTTATACCAATGAAAAGGGAAGAGAAAACTAGAAAAACTTGCAAGAGATAAAATTCTAAGCTACGAAGGTGATGCACCAAGATATAAATCCTTCCCATTTGCATAACATGACATTAAATGAACACATTCACCACAATCTAATTACTATAAATTAAACACCATTCTTTTTTCTCATACCCACATATTAAAAAATACATAACAAAGGTATGACAAAGTAAAATAAGTAATATTTACCATATATTTATCAAGAAATTATAGAGTCATGAAGCTGAAAGAGGTTTGTTGCTCGTTAGCCAATGACACAAGGTTCGAGACCCACTTATACAAAACAGAATAGATGAAAGGAAGATCATACAAGGCAAAATTTTAGGCACAATGAAGTAGTTCCAAACACCTCATAATAAAAATTTTATGTCCTTTTATAGATAAAATTGGGGGGAACTTCCTTCTAAAACTTGCTCCAAAAAGTCTAAAGCACTATCTTCCAGTTATCCTAGTCTTAATCAACCCTGTTTTTTCCAAAGATTTTAGGCTATGTATTTGGTATAGATGAGAGTGTAAATATAGATAAATTTTAGCTCCTACATCCACAATCCTTACATATAAGCTAGATTATGATTTTATCCAAATCTTATTGTCTTTTTTGTTATGGCACAAGCACAACAACTTTCATTTAGTAATTTGAAGGTAATAAGTTCAATGTTGAAAGAATATCCTGACACAAAGTTAGCTATAAAGACAAGGTAAAATCAAACTAAAAATTTGTAAAATAGCACAAAGAATAGAAATGTATGACCAAATACAAAAATTGGCTAGGTAGGTAGCAAAGCAATAAGTAGAAGCATGTTGAATTGAAAATAATTCCAAGGCAATAAAATATGGAATCAAAATATAAAGAAAGGACTTTTTGAAAGTTTGATGCTTGAATCGACAATATCTTAAGCACCATACATGAAATTCTAGCTAAATATAAGAAGTGACCAAACATTTAAAATGTTGATTTCATCAAGGGCATGATAAAAGCCCATAATTCGATGTTCTCCAAAAGAGGAAGCTATTTGAGAATACTAATGTTTCAGTATTCAATGTTAATGAAGAGCTCAATGAATATTAAAATATGACTAAGTGTTTAAGATGGTTAGATGAACAATGATGCTAATGTCACCATTCATAAGAAAATATTTAGCATATTATGGAAGAAGAGCCCAAGTAGAAAATATTCTAAGGCATTTGGTGTAGACTAAAAAAGCAAAAAAAATAGAAACTAATCTGGATTTTTGTAAGATGCTTTGCAAGGTTTGCAAATATCAATGTTCTTGATTTCAACTATCAAGAATAATGATGCAACGTTTGTTGTTCATTGATGATTCAATGTTTCTTTGAGTTTTATCATCGAGAAGACAGATGCTAGTCTTTTCTTTATCTATTTTTCATAAAGATATCTTGATGTTCTCTTTGTTCTTGTTGATTTCTTTCTATGTAATTCTTTAGATCTATGATATATATTACAAATTGTTCCCAAAGTTGTTGAGACTTTAATCACCTAGAAATAATACTAATGCAATGATGTTGGAAAATGAGCTATTTTAGATTTAAATCTTTTAATTTGAGCATGTGTGCTTTATTGGTTTATGCCTACATATGTCTTGTTTGTTTATGCATGTGTGTATCTTGTTGGTATGTGCTCATGTGTTCCTTGTGAGTGATTAGATTTTGCTCTTTTGAAATAAAACAAGGGATGTGTAAGAATTTATTGAATAATCTATCTTTGATATTTTTGATAATTTTGTTTTACAACCTTGGTGTCTCACTTTTGCTTACCAAGTTCTATTTTGAGTGCATTGATTACTTTATTATGCTTTCTTTTAGTTGATATTTCTTATCCTAAGATTTTTTTTTACTTTTTTTATTGTATTTTGGTAGGATTTTTATCTTGAGATCCTTTATAGCAAGATTTTGGTCTTTTGGAGTCTTCTAGTGGGATTACTTCATAGAAAGAATGGTTACCTCTTTCTCTTGAAGTTAAAACTTACATGGTTTTTAGCAGGGTATTTTTCCTTGGGACCACTTTTCAACTAAGTACTTTTATGGTTTATTTGAATCAAAGCAAGGAATATAGATCAAAAGGAGAGTTGGTTCTTCCTTCCTCTTACTCGGATACCATTGATATTGTTAATGCTTAAATGATTTAATAGTTTACAATTTATAATTATGGATATTAAAATACAATGGATACCCAATTTTGACATACCATAAGTAATCCTACAACTACCCTTAACTTCTAGTGGACCTTACCTACCATGTATTAAGTAGTTTTAATCAACTTACATTCACATTATCTATGATTTAACAATTCCTAACAAATATTTGGTTTAAAGTCAACAATAATGAATGAGTGTTACTAATAGGTTATACTCCAAATTTTAAAATAAAAAATAATTTATCTTTCTTGACACATAATTAGTATGACATAATTTAATTAAAATAAAAAACTAAAAATTAATAATACATATTTTAATAATACATATCATTAATGAACCTATAATTTTTTTGTCAAAATATTAATTATTATTATAATTGAACTTGTTAATACTGTGATATTAATATTTTTTCTTAAATATTATTATTAGAATAAAAAATGACAAAACATTTATAATGACAAATCCATTCACAATGTATAATTATCATACTACAATATACTTCGAAGACAAAGAAAAAAAAAGGATGTGTTTATGCTTGTAGATTTTTTTACAAATTTTCTTATAAGAGAAGTCTAACTATGCTTTAACCAAAATGTCTATACAATTGTAATAATTTTTTTAAAACTTCACTTAAAATGCTAAAATATAAATTTTAATAAATATTTTATATTAAAAACGATTAAATAAAAAAAATATTAAACAATAAAAAGGTTTTAAAAAGGATCATGAGGGACATATTTTTTCAGATTAACCAAATCTATATATATTATTTTTTAATTTTATTATTTAATAAAAGGTAAGTGTTACAAGTCCAACCTTTAATACGGATACGGTTGTCATTTCTTTGAATATCTTCTTTTACAAGTATGCTGTAACGGACATAAAAAATATTTTGCCAATATTTTTTGACGGCAAAAAGTTGCTAAATACAGGGCGCTCCGCGGCCCTAATTTTACAATCATTCTTACCGTTCGATTTTAATAGATTTTAGTAGCCTATAAGCTTACTATTCAGCGAAGAAAATTTATTTTACAATATACAATTCTACCAAAGGAATTGAGAGCTAAATTTGGTCAACACCAGCTCGGATTACACAAAGCTATCCACTGCCAAAGCAGTTTCAGCGATCAATATCAGGCAATGAACGGACGCGCGTTCGATTCCTCGTCGGTCTCCTCGATTGTATAAGAAGAACGTGTCAACGCATTCACAGACGACAATCCCATGTCTGTACTAAATGAAGTACTAGTCAGACAACCGAACGAGGGATACGGCCAAATGAATGGCGGCCTCAGACGTGGAACAAACGGAGGCGGCATACTTCTCGCCAGAATCTGCGTCACCTGCCGCATCGTTGGTCGATCTGCAGGACTTGGAGTCGAGCACGCCAGGCCGACCATCAGCAAACACATCACGTCGTCCACGTTAACATTTCCGTCGCCCGGCATAACCGCCCGCCGGTCTGCGGCGTCCATGAGCCGATCCTCCCCGTACAATTTCCAAACCCAGGTTGCTAGATCCGGCGCATCCGCAACCCTGGGGGGCCTCCCGCAGGCCACCTCGAGGGCCACGGCGCCGAAACTGTAAACGTCCGACTCAGCCGTTGCCCGCCCCGTGTGAGAGCACTCCGGGGCAATGTACCCGATGGTTCCTGCCACGTTTGTCAGCGAATACGACGCCCGGTCTCGCTCCAGCAGGCGGGCGAGCCCGAAGTCGCCGAGACAGGCGTTGTAGTCGGAGTCCAACATGACGTTGCTCGCCTTCACGTCTCGGTGGATCACCTGGCTGATGCATTCCTCATGGAGATAAAACAGTGCGGAGGCTATGCCGGCAACGATGTTGTACCGTTGTTCCCAGTCCAGCAACCCCTGAAATATATGCTTCTCCAGGCTTCCGTTGGGCATAAGCTCGTAGACCATCATGAGGCGGCCCTTGTCGTGGCACCAGCCCAGAAGCGGCACCAGGTTTCGGTGGCGGAGTTGGTTGATGATGCTGATCTCCGATACAAATTCCTCCTTTCCTTGCTCGGAGTCCTTCAACATAAGCTTGACCGCGACCGTGGTTTTCTCCTTGGGAAGAATTCCCTTGTAGACGGCTCCGAATCCGCCTCGCCCCAGCTCCGATGCAGCGCTGAAGTTGTGGGTAGCCTTCTTGAGGTCAGCGTATCCGAACTCCCGCGGGCGCCCCGGTAGCATGTCGAGAGCCCCCGATATGACCGCTGCTTTCGCCCGAGATCTACGGTGCTTCACAAACAGTAAGGCGGCAACTACCGTTGCAGCAAATGCCGCCGGCACACCGACGCAGAGAGCTACGATTAATTTCAAGTGATCGTTTTTTATAGGCAGTTCTTCGACTGTTAGGTTCCACGAGAGGATGCAGTTGAGGTACTTGACGTTACCCGTGGAAGCGGAGAAGCCGAAATAAGCACTGTGATCCAGATAGTCGGATAGATTGATGGAAAGGGACAAGTTGGGGTTCAACGGCCTTGGATCCTCCGACCTTGCCACGTAAACGTCGAGCTGCTTTGCACCGCCGTGGTATTGAATCCACGCCGCGATGCGGTTGGCGGTGCCCTGTAGATTGATCTCCGCCGGATCAAGAGACACAAGGTTCGTGGAATCTATGTTATTGACATTGATACCAACGTGGTTGCCGTCGGGATCATTGGTGCCGGCGTTCTGGTTGGTGTCGAACTCAACCGCGACCATCTGATTTCTAGTCTCTCCGTTGGTGGAGGAATTGAACAATCCCAACCACTGGCCATAGCTGTTAGCAGGCATTTCGCTCAGGACTGTAGAAGTAGCAGAAGTTATGATAAACGCGAGGCCCTCGCCTACGGTTTTGTCAGACCCATTCACAGGCGAAATATTCAAAATGAAGGATGAATTGAAAGAGGCTACTCGATTTTCGGATGTCGAGGATTTTGCCCATATTCTGTATTTCCTTCCCAGTATCACTCTTCCCGATCTATTTTGCAAGGAATACTTAGGATTCTGATTTCCTGTGTCCGGCGTGACCTGTAAGGCGTCCAAGCCTATTCCGGAGTCGTTAAGAAAAGAGAACATATCCCTAACGCTTTTATTAAAACTGGGAAAACTGACAGAGTAAGGAACAGAAACCGCTTCTCCTACGAAAGCTGATCTAATGAATGCAAAAAGCATCACTTCAATGACAACCATCGAATCGTATCGTAAAAATACCTCACGGTAGCACTGGGAATAGGAACGGGAAACTGAATCACAAAGACAAGTTTCTTTAAAAGCAGGTGCTCACAAAACCTGATGTTGTAGGCAATCATAAATCTGATAGAGCTAAGCAACTAAGACGAAGTCAAAGTGGACAGGCCAGAATCGTGGTGGAACGAAATACCTGAGGAATTTGAAAAATCAAACTTGTTTTTGCCTTAATTGAAATTTCATTGAAGTTTCCCAAGTTTCCTAGGCCGGCTCCAATTCAAACCGCCACAAGAATAAAATGTGAAATTATCATCTGATATTTTGTAGTCATATATACACGCTGTCCTTATTGAAAAGTCCGCCACGGTGGAATCTTAGAGTAGGTATACCTCAACAGACAGGCTAACATGTCCATAAATTGAAGGTGTCCACATAATTTTAATTGCTCTGTGATATTCTTGTAAAAATGGTAAAAACTTACGGTTGCGCTCAGATATGTTAAACTTCAACCTTGTCAGCAATGGAAAAGTCTTGAAAATTAATTGTCTAGAAGGAAGAATAGCCATGTTTTCCTTTCTAGACCCAAAACATTTGCTTAAGAAGCCCTAGAACTAGAGAGGATGGATGTCCGATCAATAGATACAGGGCAGCCATTTTTTCCTTTCTAAACCCAAAACATTTACTTAAGAAGCCCTAGAACTAGAGAGGATGGATGTCATGTGATCGGAGTGTTCAGTGATGTCCTAACTCTAGGATATAAGCATGTTATATTTTCAACTTCTATAGAATATGGATGTCATATGATCTAATTGTTGATTGTTAAGTGATTGCTGAGAATTGGAAACGCCTTATCTCCTCAAAGATCATAGTAAAGTTATAATTTTAAAAATTAAAATTGTTGTACAAGTTATTGTTCGCAGTCAATAGTATGTTTTTTTTTAAGGTTATTATATCTTAGTTAATCTTATGATGACTTAAAAAATAATGTAATGGATTATCAATTCTAATCAAGATATCTTTGTGAATAAGTTAGATTTTGACAAAACATATGATAAAATTAGATGGGATTTTATTCTTCCTATGTTTTCTTAATTTTGTTTTAGTTTAAATTTTTGAATTCAAATTGGTATGTTCTTTAGTGATGCTTTAGTTTGTGTTTATATTAATAAAGCTCTATCCCGCTCCTTCCCTCTATAACGGTCTATATACAGGGTTGTCCGATTGCTCCTTTTTTGTATATAATGGCTACTAATGCTCTTAGTTATCTTCTTCATAAGGCTTAATTTGATGGTCTCATACATGGTATTATGCTTCCTAGGGATAAACATGCTCTTAACTCATATTTTGTTGATGATTCCCTTATTTTTCTTTAAAGTGTTTAGCATGATGTGGAAACAATTAAACAGATTGTATAACTATTTTTTCATGTCTTCGGCTTTAGTATCAACCATTCTAAAACATAAGTCTTCTATACTTCTTCCAATCTTAATGGATGCAACTCCTAAATTGAGTGGAAGATCATCCCTCATGGAATGATTGTTCGATACTTGGGAATCCTTTTTGGGATTAATATTTCTTCTAAAGATATGTGGAACTAGGTTATGAAAATCCTTAAGAAAATTTTCAATACATGCTTAGCAAGAGGAATTTAAATTTTGAATAAAAATATGGTAACCTCTTATGTTTACTACTCTTGTTGGGTGGACTTCAAGAAATCCTATAGCACTTTTACTTAGGTCATTCCTAAATTATTATGGACCAAATGGGATGGAGAGGTAGGAATGATAGTCACTCTCATGGAAACTTTATATTCAACCAAAGGCTTTAGGAGGTTTGGGTATTATTGATCCTCTTACTTAGAGCAAAAGTTTGGTTGTCAAATGAGTTGCTAGAGCCATCACTAGAGATGAAAATTAGAAACACCTATTTTGGTATAAAATATTCCAAGTTATTCACAAAGGTAAAGGGAAAGAAACCCCATGGGAGGACAAGGTTCTTAATGCACCATACTTTATGGTTAAATGATCTATTCCTCTTACCCATAACTAGAAATCTTGGTAATCAATTTCTCATTTATTGGGTTGGAATTTTGATTCCTTAATACAAGGTCTAAGCATATTTCTAAATGATATTCAATGAAATAAACTTATTCTCCATAATGATATATCTTTACCTTTTTACAATGCTCTTTGAGGACTCACATTTTTAAATAAAGGTATAAACAAAGGAAGGGATATTTAGGATTTGGATAGATGCTCAATTTTTACCTAAAACCAGATCCATAATTATTGCTCTTTTCCCTCTTCATTCAAAAATTATTATGGCTCCATTGTGGCTTATATTCCATGTGAGGTCCTTATAAAGTTGGGAATAGATACCTACAATATATGGACTGACTAGAGATGGCATAATGACCATAGAATCTCTTTCATTAAATCCAATTGGATGTACTAAAAAATTTTGCATCTTTTATTATTGGACTCTATTCTCAATTCCAAGTGGTAAGTCAAATTTACCAATACCCAATGGTAGTCTCTTGATGCTAAAATTTGGAAAGTTTCTATTGAATCCAAAACTTTGCTTCTTGGATGGTAGGATATGCATCAAAAATTTCCAACTTCTAAAAATTGGACTTTGATTTTACATATTTCCCCTTAATACAAATTTTGTAATGCTTCAAAAATTGTTATTCATTTGATTTGGTTTTGTGACATGGCTAAATAATTTTGGGATGTCTTCTACACTTTTTTATTTCCCTCCACTAGATCTTAGAAGCTTTCTCTACTTGGTTTTTCCTATCAAGATCATTGTCGTAAACTTTGGGATGCTTATAAACTCATTCATCTCAAGAATATTTGGAAGTTTAGATATAAAAAGGTATTTATCATTTTGTTCCTTCATGGGAGACTTGACCTTGAATATTTTATTATATTTGGGATGCATTCATTTCCATGTTCATGGGGCTTCCAACACACTAGATGATGTTATTGACATGCTTCATCAAATTTTTCACATGATCTAGGATCTTCAAAAGGTCCAGCAAGAAACAAAAAAAGATAGTAAATAGTGATGAACTAGTTTGGGAACTTATTACTTCTATTTCTTCCTTGAAGACATTAGAAGATATATAAAGGACATACCCAAAATTGCACCATATGAAAGGATCTTTTATGAATGAATGATAATATTTGGCATATTGTAGTAAGATATAACTATAAACTCTTTGTTGTTATAAGCTTCTATTATTATTCGTACTTAGCTATGGATTCTTTAATCCTTATTCACTTCATTTTGATACCTTTATATATATATAAATATTAAGATATAAATATTAAGATTTATAAGATACCTCAATATACATGTATATTCCAATAAGGCATATCCATGATAAGTTTTATCACTTCACATATAATGATATCTTTACAATAATACATTTTGATAACTTTAAAACCTTAATATTTATATCTTATATCCATGCATCCTAAATTTTAACATGTTACACCTTAGATGTATATAGACCCTAATATCTACATCCCATATCCAGATACCTTAAATTTGAACATTTATACTAAATTTGTGGAGTTTTATTTTTAATTAATGTTATATTAATAAAAATATCTTTATGAAATATACATTATCTTATAAATATTGTAAAAAATATTTATGATAATTAGTTCTTTTATTCTATATTTTAATAATGTTAAATTGTAAGTGCTTGATTATCTTACAAATTGTGAATATTTAGACTTCTTAAAAATGCTCTTTTGACAACTTATGATGTGATAGCAAGCATACATATTGTTAATGTGTTTGAAATATATGTTGATCTTATTGAGTTCTAAATATTGTAAAATATATTTAAAAATGTTATTTTTATTTTAAAAAAAAATACTGCTATATACTCCTATAAGTTTTTCATATTATAATTCTAAACATAATCGATTGAATATGTAAATTGGGTTTCAAGAAAATGAGATTTAATTATCATACATAATATTTTAATATATTCTTATGTATGTAAATTGGTGTTCTCTGCAAATCAAATTGGGAATCGACCACCCATATTTTCTTGGAGTGCCCTTTTTCCGTAGTTGTACTAAACCTTGTATTTGAAAACTTTAGTGTATCTTGGGCTCACCCGCATACTATCCACCAGATTTTCCAACAGTGGCCCTGACCTTTCAAAAACTAGCAACTCAACTTCCTTTGATTATCCTGTATCCACCATTACTTATGGAAAATTTGGCTAGAAAAAAACTTGAGATCAAAGCTCAAGCTAATGAACCCTATAGAACCACTCTAAAAATATTATCCTTAGCAGTAGAGAATGCCTCTATCATATCTTCCCCCAAAGATCCCCCCTAGCCTAAAGGTTACCCTCACTTCTAAGTTCAATCTCACTAACATTTTTAGTGTACCTCTTATTTCTATCAATAGGTCTTCAATCAGGTGGATTCCTTCGCTCTTTGGGTGGCTCAAATTAAACTTCAATGAGGTTGTGAAAGGAAATCTAGGGGATGTTGGTGTGGGAGGCATCCTCATAGACTTCCATGGGAAAATCATGCTAGCCTTCATAGAAAATTTGGGAACTCAAATGAATAACATGGCTAAAGCCAAAGATTTATACCAAAGCCTCCTTCTAATTGATAGCATGAGCATAAATCAGTTGATTATCAAAGGGGATTCACTTCACATCATCAATTATCTCAAAGGAAAGTCCACTTTGCCTTAGTATTTGAGCAACATTTTCCATGAATGCAAAGTGCTCATCAATAGATACATGGACATTGTTATCCAGCACCAATACCATGAGGGGAACAAAATGGGTGATTAGCTAGCAAAAAGGGGTATTCGTGAAACCTCCATTCAGGTTTGAAAGAATACTTTTCAAAATAACCTCATAATTGAAACCTCCAATCCAGATGTCTACACCCTATAACTACTTCATGGTGAGCTCCATGCCTTTGAATGAGCCTCAAGGTTGGGTTTCCAAGGTTATGGCTCTCCTAGCCAAGCACCTACTCAACACCTCCAATGTCGTGGCTACCATGATTAAGCCACCTATCAAAATTTACAAGATGTATAGTCTCATGGCTAGTGCCCTTTTTAAGAAGATGGCATGACCATCCAAAGCCCAAGTAAGAAACACTAATAACCAAGGCCTCCACCATCCTTCGAAGCTGACACATAAGGTTTATAGTGTAGATTATAGTAGTTTTGTGTTTTCCCATAAATCCCCCATGTATAGAAACTTGTGGTCCTATCCTAATTTGGAAAATGGGAATTTTGATAATTCCATGGTAGAATCTAGTAATCAAACTCAGTAGGCTCACCTTTTCATTATTTTTTATCATGGCACCCAAAATAATGCTAGCAAGACTCATCGTGGCATCTCCTTCAACCATTGACTATTCATGTGTCCATCCTTGGTTGGTGGTCCTGTCCTATTTTTGAAGATGGAAATTTTGATAATTCCATGATAAACTTTAGTAATTAGACTTAGCAGGCATATACTTTATTTATTTTTTATCATGGCACCCAAAATAATACAAGCAAGACTCAACGTGGCACATCCCTCAACCACTATATGGCTATTCATGTGTCCATCCTTGGTCACCTCAATCTAGATTTTCTTAATCTGGTACAGGGAGTCTCTAATACCCATGTAATCATTAATTTGTGCACCCATGCCACCTTCAAAGGAAATAACTCTAATGCCCTCTCCTCGAAATGTCTGGCTTCGTTGTCAATGTATCACCGTATTAGTATTTGGGTTTGCATGACTAGTCATCCCCTGCCCATCATTGTTTGGTACAAGCTTAAGCATAGGCTTAGTCTCAAAGTTTCCCCTCCAGGTCACCCACTCATGGATGAACACCCTTTTCTCTAGGCCCTCATCACGTTTACCCTTTTCCTAGATAAAGTCTACCTTGGCTTCATCCCGAGTCTACATTGGAAACAAAATATGAATAAGCATCCATGTGACTACTTTGAACCTTCAATTAATTCCCATGGTTTCACTTCCCCCAGGTGAATCAAAGATCCTCTACATGAAGAGTTGTTTAGTGAGCCCTGACCTACCATCGATTATCACCCTTTCCCTACCATGGCCATCATTAAGACTAACATTCTGAATCTTGAGCCCAATATTGAAATCATCATTCAAAACCATAGTTTGCTTCATTTCCTTAGAAAATTTAGGGATATTGATGATGTGATCAAGAAGGAATTTGCTAACTCCTGTGGTAAGAGGAATGAAGTTCATCATCTCCACCGACCTTCTAGTTGAGATCACAAAGCTTCCCAATGATGGGTTCAAGCTTCACAGGGATAATCACACCATCTAGGATGAGATGAAATACTTTTTTGATAGGGGTAAAATGTTGGTGATAAATGACAAACGTATTATCCACAGAAACTTACCAAAGCCATGGTGTAGGGCTTTAATTCCAGTGATGCAATACATTACAATTGACAAGGTTGATGAACCATTGAGAAGCTTTCATTTAGCCTTCCTCAATGTTCTAAGGGATGTTAAAGAGGTAAATGTGCCTAAATACCTTTGATGTTCCATGGAGGTATCCATAAAGAACTACCAAAAGAGGGACTCCACCCATGTCAAGCACCAAGGCCTCTTCTTGGTCATCTACGATCACATTCTAGAGAAAGTGGTAACTAAGGTGGACTCAAACCCTATTTTTTGCATTAACAAGGATCAATCAGCGGTTGAAGCAATGATGAAAAGTCGTAGCTCTTGCAATCGTAGAAGCTCACAAAATTCTTCAGATAAAAGAAAGAGCCTTGACCAACTCACTACTGAAAGTACTATGCCTAAGCTAGATCAGTCTCTCACGGATGCCAAAGTGATGTCTAGAACCAGACGTGATCCTTCAAATACTCTTATTGAAATATTGGAGAATATTTATTAGACCTAGTCGAGAGCCTTAACTGGCCTCTAGCATGTGATCCGGGTTTCTAAGGCCATTACTGCCAACAAAAGTGAGACTTTTAAGGTCATCCTCCCCGATGAGAAGGAAAGCGTAGACGACCTAACCCTAGAGTAAGTTGTTTGATCTCCTCTGTGGGGATTTTTGGTCTGTCTAGTTTTGGATGGGTTCTTGTTTCTTCCTCACCTTGGTTGTTGGCCTAGTTAGGTTTCTAGTATTTTTTGTTCCTTTCCTTTAGTTTGCTTTTTATGCTGGTATTTTTGGTTTGGTTCCCGTGGTTGTCCCATGGTTCATGTGGTGTCTAAACCTTTTTAGTTTCTTCATTCCATTTTGTTCAAGGTTTAGGGACCCTTACAAAACCTTGTTTACCAATCAATATATATATATATCTTCTTATAATATGAACCAAATTAAAATTTTGGAAATATGGAAGAAATATGGAAGAGGGACAAATTTAAATCTAAATTTTTTTTATCAAGTGAAATCTTGGATTAAACTTTATTTGGTGGTAATTGTGGCTAAAGAGAAATGACAAAAGCCTTGTAGTTCATTTAGAGCAAAAAGTAAATTGATAGTATATACTAAAGAAAAAGCTTAGGTTGATATAAGGACAATGGAGAAGGAATCTGATGTGTAGGAGGGGTAGGACAAAGCTAGTTGGAAAACACCCTCAAAAGGCTAGATTAAAACTAATAGTGATGGAGTTGCAAAAGTTAATCTAGGTAAAACTAGAACTGAAGTGGTTTGTAGGAATCATGTTGGAACAATGCTCTATACTGAAGAGCCTCGACAAGGCCATGAAAAATGAAGTAAAATTCTTAGCTATAGGAAATTTGTATTGCATGAGAAAATTTGCTTAAGAAACATGGAGGTTGAGGATTCTTGTTAGCCAAATTTAGTTGTAGAGGGAATTGGATGATATGACCTCATTTATCTAGGTAGAGCTCTGAATACAGTGGTAGTTTCTTGGCTAACACTGGTATAGAGAAGGAGGTTGGGGTTCAATGACACAATGGAATGGCTATTAAGGACAGAAAAATTGAACAGGTTGATAAACACATCTAAGAAAAACGGATGTTGTTGACTAAGATTAGGAGGAGTCTCCTACCAACATGTAATTTATCTTATTATAATATAATTTTTTCAAATTCTATTTAAAAATATACTAAAAAATACTATTTTGTAAAAAATAAGTGTAGAAGTATAGTTTGCTTGAAAAAGAAACGCACACAATTTAGACACCATATTGCCAAGCTATATCTTGTAGTAGTTTGCTAATCAGATGTGAGGGAGATTGATGAAATTGACTGCATAAATCCATACAGCATAAAAAAAAATAGCTAAGAACTAAATTTAAATGTATTCATTGAAATCAGAGTCGGTAGGACAATGTTATGGCCTCCAGAAACCAAAGTCTTGAAAATTGCCTAATCTTTTGTGAGGTATGTTTCCCTGATATCCTTGCAACTGGCAGGTCTGAGAATAATCCAAATATATTTGGAACATTTTGGCATGCCCTGGATACTTCAGGGCTGCGTTTTCAAAACTCAACTTTTGCAATGTCAACCTTCATGGGGTGTATAATTATACACAATATAATAATATTACATAATAATATTACGTATACAAACCACAAAGAAGATGGATGCCACTTCATCGGAATTGTTAAGTGATGGCCAAACTATTCTATTTTGACTCGAATAAAATTATATGTGAAGTGATAATCATCACATTTATAAGTATATCTCAGTCCAGTCCAGCTTCACAAGTAAAATTCAGAGATTTCTCTTGAATATATTATACATCAGCATTTTTAAATAAAAAAACATATTACTACGGAATATATCTAAAATTTTTAACTAATTGAAACTTTGTTCGTCATGATTACCTTATCTACAAAGTAGATCAAACTGGTACACGAATATGTGATTTGAAGGCAATATGGACCACGTTAGTGAATGCAACTTTCATTCCTCAACCTGTGACCAAATAAAAGCTAACATTAATGCCTGCTCGGAGAAACGTGGTCAGAAGATTGAAGATTTTCCTTTTTCATTAAAAACCAAATATTTACTTTTCAAACAAATTAAACTAAAACAATAAATCAACAAATATTGGACTTATACCAATAAATGAACAAATATTGGACTTATACCAATCAATCAACCGTGTATCAAGCCAAATTGATTTTTTCTTAATTTCTAAGAATGAATTAATGAATTTCTAAGAAGAAATGTCAAACGTTTGAATTTGAATTATGAAATTTCGTCTCTATCGCCACGAAGATCACGGGATTTCGTCCTTATTTCCAGGAAAAGAGGCGACAGAGGTGGTCTCCATATGCAACATAAGAAACTCTTCACGTTTGTGACCTGTCGAAGGTATACAAGAGAATAAGTCGTACTCATCTTTATATAATTTCTATTATTTAATTTTACTAAAGTTGCATATAAATAATTAAAAAACCCTAAGTTGCGTTGCTTTCATCCAATAAACTTGTAGATGCCCTATATTTTAGGGCACTCGTGTTAAATACTAAATATATGGATGTGGTTGGTTGAATATCAATATTAAAATAATAAGAAAACTATGATAATATAGTGATAAATTTATGTAAATTTAAAAACAAAAGTAAAATAATTCTTAATGACTACATGAATATAAGTTATATGAAAGAATGTTGTTTTAAATATTATAGTAATGTAATGATAAATTTATATATTTTAAAAATAAAATTAAAAGAGCTTTTAATGTTTAAGTATGTTTCATATGAAAAGATGTTTATTTAATGTGTATACATATGTATTTAACTCCATTTACCCACTCAAACTCATATAACTTTATTTCTTTGGAGTTTGAACCTTGTATAATGATATAATTAAATAATATAACATAATATGATACACATACAAAAATAATATAATAAAAATAAAATATATTTTTATATATAATTTTTAATCAAAATATTAAAAAATTAATATTAAATTCTAACAATATTTTATGTCTACATAAATAAAAGTAAAATATTCTATAAAATGTTTTATAAAATGTAAAATTAACTAAATATAAAATAAAATGAATTCTTACATCTAAATATTTTTTTAATATCTTTTTATATACCAAACAAATATAAATATACTAAATAAAAATAAATTAAATGATTACTATTAATATATTCATAAATAATAAATTTTCATAACTAAAATAATTTAATTATATTTTTATTAATATTTAACTTTTAAATATTTTTAATTCACTTAAATATATTTAAATAAACATTTTTATATAAATAAAGATCACATACATTTATTTATATATATGTAATACAATCAAATAAACATTCTAAGGTTCTATAGTAGAGTCGAGCTTCCCAAGGAAAATTTAAACTTTTCTCTTGCACGTCTGTTACATATAGACATAAGCATTTTTAAATAGAAAACGTATTACTACTAACTAATTTATATAGAGATATATTTTAAATTCTTAACTGATTGAAACTTTATTCTTCTAATTATAATTAATATTAGAACGGAAGATGGAGAATCGTGTAATATCTAAACTTATTAAAATTTATTAAAAAATATATATATATAACTAATTACAAGATATATATATATACATAATTAACATTTAATACTCTTCCCTTATCTACAAAGTAGATGAAACTGGTCCACGAAGATGTGATTTGAGGGCAAGTTGGAGGACGTTAGTGAACGCAACTTTCGTTGCTCAACCTTTGACCAAAGTAACGTAGTGACAAAGTAGGGATTTCGTCTTTATTTCCAGGAAAGGCAGGCGACAGGGTGGCACATTAAACGACATACAGCATGATGTGACCTGTCAGAGAATGAGTTGTACTCATATTTATATTAACTGATATGTTTTTTATTATTTAATTTTTCAAAAGTTGCGTCTCACGTTGCGGTGCTTTTCATTCCAATAAACGTGTAGACACATGTCCTAAATGAATAGGAAATTTGGTTGGTTTATGGTAGGCAAGTTCTAAACGAATACGAAAACAGGTTGGTATATTTTAAATCCAATAAACGTGTAGACACATGTTCTAAATTAATAGGAAAATGGATCTGGAATAATTTTTCGTCAAAGTACACGTATACATCCGGTACCTCCGTGAAGTTGATACGTATAACATGAGTGTCTAATGCATCTTGCCAGGAATTAGTCAAAATAAATGTATTGAAAGTTTCAAAAAATTAGTGAGATGGATATTGAGGTTTTCGAAGGATAATAACATCATTGAACTTTCCATGATTGTGGGTATATTGCATCATTGTTGTAGTGGCGTTGCCCCCATTTGGCAGAATTCACCAACACATTTATTCCTCTTGTAGAATTATATACAAAATCTATATATGTGGATAATAATTAAGATTAACATGTAAAGGAAAGGGAAAATAGGGGATAATAATTAAGATTAACATGTAAAGGAAAGGGAAAATAGGGGATAATAATTAAGATTAACATGTAAAGGAAAGGGAAAATATTGCCTAATACTTTTACAAAATTCATGAGTGTCTTGTTGAACTGCTAAAAGACCATCTTTTTCATTCTTAATTTTGTCGCTCGAATATGTGCATTTGTGCCCTTTCTCAGGTTAATGCATCTCGAGGAGAATTTCCTTTCTCAGGTTAATGCATCTCGAGGAGAATTTCCTTTTCTTAGAATATATTCAACTGTAAATTGATATTAGGAAAGAATTGTTTACCACCAATCATACCTACCTCTATATAATTGCGCAATAATTCACTTACTCATGAACCATTTAAAGTTTTGACTGTTTGTGCTGACTGTAAATTCTTCGGGAAGCAAGACAGTTCTATAATTTTTCATACATTTTACAATTGTTAAAATCTCCTTTTCAACTGGCCAATATTTTAACTAATGCTTTTTAAATTGGCCTGCTTTATAACCTACAATTTTTCTTCTTTACCTCTTTTAACCAATAAAATACCAGACCAAAATTTCTTCGATGCATCTATTTGGAGAACATATGGTCCTATACATGCAGGTTCTAGTGGTAGAAGATCTTGGTAATAGATGCTAATTTATCTCATAGATGTAGACGCATTTTTAGTCCATTTAAATGGTTCATTCTTCTGGTTTAGTTATTTGGGCTAATATGGGAATATAGTCATGCAAATAATAATTGGCACATCCAAGAAATCTTTCGGCATTGCTCTTTGATTCTAGCATCTTTGAAAATTCCTCCCCAAAACATCTAAAACAACAATATGGAACTTCTTTTTATCTTTTGATAACCCAATTCCATGTTCAAACAAGATTTTCTTAAACTGCTTCAAATGTTGTTGATATTCTGGAAAAATCTGGTTGTAGACAAGAAAATCATAAATATAGTTGGCAATAAAATGGCAGTAGTTCTAAAATATTTTATCCATTCTCATCTCGAATTGGGATGGTATATTTTATAACCCAAATGGCATTACTAGCAATTCAAACAATCAAATATGTGTAGAAAATATTTTGTGAATATCCTTAAGATGAATTTTGATTTGATGGTGGTTAGAAATGCAATGAAATTTGGAGAATATATTACCTTAACCTATTCTTTCAATTAACTACTTATTTGAAAGAGGCTACTTAATATTTTGAGTGATTGCATTTAAAGGAATATAATTAATAACCATCTTTGCTTTTCCCATTTTTGGTTTTGAATGCTTCATGAAAATAAAAGTGGAACATGAATAACTAAATTTTGATGGCCTAATTAATCCTTTGTGCAATAATTCATTTACTTTTTTTTTGGCTTCCATATCATCCTTTTTATTTAGAACAATTTTTTTGCCTGTTACATAAAGATCATGAATTGTAGGAATTTTGGCAATAGGAGAATCCTAACTCCGTATATCTAAAAGATGTTCTACACAATATTCCAAAATTTCTTAGAATATATCCTGTAATGCATTTGGATTTATATCTAGTTGACAAGCTGAATATTATTGAATAAATTTTTGTTGCATATTTCTCTTTTATAACATAGCCTCATGAAGAACAATTTTTTAGTGAAGGATTACTCCATTGAACCTTTAATTTTTATGCCTGTAATACTGTACGAATTTTGTGAATTGTAATTTTTTATCCATCAATATTTAGGACTAAGTAGTGTTGAGCTAAAGTATACAAACCAAATTTATCTAAGAATAGACTTGCTAGACCTACATCATAACTGACATCATTAATTTGAATAAAGTGTGTGTGCACAATTTTGTTCCCCAAATGGATTGGAATATCAAATGCTAAATATTTGACCTCTTTCTCCATTCATAGTAGATACTCTATATTCATTTATGAACTAGACTCATTTGGATACATTTTTTTCATGACAAAGGTTTGTACTACATCTAGTATCTATAAAAGCTATTATTTTCCAAAATTGAATGTTTCCATCTCCAACAATTCTAATAGGACACATAATTGAATGATATTCATGAACCATTTTGTAAATTTGTAATTGTAGAGACTTATTGGCCGAAGAAAATTTATGATATTGGAATTTATTTTATTTTGGAAGATTAACACTCTTTTTGAAATGATTTAATACTTTTGGATCCTTAGAAGGATCATATTTCATAGACTGGTTGTCTTGGGCACTATAATGATAATGAATATTTGATTCTATTGAAATTTCTAAAAAGGACCTTTTTGATGATGAACCTTTTGCACTTTTTTTGTAGAGGTTAATTTTTCCTATTATAAATTTATGCTTCTTCTATAATATATTTTAATGGAGGTATTTTTGGATCAAATAAATATGGGCAAATTTCCTAACATAAAAAAATTACTTATTAATTACTGAAACTTCATTTTCTTCTACATATGATTTTTCATCATATTCTAGAACATCTATAGACTCATTTATGAATTTACCCCATTCTAGGCATTCATCAAATTGGGATTGTGATTCACAATTTTCTACTTTTTTGCTATATCATTTTCTATAAAACAAAAGCCTTAACTTTGGGAGTTTTTCAAGGACAAGAATGTGAATAATTTCCTTTATTTTTACAATCATAACAACACACTTCTATAGGTGATTTAACCTTTTTTGTTCTTTTCCTAAAATACCTATATGGCTTGATAGCTCTAGATTTAGCTTTTGTTGAATCTCTTTCTGATTATATCTTTTTTACATCCAAATTTGTCTACTCCTTCTACACTTGCACACTCTTTTGTAGACATTCTTGGATTTTTTGATGATTTTATGTTGAAAACATATTCTTTTGATTTTCTGATATCTACAAAATAAATAATGATAATCTCTATACTTTGGTAAGCATTTTTATCTATGACTAATTGTCTAACACCCTTGGGTAATGAGGCTAAGAATTGTACTCTGATAAAATAGTCTCTGTACAAACCTAGATCATATACCTTATTGAGGTAATATATTACATACTCTTCAAACCTGCTTATATCTCCTAATTTATTAAATGCTAGTGCCTATTGATTTTATCTTTCTTTATTTACATTATTATGTGTAAATTATGTTAATAGAGATGCATGTAATTGAACTAAACCATTTGTATATACAACAAATTTTTACTCATCTGATGCATGTATCCACTAGTGCAACACAACACTAGTCATATTTCTAGTGGCTATGTCCATAATTACATCATTGGAAAGGTTTTGTATGTTTTGTAGATAATTGTAGTAATTTATAAAGACATGAATTACATCATTTAGATTGGGATTTCTTTTATATAGAAGGGGTATAGAAAATATTTCTATGGTGAAACCCATGGTTGTTCTTTTACTCTTGCCATTTTAACTTTTGAAATTACTTCTTGTACTTTGTTATCCATTTTCTCTTTTAAAGCATAATAACCTAAGGGTGAGACTATTAGAGGATTAAAGGCTTTAACAAACTGAATTTTTTTATGTTCATTTTTCACTTTCTTACTTTCTTCTTTCATTGTTTTCTTCTTATTTTCCATAAATTGCTTAACTACCTATAATTTTCATTTATTATGTTTATTTCTTTAGAAATTTCCTCAATTGATTCTTCAATACTATCTATATGAGTCTTTTCATATCTTTTCCAATTGTTAATATATTTTAGTTGTCTAATTTCATCCTTTCAATTGGATTTCTCTTCTATAGGATATTCAAAACATAAGAAATATATTATTTTTTAGTAGTGTCTATTTTATATTATAGAGTGATGCATCGTTTCTATTTTAATGGCCACTTAAATTATGGAATATTTTTCCATATTTTATCCATGTAACCATAGATGAAGATCCTGGCCCACTACGATTTGATGATGATGTTATAACCATAAAAAATTTTATTTGAATTGGTTGGACTTCAACTAAAGGTTGGCTATCTTTTATTTGGATCACAATACTAGATACATTGGAAGGTAAAGCTAAAGAACACAATATTTTACTAGGAGGGGGGGTGAACAATATAAGATCACTTTTTACTTTTTTTTCTCAAATAATATTATCCAATATAATCAATTGCAATATCAAAAATAGTAATTAAAGCAATGCACAAATCATCACACACAATAGAGACACCAATTTAACGTGGTTCACCCAATGTGTGCTACTCCATGGAGAAAATATTTCACTAAAATTTTCTCAATAAATATCTTGGGAATCCTTCCTTATTACAATGTTTATGGACCTATGTCCAAAGGAGACACCAATATCTTGATCAAGTTCATGGATCTCTATACATAGGAGAACTATTTTCCCTCTGCTAATTTTTGGATATCTATCCATAGGAGAACTCCTTCTCCTCTACTCTAGTTGGTGATCTCTTAGAAGACTTACTACCTCCACTACACTGGCTTGTGAATCTCTCTCCATAAAAGATCTATATCCTCACTGCCCTAGCAAATGGATCTCTATCAATTGGATACTACTATCCCCTACTATATCACCTCCAAATCTTACTCTCAGCTCTGATCAAACTCTATCTCAAATTTACACTAAACATTATCCTTTGGTCTAGCATAAATTTGCTCAATCTCTATCTCAAATTTGTACTAAATATTGTCCTTCGATCTATCTCAAATTTGCCCAATATCTATCTCAAATTTATCCCCAAGCCTTAACACAAAGTTTTACGCAATCACAAATCAACTCTACTAGATATTCTACAAGCCTTAACTCAGATATTGAACAAATAAATCAATCAAATCGGCTCTCAAGTATTCTCAAAGACTTACCTCAAATATTGTCAATAAGTCCTCTCTAGAACTTGTCTAATCTGCTCAACAAGTCCTCTCTAGAACTTGTCCAATTTTCTCAACAAGTATTCACCAATACTTACCTCAAATCAACTTGTAAGCTTCTATAAAAGCTCACACAGATCTATCCTTAAGCTTTCACAAAAGCTTACTCAACTTTATCCTAAAGTTACCTCTAGGACTACTCAAATCTACCCACTAGATTTCACAAAAGCTTATTCAAATCAATTGCAAACTTGGATACAAAACTCAAATAAATCTCTTTTACAAAATATCTTCAAGACAAAAAACAAGTTTCACTCAGAATCTTGTTTATCCATAGAAACATATAAATAATTATTAGAGACTCATTATGTTTCACACTCACAAATCACTCTATCACTTTCAAACTCACTTTCAAAACAATTCAAAAATAAAGAATAATTTGTTTGATAAATCTTGAACCATCACTCCAATTCTCTCAATCAATAATGCTCAATCAAATTCTCTCAACCATCCACTCAATGAAAAAAAAAATTGCATACAAACCCTAACCAAGTTTTTCACTATACTTCCAATAACTCACACTATGGAACTCAAACCTTGACTCAATATAATTCTAGTTTTCATATAACAATGATACTCATATTCTTTTACAAACCCTAGCTCAAGATAGTTCTCAATATCACATAACAATTATACTCATGATATTTTACAAATCCTAGTTCAAGATAGTTCTCAATATCACATAATAATGATACTCGTGATCTTTCACAAACCCTAGTTCAATATAGTTCTCAACTTCACATAAAAATGATACTCATGATCTTTCAACAAACACAAATCATACACATGAAAACTCACTCAACATTTCCAACAATACTCAACAATCCTTTTCACTCCAACTTTGCATTTCACAACATTCAATCCAACAATATTTCACTCACAAGGAAGATATACCCATACCTTTTATTTTGATGGAGATATGTCTTCAAAACCTGTCTCAATCATAATCAACTCCTCTTTGCCAATTTCAAGGTTAGATAGAAACAATATTACTTAAAACCTTCACTCAATTATTCCCTCAAAACTTATTTTACCATACAAAAATATTAAGTCTCAAGTACACCTTATAATCTCCAAGCTTCAAAAATAATTAGCAAATATTCAAATATCTTTACTTTCACAATAATTTCCTTTATGCACCTTATTTCTCCTCTCAAAATAATTATCACAATGTAGCTTTATTTCAAAATACAAAACACAATTTTCCTTGCATGCCTTATCACTCCTACTTTATAAATTTTAACCACAAAAATTAAAATAAAATATTTTAATTTTATTATACCTTATATCTCCCTCAAAAACTCACAAACCACCTTTTAAATTCCACACTACCCTTTAATGCAATTTATGAATTATCAAAACCTTTGGCAATTTAAAATGTGATAAAAATACCTTTATTTTATTCTGCCCAATAAAATTACTTTGGCGAAATTCAAACACGTGACCTCGCATTTCGAATGCCCTAATACAACGCACGTCCACCAACTGGGCTACATGCCCTCATGAAATTAAAAAGGTGCATGACTTCCTTTTATGCCTTGTCTCTTCTCCATTTAGTGCAAACAAAAACACTTTCCCCTATGCAAAATATGATCGCATGAATCAAACCCGTGTTCTTGTGCTCACACATGCCTTAACGTAGCCCTTGACTGCTACTTATGCTACCAAGCGTTTGAGACCTTTTTGATGCTCCTCTTCGCATGATCAACATGTATGGCCACTAATATTAAACACATATGAATTATCCTTTCTCTGTAGTGCATAAGTTACTTAGGTCTTTGGGCACACAAATCACATGGATAAGGTATAATTAAAAAATTTACCCCTTCTATACCATATGCCATGTTGTCCAACACGTCGGTGATTTAGAAAATTTGATTTTTAATTCGAATTTAAAAATTAAACTTTTTACGCTTGTATTATTTATTTAAATTTAAATTGTAACCTATGGTTAAAATATTTAAGTTTAAATAAATTAAATCATAACCTTTAAAATATTCCAAATGGGTCTTTTTGAGGATTTATAATTTAATAACTCCTTGGACCTTGTTTTTCTTCAACTCAACCTTTAACCCATAATATTATAATATTAAATATTATAATATTATTATTTCCTTTTAAAACTGCTTCTCCTTCCTTGGGTCTTCAAATTTTTTAGGCCTCTTAGGCATATAATACTTATAATAAATATTATATCCTATTCTTTTAAACTTATTCCTTGCCTTTTGGAAAAACCATATGATGATATTAATGACAAAAAATTTAGGACATAAATCTCTTGACATCAATGACAACAAAACTTGCTCATATTTTTGACAATCTCCCCCTTTGTCATTGATGGTAACCCATTTTACTTTAACCATTTATTTTACCTTTTTCAGTTCTTCTTCCCCTGAGGAACAGCCCCCCTTACTAAAGGCTCTCCCCCAACTCAAATCTCTCCCCCTTTGACATCAATGGCAAAGGGCCAACTTTGGGGCTTAGGGCTAAATATAAGACTCTTAGCTTAGCCCCTCTCCCATATCCTTTTTGAGGTTGTTAATTTTGGGGTGGAAATATCTCTACTCCCAGCATACATTGCTCTTTACCTTTGTCTACCTTCTTTCTCAACTGATCCTTCTAATTAATCTGACTATTCATGTTCCTGCTTGTCTTTATAAGTTCTGATCTACACCACTTAGCCATAAGCCCAACATTATTACACTTATAACACTTAATATTGTGATTCCTTGAAGGTGCAAATGTCTTAAAGTTCCTCCTGGTAAAGCCATATCCATTCTTATCATGAACCCTGCAATTAACTACCTTATGACAAAAGTGATTACAAGATTAACAATACCCTTGAAAGAGATACTCATTTCTAAAATTTTCATATCCCTATATTTCATGTGTCCTACACTGTGTGGCCTTGTAACAAAAACTATGATATGACAATCATCGTCCATTGAAAAAACCTTGCCTGGACCCCATTGGTATCTTCTATCATGTGATATTTCTTGTTCCATCTATTCTTCATTTGTGCATTTTTCCTTTCCTTGTTGAACATTCTATTTTCTATCTTATCCTAAAAAATCTCACTATCTCTTTTATTTTCTTCTTCTTTGGATCTTGAGATTGACTCTTCTCCTTGTCCTCTATATTATTATTCAAAACCAAGTTCTGCCTTGTTTGATGAATATATTTGTACCTTGATAATCTTATCCAATTTCTTTGAGCTTCTTCCAAATATGTGTAGCTTATACTTAGACTCTTTTACTTCCTTCCTTAGTGAAGCTACTTCATGTTCTAACCTTTCACATTCTAAAATTATTGCTTCTAACTTCTATTTAAATCTCCTTATCTTAGCTATTGAGTTGGTTAGATATTCTATAAGTTTTTATTTCTCTTCATCATATTATTGAAATTGAAGCTTGAGTTTTGAGTTCTGCTTTCTTACCTTCCTTAATTCCTTAAGAGTAGAAATAAGCTTACCCTCAATATAAACTTCTCCAACCTCTTCATTTTATAATTCTTTATCTTTTAGATAATCTCCATTCCTTTATTATTCATATTCAATAGGAGCACCTTCTTATTCTTCTATTGCCATAAGAAAAATTTCTTCTTCTGGACCTTCAAGAGCATCTTCATATTCCTCTTCACTGAAAATGAACCCATTCCTTGTACAATGGTATTCAAGATGACCAAAGTTACCACACCTAAAACACTTGAGAATTATTGGTGTTCTTTTTCTAACATCTTCTTTTTCTACTATCATAAACATAGGTTCTTCTTCTTCATTATCTGAGGACCTGTCATCACTATCACTTGAACTCTTACCTACCTTGTTTGCATAAAAATTCTTCTTTTGCTGCTTGCCTTGTCCATCCCTAGTTCTATTTTGACACATGTATTTTCCTGCTTCTTTGTACTTATAATATTATTTCTCATCACCACTGTTGTTTCCAAACTTTGGACAATCAAATGCATAGTGACCATATTTACCATATTTGAAACACATAACTAATTTTATACCTTTACACTTTCTTTTGTCCTTGTTCCTTCTGCCATAGTTTGTTTCTTCATCACTAAATAACTCATTACTTGAATCTGACTTCTTACCCTTTGTCTTCCTTGTAACTTTAAAGGTTGCTTCTTTTTGGGGAATAGACTCCTCTTTTATTCTTATCTCAAAAGCTATGAGAATTCCATGTAACTCATCCCTTGTCAAAATTTCAATATATTTTGACTCTTCTATGGCTAAAATTTTTTCACTATACCTCTTAGGGAGTGATAATAATTTTTTTTGACAAACATATATTTCTTCCACTTTCAACCCAAGTCCTTGCATGGAGTTAACAACTTCATCTACACGAAGTAGATATATAGCAATGTTTTCCTCATACTTCATCTTTAGGTCTTCAAATTTTTTCTTGTGATTTTGTAATTATGCCATATTGACCATTTTGTCTCCCTCATATATATTTTTTAGCTTATCCCAAATATCTTTTGCTAATGTGCAATGCATAACTTTTACAAACTCTTATTCATGTAAATAATTTAAGATTCTATTCATTGCCTTTGAATTATTTAGTTGTAGGAGCTTACCATATTTATCTATAGGTGGAGTAGCTGGTGGTATGTACCCATCCTCAATTGCTTGCCATATATCATTTCCTAGTGCCATTAGGTAAACCTTCATTCTTACACTCTAGAATGCATAATTGTTCCCATCGAACAATGGTGCCTTATTTCCTAAATATCCACTCTAAGAATATATCTATGTTCCTGTATGCTTTTTTTTCAAGCTATTAAACTCTTCCAAAGGAACCCATTTTGATACCAATTGAAGAACACAAGCTTATATTGATAGGGGGGTGAATAGTATAATACCACTTTTTATTTTTCTTTTTCAAACAATATTATCCAATATAATCAATGACAATATCAATAGCAGTAATCAAAGTAATGCACAAATCATCACACACAATAGAGACACCAATTTAACATAGTTCACACAATATGGGCTACTCCATAGAGAAAGGTTTTCACTAAAATTTTCTCAACAAATCTCTTGGGAATGCTTCCCTATTACAATGTTTATGGACCTCTATCCAAACGAGACACCAATACCCTAATTAAGTTTGTAGATATCTATCCATAGGATAAATATTTCCCCTCTACTGGTTTGTGGATCTCTATCCGTAGGAGAACTCCTTCTCCTCTACTCCGAATGGTGATCTCTTAGAATACGTATTGCCTCCACTACATTGGTTTGTGGATCTCTCTCTATAGAAGATATTTATCCTCACTACCCTGGATAATGGAAATATATCCATTGGAGACTATTGTCCTCTGCTCTATCACGTCCAAATATTTCTCTCAGCTCTACTCAAACTCTATCTCAAATTTTCACTAAACATCGTCCTTTGATATAGCACAAATTTGCTCAATATCTATCTCAAATATAAACTAAATAATATCCTTTTTTCTAGCATAAATCTACTCAATATCTATCTCAAATATGTCCTCAAGCCTTAACATAAAGCTTCACTCAATTACAAATCAACTCTACTAGATCTACTCCAATAATTAACCCAAATATTGAACAAATCAATTAGTCAACTCTTCTCTCAAGTCTTCTCAAAGACTTACCTCAAATCTGCTCAATAAGTCCTCTCTAGAACTTGTCTAATCTTCTCAACAAGTCTTCACCAAGACTTACCTTAAATATGCTCAACAAGTCCTCTCTAGAACTTGTCTAACCTGTTCAAGTCTTCACCAATACTTACCTTAAATCATCTTGTAATATTCCCCAAAATCTCACACAAATCTATTGATGAGACCTAGAAATGCCTCATTATTACACTATTGTTGACATATAAAAACTACCATAATATTAAATATGACAAAGTTAAAGTGCCAAATAGTGATTAGAATATGTTATTTGTTACATGTTTGCATGATTTCATGTTTGGAACATTATACCTCTGTTTTGACTGTTTTCAACATTTTATGTACTATTTCAGTTGATTAGGTAGTAAATAAAATATGTATTGCAATTACATTCTGATGGCATGAATAGATTCCTCTCATCAAGAACTACAACTTTGCTTTTTGAAGCAAGTCAATCCGAGCTATAAATAAAAAGTTATGAAGGTTACATCGTTCCTGCGCTCATTGTTCATTCCTGCGCTCATTGTTCATGCCTTAGTCTTTTCTGGAGCTGTTAACAGGTGCAAATCTGCGTTAAAGGGCACATTGGCGGATCTACTGGGAATGATCCAGAGTGAGTTAAGGTACCAAATTCATACCAATGGTACTTCATAATATAGAGAAAACATAGCCAAAATTTGAGGGCATATGGATAAGTAACCTGGAAGTTATGGGGCCTGCAAAATGGCAGTTTCACACTTTTTGACTGCTGGAAATGCTGGTAAAAATCTGTGTTAAATGCCAACTTGACAGCGATGCAGGGAGTAATTTATGAGGAACTAAGAGTTGAAAATTTAACCCAATGTTTTTCATATAACCAAGAACATGTGGACATAATTTGGTAAAAAATGGAGTTACGATGAACAAGTTATGATCACTCCAAAAAGGCATCTGGGCATGTTTTGGCAGCTGGAAACAGCAGGTCATAGTCCATACAAATTCCAGCCACCTGTCACTTTGAAGGAAGGCATGGAATTTGTCAAATAAAGAAGAGGTAAATGCTTGGAAATAGTTGAGGGAGAATAGGCATGACTATTTCTCCACCTGACAGCACTTCCACGTGATGCAAATGGAAGCAACAAGTCAAAAGGCTAAAATGCAAGAAATCTGGCGCAGGAACAAGGAATAGCGCAGGAACAACAGAAAGTGGTCAAAAGCGACAAATCAGTGGAGGAAATAATTTGCAGTTGACCAGGAAGTTGTCCCAACTCATCTTAACTGATTTCCTCAACAAATGCAGCTCAATAAGGTTGACTGGATAAAGTTTTGACAAAGCCAATTGCTGCATTTCAGGAAGTAGTTGTGCAAACAGTTGTAAATCCCTGCAAATCAGCAACCAAGCATATCAGCACTGCATTATAAATAATAAATCTCCCAGCATGGTTGAGCATATAGTGATATAGGCATTTAGGCATATAGGAGAGGAATAGGCAATAGAGTGCAATCATTTCTTTGTAGCAGAACAGTAATCTGCAGGTTTTTCCTGCATTACTGTAATGCATTTCCAGATTTAATAACAAGTGCAATTTTTTCCAGTTATCAATTAGCATGATTGAGTTTATGGTTGACATTTAAGTTTCCTTAGCATAAATTCTACACCTTCATCTGGTTCTGGAAGCAAGGGCCACTTGCAGGACCAGAAGAAGGCAACTTTTGACAGAATATCTTGCTGATTTTTTGCTGCAGCAGATTAGCAGAATTTTGCCAGTCTTTTCATTTCTTTAGCAGCTTTAAATTCAGATTTCAGCATTTGACATTATTTCTCATATTTCCATGCAATTTTAGTATTTCTGTTTCAGCTTTGCAGCAACTTCAGGTTTCCTGACATTTGCCAAGATTTGCAGCAATTTCCAGTTTTCTGTAATTTACTGCAATTTCTAGATTTATGACATTTCCAGTTTGCAAATAGGTGTTAATTTGATTTTATGGATTTATAACATGCTCAGAGAAATTGTAGTTGGTTTATCCTTCAGCAAATGTGTGTGGTTTTCTGTAATTTGCTTTCTGTCAATTCTGCAGCAACATTTCATTTCCTGCTCTTTCAAATTCTGCAATTTCCATTTACTGTAGTTTTAGTGTAGTTTTTATCTTCTGCAATTTGATTTTCAATACTAGGAGTTAGAGAACACACAAAACCCCCAAAAACATTAACTGATCCATCAATAAAGCCTGTTTTCTGAATGAACTAATCTTTAACCTGTTGGAGCCTTCTTTCGTATATAGCCTTGGACACCGCCTGGATTGACACACATAATGATTAAATGATGAATGAACAACGACACTCATCATTTTTGGCGCCGTTGTCGGGGATAGGTGTTGTTAGAAGAGGAAAGCAGTCCAATAATTGTTAGTGTGCTAAGTTGTGAACTTTAGAGTGAAATTTGAATGTAATAACTGGCATAATTAATAGTTGTTGGTAAATTCCATTTCAGTTCATTTAGAGAACAAGCAAGTATGAATAGGTTAAAGGATGTGAAAGCACGATGTCAAAGTATGCAAAATCCTTTGCCTACCACAGGAAGAAAAATTTCACAAGAGGTTGAAAGTATGTCAAAGTTGTCCAAATTTATGATTCCCAAAACTGTTGGAACTTTCAAAGAATTACAATCATCTATGTCCAGAACTCGTAGCATCCTTTGAGAAATCATCACAAGGAGGAACAATCAATAGTTCAACACCTTTTTTCTTGACAAATCCATACAATCGGGACAGTTTAACAGGATATCTAATTGTGATTGGGAACCTATAAGGGTAGGCTCACAAGAGAATCTAGGGAGAGCCGATGAATGTGCTCCAACCTAGTGCAACTAGTACACCTGCAAAAACTTTTCAAAATCCCATCCAATTAGATCCTAATCAAAATGCTCCCATGAAGGTCATTTCACCTTCAATGTTATCGACTTTTAAGGGAGTTACATCTGAAGACCCTGATTTGTTTTTGTTTGAGTTTAAAATTGTGTGTCAAGCTCATGATTACACTAACGACAATCAAAAGCTCAAATTGTTTCCTTCCACTCTTAAAGAGTCGGCTCTACGATGGTTTATCACCTTAGAACCTGATTCAATTAGAACCTGGAATGAGATGGAAAATATATTTTTGGAGAGATACCAAGAATATTGTCAAGTCAAGAATCAAAACAATGAATTGCTTGAAATGAAACAAAAGAAAAATGAAATCTTAGAAGATTATGTAGACAAATTTTCTTTTGTTCATAAGAGATGTGGTAGTGTTGAACCTGAAATGTGCAAAATTATATTCTTAAGGGGACTACAAGATGAATTTCGGGATGCATTGGATATTTTAGGAAGAGGCGATGCAAATGCACTTGAAATCCAAGAAATCATTAAACTTTGCAAAAATTATTCTCATTCAAGGCATAGAAAACATAGAATTGGTAATGATAAACATGATTTGAAAGAATGCATGAAAGAGTTTGCTAAAGCTGATATTGTTGTACATCTTGATAAAACAATAGATAAAAAGAGTAAATCTACTGAACCTTCAATTATCTATTGTTCAAGATGTGAGCAACAACACTCTGTTCATGACTGTCCTTTGAACAAAACATTTATACCAGCTATATGTAGCATTTGTCAAAAAGGACATTCCACAAATCAATGTAGTTTATTGCCAGAACTCAAAAGTGTCTTTGAAAAACAACCTCAACCTATGAAAAAACTCAATTTTGTAGGACAAGGACAAGGAGATAATTTTCTTAAGTTTCCATATCAGAATGCTTCTCAATTTCCTATACATTGGGGAAACAATCCTTGGTATATGCCATGGTATGCTTCAGGTCCACTTCAACAATGTTGGAGTCAACCACCATGGGCATATTCCCAAGAGTGGTCTCAACATGGATGGATGAAACAACAATGGAATCAACCACATCCACCATGGTTGCAACCAAAACTGCAAGGATATCAATGGGGACAACAACAAAAATTGCACAAAGGGCAGCAACATTATCAAACACATAAATCAAATTTATTGCCCACTCATACCCATAGTTTCTCTCATGGAAAACAACAACAAAATGAAAAACAACCTCTATTTTCAGCTCAACCTGTGGTCAGTCCAAACAATGTTAAACAGGTAACCCCTGTCTCTATGGCTAAATCAGAAAATACAACCATAATAAATGCTGGTGACTGTCATAAAAATCAGTTGTGTTTAGGAAAACCACTTCTTGAACATATTCCACTTACCAGATGTAGAAATAGGAGCTAAAATGAATGCACATAAAAACAAATCTGCACTGAAACAAGAAGAAGAAAAAGAAAATCTCCCACAAAAAGAATCATATCTTGAACAGTTTGAAATATCAAAACCAACATCTTTGAAATCAGATTTGATAAGGGAATTAAAACATTTAAATGTTATAGTCCCTTTACTTCAAGCTATTAAAGATGTGCCAATCATTAATACAATTGTTCAAGAAATATGTTTTAACAAACCAAGAAAAAAGAAGAAAATATATCCTAAAAACATACAAGTCGGTGGTAAAAGAGTAAAATTGCTTGCAGGAAACCTTAGTCCACCTAAGTATGATTGTCTAGGATGCCCATGGTTTCGTGAAACATATAAGGAAAATGAAATGGACATTTCAATTTTGGCCTCCATCATTGTAAAGGATAATGTAGAAGAGATGGATTCATCCAAACAGTCTATTTTTGATGCAAATGTTCAGAATTCAGATTTTAAAGATGAACCAATCACTGTTCAACAATTATTATGGAATGATGAAAAACAAAATTCTAAAAATTTGTCATCTATTCCAATACAAAACAATTTTCTTCACTTGTCACATGGATGTCATCATTTTTTCTCATCTTTTCCTTTCCATTTATCAAAGTTAATTCTTTTAAGAATTGTTTTTGGTAAACATACACAGATTTTCCATTCTTTTCCACCATATCATTGTTCTCTTAATTCATTAATGCATCATTCTCCAAGAGCCAATTCAAAACATCTTGGTACAAAACAAACTGAAATGCAACCAAAACAACCTTTGAACAACAATAGTTGGTTGACTAAAAACCAAGAAGTAAATTTGTTTGATGTATTGATCCAACATCCTAATGCTCTACTAACACTTTATGCATCTTTAGCAGTTGGCATTGAGTTGTTGCAGGTACAAAAAAAATAGATTTCACAGTTGAATGCAGTTAATGAACTTTGGTTGGAAGCACTTCACCAAATAGAGTTCATTCAACAAAAATGGAAAATGTGGCATGATGATCACATTAAGAGCAACAAGGATGAACCAGAAGAGTTTGCGAATGGAGTTGTTCAACTTTCTTCAGTTGATGATTCAAGAAGGACATTAGTGGTGAATGGACATCTTTTACAGTTGTACCATAAACCACTCACAAAGAAGGAATTTGCTCAATATTTCACACAGTCACATTTGCATATGATAGAAGAGGATTCCTCTTCTAACAAGGTTTCCAAATGATCACATTTTTTTTAGCCTTGAAAAAAAAAAAAAAGGAAAAAAAAAAAAGAGAAAAAAATTGAAAAAAAAAAAGAAGTTGGTTGAAAACCAGAAATGGCAGCCTCTTCTGATAAAAAAAAAAAAAAATGAAATGAAAAAAAAAATGAGAAGAAAAAAAATGAATAATTCAATAGTGAAAACCTTCTCGGAGGCGCTGCTGAGTTGGCTTGCATGAAAACCGGTTTTCCGGCATGCATTGCCTTGTTGATCCACCCATCATTGTTCTACCATTGTACAAATCTCACCTACTGCACCTATGTTGTTCTTATTTCAGAAAACTATCATCATCAGAAGCAGCTTGTAAGGTGGATGATAAATTTTCAGGACAGTAAGGTATGTGTTTCTTGCATTTAGTCATGGTAAGCATTTAGCATTTAGTATATGATAATCAATATTTGGCATAAACTGTTCATACAATGTTGGCAAGTTAAAAAAATGGAACATGTTAAAAATGTCAAGAAACACCCCCCTTCTGCCCTTAGTTGCATGGGAAATTCAAAATTGTGAAAAACCTGATTTTGGGACAAATATGACAGCCATTTTATCTTTATTAGTAGGGCAGATTTCAGAATAAAATGTCCCACCAATACATCATAAATCTGAGAAGGACGAAATGCACTTGAAAATTCTGTTTTACTACTACTGCAATAAAACAGTAACAGACAAAAAAAAATAGCATGGAAAAAAACAATAAAAGGAAGAAAAGAAAAAAAAAGGAAAAAAAAAAAAAAAGAAAAAAAAAAAGAAAAAAAAATTGCAGGAACTACAATGCTTGGTGTAGTGCACTAAGAAGAACTTTATCGGGTAGTAGGTGGCAAAATTATGTTGTTCATCTTACTAGGGCCTACTAGGATGCATGAGGGCATGCATCAGTTCAAGCTGGGGGGAATGATGAGGCCTAGAAATGCCTCATTATTACACTATTGTTGACATATAAAAACTGCCATAATATTAAATATGACAAAGTTAAAGTGCCAAATAGTGATTAGAATATGTTATTTGTTACATGTTTGCATGATTTCATGTTTGGAACATTATACCTCTGTTTTGACTGTTTTCAACATTTTATGTACTGTTTCAGTTGATTAGGTAGTAAATAAAATATGTATTGCAATTACATTCTGATGGCATGAATAGATTCCTCTCATCAAGAACTACAACTTTGCTTTTTGAAGCAAGTCAATCCGAGCTATAAATAAAAAGTTATGAAGGTTACATCGTTCCTGCGCTCATTGTTCATTCCTGCGCTCATTGTTCATGCCTTAGTCTTTTCTGGAGTTGTTAACAGGTGCAAATCTGCGTTAAAGGGCACATTGGCGGATCTACTGGGAATGATCCAGAGTGAGTTAAGGTACCAAATTCATACCAATGGTACTTCATAATATAGAGAAAACATAGCCAAAATTTGAGGGCATATGGATAAGTAACCTGGAAGTTATGGGGCCCTGCAAAATGGCAGTTTCACACTTTTTGACTGCTGGAAATGCTGGTAAAAATCTGTGTTAAATGCCAACTTGACAGACGATGCAGGGAGTAATTTATGAGGAACTAAGAGTTGAAAATTTAACCCAATGTTGTTCATATAACCAAGAACATGTGGACATAATTTGGTAAAAAATGGAGTTACGATGAACAAGTTATGATCACTCCAAAAAGGCATCTGGGCATGTTTTGGCAGCTGGAAACAGTAGGTCACAGTCCATACAAATTCCAGCCACCTGTCACTTTGAAGGAAGGCATGGAATTTGTCAAATAAAGAAGAGGTAAATGCTTGGAAATAGTTGAGGGAGAATAGGCATGACTATTTCTCCACCTGACAACACTTCCACGTGATGCAAATGGAAGCAACAAGTCAAAAGGCTAAAATGCAGGAAATCTGGCGCAGGAACAAGGAATAGCGCAGGAACAACAGAAAGTGGTCAAAAGCGACAAATCAGTGGAGGAAATAATTTGCAGTTGACCAGGAAGTTGTCCCAACTCATCTTAACTGATTTCCTCAACAAATGCAGCTCAATAAGGTTGACTGGATAAAGTTTTGACAAAGCCAATTGCTGCATTTTAGGAAGTAGTTGTGCAAACAGTTGTAAATCCCTGCAAATCAGCAACCAAGCATATCAATACTGCATTATAAATAATAAAGCTCCCAGCACGGTTGAGCATATAGTGATATAGGCATTTAGGCATATAGGAGAGGAATAGGCAATAGAGTGCAATCATTTCTGTAGCAGAACAGTAATCTGCAGGTTTTTCCTGCATTACTGTAATGCATTTCCAGATTTAATAACAAGTGCAATTTTTCCAATTATCAATTAGCATGATTGAGTTTATGGTTGACATTTAAGTTTCCTTAGCATAAATTCTACACCTTCATCTGGTTCTGGAAGCAAGGGCCACTTGCAGGACCAGAAGAAGGCAACTTTTGACAGAATATCTTGTTGATTTTCTGCTGCAACAGATTAGCAGAATTTTGTCAGTCTTTTCATTTCTTTAGCAGCTTTAAATTCAGATTTCAGCATTTGACATTATTTCTCATATTTCCATGCAATTTTAGTATTTCTGTTTCAGCTTTGCAGCAACTTCAGGTTTCCTGACATTTGCCAAGATTTGCAGCAATTTCCAGTTTTCGTAATTTATTGCAATTTCCAGATTTATGACATTTCCAGTTTGCAAATAGGTGTTAATTTGATTTTATGGATTTATAACATGCTCAGAGAAATTGTAGTTAGTTTATCCTTCAGCAAATGTGTGTGGTTTTCTGTAATTTGCTTTCTGTCAATTCTACAGCAACATTTCATTTCCTGCTCTTTCAAATTCTGCAATTTCCATTTATCGTAGTTTTAGTGTAGTTTTATCTTCTGCAATTTGATTTTCAATACTAGGAGTTAGAGAACACACAAAACCCCCAAAAACATTAACTGATCCATCAATAAAGCCTATTTTTTGAATGAACTAATCTTTAACCTGTTGGAGCCTTCTTTCGTATATAGCCTTGGACACCGCCCTGGATTGACACACATAATGATTAAATGATGAATGAACAACGACACTCATCATTTTTGGTGCCGTTGCCGGGGATAGGTGTTGTTAGAAGGGGAAAGCAGTCCAATAATTGTTAGTGTGCTAAGTTGTGAACTTTAGAGTGAAATTTGAATGTAATAACTGGCATAATTAATAGTTGTTGGTAAATTCCATTTCAGTTCATTTAGAGAACAAGCAAGTATGAATAGGTTAAAGGATGTGAAAGCACGATGTCAAAGTATGCAAAATCCTTTGCCTACCACAGGAAGAAAAATTTCACAAGAGGTTGAAAGTATGTCAAAGTTGTCCAAATTTATGATTCCCAAAACTGTTGGAACTTTCAAAGAATTACAATCATCTATGTCCAGAACTCGTAGCATCCTTTGAGAAATCATCACAAGGAGGAACAATCAATAGTTCAACACCTTTTTTCTTGACAAATCCATACAATCAGGACAGTTTAATAGGATATCTAATTGTGATTGGGAACCTATAAGGGTAGGCTCACAAGAGAATCTAGGGAGAGCCAGTAATGTGCTCCAACCTAGTGCAACTAGTACACCTGCAAAAACTTTTCAAAATCCCATCCAATTAGATCCTAATCAAAATGCTCCCATGAAGGTCATTTCACCTTCAATGTTACCGACTTTTAAGGGAGTTACATCTGAAGACCCTGATTTGTTTTTGTTTGAGTTTAAAATTGTGTGTCAAGCTCATGATTACACTAACGACAATCAAAAGCTCAAATTGTTTCCTTCCACTCTTAAAGAGTCGGCTCTACGATGGTTTATCACCTTAGAACCTGATTCAATTAGAACCTGGAATGAGATGGAAAATATATTTTTGGAGAGATACCAAGAATATTGTCAAGTCAAGAATCAAAACAATGAATTGCTTGAAATGAAACAAAAGAAAAATGAAATCTTAGAAGATTATGTAGACAGATTTTCTTTTGTTCATAAGAGATGTGGTAGTGTTGAACCTGAAATGTGCAAAATTATATTCTTAAGGGGACTACAAGATGAATTTCGGGATGCATTGGATATTTTAGGAAGAGGCGATGCAAATGCACTTGAAATCCAGGAAATCATTAAACTTTGCAAAAATTATTCTCATTCAAGGCATAGAAAACATAGAATTGGTAATGATAAACATGATTTGAAAGAATGCATGAAAGAGTTTGCTAAAGCCGATATTGTTGTACATCTTGATAAAACAGTAGATAAAAAGAGTAAATCTACCGAACCTTCGCTTATCTATTGTTCAAGATGTGAGCAACAACACTCGTTCATGACTCGTCCTTTGAACAAAACATTTATACCATCTATATGTAGCATTTGTCAAAAAGGACATTCCACAAATCAATGTAGTTTATTGCCGAACTCAAAAGTGTCTTTGAAAAACAATCTCAACCTATGAAAAAACTCAATTTTGTAGGACAAGGACAAGGAGATAATTTTCTTAAGTTTCCATATCAGAATGCTTATCAATTTCCTATACATTGGGGAAATAATCCTTGGTATATGCCATGGTATGCTTCAGGTCCACTTCAACAATGTTGGAGTCAACCACCATGGGCATATTCCCAAGAGTGGTATCAACATGGATGGATGAAACAACAATGGAATCAACCACATCCACCATGGTTGCAACCAAAACTGCAAGGATATCAATGGGGACAACAAAAAAAATTGCACAAAGGGCAACAACATTATCAAACACATAAATCAAATTTATTGCCCACTCATACCCATAGTTTCTCTCATGGAAAACAACAACAAAATGAAAAACAACCTCTATTTTCAGCTCAACCTCGTGGTCAGTCCAAACAATGTTAAATAGGTAACCCCTGTCTCTATGGCTAAATCAGAAAATACAACCATAATAAATGCTGGTGACTATCATAAAAATCAGTTGTGTTTAGGAAAACCACTTCTTGAACATATTCCACTTACCAATGTAGAAATAGGAGCTAAAATGAATGCACATAAAAACAAATCTGCACTGAAACAAGAAGAAGAAAAAGAAAATCTCCCACAAAAAGAATCATATCTTGAACAGTTTGAAATATCAAAACCAACATCTTTGAAATCAGATTTGATAAGGGAATTAAAACATTTAAATGTTATAGTCCCTTTACTTCAAGCTATTAAAGATGTGCCAATCATTAATACAATTGTTCAAGAAATATGTTTTAACAAACCAAGAAAAAAGAAGAAAATATATCCTAAAAACATACAAGTCGGTGGTAAAAGAGTAAAATTGCTTGCAGGAAACCTTAGTCCACCTAAGTATGATTGTCTAGGATGCCCATGGTTTCGTGAAACATATAAGGAAAATGAAATGGACATTTCAATTTTGGCCTCCATCATTGTAAAGGATAATGTAGAAAAGATGGATTCATCCAAACTGTCTGTTTTTGATGAAAATGTTCATAATTCAGATTTTAAAGATGAACCAATCACTGTTCAACAATTATTATGGAATGATGAAAAACAAAATTCTAAAAATTTGTCATCTATTCCAATACAAAACAATTTTCTTCACTTATCACATGGATGTCATCATTTTTTCTCATCTTTTCCTTTCCATTTATCAAAGTTAATTCTTTTAAGAATTGTTTTTGGTAAACATACACAGATTTTCCATTCTTTTCCACCATATCATTGTTCTCTTAATTCATTAATGCATCATTCTCCAAGAGCCAATTCAAAACATCTTGGTACAAAACAAACTGAAATGCAGCCAAAACAACCTTTGAACAACAATAGTTGGTTGACTAAAAACCAAGAAGTAAATTTGTTTGATGTATTGATCCAACATCCTAATGCTCTACTAACACTTTATGCATATTTAGCAGCTTGGCATTGAGTTGTTGCAGGTACAAAAAAAATAGATTTCACAGTTGAATGCATTTAATGAACTTTGGTTGGAAGCACTTCACCAAATAGAGTTCATTCAACAAAAATGGAAAATGTGGCATGATGATCACATTAAGAGCAACAAGGATGAACCAGAAGAGTTTGAGAATGGAGTTGTTCAACTTTCTTCACTTGATGATTCAAGAAGGACATTAGTGGTGAATGGACATCTTTTACAGCTTGTACCACAAACCACTCACAAAGAAGGAATTTCCTCAATATTTCACACAGTCACATTTGCATATGATAGAAGAGGATTCCTCTTCTGACAAGGTTTCCAAATGATCATATTTTTTTAGCCTTGAAAAAAAAAAAAAGGAAAAAAAAAAAAAGAAGGAAAAAAATTTGAAAAAAAAACAGAAGTTGGTTGAAAACCAGAAATGGCAGCCTCTTCTGATAAAAAAAAAAATGAAATAAAAAAAAAAAGAAGAAAAAAAAATGAATAATTCAATAGTGAAAACCTTCTCGGAGGCGCTGTTGAGTTGGCTTGCATGAAAACCGGTTTTTCGGCATGCATTGCCTTGTTGATCCACCCATCATTGTTCTACCATTGTACAAATCTCACCTACTGCACCTATGTTGTTCTTATTTTAGAAAACTATCATCATCAGAAGTAGCTTGTAAGGTGGATGATAAATTTTCAGGACAGTAAGGTATGTGTTTCTTGCATTTAGTCATGGTAAGCATTTAACATTTAGTATATGATAATCAATATTTGGCATAAATTGTTCATACAATATTGGCAAGTTAAAAAAAATGGAACATGTTCAAAATGTCAAGAAACACCCCCCTTCTGCCCTTAGTTGCATGGGAAATTCAAAATTGTGAAAAACCTGATTTTGGGACAGATATGACAGCCATTTTATCTTTATTAGTAGGGCAGATTTTAGAATAAAATGTCCCACCAATACCTCATAAATCTGAGAAGGACGAAATGCACCTGAAAATTCTGTTTTACTACTACTGCAATAAAACAGCAACAGAAAAAAAAAAAAAAAATTGGTGTAGAAAAATAGGGCACATTAGATATTAAGTTTCTTAAAGTTCTACCACAAGTACAAAGGAAGAAAAGAAAAAAAAGAAAAAAAAAGAGAAAAAAAAGAAAAAAAAAAATTGCAGGAACTACAATGCTTGGTGTAGTGCAGTAAGAAGAACTTTCTCGGGTAGTAGGTGGAAAAATTATGTTGTTCATATTACTAGGGCCTACTAGGATGCATGAGGGCATGCATCAGTTCAAGTTGGGGGGAATGATGAGGCCTAGAAATGCCTCATTATTACACTATTGTTGACATATAAAAACCGCCATAATATTAAATATGACAAAGTTAAAGTGCCAAATAGTGATTAGAATATGTTATTTGTTACATGTTTGCATGATTTCATGTTTGGAACATTATACCTCTATTTTGATTGTTTTCAACATTTTATGTACTATTTCGATTGATTAGGTAGTAAATAAAATATGTATTGCAATTACATTCTGATGGCATGAATAGATTCCTCTCATCAAGAACTACAACTTTGCTTTTTGAAGCAAGTCAATCCGAGCTATAAATAAAAATTTATGAAGGTTACATCGTTCTTGCGCTCATTGTTCATTCCTGCGCTCATTGTTCATGCCTTAGTCTTTTCTGGAGCTGTTAACAGGTGCAAATCTGCATTAAAGGGCACATTGGCGGATCTACTGGGAATGATCCAGAGTGAGTTAAGGTACCAAATTCATACCAATGGTACTTCATAATATAGAGCAAACATATCCAAAATTTGAGGGCATATGGATAAGTAACCTGGAAGTTATGGGGCCTGCAAAATGGTAGTTTCACACTTTTTGACTGCTGGAAATGCTGGTAAAAATCTGTGTTAAATGCCAACTTGACAGCGATGCAGGGAGTAATTTATGAGGAACTAAGAGTTGAAAATTTAACCCAATGTTTTTCATATAACCAAGAACATGTGGACATAATTTGGTAAAAAATGGAGTTACGATGAACAAGTTATGATCACTCCAAAAAGGCATCTGGGCATGTTTTGGCAACTGGAAACAAAGAAGTCACAGTCCATACAAATTCCAGCCACCTGTCACTTTGAAGGAAGGCATGGAATTTGTCAAATAAAGAAGAGGTAAATGCTTGGAAATAGTTGAGGGAGAATAGGCATGACTATTTCTCCACCTAACAACACTTCCACGTGATGCAAATGGAAGCAACAAGTCAAAAGGCTAAAATGCAAGAAATCTGGCGCAGGAACAAGGAATAGCGCAGGAACAACAGAAAGTGGTCAAAAGCGACAAATCAGTGGAGGAAATAATTTGCAGTTGACCAGGAAGTTGTCCCAACTCATCTTAACTGATTTCCTCAACAAATGCAGCTCAATAAGGTTGACTGGATAAAGTTTTGACAAAGCCAATTGCTGCATTCCAGGAAGTAGTTGTGCAAACAGTTGTAAATCCCTGCAAATCAGTAACCAAGCATATCAGCATTATATTATAAATAAGAGAGCTCCTAGCATGGTTGAGAAGATATATTTAGATATAGATAGATAGGCAATAGAATACTGAATTGAGCATAGAGTGAAGTTTCTTTGTAGCAGAACAGTAATTTGTAGGTTTTTCCTGCATTACTGTAATGCATTTTCAGATTAAATAAAAAGGTGCAGTTTTTAGTTATCAATTGGCATGTTGAGTTTATGGTTAGCATTTAGGTTTTCTTAGCATAAATTTTCACCTTCATCTGGTTCTGGAAGCAAGGGCCACTTGCAGGACCAGAGGAAGGCAACTTCTGACAGAATATCTTGCTGATTTCCTGCTGCAACAAATTAACAGAATTCTGCTAGTTTTCATTTCTTTAGCAGCTTTAAATTCAGATTTCAGCATTTGACAGTATTTTCCATATTTCCATGCAATTTCAATATTTTTGTTTCAGCTTTGCAACAATTTTAGTTTTCCTGTCATTTTCTAGATTTGCAACAATTTCCAGTTTTCTGTAATTTACTACAATTTCCAGATTTGTGACATTTCTAGTTTGCAATAGATGTTAATTTGATTTTATGGATTTATAACATGCTCAGAGAAATTGTAGTTAGTTTATCCTTCAGCAAATGTGTGTGGTTTTCTGTAATTTGCTTTCTGTCAATTCTGCAGCAACATTTCATTTCCTGCTCTTTCAAATTTTGCAATTTCCATTTACTGTAGTTTTAGTGTATTTTTATCTTCTGCAATTTGATTTTCAATACTAGGAGTTAGAGAACACACAAAACCCCCAAAAACATTAACTGATCCATCAATAAAGCCTGTTTTTTGAATGAACTAATCTTTAACCTGTTGGAGCCTTCTTTCGTATATAGCCTTGGACACCGCCCTGGATTGACACACATAATGATTAAATGATGAATGAACAATGACACTCATCATCTATCCTTAATATTTCACAAAAGCTTACTCAACTCTATCCTTAAGTCCCCTCTAGGACTTACTGAAATCTGCCCACTAGCTTTCATAAAAACTTATTCAAATCAATTGTAAAATTGCATACAAAACTCAACTAAATATCTTTCATAAAATATCTTCAAGACCACAAACAAGTTTCACTCATAATCTTGTTTAGCCACAGAAATATATAGAGAATTATTAGAGACTCAGTATGTTTGACACTCACAAATCACTCTATAACTTTCAAATTCACTTTTAAATCAATTTAGAAATAAATAATAATTTGTTTCACAAATCTTGAACCATCACTCCAATGCTCTCAATAAATAATGCTCAATTAACTTCTCTCAACCATCCACTCAATGAAACACAACTTTCATACAAATCCTGATCAAGTGTTTCACTATACTTCCAACAACTTGCACTATGGAATTCAAACCTTGACTCAAAATGATTCTAGTTTTCACATAATAATGATACTTATATTATTTCAAAAACCCTGGCTCAAGATAGTTTTCAATCTCATATAACAATGATACACATGATATTTCACAAACCCTAGTTCAAAATAGTTCTCAATATCACATAATAATGATACTCATGATATTTCACAAACCCTAGTTCAAGATAGTTCTCAACTTCACATAACAATGATACTCATGATCTTTCAACAAACACAAATCATGCACATGAAAACTCACTCAATATTTCCAACAATACTCAACAATCCTTTTCACTCCAACTTTGTATTTCACAACATTCAATCCAACAATATTTCACTCACAAGGAAGATATGCCCATATATTTTGTTTTTATGGAGATATGTCTTCATAACTTATCTCAATCATAATCAACTCCTCTTTACCAATTTCAAGGCTAGATAGAAATAATCTTACTCAAAACCTTCACTCAATTATTCCCCCAAAACATATTTTACCATACAAAAAAATTAAGTCCCAAGTACACCTTATAATATCCAAACTTAAAAAATAATTAGTAAAGATTCAAATAACTTTATTTTAACAATAATTTCCTTTTTGCACCTTATTTTCCCTCTCAAAACAATTATCACAATGTAGCTTTATTTCAAAATAAAAAAATATAATTTTACTTGCATACCTTATCACTCCTACTTTATAAATTCTAATCATCAAAATTAAAATAAAATATTTTAATTTTATTATACCTTATATATCCCTCAACAAACTCATAAACCACCTTTTAAATTCCACACTACCCTTTAATGCAATTTCTAAATTATCAAAATATTTAGTAATTTAAAATATGAGAAGCATACCTTTATTTTATTCTACCCAACAAAATGACTTAAGTGAAATTCGAACACATAATATCACCTTTCGTATACCCTAGCACAATGCACGTCCACCAACTAGGCTACGTGCTCTCACAAAATTAAAAAGGTGCATGACTTCATTTTATGCCTTGTCTCTTCTCCACTTAGCGCAAACAAAAATGCTTTTCCCTATATAAAATATGATCACGTGAATTGAACCCATATTTTTGTGCTCACACACACCTTAACGCAGCCCTTGGTTGCCACCTATGCTACCAAGCGCTTGAGACCTTCTTGGCGATCCTTTTCGTATTATCAACACGTCTATCCACTAATATTAAATACATGTGAATTATCCTTTCTTTGTAATGCACAAATTACTTAGGGCTTTGGGTACACAAATTGCATGGATAATTTTTACTTGAAAACTTTACCTATTTTATACCATATGCCATGTCATCCAACATGTCGGCAATTTAGGAAATTCAATTTTTAATTCGAATTTCAAAATTAAACTTTTGGCACCTTTATTATTTATTTAAATTTAAATTGTAACCTATGGTTAAAATATTTAAGTTTAAATTGTAACCTTTTGGAAAAACCATTTGATGACATTAATGATGATAAATTTAGGACATCAATCTCTTGACATCAATGACAACAAAACTTGCTCATAAATTTTAAATTGTTTTATTATTTTCTTTTAGCTTAACTTTTTATAGCAGGTGCCTTCAAAGGACATCTTTGGATTAAAGGCATAATCCTTAATATTCTAAATGACCAATCTCTTGGAATTATTCGCCTTTGTGGTTGAAGAGTAAGAATTAATTTTCTACTTTCTTTACCATCTCCTAATTAAATTTGAAATTTTTATAAGCATCTGCATCTGCCAAGGAATTCATTGATAATTTTCATTCTCTAGGTTATTAAAAGTTAGAAAAACTAGCAGGCAAAGGATCTTCCCTTTCATATATTTTTCCAAATGACATAGAAAATTGGTTTCTATCACTTTATGGAAATTTAATAGGCACTAAAGTATTTCAAAATTGAACCAAAAAGTTTATTGAAATAGTAAATTCAAAACTTTGTGGTTTCAATGGCAATCCCTTTCTTTGAAATTAGGGTAAAATATGACATAATGTACTCCATTGGCAAGAGTACATATTTTTTGCCTTATAAGTTATTAGTCCAAGGCAATGAATCTATTGTCAATCAATCCAACATATGTACTTGCTGGTAACCCTTTTCTAAACAGAGGATTAATAACTAACTGAATTACCCCAAAATAAATATAACTAAATATTTATTTTTCAAGATATTTCAGGGTTGCAAATTTCTATTGGGTGAAAATATTTACTTTTCTACAGGATTTATTTTGAGTAAGTTTTACATTGCTTTCAGGTTATCTAAATACTTGCTTTATTTTTGGCCTATAGATACTATAATTCAAATATATTAGCACAACATTCTTCTCATTTTTGGAAATAATACTTTTTCTTTATTTGTCATATATGTTTCTCATCCAATTTAGGAATCAACAAAGATAGATCATACCTTCCAAATTTTGCTTTATATTTGGGAATATCATTTATGTCACATGCATAATTAACTAATGTTTCATTAGTAGACTGGAAGGACTCAAGAGATTCGCAATGCATCAAAACCCGGGCCCTCACGGCTTTCTCCCCACTTGAATATAACGTGTATAAATCCCTCTATCTCGTAATATCTATTTCGTAATAAATATCTGTCGTGATAAATATCTTATAGGGTGATAAATATCTCGTGATAAATATCTCCCCGAAAATATCTCTTTCTATTGGTCTATCCGTCTTTCCGGCCCCACTTTTCTAAGGATCCCTCGATCAATTTGATATAAGGATCGTCTCGAATGGGTTTATTATCGTCTTGAATGGGTTTATTATCGTATTGAATGGGTTTATTGAAATCACAAGAGATTCCATCGCTTACTATTTTCTTCACTTCTTGTTGAGTTATTACAAATATCTCAAAATGATATAGACCATTGTAGATATTAAAATAAATATAAAACTAACATGTACCACAATTATCAGTAGCTCAAGCATGAAATGTAGAGATCAACAAGGCTTTGATACTAAAGGGATATGTGAATCACTCTCATAATTTAAGGTGACACATGTAAGAACCCTAAATGGATCCTAATGAGGGATGAGTTCTAATTAAAAGCTTCATTAGGGTTAGCTCATGCAATCTAAATAAATTATTCCCAGGTTTCACTTGTAACTGGATGATAGCTTCTTCTTCGAGTTAGCTAACACAACCTAGGATTGGTAGTCCTTGGAGCGCACTACCAACACATAAATATTAACAAAAACTACCTCACTCAAAGATAGGGAGCTTGTAACTCAATCTTAGAGTATCCACACATGATGCACAAACTTAAATTTCTTGATGAAAAGATTGGGTATCAAATCCCATATTTATATTTATGAGATACGTTGAGAAGCTTTTGGATTAGTTTATAAAATAAGATGGAATCCAAAATATGGATAAATAATAACTCTAAAATATAATATTGAGGTAGGTGGCAATGAGGTATTAGTAGTTTACCTATGTTCCAGTGTCTATAATTACCTCTTATTACATCATATGTTACATCATACACTAATTTTAATGTAAATATGTTGTTTACATGCACTAGTTGGAGGCCATTGACAATCTAGAAATTTGAAAATCATACATTCCACCACAACATCAATATCAGTATCCATGTATTGAGCATAAAAAATAATATTATGACCTTCGGATGACCTTAGAACATCTAGAGGTAAATCTAGAATAATTTCAACTAGTTGCTTGTCAATGTACATGTATGCATATAGTACCTTCGTGAAGTTGATACATATAACATGAGTGTCTAATGCATCATGCCATACATTATTCAAAATAAATGTATTGAAAATTTCTAAAAATTAGTGATATGGATATTGAGGTTTTCAAAGGATAATAACATAATTGAGCTTTCCATGATTGATGGTATATTGCACCATTGTTGTAGTGGCATTGCTCCAATTGGCATAATTCACCAACACATTTATGCATCATATAGAATTACATACAAAATCTATATAAGATAATAATTAAGATTAACCTGTAAAGAAGAGTGAAAATAGTGTTTGATATTTTTACAAAATTCACGACAATATATTGAACTACTAAGATGCCATCTTTGCCATTCGTAATTATATCACCCAAACATGTGTGTATGTGCCAATTCTTGGATTAATGCACCTAAAGAGAATTTTATTTTCTTGGACTATATTCAACTATAAATTGATATCGAGACATAATTGTTTGCCACCAAGCATATCTACCTCTAAATATCTACACACAAATTCTCTTACCCATGAACCATTTAAAATTTTGACTATCTATGCAAACTGTAAATTTTTTAGGAAGCAATATGGTTTTGTACTTTTCAATACATTTTACAATTTCTAAAATCTCTTTTTTCAACTGGCCAATAATTTAACTCATTCTTTTTAAATTGGCCTAATTTATAACCTCTAATATTTTCTTCTTTACCTATTTTCACCAATGAAATACCAGTCCAAAATTCTTTGGATGTATCTATTTGGATAACATATGGTCCTATAAATGCAAGTTCTAGTGGAGGAAGATCTTGGCAATAGATCTTTATTTCTCTCATAGATTCGAAGATATTTTTAGCCAATTTGAATGGTTCAATATTCATGTTTTCTTTGATTGGTTTTGTTATTTGGGCCAATATGGGAATATAGTCATGCAAATAATTGGCACATCCAAAAAATATTTGGCATTGCTCTTTACTTTCTAATTTATTAGGAAATTTAAGTATCTTTTCCTAAACATTAGGCTACATTACTGTCTTACCATATTTGAGAATTACTCCCCAAAATTCTACTTCTACAACAATAATATGGAACTTCTTTTTAGATTTTGACAACTTCATTCCATGTTCAAACAATATTTGCTTGAATTGCTTCAAATGTTGTTGATGTTTTGGAAAGGTCTGGCTATAGACATGAAAATCATCAATATAGTTGGTAATAAAATATTGGTATATTTGAAATATTTTATCCATTCTCATATGGAATTGATATGGTACATATTTTAATCCAAATGGTATTACTAGCCATTCAAACAATCTAAGATATGTAGAAAATGTTACTTTGTGAATATTCTTAGGATGAAATTTGATTTTATGGTAGCCATAAATCGAATGAAATTTGGAATGAAATTTCGAGAATATTTTAACTTGACCTACTCTTTGGATTAACCATTGTTTATTTGGATAATATCACTAAATATTTTGAGTGATTATATTTAAAGAAATATAATTAATAACCATCCTTAATTTTATCCTCTTTTATTTTGAATTCTTCATGAAATTAAAAATAGAACATGACTAACTAGATTCTAATGGCCTAATTAATCCCTTGTGCAGTAATTTAGTCACTTATTTTTTGGCTTTCATATCATCCTATTTATTTAACAAAGTCTTTTGCTAGTTACTAGAAGATCATTAATTGTAGAAATTTTGGCAATAGGATAATCCTAACTCCATATCTCTAAAGGATATTCTACATAACATTCCAACATTTCTTAGAAGATATCATGTAATGCATTTGGATTTATGTCTAGTTGACAAGCTGAATATTATTGAATAATTTTTTGTTACATATTTCTCTTTTGTAACTTAGCTTCATGTAGAACAATTTTTCCAATGGAAGGATTACTCCACTGAGCATTTAATTTTTGTGCGTAGAAGATCATATAAATTCTAGGAATTATATTTTTTTATCCATCAATATTTAGGACTAAGCAGTGCTAAGCTATAATATACAAACCAAATTTATATAAGAATGGAATTCCTAGACCTATATCATAACCAACATCATTTATTTAAACAAAATGTGTGTGCAAAATTTCATTACTAGACACACTAAAAGGCAATGCTAATTTCTTACTATTTTTTTTTTATAATTTTTGTTCAACATGATCTTTTACATTTGGTGCCTTCAAAGGACTCCTTTGGATTAAAGGTATATCCCTTGAAATTATAAATAACTAAGCTCTAGGAATTAAAGGTCTTTGTGATGGAGGAGTAATAATAAATATTCCACTTTCTTTACCATCTCCATATTGAATTTGATTTTTTTCTAAGCATCTACATCGATAAGAAATTCATTGATAATTCCCATTCTCTAGGTAATTTAAAATCAACAAAACTAACAAGTAAGGGAACTACCCTTTAAAATGTGTATCCAATTGACACAAAAATTTGGCTTCTATAACTTAATTGAAACTAAATAGGCACTCAAGGATTGCAAACATGACATTAAAACTTTACTGAAATAGACAATCCAAAACTTTCTAGTTATAATGTCAATATTTTTGTTTGAACTAACAATTTCCAAATATTTTTATAATATCCTTTTTCCAAAGGATAAGGGAAATCAAGGTAAAATGTGACATATTGTACTCCATTGGCAAGAGTACAAATTGTTTACCATATAATTGCTTGGTCCAAGGTAGTGACTTTGTCGTCAATCAATACAACATATGTACTTCCTAGCAACCCTTTTCTAAATAGAGAAGTAATGACTATCTGAACTACCGCAAAATAAATATAATTAAATACTTCTTTTGAAGATATTTCAAGGCTAAAATTTCCTATAGGGTGAAACATTTACTTTCCTACATGCCTTATTTTGAACGAATTTTACATTACTTTTAGAATTTCTAAAGACTTACTTTATTTTTGGCCTATAGATACTTGAAGGCAAATGTCTTAACATTCTTCATTTTTCTGCAACAATTTTTTTTGTTTATCTATCTATTATATTTATTTATCCTTCAATTTAGGAATCAAAAAAGACAAATCGTACCTTCCAACTTATGCTTTATCTTTAGGAATATCATTTATGTCACATGCATAATTAACTAATATTTCATAAAAAAATAGGAAATATTTAATATATTCCATAACTTATTGTTTTTCTTTGCTCCATGTTGAGTTATTACAACGACCTCAAAATTATTTATCCTATTGCAAACAATAGACTAACTCCAATATTAGTACCCTATACCACAACAATAAGAATATCAAGCATAAAATATAGAGAGTAAGAAGGCTCTAATATCAAAGGGGTCCAGAAGTCACTCTCAAAGTTTAAGGAGACATAGATAAGAACCCTAAATGGTTCAAACAACTTGAGGTATGAGCTCTAACTATAATTTTCCTTTGTGTTAGCTCACATAGCCTAGATTGGTTGTCCCCAAATTTTACTTGTATATTGGATGATAGATTCTTTTCTAAGTTAGCTAAAACATCCTAGGATAGGTTGTCCTTGAAGTGTACTACTGACACATAAATTTTAACAAAAAATACCTCACTCAGATATAGAGAGATTTTATAATTAGCCCCAAAGTATCCACATAGGATGCACAAACTTAAACTTCTTGATGACAAGAATGGGTATCAAATCCCATATTTATATTTACAGATGTGGTGAGAAGATTTTAGATTATTTTAGAAGATAATATGTGAAAGCACGAGATTCCGGTCAAAGGAAACACCAAGTGCAATTGCATTCAAAGTTAAGCACGCCTAAGTCCTAGAAATATGAATTACATGAAACGGAAAAGAGACATGTTGTAAGAGACGCAATCAGATAAAGAAAAACAGCCCTTTCATTAATTTCTTTCGATCTCTCGTTACAATAATGCCTCCTCCCTTTTCGGGGGCTAGGAGTGCAAATAGGGTTTGATTACAATCGCTGAATGGTTCCTCCTTCCGCGTGCCCACGATTGCACCGGGCGGGCTAAGATGATGCCGCCGCCGATGTTGATGGGTTCTTCGCCTCTGCTTGCTTCTCCTGCGAACAAAGAAATGATCAAGACGTTAGTAGCACTTGCTGCAAATGAAAAGCATTCTCTCTCTAAAACTAACAAAATATGCATACGAATATTTGCCTGAAACAATGAAAACAGTGAATCCAAATTGCTTCAAAACCTGACAGAAAGTAAGAAAAGTTACCAGAAGGCCACTGCCACTGAGGCAGCTGGCCAATCCACCTTAAACTGGAATTCGTCCCTGGGCAGGACGAATTTCGACTGTAATTCGTCCCTGGGTGGGACGAATTCTTCTGAATAGGAGAAATCGACCTGCTGTTGCTCCAATGTCGGATCCCGGGACCTGCAAAACTCCTGCAAACAGGGGGGTTAGGTAATTGGGGCCATTTTGGGACGACCCAGATGGTCGGATTTTCCCAATTTGGCCTCCTCCCTCGGGAATTTGGCCTTGACACCTGCAAGTTAGCGAAACGACAAAGCAATACAAAACACCCTAAACTCTGACCAAAAGCTACAAAATTGCAATTATGGACTAATCAGACCTAGTAACACAGAATGCAATCTAAAAAATAATCTAAAGTGCTCAAAAACTAAAATTAGAACTTGGGGGTGCGGGGGTGCCCAAGTGGGCCTCCCACCGTTGGCCCTCGATTTTGGAGCCAATCCACCAAGGATGGGCCCAAAACCTTTTAGGATTGGGGGGTCGGCGAATTGGTAGGTTCGGATGTCCATGCGTCGGATTTGAGTAAGGTTCGAGCTTCCAAAGGCCACCCAACAACCTCCCTTGCAAAAGAGATTGATGGATGTAGGAAGGTGAACAAAGGGGGATGCAAGTGAGTCTTCGATTCGGCAACACTTCGTTGCTTGAACACTCCTTCCACCTGCATGTTTTGGGTGAGAAAAGTCCCACCTTTTATAGACCCAAGGGGTCTCTTTTGGGAGGGAAGCACAAAAGCCAAGTGTTGGCCATGGGCGCCATGTGGCGATCTTGTCTTCCCATGAGGGAGGGGAGTCCTTCATTGACTTGAACTTTGATAAATGCTTCTTGTAACAGTCCTCTAACGGCCCCTCTCTCCACTTACACATGCGTGCAAGGTAGGAGCCCTTAACTGACTGTTCTGGGCTGCCACTTGGCACCATTTGCCTTTTTGCCCGTTAAGCTTAGAATTCGTCCCAGGGTGGGACGGATTCTATTTTGAATTCGTCCCTGGGTGAGACGAATACTGGGCAAAGTGTCCAAGTGTGCCAAATTGCTCCTTGACCTCACAAAATTGCTATGAAAGTGGTTAAGACCACTGTTTAACCTCTGAGGGCTGCCCTGGGGGCTGTGTTTGTCAAAGCGATCAGTGTTTGCAGTCACATAATCGGATTGGTGCTGTTTTGGTGTCTACAGATGCCCCTTTTTGGGAAGCGCTGCGGGTGACGCAGTGCTTAGCAAAAATAGATAACCAAAGCACTAATGATTAGGGTTTCTTGGTAACCTAACCAACTTTTGATGCCCCAAGTATGGAAAGGGCATGCATTCTTGAATCCTTGCTTCTGACGAGCTAAGGAATTTGATTTCAAGTATTAACCTGTTTTGGTGAGGTGTGACTTGAACTTGGACATTGATCAGTCATGAACAAGTGAAGGGCATTTTTATCCTCAGGGGGAACCTTGTGTTCATGATTCACGAAATGCCAAGTGTTTGATTGATTTGATTGTTGCTTGTTTATTGCCCCAAGCAGGAGCGTGATTGTCTTTGTCAATGATTCTTTGAATGCATGTCGTTTTCCTTAATTGGGTGTGTGATTGTTGATTGGTGACTAAGTGTGACTACCCCCTCAAGCGACGAATCGATGAGGGAATGACCTTCGTGAGAGAAGCGACGAGTCGCTTGACCCAAGATGACTTGTGCAAGGTTTGCCTTTAGAGGGTTTACCGTTAAGCGTGTGCAATTTTTCCAACATATGGACCTATTTTTGGTGGGTGTTAACCCTTTTGGTGATGTCATAATGAGGTGAAATCGTCGAAAACCTATTTCCCGTGGAGCGGTCCGGCTATGATAGCCTTCTTGGGGAATTAGGAGAGCGATAATTTGGACCTCGACATCGATTTTCTTTGCCTAGAGGCTAAGTGCGAGAGCACTTGTGTCCGGCATTATTTTTGCTTGTGTTTTTGTTGAATTTTGTACTGTTTTTGTTGTTTTTGTGACACCATTTGGAGATTGAATAGTCGGCAATCCGTCCTCTCGTGGAGCGGTCCGGCTATGGTAGCCTTCTTCGGGAGTAGGATAGTGACAATGCAAACCCCGACATCAATTTTTCTATGCCAAGAGGTTAAGTGCAAGAGCACTTGTGTCTGGCAATGTTTATTGCTTGTTTTGTGTTGCATTTTTTTTGTTGTTTTGTTGTTTTTTGTGACACCATTTTGGGATTAAATTTTCAAAATCTGTCTTCCCCTGGAGCGGTCCGGCTATGGTAGCCTTCTTAGGGAGTAGGATAGTAATAATTTGTGACCCCGATGTCGAATTTGTATGCCCATGTTGTCAGTTGGATTTGCAATCCTGTCAGGCAGTTTTATTGTCTGTTTTTAGTGCATTTTTAGTCATTTTTCTTGATTTTTTTTGTGCTGGCCTGAATTCGTCCCTGGGTGGGACGAATTCCAGCTGGAGAATTCGTCCCTGGGTGGGACGAGCGCTGATCAGAGCGCTCGTCCCAGTCAAGGACGAATTCCAGTGCAAAAGGCCTATTTAAGGGCCAAAACTTGATTTTGGCCTCATTTGTGTCATTTTTTTCTTGCGATTTTGGAGCTCTGGGAGGAGGAGGTAATTCTGTGAAGCGAAGCGCTGCTGGAATTCTCTCTGCCATCATGAGTGCACAAACTGGTTCGAGCGGCGGAGCCGAGGCGAGTCCTGTAAGTGACCCTAGGGCTTATTTTGCTTTAATTGAATGCATTGTTTTTGTGTTGCGCTTTTCAAAACTTTAAGATTTTTTGTAATGTTTTTTGTTTAACAACTAAGGTTAGAAACCCTAGAATTGAAAATTTTATCTTTTTCATTTTTTTATTTATTATTTTTTTTGTTTGCTTGCAGGTTGTTAGGAGCCGGTACCGTGTACCCGCTGCCTTTACTGAGGCGCGGTTGGCCTTGACTGATGACGACTGGGAATGGCTTGATGCCCTTGGGCTCAAGCAGGTGGCTCGACTGGAGCCCGTGGTTTCGGATCAGGCCTATCCGACGGCCCTGATCAAGCTTTGGGATCCGAGGACCAATACTTTCCATCTCCCGACAGGGGAGATGACTGTGACTCTTGAGGACGTCTATCGGTTGCTTCGGATTCCGATAGATGGTTCGCCTATTAGGACATCTCCGTTCGATCGACTGGATTGCTATACTCACGAGATGTTTTGGGCATGGGGGGAGCCGGGTGTAGCGGACCCGGTGGAGACAGCCGAGGCGGATTGCCAGGCTGGCGGGATTTTGGTTGGCTGGTGGAAGGAGAGGGGGGTGTTAGGAGTGAGGCACGCATTCCTGATGGGCCTCATTTCTAACATTCTTCTCCCTGATTCGTCAGGCGCGAGGTTCCCGTGGAACCTGCTGGATTTGGTCCGGCGGTTGGCGAGTGCCCGATAGAGGCACCGTTGATCCCGAGATGGGGACAGACTTTGTTGGCGCAGCTTTACGGGGAGTCAGACGGGGTCCGCCGTCGACGACGGAAGGGTGTCAGTTGCAGCTTTTTGTTGCAGTGTTGGGGTTGGCAGCACATAGCTATTGAGAGGCCTACCGGGTTACCGTGGATGACTCGGGCGGCGATGGAGGATGATGAGATTGGTTATGCGGCTTTGTGGCGACGGTCTGCGGAGCAGGGGCAGAGTCGGCGATGGGCAGGTGCAGTTGATCACTACATTGATGCCTTTTCGCGGCTCACTCCGGGGGAGGTGTTTTGGCGTCCCTATCGGGACCGTCCCGACCGGCTCGAGGGCTGGAGAGTGGCTCCGACGGGTACGGAGGGAGCGATGGTTGACTGGGCGGCACGGGACGGAGCACGAGTTCTTTCCGTACCGTCGGGTTACACGACAGTTTGGGGTGCGCCAGGGGTTGCCTGGTGAGCCCGTTGGCTATCGCCGTCGGGGAGATGAGAGGGATCTGGAGCCACCTGTCCTCGTGCCATTGGGCGAGGAGTCGGATGCTGTTATTGAGGTGTTGGATGTGGATGACGTAGGTACTACCACTGAGTATGACTCGTGGTGGGTTTTGCGGCGCTGGAGAGGTGAGGGTCCACTGGGAGGTGCGGAGGCGGCAGTGGAGGATGCTGAGGCGACAAGGGGTGATTGGGGAGGGCCGTTGGATGATGCAGACATGGCGGATGTGGGAGATGAGGATGTGGACTTGGGTGTTCCGGAGCGACCGGACATGCAGGATGTGGAGGAGCGGTTGGAGCCCGGGCGAGCTATCGTCCCCGCGAGTCCTATGCGTCCGGCAGATACGAAGGGGTGGGGTCGGATGTAGGCGATGAGGTTGCGCGGCTTACAGAGCTGCTACGGATGCGGGATCTGGAGAGGGATCTTCTGCGGGCTCAGTTGGCAGAGCGGGATAGAGTTTTGGCGCAGCGCGATGATGCATTGTCTATCTATCATCGGCGGGAGGCAGAGTGGTGTCTATACCGGATAGACTTGGAGAGGGAGGTCATCCGCCTTGGCGGGCGGCTCCCTGAGCCTTCGATCAGCAGATCTTCTCGACGGACGAGGGATAGTCTGACTGAGCAGTCAGCATCATCTCGTCGCAAGCGGTTAGATGAGGGAGGTGGTAGTAGGCATGATGCGGGGGCTAGCAGTAGCCGCCCTGCAGGGTCCCGTAGGACCCACACCACGGGGGGTAGTTCCCGTCGCACCGATCCTGCGTGATCATGGTGGCCGACGCCTTAGGTTGGGTTTTGGATATGATTGCGGGTTTGAGGACCGGTTTTGTAGCCTGCGGGCATCTTTTTTGACGATATATATATATATATATACCGGTTTTATTTTTGGATTTGTACATGTGATGATGTGATTGATTTTTGTTATGCATGTTTATTTATTTTGATGAATGCGGATGTTATGACGAATTGAAATGTTTTATATGTCTATGTGATATGCAAATTGAAATGGATGAATGATATTTTTATTTATCTGGTTTTTTCTTTGCTGTTTTTGTATTTTCTGATGGTATCTTAAGGATGATAAGTAGCGCAGATGGTTTTGGGATGAGTGTAAGATTTTCTGAGATTCAGACAGTTTTAGCTCACTATCCATGACTGTACTTTATCTTACAAGACTTTTGAACAAGGTATGAATCAAACTTGTTTTTGACCGAGCTATTTCACATCCCTGTGTGTGCAATTGAGTTCATTTAGTGGTATTTGTTAGGATACCGCCAGTGCCAGATGGGCTTTCAACCGAACCTGTATCGAGGATCACCTAATTAGCTCCACGAATTCCTTTGTTATATGTACTAAGATTAATCTGCGTTGTAATCCAGGATGCCATAAGCTAGCTCATCCACATGCAAACATTGATCTGTACACAAGTTAATGTGACAGATATATCGTCATGCGGGAGGTTTACTTCTATTACCGAGTTGGTATTGAAGCTTGCCTTATGACCTACAGAATGCTGAGAGTTCCAGGGATTCAAGGTCAACTCTCTTCTTTTTTTCAATTGTATTGGGATACTTGCTCTTTTGTAGTGATAAGATCACTGTTTATTTTGATTGATTTTTCTTTTGAGCAAGGGATTGGGGATATGGAGTGATGAAAATCACTGTTGTTTGTGCCTTTTGATGTATGCACTATAGTTTGTCAAATTTTTGAGTTTTGACATTTTGCAAATTTTTTTTTTGTTTTGCAATTGTTTGAGAACTTTAGGGATTCTTAGGGAATCGGGTAGGGAGGAAGCTTGTCCTTTTGCCAACTCTCAGCATTCTAGGGGTCATTCGCACAGGGGGATGAGCAAGATAACCGTTTCGCTTGTGGTGACCTAGATTATTTTGCAGGTTTCATCTTTCGTTCACACAATTTTAGGAATTTTAATGTTTGATTTGTGTTGGGATGTTATGTAACAAGGTGTATTTCAAGTATGACTCTACCTTTATAAAATCCGTTCGACTTGGTACACTACATGGCTAAAGAGGAAAATGATGACTGAATTACTGAAACTCTTAGTACATTCCCAGACTATTGACTGTAGTGTGGTAAAATTTATGCATGGTGTTTTTATTGATTTTGATGAATTCGATTATGCCTAGAATTGAGATGCAAATCTTTTTTGATTTTGTTGATTTTTGTTGTTTTGTTTTTGTTGAATTTATTGATTTGTTTGACCAAGAGATTGCGATAATCCTTGGAGCTTTTTGGGTTGACCAAGAGATTGCGATAATCCTTGGAGCTTTTTGGGTTGACCAAGAGATTGCGATAATCCTTGGAGCTTTTGGTGACCAAGAGATTGCGATAATCCTTGGAGCTTTTTGTATTGACCAAGAGATTGCGATAATCCTTGGAGCTTTTTTTTTTTTTTGGGTTGACCAAGAGATTGCGATAATCCTTGGAGCTTTTTGGGTTGACCAAGAGATTGCGATAATCCTTGGAGCTTTTTGGGTTGACCAAGAGATTGCGATAATCCTTGGAGCTTTTTGGGTGACCAAGAGATTGCGATAATCCTTGGAGCTTTTTGTGTTGACCAAGAGATTGCGATAATCCTTGGAGCTTTTTGGGTGACCAAGAGATTGCGATAATCCTTGGAGCTTTTTGTTTGTTTGTTTTTGTTGAATTTTTTTTTTTTTTTTTTTTGGTACATGGCTGTCTTAGATATGAAATGGTCGTAAATGACTGATATTCAAGGGTTCTGTTTCCTTGATACCGTCAAGAGAAGCTAGCCTGTACGTTCCTGGTCCTATTTTGCTATCAATGACATAAGGACCTAACCAATTTGCCGTGAATTTGTCCCTCATATGGGACGGCAAATTAGAGTTTTGTTGGTTTTCCTTCAGAACCAGATCACCAACCCGAAAGTCTCTTAGGTGAACTTTCATGTTGTAAGCTCTCTTAAGCCGCTCTTGATAGATACGTAAGTGCTCGAGAGCATTAACGCGTCTTTCATCAAGCAACGTAAGCTGGTCTAACCGGGCTTGCCGCGCAGTGTCATCATCGATGAATTCCTGCATTGATATGCGGAGGGAAGGAATTTCCAACTCGAGAGGCATTACTGCCTCTGAGCCATACACTAGTGAAAACGGAGTTGCCCCAGTGGGCGTCCGAATGCTAGTGCGATAGGCCCAAAGGGCAAGTGGGATTTGTATGTGCCAATCCTTATGACTGTCTGCGACGGTCTTTTTAAGGATGGCGACTAGCGTTTTGTTTGACGCCTCTGCTTGCCCATTTGCTTGCGGATAATAGGGTGTTGAAAAGTTGTGCTGAATTTTGTACTTTGTGGTTAAAGCACGCACGTCTTTGTTCTTGAATGATGGCCCATTATCCGAGATTATTTTGGATGGAATACCAAAACGACATATGATGTAATGCAAAATGAACTCCGCAATGCGGGGTCCCGTCGTAGAGGTTAACGGAATTGCTTCCACCCATTTGGTAAAATATTCCGTGGCCGTTATGATAAACGTGTGACGGCCTGACGATGCAGGGGAGATCTTTCCGATTAGATCGAGGCCCCACTACGAAAATGGCCAAGCAGACTGGACTGTATGTAGGGCCTGGGAAGGTGCGTGCATCAGATTGGCATGATGTTGACATTTTACACACCTCTTGACATACGCGCAGCAATCTCGCTCTAAAGATGGCCAATAATAGCCCATGCGAAGAATGCGCTTTGCAATGGCCATACCACTGAAGTGGCCGCCACATGTACCGTCATGCGCTTGGGTGACTGCCCAAGTGGACTCTTGCTGGTCCAAGCAACGAAGAAGAATTCCGTCGTAGCTGCGACGATACAAAATGTCTCCTATCAAGACATATTTTGCCGCTTTCTGTTTGAATGTTCGTTTTGCGGCTTGCGTCAATCCAAAGGGTAGATTACCTAACTTGAGGTAATCTCTTATGGGTAAATACCAGTCCTGTTGATCAGATACCTCGACAGTTTGAACAGCCAATCCCTTTTGGAGTTCTTCCCTAACAAATGCTGATTGGGATAGAACTTGTAAAAATAGCGTTGTGTTGCTATTAATGGGAATGGGGGAGAACAAAGACCCCCAGTTGGCGTGTTTCAAATAGTCTCGGATTCGAAAGAACTTATCCGAAGATGGTTCGATCTGGATCATGTGGATTCCTGGCGTCAAGTCTGAGCTTGCGCGCTCCATCGCGGGTTGCGATAAGGTTTTGACCTGAATGGTTGTTATATCACCGGAAAGGTCTTGCGGGATTAGTGACCCCAAGGAGGCCATTGTGTCCGCAAAACGGTTCGATGATCGAGGGAGTGCCTCGATGTCATACCACTCAAGTTTTGCCAGGAATTTATCCACGAGGGCTTTATAGGCCTTCAGAACTGGGCATTTGCATTGGTATACCCCTTTGACTTGATTGACGATTAACAGCGAATCGCCGAAGATGTTCAGTCTTTTGATGTTCATGGCGATTGCTTGTCGAAGACCTAGGAGCAAGGCTTCATATTCGGCATTGTTGTTGGTGCACTGGAAGTTTAATTTAAATGACAGGGGCATTGGAGCGCCCTGCGGTGTGAAGAATACAATTCCTGCGCCACCACCTTGCTCGCATTTAGAACCATCAAAAAATAAGGTTATGTCGGCATGAGACTCAGGCTCTTCAGAATCTGGCGATTCTGAGACATGGAAGACCTCATCATCGGGTAGTTCTATGACCAGAGGCTGATCGTCTTCAAGAGGAGCCTCTGCTAGTTGATCGGCTATGACTTGTCCTTTTATAGATTTTTGCCCAATAAACTCAATGTCAAATTCCGTCAACAACATGATCCATTTCGCCGTGCGGCTACTATGATAAGTACGACTCATCATGTATCGCAATGGATTCTCCTTAGACACAACATACGTCGTGTTGCTCAGCATGTAGTGGCGTAGCCTTTTGGTGGCAAACACCACTGCCAAGCAGAGTTTCTCAACGTATGCATAGTTAAGTTCGTAACTGACCAAGGTGCGGCTAAGATAGTAAGTAGCCTGTTCTTTGTAAAGTTCATTCTTCTGGGCTAGCATTGCGCCCAGTGCCACCTCAGTAGCTGAGATGTATAAGTAGAACGGCACACCTGGTCTCGGCGGTGCCAATACTGGCGGCGAAGCCAAGTATTGTTTGATTTCGTCAAAGGCTGACTGGCACTCGTCATCCCAATGGAATGTGACCCCCTTGTGCAATAGTTTGTTCATTGGTCGGCATTTGTCAGATAATTGCGCTATGAAGCGTTTAATCGACGCGACCTTTCCTTGCAGACTTCGGAGCTGCTTGATAGTGGTTGGGGGAGCCATTTCAAGGATTGCCTTGACTTTGTTTGGGTCCACTTCGATGCCTCTTTTGGAGACTATAAAACCCAAGAGTTTTCCGGATGTGACGCCGAACACGCACTTCTTGGGATCCGATTGACCTTATGCTCTATGAGGCGATCGAGAATCTTGCTTAAGTCACCGAGATGATCTGAGCGCAAGATAGACTTGGCTAACAAATCATCCATGTAATCTTCCAAAGTTTTGTGCATGTAATCGTGGAAGATATACGTCATAGCACGTTGGTATGTAGCGCCAGCGTTTTTAAGGCCAAAAGGCATGACCTTATAGCAAAATGTCCCCCAAGGCGTTGTGAATGCCGTTTTGAGTTGGTCTTCGGGATTGATACGAATTTGATTGTATCTTGAGAAACCGTCCATTAGGGAGAGCATTTCGTGACCTGTTGTAGCGTCTACCAATGCGTCGATGCTTGGCAAGGGGAAATCATCCTTGGGACTCGCTTTGTTTAGGTCTCGAAAGTCGGTGCATATGCGAATCCTCCCGTCGAGCTTCTTGACGGGAACCATGTTGGACAACCATGGCGGATAATCCACGTAGATGACAAATTGTGCATCCAACAGCTTTTGCAATTCGTCTTTGACCATCAAGGCCACTGTTGGGTGCATCTTTCTTAGTTTTTGCTTTACAGGCTTGATTTTTGGATCAAGCGTTAAATTGTGCATGACTAGCTATGGGTCTAGTCCTGGCATATCTTTGTATGACCATGCAAAAACTTCCTTCTTCTCTTTGAGAAGGGCAATGTAATCGGCTTGCTCTTCGGGGGAAAGGCTTACCCCCAGCTTGAGAATCCGTGGATTCATTGGATCTGTGCCGATGTCTACGTCAGTCGTCTCTTCGACTGACATGTGAGATCCGTCCTCCAACTGATGTGGAGTTGGGATTAAATGGATATCATCAGCTGAGTTAAGATCTGCGTTTGGGACCTCGGGTCCCTCTTCAACTTGAAAAATATCTTGAGTTGTCCTTGGGGTAAAATGAAACATTTCACCGAAAGGCCAGTACTCTGATGGTGACAATGGTGAATTGACGCGATCCCAGTCGATGGCATCCATGTTTAGATGCAATGACCGAGATGGATCGGTCGGATTGCGGATGGGTGTGGTCAAATCAATGGAGATCATGTGGATGGAATGAATTTGGTCTCCAGAACCACGGGTGTGACGACTTGATTCTTTCAGATGTTCCCTATACTCTGGATCTGGCTCTACGGGAACAGGCACGAATGGATCTTCTCTAGGTGCAAATTCGTCTCTATGTGCGAAAAGGAAGGCGGGGTCTTCCCTTGGTACTGTTGTCCTGATGGGATCTTGAGGTGGACGATGCTCATCTTGAATTTGGAGCCATAGGCCTAACACTTGGTCCCACCTCGTTGGGTCTAAGTGCCATTCATGTCCTAACCGTATACCCATTTGTCCCATTAGATCTTCATGGGTTAGAGCGCGGTGATGTCGTCGCGCATGTCTGAGATAGTCCATCTCAGTCTCGTCTTTCGAATCGCTTTCATAGATCCAAAATTGTTCATCCTCTTCAGCATCTGTTGCTTTCGACATTGAGGACTCTTCCTGTTCCAGTGAATTAATCTGGTCCCATTGCGGTTGTTCCACTCTCAGTGGAGGGACCTGATTCTTTGGAGACTGTGTTATTTCGTCTGGAACCTCTAAGGGGAATAGTTTCAGAAAAATGTCTGGAAGCCGTTGTTGTTCTCTTTGATGATTGCTCTCTGAACTTTCACCTCTCTCTAGCAAAGGAGAGGGATTATTGTTGTTACCAGGGGTGTTTGTAGACCATGGGAGATAATCCCCCAATGTGTATTCTGTGTTTGGATTGGCGTATGGGTCTTGTGCCAATCCCCCCTGTTGCCTATTTCTAGGCCTTGCATGTTTTCAACCAAGATGTCTAATGGCAGGGGATGGTTGAACCCTACCCCCGACTTGTCGTATGGCATCTGATACCTTGGTTGGCAAAGGATCCGCATCCCTTGCTCGTATCTTCCTAGCCCATACCCATGCCAATTGCATTGTTCGAGATATTTTAGGGCAAATTCTGGGTTCGACAGATAATTGATGTTTTCGACAAAAGGTTCTTCATCTGTTTCCTTTTGTTCGCATGGTTCAGAACCATGATCAAGGCCCCCATACACAAAATTCGTTTGGTTCGGTGGGTAGCCTAGAGGGACGATTGTTCCAATGGGAAGGCGAGGTCTTCCCATGTCTTGTACTGACTCCAGTGTGGGGGTTGCCACAACATTTTGCACTATGTACTCTCCCAGGCCTGTACTGGCCATCTCAACAGTGATTGTCGATGATTGGGTAGGAGGAAACGGTAGTCCTTCCTGAGTCCATTCCATGTTTGGTTGTTCAGGAATCTTGGTTTCCGTTGCGTTGGACGCTTCCTCTGTTGATATTGCTGAGATCGTGGGCAACCCCTCTTCTAGAGGCTTAACCTCTTCCATGATTTGCTTTCCCTTGTCCTTCTGTTGGACCACGATGGGTGGCGTTGATGATGAAGGAGCCGATGATGAAGTCTCACCTGGCTGGGATTTTGCCTTATTTGCCACCAGTGGTGCCTGCGGTATCGAACCCTGTTTAGATGGATTCAATTGAAAATCCAAATGTGTTGATGGTAGGGTCGATTGAGGTATGAATTGTACTGCATTGCAATACTTGAAGGGCTCTAAGTCCATTGGGACTACATGTATTTGCCCTTCATAGGCATACTTCAAGCACTGGTGTGCGATCGAGGGGACACACTTCATGTCCCTGATCCAAGGCCGCCCTAGCAGTATGTTATAAGCCATTTCGCCTTCCAACACGTGGCACAGTGTGGGTATTGACTTTTGTCCTACCTGTATAGGCAGAACGACTGTGCCGACTGTCGAGCATATTGCATCGTTAAAAGCTCGCAGTGTGTACGTGGAGGCGGTGATGTGAGAGGCTGGCAGTTTTAAATGCTTTAACGCTGCAGTGGTTATGATGTTACTGGACGAGCCAGTATCTATCAGCACTCTCTTGTACGGGATCCCGTTGACCCGCGCGATAACGTGCAGGGGTGGATCCGGCATGTCATTCGATATTGTTTTGACCTCATTTTCTTTGAATGTGATGACAGGCTCCGTACATTGTTTCACATGTCCCACGAAAGCGTTGAAAGAATTAGCTTCGTGGGGTTGTACTTCAATGGCTTTTAAGATGTCCATAAGAGCTTCTCTATGTGGAGCTGATTGTTGAATAAGCTCGTAGATGGACAGCCTAGCTGACGTGGTCCGCAAACTCTGCGTGAGTTTGGTTCGTATCGTGACCTCAGGTCTAGGCGGAGGTAACTGCGTTGGGCGTTGTTGAGGCTGCGATGTCGATGGAACTTCCCTCGCAGGTACCTCGGGGGCAACTGCTGGGTATTTTCTGTTCCTTGTTACAATGCTAATCATTCCCACAAATCCTTGTGCGGGAAGATCTTGTCGCACCTCGTTTATTTGGAGCGGTTTTGTCTGCGCCTCGTGGGCAGGCAAGGGGTCCTTGAATACCCCCATTTGTTGGTTGTTAGGTGCGATGGGGTTGTCCACGACCAATGTTCGGTTTTCGATCAAATCCTGGACTAGTTCTTTGAATTTCCAGCACCCATTTAGGTCATGTCCTCTGCGTCTATGAAATCTGCAATACAATTCCTCCCTATACCCCCTAGGCTTGGGAACGTTAGGGTCAAAAATTTGGATTTACGGCAGAGTAACTAGATTCGCCGCTGACAAGCGGTCAAATAAGGAGTCCCTAGACTCCGCATACGGGGTGAATTGTCGCCTAGGGCGACGCTGCTGATACTGTTCTTGTCTCCTGTTATCTCTTTCGTAAGCAGGAGGCACTGCCTGGTAGTTAGCCTTTTGAGGCTGCGTTTCTTGCACAGGCGCTGGGACATTTATCGCAACTTGGTTGATTGCAGCGTGTTGTGGTTGCGTTGTCCCAGTTTTAGTGGTTTTATTCCACTCTTTCTTCTTAGGCTTGGCAATTGCGCCTTCGCCTATCTTAATCTCTTCTATGACTCTGGCTTGCGCCAAAGCTTCTTCTAAGCTGTCGTATTGTCGCAGCAACAATAGACCAGAGATTGATTTTAAACAACTTTTCACGAACATTTGCGTGAGGTCCGACATGGGAGGACGGTAGGGTAACTTAGAAAGCAAAGCTCTCCATCGGTTCCCGTACGCTGCCATTGTTTCCTCCTCAAATTGTTTAAGGCTAGCAAGATCACTAAGTGATGCCTTCTTCCTTGTGTTGAAGGCGAAGCGTTCAAGAAACGCATCTACTAGCTGATCTAAGCTGCTTATGTTGTGTTTGGGCAGCTGTGTGAACCAATCCGAGGCGGGGCCTGCGAATGTGGTTATGAATGTTCTAAGCAATAACGCGTCATTATCTTGAATGCCGAAGCATTGGCTTAGAAACCGTGTAACATGTTCCTGTGCGTCCTCTTCACCTTTAAAAACTGCCAATTGAGGCAACTTAAAGTGTTCGGGGTAAAGAGGTGTAGGCACTGAGGGATGCACCGGATTATTGCGGAGTAGACGTAATGTGGGTTTTTGATGCCCAACCAACTTTTGTCTCCACCGACTCTAAACGCTCCAATAGCGCTTGGTATGCATCGGAAGATTTTATTTCTTCCTCTCTTGTTCGCTCTTGTTGCAAGTTACGATAAACTGGAGGCCTATGGAGGGGTGGCCGAATGGCATCCTTCCTGCCTTGATGGGGAGTTTCGATATACTCCTCTTCTGGTTCATACTCCTCGTAAAATTCTTGAGGAGTCTCAAGGCGAAACCTATGACCCTGATCAAGTTCTTGCTGAAGGTACCCATCATTGTTTCGGGGAGTTGCCTCCCTCTCGAATCTATGGGGTCTTGGAGGCAGAGCTTGACGAGGTCGTGGAGACCTGTCTTGCGCCAACGGATTACGCCTCTCATATTGTTCAGCTCTTTGGATGCGAGGGGTTGGCCCCCTCTCAGGTATTTCATAGCGTAACTCATCCGCTTCGCGTTGCATGCGTTCTTTATCCAAGCGGTATTGATACTCTATCTCTTGTCGACTTTGTTTAAGCCGCATGATTTGGGCTTGACGGGTGGTATATCTGGCGACAGCCGGATCAATTTGTTCTACCCTATTTTGTTCAGGAGGTTCAAATGTTCCTCCTATGGGTCTACCTTGATTTTGATGCTCTAAGGTTTCAATGGGTCGCTTCCCTCTGTCGAGGTAAGCGGTATGTGCTCGAGGTTCTGGCCTCAAGGGGTGATCATGATATCCTGCTGGTGCGGAAATGCAAGGTTCCCGCATTGTTTGTTGCTCTCGAGGAATGTGATGGTTTTCCTCATACTCCCTTTCATGAGTGTAAATGGGATGGGCGGAGTTAGGTCGCCCTATGTAAGGAGCCCTGCGCTCCGGATTTGGTCTCTCTGTTCTGATGATAGGTAAAGAAGGGACGCCATATCCATGTTGCCCCTCTAAATGGACAGTGTGCTTGTTTAGCGCTTCATTGCGCGGTGGCCACTCATGCCTACCTTCAAGAGGTGATTCTCTATTTATGTCAAGGTCTACATGTAAGGCATCTTCCCGAAAGGGGCTGCTTTGAATAGGCATACCCCACCGAGGATTCTGAATTGGATTCTTTTGTAGGTTAGACCGATAAGGCGGTATAACCAAATCCTCAGGACTGAAGTGAAGGCAACTTGCGCCTACTTTTTGTGTACCTTTCGGAGCTTCTGCCCTTGATTGGGCTTGACTACGGGTGTACACCATTGCGGTGCTTCTATGCTATCTAAATAAGTTTTTATCTCGTTTTATGATTTTCTCTTTTTTTTTTTTTTTGTCTACACTAAGCAGAATTAAACACACACATTCACAAGACCGTGATTATCTCTTTTAAGGATTCTTGGTGTGCCCTAGACTGGTTTAGTGCATTTTGATGTTTTGTTTTGTTTTTGTAGATTTTGTAGAACGTTTAAATGCATCATGTAGGCTCTTATAACTCCAAAAAGGTCGCCCCTTCAATATACCAACCAGGCCGATATACCAACCTCTCTATATACCCGCCCTTACGAGAGGGAGACTATAGGTACGTGAGAGCAGAAGGTACGTGGTACATAGGCGGTACGGAAGGGGGATTGTCCTGTTAATGACACCTACCATAGAAAACTTATCCTCGCGCGCATGGGAATCACCCCAGCTACGCTCGGTCTGTCTTCGTCAGGATTTACGCCTAACAACAGTTGACAATCGGGAAATGGATGCAAATCAAGCCAAGGCGGTGATTAAATCCACCAATGGTCTTGATCAAGGGCTGGGGTCTTACGACCAGCTCCTTGGTTTAAAGTTGTTTCGTGATGTGTGTGGGATTCGTTTTATCCAACAAAATGAAACTAGCATACATGACTTTTCCTAATGCAATGCAAGATTAAATGAAAACAATTAACGAAACAGAAACAGAAACAGAAACAGAAAAATATAACAGAGATCATGAAAATCCCTACCTCTTCTCTGCCTGCTCCTGTTGTCTCTGAATTTCTGCTCCGAAAATCCACAGACAGGAATTCGTCCCTCTGGGAGACGAATTGCAGAACAAAATTCGTCCCACCCAGAGACGAATTTGAATTCGTCTCAGGGTCAGACGAATTGCAGAAAAGGATTCGTCCCTGTCAGAGACGAATAGCAGTCTGCAACAAAAAAAAGATGTACCTGTCAAGCACAAACACAAAACTTTGATCAGTTTCTGTGATTTCAAAAACCAGGGAACAGAGTCCCACCGTGATCGCCACTGAAAGCACGAGATTCCGGTCAAAGGAAACACCAAGTGCAATTGCATTCAAAGTTAAGCACGCCTAAGTCCTAGAAATATGAATTACATGAAACGAAAAAGAGACATGTTGTAAGAGACGCAATCAGATAAAGAAAAACAGCCCTTTCATTAATTTCTTTCGATCTCTGTTACAATAATGCCTCCTCCCTTTTCAGGGGCTAGGAGTGCAAATAGGGTTTGATTACAATCGCTGAATGGTTCCTCCTTCCGCGTGCCCACGATTGCACTGGGCGGGCTAAGATGATGCCGTCGCTGATGTTGATGGGTTCTTCGCCTCTGCTGCTTCTCCTGCGAACAAAGAAATGATCAAGACGTTAGTAGCACTCGCTTGCAAATGAAAAGCATTCTCTCTCTAAAACTAACAAAATATGCATACGAATATTTGCCTGAAACAGTGAAAACAGTGAATCCAAATTGCTTCAAAACCTGATAGAAAGTAAGAAAAGTTACCAGAAGGCCACTGCCACTGAGGCAGCTGGCCAATCCACCTTAAACTGGAATTCGTCCCTGGGAAGGACGAATTCTGATCGTAATTCGTCCCTGGGTGGGACGAATTCTTCTGAATAGGAGAAATCGACCTGCTGCTGCTCCAATGTCGGATCCCGGGACCTGCAAAACTCCTGCAAATAGGGGGGTTAGGTAATTGGGGCCATTTTGGGACGACCCAGATGGTCGGATTTTCCCAATTTGGCCTCCTCCCTCGGGAATTTGGCCTTGACACCTGCAAGTTAGCGAAACGACAAAGCAATACAAAACACCCTAAACTCTGACCAAAAGCTACAAAATTGCAATTATGGACTAATCAGACCTAGTAACACAGAATGCAATCTAAAAAATAATCTAAAGTGCTCAAAAACTGAAATTAGAACTTGGGGGTGCGGGGGTGCCCAAGTGGGCCTCCCACCGTTGGCCCTCGATTTTGGAGCCAATCCACCAAGGATGGGCCCAAAACCTTTTAGGATTGGGGGGTCGGCGAATTGGTAGGTTCAGATGTCCATGCGTCGGATTTGAGTAAGGTTCGAGCTTCCAAAGGCCACCCAACAACCTCCCTTGCAAAAGAGATTGATGGATGTAGGAAGGTGAACAAAGGGGGATGCAAGTGAGTCTTCGATTCGGCGAGCACTTCGTTGCTTGAACACTCCTTCCACCTGCATGTTTTGGGTGAGAAAAGTCCCACCTTTTATAGACCCAAGGGGTCTCTTTTGGGAGGGAAGCACAAAAGCCAAGTGTTGGCCATGGGCGCCATGTGGCGATCTTGTCTTCCCATGAGGGAGGGGAGTCCTTCATTGACTTGAACTTTGATAAATGCTTCTTGTAACGAGTCCTCTAACGGCCCCTCTCGTCCACTTACACATGCGTGCAAGGTAGGAGCCCTTAACTGACTGTTCTGGGCTGCCACTTGGCACCATTTGCCTTTTTGCCCGTTAAGCTTAGAATTCGTCCTGGGGTGGGACGGATTCTATTTTGAATTCGTCCCTGGGTGAGACGAATACTGGGCAAAGTGTCCAAGTGTGCCAAATTGCTCCTTGACCTCACAAAATTGCTATGAAAGTGGTTAAGACCACTGTTTAACCTCTGAGGGCTGCCCTGGGGGCTGTGTTTGTCAAAGCGATCAGTGTTTGCAGTCACATAATCGGATTGGTGCTGTTTTGGTGTCTACAATATGGTATCCAATAAAGTGGAGTAACTTTAGAATATAAGAGTGAGGTAGGTGGCAATAAGGGTCTTAGAACTTTGTCTTTCTACCAGTTTTTATCATTACCCCTACTTCCATCATATGTTATATTGTACATCAATTTTAAATAAAATATGTTGTTTACATGCACCAGTTGGAGCCCATTGATAGTCTAAAAATTTGGGGATCATGCATTCCACCACATCATTAATATCATTATCCATGTTTTAAGCATCAAAAATATCTTTATGAACTTGGTATGGTCCTGGAACATTTAGAGGTGGATCTAAAATAATTTAAAATGGTTGTTTGTCAATGTACATGTATATATTTGGTATCTCTATGAATTTGATACATATAACATGAATGTATAATGCATCTTGCTAGTCATTATTCAAACTAAATGTATTTATAAATTCTAAAAAATGGTAAGATGAATATTGATGTTTCCAAAGGATAATAACATCATCGAGCTTCCTATTATAGAGGGCATATTATGCCATTGTTGTAGTGGTGTTGCTCCATTTGTTAGAATTCACTAACACATTTATGCATCCTATAGAATTATATACAAAATCTAAATATGGATAATAATTAGGATTAACCTAGGAGAGGGAAAACACTACTTTCATAATTTTACAAAATTCATTATAGTTTGTTGAACTACTAAGAGGCCATATTTTCCATTCATAATAATATCACCTGAACATATCCATATGTGCCAATTCTTGGGTTAATGCATTTGGAAGATAATTTTCTTTTATTAGAATTTATTCAATTGTAAATTGACATTGGTACATAATTGCTTCTTGTGGGTGTTTTTTGTAGCTACCCACACCCAACCACTAGCAGTTATATATTAAGTTTTTCTTTCTTTTAAATAACACCAAATATTGATAACAAATTTTATCCATGAAGTCTAGAAGCATTGGAAAAAAGTAAATATGAGGGAAGAAATGATGAGAAGGATGCCCTTTGAACTTACCATAGCACCTGTGCCTAAAAAATGCCTAGAAAAAAGGCAAATAGTTATATGACTACAAATATACCATCCATTGGGGCATCAAAGGATGACAAGGAAAAACTGACCAAGGCATGTGGCCACTGAAATGATGGTGTCGAGACTCAAATAAGACATATCGGTTATCGTGAATGGCCATCTCTCCATCATGTTGGAATAATTACACCTGACCAAGCCTGAAATGGTTCCAATTCCCTATCTGCTATCTGGAAGTTGATAAAAGAAGGATCAATAAAATGGCTAAGTCAAAAACTAACTAGAAAAGCTACATCCGAGACATATGAACAGAGCAAGGAGGGCTACGTATTGATAGTACCAGAACATCTGCACCAATCAAAGCTTGATAAAATATCAAAACATCCACCTCAATGTCTAAGAACAAAGGGAAGATCAAACTGGCCAAGTCTGGGAACTACCAGAATAATTGTATCTGATCAAAACTCGATGATGTCCCAAAAATAACTAACTTCACCAAGATAGGAAATTCCTAGAATAATTAGACCCAATCGGAGTCCAAATGAATTATAAAGACCCAGTTCCAGAGCCTCATAGTGCTCATATTACCCTATTAGAGCATCAGAACGTTCATCCTTACCCAAAGCCTGGAAGACTCAATATTTTTCTCCAAATCTTGGAAGCCAGCATATGATACGTAATGTGGAGAATACTAAAAGACTCAGGTCTAGTTGGAACTCGATCAATACCCAAGGGCATAACATACACAAAAGTGGAATGTAAGCCAAATCTGGGAGATACTGATAGAATTGCACTTGGTCCAGGCTGCTAAGGTCTTAGAAACCTGACATAAGAGATTTGGCATTTGATCAAGAGATAAAACAACTAGAAAATTAGTGTGCAACCAAAATCTATCAGAGCAAGGAGTGGGTGTCTCATACGTGTGTAATTGACCCAAAAATTATTCTCCAACAAGAACACCTCTCTCCCATGATATCTAATAGGTATGATCTTGTGTCAGAGGATCTTAATGGTAAAGGCCATCATGCGAATGATATGGAAATTGTGTAGAAGAGAATCAATGGCACGTACATCTAGCAAGTTGGACATGACTTAAGATGGTGTAGATCCAGGAAACATCAATCAACCACATCAAGTTAGTTGGAGAAGTGATATTTTGAAGTAGTCTAGTAGGTTGGGACAATCTCTGACATAGCAGTGATCCACTTCTTAGGCAATGATGTTTTTTTAATTCCATAGTATTGTAAAATATCCATAAATACAAGAATGTAGAATGAATATTGGTTGAATCTTAGGTGCTTACAATTCATATGAAAATATGGACATTGAACCTTAATGCAAATTGACTACTATCTAGCCTCTAGTTCAATTCACTTGTAGAGTATGTATGTATGTATTGATGACTGCATATTTCTAATTTAAGCATGTTAAATGTTTATGGTGATAATTCTAAATCCTAGATTTCCATTGTACTCATTTACTTGTTTGGAATTCATGGTCTCATTAAGATACAATAGATTAAATTAAATACTCTATGATTGTTTGTGCAACTAGATGGTATGTTAGGTAGTTGGTTTTTTAGTTGCATGATCCTTGTTATTGCATATGTCTTGATGTTGCTTAATATGTACCACTACAATTTTTGGATCTAGTTTAGTTTATTTCTTTTTAGCATCCTTTTCACCACTTTTAGTAATAGTTAGCCAAGACTACAAGGAACCGACCTCCTCCAAATATTGACCATTGTAGTTCTCAAGATCTCCTCAATATTTTAATTTTGGTCAAGGTCTATGGATGCACAAACCTTTCCATTAGATAGATTTTTTGACCAACTATTTTTAGCACACCCGATGGGACCCAAAGGCCCTTTAGTTGGATAGTATAAGGATAGGTTATTTATTGTATTATCAAATCCCATAAAAAATACCTAGTGACTCCATTCAAATTTAAATATTCATATCACAAGACTAGTTTCCTTTCATATATGAATATAACTTGTTGATATTCTATTTTGTTCCATAATATCTATCACCTAGTGACTCCCTTGTAGACTAAACATGACCTTGATGATCAGTTGTCTTTAAAAAAATAAGGTGAATCTACTAAATATTGATCAAGGTTTATGATTGGTTTCAATTCTACATCATTCTCAAAGAACCATCTCCTAGGGGACTCAAGGTTTAATGAGTAGTCTCAACCCCACTGGTAGAAGATTTATGCTCATCTAATGATTTTAGGAGCTCCAGTGTTGCAATGGCTTAGTACAATATTCCCTATTGGAATTACATAGGTCCTCTCAATGTCTAAATTTCCCATGAGATTCCCAGGCCTACCCTAAAATCCTTGCCATATTTTTATGGGATAGATAAGATATCATTTGAGCATTTACAGGAGGTTACATCCTCAAAAATGCTTCATGGTGTCATGCATGAATATGTGATGCTTAGACTCCTAGTTCTCTTTCTCAAAGGAAGAGCTTGGCTATGGTACAAGACCTTGAGGGATGGGAGTATTTCTACACGGGTTGATTTAGAAAAGCTATTGATTGACACATTTGATGATTCAGAGGACCCCTATTTGGTGCTCAATAATTTCTTCTTCATCAGACATGATCCTCAGGAATACATCATTGACTTCAACATCCACTTCCAAAGAACTTGGTAAAGGATCCCCTATCAACTATGACCATATCCTGCTAAAGCATACCTATTTTACATTTGGGTCATTTTCTCAGATATGAATCTCATTATTCAACAATTAAAAGAGAAGAGGTTCCCAAAGATTTACAAAGAGGCTATATGAGCTGAAACTATGTTAATATAGGTTGGAAGGCTACCTCCCATGTATGTAACTGCTTTATACCTAACCTATTCACAACCACCCTCGAAAGCATCTACTACAATATTTCTCTATATGATGAAAAAAACTTTCTCCATAAGTCCCTATCAAAGAAAATTCCTATCAAAATGGTAAATGGCACAATCTAAGATAAATAGAAAAGAGGAAGATGGTTAGGTTGTTGTTTCTTTCGAGTAGAATATTGGAACTACTATCTTGTCCTCACCAACATAGAACATGAATTTCTATGTATTGGTGCCTTTATGGCCCTCTGTACTCTCGTATTCTCCCACCAGTAATCCATGGCTAATAGGGAGTAATAGGCCATCATTATCTATTGATGACAGTGAGCAGGAAGAAGTAAGATCGACACATTTTTATGATATACTTAGAATATCTTCTTTTTTATTTACTAAGCCTTAAGATCATTTTAGATCAAACAAATAACACTCAGCATGAACATCCCATCTCGTGGCATGTGGCACATTCCCTGCCACAACACTTTGGGAGCTAGCTATCAATTTTACAACCCCTTGGTATTTAATGTATGACAATCATAATGGTTGGACAATAACCCAAATTATAGAGGGAACACACCTAGGTGGGGTATGTACCTTGATCTTAAAGATCTCAAATGGGAGGTAGCATCGACACCATTCCTCGATTAATTTAGACACCAAGGATGATTGGGTGGATGCTCGTACTTTCTATATTGGTTATGACCTAGGTCTATTAATCCCAAGGGAGAGTAATATATCTATATGGTATCCTGTGAGACTTGAGAATGGTGGTAGGCAGTACTAGGATCAACATGAAGAATAACTCAAGTTTGGTGTCATCTAGTCCAGTCATTGCAGATTCATAGAATAACCTACAATACATTTTAACCAAACATGCTATGTATGCTAAAATTTTGTGTAAATATATGGTATGTAAATGAAGTCTGCAACACGGATATTGCACTCAAAGTTTACAAGGAAAAAACTCAAACAATGAATTACTAGCTGGTCAAAGAATGAGAAAATTTAAATTGAAAAAGATAAGGATATTTCCTAGGTTGCATCTTGGAATCATAATACTTTATTTTTCATATTCTCCTTTTCTTTTATTTTGTCTGTTCTCTATTCCTTTTTTTTTTTTGTTGCTATGAATCCAGAGCCTAATGGATAACACCCATCAAGTACAACAAGCTTTACATATTGCTCATGGAATTCTAAGATCATGAGGAGAAGAATTTAGGACTCGTGTGAGCAGGACATAGGATCAATGGCAAAGGAAGTCCCTAGAAAATAGGACTCAACCTCATGTGCCAAATGGACCTTTGTATGATCTGACACATACTAAATCTATCCATAAGAGGGTAAACATTCTACAAATAGGTCTCCATGCCTAACTGTCCAAGGATGTAGAGCAAAATAAGTCTCAGAGCATAGATGGACTGAAATGATCCTGTGGTGAGTGACAATGATTAGAAGAAGTTCTTGCTAGATTACGTCAGGAAGAAAACCCATGAAAGAATGGGAAAATATTCTTTGTAATTCTACTTGTTCTCAAAATCATGGCGGGGCTTTGAAGAGTGTGTACAATGGGGTGCAATTTTTTGGGTTATCTTATAAATTGGGAAAATTCTCTTCTCGTTCTCTTGAGTTAACCCCATAGTTGCATTCTATTTTATGTTTGTACTTTTCTACATCCTTACCATTCCTCTATTTTCCTTTATTGTATGTTATTACAAACTTCTTTAGTTGGTGGTGTTTTCTTTTATGTTATGTGGATTCTGCTTTCTTCCATTGCCCCCCTTTCTTCCTATGTCATTTTGTGCTAGTTTTGCTTGTCGTTTCTACTTGTAGATTCATTTCATTTCTTTGACATTATAATTTTCCACCATGTTATTTTATCACCATCATCATCCACATTCTCTTTTCCTATAGTCTCCATCGATTGCATTCCCACATAATTTTCTTCTAACTCCCTTTTCCCTACTCTTTCCCTCTGAATATGTTAAGTCTAAAAGTTTTGTTGGTTGACTATATTCCTTGTTTTCGCAAAGCAAAAATCTCTTTTGAGTCACTAAGAATGTGGATGTTTTTTGCACCCACCCATGCCGAACTACTAATAGTTCTATAATAAGTTTACCTTTCTTTTAAATAACATCATAGATTGACAATAAATTTTGTCCATGAAGCCGAGAAGCATTTCCAAAAGTAAATCTAAGTGAAGAATTGATGAGAAGGGTACCTCTTGAACTAACCATAGTACCTATGCCTAACCAATTCCTAGAAAAATGTATAGATTAATCTGACTACAAATATACCGCCCACTAGGGCACCAAAGGATGATTAGGACAATCTAACCAAGGCATGTGGTTGATGGAATGATGCTATCAGGACTCAAATAAGATGCATCGGGTCTTGTTATTGGAAGATAAACTTCAACTATAAAGGTCATATCTCAATAATACCGAAAGAACTACACCTGATCAAGACCAATATTGTGCCAATACCCTGTCCACTGGCCAAAAGTTGATAAAAGTAAGATCAAGAAAATGGTTAAGTTAGAAACTAACTACACCTGGGTCGTAACTCCTCAAAATTCCAAATACTTGATACATATGAATGTAGCAAGGTGGACTAAATATTGATAGTGTTGGAACATCTACGTTGATTGAATCCTAGTAAAATTTCAAAACATCAGCCCCAGTGTCTGAAAATAAAAGGAAGATAAAAATGGCCAAGTTTGGAAACTATCGTAACAATTGTTCCTAGTCGAAACCTGGTGGGGTCCCAAAAAATTTGACCTTCACCAAGATCAGGGTTATGCATAAGGGGTCATCCCCAAATTGTATTTATAAAATCGAGGCGAATCTAGTCCTAATGTGTATAAACATCGAGGTGAATTTTTCAAATTTTTGCATAAAATTTATCAAATATTGGTGATTTTTTGAAAACTATGCAACACATTTTTCAACCTTAAAAATGGTGACTGACAGAAGCAATTGTCACAAGGTGATTAATAGAAGTGATTGTCAAGTGATGAATGTCAAGATGTGACTGTCAATGGGTGATGTCAATGGGTGACTATCAAGTGGTAATTGTCAAGCTGCGACTGCCAAGGGTGACTCTCAAGTGGTGACCATCATATGATGATTGTCAAGTGGCGACTGTCAAGCAGCAACTATCAAGAGACGACTGACAAGGAGCAACTATCAAGTGGTGACTAGCAAGTGACGACTGTCAATAGGTGACTTACAAGTGGCAACTATCACATGGTGACTGTCAAGTGGTGATTGTCAAGATGTGACTTACAAGTGGTGACTATCACATGGAAAATTTCAAGGGCAACTGTCACATGGTGGTTGTCACATGGCGACTGTCACATGGTGACTATCACATGGAGATAGGAAGAATGCGACTGCCAAATATAGTCAATAAGATGTTGTTATGTGTCCTCTCCTTTACCATGTGTCATGCATCCATCAACTTTAGGCATGCAAAATTCTATAAATAGAATAGCAACATCATTTTCACCTTTCGTACGATGATTTCTCGAGCAATTTCAGAGCTTTTTCTAGTATTTTTAGTGCATTTTCTACAGCGGTTTTAGACCTTTTTTTCAGGCGATTTTTTGAGCATTTTCTAATCATTTTCAGGTCATTTTATTATAAATTTCAAGATATTTTTAGACCTTTTTCAAGCGGTTTTTTGAGCATTTTTTGATTATTTTTAGGGTGTTTTCCTAGCGTCTTCCTAGTGTTTTCTCAATGTTATCAGAAATGGCTAGTGGTTCCTCTCCTCTCCCTTCCAAGGTATTATTCAAGAGCTACTATTGCCCAAATTTCAAGAACATTTTTAACATTCTTGGGAGATATTCCAACTGGCTTTACACCTCTGGAGTTGTTGGACTCATGAAGATTCCATAGTTGGACATCAATGTCTCCCTGATGCAACGTATTGTTAGTTCCTATGACCATGATGTGTCCACTGTACAGATCCAATTTGATTAAAAGTATGTTTTATTGTGAACCCCTCGAATGTGTAGTTATTAATAGGACTACCATTTTTGGATGGTCTCCTTGTTAATAACCAGTACTATAGCAAGTGTGAACACCACCTAGTTAATTTAGTGGGAGAATGTAGCAAGTGTGAACACCACCTAGTTTATTTAGTGGTTAATTAGTTGTCGGCTATGTTAGTCGGCATGTTTTTTGTTTCAAATATCTCTCCCTCCTCTTATCTCTCCCTCCTCCTTATCCCTCCATTCTCTCCTATATTCCCTCTTCTCCCTTATCACTCCAACTCCCTTCCCCTTATTCCTCCAACCTCCCTTCATCTTCTCCTCCGACCTCCTTCCCCTTCGTATATATTAGAATTCCTATATGGTTTATTGTAATGTTCTTTGAATAGCTCTACGGGAGATTGAAATAAAGATTTGTTCTTATTTACTAAATTTCCCTAAGTCACCTGATTTGAATTTGATATTTGGTATCAGAGCTCGGTAGGCGAGGTCATGCTAGGCATGAATCCCGAGGTTGCACAGTGATTAGCTGGCGAGCGTGTTGGGAACATGTCCCAAGGCTACATCGTGATCGAGGAGCTAGGTGAGCAGATCGAGGAGGTGGCAGAGCATAGAGCTGGGCTCAATTTTTAAGGTGATTGACTACATGGTTTTTGAGGTGACACATGGAAGGTAGAGTAGCCACTAATATGGCAAAAACACGCTGGCAAAGTGTTGATTTGGTGAGCCGAGATCTGACATGGACACTGATGTGGCGATCTATGGTGGACGCTGACATGGTGATCGAAGGTGGCGAGCTGACATGGTGCATCGGGTGTGCGATGACGTGGCAAAATTTTGGTTTGTCCACGTGGCGAAAGTAGTTTCGTCAGAGCATGCACATGTGGTGGAAGCAGAGCAAGCACAGAGTTGAGGAGTGATTGCCCGAAGGCAATCAATGTTACATGTGCTCACACGCATATTTGAAGGCTATGTTGCCTTCTTCCCACTGAATGTGGGATAAATCTTCGCATATTTAAAAAAAAAAAAAACTCCGCCCGTAGTCAGTATAAGGAACAGGCGGTTCCTTCCTCCTCCAGCCGAAGCAGGTAGCGCAGGTGGTTTAGTTGTTTGGTTGCGGCACAGAGGTCCCGGGGTCGAATCCCGTCGGGGTTAAAAAACAATATAATTTTTTTTTTTTGGTTTATGTCGTCGATCAAGGATTTATTAATCCTTGTTGCCCTTGTTCTTCCACCGGAGCCGCGTGGTGCAGCGGCTAGACCTTGCGGGGAGAAAGCAGAGGTCAGCAGGTCGAATCCCGTCGGGGATTTCACCAAAGATAAAAAAAGGTTTTTTATTAAAGTTTTTTTATTATTTAGTTTTAATTAAAGATTTTAAAAATTATTTAATAATTTTCATTTATATATTTTTTTATTATGTTTTTTTAAATAAAACTTTTATTTAAAAAAAGGAATAATTTAAAATATATATATAGGAAATTGTTAAAATGTTTTTAAAAGGGCTTTATTAAAACAAATTTTGGAAAACTTTTTTAAAAATTTAAAGGGTGAAAAGTTTTTTTTTGAGGTAGAAGTTTGTTTGGCATCATAATTGTAACCCAATTCATACGGTGTGATACTGGGTAGATGATTCGGTCATCTGGATGCTATTATGCATTGCTCTCTCTGTTGAGAAGAGAGACTCCTGATTCCTTTGACAGGAAAGTCCAACAGAGTGGACTTCATACAGTGTTTTGCCAGTTAGAAAACCAAGTGATAGCACATCAAAGAAAACCAAATTATGGATACGAGGCATATTTTGAAGATAATATCTTCAGGCGAAGAGTAGTTGAATCTGAGACGGTTGAAACAGTACTTGAAGGACAATCAAGTGACAGTTATACTCCTGCAGTGCCTAAAGTTGAAACGAGTGAGAGCTATACACCTCGCTCTCCTGATTCAGAACCAAAAGAAGCAGAAGCAGAAGCAGAGGAAAAAGAACCAGTGGAGGTGAAACCTGCAATTGAAGAATGAGTTGTTCTCAAAAGGCGTCTTGAGCTAGTAGCAACAAAAGAAGTCATTATAATCAGTGACGATGAAGCAGACAATTTCACCTTTCCAGTCTTGGGAAATCCTCAAGAAGAAGAACGTCAAATTAGTGAGCATTTTATGAAATCTAGATTTGATTTAAATCAGTGATCTATTTTGTACTTCTTTGTACAACTTGTTTGAACTTGAAATAAAATTTTCTTTCTAAAATGGCTTCCAATACTAGTTTACCAATCCCTGAGTTCAATGGTGGTGATTACGAGTATTGGTCAATTAAAATGAAAACTATGTTGATTGGCAAAGGTCTTTGGGATGTGATTGAAGAGGGATATACTGAACCTTCAGCTGCTGAGTGGGCAGGTTTGAGTGGTGCTGATAAAAGGGCTAAAAATGAAGCTCAGAAGAATAATTCTTCTGCCCTTTATCACATTCAAGCCGCCCTTGATAGAAGTATTTTCCCTACAATAGCTTATTTTATAACTGCTGAATCTGCTTGCAATGCTTTAAAAGAAAGTTATAGGGGTAGTGACCAAGTCAAACAAGTTAAACTACAAACCTTGAAACAAGAGTTTGAGACTCTTAAAATGCAACAGAGTGAAAAGGTTGGTGATTACTACGTGCATGTGAAAGTCGTAGTAGATAAGATGGTAACTTTAGGAGAAGATGTAAAACCTAAAGTTATAGTGAAGAAAGTGTTGAGGACACTTATTCCTAAGTGGAATTCAGTAGCCATCATTATAGAAGAATCCAAAGACCTAACTTCTCTGTCTTTTGAATCCCTAATTGGCTCACTACTCTCACATGAAGAGAGGTTACAACAAACTCCTTCCACAAGGAGCTAGTAGCAGCTAGAGCAATCAGTATGGAAAATTTGGAGAAGAGGAAGAGGCCACAAATCTCTTTCTCTCATATGGTCAGGCATATCAGAACATGAATGATACATGGATCTTGGACACTGGGTGTTCAAACCATATGAGTGGCAAAGAAGAGCTCTTTGCTACTCTAAACTCCTCCTACAAATCCAACATCAAATTGGGAGATGATAAATCATTAGTAGTTGAAGGCATTGGAGCTATGGCAGTTCCAACTAAAGAAGGAGTCAAACAAGTAAGTGATATCTATTATACACCCCATCTCCAACATAATATTTTAAGTGTTGGTCAAATGTTAGAAAAGAACTACAAGTTGCTTTTTGATGAGGGTAAATGCACTATTTTTGATAAAAATAACAATAATAGAATCATTACTCAAGTGCCAATGACAAATAATAGATTGTTTCCTTTAAAGTTTGGCTAGCCAAGGGAAGATAAGTTAGCAAGTGTTGCTATTTCCAATCCAAGTGTTCTATGGCACTTGAGATATGGCCATTTGAATTCTGCTAGTTTGAAAATGCTAACTTCCCAAGCCATGGTCACTAGACTTCCTAAATTTTAGGATAGTAAAGAAGTCTGTGAAGGGTGTGCTCTTGGGAAGCATGCCAGATCAAAGTTTCCTCATGGACAAGCATGGTAGGCCAGCTATCCACTCCAGCTAGTGCATACCAACATCTATGGTCCGATGCAAACACAGATTTTGGGTAACAACTCTTACTTTCTACTCTTTATTGATGATTATACTAGAATGTGCTGGATATATTTTTTGAAACATAAGGATGAAGCATATGAATGCTTTATTGATTTCAAAACAAGATTTGAAAGTGAGAGTAGATATTTTGTAAAATGTCTTCGATCAGATAGGGGAGGAGAATACTCCTCTAATGAGTTTGTGAATTTCTATAAGCAACATGGCATTAAGAGGCAGTTCACTGCTTCCTACACTCCACAGAAGAATGGTGTCATAGAGAGGAAGAATCGCACCATTGTGGAGATGGCAAGGTCTATGCTTCAGACGAAGCATTTGACTAATTCATATTGGGCAGATGTAACCAGGACCAGCGTATATATCTTGAACAGAAGTCCTACTTCAAGTTTGGAAGGGCAGACACCTTACCAAGCTTGGTATGGTAAAAATCCAAATGTTAAGCATTTTAGAGTGTTTGGCTTGCTGGCCTATTCTCACATTCCTAATGAGCTTAGGAAGAAGCTCGATCCAAAGAGTCAGGCATGTATCTTTGTAGGATACTGTGAGAATACAAAAGCTTACAGACTCTATAATCCTTAGACTAGAAAGTTTGTGATTTCCAGGGATGTGATTTTTGATGAAGGGGGAGAATGGTGTAAGCCCCAAATATTCAGTGATGTTGAATCCACTAATGTAGTTTCTAATCAGGTGCAACAACAGACACCACAGAAAGGAAAGCAGTCTCCTCCCGATCCAAGTTCATCTTTTGATTCAACTTCTTCACCAAGTCCTTCTCCATAGATATCAATAAGTTCCTCACCCATGGACATCGATTCTCCATCTAGAGGTAAGATAAATCTATAGAATCATCCATCATATCAGATGTTGGATAAAAAAATTTCAAGAAGATACACTAGGAGTCAAGCTAGTGAAATGGATTCAGTTTTACACATATTAGAAAGTATGCACCTGTATGGTGATGATGTCTCCCAGAAAGAACCAAGGGGAGATCAAGTTAACTATTCTTTCTTAACTAGTACACAACCTGAACCTTCTAGTTATGAGAAGGCATGTACTCAGACAATTTGGCAAGATGCCATGAAAGAGGAGATAACCTCTATAAAAAACGACACTTGGGAGCTGGTAAAACTTCCTAAAGGCAAGAAATGTGTTGGATGTAAGTGGGTCTACAAGACCAAGTTTAATGCTAATGGTAGCATTGAAAGGCACAAGGCAAGACTAGTTGCAAAGGGATTCACTCAAAAATATGGAGTTGATTATGAAGAGACTTTTACTCCTGTAGCCAGACAGGAGACTATTAGAACAGCTTCTTGCCTTAGCTGCACATAAGGGATGGAAAGTCTGACACATGGATGTGAAAAGTGCATTTCTAAATGGTTACTTGACAGAAGAAGTGTATGTTGAGCAACCACAAGGATTTGAAGAGAAATACAAGGAACATCTTGTTTACAAACTAAAGAAGGCACTTTATGGCCTCAAGTAGGCACCACGAGCTTGGTACTCACGCATTGATGGGTACTTCAAAGAATTTGGGTTCACCAGAAGTAGAAATGAACCCACCCTTTACTACCTACAGCAAGGAAATGACATCCTCATAGTTTGCTTGTATATGGATGATCTCATATTCATGGGTAGTAATGAAAAAATGAATATGGAGTTCAAACACTCCATGATGAAGCAGTTTGAGATGAAGGATCTTGGCTTAATGCACTACTTCCTTGGAATGGAGGTTCATCAGTCAGATACAGGGATCTTCATTTGTCAAAATAAGTATGCTCGGGACATGCTTAAGAATTTTGCCATGGAGCATTGCAAACCAGTTGCAACTCCAGTTGGAAATGGGATCCAATTAAGCAAAGATGATGGAGCATCAAAAGTTGACGTGACCACTTTCAGAAGCATGGTTGGGAGTTTGATGTTTCTTGCCAACACCAGACCTGATATTCAGTATGTTATTTCTCTTGTCTCTCGATTTATGTCTAACCCTTCTGAGTTGCATTTGTAGGTAGCTAAGAGAATTCTTAGATATGTAAAGGGTACATGGGATTTTGGAATCCATTACCATAAATGTAACACTATCAAGCTTGTAGGCTTCAGTGATAGTGATTGGGGTAGCAACATTGATGACCAAAAATCAACCTCAGGGAACTGTTTTAGTCTAGGATCGGGACTAATAACCTAGAGTTCCAAGAAGCATACAGTAGTAGCACTATCTTCAATAGAAGCTAAGTATATAGCGGTCACTCATGCTAGTACTCAAGCTTTATGGCTACAAAAGGTATTAGAAGAAATTGGAGAGCAGCAAAGTGGTCCAAAAAGGATATTCTATGACAACATTAGTGTCATTTAGTTGGCGTACAATCCTATCCACCATAGTATATCAAAGTATTTTGATATGAAGTACCACTTCATCAGAGATATTGTGGAAACTGAAACTGTTGAGCTTCACTATTGCCCCACTTTGGAGAATGTTGTGGACATCTTCACCAAGGCACTAGCTAAAGCTCAATTTGTAAAGTTGAGAGACTATCTTGTCAGTCCTCTCACCTTTAAGGGGGATAATGTAGCAAGTGTGAACACCACCTAGTTAATTTAGTGGGAGAATGTAGCAAGTGTGAACACCACCTAGTTTATTTAGTGGTTAATTAGTTGTCGGCTATGTTAGTCGACATGTTTTTTGTTTCAAATATCTCTCCCTCCTCTTATCTCTCCCTCCTCCTTATCCCTCCATTCTCTACTATATTCCCTCTTCTCCCTTATCACTCCAACTCCCTTCTCCTTATTCCTCCAACCTCCCTTCATCTTCTCCTCCGACCTCCTTCCCCTTCGTATATATTAGAATTCCTATATGGTTTATTGTAATGTTCTTTGAATAGCTCTATGTGAGATTGAAATGAATATTTGTTCTTATTTACTAAATTTCCCTAAGTAACCTGATCCGAATTTGATAAGTACACGTTGACTAAATCTAAAAAATCAATGCTGACATCCAAATATGGTTTGAATCAAGACCATTTTAAAGGTATGTTTTTAAATTTTTTGTTTTTGTTTATCCTTAATTTTGATGTATTGTTTTTTCCAATGTCCATTCTCTAATAATTTTCTCTCTATTTTTAGTTAATTCTTCAAAATCAAAAAGGGGTTTGAACATTTCCAATGTTATAGATAAATTTCTTTATGCACGTATTGAATTTTTCTTGGGAAGGATTATTCTATAGGGTCGACCTACAAAAATACCCTTTTGGTCTTTGTCATTATTGATTCATTGTATTGATGGAGGAAGATATGATAAGTCCACTCACATTTCAAACCACCTAAAACAGGACCTCCTTTTTGCACAGAAAATTCAATCTGCATATACAGTAACCTCCAACAACTATATTCTTTATCTTTTTTATGAAGCATATTACAATCTTCAACAAAAAAGTCCTCCAATTGTATTGCACTCAGATTTGTTGCATATTGGGATAAATGAGAATGAAATACAGGTAAAATTATATATTGGAATAGTCTCTCTTTTCTATCTTTTCAAATTTCAATCAATCTTGTTTTTTTTCTAATTTTATTTTGAAAACAGAGAATAGCAGCCCACTCATCCAGTAAAAGGGATGCCACCATCAGGATTCAAGAAGTGTCTGGTGATTCTGACTCACAGTCACAATCGTCATTGATACATTCTACCCATAAACGTAAGAGGTCTCCTAATTGAAAACAGACATGTGCTACTCCTCTTACTTCTGGACATGCATCTGCTATAGTGAACATTGAAGATGAAACCTCTAGCTTATAAGGTAAACATATTTTTAAAAAGTTATAATTTTAATAATGTATTTTAACAATATTTAATTATATTTAGTTTGAGAAAACATTTTAACTATTTTCAAAGAAAAGGACAACACTTGCACCATCAATGACAACGGCTACAGAGTTTGACTCGGGTATGTTTTGTTAAAATTATTATATTTTAATGGCATTGTTTTAAAACTAGTTTTAATTTATAATTTTCATGTTAAATTTTTCAGAGGGACTGACTAGATTTAAAAGACAAAAAAATAGATGCTTCCACCAAGTGCACAATAGGAAAATCATCCACTCCTACTGCAATTCCATCAATGCCAAGTTCATCTACAAGTCCAACAATCACCATAGCATGCAACACCAGTGAGGAACCAATCTCGCATGCATGGGAAACAATTCCTCACACCATCATATCAGCCACTTCAGGGAACCAATAGTTAGTTAAATAAATAGACTCATACCATGGTTCGGTTTGTTGTTTCAGGGACACTGTTCCCAATTTTAATACTTTATAATTTATCAAATGTAGAAAGCATGTCTCAGATGCCCCCTCTAGAGGCTCATTTGGATGATCATTTTATGTATCAAGATATGAATAATTTGAGTTTACCAATAAAAATATATGATTTTCTTCATGGTCTAGGGTTAGGTGATGAAGCACAAGAGAATGTTTAAGGAGATGTCACTGATGTTTCCTCTTCCCCCCACGAGCATTTCAACACCAATCATTATCCGATCGATGATGATAAAATAAAATTTTCAAATAATATTTTACTAGCAAACAGATGTAGGGCTAATGTTACTAATAATCTTCTTGTAGATATTGATACATTAAGACAATGGGAATATTGGGCCAAGGTTATAATCAAAGCAATAAATGGTCAATATAAGAACTTCAAACATATAAAAGAGTTATTTTCAAAGATAGAGAATGAGCGATATAATCTTGATGCTCTATTATTAAAATCCCAATCTAGCACCGTCAAGGCCAATTCTACAAGCAGTGATGAAGTTCTGGCCATTATACTTGACTGATTAGAGAACCTGAATGTCAAATCCCAAGCATATTTCAATGAATGAGAATTAGATAAGAAGAAATTAGCAGTGATAGAAATTGCAAGAATTACAGCAGATGTAAGTTTTACACATATATGAAAATCATTTTTTTCTTTAATATATTTTTTAATTAATATTAATATTTCTCTCTTGTATTTTGCAGTTTAATTATCAGTATTTAAAGCAGTAGGTGTCAGCCATGAAAACGTGGATCAAGACTACAAAAATTAGTGTGACTAATGCTATTGAATTGAAGAAGAGACTAAAAGACACTATTCGAGAAAACAATTGGTTGAAGAAGCTTATAAAAGAAAAGGGCCTAGGTGTAGATGATGTAGTAAAAGAAAATGAAAAAGAGATAAATGCACCATTTAAAGAAGATACTGTGAAGGAATAAGGTTTATTGCTATCAGGAATAAATGCTATAGATGATAGTTTGGTACGGTATGTTGCATTGGAAGCAAAGGATATTGAGGTAGATACAACTAACACTTCAAGAACTTTACAAAAAGAAAAATTAGAAAAGTAGAACTGTTGTTTCCTTATTTGATGATTCTAAAATGTGGCAATGTGATGAAAAGAAACATGGTTTCAAAGACTCATATTTTAACATATTTTAAAACATATTATTTTATATTACATAAATTTTATATTACTTTATAGTTTTTCTTTCAATATTGTAATGTTTTGATCAGTTGTGTCGATGCAATAAATAATTTTGAATTATGTGGATGCAATGATGGAGCACCAATATCTAGTTTGCTGTAAATGGTTTACTCAGTACATTGTTTTCAACATAAGGATTGCCATACATTGTTTTCAATAGATGGTTTTTATTATATGGTCTATTCAATACATGGTTTGCCATACATTGTTTTCAATTCATGTTTTATTCAATACATGTTTTGCAATACATTATTTTCAATAAATGGTTTATTCAATACATGGTTCGCCATACATTGTTTTCAATAAATGGTTTATTCAATAGATGGTTTGCCATACATGGTTGATTCAATAGTTGGTTTTCAATACATGGTTTATTATTTATTCAATACATGGTTTATTTAATACATGGTTTTAAAAATATATGAAATTATAATATACACATATTTTGTTGACAAATGATAGCATAATATATGAAATAAAAATACATGTAAAAAATAGTAATATTTGTGATGCAGTAATCAATATTTTATTCCAAAATACTGTTGGAAATTTGAGTTAATTTGAGGTATTTTATGTTGTCATTTATGTCACATGGATCATTGATGTCACATGGATAATATTTGGTTTTGGTGGCAAAAGCACTTCATAGATAATCATCTATGATATTTCGGAGAGCATGGATATATACAGGGTTTTTATGAAAACCAAGGCAGGGAAAAATAAAATATTTTATTTAAAACCATGATGGGCTTATGTGGAAAGGGATTTTCTTAAAAGCCAAGGTGGAATTTTGTTTCATCGAAAAAGGACCTCCGGTGATGAAGATATTAAATTTTAAAATTTAAGTTTAAATTAAAGAAGGGCCGACCTATGTGCAATTAATGGAGGTTGGCAATATATATATATATATATATATATATATATATATATATATATATATATATATATATATATATATATAAAGGTTTCAATTTATTTAGAAAAGGGGGCATATTATATATTTTCGGAAAGCTTATTTCGAGGGCTATTTGACTAACTTATTTAGAAGGAGAAATAAGGTATGTGTAAAGATATATTTCTGATTTTGCAAAGGGGTTCCAAAAGTAAAGTTTGCCTTGTTCTTTTTCAAGAGGATTAATTCTTTTATGAGGTGACAAGGTATGCCATATTGTGATTTATTTTATTTTATGGTATAAGTGGTTTTGGGAGTGAAAATCTTACGCACTATTTTGATTTATTTTATTTTATGGTACAAGTGGTTTTAGGAGAGATAAGGAAGTTGTTAAATTTAAGGCCTTGGTGATTATTATTGAGAAGAGGAGTAATGTTGATTGTTTTGTGATCTACTAACCCTTGTGAATATTGGCAAAGGAAAGTTGTGTTTAGTGTGGCAGATTTTATGGACAACTTCTTGGCTTCATAAAAGGTATGGGCACATTCTCCTATTGATTGTTTATGGTGGTTGATTTCTGAAATATCATTGGAGGGAAAATGATTGTTTGTGGTTTCCTTTTCGAAAGTGGTTGGTTGAATGCATCAAGGTTTTTTGAATTGAGAGCTATGTTTAAACCTTGTGTTATAAGCATAGTTGTTGATGCCCATTGGTTGTGAAATAACTTGAGTTAGAAAAGAACATGAGTATCATTGTTATGTGAGATTTTTTGTTGAGCATTGTTGGAAACATTTGAGTTGGTTGATACATACTTGGTTGAGTTTAGTTGATTGAGCCTCGTCAAGTGATGTGTGAAGTGATTGTGCAAGTTCTATGAAATAAACTATTCCATCATTCTATGTTGATTTGAGATTAAGGTTAGAACATATTGAGTCTCTAACAATTCTTTTTATGGTTCTATAAAACTTGAATTGAGTTGAAGTTGATTTGAGTTGAGAGTGATATTAGAACATATTGAGTCTCTAACAATTCTCTTTATGCTTCTATGAGTTGATTTGAGTTGAGTTGAGATTGATTTGAGTTGAGAGTGAGTTTAGAAAATTTTGAGTATCTAATAATTCTCTTTATGCTTCTATGAAGTTAATTTGATTTGATATTGCCATTTATTTTTGAGTTTATTTTGAGTACTACTTGAGCATGATTGATAGAGCATTTGAGAAGGCCTTTGGGACAAATTTGAGGACCGTGTTTGGACAAGTTCTTAGTGAGCTTGTTGGATAATACTGGGGAAAGTTCTTGGTGAGCTTGCTAGAGCATATTTGGGCAAGTTCTTGGTGAGCTTGCTAGAGCAAATTTGGATAGGTTCTATGTGAACTTGTTATTCAACATTAGACAGGTTCTATGTGAACTTGTTATTCAACATTGGACAAGTTCTGTGTGAGCTTGTTAAGTAGGTTTTGTGTGAGCCTATTGAGTAGGTTCTTAATGAGCCTATTGAAAAACCTTTTTAGGTGACATAGTACATAGGATAGAGTCTCAAGGGGAAAAAATTCTCTTATGGAAGAGATCCACAAACTTGAGATTAGGGGATCAACATCTCCTTTGGATAGAGATCCATAAACTTTGTAATTGGGAGTGATTCCCAAAGAGATTGATTGAGAAAGTTTTAGTAAAATATTTTCTCCGTGGAGTACCTCACATTGGGGGAACCACATTAAATCTTGTGTCTCAATTGTGTGTTGTGACTTGTGCTCTTGATTACTACTACTATATGAGTTATTAATGCACACTGCTATATTCGGTTATTGCAATTAAGGACATTAATTGATATCAGTTTGGAAAGAAAGTAAAAAGTGGTCTTATATTGTTCACCCCCTCCCCCTTCTTAGTATAAGCTTGTGTTCTTCAGATGGTATCATAGTAGGTTCCTTCAAAAAGGCTAACAACTTGAGGTTGGCATATATATATATATAATATATATATATATATATATATATATATATATATATATATATATATATATATATATATATATATATATATTTCAATTTATTTAGGAAATGGGGCATATTATATCATCCAAAAGCTTATTTCGAGAGCTATTTGAATAACTTATTTAGAAGGATAAATAAGGTGTGTGTAAAGAGATAATTTTGATTTTGGAAAGTGGTTCCAAAAGTGAAGTTTTCCTTGTTCTTTTTCAAGAGGATTAATTCTTTCATGAGGTGACAAGGTATGCAATATTGTGATTTATTTTATTTTATGGTATAAGTGGTTTTGGGAGTGAAAAGGTTATGCAATGTTTTGATTTATTTTATTTTATGGTACAAGTGGTTTTAGGAGAGATAAGGAAGTTGTTAAATTTAAGGCCTTGGTGATTATTATTGAGAAGAGGAGTAATGTTGATTGTTTTGTGATCTACTAACCCTTGTGAAGATTGGAAAAGGAAAGTTGTGTTTAGTGTGGCAAATTTTATGGACAAATTATTGGCTTCATAAAAGGTATGGGTGCATTCTTCTATTGATTTTTTATGGTGGTTGATTTCTAAAATATCATTGGAGGGAAAACTATTGTTTGTGGTTTCTTTTTTGAAAGTGGTTGGTTGAATGCATCAAGGTTTTTTGAATTGAGAGTTGTGTTTAAACCTTGTGTTATAAGCATAGTTGTTGAAGCCCATTAGTTGTAAAAGAACATGAGAATCATTGTTATATGAGATTTTTGGTTGAGCATTATTGGAAACATTTGAGTTGGTTGATACATACTTGGACTAGGGTTGTGTGAGAAAAAGTTGTTCCTTGTGATGATTGGTTGAGTTTAGTTTATTGAGCCTAGTCAAGTGATGTGTGAAGTGATTGTTCAAGTTCTATGAAATAAACTATTCCATCATTATATGTTGAGTTGAGATTAAGTTTAGAACATATTGAGTCTCTAACAATTCTCTTTATGGTTCTATACAACATGAATTGATTTGAGGTTGATTTGAGTTGAGAGTGAGATTAGAACATATTGAGTCTCTAACAATTCTCTTTATGATTCTATGAGTTGATTTGAGATTGATTTGGGTTGAGAGTGAGTTTAGAACATATTGCGTATCTAAAAATTCTCTTTATGCTTCTATGAAGTTAATTTGAGTTGAGACTACCATTAATTGTTGAGCTCATTTTGAGTACTACTTGAGCATGATTGATAAAGCCTTTGAGAAGGCCTTTGGTATAGATTTGAGGACAATGTTTGGACAAGTTCTTAGTGAGCTTGTTGGAGCATACTGGGGCAATTTCTTTGTGAGCTTGCTAGAGAAAATTTAGCTAACTTATTGGTGAGCTTGCTAGAGCATATTTGGATAGGTTCTATGTAAACTTTTTATTCAACATTGGACAAGTTTTGTGTGAACTTGTTATTCAACATTGCACAAGTTCTGTGTGAGCTTGTTAAGCAGGTTTTGTGTGAGCCTATTCAGTAGGTTCTTAGTGAGCCTATTGACAGATCTTTGTGAAATCATGAGGATACGAAAACAAAAAGGAAAGTGAATATGAGATGCAAATAGAACCGAACTCAGCGCTAAATCCTAGGAATTTGAAAGTGCATGAAAAGAGGGAAAAGCATGAGCAAATCGAAATGAAACAAATGTGAATAAATAAGACAGCCCTTTTTATTGATATGTTTCACAACTCGGTTACAATACGCATCCTCCCCTTCCAAGGGCTAGGAGCCTTTAAGTATGCGTTCTTGTTACATCCATGGGTGCCTTTCCTTCTTCCGCGTGCCCACATGTAAAATGGACAAACCAAACGTCATTGTCGCGTGCGTTGATGAGTCTTGACTCCTTTCTACTCCTATGATGTCCAAACCCTATGTTCAAAGGAACAAGAAATGTTCAGCAGCACCTGTGGATAAAACAAAGCATGCAATCCCCAAGCCTATGAAAAGTGAATAAGAAAAATGAATTAAACTATGCCTAAAATGAATCCAAAAGCTCTAAAAATTTGACAGGGGTATAAATACACCACCAGGAAGGCCCTACAAAAAGAACAGTCAATAAATTCCTCACTGATTTGAATTCGCTCTAGGGCGAGATGAATTCACCTGCAACAAAATGCCGAAAAGGTACTGTCCCAAATATCCTGCGTAGGAAGCTCCAAAATACCTACAAACTTGGGGTTAGCTAATTAGGGGCATTTTGGGAAGACCCAGATGGTCATATTTTCCCAATTTGGCCTCCATCAATAGGAATTTAATGATGCTACCTATAGATTAGTAGAAGCGAGCAAAGATAGAAATATGATCAAAATTGTTCAAAACAAGACGAAATTTAAATGACAACCTATCTAAGCATCATAGAATTGAATGCAAAAATGAAAGAAAGCAAGTCTGCCATGGAATTCCCATCACTTTGAAGGAATGTAATTAGTACTGTGGCAGTGTGGGAGGGGGCGCCCATGGGGCATGTCGCCCGTCGTTTGAGGCCTGATTTCGACACCAATCCACTTGGGATGGGTCCAAAATCTCTTGTGTGGTATTGTCGACAAATTTGGTGGGATATTGTGGCTAAATGTTAGGTTTTGGGCTCAAGATTCATCCTCCCAATAATCACCCAATAACCTCCCCTCTAAAGGAGATCAAGGATGTGAAAGGCGCAAATCCAAAAGGTGTGAGGTATGAAATTAAAATGAAAGCACTTCATTTCTCTAAAATGCTCCTTCTTTGTATCTTTTGGGGTGAGGAAACTCACAAATTTATAGACCTGGAGGTCTTATTGAAATGGGCATGCAGAGGCGCCACTTGGCTATCATGCCTCCCCAGGGGGAAGGAGATTTCTCCCTGAATAGGGACTTCATGACTGCCATTGTAATTGCCTCTAATGCTAAAAAATGCTCACCCATACTCCCATACGATGAAGGAAGTGTTGAGTGGTGGATCTGAGCTATCATTTGTCAAGATTTGACTTTTTTCCTGTCAAACCTGCAATTCACCCCACCCTAGAGCGAATCCAAAATTCATCCCTAGGTGGGGCGAATCCCAGTTTGAATTCATTCCAGGGTGGAATGAATATTGAGAAAAGTGCCTGAAGGTGCCAAATTGATCTTTGACCTTCCAAAACTACTATGAGAGTGTTTAGGACCACTGTTTAACCTCTCAAGGCTGCCCTTGGGGCTGTGTGTGTCAATGCAATCAGTGTTTGCAGTCACATAATCTAATTGGTGTTGTTTTGGTGTCTACAGATGCCCCTTTTTGGGATGCGTTGTGCATGGCACATCGTCGAGCAAAAATAGATAACCAAAGCACAAATAATTAGGGTTTCTTAGTAACCTAACCAACTTTTGATTCCCCAAGTATGGAAAGGGCATGCATTCTTGAATCCTTGCTTCTGACGAGCGAAGGAACTTAACTCAAGTGTTAACCTTTTTTGGTGAGGTGTTACTTGATCTTGGACATTGATCAGTCATGAATAGGCAAAGGGCGCAACCTTTTGTCTGTGAGAACCTTGAGTTCATGATTCATGAAATGCCAAGTGATTTGATTAGCTTGTGATTATTGCTTGTTTACTGCCCCAAGCAGGAGTGTGATTGTATTTGTCAATGATTCTTTTAATGCATGCTATTTTCCTTAATTGGGTGTGTATTTGTTGGCTGGTGACTAAGTGTGACTACCTCCTCAAGCAACGAATCGATGAGGGAATGAACTTCATGAGAAAAACGATGAGTCACTTGACCCAAGATGACTTGTGCGAGGGTGCATTTAGATTTTTTAGCATTAAGAGTGTGTAGCTTTCTGACATTTAGACCTATTTTTTGTGGGTGTTAACCCTTTTGGTGATGCTTTTTGGAGCTAAAATTGTTGAAAATCTATCTTCTTGTGGAGCGGTCTGGCCATGGTGGCCTTCTTAGGGAGTAAGATAGTGACAATTTGTAGCCCCAACATCTATTTTGGATGCCAAGAATGTCAAGTGCGAAGGCGCCTTCGTTCGACAACGTTATTACTATTTTTGGGTGGGTTTTGATCCTTTTTGGAGACACCAGTTGGGGATGAAATTCTCGAAGATCCATCTTCCTGTGGAGCGGTCCGACTACGGTAGCCTTCTTAGGGAGTAGGATAGTGAGGATTTGTGACCCCGACGTCCATTTTGCATGCTCAAGATGTCAAGTGCAAAAGCACTTTCATAGGGCAATTTTATTAGCTGTTTTGGTGTATTTTTGTTCATTTTTTGTTGTTTTTGAAATTTTTGTCCTGAATTCATTCCAGGGTGGGACGAACAACAGTTTAGTATTTTTTGTTTTTTTTGAAATATTTGTTTTGTATTTATGCAAGTGTGATGATTTGATTTTATGCATGATGAGTGATGAGTATGGATGTATGCATGTTAATTTATTTTGATGGATGCATATGTTATGATAAATGCAAATGTTTCTAAATTTCATGATATGCAAATGTAATGGATGAATTGAATTTGTGTTTTCTGGCGAGAGCACCATAGACTGTTTAGACCTTTGTGGTTTTTGGCAATTGTTGATGGCAATGTGAGGATGGAAGATAGCATAGTTGGTTTAGAATGTAGCTAAGGTTTTTTGAGACTCAGACGGTTTTAACTAACTAGCCATGAATATACTTTATCTTACAAGAATTTTGGACAAGGTATGAATCAGACTTGTCTGTGACCAAGTTATTTCACATCCCTGTGTGTGCAATTGAGTTTGTTTATGTGGTATTTTTCAAGATACCGCCAGTGCCAGATAGGTTGTAAACCAAATTTGTACTGAGGATCACCTAATTAGCTCCACTAACTCCTTTGTTGTATTTAGTCAGATTAATCTGTAGTGCTATCTAAGAAACCATAAGCTAGATCATCCACATGCAAACATTGATCTGTACACGATTTAAAGTGATAGATATATCGTCATGCGAGAGGTTTACCACCAGTGACCGATAGGCTATCTACCAAATCGATACTGAAGTTTGCCTCGTGACCTGTCGAAATGCTGAGAGTTCTAGGGATTCAAGTTCGACTCCCTTCTTTTCTTCAATTGTATTGGGATACTTGCTCATTTTTAATGATAAAAATCACTGCTTATTTTATTTTTTTATTTTACTTTTGAGCAAGGGATTTGAATTTCGAGTGATAAGAATCACTATTGTATGTGCCTTTTGATGTATGCACTTTGGTGGTGATGTCAAATTTTTGGATTTTTGACCTTTTTGCAAGATTTTACGATTTTTGCAACTTTTTGAGAACTTGGAATTCTTGGGGAATTGGGTAGGGAGGATTCTTGTCCTTTTGCCAACTCTCAGAATTCTTGGGGTCATTCGCACAGGGGGATGAGCAGGATAATTTTTTCGCTTATGGTGATCTAGATTGCTATGCAGGTTTCATATTTCGTTCACACAACTTGGGAATTTTTATGTGTTTTAATTTGTGTTGGGATGCTATGTAACAAGGTGTGATCCAAGTAGAACTCTACCTTTATAAAATCTATCTGACTTGGTATAGTATGTGGCTAGAAAGCTATATAACGACTTGTTGAGTGGTGTTTTCACCCAGTTGTGAAAATACAACTCTCCTTTAGGATTTGGGTTCCAAATCCTCTCTTGCAAAGAAGTTAAACAAACAAATTCTCCAAGGTCTCCGTTGTATTAGCATTTGCAACTGTATTAATGATCTCATATAAAGATATTCAATTTAAATGCTTGGAACACCTTAGTGATTGCAAGTAACTGTAAACAAGGGGCAATGCTAGTTTATTTCATCATGAAGCTTTAATGATTGTTCATTGTTTTTTTTTTTTTTTTTGGATTTTGTAATTTTTAAATGTTTATTTTAAATAAGTTAAACTTTCTGGAAAAAATAAAATGTAGACAAAGAAAATGAAATGCAAAAAAACTCTAAATGAAATGCACTTAGTATGATGCTATCCTGTTCTGACAAAATCAAAGATGTGAGGTTTCCATGCATGCAACCTAACCTATTGGACCTGCAAAATATGCACAATCCCCATAGACTAAGTTCTGGTTCCTAGGATACGAAATAAAATTCAGATTTCAAATATTCACCTAATGTAACCCACAAAAGTGGCATTTAACATTATCTATAAATCCGAAATCTAAAAAATGAAAGAATAAATATTAAATCCATAGCATGCATAGAAAATCTCCTTCTTTCTTGCCCACAAGATGCAAATTTTTGAACACTTTTGCATTAAAAATATGTCATTTTACAATGGCAAAACTTTTGGTTTTTCCAAACCAGTCTGTGGAAGAGAAACAACCCCAAACAGGCCCAGAATGGCTTCCTCGCCTTTGGCTCTGCAACCCTGCTTGCAGTGGTTTTCGACCCCTGTACCAATCTGTGCTTTCACTTTTAAATTTTCTGGCCATGCTCTCTATTTCGCCCTGTGACGCTTCGCTTCATCTCCTAGATCTCTTCGTTTCATCTTCCCACCTCTTTGCATTATTTCTAGCTTTTGTTCGAGTATCAAAACGTTTGATCTTCTTGCTAACTGTAACCGTTCTATAACCCTTACACCTTTATGCCATGTGTTTAGCACTTCCCTGCATGCTCTATAATGGCCCATTGTGAATTGTGACAAAAATAGTATGTCACTTTGCTCCTCTACCTGTATCACAAAAATGAGACATGTCGCGATATCGTGACATTTTTATGCATGCAACTTTGCTCCTCTACCTGTATCACGAAAACAAGACATGTCGCGATATCGTGACATTTTTATGCCCACAAATTTATTCGTCTTCAAGCACCACAAAAATGAGACATTTTGCGATATCACGACGTGTTTCTCCTTCGGATCGCATGGATGCAACCTATCGTGAAATCATGACATTTTTCTCCTTCGTTATGTTTTGTTGCACTTAGCTGTGAAAACGTGACATGTTGCGAAATCATGACACTTTTTCATTCCATACTATCTCGCTGCTTTCTGTCACAAAATTGCGATGCTTTTCTCTTTCGGGTTGTCTCGCTGCTTTCTATCACAAAATCGTGACACTTTTCTCTTTCGGGCTTATTAGTCATTGTGAGTCACGAAAATGAGACATGTCACGATTTCACGACATATTTCTATCCTTTGTTCCTTCCTCACTTTCCTACCATGAAAACCTGACATGTCGCGATATCGCGACATTTTTTATCTTTGCCCTTCATCTCATCTTCAGGTCATGAAATGGCAACATGTCACGATATCGTGACAACTTCTGCATTGACTCTTCTCTTGCTGCCTTCGATCGTGATTTCATGACAAGTCGCGATATCGCGACATTTTTCCATTTTAGCCATGAGACCGAAACATGTCACGATATCATGACATTTTTCCATTTTGGTGCATCCTGCTGATTTGGGCCATGAAAACGTGACATGTCGCGATATCGCGACATTTTTCACTTTGTCTTTCTCTCTCCTTTATGAACTATGATTTCATGACATGTCACGATATCGCAACATTTTTTGGTCAACACTTCTTCCTGCTTGCTTTGATCGTGATTTCATGACATGTCATGATATCGTGACATTTTGAGTCTTCAAATTCTTTGTCTTGCATCGCGATTTCACAACATGTTGCGATATCGCGACATTTTCTCTTCATGATGCATTCTGCTGCTCTTAGCCGCGAAAACGTGACATGTCATGAAATTGTGACACTTTTTCATTTCGAACTATCTCGCTGCTTTCTGTCGTGAAATCACGATGCTTTTCTCTTTCGGGCTGTCTTGCTACTTTTTGTCGTGAAATCGTGATGCTTTTCTCTTTCGAGCTTATCAATCATTGTGAGTCATGAAAATGAGACATGTCACGATTTCATGACATCTTTTTATCCTTTGTTCCTTCCTCACTTTCTTACCGAAAAAACCTGACATGTCACGATATCGTGACATTTTTTATCTTTGCCCTTCATCTCATCTTCAGGTCACGAAATGGCGACATGTCACGATATCACGACAACTTCTGCATTGACTCTTCTCTTGCTACCTTTGATCGTGATTTCATGACAAGTCGCGATATCGTGACATTTTTCCATTTTAGCTGCGAGACTGAAACATGTCGCGATATCGTGATATTTTTCCATTTTGGTGCATCCTACTGATCTGGGCCACGAAAACGTGACATGTCGCGATATCGCGACATTTTTCACTTTGTTTTTCTCTCTCCTCTATGAACTGTGATTTCATGACATGTCACGATATCGTGACATTTTTTGGTCAACACTTCTTCTTGCTTGCTTTGACCGCAATTTCACGACATGTTGCGATATCGTGACATTTTGAGTCTTCAACTTGGTTCTTTGTCTTGCATCGCGATTTCACAAAACATTGTGATATCATGACATTTTCTCTTCATGATGCATTCTTTTGCTCTTAGCCATGAAAACATGACATGTCGTGAAATCGTGACACTTTTCCATTCCACTGCACTTCGCTTATCTGAGCCACAAAAATGCGACCTGTCGCAAAATCGTGACACTTTCTTTTTCTTAACAGCAACACATCACAAAATCATGACACTTTATTTTTCTTAGCAGCAACACATCGTGATATCGCGACACTTTCTTTTTCTTAGCAGCAACACGTCGCGATATCGTGACACTTTCTTTTTCTTAGCAACAACACGTCATGATATCACGACACCTTATTTTTCTTAGCCATGACAGAGCAACATGTCGTGATATCGTGACAACTTTTCTTTTTTTAGCCGCGACAGAGCAACATGTCGTGATATCACGACATTTTTTCCTTATGCTATATTTTGCTCTTCCTTTGATTTTTTTAGCATCTGGGCCACTACGGTATTCTTTGAAAGCATGCAAAAAAAGGTGGGTCCCCAATTTTGGGGTGTGTTGTGGATCAGCCACAACAAATGGTGACTCTTCTATCAAATGCTCTTGAGCATTTTGGTGAGAACCCAACTTGGAAGTACACAAACTCAAAAATAAGCGTTAGCACATAAGAAATATAAAAAAATGCCAATAGATCATAAATACATGAATCATCAGAATCATTAAGTATCAGCTCGATGTGTGCAATGTGTTTTCATTCCCTATCGCTTGAAATTGATCATCATTTCATTGTTAGTTTCACTTATGATTTGTATGCAAGGCTATGAATGATTTGTGCAGGATTTGATGCATGATGAAGATGTTAAAGATATAACAACCTGCTTTGCAAAGGCTCAAACCTTCTAATATCATGAACAAACATATCAAAACTATCAAACCCTCCTAAGACAAAATAAATATATGTATACTGAATTAATTTATTAGATCCCAAAGTTGGTTCTGTGTCACTACCATCTTGAACCCATGTGCAAGTGTAAGTGAAATCAGAACTTTGGGGAATAGGATTCCCAACCTAAGCGAGATGGGAATTTAACCCTATCCTTACTATTCTGATTTGGATTTCATTACCTCATCTTGAAAAAAATGATTTAACCTGTTATGGATGAAACTGTCAGGCTAGTCTATCCGTTTGAGCAATCAGTGGTCTTGTTTTAGACAAGACATGTTGCCACGCATGGGCATACTTAACCCCATAATCCATGGTTTGGCTTCATTCATTCTCTTCTTCTTTCTTTTTTTTATTTCTTGGACCTTTGGGATGACTACCCATCCTTGCTAGGGACATGTAGTACGATCCCTCCAATCCAATATTAAGATGAAATGGAAAATATTAATTTTATTTTTATTTCTTGGACCTTGGGGATGACTACCCATCCTTTGCAGAGGACATGTAGTACGATCCTTCCAATCCAAGATGATAAAATGAAAGATGGAAAATATTAATTTTATTTTTGTTTCTTGGAATTTTGGGATGACTACCCATCCTTTGCAGAGGACATGTAGTACGATCCTTCCAATCCAAGTTTTATGATAAAATGAAAGATGGAAGCTTTGGGGAATCGGATTCTCAACCTAGGTGAGATGAGAATTATGCCCTATCCTTACTACTCCATGAAGGTCAAATCAGAGCTTTGGGGAATTGGATCCTCAACCTAAGTGAGATGAGGATTTAACCCTATCCTTACTACTCTGATTTTAGGCTTTAAGCATTATGGGAGTGGTAAAAACCACTATTTTAAGGATTATGTTGCATGATAGGACAGACATGAAATATTCCTTTCGCCTCACCTTTTCTTCCAAGTATGGTTTTGACCATTTTGCTCAAGATCTTCTTTAATGTTCCTAGAACGTGCTTGGTTCAAGATAGTTCGGGCACCAGTTCCCAACCTTAGGATTTTTTTTATTTTATGTTATAGAATAACCCTAAGAGGATTCGACACCTTCTCAATGATTGCTCATGAAATGAAAATGTAACTAAGATGACATATATATGCAGTGTGGAATGTAACATGAGATATGAATGCATTGCTCCTTTTGAAATGTGGATGGAGTATATATCACCTAATTTACCATAATGTGAAAAACTAACAACTTCATGCATCACAAGTTCCAAACGATATTCTTTAATGTGCTTGTGTTACTTGTGGAGCTTTCTACAACACAATTCCAATGTTTCATATTCTCCTGATTTTAGGCATAAGTTGACATCTCAAAATTTTTTTATTTTTTTTTTTTTTATTTTTTTATTTTTTTTTTTTTTTATTTTTTTTTTTTTTTATTTTTACAAACCAAACATGTCCATAGGACCAACACATAACTTTCAATCAAAACTTATTCAATCCAAAACCAAAATGCAATCCAAAAATGAAAATTTGAAAACACAAACCAAAACCAAAAATCAAAACCTATATACAAATGTACAATATAATACAAGATGATGCAAAGCTTGGACTATCACTTTCTTGGATCCCAAACATGATTAGAACACTTCAACAAAATATAATGTGATATGCATGCCAAATGTTGTAGGAATCCAACAAAAACAATATTAGACCACACCATGCAACAACTTTTAACTTCCCTTGCTCACCCCACCAATTAGATTTAATTCCATTAGTACTCTCATAGGTGAGCATTAAAATACTAAAATGATTAGACAATAAATGATATTCAATTTTATCTTGTCTATTCTTGAAAGTATCCATTTCATAATTTGATTCATGATTTAGAACTAGGCTCTCTTTATCCAAAATGAGACTTTGTAAGCAAGAGCCTATTTCTAAAAATTTTAAAGCCAAATCATTTTCCAAATTTGTAGGCCAATCAAATTTGTGTAACAGCTTGCAAGCATCTAGGATATTTACTAAATTAGGATCATTAAAAGTTTTTACCCTAGATTCAATTAGTAATTGTTGATGAATTTTATTTAACAATTCAAGTGCATCAACTTCTTTTTCATTCATTAAAACAATGTTATTAAAGGTGTGATTAGAAATCATACCTTGTTTTTCATTCACCTTTAATGACATTTCACCATAAACATCATTCAAATTCAAAATATGGTCATCACTCACCAAAATCTTGGATGCTTGAACACAAAAAGGTAGAATCCAACCTTTAAAAATTTTTTTTTACAAAAATTTGATGGGGATTTGCAATTCCCTCTTTTACCTCATGATCTTCATCTTCTTCATTGATTACTTGTTTATCAAACATACCAAAATTGGGCACCCAATTGAAAACATGCCCATCCTTTTCAACCCTCAAATGTTTTTGGTCAAAGTGTATGTCAAGTAATCTATTTTGATGATCACTTATTCGAGTTGCTTCCAATTGATCAATCTCTTTGTCATTTGGTTCTAATTCTTTGTTCACTATCCATGGTATCTCTTCATGTGAGGTAGAAGTTTCAATATCTTGTATATCCAGTGCAATATGGGTTTCATCTACAGGGGTGTGAGAAAAGAATGCATTATCATATCTCCCCCAACCATTGTAAAAATTGTCATCCAAATTCATGGAATGAAATTCCATGATGTTTGTGGCATGATATTTTGATTCATTTATCAATTCACTTTCTTCTTTTTCCTTGGTAATAGGATCATTATAATATTCCAAAATTTGATGAGATTTGAAACCCTCTTCCAAAACATCCTCAAATTGTATAGGAGTTGTAATATCTTCCTTCGAGTAGGCGATTATGTTGTCCTATATATCAATTGGCACACAAGTTTCGTTAGCAGTTTTGGAGTGAGTGAAGTCTTCCCACTTCTTCCAAGCATCATAATAATCATCTTTCAAAATCAAGTGGTGACGTTCAACTACTTCTTCAACATCTTCCAATTCATCAATGTGTTTCTCATCAAATTCATCTTCACCTTCCTTAGATGGTTCAATTATTTCCAAAAGTGGGTTATTTCTTGAATTCAAATTTATAAGGCTATCATCGTCCAAATTAGTAACCCATGATTCAATTTTATCATAATTTGGAGGGTGAAGAATTTCTTGATCATTAATTTTACGCATCTCATCAACAGTATCTTCCAAGAACAAGTGGTGAAACTCTATCATATCTTCAAATTCATTCCCTTGATCTTTCACCTTAGGTATCATTGGAGTGGAGGGTGCTATTTTTAATGGTTGGTGTAGGTTGGCATCAATATCTTTAGAAGGACAATCTCTTATGTGAACATGTTGTGCCTTTTCTTCTTCAATACCTTGTCGTTCTATCTCTTCTAAGATCTCATGGATTTTCTCTAGAGACAAGCCACCCATTTTTTCCTCAATGAGTGAAGCAAGTGTGGGGTGTATGGCTCCCATGTATACTTCCATGGCTTCCTCTTCTAATGTGTTAAAATTTTCCCACATTTGGGAGTGCAACTCACGAAATCTTCCATTGAATTGACTCAAGGATTCATTAGGCTCCTTACATATGGAGGTAAACTAATTTTTCAAGATTTCTAAGTCAACCTGATTACCAAAATGATAAAGATAGGCTGCTTCTAGTTGTATCCAAGAAGTCCTAACCTCCATGGGTAGTTGGTTGTACCAAAAGAATGGTTTATCATCCAAAATGTATGCAAATAACTTACAAGCTACCTCCTCATAGAAAACCTAGAATTGACATAATGTATTCTTGTAGACATGTAGTTTTTGCAAGTATCCTAGTGGCACCTCTTGATTAAAACACCGTAAAAAATCCAATAACATTTTAGGAATTTGATAGGGTATCACATGTATAGACAAACCCTTATAATGATCCTCCATCATAGATACCATTCTTTCTCTTAGAGACACTATTTCAGCTCTCAGGGATACCATTTGCTCCTCAAGTGTTGCCATTAGTGAAACTCAAAATGTAATTTTAGAACCAAATTTGTTAGTCAAAAATGACAGAAGGAATCACGGCACATCAGCATGAAGTGACTAGCAAATATCCAACCTGCAATGTATAAAAAATCAAGTTAGCATCAACTAAGAGATGTATTCATTAAAATCAAATGAAAAGTAATTGCATGAAACAACACTTCGCTAGTCGAGACCAAAATTTTCAAAATTAAATCAAATCACATTATTTATGTATGAACAATTAGAAAAGCATTAGAATAATATACAGCATACCTGAATTGTTTAATGTAAATAGAAAAAGTAAACCAATTCAGGCCCTCCTTCTAGTGACAGATCACGAGTGGTGTTAGAGGAGTAAAGATAATCAATTTACTGTGGCATGTAAATATTCAAAATTTAAATCCTTGTAGCACTTAAATCATAGTGAAATAAACCATTTCAGGCCCTCCTTCTAGCGCCAATCTGTTGAGTGGTATTTTCACCCAGTTGTGAAAATACAACTCTCCTTTAGGATTTGGGTTCCAAATCCTCTCTTGCAAAGAAGTTAAACAAACAACTTCTCCAAGGTCTCCGCTATATTAGCATTTGCAATTGTATTAATAGATCTCAAATAAAGATATTCAATTTAAATGCTTGGAACACCTTAGTGATTGCAAGTAACTGTAAACAAGGGGCAATGTTGGTTTATTTCATCATGAAGATTTAGTGATTGTTCATTTTTTTTTTTGGATTTTGTAATTTTTAAATGTTTATTTTAAATAAGTTAAACTTTCTGAAGAAAATAAAATGCAGAGAATGAAAATGAAATGCAGAAAAAACTAAAAATGAAATGCACTCAGTATGATGCTATCTTGTTCCGAAAAAACCGAAGATGTGAGGTTTCCATGCATGCAACCTAACCTATTGGACCTGCAAAACATGCACAATCCCCATAGACTAAGTTTTGGTTCCTAGGATACGAAATAAAATTCAGATTTCAAATATTCGCCTAATGTAACCCACAAAAGTGGCATTTAACATTATCTATAAATCTAAAATCTAAAAAATGAAAGAATAAACATTAAATCCATAGCATGCATAGAAGATCTCCTTCTTTCTTGCCCACAAGATGCAAATTTCTGAACACTTCTGCATTAAAAATATGTCATTTTACAATGGCAGAACTTCTGGTTTTTCCAAACCAGTCTGTGGAAGAGAAACAACCCCAAACAGGCCTAGAATGGCTTCTTTGTCTTTGGCTCTACAACCCTGCTTGTAGTGGTTTCTGACCCCTGTACCAATCTGTGCTTTTTATTTTAAACTTTCTAGCCATGCTCTCTGTTTTTCCCTGTGACGCTTCACTTCATCTCCCAAGTCTCTTCGTTTCATCTTCTTGCCTCTTTGCATTATTTTTGGCTTTTGTTCGAGTGTCAAAATGTTTGATCTTCCTGCTAACTGTAACCGTTCTGTAACCCTTACACCTTTATGCCACGTGTTCAGCACTTCCCTGCATGCTCTGTAATGGCCCGCTGTGAATCATGACAAAAATAGTATATCACTTTGCTCCTCTACCTGTATCATGAAAATGAGACATGTCGCGATATCATGACATTTTTTTGCATGCAGCTTTGCTCCTCTACCTATATCGCAAAAATGGGACATGTCACGATATCATGACATTTTTATGCCTGCAACTTTATTCATCTTCAAGCACCACAAAAATGAGACATGTCATGATATCGCGACGTGTTTCTCCTTCGGGCCGCGTGGATGCAACCTGTCACGAAATCACAATGTTTTTCTCCTTCGCTATGTTTTGTTGCACTTAGCCATGAAAACGTGACTGTCATGAAATCATGACAGTTTTTCATTCCATACTATCTCACTACTTTCTATCGTGAAATTGTGACACTTTTCTCTTTCGGGCTGTCTCGCTGCTTTTTGTCATGAAATCATGACGCTTTTCTCTTTTAGGATTATCAGTCATTGTGAGTCATGAAAATGAGACATGTTGTGATTTCATGACATCTTTCTATCCTTTGTTCCTTCCTCACTTTCCTATCGTGAAAACTTGACATGTCGCGATATCGCGACATTTTTTATCTTTGCCCTTCATCTCGTCTTCAGGTCGTGAAATGGCGACATGTCGCGATATCATGACAACTTCTGCATTGACTCTTCTCTTGCTGCCTTCGACCGTGATTTCATGACAAGTCGCGATATCGCGACATTTTTCCATTTTAGCCGCGAGACCGAAACATGTCGCGATATCGCGACATTTTTCCATTTTGGTGCATCCTGCTGATCTGGGCCGCGAAAACATGACATGTCACGATATCGTGACATTTTGAGTCTTCAACTTGGTTCTTTCTCTTGCATCATGATTTCACAACACGTCATGATATCGCAACATTTTCTCTTCATGATGCATTTTGTTGCTCTTAGCCATGAAAATGCAACATGTCACGAAATTGTGAGACTTTTCCGTTCCACTGCACTTCGCTTATCTAAGCCATGAAAACGCGACCTATCACGAAATCACGACACTTTCTTTTTCTTAGTAGCAACACGTCGTGATATCGCGACACTTTCTTTTTCTTAGCAGCAACACGTCGTGATATCGTGACACTTTCTTTTTCTTAGCAGCAACACGTCGTGATATCGTGACACTTTCTTTTTCTTAGTAGCAACATGTCATGATATCACGACACCTTTTTCTTAGACGTGATAGAGCAACACATGTGATATCGCAACACTTTCTTTTCTCAGCCACGACATAGCAACACGTCACGATATCACGACATTTTTTTCTTATGTTATATTTTTCTCTTCCTTTGATTTTTTAGCATCCGGGCCACTGCGGTCTTCTTTGAAAGCATGCAAAAAAATGTGGGTCCCCAATTTTGGGGTGTGTTGTGGATCAGCCACAACACGACTGAAGGACGAAAACTCTTGATACATTAGAAAACCACTAATTCTGGTATGGTAAAAAAAAAAAGTGAATGGCGTTTATTTTTGATGGACTGCTTATAGAATGGAGAAATGTGGAACAAGATGAGTTGGCGGAGTAATTACAATCTATGGTGCCTCTGACCTATATGACCACAAATATGCAATGTATGGATGTGATGCTTAATGCAGCTACATATTTTTGTTTTTTTGATGGATTGATTTTTTTGTGAATATGAAGATGAGATGCGAGAATAGCTTTTTATTGTGGTGATGAGTTGGAGTATGCCTGGAAATGAGATGCAAATTTTTGTTATTTTTGATGATTTTACTATTTTTGAATTTTCTTATTTTTGACCAAGCGATTGCAGGAATCCTTTGGAGAATTTTGGTTGACCAAGCGATTGTCGAAATCCTTAGAGCATTTTGGGATTGACCAAACAATTGTAGGAATCCTTGGAGAATTTTGGGATTGACCAAGCGATTGTAAGATTCCTTGGAGCATTTTGGGATTGACCAAGCGATTGTAGGAATCCTTGGAGCATTTTGGGATTGACCAAGCGATTGTAGGAATCCTTGGAGCATTTTGGGATTGACCAAGCGATTGTAGGAATCCTTGGAGCATTTTGGGATTGACCAAGCGATTATAGGAATCCTTGGAGCATTTTGTTTGGGATACGACTCTTTAGATATGGAATGGTCGTAAATGACTGATGTTCAAGGGTTCTAGTTCCTTGATTCCATCAAGAGAGGCTAGTCGGTATGTCCCAGGTCCTATTTTGCTATCAATTACATATGGACCTAACCAATTTGTCGTGAACTTGTCCCTTAGATGGGACGACAAACTAGAGTTCTGTTGGTTCTCTTTTAAGACCAAGTCACCAACCTAAAAATCCCTCAGGTGAACTTTCATGTTGTAAGCTTTCTTAAGTCGTTCTTGATAGATACATAAATTCTCGAGAGCATTAATGCATCGTTCTTCAAGCAACATGAGCTGGTCTAATTGGTCCTGTCACGCAGTGTCATCATCGATGAACTCTTGCATTGATATGCGCAGGGAAGGAATTTCCAACTCGAGAGGCATGACTTCCTCGAAACCATACACAAGCAAAAATGGAGTTGCCCCAGTGGGCATCCGAATGCTAGTGCGATAAGCCCATAGGGCAAGTGGGATTTGTATATGCCAATCCTTATGACTGTCTACGACTGTCTTTTTGAGGATGGCAACTAGTGTTTTGTTTGATGCATCTACTTTCCCATTTGCCTATGGAAAATAGGGTGTCGAAAAACTATGCTGAATTTTGTACTTTGTTTTCAAAGCACGCACGTCTTTGTTCTTGAATGACATCCCATTATCCAAGATTATTTTGGATGGAATACCAAAACAACATATGATGTTATGCAAAATAAACTCTGCAATGCGAGGTCCTATCATGGAGGTAAGCAAAACTGCTTCCACACACTTGGTGAAATACTCTATGGCCATTATGATAAACGTGTGATGACCTGATGACGCAGGGAAGATCTTTTCGATTAGATCTAAGCCCCACTATGAAAATGACCAAGCTGACTGGACTGTTTGCAAGGCTTGGGAAGGTACGTGCATCAAATTGGCATGATGTTGACACTTCACACACTTCCTGACATATGTGCAACAATCTCGCTCTAAATATGGCCAATAATAGCCCATGCGAAGAATGCGCTTTGCGATGGCCATACCACTGAAGTGGCCACCGCACATACCATCGTGCGCCTGGGTGATTGCCCAAGTGGACTCTCGCTGGTCCAGAAGGAGGATTCCTTTGTAGCTACAACGGTACAAAATGTCTCCTAACAAGACATACTTGGACGCTTTCTGCTTGAATGTTCATTTTGTGGCATGTGTCAATCCAAGTGGGAGGTTACCTAACTTGAGGTAGTTCCTTATGGGTAAATACCAATCCTACTGATTGAAACCCTCGACGGTATGAACAGCCAATCCCTCTTGAAGTTCATCCCTAGAAAACATTGAGTGGGAGAAAACTTGTAAGAATAGCATTGTGTTGCTATTAATGGGAGTAGGGGAGAACAAGGACCCCCAGTTGGGATGTTTCAGATGATTGTGGATTCGATAGAACTTATCTAAGGATGGTTCAATCTGGATCATGTGGATTCCTAGTTTCAAGTTAGAACTTGCACGGTCCATCATGGATTGTGATAGTGTTTTGACTTGAATGGTTGTCATATCATCGAAAAGGTCTTGTGGGATTAGTGACCCCAAGGAGGCCATAGTGTTTGCAAAATGATTCGATGATCGAAGGAGTGCCTCGATGTCGTACCACTCAAGATTTGCTAGGAATTTGTCCATAAGGGCTTTATAAGCCTATAGAATTGGGCATTTGCATTGGAATACCCCTTTGACTTGGTTGACAATTAACAACGAATCACCAAAGATGTTCAGTCGTTTGATGTTCATGGTGATTGTTGTTTGAAGACCTATGAGCAAAGCTTCATACTCTGCATTATTGTTGGTGCATGGGAAGTCTAATTTAAAGGACAAAGGCATTGGAGCCCCTTGCTCATATATGCCTAACCCATATCCATGCCAATTGCATTGGCCAAGGTATCTCATAGCAAATTCTGGGTTAGAAAAATAGTTGACATCTTCTGCAAAGGGCTCTTCATCTTCGTCCTTTTGGATGCATGGCCAAGTACCATGATCAAGGCCCCCATACACAAAGTTTTTCTGGTTTGGTGGGTGACCTAAAGGAACAATTGTATCGATGGGGAGGCGAGGTCTCCCCATGTCTTGCACGGACTCTAGCACGGTCGTTGCTACAAAATTTTGCACCAAATACTCCCCCAGACCCGTACTGGCCATTTCAACAGTGGTTGTTGGCTATTGAGAGGGAGGGAACGAAAGCTCTTCCTGAGTCCACTCCATGTTGGGTGAACTAGGATCCTCAACTTCCATTGTGCTAGGCATATCTTCGATAGAGATGGTTGATATTTTTGGCAACGCCTCTTCTAGGGGTTGAGCCTCTTCCAGGGCTTGCTTCCCTTTGTCCTTCTATTTAGCCACGATAGGTGGCATTGTTGGTGAAGGACCGAACAATGAAGATGTACCTAGCTAGGGTTTTGATAGATTTATCACCAGTGGTGCTTGCAAAATCAAACCCTGTCTAGATGGATTTAACTAAAAATCCAAGTGCATCGATGGAAGGGTTGATTGCAGCATCAGCTACACTACATTGCAATATTTGAAGGGTTCTATGTCCACCAGGACTACATGTACATCCCCTTCAAATGTATACTTCAAACACTAATGAGCTATCGAAGGGAAACACTTCATGTCCCTGATCCATGGCCGCCCTAGCAAGATGTTATAAGCCATCTCGCCTTCCAAAATATGGCATAATGTAGGTATCATCTTTTGTCCTACTTGAATGGGTAGGACAATTGTGCCAACTATCGAGAATATTGCATCATTGAATGCTCGCAGTGTATAGGTGGAAGCCATGATGTGAGAGGCTGGAAAATTCAGATGTTTCAATGATGTTGTGGTAATGATGTTATTGGATGAGCCAATATCTACCAACACCCTCTTATACGGGATCTCGTTGACCCACACGATAATGTGCAATGGTGGATCTGCCATGTCATCAGACACTAATTTAAATTCATCCTCTTGAAAGGTGATGACTGGCTCCGTGCATCATTTCACATGTCCCATAAAGTTGTTGAAGGAATTTGCTTCATGGGGCTGCAACTCAATGGCTTTTAATATCTCCATTAGAGCCTCCCGATGGGGTGTTGATTGTTGTATAAGCTTGTATATGGAGATCCTAGTTGACGTGGTCATCAAAATCTATGTGAGTTTGGTCCGAATTATGGCCTTGAGTCTAGGCGGAGGTAGCTGCATAGGGTGCTGTTGAGTTTGTGACGTCGATGGAACCTCTCTTGTGGCTGCCTCAGGGGCAACTCTTGGGTATCTCTTGTTCCTAGACACTATGCTCATCATTCCTACATACCCTTGCATGGGGTAATTTTGTTGCACCTCATTGAATTGAAGGGGTTTATCTTGTGCCTCATGGGCAGGAAAGGGGTCTTTGAAAACTTCCATCTACTGGTTGTTTGGCGCTACGGGGTTGTCCACTACCAATATATTATTATCAATCAGGTCTTGTATCAAACCTTTGAACTTCCAAAATGCATTCAGGTCATTTCCCCTCTGCCTGTGGAACCTACAATATAAGTCCTCCCAGTATCCCTTAGGCTTCGGCACATTGGGATCTATGGTTTGGATCTCTGGAAGGTTGATCAAGTTTGCCATTGACAAGCAGTCAAATAGGGAGTCCCTAGACTTCGTATAGGGTGTGTACTGTCACCTAGGGTGACACTGCTGATTTTGCTCCTACTTCTAGTTTTCTCTTTCATAATTATTAGGAGGCACTACCTGATAGTTAGCCTTTTGAGGTTGTATTTCTTATGTAGGCTTAGGGACATTTATAGCAACTTGATTGACCACAACGGGTTTCTATTGTGTAGTCCCTATTTTTATGTTCTTGTTCCATTCTTTCTTCTTAGGTTTTGCGATCTCACCATCCTGTATCTTGATCTCTTCAATAATTTTGGATTGCACCAGAGCTTCCTCTAAGGTGGCATATTGTTGTAGCTGCAATAGCATAGAGATCAATCTCAAACAACTTTGTGAGAACATTTGTGTAAGGTCAAACATAGGAGGGAGGTAGGGTAGCTTGGAAAGCAAAGTCCTCCACCGATTACCATAGGCTGCCATGGTTTCCTCCTCATACTACCTGAGGTTGGCCAGGTCACTTAGTGATGCCTTCTTCTTGGTGTTAAAGATGAAGCATTTGAGGAATGCATCCACTAACTAATCCAAGTTACTGATGTTGTGCTTTGGCAATTGAGTGAACCAATTTGAGGCAGGTCCCACAAATGTGGTTATAAATTTCCTTAGCAACAATGCGTCATTGTCCTGAATGCTAAAGCATTGGCTCAGGAATCTGGTCACATGCTCTTGGGCATCCTTCTCACCCTTAAATATTGCCGACTGAGGCAACTTAAAGTGTTTAGGGTAAGGGGCTGCAGGCATTGACGGATGCACACAATGACTGCGGAGTTGGCATAACATGGGCTTTTGGGGCCCAGAAGCTTTGGTTTCCATGGACTCCAAACGCTCTAACAGTGCTTTGTATGCATCAGAATATTTAATCTCTTCCTCTTTATTTTGCTCCCATTGTGGGTTGTGGGAGACTTGAGGCCTATGGGGGGGTGGCCTGATAGCAACCCCTCCGCCTTGGTAGGGCTTTTCGGCCTACTCTTCTTCTTGTTCATACTCCTCGTAAGCTTCCTGAGGAGTCTCTAGGCAAGACTTATGACCCTGGGTGGGTCCCCACGGAGGGTACCCATCGTTGTTCCAGGGAGTGGCCTCCTGCTTAATTTTAGGGGGTCTTAGAGGCAACACTTGATAAGGTCATGGAGACCTATCTCACACCAAGGGATTATGCCTCTCATATGGTTTCGCTCTTTGGGTGCGAGGGGTTGGAACCCTCTTAGGAACTGGGTTATGGAGCAGCTCATCTATTTTGCGCTGAATGCGCTCCTTGCTAAGGCAATATAGATGCTCTAGCTGCTGTTGATCTTGCTCAAGCTGCATGATCTATGCTTGGCAAGTGGCATGTCTGGTGACTGCCAGGTTAATTTGTTTTGCCATCTTGAGCTTAGGAGGCCTGGATGCTTCTCCTATGCATTTACCTCAATCATGATGATTTGAGATCTCAATAGGTTGCTTCCTTTTGTCGAGGTTGGTGGCATTTACCTGAGGCTCTGGCCTTCGTGGGTGATCATGGTACATAGCGAGTGTGGAAGTGCATGGCTCCCATGCTGTACATTTCCCTCGAGGAGTGTAATGGTCTTCCTCATGCTCCCTTTCATATGTGTGAAAGGGGTGGGCAGAGTTGGCTCGCCCTGCTTGAAGAGCCTTGTGCTCTAGGGTTTGTCTATTGGTTTTAACAATGATGCGGGGCAAAGGAGGGATGCCATAATCATGTGGCCTCTCCTCATGGACACTATACCGCTCTAGCACTTCATCACATGGTGGCCCCTCATATCGAGCTTCTAAGGGAGCTTTCTTGTCTATGTTGAGCGCCATGTGTAAAGACTCCTCCTGAAAGGGGCTATGATGAATGGGTGTGTCCCCCAAAGAGGTGTCCCTATAGTTCCACCTTGACATGGAATGATGCAGACTCTCTTGTGGGTCAGGCCACCAAGGCGGTATGACCAAGTCCTTAGGGCTATAGCAGAGGCGACTTGTCCCCCCTTGTACACTTTTTGTAGCTTCTGCCTTTGATTGGGCTTAGCTACGGGTGTACACCATGGTGTTGTTTTTCTCTACAAGCTAAATAGATTTTTATTTCTTTTTATGATTTTTTTATGCTACACTAAATAGAAAAGAGCACACACACACACACAAAGCAGTGATTATCTTGTTTAAATATTAAAAGTGTGTCCTAAACCTGGTTTAGTGTGTTTTGGTTTTGTTTTTTTTTGTTTTTGAAGGTTTTTGTAAAGAATGTTTAAATGCAAAATGAGGGCTCTTATGACTCCCAAAATTGGTCGCCCCTTCGATATACCATTGCCAGGCTGATATACCAACCTCTCTATATACCCGCCCTTACGTGAGGGAAACTATAGGTACGTGAGAGCAGATGGGACATGGAATGTAGGTAGTACGAAAGGGAAATCACCCTGTTTATGAAACCTACCATAGAAGACTTATCCTCGTGTGTTGGGAATCACCCCAGATACACTCGATCAGCTTTCATCAAGATTTACGTCTAGCAACAATAGCGATTGGGGTTTATGAATGCAAAATTCAAGCCAAGGTGGTGATGAAATCCACCGTTGGTCTTGATCAAGGGCTGGGGTTTTATGAACAACTCCTTGGTGTTTAATTTGCCACGTGGTATGTGGGGTTCTTTTTATTTTGCATGAAACAAAATAAACATGCAACAAACCTTTCCTAAGCACGCAAAAAGAAACCAAAAAAATAGAAAAATAATAACAGGAAATAATAGGAAAAGTTCAGGACTCTTACCTCTTCTCTGCCCGAATCTGTCGATTCTGAGTTTCTGCCCAAAAACTTCATAGAATGGAATTCGTCCCCCTCAGGATGAATTATAGGACTGTATTTGTCATAGGGTGGGGCGAATTCCCATTCGTCCCTGGGTGAGACGAATTATAGCTCTGTATTCGCCCTCTGATGGAACGAACAACAGTCAGCGTATGCAAACACGGTACCTACAAGCAAAAAAAACCAAGTTTCGATCAGATATTTGATCTTAAAAATAGAGGACAAGGTACCACCATGATTGCCACTGAAAGCATGAGGATACAGAAACAAAAAGTAAAGCGAAGATGAGATGCAAATAGAATCGAACTCAGTGCTAAATCCATGGAATTTGAAAGTGCATGAAAAGAGGGAAAAGCATGAGCAAATCAAAATGAAACAAAGATGAATAAAGAAGACAACCTTTTTTATTGATATGTCTCAAAACTCGATTACAATGCACATCCTCCCCTTCCAAGGGCTAGGAGCGTTTAAGTATGCGTTCTTGTTACATCCATGGGTGCCTTTCCTTCTTTCGTGTGCCCACATGTAAAATGGGCAAACCAAATGTCACCGTCACTTGCATTGATGAGTCTTGAATCCTTGCTGCTCCTCCGATGTCCAAAAACTACATTCAAATGAACAAGAAATGATCAGTAGCACCTATGGATAAAACAAATACTGTAATCCCCAAGCCTATGATAAGTGAATAAGAAAAATGAATTAAACTATGCCTAAAATGAATCCAAAATCTTTGAAAATTTTACAAGGGCATCAAGACACTTCCAAGAAGGCCTTGCAAAAAGAATAGTGAGGAAATTCCTCGCCAATTTGAATTCGCTCTAGGGCGGGACGAATTCACCTGCAACAAAATTCCGAAAAGGTACTGTCCCAAATGTCCTACCTAGGAAGATCCAAAAGACCTGTAAACTTGGGGTTAGCAAATTTGGGGCATTTTGGGAAGACGCAAATGGTCAAATTTTCCCAATTATGCATCCATTAATGGGAATTTAATGATGCTACCTGTATATTAGTAGAAGCGAGCAAAGATAGAAATATGATCAAAATTGTTCAAAACGATACAAAATTTAAATGAAAACCTATCTAAGCATCATAGAATTGAATGCAAAAATTAAAGAAAGCAAGTATACCATGGAATTCCCATCACTCTGAAGGGGGGCGATTAGTACTGTGGCAGTGTGGGAGGGGGCGCCCATGGGGCATGCCGCCCGTCGTTTGAGGCCTGATTTCGACACCAATCCACTTGGGATGGGTTCAAAACCTCTTGTGTGGTATTGTATGCAAACTTTGTGGGATATTGTGGCAAAATGTTAGGTTTTAGGCTCAATATTCATCCTCCCAATAGTCACCCAATAACCTCCCCTCTAAAGGAGATCAAGGATGTGAAAGGCGCAAATCCAAAAGGTGTGAGGTATGACAATAAAATGATAGCACTTCATTGCTATAAAATGCTCCTTCTCTATATCTTTTGGGGTGAGGAAACTCACCAATTTATAGACCTGGAGGTCTCTTGAAATGGGCATGCAGAGGTGCCACTTGGCGATCATGCCTCCCTAGGGGGAAGGAGATTCCTCCTTGAATAGGGACTTCATGACTGCCCTTGTAATTGCCTCTAACGCTCGAAAACTCTCACCCATACTCCCATGCAATGAAGGAAGCATTGAGTGGTGGATCTGAGCTACCATTTGTCAAGATTTGACTTTTTTCCTGTCAAACGGGCAATTCATCCCACCCCGAAGCGAATCCAGAATTCGTCCCTGGGTGGGGTGAATCCTAGTTTGAATTCTTTCTAGGGTGGAACGGATATTGAGAAAAGTTCTTGAATGTGACAAATTGATCTCTGACCTTCCAAAACTACTATGATAGTGGTTAGGACCACTATTTAACCTCTAGGGGCTACCCTTGGGGCTATGTGTGTCAATGATATCAGTGTTTGCAATCACATAATCGGATTGGTGTTGTTTTGGTGTCTACACTTTGAAGGTGACAGAGTATAGAGGATAGAGTCTCAATGGTTAGAGATCTAACAACCATCATAGTTGAATACAGATCTAATTGAGGAGTCTTCAAGTGGAGAGAGGTCCACTAGTTGTAGCAGAGAGACAAAGTCTTCTAGAATATCACATAGCCAGAGCAGAAGGGGAAAGAGTTCTCTTGTGGAAGAGATCGACGAACTTGAGATTGGGGATAAACATCTCCTTTGGATAGAGATCCATAAAAATTGTAATTGGGAGTGATTCCCAAAGATATTTATTGAGAAAGCTTTAGTAAAATATTTTTTTCGTGGAGTACCTCACATTAGGGGAACCACGTTAAATCTTGTGTATCAATTATGTGGTGACTTGTGCTCTTGCTTACCACTACTATATGAGTTATTAATGCACACTGCTATATTTGGTTATTGTAATTAGGAAATTAATTGATATTGGTTTGGAAAGAAAGTAAAAAGTGGTATTATACTGTTCACCCCCCTCTCAGTATAAGCTTGTGTTTTTCAAATACATGAAAACATCTCTAAAAATACAGTCAAATCTCAATATTTGAAATCAAATCAAATAAATGAATTAAATCCCAATATAATATTGGTAAATGAAAGCATATTTTCATCATAATTTTGAAATCCATAATAAACTCTTTTTGGATTGTGCAAATTCTTTTGCACTCATTCCAAAAAAATTTGTCATCACAGTGTCATAAATGTTACCATTATCCTGATCATACAGAGCATTCATGACACCTCTTCTCTCTACCAAATATTTCCAATATGACAAAGCTCTTTCATAAGGAAAATTCTCAACCTCATAGGTCAACACATATAATCTCAAATAATTTTCCAAATTTTTGTCCAATCTATTCTTAACTTTAGATTTTACATATGATAATGCACTAAATACCCTTTCATCCTCAATAGATCCTAAAATCATCATTTGGTATAATTTATACAAACTAAAATATTCACTCATAGTATGTTGCAGGATACTATTGGGATATAAATATTTCTAGAAACGTGAAATAGAACCCCTTTCATGGTGATTAGAAAATTGTGAAACTTGAGCAGACATTGTTGTTCTAAAATAGTTTGATTGGTTTGTCAAAAGATCTTTGTTGAGAATGTCATTGATTTCAATACCATTGAATACCACAAGTTTAGTGAAATGGATAGTAATATTTCCCATTTATTTTTGAAGCAAACCACTTATATTTTGGTATTCATTACAAGGATTCCAAAATATTGGGTTAACCACACCCATAGCCTCAAGAAATTCATCTCTTTGAAAAATGGTCTCTGATCTCTTTTGTCAATTATTCTACTATTTATTTCAATTTAATTTTTGTATCTATTACAACTACATGAAATCTGTTGTATGTTATGGGCATTTGTTCAACTTCATTTGTAGAAATATCAATTTTCTAACAAAAACAATATAAAGAAATTTTCTTTCTGTGGACATTAATACAAATATGATCGTTTATATTGAAATTCAAAAAGTTATGAAGATCATTCATGTTTGTCAATTCTCTCCAACTCTCAAACATGGGATCCATAAAACTTTCACCAGATGCATACATCATATGTAAGCAAATTCGTTTTCTCACCTTGATGAAATCCACAATATAAATCGATCTTTCTTGTGCAATTTTGATCAAAGTATTCATTTCTTCCAACATTGTAAGAAAACCACACAATGTGAGAAGTGTTTCAAATTCACTCATTCGTAATAGCAAATCCTTAGCCTTATCAACTTCCCTATTGATATTCTTTGAAAACTCTATATGTCAGTTGATACATTGAAATCCACCTAGTATCCACACATTTTAAGAGTTTTTTACCATCAATAACTCCAAGTGCAAAATGTTGAAACTCTAAAAATATTTTTGGACTACATAAAAAATAATCATGAATTTCACAGATAAGGTCTTCTACTCTAGCTACTTTTGTAAATGTATCCACAATTTTATATGTAATATTAATTCTATGAGCCATGCAATGAATAAGGATCAAATATGGGGCAACAGATGTTTGTAGTCTAACACAAATACCGTTCCTATGTCCTTGCATTGTAGTAGCACCATCAACTCTAACACATATTAACTTAGTGGCTATTTCCATTTCATTCATTCCTACTATTTCCTTTAAACTAGAAACAACAACATTGTAGATTTTTTCTACATTGTAATTTTCCACCATCTTGCATAGTCTAAGTAAATGAGGTTGCCTTAAATAATTTTCCAATGTGTAAATATGCATGCAAATCCAAGATATGTTGTCAACAACAATCACCTCATAAATTGAAAGTGATATGAATTTGGATTTTTTTATTTTCTCTTTGAGGTCATCCTACTCAACCAATGACAGATATTTTGGAATTTTCCAACCACTTCGATCTCACCAATGGACGTTGGGTAATTTTTGCACATCAGCTAGTCAAAATAGAGATTTATAATCAATGAAATCTGACATAGGTCTACCCTTTTTAAGAATAGTGAGTACAATATCAAACTATAAACTTTTTGAAGCTAAAGTGAACTTTTCTATTTTTCAAAATTGGGCTTGAATCATTGTACCTTTCTCAACCAAATTTTGTTTTTCTTTCATTGATTTATCATATTATTGTGCATATTTGATATGGGCACACTCTGATGCATCCTTCCACCTATAATTTTTCTATATTGGTCCATCACTTTCTTTTATTTTTATATAAACCTTTCCACAATATTTTTTTTACTATATCTTTCTCAACTTACAATATGTGTTTTTTCCGTGTTCTAGCTGCAAATTATGCATCTCAATTTTATTATTACCTCATTACTATTCTATGGAAGCACTGGCTCAACAAATGGAAAATTTGAAACCCAATCAGGCTGAAATGATCTATTAATTTTCCATCTAGATGACCTGGCACATTTATGTTTTTTAGAAGAATATTCTCCGAAAGTGGGTATTGCATAAGAACTATTACTTTTTTTCCATTTGGCATGTTTGTTTTAGGAATATATTTTTGTTGTTGTTCCATTTCTTTAAGAAAATTTTCATTTGTGGATTTTTCATTATCGTAGTTATTTGGAAGTAGATTCATACGAGGGTCAACCATGTTTTTTGTATACATAATACAATGGTCAATACCAAGGTCATTATCATTATTATTTTTAAAAGCATACATTCTGTTAAAAACATACATTCTTTTAAAAAATACAAATAAACAATGGAAAAAGCCATACACCAAAAATCACCCTTCTTAATGAATGAAGATATTATATATAAAATTAACAAGGAACAAAAATTAATTGATTAGTAAGTAAAAGCGTTCATACCTTCAATTTGTGTAGATGCTAATGGCTGACTGGATTTCAAAATATTATGAAAGTATTTGAGGATACTCCTTTTATCGAAATTGGAATACTGGCCTACCTTATTTCCACTACCAATAGGTTACATTTTACCTATATAAATAAAAGAGTAATAAGAAAATCATTTTGAAAAATGGAAATAACTGGTTAAAGAGAGAACTACTATTCAAGACAACAAAATATTTGACCCAAGGAAGCTTGATATTGGTGCCCAAATAATAGGAAAACCTACTTATTGAGCATCAATGAACAAAAATGTATAAAAACAAAATATAATTGATAATAGAAACTTATCGATAAATGGTTGGCCCTGTATGTCAGTCGTCATGTGACAATCATCGTGTGATAGTCACCTTGCAACAGTTACCATGTGATAGTCACCTTGTGACATTCACGATGTGTCAGACACCTTGTGATAGTCGTGTCAATCACCTTGTGACAGTCACCATGTGTCAGTCATAGCTTGTCATTTACGTTATGTCAGTATCCTTGCAATAGTCATGGTGTGTCAGTTACCTTGTGACAGTCATGGTGTGTCATTCACCCAATGTCAGTCACTTATGTTAGTCGCCTTTTATCACTCACTTCTGCATGTCACTTTTTGCGATCACCTTGTGACAGTAATCTTGAGACTATGAGTGTCGTTCCTAGGGTTACCTATATATAGTGGGGGTCTAAGAGGTGAATTGGGCAGGATAATTTTTTTAAAAATAATTTTAGGGCAAATATTAGGCAGGAATACATATTGTACCGGGGTAAATTTACCCTAAAAAAACTAATTTCATAATTTTTGGGTGAATGGGCCAACCTCTATGGTCCCAAAATTAGCAAAATAAAAAATGTTAAAATCCTACAATTTGCTATAAATTGTGAAATTCACCCTTGTGCATAACCTTGACCAAGATATAAAAATATCTGATCTAATGGACCCTAGAATAATTAGGCCCAATCAGAGCTTGAACGCATTATAAAGAACTGATCAGGGGAAACAAACATGTCCATAATAATCAAGCTTGACCAGAGTCCAATAGTTCCTAGATTACCCAATTAGAGCACTAAAATGTTCATCCCCACCTAGAGCCTAGAAGACTATCATGTTTTCATCCAAATCCTACAAACCAGTAGATGGTGTATAACAAGAAGAATCCTAGAAGACTTAGGTATGATTAGAACTTGATCAACACACACGGGCCCAACATACATAGAAGTAAAAAGCAAACCAAAGTTGGGAGATATTGGTAGAATTGCACTCAGTCTAGGCTACTAAGGTCTTAGAAACCCGATACAAGATATTTGGCATTTGGTCAAGAGATAAAACTATTAGTAAATTAGTATGCAACAAAAATATGCTAGAGTTAGTAATGGATGTATCATACGTGTGCAACTAATTGGATAATCATTCTCCAACAAGAACACCTATCTCCCATGACATCTGATAGGCATGATCTTGTATCAAATGATCTTAATGGTAAATGCCATCATTTGGATGATAGGGTGGCTAGGTAGGAGAGACATCAATGGCTCAAGTGCATCTAGAAAGTAGGGTATGGATCAATATGGTGTGGATCCAAACCACACCAATCAACCACATCCAAGTAGTTAGATTAACGATATTTCTAAGGTGGTCCAACAGGCTAGTAGAATATCTGACTAATAGTGATCTACTTCTTATGGCAATGATATTTTTTGACTACTAGAGGATTGTAAAATGTATATAAATACAATAATGTAGAATGAATACTCGTAGACTCTTAGGCATTTACAATTCATATATAAATATGGATATTGCACCTTAATGCAAATGGACTACTATTTGACATCTAGTTCAATTCATTTATAGAGTATGTATGTATGTATTGATGGTTGCATATTTCTAATTTAAGCATGTTAAATGTTTATGGTGATAATTTTGAATCCTAGATTTTTGTTGTACTCATTTACTTGTCTGGAATTTGTGGTCTCATTAAGATACAATAGATTAAATTAAATACTTTGTGATTGCTTGTGCAACTAGTTGGTCTATTAGGTAGTTAATTATTTAGTTGCATGTCTTTGTTATTACATATATCTTGATGTTTCTTAATTTGTACCACTGCAAGTTCAGGCTCTAGTTTAGTTTATTTATTTTAGCACCCTTTTCCCCATTTTTAGGAATATTTATCTGCAACTAAAAGGAACCGGTCTCCTCTGAAGATTGATTGTTGTAGTTCTCAAGAGCTCCTTGGTGTTTAAATATTATTCAAGGTATATGGGTGCACAAACCTTTTCATTAGATAGATTTTTTGAACAACACTTTCCACCAAGCATACCTACCCCTACATACTTGCACAAAATATCTCTTACTTATGAACCATTTAAAATTTTAACTGTCTATGTGGATTGTAAATTATTCAGAAAGAAATATAGTTCTATAATTTTTGATACATTTTACAATTGCTAAAATCTCTTTTTTAGCTGGCCAATAATTTAACTAATTCCTTTTAATTAGCCTGATTTATAACCTATATTTTTTTTCTTCTTTACCACTTTTAACCAATAAAACACTAGCACAAAATTGTTTGCATGCATCTTTTTGAAGAACACATGGTCCTATAAATGGAGGTTCTATTGGAGGAAGATATTGGCAATAGATATTTATTTCTCTCATAGATTTGAAAGCATTTTTAGTCCATTTGAATGTTTCATTCTTCATGCTTTATCTAACTAGTTTTTTTATCTGGGCCAATTTGGGAATATAGTCATGCAAATAATTGGGACATCCAAGAAATATTTGGCATTACTCTTTAATTTATAATTTATCATGAAATTTAACTATAGTTTCCAAAATATGAGACAACATTAATATCTTACCATCTATGTGATTTGCTCCAAAAAATATACTTCTAAAACAACAATCTATAACTTCTTTTTATATTTTGAAAATTTGATTCCATGTTCAAAAAAAATTGTTTGAACTTCTTCAAATGTTGTTGATATTTTCGAAAGGTCTAGCTATAAAAAAGAAAATCATCAATATAGTTGGAAATAAAATGGCAATAGTTCTGAAATATTATATCCATTCTCATATGGAATTGAGATGGTGAATTTTTTAACCCAAATGTCATTACTAGCCATTCAAACAATCCAAGAGGTTTATAAAATGTTGTTTTGTGCATATCCTTGTGATGAATTTTGATTTAATGGTAGCAAAAAATGCAATGAAATTTGGAGAATATTTTTCCTTGGCCTACTCTTTTGATTAACTACTACTTATGTGGAAGAAACCAATTAATATTTGATTTATTGCATTTAAAAGAATATAATTAATAGCCATCTGAAAGCACGAGGATACGAAAACAAAAAGGAAAGCGAAGATGAGATGCAAACAGAACCGAACTCAGTTCTAAATCCTAGGAATTTGAAAGTGCATGAAAAGAGGGAAAAGCATGAGCGAATCGAAATGAAACAAAGGTGAATAAATAAAACAACCCTTTTTATTGATATGTTTCACAACTCGGTTACAATGTGCATCCTCCCCTTCCAAGGGCTAGGAGCATTTAAGTATGCGTTCTTGTTACATCCATGGGTGCCTTTCCTTCTTCTGCATGCCCACATGTAAAATGGGTGGACCAAATGTCACCGTCGCTTGCGTTAATGAGTCTTGATTCCTCCCTACTCCTTCAATTTCAAAACCCTATGTTCAAATGAACAAGAAACGGTCAGTAGAACCTACAGATAAAACAAAGCATGCAATCCCCAAGCCTATGATAAGTGAATGAGAAAAATGAACTAAACTATGACTAAAATAAATCCAAATGCTCTAAAAATTTGATAGGGGAATCAAGAAACCACCAGGAAGACCCTACAAAAACAATAGTCTATAAATTCCTCACCGATTTGAATTCGGTCCGAGGTGGGACGAATTCACCTGCAACAAAATGCCGAAAAGGTACTGTCCCAAATGTCCTACCTAGGAAGCTCCAAAAGACCTGCAAACTTGGGGTTAGCCAATTGGGGGAATTTTGGGAAGACTCAGATGGTAAAATTTTCCCAATTTGGCCTCCATCAATAGGAATTTAATGATGCTACCTGTAGATTAGTAGAAGCGAGCAAAGATAGAAATATGATCAAAATTGTTCAAAACAAGACGAAATTTAAATGACAAACTATCTAAGCATCATAGAATTGAATGCAAAAATGAAAGAAAGCAAGTCTACCATAGTATTCCCATCGCTTCGAAAGGGGGCAATTAGGACTGTGGTAGTGTGGGAGGGGGAGCCCATGGGCCAGGCCGCCCATCGTTTGAGGCATGATTTTGGCACCAATCCACTTGGGATGGGTCCAAAACCTCTTTTGTGGTATTGTCAAAAAATTTGGTGGGATATTGTGGCCAAATGTCAAGTTTTGGGCTCAATATTTGTCCTCCCAATAGTCACCCAATGACCTCACCTCTAAAGGAGATCAAGGATGTGAAAGGCGCAAATCCAAAAGGTGTGAGGTATGACAATAAAATGATAGCACTTCGTTGCTCTAAAATGCTCCTTCTCTATATATTTTGGGGTGAGGAAACTCACCAATTTATAGACTTGGAGGTCTTATTGAAATGGTCATGTAGAGGCGCCACTTGGCGATCATGCCTCCCAAGGGGGAAGGAGATTACTCCCTGAATAGGGACTTCATGACTGCCCTTGTAATTGCCTCTAACACTCGAAAATGCTCACCCATACTCCCATGCAATGAAGGAAGCATTGAGTGGCAGATCTGAGCTACCATTTGTCAAGATTTGACTTTTTGCCCATCAAACCTACAATTCACCCCACCCTAGAGTGAATCCAGAATTCATCCCTAGGTGGGGCAAATCCCAGTTTGAATTCGTTCCAGGGTGGAACGGATATTGAGAAAAGTGTCTGAAGGTGCCAAATTGATATCTGACCTTCCAAAACTACTGTGAGAGTGGGTAGGACCACTTTTTGACCTCTCGGGGCTACCCTTGGGGCTATGTGTGTCAATGTGATCAATTTTTGTAGTCACATAATCGGATTAGTGTTGTTTTGGTATCTATAGATGCCCCTTTTTGGGATGCACTATGCATGGTGCAGCGCCAAGCAAAAATAGATAACCAAAGCACAAATGATTAGGGTTTCTCAATAACCTAACCAAATTTTGATGCCCCAAGTATGGAAAGGGCATGCATTCTTGAATACTTGCTTCTGACGACTGAAGGAAATTAACTCAAGTGTTAACCTTTTTCAGTGAGGTGTTACTTGATCTTGGACATTGATCAGTCATGAATAGGCAAAGGGCACAAAATTTTGTCTATGAGAACCTTAGGTTCATGATTCACGAAATGCCAAGTGATTTGATCAGTTTGTGATTATTGCTTGTTTACTACCCCAAGCAGGAGCGTAATTGTCTTTATCAATGATCCTTTGAATGCATGCCATTTTCCTTAATTGGGTGTGTATTTTTTTATTGGCGACTAAGTGTGACTACCCCCTCAAGCGGCGAATCGATGAGGGAATGACCTGCATGAGAAAAATGATGAGTTTCTTGACCCAAGATGACTTGTGCGAGGGTGCCTTTAGATGTTTTAGCATTAAGTGTGTGCAACTTTCTGACATTTAGACCTATTTTTGGTGGGTGTTAACCCTTTTGGTGATGCTTTTTGGAGCTGAAATTGTTGAAAACTCATCTTCCCGTGGAGCGGTTTGGCCATGGTGGCCTTCTTAGGGAGTAATATAGTGAAAATTTGTAGCCCCAACATCTATTTTGGATGCCAAGAATTTCAAGCATGAAGACGCCTTCATTCGGCAATGTTATTACTATTTTTGGGTGGGTTTTGACCCTTTTTGGCAACGTCGTTTGAGGATGAAATTCTTGAAGATTCGTCTTGTCATGGAGTAGTCCGGCTATGGTAGCCTTCTTAGGGAGTAGGATAGTGAGTATTTGTGGCCCCGACGTCCTTTTTCATGCCTAGGATGTCAAGTACAAAAGCATTGTCATCGGGCAAGCTTATTAACTGTTTTGGTGTATTTTTGTTCAATTTTTGTTGTTTTTGAAATTTTTGTCCTGAATTCGTTTCTAGGTGGGACGAATAGCAGTTTAGTATTTTTTGTTGTTTTCAAAATATTTGTTTTGTATTTATGCAAGTGTGATGATTTGATTTTATGCATGATGAGTGATGAGTATGGATGTATGCATGTTAATTTATTTTGATGGATGCATATGTTATGATAAATGCAAATGTTTCTAAATTTCAGGATATGCAAATGTAATGGATGAATTGAATTTGTGTTGTTTGGTGAGAGCACCATAGACTATTTAGACCTTTGTGGTTTTTGGTGATTGTTGATGGCAATGCAAGGATGAAAGATAGCGTAGTTGGTTTAGAATGTAGCTAAGGTTTTCTAAGACTCAGACGGTTTTAACTAACTAGCCATGACTGTACTTTATCTTACAAGAAAATTGGACAAGGTATGAATCAAACTTGTCTGCGACCAAGTTATTTCACATCCCTGTGTGTGCAATTGAGTTTGTTTATGTGGTATTGGTCAGGATACCACCAGTTCTAGATAGGCTTTCAACCAAACCTGTACTGAGGATCACCTAACTAGCTCCACTAACTCCTTTGTTGTATTTAGTCAGATTAATCTATGGTGCTATCTAAGATACCATAAGATATCTTATCCACATGCAAACATTGATCTATACACAAGTTAAAGTGACAGATATATTTTCATGCAAGAGATTTACCACCAATGAACGATAGGCTATCTACCAAACCATTACTGAAGTTTGCCTCATGACTTGTCAGAATGTTGAGAGTTCTAGGGATTTTACGATGTTTGCAATTTTTTGAGAACTTGGGATTCTTGGGGAATTGGGTAGGTAGGATTCTTGTCCTTTTTCCAACTCTTAGCATTCTTGGGGTCATTCGCATGGGGAGATGAGCAAGATAACCATTTCACTTATGGTGACTTGGATTGTTGTGCAAGTTTCATCTTTCGTTCACACAACTTGGGAATTTTTATGTGTTTTAATTTGTGTTGGGATGCTATGTAACAAGGTGTGATCCAAGTAGAACTCTACCTTTGTAAAATTTGTCTGACTTGGTACAGTACATGGCTAGAAAGCTATATAACGACTGAAGGACGAAAACTCTTGATACATTAGAAGACCACTGATTCTGGTATGGTAAAAAAAAAAAAAAGTGAATGGCATTTATTTTTGATGGACAACTTATAGAATGGAGAAATGTAGAACAAGATGAGTTGGTGGAGTAATTACAGTGTATGGTGCCTCTGACCTGTATGACCACAAATATGCAATGTATGGATGTGATGCTTAATGCAACTACATATTTTTGTGTTTTTGATGGATTGATTTTTTTGTGAATATGAAGATGAGATGCGAGAATAGATTTTTATTGTGGTGATGAGTTGGAGTATGCCTGGAAATGAGATGCAAATTTTTGTTATTTTTGATGATTTTACTGTTTTTGAATTTTCTTATTTTTGACCAAGCGATTGTAATAATCCTTTGGGGCATTTTTGTTGACCAAGTGATTGTCAAAATCCTTGGAGCATTTTGGGATTAACCAAGCGATTGTAGGAATCCTTGGAGAATTTTGGGATTGACCAAGCGATTGTAAGATTCCTTGGAGCATTTTGGGATTAACAAAGTGATTGTAGGAATCCTTGGAGCATTTTGGGATTGACCAAGTGATTGTAGGAATCCTTGGAGCATTTTGAGATTGACCAAGCGATTGTAGGAATCCTTGGAGCATTTTGGGATTGACCAAGCAATTGTAGGAATCCTTGGAGCATTTTGTTTAGGATACGGATCTTTAGATATGGAATGGTCATAAATTACTGATGTTCAAGGGTTCTAGTTTCTTGATTCCATCAAGAGAGGCTAGTCGGTATGTCCCGGGTCCTATTTTGCTATCAATTACATATGGACCTAACCAATTTTTTGTGAACTTGTCCCTTAGATGGGACGGCAAACTAGAGTTTTTCTGGTTCTCTTTTAAGACCAAGTCACCAACCTGAAAATCCCTCAGGTGAACTTTCATGTTGTATGCTTTCTTAAGTCACTCTTGATAGATACGTAAATGCTCGAGAGCATTAACGTGTCGTTCATCAAGTAATGTAAGCTGGTCTAATTGGGCCTATCATGCAGTGTCATCATCGATGAACTCTTGCATTGATATGCACAAGGAATTTCCAACTCGAGAGGCATGACTACCTCGGAGCCATACACGAGCGAAAATAGAGTTGCCCTAGTGGGCATCCGAATGCTAGTGCGATAAGCCCACAGGGCAAGTGGGATTTGGATGTTCCAATATTTATGACTATCTATGACTGTCTTTTTGAGGATGGCAACTAGCATTTTGTTTGATGCCTCTGCTTGCCCATTTTCCTGTAGATAATAGGGTTTCAAAAAACTAGTCAAAGCATGCACATCTTTGTTCTTGAATGACATCCCATTATCCAAGATTATTTTAGATGGAATACCAAAATGACATATGATGTTATGCAAAATAAACTCCGCAATGCGGGGTCCTGTCATAGAGGTAAGCGAAATTGCTTCCACCCACTTGGTGAAATACTCTGTGGCCGTTATGATAAACGTGTGATGATCTGACGATGCAGGGGAGATATTTTCGATTAGATCTAAGCCCCACTATAAAAATGGCCAAGCTGACTGGACTGTTTGCAAGGCCTGGGAAGGTACGTGCATAAAATTGGCATGATGTTGACACTTCATGCACTTCCTAACATATGTGCAACAATCTCACTCTAAATATGGCCAATAATAGCCCATGCAAAGAATGTGCTTTTCGATGGCCATATCACTGAAGTGGCCACCACACGTACCATCGTGCAGTTGGGAGATTGCCCAAGTGAACTCTCGTTGGTACAAGCAATGAAGGAGGATTCCTTCGTAGCTACGACAGTACAAAATGTCTCCTAACAAGACATACTTGGCCGCTTTCTGCTTGAATGCTCGTTTTGTAGCATGCGTCAATCCAAGTGGGAGTTTATCTAACTTGAGGTAGTCCCTTAAGGGTAAATACCAATCCTTCTTATCGAAAGCCTCGATGGTATGAACAACCAATCCTTCTTGAAGCTCATCCTTAGCAAACACTGAGCGAGAGAAAACTTGTAAGAATAGTGTTGTGTTGTTATTAATGGGAGTAGGAGAGAACAAGGACCCCCAGTTGGCATATTTTAGATGATCATGGATTTGAGAGAACTTATCCGGGGATGGTTCAATCTAGATCATGTGGATTCCTGGCATTGAGTTAGAACTTGCACGATCCATCACAAATTGCGATAGTGTTTTTACTTGAATGGTTGTCATATCACCAAAAAGGTCTTGCGGGATTAGTGACCCCAAGGAGGCCATAGTGTCCACAAAATGATTCGATGATCGAGGGAGTGCCTCGATGTCATACCACTCAAGATTTGCCAAGAATTTTTCCATAAGGGCTTTGTAGGCCTGTAGAACTGGGCATTTGCATTGGAATACCCCTTTGACTTGGTTTGACTTGGTTGACAATTAATAGTGAATCACTAAAGATGTTCAGTCATTTGATGTTCATGGTGATTGTTGTCTGAAGACCTATGAGCAAGGCTTCATACACTGCATTATTATTGGTGCATGGGAAGTCTAATTTAAAGGACAGAGGCATTGGAGCCCCTTACTCATATCTGCATAACCCATATCCATGCCAATTGCATTGTCCAAGGTATCTCAAAGAAAAGTTTGAGTTAGACAAATAGTTGACATCTTCTGCAAAGGGCTCTTCATCTTTGTCCTTTTGGATGCATGGCCCAATACCATGATCAAGGCCCCCATACATAAAGTTTGTATGGTTTGGCAGGTGACCTAAAGGAACAATTGTATTGATGGGGAAGTGAGGTCTCCCCATGTATTGCACGGACTCTAGTGTGGTTGTTGCTACAACATTCCGCACCAGATACTCCCCTAGGCCCACACTGGCCATTTCAACAATGATTGTTGGTGATTGAGAGAGAGGGAATGAAAGCTCTTCTTGAGTCCAGTCCATGTTGGGTGAACTAGGAGCCTCAACTTCCATTGTGCTAGGCATCTCTTCGGTAGATATGGTTGATACTATTGGTAGTGCCTCTTCTAGGGGTTGAGCCTCTTCTAGGGTTTGCTTCCCTTTGTCCTTCTTTTTAGCCATGATAGGTGGCATTGTTGGTGAAGGACCGGATAATGAAGATGTACCTGGCTAGGGTTTTGATGGATTTATCACCAATGGTGCTTACGAAATTGGACCCTGTCTAAATGGATTTAACTAAAAATCCAAGTGCATCGATGGAAGGGTCAATTGTGGCATCAGCTGCACCGCATTGCAATATTTGAAGGGTTCTAATTTTTCTAGGACTACATGTACTTCCCCTTCAAATGTATACTTCAAACACTAATGAGCTATTTAAGGGACACACTTCATGTCCCTGATCCATGACCACCCTAGCAAGATGTTATAAGCCATCTCGCCTTCCAAAATATGGCACAATGTAGGTATCATCTTTTGTCCTACTTGAATGGCTAGGAAAATTGTGCCAACTGTCGAGCATATCACATCATTGAATGCTCATAGTGTATAGGTGGAATTCATGATGTGAGATGCTGACAACTTCAGATGTTTCAATGTTGCTCTGGTAATGATGTTATTGGACGAGCCAGTGTCTACCAACACCCTCTTATACGGGATCCCGTTGACCCATGCGATAACATGCAAGGGTGGATCTGCCATGTCATCAGACACTGATTTAACATCATCCTCTCGAAATGTGATGACTGGATCTGTGCATCGTTTGACATGTCCCACAAAGTTGTTGAAGGAATTTGCTTCATGGGGCTGCAACTCGATGGCTTTCAATATCTCCATTAGAGCCTCCCAATGAGGTGTTGATTGTTGTATAAGCTCGTATATGGAGAGCCTAGCCAATGTGGTCCTCAAACTCTGTGTGAGTCTGGTCTGAATTGTGGTCGTGGGTCTAGGCGAAGGTAGCTGCATAGGGTGCTGTTGAGGTTGTGACGTTAGTGGAACCTCTCTTGTGGCTACCTTTGGGGAAACTCTTGGGTATCTCTTGTTCCTAGTCACTATGATTATCATTCCTACATACCCTTGCATGGGGTAATTCTATTACACCTCATTGACTTGAAGGGGTTTTGCTTGTGCCTCATGGGTAGGAAATGGGTCTTTGAAATCTCCCATCTACTGGTTGTTTGGTGCTATGGGGTTGTCCACTGCCAACATCTTATTATTAATTAGGTCTTGTATCAAACCTTTGAACTTCCAACATGCATTCAGGTCATGTCCCCTCTACCTGTGGAACCTACAATATAAGTCCTCCTAGTATCCCTTAGGCTTCGATGCATTGGGATCTATGGTTTGGATCTCTAGAAGGTTGATCAAGTTCATCACTGACAAGCGGTCAAATAGGGAGTCCCTAGACTTTGTATAAGGTGTGTACTATCACCTAGGGTGACATTGCTAATTTTGCTCCTACTTCTGGTTTTCTCTTTCATAATTATTAGGAGGCACTGCCTGATAGTTAGCCTTTTGAGGCTATATTTCTTATGCAGGCTTAGGGATATTTATATCAAATTGATTGACCACAGTGGGTTTCTGTCGCGTAGTACCTATTTTTGTGTTCTTGTTCCATTATTTCTTCTTAGGTTTGGCAATATCACCATCCTATATCTTGATCTCTTCAATAATTCTTGCTTGTGCCAGAGATTCCTCTAAGGTGACATATTGCTGTAGCTACAATAGCATAGAGATCTATCTCAAACAACTTCATGAGAACATTTGTGTAAGGTCAGACATAGGAGGTAGGTAGGGTAGCTTGGAAAGTAGAGTCCTCCACCGATTCCCATAGGCTGCCATTGTTTCTTCCTCATACTGCCTAAGGCTGGCTAGGTCACTTAGTGATGCCTTCTTCTTGGTGTTAAAGGTGAAGCGTTCGAGGAATGCATCCACTAACTGATCCAAGTTACTGATGTTGTGCTTCGGTAATTGAGTGAACCAATCTGAGGTAGGGCTCGCGAATGTGGTTATAAATGTCCTTAGTAACAAAGCATCATTGTCCTGAATGCCAAAACATTGGCTCAAGAATTTGGTCACATGCTCTTGGGCATCCTCCTCACCCTTAAATATTGCCAACTGAGGCAGATTAAAGTGTTCGGGGTAAGGGGGTGCAGGAAATGATGGATGCACAGGATGACTATGAAGTTGGCGTAACATGGGATTTTGGGGCCTAGAAGCTTTGGTTTCCATAGACTCCAAACACTCTAGTAGCACTTTGTATGCATCAAAAGATTTAATCTCTTCCTCTTTAGTTTGCTCTCGTTGTGGGTTGTGGGAGACTTGAGGCCTATGAAGGTGTGGCCTGATAGCAATCCTTTCACCTTGGTAGGGCATTTTGGCCCACTCTTCTTCTTGTTCATACTCATCGTAAGCTTCCTAAGGAGTCTCTAGGTGGGACCTATGACCCTGGTTGGGTCCCCACGAAGGGCACCCATCGTTGTTTCGGGGAGTGGCCTCCCATTCAGGTCTAAGGGGTCTCAGAGGCAACACTTGATAAGGTCGCAAAGACCTATCTTGCACCAAGGGATTATGCCTCTCATATGGTTTTGCTCTTTGGGTGCGATGGGTTGGAACCCTCTCAAGCATTGAGTTATGGAGCAGCTCATTTGTTTGGCACTAAATGCGCTCCTTGCTAAGGTGGTATAAACACTCTAGCTGCTATTAATCTTGCTCAAGCCATAAGATATGTGCTTGGTGGGTGGCATGTATGGTGACTGCCAGGTCAATTTGTTTTGCCATCTTGAGCCTAGGAGGCTTGGATGCCTCTCCTATGCATTTACCTTGGTCACAATGATCCGATATCTCAATAGGTCGCTTCCCTCTGTCGAGGTTGGTGACATTTACCCGAGGCTCTAGCCTCCATGGGTGATCATGGTACATAGCAGGTGCAGAAGTGCATGGCTCCCATGTTGTACATTGCTCTTGAGGATTGTAATGGTCTTCCTTGTGCTCCCTTTTGTATGCATGAAAGGAGTGGGCAGAGTTGGCTCACCCCGCTTGAAGATCCCTGCGCTCTGAGGTTTGTCTATTGGTTCTAACAGTGATGGGGGGCAAATGAGGGATGCCATAATCATGTGGCCTCTCCTCATGGACACTATGATGCTCTAGCACTTCATCGTACAGTGGCCACTCATATTGAGCTTCTAAGGGAGCTTTCTTGTCTATGTTGAGTTCCACGTGTAAGGACTCCTCTTGAAAGGGGCTATGATGAATGAGTGTGTCCCCCAAAGGGATTCCCTATAATTCCACCTTGACATGGAATGATGCAGACTCTCTTGTGGGTCAGGCTACCAAGGTGGTATGACCAAGTCCTTAGGTCTATAGCGGAGGTGACTTATGCCCCCTTGTACACTTTTCGTAGCTTCTGCCCTTGATTGGGCTTGGCTACGAGTGTACACCATGGTGTTGTTTTTCTACAAGCTAATTAAATTTTTATTTCTTTTTATGATTTTTTTATGCTACACTAAATAGAAAAGAGCACACACACACAAAGCAATGATTATCTCATTTAAAGATTAAAAGTGTGTCCTAAACCTGGTTTAGTGTATTTTGGTTTTGTTTTTTAATTTTTGAAGGTTTTTGTAAAGAACATTTAAATGCAAAATGAGGGCTCTTATGACTCCCAAAATTGGTCGCCCCTTCGATATACCATTTCCAGGCCAATATACCAACCTATCTATGTACCCGCCCTTACGTGAGAGAAACTATAGGTACGTGAGAGTAGATGGTACGTGGAACGTAGGCGGTACGAAAGAGGAATCACCCTGTTTATGACACCTACCATAAAATACTTATCCTCATGTGCTGGAAATCACCCCAGCTACACGGTCAGATTTCATCAGGATTTATGTCTAGCAATGTAGCAATCAGGGTTTATGAATGTAAAATTCAAGCCAAGGTGGTGATGAAATCCACCGTTGGTCTTGATCAAGGGCTGGGGTTTTATGACCAGCTCCTTGGTGTTTAATTTGCCACGTGGTGTGTGGGGTTATTTTTATTTTGCATGAAATAAAATAAACATGCAACAAACCTTTCCTAAGCATGCAAAAAGAAACCAAAAAATAGAAAAATAATAACAGAAATAACAGGAAAAGTTCAGGACTCTTACCTCTTCTCTGCCTGAATCTGTTGATTCTGAGTTTCTGCTCGAAAACTTCACAGACTAGAATTCATCCTGAGGGGGATGAATTACAAGACTGTATTCATCATAGGGTGGGGCGAATTCCCATTTGTCCTTGGGTGAGATGAATTAAAGCTCTGTATTCACCCTCTGATGGAACGAACAACAATCAGTGTATGCAAACACGGTACCTGCAAGCAAAAACAACCATGTTTCGATCATATCTCTGATATTAAAAATAGAGGACAAGGTCCCACTGTGATCACCATTGAAAGAATGAGGATACGAAAACAAAAAGGAAAGCAAATATGAGATGCAAATAGAACCAAACTCAGCGCTAAATCTTAGGAATTTGAAAGTGCATGAAAAGAGGGAAAAGCACGAGCAAATCAAAATGAAACAAAGGTGAATAAATAAAACAACCATTATTATTGATATGTTTCACAACTCGATTACAATGCGCATCCTACCCTTCCAAGGGCTAGGAGTGTTTAAGTATGCATTCTTGTTACATCCATGGGTGCCTTTCCTTCTTCTGCATGCCCACATGTAAAATGGGTGGACCAAATATCACCATCACTTGCGTTGATGAGTCTTGACTCCTCGCTACTCCTCTGATGTCCAAACCATGCGTTCAAAGGAATAAGAAATGGTCAGTAGCACCTGCAGATAAAATAAAGCATGCAATCCCCAAGCCTACGATAAGTGAATGAGAAAAATGAATTAAACTATGACTAAAATAGATCCAAATGCTCTAAAAATTTGAAAACGACATCAAAACACCACCAGGAAGGCCCTAAAAAAATAACAGTTAGGAAATTCCTCATCGATTTGAATTTTCTTCGGGGTGGGACGAATTCACTTGCAACAAAATGCCGAAAAGGTACTGTCCCAATTGTCCTGCCAATGAAGATCCAAAAGACCTACAAACTTGGGGTTAGCTAATTGGTCATATTTTTCCAATTTTACCTCCATCAATGGGAATTTAATGATGCTACCTGTAGATTAGTAGAAGCGAGCCAAGATAGAAATATGATCAAAATTGTTCAAAATGAGACGAAATTTAAATGACAACCTATCTAAGCATCATAGAATTGAATGTAAAATTGTTCAAATCAAGGCTACCACAAAATTCCCATCGCTCTAAAAGGGGGTGATTAGGACTGTGGCAGTGTGGGAGGGGGTGCCCATGGGGCAGGCCACCCACCATTTGAGGCCTGATTTCAGCACCAATCCACTTGGGATGGGTCCAAAACCTCTTGTGTGGTATTGTCAAAAATTTTAGTGGGGTATTGTGGCAAAATGTTAGGTTTTGGGCTCAAGATTTGTCCTCACAATAGTCACCCAATGATCTCCCCTCTAAAGGAGATCAAGGATGTGAAAGGCACAAATCCAAAAGGTGTGAGGTATGACAATAAAATGACATCACTTCATTGCTCTAAAATTCTCCTTCTCTGTATATTTTTGGGTGAGGAAACTCACCAATTTATAGACCTGGAGGTCTTCTTTAAATGGGCATGCAGAGGCGCCACTTGGCGATCATGCCTCCCCAGGGGGAAGGAGATTCCTCCCTAAATAGGGACTTCATGACTGCCCTTGTAATTGCCTCTAACGCTTGAAAATGCTCACCCATACTCCCATGTGATGAAGGAAGAGTTGAATGGTAGATATGAGCTGCCATTTGTCAAGATTTGACTTTTTTCCCATCAAACCTACAATTCACCCCACCCTAGAGTGAATCCAGAATTCGTCTCCTGGGTGGGGCGAATCCCAGTTTGAATTCATTCTAGGGCGGAATAGATATTGAGAAAAGTTCCTGAAGGTGCCAAATTGATCTCTGACCTTCCAAAACTGCTGTGAGAGTGGTTAGGACCACTGTTTAACCTCTGGGGGCTGCCCTTGGGGCTGTGTGTGTCAATGCGATTAGTGTTTATAGTCACATAATCAGATTGGTGTTGTTTTGGTGTCTACACCATCTTTGCTTTTCTCCTCTTTTGTTTTGAATTCTTCTTGACAATAAAAACAAAACATGAATAACTAGATTTTGATGGAGTAATTAATGTTTTGTGTAGTAATTCATATATTTGGTTTTTGGATTTCATATCATCCTATTTATTTAACACGACCTTTTTACCAGTTATAGGAAGATCATTAATTGTAGGAATTTTGGCCATAGGAGAATCCTAACTCCATCTCTCTAAAGGATGTTGTACACAACATTTCAACATTTCTTAAGAGATATCCTGTAATGCATTTGGATTTATGTTCGATTGAAAAACTAAATACTGTTGAATAATTTTTATTGCATCTATCTCTTTTGTAACTTAGCTTCACATAGAATAATTTGTTCAAGTGAGGATTACTCCATTGAGCCTTTAATTTTTGTGCCTAGAGTATTGTAGGAATTCTAGGAAATGTAATTTTATGTCCATCAATATTTAGGACTAAGTAGTGTTGAGCTAAAATGTATAGACCAAATTTATCTATGAAAGGAATTTCCAAGCCTACATCATAACCAACATCATTCATTTGAATAGAATGTGTGTGCACAATTTCATTCCCCAATTGGATTGGAATATCAAATAAAAATATTTGAGTTCTCTTTCTTCATTCATAATAGATTGATGAGGGCATCAAGTTCCATATTTTTTTATTACCTAGGCATAGGTTTATTTCTATCATTCCTAGGTTATTTTATTATTTACTAATAATCTTGTGAGCCTCTTTCTCACGTAGCACTAGTTTACACATTGTTATCTAGTTTTTAGAATTAGTTAGTGTGCACTTAGGGTTAGTTGATATGTTTTTGGTGTTTTCTCCCGATTTATATTCCTACATGCTTTGAGCATGTTGTTACTCAGTATTTTGGTAATTTCATTACCTAGTTAATCTTGTAAATGAATTAAATATTTAACTTGGTTTTAACCTTGTCATTTGGTATCAAAGTAGGAGAATTTCATTACCTAGTTAAGCTTGTAAATGAATGAAATATTTAACTTGGTTTTAAACCTTTTAATTTGGTATCAAAGTATGAAGTTCCTACATGTGAGAGGGAATTTCCATCGTCTCCAATTTTATTATGTAAAAATTGCAATTCAAGCTAATAAATTCTATTGCTGCATTTAGCAAGTGTCATTTGACTATTTGCAATTTGACCCTGTCAAATTTCCATTTTACAATTATTTTCTTGACCTATTTTCATTGGATAAATTTTGTTCAATAGCAAATATTGCAAGTTGATGGTAATTTTATCTATTAATGGTAGGTCTAGCATAAGTTAGTATTGGCATAATATTTTTTCAAAATCCACATTGATGAAGGTGGCTAACGGCTTGGCTAAACTAGTCATTAAGGCGATAAACAACATAGAATATTAGAGAGCAACAAGTAAAGGATAAGCGATAGTAAGTGAAGGTCCAACTAACTGCACGCTGAGAGAATACGGTCAATTGAATGCTACAGTAAACATACAATGGGTGGAAGAAACCTAGGCAAAATGAATGCTATAAGAGGACAAATGGATAACAACATACATTGTAGAAAATTGGCTAAAACTCGATGAGCATACTATGACAGTTTGGTCAAAGATCAAGAAGTGGGCTAGCTAAGGGTTGTGTGAAATGGCTAGATCATAATGAGGTGGTCATAAATTCTATTGTGCGTTAGTCATTTTAAATCCCATACACATGCTCGTATCTCACATGTGGGATTAAAACCTATAATTTTTCTACTATTACCTCTTCGTTAGCATTCACTATTCATAGAAAGAAACCTGCATGTGTCGTAGGCTTAGAATTCACCAAATCATGGATGTGTTTTCATAGATGCCTGATCAGGAGCTGATGAATGTGTTAAAGGATCTATGTTCCTTACCTACATGATTTTATGATGAATTTATAGATCTTTAGCAATACCAAGATAACCAGTTATTGGTCTAGTAGCCATCATCGTAATACATCCTACATTGTTGTAACAATCAGTGAATAGCTAACCAGTACATCACAGACTATAACAAGATACAAATCGTTGGTGAATTTTAGTTGTACGTTTTGTTTCATCTTACACAAAGAATTATATGTATATCATAGGATCATTCTCCTATCGAGGGTCTGGCCATCACCACGTCTTACAAAGATATCAAACCTATGGTATCCACCATGATAACCTCCAAAATGTATAATCAATTTTGGATAGTCACCATAGGATTCTTGGTTGTTTTGATTATAGAGTGCAATTTGTAGGTGGCAGACATTGTTGCAGGTGGGTATAGGTGGAATCAAGGTTTCTCTCCTATACACTACCTGAAATGGTGACTACAGGACAAGTGATTTGAAAAACATAGTGGAAAATTATCCCACATTGATGTCACAAGATACATAGTAACCGTTTAAATTGGTTGAGGCCCATATACTATATCTACCATCAAGTGGTTGTGAGGACCCCCATATAGTCGCCAATGAAGGCATGTGCAAATTCTAGTGAACGATGGATGATTATGCTACTTGGAAGATAGAATGTTGATGCTTCCCATCATTGATCATTGGAGGCCATATGGGCTAATTTAGCCCCAAAGTTAAAATTATTTTTCTACAAAGGTTATTCTCTTTTAAATTAAATTACAATTAATTTAATTTAATTAAAGCTAAATTAAATTGTTTAATCAATTTTATTAAAAAAATTGTACTCATTTTACAATTATACCTTAGCAAAAAGGTCAAACCTTGTAATAAGCCCAAGAGGTTCAAAACTATTTTGCACATTTTTGTAAAATTCAAAAGCATTGTAAAAGCCTATACGACTCCATTATTTACTCCCTCAATAGGAGATGAAGTCACCATTGTGACCTTTCAAAATATGATTTTGAAAGCATTTGTATCCACTTACAGTTATAGATGTTGTAATCAAATCCATGATATCTTTGAGGAGTTGAATTTCTCCTCCCATTTAGGTTTTGATACAATTTATGGACTTGTAATTGAGTGCAATTCAATGGTACACGATAGTCCCTCTTCTTGATGAAGTCCACTTTATCCCACATGGGTATTATTACACTTCCTTCGTAGGATTTTAAGGTATCCTTATGATGCATACCTTATTTTAATACAAGTGAACCTCATAACTAGTAATTTCCTCTATCAAAATTGGCGATTGTAGCAACTAGTTATCCATACACTCTAGTAAGATGGGAGAATTTCCATAGGGATACTTGAAGGATTTATGCCTTGATCCTCTTTGTTGCACCAAAACATATTTTGTGAATATGTTTGCAAAAAATTACTACCTTGTAGGAGTAGTAATCCCTTCTCCATTCTATTAAGATAATTGTATGCTCCTAAGCAAAGTCTCAGGCCATTGAATACTTTGAGATAATTGAATGCTCTTTATTTTTGAGAAAAACTTTCCACAAGGCTCTCTCTTCTTATTTACTTTATTGAATCCCCTTCACTCCTATTGTACAATCATTAGAGTCCAATGCTTCTTCAGTAGGGGGGTATGATGAGGGCATCAAGTTCCATCTTGTTTGATTACCTAGGCATAGGTGTATTTCTATTGTTCCCAGGTTATTTTATTATTTGCTAATAATCTTGTGAGACTCTTTCTCATGTAGCACTATTTGGCATGTTGTTAGCTAGTTGTTAGGATCAGTTAGCATTCACTTAGGATTAGTTAACCTATTGTTGGTGTTTCCTCCCTATTTGTGCTCCTACATGCTTTGGGCTTGTTGTTATGCAATTTGAGCATATTATTGTATTTTGGGCATTTCATTGTCTATTTAAGGTATTTCATTGTCTATTTAAGCTTATAAATGAATGAAATATTTAACTTGGTTTTAAACATTGCCATAGATATTCCATATTCATTTATGGACTCAAATAATTTGGATACCATTTTTTATGACAAAAGTTTATATTACATCTAGAAACTATAAAAGCTATTGTTTTCCTGATATTCATGAACTATTATATGAATTTGTAATTATGGAGACTTAATTGCCAACTTAAATTTATGATTCTGGAATTTATTTTGTTTTGGAAGTGTAAAACTCTTTTTGAAAGGATTTAATGATTTGGGATCCTTAGAAGAATCATACTTCACAAACTAGTTGTCTTAGGCACTATAATTAAATTAAAATTCTGATTCTACAAAAAAAATTGAAAAATACCTTTCTAATGATGAACCTTCTTCACTTTATTCTATAAAAGTTACTTGATTTTTCTATTATAAAATTATGCTTCTTTTATTTTTTATTCTGAAGGCTCATTTTCATCTTCTTCTATAATATATTGTAAATGGAGGTATTTCTAGATCACATGGATATGGGTAATTTTCTAACATAAAAATTTTACTTTTTCTAACACTCAATTTTCTTCTACATCTGACATTTCATCATATTCTAGAACATCTATAGGATCACATACAGATTTATCCCATTTTAGCCATTCCTCAAATTGGTATAGTGATTCATACATTTTCCACCTTTCTGCGATTTCTTTTTTTATAAAAGAGCCTTAATAGATTTGGGAGCTTTTGAAGGACAAGAATGTGCATAGTGTCCTTTCTTTTTGTAGGCATAACAATGCACATATTTAGGTGATTTAACCTTTTTTATTCTTTTCCTGAAAAATCTATATGGATTGAAAGCTCTAGATTTAGCTTTCTTAAATATCTTTCTGATTATATATTTTTTACATCTAAAATTATCTGCTCCTACACTTGTACACTCTCTTGTAGATATTCTTGGGTTTTTTTGATGATTTTAATTTAAAAATAGATTCTTTTGATTTCCTACCTTACTACTTATATGATATCTACAAATAAAGAGTGATAATCTCTATACTTTGTTAAGCAATTTTATCAAGGACTAATTATCCAACACCTTGGGGTACTGAGGCTAAAAATTATACTTTGATAAAAAGGTCTTTTTGCAAACCTAGGTCATATACCTTCTTCAGGTAATCTATTGCATACTCTTCAAACCTGCTTATATCTCTTAGTTTCTTAAATGTTAATATATCTTGATCTTCCTTTTCTTTATTTACATTATTAGATGTAAATTCTATCAAAAGCGATGCATGCAATTCAACTAAACCATTTGTATATACAAAAAATTCTACTCATCAGATGCATGCATCCACTAGTGCAACACAATACCATCCATATGTCTAGTGGCTAAGTCCACAATTGCTTCATTTGAAAGGTTTTGTATGTTCTAAAAATACTTGTACTTATTTATTTATACATAAATGACATCATTTGGATTGGGATTTCCATCAATATTAACGATTCGACCAATTTCCTTTATATTTAAGGGGTATAGAAAAGATTTATTTTGTGAAACCCCTAGATGTTCTTTTGGTCTTGCCATTTTAGCTTTTGAAATTCCTTCTTTTAATTTTTTACCCATTTTATTTTGTAAATCATAATAACGTAAAGATGAGACTATTAGAGGATTAGAGGCTTTAGTAAATTAAATTTGTTTATGTTCCTTTTTCACTTTTTACTTTCTTCTTTCATTGTTTTCTTTTGTTTTTTTATAAATTGCTTAAATACCTCTAAGTTTACATTTATTATTTTCATTTTTCTAGCAATTTCCTCAATTGATTCTTCAATACTTTCTATAATAGCTTTTGCATATCTTGTCCAATTTTTAATATAGTTAAATTTCTTAATTTCATCCTTTTGAATGGATTCCTCTTCTACAAGATACATGTTTATGCATAAGGGATCGACCCCAAAATCTATTTATAAAATCAAGACAAATTTTATTGGAATCCTGGTGATATTTGTAGAAGTATACATGGCGAATTGCATTTATTTATTTCCAAAAAAATTCAAACCGTGGTGATTTTCATTAATTTGTATCCAAAAAATTTCAAACCATGGCAAATTTTTTGTGTTGGGGAATATGAATATCGGTTTGCAACATATAAAAAATATACGACATACTTAAAAGCAATAGACTGATACAAAAGACTTTAGGTCGACATGATGACCGATAGAATGATGATCGACTGCAAGCATGACAATCAATTGCAGACATGATGATTGGCTATAGGCATGCTAATCAACTGTAGGTATGAAAATCAGATGGAGGTATGACGATCGACTACAGGAATGTCGATCAGTTGCAGGTATGCCAATCAACTTCAGTCATGATGATCAACTGTAGGTATGATGATCGTTTGTAGGCATGATGATCGACTGTAGGCATGTCGATCGATTGTAAAAATAGTGATCGACTATAGGTATGATGATCGACTGCAAGCATGACGATCAGCTACAGGTATGATGATAAACTATAGGCATGACGATCGACTATAGAAATGTTGATCAACTCAGGCATGTTGATTGACTACAGGCATAATGATAGGTTGCACACATGACGATAGGTTGTAGGCATGCCAATTGACTATAGGTATATCGATTGATTTTAGGTATGATGATCAGCTATAGGCATGCTTATAGGCTATAGGCATTCCTAGCGGTTGCAAAAATGTTGATTTGTTGTAGGCATGACGATAGACACGACTCTGCAACCAATCAACTTATGTCAATCGACATGGCTCTACAACCAATTGGCTTATGTTGATAGGCATGATTTTGTAACCGATCATCTTATGTAGACCAACATGACTCTTCAATCAATCGGATTATATTGATAGATATAGCTCTACAATCGATCAGCTTACACCGATAGACATAGCTCTCCAACCTATCGACTTATGTCGATAGATATGGCTCTACAACCGATCAAATTATGCCAATAGACATGGCTCTACAACCGATCGACTTATATCAACAGATATGGCTTCGCAACCTATCATCTTGCATTGATGGAGACTCCTAAACAACCAATCGATTTATTTTTATAGTCACTCGTCTACAACCTTCTCAAGTTTTTCATTGTTTTAGAGATATTTTTGAGTTTGAGGATTTTTGATGTATTTTTATCGATACGCAGTACAGTATATATATGGGTAGTGTATGAGGTGATTTGGGCAAAAAAAACAAAATCATTTATAATTTGAAGGCGATTTAGACGAGAAATATAAAATCATTTATAATTTGAAGGTAAATTGGATGGGAAATCAAAATTATATGTAATTTTAGGTCAATGAATTAAAATAAAGTTAGGTCCATGATTATCAACGACGGGCAAATTTACCCCAAAAGAAATTCCACCCCGTAAATTTTGGGCGAATGGCTCCCAGTGAAAGGATAAAAAATTAGCCTTTTCAAAAATTAAAAAAACCTAAATAGAGCCAATTTACGATATTTCATGCTTATGCATAACCCTAAAAAGATGTTCTAAAAAACAAGAAACATCTGCTCTTGTGCTATTGTCTATTGTATCCTATTGAATTATTTGGTGTTTTTGTTTTAATGGCCACTTACTTCCCTTATGGAATATTTTTCTAGTTTTTTTCCATGTAACCAAAGATGAAGATCCGAGAAAATTGGGATTTGATGATGTTCTAACCATAAACATTTTCAATTGCTTTGGTTGGGATTTAATTGAAGGTTGACGATCTTTTTTTTAAGGCAATGCTAATTCCTTAATATCCTTGCTTCCTAATTTCTATTTAGCTTAACTTTATACAATAGGTACATTCACAGAAGGCCTCCTTTGGATCAAATACACAGGCCTTAGCTTTCTAAATGACTTCTTGGAATTAAAGGTCGTTGTGGAGGAGTAACAATTAATTTTCAACTTTATTTACCATTTTCATATTGAATCTAAATTTTTTAATAGGCATTTGAATTTGATAAGGAATTAATTGACAATCCCATTCTCTAAATAACTCAAAATTAGAAAAACTAGCAAGCAAGGGAATAGCCCCTTTAGATGATTGTCCAAATGAAATAGAAAATTAACTTCTATTACTTGTTGAAAACTTAATAGGCACTAAAGTAGTACAAACTTGACACAAAAACTTTACTAAAATAGATAATTTAGAACTTCCTAGTTTTAATGCCAGTCCCTTTGTATGAACCAACAATTTCTAAATATATCCATAGTATCCCATTTCCAAAGGATAAGGGAAATTGAGATAAAATGTGATATATTGTATTCCATTGGTGAGATTACACATTTTTTTCCCTATAATTTATTCATCCAAGGTAGTGAATCTATTGTGAATCAATCCAACATATGTACTTCTTGGTAACCCTTTTCTAGATAGAGGAGTAATGAGCAACTAAACTACCCCAAAATAAATATAATTAAATCCTTCTTTTTGAAGAGATTTTAGGGCTGCAATTTGCTATGGTGTGAAAAAATTTACTTTCCTACAAGCCTTATTTTGAGCAAATTTAAAATTACTTTAATATTTTCTGAAGACTTGCTTTATTTTTGGCCTATAGATGCTCAAAGGCAAATGTATTGACACATCATTCCTCTCATTTTTCTACAATAATTTTTTCTATTTATGTATCTGATATATTTATTTCTCATTCAATTTATGAATCAACATAGATAGATCATACCTTCCAACTTCTACTTTATCTTGAGGTATATCATTTATGTGACATGCATAATTAACTAATGTTTCCTTAGAATACTGGAAAGATTCAAGAGATTTCAAAAATTATTCTTTTTTGCTCCTTGAGTTATTATAGTGGCATAAAAATGATGTAGTCTATTCCAAACAACATAATAAATCTAGAAATAACAACACATACAACAACAATCAATAACTTGAGCATAAAATATAGAGAGAAAGAAGGCTCTAATACCTAAGAGGTCTAGGAATCACTCTTAAAATTTAAGGGGACATAGGTAAGAATCTTAAATGGATCAAACAACTTGATGAGGGTTTAAATATAACTAAAATATTTCTCAAGGTTAGCTCACGTAGCCTAGATTAGTTACTTCCAGATTTTATTTATAAACTAGATGATAGGTTCTTATCTAAGTTAGCTAACATAGCTTAGGATCATTTGTAATTGGAGCAACTACAGATACATATTTTAACATAAACTACCTCACTCAAATAAAAGGAGCTTCTATACTTTTCCCTAGAGTATCCACACAAGATGCATAAACTTAAACTTATCGATGAAAATAATGGGCATTGAGTTCCATATTTATATTTACAAAGAGGCAATGAGAAGCTTCTGTATTATTTAATAAAATAATATGGAATCCAAAAAAGTGGATAAACTATAACATTATAAGATAAGATCAAGATAGGTGGCAATCTAGAAAACAAGAGTAAGGCAAGTGGCAATGAGGTCTTAGCACTTTAACTTTGTGCCAATGTATATCATTACCCCTACTTACATCATGTGTTACATCATACACTCATTTTAAAATAAATATGTTATTTACATGCACTAGATAGAGCCCATTGATACTCTGGTCATTTAGTAATCATGTATTCCACCACAACATCAATATCATTATCCATGAGTTGAACATCAAAAATATCATTATGACCTTGGGATGGCCCTTGAGCATCTAGAGGTAGATCTATAATAATTTCAAATGGTTTCTTATCAATATACACATATACATTTTGTACCTCCATGAAGTTGATAGTATAACATGAGTGTCTAATACATCTTGCCAAGCATTATTCATAATAAATGCATTGAAAATTTCTAAAATTTTGTGATATGGATATTAATGTTTTAGGAGGATAATAACACCATTGAGCTTTCCACGATTGAGAGTATATTACACTATTTTTTTAGTGGTATTGCTCTATTTGGTAGAATTCACCAACACATTTATGCATCCTATCGAATTATATACAAATAATATATATGGATAATAATTAGGATTAATTTTTAAAGGAAAGAGAAAATAATACCTGATATTTTTACAAAATTCATGTCATACTATTGAACTGCTAAGAGGCCATCTTTACCATTTGTAATTTTGTCACTCAAACATGTGCATATGTGCCGATTATCGGGTTAATGCATTTGAAAGAGAATTTTATTTTCCTGTATTATATTCAACTATAAATTGATATTGGGATGAAATGTTTTGCCACAAAACATACTTACCCTTGCATAAATATGCATAAATTCTCTTATTCATAAACCATTTAAAATTTTGGCTATCTATGGGAATTGTAAATTCTTCTGAAAACAAGATACTTCTATACTTTTCAATATATTTTACAATTGCATAAATCTCCCTTTTAGATGGACAATAATTTAACTCATGCTTTTTAAATTGGCCTTATTTATAACCTATAATTTTTTCTTCTTTACCTATTTTAACCAATAAAGTACTAGCCCAAATTTTTTTGGATGAATATATTTGGAGAAATATGGTCTTGTAAATGTAGGTTCTAGTGTAGGAATGCAATAGATATTTATCTCTCATAGATTTAGAGGTATTTTTAGTCTATTTGAATGGTTATTTCTTCATCCTTTTTCTGATTTGTTTTGTTATTTGGGAAAATTTTGGGATATAGTCATGAAAATAATCAACACATCCAAGAAATATTTGGCATTGCTCTTTACTTTTAAATTTATCCAGAAATTTAACTATATTTTCCAAAACATGAGGATGCATTACTATATTACCATATTTGAGAATTACTCCCAAAAATTCTACTTTTGAAACAACAATTTGGAACTTCCTGTTATCTTTTGACAACATGATTCCATGTTCAAACAATATTTTATTGAACTACTTCAAATATTGTTTATGTTATGGAAAAGTATAGCTATAGACAAGAAAATCATCAAAAGTGTTGGCAATAAAATGGTACTAATTCTAAAAGATTTTATCAATTCTCATATGTAGTTAAAATGGTGTATTTTAACCCATTCCAAATGAGTAGAAAATATTGTTTTTTTTTATGTCCGTGTGATGAATTTTGATTTTATGGTAGCCAAAAATACAATCAAATTTGGAGAATATTTTCTCTTGGCCTAATTTTTGCATTAACTATTTCTTGTCTAGAAGAGACCATTTAATATTTTGAGTTATTGCATTTAAATAATATAATTAATAACCATACTTACTTTTATCCTCTTTTTTTATCAATGCTTATTTTTTTTTTGGTAAGTAAGAGAATATTATAATTAACACCGGGTTTTAACTGGTTGACCCAAAACCATTTTACAAAATAGGGTCCACTGACCAACTGGACAAAGGCCAAGCCCTAAAAGTTTAAACCGACAACAAAAATGGCCAAGACCTACTCTTCCATTAGAATACAGCCAAACTAAACTATGGAAGCCTAATATTATGGCCATCAGAAAAGAAAGACGCAAAAAAGAACTAACAAAGACAAAAACTAATCATGCAAGCACCATGCAGAGTAGCTTGTGCCCATATAAAAATAATAGAATATGGTCAAAAAAAACATCCCATAGAATGGACAGCCAAGAGGCCAAGCAGTCTTCCTTGTAGTCCTCATCTAACTTCTTATCATCGTTCTTGCCATCATCTTTAGATTTTGCCTTCGACTCCTTGTGCCCCTGGAACTGCTGGCTATAAAACAGAAGATTTAGGGAATCACACAAATCAACAGCTACACTGATGAGGCCAGACAGACTCTTCAACTGGTTGATATTGTTGGAGGCTGATGAAATTGTCATCTTCTCCAAGACTATTATGGTGGGGTCTGGTGCCTCATTGTCAGGGATCTCCAACACTTTGTTATTTCTTTCTAGGGCCTTTTTGCGACATCGAATCCAAACACACCTTGGGAAATACTTGAGGCCAAAGTAGATGTTTCCCATGCATGAATTTGTAGATAAAAAACCTATATCAGTGCCCCACCAGCTACAAAAAACACTAGTCACATGAACAAAAAAAACAAATATGACAAAATCCATTATAAGGTTCAAAAAATATTTTTAAAAATGCCCCCATTTTCTGTCATTGATCCACTTTGAGCCTTCCAATCTAAAGTTTTTCATTATCTATCACCATTGAGACTGCATGAGGAAGATTTTCAGTCCACGTGATCAAATTTGCTGCTACAATGCCTTCATTTGCCAGCCTATCAGCTGCCATGTTTGCTTCTCGGAAGGTATGCAAAATTATGGCCTTAGGTCGGTCATGAATTAGAGCCCTTGCTTCATGGATGTAGTCATAAAATCTCCAAGGAGCTCTCTTAGTGTTCTTTAGAAGATTTATAATAATAAGAGAATCACCTTCCACCAACAGTTTCCCTGGATAATTCTCTGCCACCTTGAGGCTCCTCCAAACTGCCCTTGCTTCAGCCACATTGTTAGTTTGAGCTCCAAGATGTTCAGCAAAAGCTACAAGCACATCACCCTTGTGGTCTCTAAGTAAGCCACCAGCCCTGACTTCACCTAGGTTGCCCCTAGATGCCCCATCAAAATTTAACTTAATCCACCCCCGGGGGGTGGGGTCCATGTGATCATGGTTCTAGGACAGACTTGAGGATGATTGAGGCCATCAGTGAGAGGTAAGTTTAATGACTGGCCTAATGAAGCTTCAAAAGGATTTGGAGGTCTAGATGCTGCAGGCACTAAACAAGCATTCTCATTAGCATATGCTAAAATTTTTGACAGGACAGAGGATGACTGAGAAACCTTATCCAAGAAGGCCCGACGATTCCTTTCCAACCATATCTGCCACAAGTAGTGATGAAGGCAGATCTTCCACATATACCTAAGACGCCTATTCAAAAAGGGGGAAGTCCACTGGACAAATAAGTCAAAAATGAACTGAGGATGGACCCAATAAATATGAAACACTTGTAACAGACCTAACAAGATTGAGACAGAAAAATTACAATACAGAAACAAATGATCAATAGACTCCCACTCAGACATACAAAGATAACACCTATTAACAATAATCACACCTCTTTTTATTAAGTTATCCATGGTGAGGATCTTATTTTGGATGGCCAGCCATGCAAAAAACCCAACCTTCGAAACAATGCTTTTGGGCCAAACTTCCAAGTGAGGGAAAGTAGGTTCATCATTATCAATAAGCATCAGATAAGCAGTCTTGACAGAAAATTCCCCATTGTCTGAAGCTTCCCAGATAAGCTGGTCCTCAAGAATTCCAGAAGGGAGTAAATACTATTTTAATTCATTCTACAGTATTATTGATGCCCCTGGTAGATCATTATTCATTATTGGCTTCCATACCCTTCTATTGTTTGACAAAGTAATAAAATCTGCAACTTTGGTACCAAAAACTTCAATTGTCCAAGCTCTAAGGGTTGAAATGATGGGGTCTGCAGAGAGGGGATAGTCCTTTAACCATTTGTGGTCCCAAAAATCAATGTTTCTTCCATTTCCCGGTTTCCAACGTAGCCCTTTGCTTAGCAAGTTTTTAGTTTGAAGGATTGATTTCCAAAAAATTGATCCCCTGGGAGGAAAGGAATAACTTAAGAATTCAATTTCTTGCAAATACTTTCTTCTGATTATAGTAATCCATTCTGCATTTTCATTTGTCAAAATACGCCATGCTTGTTTGTCCAGGAGGGCCATGTTTAAATGTTGTATTCTCCTTAGCCCAATACCTCCAAACTCCCTTGGTTTGCAAACCCTATCCCAGGACACCAAGTGAAAGTGCTGCTTAGATTCAGAACCAGTCCATAGGAACCTCTTATGGATCTGTTCAATTTTAGTGTAGACACTTGTAGGAGCTTTAAAAATAGAGAGAAAGTAGACAGGGATGCTTTGAATGGAAAACTTGGTGAGAACCGCCTTGCCGACTTGAGATAACAAATTCCCTTTCCATCCGACCGACTTCCTCCGAATTCTTTCAATTACATTAGTCCACATGGAATCGGTAGCTCTGCCTGTAAATAAAGGAAGGCCTAGGTATGTGGATGGAAGAGTAGACACTGAGCATCCAAGAATCCTAGCAATCTTAATCTGCCTCTGAATGGGAGTGTTAAAGAAATAAATTTTACTCTTTGAAAAATTTACCTTTTGCCCCACAACATCCTCATATAGCTCTAGAATATGTTTTATGACCTTAGCCTCAAAAACTGATGCAAGAGTTAACAACAAAGTATCATCCACAAACTGTTCATGTGTAACTGCTTGTGTTTGTGATGATGCTTTAATTCCTGAAATAAGACCAATATTATAGGCAGCTTTGATTGTCCTCCCAAGGGCTTCAGCCACAATGATAAACAACATGGGAGAGATAGGGTCACCTTGCCTTAGGCCCCTTTTGCTTTTATTCACAATAAAAGCAAAATATAAATAACTAGATTTTGATGGCCTAAGTAATCCTTTGTGCAGTAATCCATTTACTTGGTTTATGGCTTCCATATCATCCTATTTATTAAAAAAAATATTTTTGCCAGTTACAAGAATATCATGAATTGTAGGAATTTCACCTATAAGGGAATCTTGACTCCATCTCTCTAAAGGATGTTTTACACAACATTCCAATATTTTTTAGGAGATATCGTATAATGCATTTGGATTTATTTGTAGTTGAAAGAATGAATATTATTGAATCATTTTTTATTGTATCATTCTCTTTTGTAACTTAGACTCATGTAGAAAAATGTGTTCAAGTGAAGGATTACTCCATTGAGATTTTTCTTTTCATGCCTAGAATATTGTAGGAATTCTAGGAATTATAAATTTTTTCAATCAATATTTAGGTCTATGCAGTTTTGAGCTCTAGTATAAGGACCAAATTTATCTAAGAATGGACTTCCTAGACGTACGTCATAGTTGGAACCATTAATTTGAACAAAATGTGTGTGCATAATTTTATTCCCCAACTGGATTGTCATATCAAATGCAAAATATTTGAGTCCTCTTTCTCCATTCATAGTAGATACTCTATATTCATTTCTAGACTCAATCCATTTGGATACCATATTTTCATTACAGAAGTTGGTATTACATCTAGTATCTATAAAAGCTACTTATTTCTTGAATTGAATATTTTGATCTTGAGAAATTTTAATAGAACACATAATTGAATGATATGCATGAAGAATTTTGTAAATTTGTAATTGTGCAGACTTAGTGGCCAAAGGATATTTAAAATACTGATTTTTTTTTTTTTGAAGACTAGCACTCTTTTGAAAAGGATTTAATGCTTTGAGATCCTTAGAAGGATCATATTTCATAGACTAGTTGTCTTGGGCACTATAATCAAACTAAAATTTATGAAGGATATCTTTCTTATGATGAACCTTCTTCACTTTCTTCTAAATAGATTACTTGATTTTTTTTTACTATAAATTTTTTCTTCTTTTATTTTTAATTTTGGAGGCTCATTTTCCTCTTCTTCTGTAATATCTTCTAATGGAGGTATTTTTGGATCACATGGATATGGGCAATTTCCTAACATAAAAAATTTACATAATACTAAAAGTTTTTTGTCTTTTGCATTTGATATTTCATCATATTCTGGAACATCTATAGGCTCATATGTGGATTTACCCTATTCTAGCCATTTCTCAAATTGGGATTCCGATTACCACATTTTCCACTTTTTTGCTATATATTTTTCTAAAAATAGCCTTAACAACTTTGGGAGCTTTTGAAGGACAAGAATATGCAGTGTCCTTTGTTTTTTGTAGACATAACAACACACTTCTTTAGGTGATTTAACATTTTCTGTTCTTTTCCTTAAATATGTATATGGCTTTAAAGCTCTAGCTTTAGCTTTTCTTAATTTATTTTTGATTGTATCTTTTTTACATCCAAAATTATTTTCTCCTACACCTGCACAATCTCTTGTAGATATTCTTGGCTATTTTTTTGAAAATAGATTCTTCTAATTTCTTGCCTTACTACTTCTATGATATCTATAAAATAAAGAATGTTAATATCTATACCTTTTTGATCAATTTTATCTAGGACTAATTTTCCAATACCATTGGGCAATGAGGCTAAGAATTGTACTTTGAGAAAATGGTATTTGTGTAAACCTAGGTCATATACCTTCAAGTAATTTGTTACATACTCTTAAAACCGACTTATATCTCCTAATTTATTAAATTATAATGCCAATCAATCTCCCTTTTATTTAATTACATTATTAGTTATAAATTATGTCGAAATAGATGCATGTAATTCATCTAAACCATGTGTATATACAATAATTTTTTAATAACCTGATGCATGCATCCACTAGTGCAACACAATACTAGTCATATGTCTAGTGGCTAAGTCCAAAGACTTGTCTTGATTTATCTAGAAAAAAATGATATCGTTTGGATTGGTATTTCCATCAATATTAAGGATTAGATCACTTTCCTTTATATTGAAAGGGTATAGAAAATATTTATGTTGTGAAACCATTGGTTGTTCTTTTAACCTTTCCATTTTAGCTTATGAAATTCCTTCTTGTACTTTTTTAGCCATTTTATTTTGTAAATCATAATAACTTAAAGGTGATATTGTTAGAGTATTAGAGGCTTTAGCAAACTAAATTTTTTTATGTTCCTTATTCACTCTTTTACTTTCTTATTTCATTATTTTCTTTTCCATAAATTGCTAATTGTCATTAATATTTCATTTATTATTTTGGTTTATTTAGCAATTTCCTCAATTGATTCTTTAATATTGTCTATATGAGTCTTTGCATATATTGCTCAATTTTTAGTATAGTTTAATTATCTAATTTCATCCTTTTAAGCATCTTTCTCTTCTAAAATATTTTGTAAAACACAAGAAACATTTTCTCTTGTAGTAGTGTCTATTGTATCCTGCAGAGTGATGTAGTGTTTCTATATTAATGGCCACTTCCCTTTTGGAATTTTTTTATAACTTTTGTCCATGTAACCAAGGATGAAGATCTTGGCAAACTAGGATTTGATGATGATATCCTAACCATAAACATGTTCATTTGCACTAGTTGGAATTCCAACTTAAGGTTGGGAATATTTGTTTTGGATCATAATACTAGACATACTAGAAGGCAATGCTAATTTCTTACTATCCTTGTATTTTAATTTTTTTTGATGTTAACCTTTTATAGCAGGTGCCTTCAAAGAATGACTTCTTTAGATTAGTGAGCTCTTGGAATTAAATGACTTTGTGGTGGAGTAATAATTAAATTTTTACTTCTTTTGCCATCTCCATATTGAATCTAAATTGTTTATAAGCATTTGCATCCGAAAAGGAATTCATTGACAACTCGTGTTCTCTAGGTAATTAAAAATTAGTAAAACTAATAAAGGAAGGGAACTAACCCTTAAAATATTTATCCAATGGATACAAAAAATTGGGTTATATCACTTGATGGAAACTTAATAGGCAGTAAAATGTTGTAAAATTGACACAAAAGCTTTACTAAAATAGATAATTTAAAACTTTTTGGTTTTAATGTCAGTCCCTTTGTTTGAACGAACAATTTCTATATATTTTGATAGTCTCCCCTTTCCAAAGTATAAGGGAAATCTAGGAAAAATGTGACATATTTTACTCCATTGGTGAGAGTATAGATTTTTTGTCCTATAATTGCTTAGTCCAAGGTAGTGAATCTATTGTCAATCAATATGATAGATGTACTTCCTAGAAACTCTTTTCTAAATAGAGGATTAATGACTAACTATAATGTTCCAAAATGAATATAATTAAATCCTTATTTTTGAATATATTTCAAGGCTACAATTTCCTATGGGGTGAAAACATTGATTTTCCTACAAGCATTATTTTGAGAAATTTTTACATTTATTTCAACTTTTCTAAAGACTTGCTTTATTTTTATCCTCTAGATACTCGAAGGAAAATATCTTATCACAACATTAATCTTCTAATTTTTTTGCAATAATTTTTTTTGTTTATCTATCTAAATATATTTCTTTCTAATTCAATTTAGGAATCAACAAAGATAGATCATAACTTCTAACATACATTTTATATTTAGGAATATAATGTGTCACTTGCATAATTAACTAATATTTCATCATCATACTACAAAGATTCAAGAAATTCCATAACTTACTATTTTTCTTCGATATTTGTTGAGTTATTATAGTGACCTCAAAACGATGTAGCCTATTGCAAACAATAAAATGAATCTAAAAATAATATTTATACTACAACAATCAACAATTCAGCCATAAAATGTAGAGGGTAATAAAACTCTTATACCAAACGTATTCGGGAATACTAAAGGGGTCTAGGAATCACTCTCTTGCTCTCAAAATTTAAGGGGACACAGGTAAGAACCCTAAATGGATCAAACAACCTAAGGAAGGATGAGATCTAACTACAAGTATCCTCAAGGTTAGTTCATGCAACCTAGATCAATTTTCCCCAAATTTTACTTGTAGACTAGATGAATGATTCTTCTCCAAGTTAGTTAATGTAGCAAGGATTAGTTGTCCTTGGAGTGTACTATTGGCATAGATTTAACAAAAAACTACCTTACTCAGAGATAGGGAGTTTCTCTACTAGTCCTAATATCTTTGCAAAATTTAGGATAGTCTTTTGAAATTCTAAGAGGCCATCTTTGCCATTGGTAATTCTATCGCTTGAACATGCACATATGTGCAAATTATTGGGTTAATGTATTTGGAAGAGAATTTTCATTTCCTAGAATATATTCAATTGTAAATCGATCTTGGGAGATAATTGTTTGCCACCAAGCATACCTACCCGTGCATAACTATGCAAAAATTCTTTTACTCATGAACCATAAAAATATAACTATATATTCATACTGTAAATTCTTCACTAAGCAAGATAGTTTTGTACTTTTCAATGCATTTTACAATTGTAAAAATTCTTTTTTAGTTGGCCAATAATTTAATTCATGCTTTTTAAATTGGCTCGATTTATAACCTACAATTATTTCTTCTTTACCTATTTTAACCAATAAAATACCAGCCTAAAATTATTTGGATGCATCTATTTGGGGAACATATGGTCTTGTAAATGCAGGTTATAGTGGAGGAGATCTTGGCAATAGATATTTTTTTTTCATACATTTAGGGGTATTTCTAGTCCATTTGAATGGTTCATTATTCAAGTTTTATTTTATTGGTTTTGTTATTTTGGCTAATTTGGGAATATAGTCATGCAAATAATTGACACATACAACAAATATTTAGCATTGCTCTTTACTTTCTAATTATTAGGAAATTTAAGTATATTTTCTCAAATATAAGGTTGCATTATTATCTTACCATATTTAGTAATTACTCCCCAAAATTCTACTTATGAAAAAAAAATTGGAACATCTTTTTATGTTTTGACAACCTGATTCCATTCTCAAACAAGATTTGTTTAAACTACTTCAAATGTTGCTGATATTCTAGAAAAGTCTGGATATAGACAAGAAGATCATCAATATAGTTGGCAATAAAATGGTAGTATTTTTGAAATATTTTATCCATTATCATCTAGAATTGGGATGGTGTATTTTTTAACCCAAATGGTATTACTAGCCATTCAAACAATCATTTCAGAGGTGTAGAAAATACTATTTTATGAATATCCTTGGGATGAATTTTCATTTAATGGTAGCTATAAATGTAATGAAATTGGGAGAATATTTTTCCTTGGTCTATTCTTTGGATTAGCTATTGCTTATCTGGAAGAAGCCACATAATATTTTGAGTGATTTCATTTAAAGGATTATATTTAATAACCATCCTTATTATTTCCTTCTTTTGTTTTTAACGCTTCCTAACAATAAAAGCATAATATGAATAACTAGATTCTAATTGCCTAATTAATCCTTTGTGCGATAATTCATTTACTTGATTTTTATCTTCCATATCATTGTGCTTTTTTAACATAATATTTTTTCCAAGAACATCATGAACCGTAGGAATTTAGATCATAGGGGAATCTTGACTCTATCTCTCTACAAGATGTTTTGCACAATATTCTAACATTTCTTCGGAGATATTTTGTAATGAATTTGGATTTATTTCTAGTTGACAAGATAAATAGTGTTGAACCATTTTTTATTACATATTTCTCTTTTATAACTTAGTCTCATGTTGAATAATTTCTTCAAGTGAAGGATTACTTCATTGAGCCTTTAATTTTTGTGCTTGGAAGACCATAGGAATTTTAGGAAATATAATATTCTCTGAACCAAAATTTAGGACTAGGCACTGCTAAGCTATAGTATACAGACCGAATTTATCTAAGAATGGACTTTCCAGACTTGCATTATAACCAACATCATTCATTTGAATAAAATGTGTGTCTGCACTATTTTGTTCCACAACTATATTGGAATATAAAATACAAAATATTTTAGTCCTCTTTCTCCATTTATAATAGATACTCTATATTCATTTCTAGACTCAACCCATTTGGATATCATTTTTCAAGATAAAAGTTGGTATTGCATCCAATATCTATAAAAGCTATTGTTTTTCTAAATTGAATATTTTCAACAATTCTAATAGGACATAGAATTGAATGATATTCATGAAGCATTTTGTTAATTTATAATTGTGTAGACTTAATTTACAAAGAAAATTTATGATATCGGAATTTATTTTGTTTTGGAATAGCAACACTATTTTTTAAAGTATTTAATGCTTTAGGATCCTTACAAGGATTATATTACACAAAGTAGTTGTCTTGGGCACTATAATCAAACTAAATATTTGAGTCTACTAATATTTTTGAAAAAGAACCTTCTAATTATAAACCTCCTTCATTTTATTCTATAGAGGTTGATTTTTCCTATTTAAAAAAATTATTCTTCTATTTATGATTCTAAAGGATCATTTTACTATTCTTCTATAATATCTTCTAATGCAGGTATTTTTGAATCACATGAATATGGGCTATTTCCTAACATCAAAAAATTACTTATTAGTAAAACTTAATTTTCTTCTACATTTTAGCTTTCATCATATTCTGAAACATCTATAGGCTCATATAAGAATTTACCCTGTTCTCGCCATTCCTCCAATTGAGATTGTCATTCACACATTTTGGACTTTTTTGCTATATCATTTTCTATAAAATGAGCCTTAACAAATTTGGGAGATTTTGAAGGATAATAATGTGCATAATGTCTTTTCTTTTTTGCAGGCATAACAACACACTTCTTCAGGTGATTTAACCTTTTTTGTTCTTCTCCTAAAATACCTATATGGCATGAAAGCTCTAGCTTTAACTTTATTGAATCTATTTCTAATTGTATATTTTTTACACACAAAATTATCTACTCCTTCTACACCTACACACTCTCTTGTAGATATTATTGGGTTTTTTCTAATGATTTTCTATTGAAAATAGATTCTTCTAATTTCCTGCCTTACAACTTCTATGATATATATAAAATAAATAGTGTTAATGTATGGTGAGCAGAAATGGTGTTCTGTAAAAGGGCTAAGTCATCCCACTCATGTCAATATAGGAGTTTGTAAATTTGAGAGTACCTATACACAATATATGTCTGTAGTGTGGGATAAGAGTTATACATCTATCATTTTGGTGGGAGGATTTGTTTGTTTGTATATTTTTAGTTTAACCCAAACATAATAATACTAATAAACTAAACAAAGTAGATAATGCAATAAATTAAATGCACATAGAAAATAAATAAAATCCACACTTGCATAAGGAAAAATAAATTAAAATTAATGAAGGTAAATAAAGCACACAACTAAAATAAAATATGGAAAATAAAGAAAACATACACACTCTAAAAATTAGAAATAATAGGAAATAGTAGAAATAAATAGGGGAGGATTATTGCTTGGAGTGGGCCTGAGCTCCCATAGATAGTCCACCTAGCATGTTATGAGAAATTAGTCCTTAGGTTCATGCAAAAGTAGAAAGACTAAAAAAAATTATTGATAAAAATGTAGTACAATAATATTAAAAATTCACGAATTATATTTTAAAAAATGGCCTATGTCCATATACAGAACACGACCGATTTTTATCAGATTAATAACATATTTAAAATTCATGTTTTACTTTTAAATCATGATTCTCTATGATGGGCGTGTGCACAACTATAATTTTTACATATTAAAAGAGTGATAATTACTCAAATTCAATTGCCAGTGGATGGGGATGACACTCCCCTATTTTTAAAATAGCTTATTTCTAAAAATTATGTGGTCTTTCGATCAACAATCACCTACAAAATATAGGTACTATATGTTCATTGAATGTAGGTACCTTCCTACATATAGGAGGTTGTTTCCTTCCTACATCTAAGATGTAGGGGCCTCCCTAAATCTAGGGAGTAGGTGCCTTCCTACGTCTAAGATGTAGGTGCCTTATTTCATCTAGGATGTAGGCACCTTCCTACATATAGGATGTAGGCATATTATTCCTTGTGGGAAGTAGTTATCCTACGCTTAGAAATATAGAGATACCTTCTTCATTCATCATGGTTCTCTTTAAATCATTTTCTTCTTCAAAAATATCATATTTATCATACAATGCCAGGTCCATATGGGACATCGATTGAAAAATATGAAATAACTTAAAAAAAAATTATGGTTACACACATATCCAACTAAAAACACTAGTCAAGCATAAATAATTCATTTTCTATTAAATACATGAAATAATCATACAAAAATACATTTCTAGTGTTAAATATGCCCATACAATATACTTACAAACGTCAATAAAATGAGCATTTATGGTGCTCATCATACCCCATGCCTAATTTGTGATATATCCTCATGTCACCTTCTAATAGTGTTCCCTATTTTATTAATGTTCTACCAATATTCTCTAGTTTAGGGGCACTACTCTCGAATATCAATGTTATGACTTTCTCTTTTGTTGGGCTATTGTATTTGTCTAGTTCATTGTCTATTGGGTTAGCTAGGAACTTCTAGCAATGGTTTCCTAGAAATGTTGATCAACCCTCATTGAAGTGTAGGATTTACCCACTACCATAGGAAATGGTGCTCAAATATATGCTCCACATCTACAACTTTTAGATTTTCCCATGGTTAATATTGTGACATGTCAACCAACTGGACATCAAGCAAAATTGACATCTATAAATCCTCTACTTGTGCTTCTTCTTCTACATTAGTCCCTTCCTCAATATTTTTTCATTCTCCTCATGCTTTAGAGATAGATTTTGTTATATCCTCTTTAGTGGTAACCACATAGGATTTGTTTCAAAGAGTCCCACCCAACAAAAATATTTAATTATGGTTGGTAAAACTAGAAAGAGTAGATAATGGCATCCATTGATAGGTCGATGCAATGCTTCTATCTATTTTTTGGTTTCTATATGGACATTGATGACTGGTTACCACTATACATGTTTTTTAGCTTATTTTGCCTATTTTTCTTGCTTTAGGCTCTCATTGAGATCAACCACTAGTTGTTAATGGGTTGCAAATATTTGCATTGAGACATCCCATTTTTCATTAGAATAGGTATTACATCACACTTTCCTTTTTATCTTATGATGTTTTTTTCAAGGAGTTCTTTACCTTTTTTTTCTTGTTTTTTTCTTATTGCTTGTGGTTGTATGTTCTTCAAGAGTAAGAACCAAATATTCTTCTTGGGGTGGTAATTATTGGTATTTCATCATCAACTACTCAGGTGACTTAGAAATAGTGTGGCTTCTCACTAATTTTTCATGGTTTTCTTGATGCTTACTACTCTACTATAGGTGTTTCTACAATTGGTTGTTCAATAGACTAGGCATGTATAGAATGGGTAGCCATTGGCTGACTAAATGACTGGGTAGTTGTAGGGTGTTCAGCTAAATAACTAGTTAACTAAGTAGCAACAAAGTCTTCAGCTAACTTACCAGCAAATTGGATAGCCTGAATCTCCTCACTATTAAATATGTCAATAAATATGGGTCCTTCATGTAGTACAAGTTCCCATTATTCCTAAAAAATATTCCATCATAGGTGTCTCTTGCTACATCCCTACATCAAATTGTTCATTGTCTAACATTGTCCTCTTGCCATTAGACTGGTATACCCTTGTAGAGGCCACCTTTCCTTAAAATCAATGGAAGAAACTTTTAGGTCCATGGCCCAGTCTATCTGAATAGTAACATCCACTTTGTTCTACTTCTCATTAAGCAATTATCACAATTGTTGTACTATGTTATCCAATTGTTATACAATATTTCTAACTGTTGCACAATACACTTTGATTGTTGTTATTTATCTATGACAACTTGCCAAAATTTCTAAAATTCTACCTATATAGCCTTGCATTGTTCTCCCAATTTGAGGCCTATTCTTAAACCTATTTTAATTGGTCTTGGAGGTCTTCCTCAGAAGATCTACAATAGGGTACCTCAACAGAAGCTAAATATTGTAACACTTGGTCATCTTGTTCATCTTCTAAGGTGCGGTTCTCTTCTTCTTTAGATGAATTGTAGTTCACCAACGCACCTACTTCCACCTCAACCCTAGATGTAGGTGGTGATATTAACTACAATGGGCTTAATTTAGGTTGATATACCTCCCATTTTGAATTGATTTATCGAGATATGGGAACCTCAACCTCTCTATTTAGGGTATCCTTATAATGTTCCCTTGATGATTTTGATGTATCCTGGTATAGTGGCAGCACAACTTGTTATTCTTTTGCACGCTATATTAGGGTTGAAATAAGCTCATGGTGGTCCAACGTCATCTGTGTGCTCACCTAGAATTTCTATGATTCATCTTGTAGGGCACTCCTAACAGAAAATGTGGCGTTGATCCTATCACCATGAAAAAAATAATTTAGAAAGTGAGAATAATTTGCATTGAATAATGAATATCTTCTGGTGTAGGTGAAAAATTGAACCAAATACTTGAACACAATCTTTCATGCATTTGAGAGATATCACTTTGGCAACCCTAAATGCATAAAATATGCCATTAGTTGTCTAGAGAAGTTTTGGGTACATTGCTCAAAATTATCACCCTTATATATTTGTTCCTCTATGCAAGGTAGGCCATTGACTGCTATGATATGCTCTTATATCACTGGTATAACCAGACTCCTCATGCACATAATAACATTCTCTAGGGACACTACAAATTCATGCATTACAGCTGGATCTTGACCCTTGCTGACCAAATTGTAATAGTTTAACTAGCCCATAGCTTTGAACTATTCCTAAACTACCCCTGTGATCATTTTGAGATCTATAGGTACATTCTTATTTTTTGTGTGATTATTTGATTATCCTTACACAGTTGTCATGCTCTTAATCTCTATTTTTCAAGCAGTAACTATACCTATATTAATGACATATTAAAGCATGTGACTACATCCTTACCTGTAGTGGACTAAGGTAGGCAACTACACCCCCATTATTACTTATAATTATGATATCCTTGTAATTAATAATGATTCATGCACCTAGAAGCAATTAGATTCTATTGAAACTTTCCCCCATGCCTAATTAATTCCATTTTATAGACTACTAAAGTGGGGTTGCATGAATGGGTAAAAATTTTGTGGGGCACATATTAACATTTAAAAAAGAAATGGTTTTTGATAACCATGCAAATTTTAACAAAAAACTTGGTACATACCTAGGTGTATTTCATATAACATGATGCATATGACACCCTATGGTGTAACATGATTGGTCAATGCATTGATTAGAGTGTATCGATGAGTCGATAACTTACACTTTCCCTCATGTAATGTGATCTTGTGAATGTGGTCTTATTGGATACTACAAATATATGAGTTTTTAGGTCTTGTGCTAAAAATAAAAACATCATTATTCATCATAGGAGAACACACATGTCTTCATTGGAACATGGAAGTAGTTATACCCTGCTATTAACATCTTAAGAGTAGGCATACTTTTATCATTGGTAATAGGTATACTCCACCGATAAAAGCTAGGAAGTAGGTGTATTCTAAAATCATCAATTGAGAAATAGACATACATATCCATCAAAAAGTTGTTATCTTAGTTTGTTTAGATGTAGGTGCCACCTCCATGGTGGAAATTAGGCACCTTTGGTTTTGGTACTAATGTGAAAGTAGACGTCACTTCTCTATTTGAAAGTAGGAATTGCTCATGTTTCTTGAAGATATAGACACTATATTTGTGGAAAGTACACACCTCTACGCTAGTTTAGATATAGATTTCACCCTCCTAGTGGGATGTAGGTGCATCTATTTTTTCTCAAACATAGGCATTGCCCTCATGGTGAGAAGTAGGCACCTTTGTGTTGGCTCAAATATAAGCATCATTCTTCCAATGGAAGTAGGCATCTACAAAATCACTTGGATATAGGTGTCACTCTCTTGGTGGGAAGTAGGCACCATATTCATATCACTACACTCCTAGAAAGTAGGAAAAACAAGGTGGCATAGTTCTTACCTAATAGGCATAGTGGCCTATAGACTACAATAGGTTCTACGTAGCCCTGCAAAATAAAAATGACAAAAAAATAAAACCTATTCTAATTATTAAAAAAATATATAATCATATATATATATATATATATATATATATATATATATATATATATATATATATATATTAATGATGAACACATGAGTGTTCATCAAACTGCTAAAAATATTTCTAAAAATGGGGTCTCCCCCATGCTTGTGTTTGAACTAATTTAATGAATATAAGGTGCGTGGTAGGGCCCTAAGTGGTGTTCGTTGATTGTAAAGATTATTTTATTGTCATTGATTGTTTTTATGAAAACAAATCCATTGCTAATTATTTCAACTACCTTATATGGGCTCAACCACCTCTGCTTGAGCTTTCTCTTTCTCTCTTGAAATTTGGAGTTGTATAATAATACCCATTCTCCATATTTAAATTATTTTTGTTTGATGTGGTGGTCATGCCATATTGCTCTCTATTTCTACATTGTTTCTATGTTGCAGTGTATCTTACCTATATTCAGTTAATTGATTCATTTGGTGAATGCATTCTTGTTGTGTAGTATCTAGGTTTAGATTAAGTTCTACAACAATTCATAAAGTTTTTATTTCAAGTTCGATGGGCATCATCACATTTTTTGTACACCAATTGGAATGGTGTAAATACCATGGTTATCTTCCATGTAGTGTTATAGGCCCATACCACTTCTCAAATATGTTTTTCCCAATCCTTTTTATGTTGTTGCACTATCTTTGTCAAAATATTCTACAACTCATGATTGGTAACTTCTACCTAGTCATTAGCTTACAGATGATATAGGATAGTTTTGTTATGCCAAATTTAGAATTTCTAAATTACTTCTTATATCATATTTAAAATAAATTAAGTTCCTTGATTAGTGGTAATATCCTTGGGAACACCAAATTTGGTGAAGATGAAATTATACAGGAATTATGCCACATTCTCGTCCTTGGTGCTCCATAATGCTTGCACTTCAACCCACTTAGTAACATAATTAGTACACACTAAAATATACCTCTTACCATTATATTGTGGATTGATAGGCCTAAAAGAATCCATCCCCCATTTATTAAATGGTTCAATGTGCAAATGTGGCTAAAATGGTATTTCATCTCTTGTGGTTGGTTGACCCATTATTTGACATTGATCACAATGGTTGGTTTTTTAACTACATATTTAAATAGTGAGTTCCAATAATATACTATTTGTAAGATTTTAAATGTAGTTATTTTTCTTGCAAAATACCCACCGCATGGTTATTCATGATAGACTTTTAATTTTTTTGGGATTTCATTTTCTACCATACATCTTTGCATGATTTTATCAAGTCCAATTTTAATCAAGAAATCATAAATCCATGAGAAGGTTGCATTTTTTTTAATTAGTATTTGAGCTTCTCGAGTGGTGAGTGAAAGGGATGCTTTACCAGCTATTAGAAAATTGGATATATTGGTATACCATGATGTCTAGTTATCTTGAGAAAAGAGTTGTTCATCCAAAAATTTATCCTCAATTGCAATGTTATCTTGAGAAACTAATGCTTTCAAATTTTCTTCTTAAACAATGGTAAGTGTGCTATCAATGTATAATATATTATCAGGTTATGTTCCCTTCTACCAACACGTGGAGAATCCATGGAAGGATGTGAGGACTCTCCTTCTAGATGTTAGAAACCTACTATTAAAAATAAACACACTCACACAAATAGAAAATAAACATAAATTCTCACAACACACTATGGAAGTAAATGTACACTATGAAAGTAATTTGTAAAAATGGAACAATATCATAATAACATTGAATCACAAGCCTCTTTGAGGGGGAAAACTCTTTTAATTAATTCAATTATGCAAAAATATACATACAATACTACCCCTCAAAATTTTAAGTAATTCCTCTAGCACCTAACTCCCAATGTTGGCTTACATGCAAAATGCCACCTAGGCTAGAATCTTCGGCCTACAATTAGTTACATTCTTAAAAAATAGTTACATAGAAGAGCACAATTTGGTATGATATATTTTTATTGGATAATGAAAAAATAAATATTCCAAGAACACTTTAAGTGAAACATTGATAGACATCTAAAGTTTATTTTTTTGTAGGACACATTATATGGAAATTGATAAAAGAAAGCAAACAAAAGGATAAATAAGTATTCAATATGCATCACTAGAGGATATTATAATTGAAGAAATGGAATATCATTATATATACACAAGTAATATTTAAGTCCTTATAATCCTACACATGATGCATAATAAATAAAGTTGAAAAATATATATCAATAAAATTTAAGGACTTAAAATTAATTTTTAAATAAGATAAAATTGATTTTTTTAACACTTTATAACTATTTAATTTTGAAACTTAATGAATATAATGACTACTCTAAATATGCTATTACATTATATATTGATATAGGGAAGATAATATACATGGAATTACTAACTCTTGATATCCTTAAAATAAATAATATTAAGCAAGAAGAAATAATTAAAGACTTGAAGAACAAGCCTATGATGAAGATGTATGCTATGCCACAAATGGTTTAAGTCCTATTATAATAAGTATAACATCAAGAGACACTACTCAATCCCTTAACAAAATATCATCATGGGTACTACCCACATTCTAAAAGGACTATTACATCAAGTGTTAGGATGAGATCCTAACATGCCCTTCCCCTTCAAAAATATTTATCTTCAAAGCTAAAATTGAGGGAAATACTTCTAGATTTGGTGAAGAGGTTCCCATGTCACATATTTGGGTTGCAAGCCATGTGTAATGACCCAAAAACACACAAACAAAAAAATACAAAAATAGAAAAAGTTTTTTTTTTAACATAGGAGAGAGATTCATGAATCATCCATGAACACGTAACCCCAAACTAATATTTACCTAAATTTAAATCCCCTAAGTTTTATAGAAAGCTACATCTCATGAGGTACCATAACACAAGTCCCATATGTGTAGGTGTATAATGTGTTATTGCAAATAAGCCTATCTATCCCATAACTCTTGATGAGCTAGACTTATCACCCTTAGTCCATCAAAGATATACACGCATCTCCATACCATACATAATTCATTATGTTTAGGTATACTATGAGTATTGTGAGTTAAGTTATCCATATTGTCTACATGATGAGCTATCTTAACTCAAATGTAGTCTCTCCACAACTTATTCCTTTATCTCCCGAAGGGGATCTCAATTTCCTTAGGTCCCTTATGTTCACCCTAAGGGGTTATCAATTCCCTTACATCACCTATGTTCACCCTAAGGTATTCCCAATTTTCTTAGGTCACGTCTAAGTTCACCCTAGAACTCTACTCTTTGATTTTTATTATTAATAAACCAAACAAGAATACATCTAGATACTAAAACAAGCAAAGTATAATCACTAAGCATCTAGAAAATAAAGGATTAACACTAAAAGATAATATCATCAATGAAAAGAGAATCAATTACATATTATAACCAAGCACAGTAATAAATCAAAAGTACCTTCTCTAAATAAATAAATAGTTATTGCATTAAATATTGCACGGTAAATCCTTCTTACTTCAAATAATATTACATTAACTACATCAAGGATATCTGCCCCCAATTCTAGTCTATTTAAGCATAAGTAAATCAACATAAATACAATTACCTATACTTTGATTCCATTGAACTCCTTTCTTCTCCTTGCTTCCCATTGGTTCTTTGAGGGTAGTAGGGTATCAGGGTACTCATGGTTCAGGATAGGCATACCTCTAAATGCATCTATTCATTTAATTTGCCAAATTGCAACTATACAAAATTCAATTAATTTTACAACCATCTAATGCATAGTGGATAATATAAAATATCCTTTACTTTTATATTCACCTCTCAAGTTCCCTTAGAGAGCCATCCAACATGTACTACTTAGATCAAGGTCTAACTATAATCAAATTCAATCATGTTTTAAAGCATTAAATTCCCATACCTTTAACCTCTAAAACAAACCTTCATTCATTCACTAAATCAAAGCCCCATAACTTTAATTCAAAGAATAAATCTAACATCCTTTTAATTCACATATCCAATCAAATCTAATCATGTTTTAAAGCATTAAAGTCCCATATATTCAACCTCTAAAATAAACCTTCATTCATCCACTAAATCAAAGTCCCATAACTTTAATTCAAATAATAAATCTAACATCATTTTAATTTACATATCCAATCAAATATGTTCATGTTGTAAAGCATTAAATTCCCATACCTTTAACCTCTAAAACAAACCTTAATTCATTCACTAAATCAAAACCCCATAAATTTAATTCAAATAATAAATCTAACATCCTTTTAATTCACATCTCCAATCAAATCTAATCATGTTTTAAAGCATTAAAGTCCCATACCTTTAACCTCTAAAATAAACCTTCATTCATTCACTAAATCAAAGCCCCATAAATTTAATTCAAAGAATAAATCTAACATCCTTTTAATTCACATCTCCAATCAAATCTAATCATGTTTTAAAGCATTAAAGTCCCATACCTTTAACCTCTAAAACAAACCTTCATTCATTCACTAAATCAAAGCCCCATAACTTTAATTCAAATAATAAATCTAACATCCTTTTAATTCACATAAGATAAATCTTCTTAATCAAAGGACATATCTTAATCAAAATATTATAAGATAATTCATATTAATCAAAGGTCTTACTTTAATTAAAATCTCATAAGATAATTCATATTAATCAAAGTTCTTAATTTTATTAATATCTCATAAGATAATTCATATTAATAAAAGGCCTTACTTTAATTAATATCTCATAAGATAATTCATATTAATCAAAGGTCTTAATTTAATTAAAATCTCATAAGATAATTCATATTAATCAAAGGTCTTACTTTAATTAAAATCTCATAAGATAATTCATATTAATCAAAGGTCTTACTTTAATTAAAATCTCATAAGATAAACCCTATTAATCAAAGATTACCCTTTAATTAAAATCTCATAAGATAAACCCTATTAATCAAAGATTACCCTTTAATTAAAATCTCATAAGATAAACCCTATTAATCAAAGGTTATATTTTAATTAAAATCATGTAAGATAAACCTTACTATAGTTCCCAAGAACTTAGACTATTATGACTTTGTGCTTCAATAGAGAGGTCAAGTGACTGCTATTTTAGAGTCCAAAGGTGGGTAAAATCAGGCGCTACCAACCAAGGATATAGTAGAGGTCACTACCCAAACTACCTTAAGCACCTAGCACTCTCGTCTACACTGCTAAAATATGCTAGGTTTGCTTTGCTGCTGCCACTACCTATCCCAAGGGGCTGAGCTTGCTTAACCATGAAACTCCTACATAGTCACACACACTGGTTGTTTCCTAGAAAATGTAGTCATGCACACTAGTTTCTTCCCAAAAAATATAGGTGGTTTCATAGACAGTGCCTCCTAACAATGTAGGTGGTTTCCTAGGCAACTCCTCCCAACACACAGGTGGTTTCACAGACAACACCTCTCAACAATGTAGGTTATTTCATAGACAATGCTTCCCAACACACAGGTGGTTTCCTAGATAGCTCCTCCCAACACACAGGTGGTTTCCTAGATAGCTCCTCCCAACACATAGAAGGTTTCATAGACAATGCCTCCCAACAATGCAAGTGGTTTCCCAGATAGCTCCTCCTAACACACGTGATTTCATAGACAATGCCTCCCAACAACATAGGTAGTTTCATAGATAACGCTTCCCAACACACATGTGGTTTCATAGACAACTCATCCCAACACACAAGTGGTTTCATAGATAGTGTTTTCCAACACACGAAGGTGGGTTCCTTAGACACAATGCAATGTCTCAAAATGATAGAACACAACAGAGGCACTAAATTCTTTTTTAAACATAAAAAGACAAATGACACCTCCCAAAAGCTTAAACAATGGTAAGGAAAAACTTCCATGCATTTAAAACAACAAAAGACTCTCACAGGATGCCCAAGCCCAAATTAGATTTTTGCCTATGTTTTAATTAAAAACATCAAGGTTTCAAATCCTTCGAAGGAGATTATCACACTACAGGGGGGTTCAACTAGGTTTCATACTCATTCTCACATCATACCAAAAGCATGTAAATAGATAAAGCTAGAAACCTCCAACCTTAGTACTCCTGCACGTTAGAATCCAATGGCTTCTTTGTCACTTCCCCTCCTTTGCTTGTTGCATGCTCCTCTGCATCTCCTCTATGTCTACTTTGTGTCTCCTCTCCCATATCCCCTTTTGTTTTTCCTTCCCCTTTTCCTACACCTTATGTATCCATTCGTCCTAGATGGTCTGTCCACCATCCTTCCTCGAATCCCGATCCAACATTGAGCCTCCTTCCTTCAATGTTTTCATCTCTCATCCTCTATTTCCCTGGCAACAAGCAATTCTTTAACCCATAGTTTCTATATTTGGAAATTAATAGCACCCTAGATTATTTACGTAGATTGCACTATATAAGGGAAAAGGACATTTATATTATTTAAATGAAAAATAGTACCTTTTCAAATAAAATATCTCTTACATGATATTTTATTACTATTTAAAATACATTTCTTTTATTTATAAACAAATTTCATAATTGCTTTTAAAAATAAAATATTTCCATTTATTCCTAAATGGATTTTTCATTCATTTTATTTAATTAGAGTTTATTAATGAATTTGCATTATTATTAAAATAAATTTATTTAATTATTTTAAATGAATTTTCATTTATCATTAAAATAAGTTTATTAATGAGTTTAAATGAATTCATATCATCATTTAATCAAAACCTCATTAATTAATTTAAATGAACCTTCATTTATCATTTAAATTTAATTCACTTTTCTTCATAAAAATGATGCTCAATTAACACTTCAAAATAATAATTTATTTTATGCATCCATATGCATTTTGCAGTTGCTCTCCTATTAAAATTCCAACATTATGCTACCCAAGACATTATTCATAAGAGAGAAATCAAATTTACAAAACAACAAAGAGGGAATCTTTCCATCAACCCAATCACCCATCTCAGCCAAAGGTTTTACGATAGCTACTAGGCTATCAACTAAGGCTCAAGGTGATCAGTCATTCATGATTATCCCTTTCAATTATGCATACCTATATGAAGGTATCTATCCATGTTACCTCTAAGTACCTTAATCATCATTTCTCCTGATCTTAAGTACCCTCATTTGTAGTGGATGCTTCTACCTTCTCCATTGATGATTGTACCTAATCCTGCACACTTGGTAATTTTTTAGCGATAACATGTCCTTCTAAATCAACTAAACATCATATAGTTGGTTCAATTATTCAAACTAAGTATTACCACACCATAGGTTAATACATTGTTTCTTTATACCAAATAGTCTTCTAGGGAGGGTCATGACATCCTCCCCCACTAGAATTAAACATCATCCTTGGTGTTTCTAGTTTCTTTTATTTTTTTTTAACATAAAGTAAAAATGATTACATTATAAAGCTTCAAAAAAAAAGGAAAATATTTTTGCATCAACCTCCACTTTCTCCCAAGTGGCATTTCTCTCAGATAATTGGTCCCATTGGACCTTACATTGCTCAAGAGTTCGATTTCGCATAGACTTAGAACAAAACTCAAGAATATTCAACTGGTATTATTTTAATGACCTCTAGATTTGCCATCTGCAATTTAGAAATATCCCACACATGTTTAGGGTCAACAACATATTTCCTAAGTAACGATATGTGGATTTTGGATAGATTAGGTGGTAATGCAAGTCGTTATGAAATCAGACTAATTTTTTCCATGATTTCAAAGGACCCCATAAAATGAGGATCTAACTTTGTGGATTTTATAGCACTCTTCTTTGGCTTAACCCTTAAGAACACTTTATCTCCTACATAGTACTCTCTTGGAGTCCTTTTTAGATCTCCATAACTCTTCTACCTATCCACAACTTTCTTAAGAATTTTCCTAATTTCCTTTAGATGATCTTCCATCACTCTAACAATTTATAGCCCAATCATAACTTGGTCTTCTAGGTTATCGCAAGACAATGGTGTTCTACGTTTTTACCCATACAAGGCATCGAAAGGTACCATTTCTAGCAAGAAGTGATATCCATTATTGTAGGCAAACTCTACCAAAGGTAGACAATTTTCCAAATGAGATTTGTGATCCATGTAGTACATGCAGAGCATGTCTTCCAGAACTTGGTTTACCCACTCTATTTGGTCATATATTTTAGGGTGGTATGCTAAAATCATATTCAGTTTCATACCAACTACACTATGAAGGGATTTCTAGAATTCAAAAGTGAATTTGGAGTCTCTATTTGAGATGAATACCTGAAATCCATGCAATTAGAATACCTCTTTGATGAATTTGCTAGCCACCACCTGAGCATCATCCTTGGTATTCCCTGATATGAAGTGGGTAACCTTAGTCAATTTGTCAACCACTACAAATATTGCATCATGTTGATACTGAGTTTTTGGTAAACCTACTATAAAATCCATCGATATAACTTGCCATTTTTGTGTAGGTATATCATGCAGATATAGTTTTTCTATAGGATGCTAGCATTTTGCCTTAAATTTTTGATATTCGAGGCATCAATCAACAAAATCCTTGATGTCCTTATTCATTCCTATCGAAAATAAGGTTCGTTTCATGTTTTATCACATTTTGGATCCTCCTAGATGAGCAGATTAAGGAGATCTATGGGCTTCTTGCATTAACAAGTTCCTCAAATTGCCCATTTTTGGTATAATGACCCTTCTCTTATAACACAAAAATTCATCTTTCATACTAAATTCCTTATTTACTTCAAGATATTTGTTCATCTTAACTGGAATTTCTTGGCAATACTCATCCTAATATTTCTCCTATCTCACTCGATCCATTAGGTCCATGTGAATTTTAGTTATGGCTGCTATATATTTTCTTCTACTCAAAGCATCATCTACTTTATTCTCCTTTATTTTTATGTATTCAATCTCAAAATCATACTCAGTGAGAAATTCCACCTATATTCTCTGTCTCGCATTGAGTATTGGTTGGGTGAATATGTACCATAGAATTTGATGGTCAGTTTTTAATTCAAAGGGTCTTTCCACCAAGTAGTGGTGCAAAACCTTTAAAGCATGCACCACTATAGCTAGCTCTAAATCATGCATAGGATAATTAACTTTATGATTATTGAGATTCCTTTAAATATATGCCACTACTGGCTCCTCTTGTGAGAGTACCCATCCTAACCCATCTATTGATGCATCAGTGCACACTAAAAAGTTTCCTTGTAGATCGGTAGCCTTTAGTATTGGTGCGGTAGTAATATTATGCTTTAGTAGTGTAAATGCAGCCTCACACTTTTTTGACCACTTGAATTCCTTTCCCTTCTTCTAAAGGTTAGTTATGGGTCCAAAAATCTTGGAGTAATCCTTTATATAATGTCTATAGTATCCCGTTAACCCCATGAAGCTCCACATTTTAGTCACATTAGTAGGGGGTGGCTAATTCAGGATAGCCTCTATCTTCTCTAGATCCACAAAAAAATATTTTTCTGATATGATGTATCCAATATATCATACCTCTGGAACATATTATTCACTCTTAGATAGATTTCCATAAAGTTGGTTTTCCCTTAGAAATTTTAACATGATCCTAATATGTTTATTGTGCTCTTCTCTATCTCGAGAGTATATAAGGATATCATCTAGGAATACCAAGATAAACTAGTCTAAGTACCTTCTGCACACACTGTTCATTAAGTTCATGAAAGCATTTGGGGTATTAGTCAGTCCAAAGGGTACAATTGTAAACTCATAATGCCCATACCTAGTCTTAAATGTCGTCTTGTGAGTGTCTTCCTCACGAATTCTTAACTGGTGATATCCTGATCTTAGATCGATCTGAGTAAATATATTTCCATATTTTATTTGATAAAATAAATCTTCAATCCTAGATAGAAGATATCGATTCTTGATTGTAGCCTTATTTAGCATCCTGTAATCAATACACAATCTTAACGAACCATCCATTTTCATAAACAAAACCGGTGCACCCCATAGTGACACACTTGGTTTTATCTCTAATAATACTTGTAATTGAACCTTTAGTTCTTGTATTTCAATAGGATTCATCCTATATGGGTATCTATGAATAGGTTTAACTCCTACCATAAGTTCAATTATGAAGTCAAATTCCCATACAGGAGGTAGTCCATGTAATTCCTCTAGAAATACATCTTTAAAATTCTGCAAAATCAAATGTTGTCTTAGTATTTTTCCTTTCTCATAATCTTCCAATTCATTATTTTTTACCACATACACTATTCGCCCTATCTTTAGGATCTTTTTCAATTGCATAGTTGACAACATCTGAGGGTCAAACACCCCTTGTTTACTATGAATTCTTAGTCTCCTCCTGATTTCTTCTAAATACTCAATCCATCGATCTTGAAAATTGATTAAGGCTTTATGAGCCTATAGCCAATCCATCCATATGATCATATCAAACGCATGGAGGGGAGCTACATATAAACAACATTCAATAGTCCCATTAGATAGAGTGATTTATGCCATAGGATAAGACTGGTTCACTTAGTAGGTTTGCCTATAACCATACTCAATATTCAACCCTTGATCCAAATATCTTGGTCTTTTTGACATAGTCCTTTCTAGAATAGATGAAATAAAACTTTTATTGGATCCACTATCTATAAAAATGTTTACTTGCTTATTGAAAACCTTACCTTTCACAAGTAATGGGGTGGCTTGTCCCTCTAGCTTCTACTTCTCGGTTACGACATAGATATGAAGTTTCGGTTCCTTCCCTTTTGCATTAGTTGTGCTAGTACCTACTCGATATGGACACTGATTATATAAATGATGTCCCTAATAATTGTATCACCCTTCCTTGGGTCCTTGCTATTTTTTAGGTTTTTGATAGTTTGTTTTAACTGTTGGAGTTGGAGCTTGCAACTTGTATGGTTGTGGTTTCATATGATTGGGTTTGTTATCCTTCCTATGAAAGTTCTTAAACTTCTTTTGATTTCCATTAGGTTTCTTCTCTAGATTTTGGGGGTTTTTAGCCTTTTGATCTTGATCAACCTCCCATTTTACAAACCCATCACTATTCCTCTTCTTTAACTCCTACCGAGTTTGCTCAGGTAAGGTGTCATATTTATAATAGAAGTGTGACTCTGCTTTCTTTGCTAGGTCATACACCTTTTGTAATGATTTAGGCTCCTACATGTCTACATCATGCTTTATCCTAGACTCCAATCCAAGAGTGAACTTGTGGATCTCATTTTTACATTATAAACAGGTATATATTTAAATAAACTTACCAAATTCTTATAGTACACATACACTATGTTGGTTTCTTATTTTAGACTAGCAAATTCCTCAAACTTTAAGGTATAGAAATGCTTTGATAGGAATATTTTCTTGAAAATATTTATAAATTATTCCCATGGAGTGTCAATAGGTTCAATATTAGTTTCTTCATAGTGGGTTTCCCACCATTCTAGAGCAGTCCCTTCCATGTTGATCATAGCCCAAAGTGTTTGGGTTCGTGATGAATAACCTTTTACCATAAAGTGAACCTCTGCTTCTCTCATCCATGCTTCCACTGCATCCCCATCACCCTACCATTAAAACTTGGATATACTAATGTTTTTTATGTCCCTAGCTATTTATTTTTCTACTAAGGCTCTGACTTGCACTTGTTATGTAATTATTCCACTATCTATACCAATCTCTAAGCCTCAATATTATGAATTATGACTCGCAGCTATCTCTAGCAATTGTCTTATCTGATCCTACATAGCAATGATCATAGCGATGAGGTCTTCTACCTCTCTATTGGGGCTTATTAGTCCCCCATATTGGTTTTCTTCTTTTACATTACTTTTCGAGTTTTTATAGGCGTAGGCCTCCCTATTTTGGTCTTAGGTGGTATCTTAACTTGGTTCTATCCAAGAAAGAAGATTATATTACGGTTTTATCTTAAGTTGTATCTCTAATTCAAGCCATAATACAAATTTCTCTTTCTAGATGTATTTATAATATAACTAGGGTAATATCCTAGGCTAGGATGTGTCACTAATATCGAAGCCCATACTAAGGTATCCTAACATCCACTCTCCCTTGGGGTTAATTACCATCATATTCTAGAAAATAGGGTATTCTAAGTCCTCCCAACTTTAGTTTATACCTTAATAAAGCCTTCATTGGAGATATATAATTCCCTTTCACATCCATAGAAGCTTTATACTCTCGTACCTAGAGCTCTGATACCAAATATAATAATCCAAAAATACACAAACATAAAAATATAATACTATAAAAAGTTTTTCCTTTCACTTAGGAGAGATATTCATGAACCATTCATGAATCCTTAACCCCAAACTAATATTTACCTAAAGTTTAAATCCCCTAAGTTTTCTTCAAAGCTACATCTCATGAGGTACCCTAACAAAATTCCCATCTGTGTAGGTGTATCATGTGTTGCTGCAAATAATCATGTCTATCCCATCACTCTTGATAAGCTAGACTTATCACCCTCAGTCCATAAAAGGTATACACGCATCTCCATACCATACACAAGTCATTATGTGTACGTATGCTATGAGTATTGAAATTTAAGCTATCTATATTATCTACATAATGAGCTATATTAACTCAGATGTAGTCTCTTATCTCCCTAAGGGGGTCTCAATTCCCTTAGGTCTTCTATGTTCACCCTAAGGGGTTCTCAATTCTCTTAGGTCACCTATGTTCACCCTAAGGGGTTCTCAATTCCCTTAGGTCACCTCTAAATTCATCCTAGAACTCTACTCTTTGATTTTTATAATTAAGCAACCAAACAAGAATACATCTAGATACTAAAAAAAAACAAAGTATAATCACTAAGCATCTCGAAAATAAAGGAAGTATTAACACTAAAATAGAATATCATCAATGAAAAGAGAATCAATTACATATTATAAGCAAGTATGGTAATAAAGCAAAAGTACCTTCTCTAAACTAATAAACAATTATTGCATTAAATATTGCATGGTAAATCCTTCTTAATTCAAATAATATTACATTAACTACTGTAGACACCAAAACAGCACCAATCCGATTATGTGACTGCAAACACTGATCGCTTTGACAAACACAGCCCCCAGGGCAGCCCTCAGAGGTTAAACAGTGGTCTTAACCACTTTCATAGCAATTTTGTAAGGTCAAGGAGCAATTTGGCACACTTGGACACTTTGCCCAGTATTCGTCTCACCCGGAGACGAATTCAAAATAGAATCCGTCCCACCCCGGGACGAATTCGAATCCGTCCCTGGGTGGGACGAATTCTAAGCTAACGGGCAAAAGGGCAAATGGTGCCAAGTGGCAGCCCAGAACGGTCAGTTAAGGGCTCCTACCTTGCACGCATGTGTAAGTGGACAGAGGGGCCGTTAGAGGACTGTTACAAGAAGCATTTATCAAAGTTCAAGTCAGGGAAGGACTCCCCTCCCTCATGGGAAGACAAGACCGCCACATGGCGCCCATGGCCAACACTTGGCTTTTGTGCTTCCCTCCCAAAAGAGACCCCTTGGGTCTATAAAAGGTGGGAATTTTCTCACCCAAAACATGCGAGGTGGAAGGAGTGTTCATGCAACGAAGTGCTTGCCGAATCGAAGACTCATTTGCATCCCCCTTTGTTCACCTTCCTACATCCATCAATCTCTTTTGCAAGGGAGGTTGTTGGGTGGCCTTTGGAAGCTCGAACCTTACTCAAATCCGACGCATGGACATCCGAACCTACCAATTCGCCGACCCCCCAATCCTAAAAGGTTTTGGGCCCATCCTTGGTGGATTGGCTCCAAAATCGAGGGCCAACGGTGGGAGGCCCACTTGGGCACCCCCGCACCCCCAAGTTCTAATTTCAGTTTTTGAGCACTTTAGATTAATTTTTAGATTGCATTCTGTGTTACTAGGTCTGATTAGTCTATAATTGCAATTTTGTAGCTTTTGGTCAGAGTTTAGGGTGTTTTGTATTGCTTTATCGTTTCGCTAACTTGCAGGTGTCAAGGTCAAATTCCCGAGGGAGGAGGCCAAATTGGGAAAATCCGACCATCCGGGTCGTCCCAAAATGGCCCCAATTACCTAACCCCCTGTTTGCGGGAGTTTTGCGGGTCCCGGGATCCGACATTGGAGCAACAGCAGGTCGATTTCTCCTATTCAGAAGAATTCGTCCCACCCAGGGACGAATTACAGTCAGTCGTCCTGCCCAGGGACGAATTCCAGTTTAAGGTGAATTGGCCAGCTGCCTCAGTGGCAGTGGCCTTCGGTGACTTGTTCTTACCTTACGTCGATTTTGAAGCAATTTGGATTCACTTGTTTTCATGGTTTCAGGCAAATATTCGTATGCATATTTTGTTAGTTTTAGAGAGAGAATGATTTTCATTTGCAACGGGTGCTACTAACGTCTTGATCATTTCTTTGTTTGCAGGAGAAGCAGCAGAGGCGAAGAACCCATCAACATCAGCGGCGGCATCATCTTAGCCCGCCCGGTGCAATCGTGGGCACGCGGAAGGAGGAACCATTCAACGATTGTAATCAAACCTTATTTGCGCTCCTAGCCCCCGAAAAGGGAGGAGGCATTATTGTAACGGAGATCGAAAGAAATTAATGAAAGGGCTGTTTTTCTTTATCTGATTGCGTCTCTTACAACATGTCTCTTTTCGTTTCATGTAATGTACATTCCTAGGACTTAGGCGTGCTTAACTTTGAATGCAATTGCACTTGGTGTTTCTTTTGACCGGAATCTCGTGCTTTCAGTGGCGATCACGGTGGGACCCTGTTCCCTGGTTTTTGAAATCACAGAAACTAATTAAATTTTTGTGTTTGTGCTTGACAGGTACACTTTTTTTGTTGCAGACTGCTATTCGTCTCTGACAGGGACGAATCCTTTTTTGCAATTCGTCTGACCCTGAGACGAATTCAAATTCGTCTCTGGGTGGGACGAATTATGTTCTGCAATTCGTCTCCCAGAGGGACGAATTCTCGTCTGCGGATTTTCGGAGCAGAAATTCGGAGACAACGAGAGCGAGCGAGAGAAGAGGTAGGGATTTTCATGATCTCTGTTATAATTTTCTGTTTCTGTTTCTATTTTTGCTTCGTTAATTGTTTTCATTTAATCTTGCATTGCATTAGGAAAAGTCATGTATGCTAGTTTCATTTTGTTGGATAAAACGAATCCCACACACATCACGAAACAACTTTAAACCAAGGAGGCTGGTCGTAAGACCCCAGCCCTTGATCAAGACCATTGGTGGATTTAATCACCACCTTGGCTTGATTTGCATCCATTTCCCGATTGTCAACTGTTGTTAGGCGTAAATCCCGACGAAGACAGACCGAGCGTAGGCGGGGTGATTCCCATGCGCGCGAGGATAAGTTTTCTATGGTAGGTGCCATTAACGGGACAATCCCCCTTCCGTACCGCCTATGTACCACGTACCTTCTGCTCTCACGTACCTATAGTCTCCCTCTCGTAAGGGCGGGTATATAGAGAGGTTGGTATATCGGCCTGGTTGGTATATTGAAGGGGCGACCTTTTTGGAGTTATAAGAGCCTACATGATGCATTTAAACGTTCTACAAAACCTACAAAAACAAAACAAAACATCAAAATGCACTAAACCAGTCTAGGGCACACCAAGAATCCTTAAAAGAGATAATCACGGTTTTGTGAATGTGTGTGTTTAATTCTGTTTAGTGTAGACAAAAAAAAAATCATTAAAAACAAAGATAAAAAAAAAAAAATCTACGCATTTTGTCATTTTCTCCAAAAAGCTCCAAGGATTCCCGTAATCGCTTGGTCACTCCAAAATGCCCCAAAGGTGTCCATGAACCCTTTGGTCAACCCAAAATCACCCCAAATGTGCCCATAAGTGATGCAGGACCATCCAACAAAATATGGGAAATCTTACATTTTTCCCTAAATTTTAGTGCATCTTGTCGGGGCCATAACTTCTCAACCGTAGCTCCGATTGACTTGAAATTTTACAGGGAGTTAGGTGGGATAATTTTAAACAAATATGATTCCCTAGAATCCTATTTGCCCAAAAAAGTCAGTTTTCGGGGCCAAATTCCATCATCTAGTGCCCCGAAATTAGGTTTTAAAATTGGACACGCAATTCTATGCACTTTTTGAGCTGTTCGGATGTCAATATCTCCTAATGTATTTAGAGCTAGGACTTGAAACTTCATTTTTGTCTTATCTACTATAAGAGGGATGCGCACACCAATTTTGGGCCCCATCTGACTCATTTTCAATTTTAGGGCTTTTTAGAGAGACATCGTCATGGTGCTCACCCATAGCCAAGCCCAATCACGGGCGGATGCTATGGGGAATATCCAAGGAAGAACAAGTCATCTCCATTACAATCCCAAGGATTTGGTCATACCACCTTGGCGACCTAACACACAATGCAGTCCCCTCCACACCTTAAAGGAAAGAGACTACAGGGACACCTCTTCGAGGAGCACTCCTGTTCAACATAGCACTCATCACACACCCTTCCATGAGGGGTACAAGTCATAGGAGAGCTCCCTTAGATGATCGCTATGAGCGGTCACCGCGCGATGAAGCGCTAGGTCAACATAGGGTTCGACGGGAGGAACCACATCATTACACTACCCGTCCTTCACCCCCTCTAGTTGTCAGGACTACAAAGACAAATCCAGAGCACAAGGCTCCTCAGGCGGGGCGGGCCAACTCCACCCATTCCTTTTTCATTTATGAAAGAGAGCATGAGGAAGACCTCTACCTTCCTCGAGAGCAATATACAGTGCGAGAGCAATATGCCTCCGCACCTGCTATCTATCAGGAACACTCACTGAGGCCAAAGCCTCGAGGGAATGTTGTTACCCCCAATAGAGGGAGGTCGCCTATAGAGATCTTGGATCACTACGACCGAGATAGATATCTAGAAGAGGCATCTAGGCCTTCTAGACATGAAGCAATGAGAGCTCCCTTAGATGCTCGCTATGAGCGGTCATCGCGCGATGAAGTGCTAAGTCAACATAGGGTTCGATGGGAGGAACCACATGATTACATTATCCCTCCTTCACCCCCTCTAGTTGCCGGAACTACAAAGACAAATCCAGAGCACAAGGCTCTTTGGGCGAGGCGAACTAACTCCGTCCATCCCTTTTTCACTTATGAAAGAGAGCACGAGGAAGACCTCTACCTTCCTCGAGAGCAATATACAGTGCGAGAGCAATACGCCTTCACACCTGCTATCTATCAGGACCACTCATTGAGGCCAAAGCCCCGAGAGAATGCTGCTACCCCTAACAGAGGGATGTGTCCTATAGAGATCTTGGATCACTACGACCGAGATTTTTATCTAAGAGAGGCGTCTAGGCCTTCTAGACATGAGGCGGTGGGACCAACTATCGTAGAATCTATCGAATATATCACACATCTCAAGCAACTCACGCAACTTGAGCTCGAACGACTACCGTTAGAGGAACCGTACCATATTAACGAAGAGCACCTTCAGTGCCAGAAGGATGAGCTGTTCCAACACACTATACAAGAGAGGACTCCAACCCCTCACATGCATAAGACAAAATATTTTGAGTGGCACAACCCGGGGGAAGATAGGTCATCGCGACCTCATCAAAAGCTACCCCCAACACCTCCTAGACAGGAGCGGGAAGCTACTCTCCCGATTCCTGAAGCACCACCCCCGACGCCTCCTAGACATGAATGGGAGGCCGCTCCTATAACCAATGATGGGTGCCTTCCTCAGACATCCACCCAGGCTTATGAGCCACCCTTAGAAATTCATCAAGAAGCCTCTAAGGAATCAGAGTGCGAAGAAGAGCGGGATGAACTGCCCTACCAAGGCATGGGGGTGCCATCTGGCCACCCCTCCATAAGCCCCAAGTTCCTCAACAAGAACCAACCAAAGAGGAGGAGTTCAAATCTCCCGATACATGCAAAGCACTAGAGCACTTAGAGTTGGTAGAGACCAAGATTTTGGAGCTCCCAAGGCCCAACTTACATAAGGCTCCTTTCGAAGAGGATCAACCTTTAACCATAGGGCTACCTGATGATGCAGTCCTCCATGTCTCAGAATCTCCAGATTCTGATGAGCTATACACATTGTCCGAAGGTGAGGATGAAACAGAGATAGCCCATAGCAATCACATGCGACAACATCGGCATCCCATAAAATTTGAGGAAGCATGTCAAAAAATAAACATAATACTAGGGCATGAGTGGCGTGTTAACCCACCGCGAGTGGGGCCAAGAATTACATCCACAACTTTGGGCACACAAAGAGCAACTTCCACCAAGAGACATCATAGTAACATCAGTGCCACGGGTGGACCCTGTCCTCATCTCCGTGCATAGGGCCGATCCATTCATGCCCATACCTCTAGAGCCAGATCCGGAGTGCAAAGACCATCAAGATGGGGGTACCTCTATCCCTTGAAGAACCATAATCCAAACCAAAAAGCTCCAAGGATTATCGCAATCTCTTGGTCACCCAAAAAGCTCCAAGGATTATCGCAATCTCTTGGTCAACCCAAAAAGCTCCAAGGATTATCGCAATCTCTTGGTCAACCCAAAAGCTCCAAGGATTATCGCAATCTCTTGGTCACCCAAAAGCTCCAAGGATTATCGCAATCTCTTGGTCACCCAAAAAGCTCCAAGGATTATCGCAATCTCTTGGTCACCCAAAAAGCTCCAAGGATTATCGCAATCTCTTGGTCAACCCAAAAAGCTCCAAGGATTATCGCAATCTCTTGGTCATCTCAAAAAGCTCCAAGGATTATCGCAATCTCTTGGTCAACCCAAAAAGCTCCAAGGATTATCGCAATCTCTTGGTCAACCCAAAAAGCTCCAAGGATTATCGCAATCTCTTGGTCAATCCAAAAAGCTCCAAGGATTATCGCAATCTCTTGGTCAAAAAAATCAAGAAATTCAAAAAAAAAAACAACAAAAATCATCAAAAACAACAAACATTTGCATCTCAATTCTAGGCATACTCAAATTCATCAAAAAAAAATTAATATTCTCGCACCTCATCTTCACCTTCACCAAAAACAATCCATCAAAAATACAAAAATATATAGTTGCATTAAGCATTGCATCCATACATTGCATATTTGTAGTCATATAGGTCAAAGGCACCATAGGCTGTAATTGCTCTAATAGACCATCTTGTTCCACACTGTTTCATTTCACAAAATCAACAAAAACACCATGCATAAATTTTACAACACTACAGTCAGTGGTCTGGGAATGTACTAAGAGTTTCAATAATTCAGTCATCATTTTCCTCTTTAGCCATGTAGTGTACCAAGTCGAACAGATTTTACGAAGGTAGAGTCATACTTGAAATACACCTTGTTACGTAACATCCCAACACAAATCAAACACTAAAATTCCCAAAATTGTGTGAACGAAAGATGAAACCTGCAAAATAATCTAGGTCACCACAAGCGAAACGGTTATCTTGCTCATCCCCCTGTGCGAATGACCCCTAGAATGCTGAGAGTTGGCAAAAGGACAAGCATCCTCCCTACCCAATTCCCTAAGAATCCCTAAAGTTCTCAATAGTTGCAAAACACAAAAATTTGCAAAATGTCAAAACTCCAAATTTGACAAACTACAGTGCACACATCAAAAGGCACAAACAACAGTGATTTTCATCACTCCATAACCCCAATCCCTTGCTCGAAAGAAAAACAAATCAAAATAAACAGTGATCTTATCACTACAAAAGAGCAAGTATCCCAATACAATTGAAAAAAAGAAGGGAGTTGACCTTGAATCCCTGGAACTCTCAACATTCTATAGGTCATAAGGCAAGCTTCAGTACCAATTTGGTTGATAGCCTATCGGTAATGAAGTAAACCTCCCGCATGACGATATATCTGTCACATTAACTTGCGTACAGATCAATGTTTGCATGTGGATGAGCTAGCTTATGGCATCCTGGATTACAACGCAGATTAATCTTAGTACATACAACAAAGGAATTCGTGGAGCTAATTAGGTGATCCTCAGTACAGGTTCGGTTGAAAGCCCACTGGCACTGGCGGTATCCTAACAAATACCACATAAATGAACTCAATTGCACACACAGGGATGTGAAATAACTTGGTCAAAAACAAGTCCGATTCATACCTTGGTCAAAAGTCTTGTAAGATAAAGTACAGTCATGGCTAGTGAGCTAAAACCGTCTGAGTCTCAGAAAACCTTAGCTACATTTCTAAACCAACTGCGCTACTTTTCATCTTTGCAAATACCATCAAAAAATACAAAAATAGAAAAACCATGTATACATGTAGAGGCATACATCACAACAATCACCTAAAAACAAAATAACAGAGCTCTAAACAGTCTATGGTGCCATAGCCAAACATCACAAACCCCATTCATCCATTTCATATCTGCATATCACATATAAATCAAAACCATTTGCATTCATCATAGCATATGCATCCATCAAAATAAATCAACATGCATACATCCATATTCATCAACCATCATGCACAAGATCAAAGAAAATCAAAACAACAAAAACAACAAATAAAAAGCATACAAAAAAACAACAAACAATAAACATTGCCGGGACACAAGTGCTCTTGCACTTAAACTCTTGGCATAGCAAATCAACATCAGGGTCTACAATTGTCACTATCCTACTCCCTAAGAAGGCTACCATAGCCGGACCGCTCCCGGGAAGACAGATTTTGACAATTTAATCCCAAAATGGTGTCACAAAACAACAAAACAACAAAAATGCAACACAAAACAACAATAAACATTCCGACACAAGTACTCTTGCACTTAACCTCTTGGCTATACAAATATTCGGGTTTGACATTGTCACTATCCTACTCCCGAAGAAGGCTACCATAGCCGGACCGCTCCACGGGAGGACGGATTGCCGACAATCCAATCACCAAATGGCGTCACACAAAACAACAAAAACAACAAATAAATGCAACATAAAAACAAAAAGCAATAAACATTGCCAGACACAAGTGCTCTTGCACTTAACCTCTTAGCATAACAAAATTGATGTCAAGGTTTACATTGTCACTATCCTACTCTCGAAGAAGGCTACCATAGCCGGACCGCTCCACGGGAAGACGGATTTTTGACAATTTCATCCCCAAAAGACATCACAAAAGGGTCAAAGCCCACTCAAAAACAACAAGAAAATCAAAACAACAAAAATAGCAAATATCCACAAACAACAAAAGCAATAAACATTGCCAGACACAAGTGCTCTTGCACTTAACCTCTTGGCATAGCAAAATTGATATCGGGGTCTACAAATTATCACTATCCTACTCCCTAAGAAGGCTACCATAGCCGGACCGCTCCACGGGAAGACGGATTTTTGACAATTTAATCACAAAATGGTGTCACAAAAAAAACAACAAAACAACAAAAATGCAACACAAAACAAGCAATAAACATTGCCAGACACAAGTACTCTTGCACTTAACCTCTTGGCATAGCAAAATTGATGTCGGGGTTTTCATTGTCACTATCCTACTCCCGAAGAAGGCTACCATAGCCGGACCGCTCCACGGGAGGACGGATTGCCGACAATTCAATCACCAAATGGTGTCACAAAAACAACAAAAACAGTACAAAATTCAACAAAAACACAACAAAAACATTGCCGGGCATAAGTGCTCATGCACTTAACCTCTAGGCAAAGAAAATCGATGTCGAGGTCCAAATTATCGCTCTCCTAGTTCCCCAAGAAGGCTATCATAGCCGGACCGCTCCACGGGAAATAGGTTTTCGACGATTTCACCTCATTATGACATCACCAAAAGGGTTAACACCCACCAAAAATAGGTCCATATGTTGGAAAAATTGCACACGCTTAACGGTAAACCCTCTAAAGGCAAACCTTGCACAAGTCATCTTGGGTCAAGCGACTCGTCGCTTCTCTCACGAAGGTCATTCCCTCATCGATTCGTCGCTTGAGGGGGTAGTCACACTTAGTCACCAATCAACAATCACACACCCAATTAAGGAAAATGACATGCATTCAAAGAATCATTGACAAAGACAATCACGCTCCTGCTTGGGGCAATAAACAAGCAACAATCAAATCAATCAAACACTTGGCATTTCGTGAATCATGAACACAAGGTTCCCCCGAGGATAAAAACGCCCTTCACTTGTTCATGACTGATCAATGTCTGAGTTCAAGTCACACCTCACCAAAACAGGTTAATACTTGAAATCAAATTCCTTAGCTCGTCAGAAGCAAGGATTCAAGAATGCATGCCCTTTCCATACTTGGGGCATCAAAAGTTGGTTAGGTTACCAAGAAACCCTAATCATTAGTGCTTTGGTTATCTATTTTTGCTCGACATCTGTGTCACCCGCAACGCTTCCCAAAAAGGGGCATCTGTAGACACCAAAACAGCACCAATCCGATTATGTGACTGCAAACACTGATCGCTTTGACAAACACAGCCCCAGGGGCAGCCCTCAGAGGTTAAACAGTGGTCTTAACCACTTTCATAGCAATTTTGTGAGGTCAAGGAGCAATTTGGCACACTTGGACACTTTGCCCAATGTTCGTCTCACCCGGAGACGAATTCAAAATAGAATCCGTCCCACCCCGAGACGAATTCTGAATCCGTCCCCGGGTGGGACGAATTCTAAGCAACGGGCAAAAGGGCAAATGGTGCCAAGTGGCAGCCCAGAACGGTCGGTTAAGGGCTCCTACCTTGCACGCATGTGTAAGTGGACGAGAGGGCCGTTAGAGGACTCGTTACAAGAAGCATTTATCAAAGTTCAAGTCAGTGAAGGACTCCCCTCCCTCATGGGAAGACAAGACTGCCACATGGCGCCCATGGCCAACACTTGGCTTTTGTGCTTCCCTCCCAAAAGAGACCCCTTGGGTCTATAAAAGGTGGGACTTTTCTCACCCAAAACATGCGAGTGGAAGGAGTGTTCAAGCAACGAAGTGCTTGCCGAATCGAAGACTCACTTGCATCCCCCTTTGTTCACCTTCCTACATCCATCAATCTCTTTTGCAAGGGAGGTTGTTGGGTGGCCTTTGGAAGCTCGAACCTTACTCAAATCCGACGCATGGACATCTGAACCTACCAATTCGCCGACCCCCAATCCTAAAAGGTTTTGGGCCCATCCTTGGTGGATTGGCTCCAAAATCGAGGGCCAACGGTGGGAGGCCCACTTGGGCACCCCCGCACCCCCAAGTTCTAATTTCAGTTTTTGAGCACTTTAGATTAATTTTTAGATTGCATTACGTAGTTACTAGGTCTGATTAGTCTATAATTGCAATTTTTTAGCTTTTGGTCAGAGTTTAGGGTGTTTTGTATTGCTTTATCGTTTCGCTAACTTGCAGGTGTCAAGGTTAAATTCCCGAGGGAGGAGGCCAAATTGGGAAAATCCGACCATCCGGGTCGTCCCAAAATGGCCCCAATTACCTAACCCCCTGTTTGCAGGGAGTTTTGCGAGTCCCGGGATCCGACATTGGAGCGGCGACGAGTCGATTTCTCCTATTCGGAAGAATTCGTCCCACCCGGGGACGAATTACGGTCGGAGTTCGTCCCGCCCGGGGACGAATTCCAGTTTAAGGTGAATTGGCCAGTTGCCTCGGTGGCGATGGCCTTACGGTAGTTGTTCTTACCTTACGTCAGATTTTGAAGCAATTTGGATTCATTGTTTTCATGGTTTCAGGCAAATATTCGTATGCATATTTTGTTAGTTTTAGAGAGAGAATGATTTTCATTTGCAACGAGTGCTACTAACGTCTTGATCATTTCTTTGTTTGCAGGAGAAGCAGCGAGAGGCGAAGAACCCATCAACATCAGCGGCGGCATCATCTTAGCCCGCCCAGTGCAATCGTGGGCACGCGGAAGGAGGAACCATTCAACGATTGTAATCAAACCTTATTTGCGCTCCTAGCCCCTGAAAAGGGAGGAGGCATTATTGTAACAGAGATCGAAAGAAATTAATGAAAGGGCTGTTTTTCTTTATCCGATTGCGTCTCTTACAACATGTCTCTTTTCGTTTCATGTAATGTACATTCCTAGGACTTAGGCGTGCTTAACTTTGAATGCAATTGCACTTGGTGTTTCTTTTGACCGGAATCTCGTGCTTTCAACTACATCAGGGATATCTCCCCCAAATTATAGCCTATCTGAGCATGAGTAAATCAACATAAATATATTTACCTATACTTTGATTCCATTAAAATCCTTGCTTCTCCTTGCTTCCCATTGGTTCTTTGAGGGTAGTAGGGGATTAGGGTACTCATGGTTCAAGATAGGCATACCTCTAAATGCATCTATTCATTTACTTTACCAAATTGCAACTATACAAAATTCAATTAAATATCCAACCATCTAATGCATAGTGGATAATATAAAAGTCTTAAACCATGATATGCTATAGGGATACAAGTTCTTCTCACACTTCAAATTAAGTTTTTGAGCCATTTCATTTGAAACCATACTTTCACAACTACCACTATCAATAATTATCTTACATAACTTTACTCGAGATGTGCATCTTATTCAAAATATATTTGTATGTAGCCAAGAATCACCACCATAATTATCCTACACTTTCTCCTTCCTTGGGATGATTATCATCCTCCTTATCATGAGATTTTTTCCCATATCTATAGCAACTTTTATCTCAATTTTATCTTTTGTCTCAACCAGATTGGCTCTAGATTGTTCTCCTTGTCTTCTTTCTTATGCAAGATAATGCAGACACTAAAAAATTGTTTCCTTCCTCATCATATTTATAATAGGTATATTTTTTTTGTGTGCCATCTCAATTTCATCCTCCACTCCAACCTCTTCCTCTCTAAAATCCTACACCTCTTTAGATATTACTTTGACACTACCTAGACTCTTCTTGATTCTCTATATTAGAATATTCTTCCTTTGAGTTATTAAATCCACCATGCCCTATGACTAGAGGTGACAATGGTCCTTTCTTCACTCTTCTAAAACTGCTGCTCTTATGTTTCTCTTTCACTTTTAATGCTAATTGATATGCGTCCTCTACATTATGGATATAAAACATACTCAACTCATCTTATGTGGCATAAATTAATCCTTTCAAATACGTTGTATCCATATGTTCTTTTTATTTTTCAAGCTCTACTGAAATTGATAACTTGTAGGATTCATTTTAGTACTCAATGCTTTGATCCTTTTTTTTGAGATTTTTAAATTGTGCGAAACAACATTTGGGTATAATATTTAGAAATAAATTTCTCTAATTTTTTATCCATTATACACTAGACCCTAATATTTTCTTTTTCTTTTCTTTGCCTCTCTTGTATATGATCCCACAAAATCAACTCATGCCCTTTCAAATTTGTATATGTAAGCTTCACCTTCTTTTCCTTTAAAAGACTTTTCCACTCAAAAACTTATCCATGTTATTTAACCAATCTATCAACTCCTCTAGTTTTAATCCTCCTACATACTTGGGGACATCAATATTGATCCCATATCTATTTTCTTCCAAGGTTCTAATTAGCCTATCCTCAAAATGATGCTCCTTTGGATAACCCTTTGGTTATTTTTTTACAATGACCTCTGATTTGTTGTCTCCTTCCATAGTCTCATTATGGATAACTACTCTAGTCAACTGAGCTACTTGGGTCTATAGCTCCTAGATATATTTCCCTTATACGAGCAATTACCTCTCTCTCTCTCTCTCTCTCTCTCTCTATATATATATATATATATAATCCATTGGATTTCTTTCCCTTATATGAGCAATTACTCTAGTCAACTGAGATACTTGGACCTACATCTCTTGCACATGCCTGTTAACTTGGGTATAACCTCATATTCCTCTCCTCATGCTAATATGATGCATGTTCTTCCAAATAGAAAATAATAAGAGTAGAATAAAGGTAATCGATAAGATTAACTTCTCTTCTCTTGCAAGATCTAAGTTTCTTTGATACCAAATGGTATAAATCTAGCTATAAGAGGTCATAAAAAACCGCAAATCACATAAAATTTATAAACAAATTAAAAGATAAACCTATAATAATTTTATTTTCTTATTCGTGGATCCACCCTTAATAATTCAATACAATAAAAATATATATCCCAAGAGAAACCCTAAATCTTAAAGCCCTAAAGATTAAAATTTATTATTTTTGGTAAATTATCATTTTTAGCCACAAACTTGCTATTACATACTCTTCAAATCTGCTTATATCTCCTAACTTATTAATTTATAATATATATTTATATTATTTTTATTTATTTACATTATTATGTATAAATTCTATCAAAATATATGCATGTAATTCAACTAAAGCATTTGTATATACAATAATGTTTTAGTGATCTTATTCATGCACCGATTAAAGTAACACAATAATAGCCATATGTCTAGTGGCTAAGTCCACACTTGCATCATTTAAAATGTTGTGTATGTTCTATAGAGACCTATATTGATTTATCCACACAAATGGCATGATTTAGATTTGGATTTCCATCAATATTAAGGATTAGACCACTTTCCTTTAAATTGAAGGGGTATAGAAAATATTTTTACTGTGAAACCCTTTGCTGTTATTTTACTCTTGTCATTTTAGCTTATCAAATTCCTTCTTGTAATTTTTTAGAAATTTTCTTTTGTAAATTATAATAAACTAAGGATGGGATTGTTAGGGGATTAGAAGCTTTAGCAAATTGAATTTGTTTATGTTCCTTTTTCACTTTTTTACTTTCTTCTTTCATTGTTTTCTTTAAATTTTTCATAAATTGCTTAACTACCTCTAATTTATCATTTATTATTTTCATTTATTTAGAAATTTCCACAATTGACTCTTCAATACTATCCATATGAGCCTCTACATATCTTTTCCAATTGTTAATATATTTTAATTTCCTGATTTCATCCTCTTTATCAGCTTCCTATTCTACATGATGTTCTAAAACACAAAACATTTACTCTTGTAGTAGTGTCTATTGAATCATATAGAGTGATGCAATATTTTTATTTTAATTGCAACTTACTTCCCTTATGGAATGTTTTCTAGTTTTTTTCCATGTAGCCAAGGATGAATGTCTTGGTCAACTGGGATTTGATGATGTTGTTCTAACCATAAATGTTTTCATTTGTGCTGGTTAGACTTCAACTAAAGGCTGATGATCATTTTTCTGAATCAAAATACTAGACACACTAGAAGGCAATTCTAATTCCTTAGTATTATTATTTTTTTAATTCTATTGAGCTTGACTTTTACAGTAGGTGCCTTCAAAGAAGGACTTCTTTGGATTAAATGCATAGGCCTTGGAATTCTAAATGATTGAGCTCTTGGAATTAAAGGCCTTTGTGATTGAGGAATAATAATTAATTTGAGGAATAATAATTAATTTTCTACTTTCTTTACCATATCCATATTGAATCTAAATTTTTTTATAAGCATTTGTATCCCACAAGGAATTCATTGACAATTCCTATTCTCTAGGTAATTCAAAATCGATAAAGCTAATAGGAAAGGGAACTGCACCTTAAAATATTTTCTAAATAACATAGAAAATAAGCTTCTATCATTTGATGGAAACCTAATAGGCACTAAATTATTGTAAACTTGATACAAAAGCTTTACTCAAATATAAAATTCAAAACTTCTTAGTTTTAATGTTAGTCACTTTGTTTGAACCAACAATTTCCAAATATTTCCATGGTCTCCTCTTACCAAAATATAAATGAAATCATTGTAATATATGATAAATTAAAACCCCACTAGTGAGAATATGTATTGTTTGCCATATAATTTATTGGTCTAATTGAATGAATATACTGTCAATCAATTCAACATATGTACTTCTTAGAAAACCTTTTTTTAAACAAAGTAATGACTAAGTAAATTGCCCCAAAATGAATATAATTAAATCCTTCTTTTTTGAAGAAATTTCAAGATTACAATTTCCTATGGGGTGAAAATATTTACTTTCCTACAGGTATTATTTTGAGAAAGTTTTACATTACTTTCAATTTTTCTAAAGACTTGTTTTATTTTTGGCCTATAGATACTCGAAGGCAAATGTCTTAACACAACATTCTCATTTTTTTAAAACAATTTTTATGTTTGTGTCTAATATCTTTATTTCTCCTTCAATTTTGGAATAAAAAAATATAAATCATAACTTCCAAATTTAGCTTTATCTTCAAGAATATCATTTACGTCACACGCATAATTAACTAATGCTTCATCAATAGACTAGAAAGATTCAAAAGATTCCATAGCTTACCATTTTTTTTCTCCTTGTCGAGTTATTACAATGGCCTCAAAATGATGTAGCCTATTGAAAACAACAAAATAACTTCAAAAATAATACCACATACCACAACGATCAACAACTCAAGCATGAAATATAGAGTAATAAGGCTCTGATATCAAAGGGGTCTGAGAATCACTCTCATAATTTACTCTCAAAATTTAAGGTGACACCTATAAGAACCCTAAATAGCTCAAAGAACCCGATAAGGGATGCGCTATAACTACAAGCTTCTTCAAGGTTAGATCATACAGCCTAGATCGATTATCTCCAGATTTCACTTGTAGACAAGATGACAAATTCTTCTCCAAGTTAGCTAACTTAGCCTAGGATCGGTTGTCCTTGTTGTCCTTGGAGCATAAATTATGAATTTAAGAATAAAAATATTTTTCAATATCCATATTAACATAGGTTATATGAGAGGATGTTTTATAATTAATGTGTACATGCATGTGTTTAACATATTTATTGAAACTTACACAACCTTATTCCCTTTAGAGTTTAAACCTTGTCAAGGTGTTTACTTTAAACCCACTTAATTGTAATGTTATAATTAAATACTATAATAACATCATAATAAGATAATACAAATACCATGATGATATAATAAATATGTAGTTCTAATAATATAATATTAATTAAATATTTTTAAAAATTAAAGCAATATGTTAAAATATATTTAAAATTTTATTCTTATATATTGGATGTTATTCAAATTTTATCTACAAATTTTAAATTTTAACATCTAAACTAAATATCTTATACCCATGCCTTACATGTATGCAACCTTAATTTACATATAATTTATTTTTCATGTATTAACTAATTATTTTTAGTTAATGTTAACATTAGTAAATATATCTTTACCAAAATATAAATATACTGCCTTATAAATATTGTCAAAGCTATTTGATAATTTTCTAAGAGATAGTTATTCTACTCCATCCTTTTTATAACGTTATTTCCAAGTGCTATAAGGGTCATAATCCCTACAACACTTTATTCCCTCTCTAAGCAATCAATTAGCAGTATGTAATTAAAGTTTCTTTGTCTGATTATTTTCTTGCTTTACCCTTTGCATTTAGTAATATATATGTTTCAAATTAATATTTCTATAAAATTTTTATCTAATTTAATAAAAATTCTAAAGCTACACTTCTAAAAACAAGGTCAAGGAGTTGTTCCTATCAAGTAAGAACAATGAATTACATAGTGTTAAAAAAAAAAAAAAATTGATTCAATTAAAAAAAATTAAGATAACGTAAGAAATGTAATGTTGAGTTTCTCTTTGATTTAAATGGTAAACATTCCATAAATTAACTAGTTCAAGTTAGAATTATCCACAACCATTCTAAATTTAATATGTAGAAATTGTTTTTTAAACTTAATCTTTAGAAATCATTTTTATTAGAAATTTCAAAAGGAATGTTGGTGTACCTTATTTCTAGAGATTTCAAAATAAATGGTGGTGCACTATGTGCCCATACAACCTTAATCCAAGTATAGTTTATTTTTCATGTATTGTCTTATTGTTCTAAGTTAATGCTAACGTTAGTTAATATATATTTACCAAAATATGCATTATTTTATATATATTGTCTAGGCTATGTGTGATAATTTCATAAATGGTATTTATTTTGGTCCATCTGTTTATAATGGTATGTTGTAAGTGCTTGTTTATCTTAGAAAATATGAATATCTAGGTTTCTTAAGAGATACTCTTTTGACAACATATATTGTATTACCAAGTATGAATATCCTTCACATATTTGAATTATATGTTGTCCTTAATATGTTAGTTCCAAATATCTCAAAACATACTCTAAAAAGATACTAACATATACTCCATATTGAAAAAAATGAATTGTTTGTGCCTTTTGGAATTAAAATATTATATCATTCAAAATAGTATGTAATTTTTTTATATACACCTACTATTTAAAGGTATACTTGAATATCACATTGTGCATAGTGATAGGCACCAGACAAAATGCCTAAAATAATGATCAAATTTACCACTATGCATTTTTTACCATAAATAAAAATAAAAGAGAGTTCTCAAAGTATCATATCTATGTTAAATATTAGTGTCAATTTCTATATATTGTACACACTCTATAATAGGAAAGATCCTATATAAATACACCTAGCAAGATGAAAACTTTTAAATTTTAACTAGTAAATTTTTATAAAGCAATTATTAAATGTCATGGGAGATGATTATGAGTCTTATCTATAATAATATGATAATAGGGTTTTAGGGAACTGATAAATAAGATCATACATTAATTCAATATTTAACATTAGAGTGGTCTTCCAATTGGCTACCACTACCCGAACATTTTATAAAAGGCTGAGTTAATGAAAGTAAAATATAATATTTGAAAGAATAAAATTGTATGAACAATTTGAAGAGAAGTATACATAAATATATCTCAAAAAGTAGATTTATTAAGGTAAATTGATCACATGCAATTTTTGTGAGAAAATATATTTTTATTGTCTTGAACATCAAATCAAGTTTGATGTATATTGTTATTGTCACACAATTTGCCCCAAAATTGGGGACCCACCTTTTCATTTTGATATTTGGAGGTTTACATTTTGTTTTGAGTGTCTAGTGCTTTGGTTTGGTTTGGGTTTGTGGATGGTCGACGTGGATGAGCCTTACCAGTTTGAGGAGGCGGCCTGGTAGATATAAACACTAGACACAATGATGATCTGGCCTGGTAATGTGGTGGTTCTAATGTGGATAGCCCGATAGGACAAGAGGATGCATCGAAGATGTCAAATAATGCTGACGATGACTGTGTAAATAGATGGCACGTTAAAAGAGGGCCAATGGGAAACAAGGCATCGAGGGGTGATTTTTGCTAGGGAAACCACAATGACTCAGTGGTCAATAGTTGACGATGAAAGGAACCTTCATGGTAGACGTGGTGAGCACTCAAGCATGTGAAAAATATGTAGTGAGGGTTCGATGTAGTTAAAGAAACTAGCATCAAATCGATGGAGAAAATGAGCCAGGTGATAGAATGGAGCAATAGTTAAACAAACTATCAAAATTATGTTTAATAGGTGGAATTTGGTCAAAAATTTCCTTGCCAGGTGTGAGGTAAAGAAGAGTAGTTGGGTGAAGTGATTATCGAAACTCCTCACGTGTAGTGGACAACAATTTTTGTGGTATCCACACGTATGGCGGGAGAGATGACGCATGAAGGGATTGAGATGTTTGAAGATGGAGATATACACCATCAGCGAAAGAAGCACCAGAGCTCTAGGGTTGCTAGGGTTTCAATATCACCAATGGATTATTGAAAATCTTATTCCAATCTAGGTATATTAAATATTGAAGACCAAAATACATGCCCTCGCAAGTAGATCGCCGATGGCACTAAGCAACTATCGAAAGTCATGTTTTTAGAACACCCGAATGTAGTCATCGTCGGGAGGAGCTATCTGAACGATGATATGGCATAGTTGACATCACAGAAAGCTGAGATTGGCTGCACAATGGGGTCAGGCATAGATGTTAGTAAGATTTAAGTCCTCAGGAATATCACAGAACGTAGATGTCGGCAGGCCACCAGTCTGGCGAGCATTTGGGTTGGTTCTACTAGACAATATTTCAAGAGATTCGGACGCCATGGATGGATCGCAAAAATGTTCAAGAAGTTATAAATTGATAGTGGAGCTGATGGATAACCAAATATTAGCATTTCATCGATCGCAGGTATGTTTCAATTTTATCCCTGAATGGCAGCGACAGGAATAAATATGGCCAACGAACGCTAGGTCACAATGCATGGAATGCATTAATCCAAAGAAATGCTATTGTGCAAGACTAATGGGAATGTTTTATCTGATATAAGGTAGACTATGGTAACAACGTGTATCACACGATGAAGGCATACACCGAGGGTTTGCATCAGGAAGTGGGGCGTAGACGAGGTAGCGAGCAATGAAAGTCTACTTGCAATGATGTCGTTACATAGATTTAACAGTGGATATCCATAGCAGGACGTCATGATTAGCTCATGATAGCAAAAGCAGTAATGAGAGATTTTTGAAGGTGTCTATGAAGGATAAAGTCCCTCAAACATTTGATAATGAAATGAACATGAGTAATGGTGAAATCGTAGCGGACGGGGATCATATGACCAGAACTATTGGGTTGCGGACCCCACGCCGAGGAGAAGCAAACCAGTGAAACAGTGAGACCATAACATTAAAAATGATCTACAACAACAACGAGAAATATGAAACACAGATTTTGAGCTCGAGTTAGAGGACGGGTTCATCAAAGTTTGTACTGATGAGTTTGTTTTTCACATCGATAGCCATCCATTAAAATGACATACAGAGGATTAAATCCAACGTGGATGAGCTTGCGGGTGATACGATGGCATGGCAATAGTGTTCGGAGTCACCTGTGGCAACGAAAACATCGCAGAGTGGACATCTAAGTGTAACATGGCATGAAGACGAGTTGGGAGTAGCATCAACAATATGGAATAGAAGAGCAACGCGGTAGTAGGTAAATCGGATGACTATGGATATGGCTACTACCACACGTCTACAGCAAAGGGAAGTATGTGTCACATGCTTCATTAAAGGGGGTAAAGGTATACTATATGCTCCATTTTATTTAATGTCTGGAACAAGGGAATTCGTATGTTTATTTGGGAATAGTATTTTGCTTAATCTACTTTTAATAAAAAAGGCTAGTAATGAGGTGAAGAGAATCTTCACGTGGCATAGCCACAAAAGCATAGTCATTGCCAAATAGATGAAAAGGAAATATTCCCAAAATCGTTTGTGATAGTAATATTAAAATGATGTTAAAGGCATTCAAAGCCAAGTAAAAGAAAGAAAAGTTGTATGAAAATATTAAATATGCCATTGAAAGAAAAAAAAGAGGCTGGACTTTTTGGCAAGGCCAAATGCTACCAAAAATAAGATGTAAACAAAGATATTTTTGTGTTTTTAATGCAAATTTTGGTAGATTTTCAGCACCTTGTTAGCAAGAAAAGAGTTCATTTCTGCATGTCTGAATTTAATGCTTATTTCTTTTCTTTTTTCTTTTTTTATTTTAGGCTTATAAGCAATGTTTAATGCATTTTTGGGTTGCATTGTTGAATACCTCAATATATATATATATATATATATATATATATATATATATATATATATATATATATATATATATTTTAATCCTTAGAAGCTCGCACCTAGTTTATTTCGATCTATGCAAATGCAGGTTTTGATAAAATAGGTTGCATGTAGAGATTTCTCACGTCTTCGGTTTTTCCAGATAGGGTAGTATGGAAACTACGTTTTTTGGCTCTCATTTTACAGATTTTTTTAATTTTTAGGCATAAAAAATATATATATTATAAAAATAATTACATGAAGCCCTAGAATGAACTTCAATCTTTCATACACAATAGATTCGGACTCATTCCAAGGCCATTCTGATTTTATAAATATTTTTGAAAACTATTGTTTTTAAGGGTTTTTTATAATTTCGAAAATTCATTTTTTTTACATTTTCAAGATAAGTTAGATTCTTTGGCTTTATATATTTATTTGCAATCATAAATAAGATTTCCTTTATGAAAATTTCAATTTCATAAAGGGGGTTAATGTCAAGACCCGTCACCCTCCTACCTTATTTAAATAATATTAATTGATCTTGGGGATCAATTAATGTCTGATAAAAAGGGCATAGACCCTAAGAATCCTATAAAAATTATAATAAAAGAATTTTATGAGGGATAGAAAAATATTGATTATCTTTTGGAAAAAATAATTAATTAGAAACTAACTATGAGGTCTTGTGAAAGATAAAATTGAGGAATTATCTTCTACAAAATTAAGACAATATAGTAAAATATGTCTATCTAGTGGACCCAAGTTAATATATATATATATATATATATATATATATATATATATATATATATATATATATATATATATATATATAAATATATATATGTATATGTATGTATGTATGTATGTATGTTTGTATGTATGTATCTACCCATTGGGAAAATACCCATATGACTTCCCTATATTGGTGGAAATTAAAAAGGAGATTCCTTACCCTATCAATAATATTTCTAGTTTTGTATCCATTCTTTGGTTAATAGTATGGGTTTTGTATTTGTCCCAATGAAAAAGGGATGCCAAACAAAAATAAGGCCACTCACTTTATCTCTAGTGGATCCTTTAGTGACATGAAGAGGTCATAATGGGCCCAAGGTATATTTTAAATATTATTTTAATGTGGCTACTATTTGGACAATTGGTGAAGAATGGGCTATCTAGAAAAATCTTAATGGTCTAGGGAGTATGCTCTCCACCTTGGGTGGATTAGAAACCAGAAGGCTTGATAGATTTTTCTAGTTATAGTAAGAAGTTGGCTTAGAGGGTGGGATGGAGTAATCAAAATAAGAAGGACAAGAGGAGATACTTGGAGACAAGCCAACACGAAGGAGGAGCTTGGAGTATTAGGTTGGAAATTCCTTTACTGCTCTTATGTTTATCTTGTTTGAAGAAGCTTAGGACAAATATAAGCATTAAATTTTGAAATAAATTTATTATTCTATCTAATAGTCTTTTATTCGAATGAATGCAATTTGTAAAGGGGGTGGATTCCTTAGCCTTAGATTGTCTTTTCACCCAAGTTGATGTCGAGGTGTTACTTAAGCCATGCATTTGCACTTTAGAAATTATCCTAGCTAGATAGGCCCTTAAATTGGAAGCATTCATATACTAACCAAGCTAGAAGTGCATATATCTAACAAGTGTTACATGCTACATGTATTAAGTGATGTAATTTTTATACTACTATAAAATTTCTAGAGGGCCATATGATAGTGGGAAACACAATTTCTTTCAACTGATCAAACTAATCTCGTTCTATGAACCCATTAGAATGCATACTACTATAGAAATCGTGACTTAAAACCTTCATTGATCGAAGACGACCACCGCTAGGTGGTTGTCAAGACTATAGTAACTGCATGTAATATAGTGCCTTCTTCACACAACCTAGAGTGTGGGATAATTAAAGTATTTTCCACACTTGATTTAGTGTAGAAATCATGTTACTATGGCTAGATCACACCACAGTGCATCCTACCCTATTCTGCAAATAAGAAACCTAAGACACCGAAGAACAACGATAAAAATACAATTTAAATATACCTATTTGAGGGGTTATCTTATATTAATTTGACAATGAAAGTATGGTTTCAAAAAAAAGGAAACCCTCCTCTATTTTATCAATTCAGATCAGGACCAATAACTTTAATGTGGGTGTCGATGTCAGTACCCCAGAAGGTTGCCATACTCGCACCTTCGACTATCCGTGTGAACCTAAAACCCTAAAGGATGGATGCATTCGATGGGGTCTCAATGGATAAACTTCCTTGAGGACATCTCTCATTTATAATTTTATATTCTGATACTTCATAGTAGGGTTTACCCCCTATAAATCACATAGTCGCTCCTCAGCTTCCATAGCCTACATCGCAATTCTATGTTGCCTATAGAAAACCCCAAAGTACTATCACATCATTCCTACCTATGAAGAAAATCCCCATAGGCACCATATTGGAATACTTCAGAACTAAATCTCAGAAATGCCCAATTTACCATGATGCTTACTATGCGGGGATGCACTCAATAAAGTTCTCATCTAAGTGCCTTAGCAAACTATAGTCAATTTCAAGCTATTATGGTAAAGAGATTAGTCTGGTATCTAAATATATAACCAGAAAAAAACCCTAAGGGTAGAGGACATCCTCAAAATTATGTATAAACCATATCAATGCTTGAATTATTGGCTTAAATATTGTTTTAATTGAAACATCACGATGTCAAGTGATGCACTCGATGAACCTTGGTTTTGAAAATGAGGATGACATCCATTTACATACAGGATATTATGACAGTCTGCAATTCTTCCCCAACCCCCTTTGATAGCCATTCCATAGTACCTTTATATTTGTGAGGATGGCATTAACAAAGGGATTCACGTTCTATCTCAGATACGCACATGTATCCTTGGACCACAATAGAACCTAGATCTTCCATGTACAACTTGAGAGGTTTACTCTATACTAATCCTACTAGATTATCCAAGGGGTTACATAAAGACAAAGACCCATGGTTATAAGGGCTATCATGTAGGAAGAAACACATTTTTAGATGATTAAGGAACAACTTGATTTTGAGTGTTGAACCTAAATCAACAAGTTTTAAAAATAATACACCCTCTTATGAGTTGACCATAGGGCTAATTCATTTATAGAGTCAATCCTCTGATCCTATAGATTAAATTATTGGGTCTTAGTCGATGGATTAACGTATGACCACAAGGTATAAATACGTAAGATAATTTACAAAATTTAAGAGATTTAAAATATATTGGTTATTATATAGAGAAACATTTTTATGGTAGGCATTTGGGAAGTATTAAAAGGTAGGTGACATGGGTGGTTATCATTGTCTAATGTGCCTCCTTTGTAATTATCCAACCTTTAAGGGAATTTTTGTAGACACTACAATAAGAAATAATAAGGAATAAGTATACTAGTTGAATTTTGGAATGAATACTTATATTTTTGAGGTAAAACTTAATAGTTTAATAGTAGGAAGTAATAAAATTACCATGAGTTATTTTAATGGAAAACAATATTTATGCAGAGACAAAGAACTTTGATTATCAATTTAGGAAAAGAATGGTTATCATGAATTAAAGGTATGGGACTTTAATTCATTGACTTTGTGTCAATTATGAAGAATGAATTTGGAATTCATTCTTGAGGGAATTTATAGGGTTCCCTCGAAATACGATATCTCCAAAATATAATTCCAATGACTTTCATAAACAATGTAAGATATTAAATGACTTAGAGAAAGGAACCTAAAGGAACTAGATATTCCTCAATGGTATTGTGAATTTTTACATTGATGTCTTAGAAAAAGGAATTGGGTGATTCCTTAATTACATCAAGAGATCAAAAGGGACTGTTGTATTTCTTGATCTGTATTTGAGTAAAAGGGGCCTATAGATGCCCTGCTAAAATTTTAAATCCACCATTTAAGTTTATGAAAATGAGGAAGAATACATTTTCAAGGCTAGGTTTATTCCCCATGAGGGTTCCCAAGATAAATCTTTGTGTCAATAATTTATGGTTTGATTTATTTATTTCTAGAATGAAAATGATATATATTAATGAGATGCTTGATGTAATGTTTATTTTCATGCACTATAACTGAAACATGATATAATGTATGATATAAGGATGTTATAAATGGATGCTCAACTTATATGTTGATTATTTAATGTAATGCATTGTGTCATTTACTTTAGAATATGATGGGTGATGATGAGTGATATAGTTAGAGTTTCTCAAATAATAATCTCATGTGAAGGATATATGCTTATTGAAATATGTTAATGAATCAAATGGATTTGTTAACTTTTTGTAATGTTGTGGGATAACTATTTATGAATGATGTATCTATCCATATACAATACTGGTTATATGCATGTCAAATTACAAGAACTATAAAGAACCCTGTTTTGTGTGTTTTTTTGCTCCTTGACAATGTCAAAGGTGGTAGGCAAGGTCCGAGTCCTGGGCATTTTTGGCGGAATGGATACCCATGCGTCCTTGGGTCTTACCCGAAAGTGGCATCCATTTTGGGATGTTTTCCATAGATTAAAAAAAAATACAAGAACTATCACTTAATAGAAGCAAGTTCTTAAGAGGATAATGGTATTTATGTTAATCTAAATATTATACATTTATTCTTGAATGGAAACATAAAACTTGCTTAAGTAGAATTATCATGTAAGAATTTTACCATAAAAGGGCCTCATGGAGTTAAAATCACCTCAAAAACACTCAAGATAGTTTAATATAGAACACTATGTGGAATGAAACTCTCAAGATGGCAAAATGATCTTGATCTACAAACCAAGATAGACCCTACACTCTACATTAAAGAATTAAGTTTACATGTGGAGGAAAACACCCGTATGGGACAAGTAATGTCCATTTGTAATGAACTCAATGTGAACAACAAGAGGGTTGCCTAAACAAAGAGTGTACCAATATGCTCTAAGAGGTTTAAAGATAGGTAATCATGTTTAAAAAAGACATTCCATGGATTCTTATCACAATAGTGATATAGTGATCTTAGAACTCCCTTCTAGATGGAATGGATCAAAGCTAAGATTTATGAATAACCATTGGTGTGGTTAGTTCATCTATGATGGTTTTCCATTGGTGTGGTTCTCCATTTTCAAGGCAGTCACCTGGTCTTGGTGGACCAATCGGTGATTTCTCCTTTTAAGGGGATGAAACCTAACTCTTGAGCAGCGTACTCATACCAAATGGGGTATGAGTGTTTCATAGAAGTTTTTTCACTTCTACTTAAAGAGACTCTAATCAAATCTCAATACCTTTGAAGTTATTTGCCTTGAAAGTTACAATCCAAAAAGGAATATGTCTATCCTAGGACATGATTAGATCTTTTTGCAATATGAATATGAGCATTTATATATGTAAAAAAAAAATATGTGGATAAGAAGGGGTAACAATTGGGGTTGTTACAGTTAAATTTTAATGGCATTTTATAATCCATCATTTTCGGAGAAATAAATACACATTTCTTTATGAAAATTTAGATTTCATCAAAGAGAGGTAATTTATCATTACATCAAAGGTCTTGGTTTTCTTAATGAAAATTAATTTCATTAAAGAGGGATAATTCATAATGATATTATAAGGCTATTATTTTCAAGCAATAAATTGGTGTCTTTTTATGAAAATTAATTTCATCGAAGAGGAAAAATTTATCAATTATATCAAAGGATTTCTTCATCTTCATGATAGAAGTTACATTTAATGGATATATTCATCATTTTAAATTCACTTTCATAGATATATTTAATATTCTATTTCATCCTTTAAAGTAGGATTTAATGCAAGATAAAACTTGTTTAAAATCTACTCAATAAAGGAAGATAAAATCTACCTTAAAAAAATTCAAGATAAAAAGAATTAAGGCACTACATCGTGGTCATATGAGCGTCAATTCACATTTGTTTTTTGTTAACTTTTATGAACAATATTTAATACAACATGGTAAAATGATCCAACACATGTCCCTTCTTAACAATTACTTGCAATCACTAAGGTGTTCCTAGCATTGAATTGATATATCTTTATTGAGATTACTAATACACATGTGCAAATACTAATATAGTGGAGACCTTGGAGAAGTTGTTTTGTTTAACTTCTTTGCAACATAGGTTTTTGGGATCAAAATCCTAAGGGAGAGTGTAATTTCACAATTGGGTAAAATTACCACTAAACATTTTGGTGCTATAAGGAGGGCCTAAATTGGTAGTCATTGATCTAACACTTTTGGATTGTTCATATAGAAAATAATGTGATTTGGTATAACTTTGAGAGTTCTAAATTGCTAAATATTTCAAGTTTATTTGACTAGCATCTTTGGCCTCTTTTAACACTCAACACTTTGGGAGCTAAGAAGGCTTGAATTAACTTGTTTTATTGCTATTTAGATGCTAAGTTGTTCATAATACTTGAAATATTTATTCAAAGACAGTGGTTTTGAATAATAATATTTTGTTGATCACTTTTTTTTTTGGTAGATAAGAAACTATAGCATTAATATCAAGTTTTACAGGTTGATCCAAAACCTTTTACAAAAATTATCCCAAGGTTGTTGATGAACATGTTCTTACTAAGGATCCTATATATGTAAAATCTACATGCCACCAAAGCCATTACATCTGGTAAGGCACATAGCCTGTTATCAAAAAGAAACTTCGCATAGAACATTTTGGGTATACCCCAAGAAAATACACCTGCATCATAATTACAAAAAAGAAATAGACACGGATCCCTTCCTTGAAATATTGGAGAAATAAAAAGTTGCACACACATAGCAGAGTACTGAAAAAAACTCCCACAAGCTCTATATTGATAGTTACTCTTAATAATTCTTTGGTAATTGTTTTCTTCCGTATATGACATGCTTTGGGACCACATCTCATCTTGGCCAATCAGACTTGGAGAAGTGAACCTACTGGCTAGATTTATAGTGGAGGCTATCTAGTGGTCCACATGGCTCTTGTTTGAAGTCTTATATTATCATTTCTTTCCTACCCTATGATTATCAACCAACCTCAAATTACTAAGATGACTAGGAGCCATATTATCTGACATGTGACTACCCCCATTAGTCTTTATGGTATTTCCAAGTAGCATCCACAAATACTGACAGCTCAAATAATTTTTATTGTGAGTCCATTTCAAAAAAGAGACGAGAATACTCCTATCCTTAAAACTTACAATGCCTTCCCTGTTGGTAAATTTGACTATAATTCATGGCATTCTTGTTGAATAAGCTCCTCTACTTCACTTGGAAAACTGTGTTCCCATTTGAAAAGTTTGTCACCATCAACACCCAAATTGGCCTCCTTATCAGCAATTTTGTTAGCTTCCTGAAAGACATATTGGGATTTTATGTCTTGTCTTCCCTGGAAAAGGATCATAGCCTCTTCAATAATTGTTTTAATCTTCCAAGGAGGTGTTTTTCAATTATTGAGGAGATTTATAACATGCATAGAGTCTCCTTCTACGATTAAATTTCCTTCCAAGTCTTGAGTCATTTAAAGGCCTCTCCACATAGATCTAGCTTCAATTTCATTGTTCATCCTTGTTCCCAAATATTCAAAAAATGCAAGCATCATATTCCCATTATGATCTCGCATAATACTACTACCGCCTGATCCGCTAGGATTGTCCTTAGCTGCTCCATCAAAATTAAGCTTAAACCAACTCGTACGAGGTGGGGACCACTTAACATTGGCTCTGGGGTTGACTACCCTAGGCATAGATTCATCTAACAAGGTTAAGCTTAAATATTAAGCAATCATGGTCTCCTGCAGATGATGTTTATGACTATCAAAATGGATAAGATTCACATTCTCATTGGCAAAGGATAGGATCCTCACAATGATAGTTTGATGATCATGGATAGACTCATTAAAGACTATGGTTCCTTTCTAACCACACCTTCCAAAGATAGTTATTGAGACAAATTTTCCACATGTATCTAAGTATTTGGCTTGAAAATGGGTAAGGCCACTAGACAAACAAATCAAGTACAATGGTTGGTTTAACCCAAGAAATATTGAAGGCTTGAAAAACCCCACTTAGGACAATCAAGGAAAAATGAGACTCAAGGAAAATGTGATAAATGGTCTCCCAATCAGCCCTACACAGATAACAACGATTAGTGATACCAATACCTTTACGCATCATATTATCAATGGTTAGAATTCTTCCTTGGATAACTAGCCATGAAAAGACTACAATTTTTGGAATTAAATTTTTTATCTAAACTAAGTCCTTTTGGAGGACAAAATCCTCATCATCAAGCAAAAGCTTGTAAGCTGATTTAACAGTGAACTGCCCATTTTCCGTAGGAGCCCAGGTCACTTGATATTCCTTGGATCTCATGGGGATAAACTGTTGCCCGAGAATGTTACAAAGATGATTTGATTTCACTTTAAATCCCTGAATCCTTATTTATTTCCACTTCATTCTAAATTTGTCCTCAACAATATAATCAAAGACTTTTTTGTTAATGAGTTCTTCTGTGATATCTCTAATTCAAGCGAAGTTAGGATATTGTGTCAGTGGTTCGTCCTTAGCCCACCTATCATTCCAACAATTTATCCTCTCACAATTTCTTAAAACCCATCTTAAACCTTTTTTGATGATTTCCTTACAATTGAGAATTGCTTTCCAAAAAGCAAAACCTTTGATTGGAACTGAGTCACTTAGAAATTCCATATTTTGAAGATACTTTCATTTTATGATAGTTGTCCATTCATTTTCTTCACCAAAAATGAGGCGCCATGTCTGCTTAGCTAGTAAAGCTAAATTCATATGAGCAATTCTCCTCAGACCTAAGCCCCCATTTTCCTTGGTTCTGCACACTTTGGTCCATCCTACAAGGTGTATCCTTTTTTTCTCCTCTGATCTAGTCCATAAAAATTCTTTTTGGAATTTCTCAATTTTCTGGAAAACTTTCATAGGGGCTTTAAAAATGGAGAGGAAATAGACTGGAATGCTCTGAAGATAGGCCTTGGTGAGGGTTAGATTTATTGCTTGAGATAGAATATGACCTTTCCATCTAGAATTTTTTTTTTGAATTATTTCAATAACCCTATCCCACATTGACTCTCTCATAGAACCAATGAAAAGAGAAAGACCAAGATACGAAGTTGGGAGGTTTGCTATATCACACCCTAAAATTTTTGCAATTCTTCCTTACCTCTTAATGGGGGTGTTCAAGAAATATAACTTGATTTTACTAAAATTAAATTTCTGACCTACAACATCCTCATAGAATTGTAGGATGTATTTAATTCTTTTGACGTTAACCACCGATGCCTTATTAAATAGAAGGGTATCATCAATGAATTGTTGGTGAGAAATAGCCCTAGTGAGAGATTTTGCCTTGATTCCCGATATTAGCCTTGAACTGCAAGCATTTTTGATGGTTTTGCCTAAAAATTCTACCACAATGATGAATAACATGGGGTTGATAGGGTCCCCCTACCGAATTCCTCTATGATTTTGAAAGTAACCAGTAGTTTTTCCATTAACCAGAATCGAGAACCATGCTTTAGAAATGCATTCTTTGATCAAATTAACCCATTGGTGGTGAAAACAAAACTTAAGGAGGACAAAAATTAGAAAGTCCCAATTTATCCTGTCAAATGCTTTGTTCATATCAAGCTTGAGGGTAAAAATAGACCTGTTAGTCTTATGAGTAGAGTGCAAAGCTTCATGAACTGTGATAACTCCATCTAAGATTGACCTGCCCTGGAAAGAGCTTCCCTGGCATGGATCTATGATGCAGGGCAGAACATCTCTCATTCTATTTACTATGGCTTTAGTTAGGATCTTGTAAGAAACATTACATAGACTAATTAGCCTGAAGTCAGCCATATATTTAGGGGTTTGCTTCTTAGGAATTAGAGAAGTAAAAGTAGATTTGAGAACTTTTGGGATATGACTGCTTTCTTGGAATTATCTAAAGCAAAAATTACATCCTCACTTACGATGTCCCAAAATTTTTGATAGAAATAAGGGGGAAAGTCATCGGGTCTCGGGGATTTCTCTAGCACCATGCTAAACAAGGCTTCCTTAATTTCCTCATCAGAAAAGGGATATAGAAGCTTAAGGTTTATATCCTCATTTATTATGCTAGGAATGGATTTCAAGAGAATATCTTTGGCCTCCTCATTGCACTATGATTCCTGACCAAGGATAGAATTGAAATAAGTTACTCCCTCCTTTTTGATTTCTGTTAAGTCTTGAGTAATATAACCATCTGCTTTTTTTTAATTTTTATCTTGTTATTGCTTCTGTTTCTAAGCGTGGTGACATGAAAAAACTTGGAATTTGAATCTCCATATTTCAATCAAAGAGCCCTTGATTTTTGCCTCCAATAAAATTTCCTCATAGGCCAAAATATTATGAAACTCTGCTAGTTTTGTTTGTTCCTCCTCCCTAGTAGTTTCATCAGCATCACCATGTTGAATCCTTTGATAAATTATCTTCAAACTTTCAACAAACTATTTTTTATTTTCAAAGAGGTTCCCAAATACCTCTTTGTTCCAAGTTCGAAGATTTTCCTTAAAAAACCTTAATTTGCCTACAAGTTTAAAAGTTGCACTACCCCTGACAGGCTACTGCCACCATTGAATTAAGTTATCTCTGAAACTGGAATGTTTGTTCCACATACATTGAAATTTCAAAGGTTTATTGAAGGACAGAGAGTTAGGGATCTCCAACAAAATGGGATTATGATTAGAGGTAATTTTAGAAAAGTCTTGCAGGATAGAATCACTGAACAGAGTTGTAGCCTTCTTTGATAGAAAAAACCTATGAAGCCTTTCTTGAATGAGATGACACCCTATCCGTCGATTGCTCCAGGTATAATTTTCTCCTCTAAGGTTTACATCCATCAACATGTTGGACTTCAAAAATTCATTGAACTCATCCATGCTCCTGATGGATGGTTCATTTCCACCCATTTTGTCTGAAGGGTAAAGAGGAGTGTTAAAATCCCTAGCTAGAATCGAGGGGACATTATGGAAGATTTCACTCAGATTGCCTAAGTACTCCCACAATAGAGCTTTCCCTTTAATTGAATTCGGGGCATAAATATTTGAAAGGATCCATGACTTGTTGTTGTTTATTTTATTAAATAAAACACTAAGAACCCTGTCATCTTTTTGAATAATGGTTCCTTCTACTATCCAGGGATCCCACAAAGTCATAAGGCCTCTAGACGCTCCTATAGCTAATTTGCAAACCATCTCCCCTTGATTCCAAATTTTTTTTGCTACTTTTTTTACTTAATCTCATCATTTTTTATTTCTTGCAACATGATAATAGTTGGATTCACTTGATTTCTTATTGCACTGACTTCCCTGTGTTTGGGTAGGCCATTGAGGCCTCTCACATTCCATGAGAGGAACTTCATTTAGATTTTTTGGGATTTATTCCTCTCCCCCTACCTTGAGGGGTTTTTCCTAATTTGTTGTCTTCAGAACCTAGAATGACCTATTGAAACAAGGTTCTCTATTTTCCATTAGCAATGTCATTATTAGTTTTAATTTTTTGATGCTCAGCATTTGATATTATCCCTCTTCTTTTTTCACTGCCAAAATATATAGGAGACTTCATAGTGCTCCTGGTTTGTTTAGGACTAAACTGGGTGGACAAAATTTGTTGTAGAACCGAACTGCCATATTCCTCAGTCTGAAGAGTTTCACATATCTCCACCCCTACATCCAAATCTTCTCCTTTTTTCCTATATTCCCCTAGTCTGCGGGATGGCCCCTTAGTAGGATTCTCCTGGCTCCTAGTGATGATGTTAGGGAGATGAGAATTTTTATTTTCCAATGCCTCAACTTTCTTCCTAAGTTCTTCAGCATCAGGATTTGGCTTTGGGATGCCCACTAGGCTTGAAGTATTTTCAGCATTGGGGTTTAAGGATCCTGACTTGGATGGGGATTCTGGAGATCGGGCATTAGGGTTTGGCTTTGTGATGCCCATGGGGCTTAAAATAAAGTTATCATCATGTATTGATGATCCTGACTTGGATGGGAATTCTAGATAGTCAGAAAGGTTAGCTTAAGGTTAAGGGCTTCCATATCTTTCGATAATCCTCCTACTCCCATATTAGATAGAATTGAAAATTTATTTGAAACTAGAGGATTGGAACTTACCTAAGTATTATGGTTGACAATAACCTATTGTTTTCCTTTGTCTTGTTGGGACCCTACACTCTCTCTTTCATTTTTTTGTTAGACATATTTTTCCTGATTGAAATTGCCTCTGCCAGGGAAAATGCTCAAATTTCTTCTGTCCAGAATTCCTTGCTTCTACATTTCTCTATTCTTTGTCAAGTTTGGGCACTGATTGCATAGATGTCCTTGATTTTTGCATTCTGCACAAAATTCTAGTCTATTATCGTATTCTACTAGTTGTTTTTGATAGTATTATCCATACTCTAGCTTCACAAACCTTGGCAATTCATTATCCAAATTAGCATTTACACATATTCATGCATGAGTCATCCTTGTCCTGGCCAAGGTCACATGGTCAATGGAGATCAGGTCCCCTATAGTTTTGGATATGCCCTACAGCCAATATTCATTGAATAACTGGGCAGGTAGACTCGGGAGACGAACCCAAATAGGGGCAATGTTAATATTTTTCTTTTTAGGGTTGAAATCTTCACCCCATCATATGATAAAAAGGATCCCTTTGCCCATAAACCAATAACCTCTTGTTAAAATGTGGTTAGCATCCTTAAGATTGTTAAAATGGATAATGAAGAACCCTCGAGTTAGAGCTACCAACTCCAATATGTCTACCGATCGCCATTTACCCATCACCCAAGCCCTGATAGTCTCCATGTTCAGCCTACCTCCTAAAAACTTGCCTACCAGGGAGAATTCTTCCATTGAAAGAAAAGGGCTCATGGAACTTTTCGGGGCCAAAATTTTATTATTTACTGGAACTAGGGGCGAAAGAGAGAGAACCTCCTTTCTTTTTCCTCTAAGATTCTCAGCAAAAGATAGCCACTTCTTGGGCCCCGCATTGTCCTTTGTATATTTTTTGTCGAGGTCTTTCTGAGGAGGTTCGGGCCCTCGCATGATGCTTGCCTCCAAATATGTCATAGCCTAACCGCCTTTCTTTGGATCCTCACTTGATCCATGCTCAAGGTTCCATCTCACCCCTTTTGTACCTGCTCTACCTCTGCCGCCTTGGTTGAGATTCCTGTCCAAAAAATTCAAAGCCTCACTCCCGCTGCACCTGCTAAACCTCAACTCGCTCATTAGTGCTCAAAAATTATATTTTCTTATAATATTACATTTTGTTGATCACTTTTATTGATTCTAACATTCTCTATTTGGTGCTGTGTTAATACTAACCTTTTGGCAAATTTGAGAATGTTCTCTTATGTCATGTTTTAATTGATGCATACCTTTTGGGATGATGCTAACATGATGATCATTATGATTTACCGATTTGAAAAAATTTAGTCATTTTATGCTTCTTTGCGAGATATCTTTATTTGACTAAAAAAGTTGGTTCTAAAGTTATTCTTTGAGTTTCACTAATGGTGACATTTGAGGAGTAAGTGATATCTTTAAGATAAGGAATGGTATCAATGTTAGGGAAGTATTATGAGTATTTTCCTATGTTTGGAATACCATATGAAATTCCTAAAATGGTATTGGATTTTCTATGACAGTTTAATCAAGATGAGACATTAGGATACATAGAGAAATTGAATATCTACAAGAGCATATTATTTCAATGGTAAATTTACCATGAGGATGTTGCTTGTAGATTATTTTCATACATTTTGAATGACAGATCATTCCTTTGGTATGGCCTATTACCCATGGAGGTTAGGACTTCTTCCGTTTGAGTGGAAGCAACATATATTTATCATTTGGTAATCATGTGGGCTTAGATATGTTGTAAAATCAGTTTACCTCTATTTTTAAAGAGCCTAATGAGTCCATGAGTCAATTAAATAAGAGGTTTCAAGAGTTACACTCTCAAATGTGGGAAAGTTTTGACATACCATAAGAGGAAGCTATTAAAGTATGCATGGGAGCTATACCCCCCATCTTGCTACACTTATTGAGGAAAATCTTGATGACCCATCTTTGCATAGAATCTATGAGGTCACAATAATGGTAGAACAAGGGCAAGTGGAGGCATAGCATGTTCCCATGAGATATTGCTCTTCTAGAGTTATTGATGCCAACCTACACCAACCATCTAAGATAGCATCCTCTACTCCAATTATGCCTAAGGTGAATGATCAAGGGGATGAATTTGAATGTCCAAATGTTATGAACACATTAGATATCATCCAAGAGGAGGTGCAAGTTGCCAAGCCAATATCCACCAATGAGGATTGTGTAGATATGGGTTTATTTCTAGAAGTGCATGAGTATTCAAATAATGGAGGTGTCCTAAATCTAATTAGTGTTGAGATATGTGATAGGACAAAACCTACCATAGAATTGAATAAAGTGGTTGAAAGTGAAATTGAAATAAAATCAATAAATGAATTCAAAGACATAATAGAATTTCACCACTGGTTCTCGAAAGATGCTTTAGATGAGATTGTTGAAACTAAGGGTCAAGAAGACCCACACCTTCCAAATTATGATGAAATTGAATCATGGGTTACAAATGTGGATTATGATAGCCTTAAAAAATTGAATACAAAGATTAGCCTACTTTGGAAATCATTGAACCATCTAAGGAAGGTGAAGATGAATTTGATGAGAAAGACACTGATGAATTAGAAGAAGTTGAAGAAGTAGTTGAACATCACCACTTGATTTTGCAAGATGATAACTATGATTCTTGGAAGTAGGAAGAATACACTCACTACAAACCTTATAATGAAACTTTTGTGTCAATTGATATGCAGTATGATACCATTGCTTTCTCGTATGAGGATATTACAAGTCCTATACAATTTGAGAATATTTTGGAAGAAGGGTTGGAATCTCATCAAGTGTTGGAAGATGACAATGATTCTACTACCAAAAAAAAAGAAGAAAAAGAATTGATATATGAATCAAAATATCATGTCACAAATACAATAGAGTTTCATCCCAAAAATTTAGATGATAATTTTTACAAAGGTTGGTGAAGATATGAAGAATCATCTACTTTGCACAACCCCATTGATGAGATTTATATTGACATGTAGGATTCTAAAATCGCCATTTCACATGAGGATATTGCTTTTGTATGAATAGAGAAAATTCTCAAATTAGATCATGTTGAATATAAATTTATTGAAGATCCTATTGAAATAGAAAGGTAGGAAACAGTAAATATTTCTTATGACTCATCTATTTTGGATGAGGAAGAGGTAAAACCTTTTCTTTCATTTTGGGATTCTGAAAATTTGGATGCACATTCACATGATTGTTTTGAAGATTCAAATGAAGAGGTATCATTGATGGTTAGAAAGAAATTGAAACCAATTGACAAAAAGGTTTATCTGTGTGAAGCAACTCAAGTGATTGATCATGGTGATGTGTTATTTGACATGCACCTTGACCAACAAGATGTAAAGTTTTAAAAGGATGGCCATAATTTTGATTGGGTCCCTAAATTTTGTATTTTTGAATAGGTAATCTATGAATATGAGAGACCACAAGATGATGAAGAAGATAAATACCATGAGGTAGAAAAATAAATCACAATGACTCACCTAGTTTTGGTAAATGAAAAAGTACAAAAGGTAAAATCTAACCTTTTGTGTCTAATCATCCAAGTTTCAGGTGAAGATTTGTATAATCACTCACTGGATTCAAATGTTACTAATGATGAAATGCCATTGGATATTAATGAAGAACAAGGATTTATTTCTATTCATACCTATAATAAGATTTATTTGGTGAATGACAAAGAAGTTGATGTATTTCAATTTCTAGATAAAATTCATCAACAATTAATAATGGAGTCTAGGATAAAAACTCATAATGATTCTCATTAGTAGATATCCTATATGCTTGTAAATTTTTGCATAAGTTTGATTTTCCTAAAAACATGAATAATGAGTTGGCTTTGAAATTTGTAGAAATAGGTTCCTATTTGAAAGGTTTCATATCTAAAAAGGAAAGCTTAATTCTAAATCACGAATTGAATTGTGAAGTTGACACATTAAGGAATATACAAGATAAAATTGAATACCAATTATTGTCTAATCAATTTAATAAATTGAATCTCACCTATGGGATTGTTAATGGAACTAAATCAAATTGGTGGGGTGAGAGAGGCAATTTGAAGATTGTTGTATCATTTGGGCTAATCTTTTTCGCTGGATTTCTGTAAGACTTGGTTTGCATATCATGTTATTTGTCTTTTAAAATGTGCTAGTCATGTTTGGGATCCATAGAAGTGACAGTTCAAGCTTTGCACCATCTTGTACCGTATTTTACATTTGTATATATTTTTGGTTTTTGTGTTTGGTTTTGTGTTTTGGGTTATTCCCTTGTTTTGAGGTAATGTTTCGTGGTCGCTAACTTATAGTATCTGGCCCGTTTTGGTGTTCCTTTGTGAAGTAGGTTGTATTACCTAATCTGAAAATAGGTGAACCCAAGAAAAGGGAGATGAGTTATTTTGTGATCATGCTCAAATTTTGGGACTAAAATGGTGGAAAGTGGAACAATGAAATATTTCGCTAGAGCTCCACATGTAAATCACACACATTAAATGGTGTTTTTAGAATTATGAAATATGAAGTTGTCTTGATCTGCAATCCTAGGAAAAAATCCATACGCTTCTCTTGTAGGTTGCCTAACCCTAGTGATGCTTGAAGCTTTACCCAGTTGTTCTTTTTTAAAAAATAAAATAACATATAAAAAGAAAATGAGCATTGGAAAGCTTGATCAAATCAGGCACAAGATCTAGATAAACTCTATCAGGTTTATGGATGTCTGACCATTAGTGCTGCTCTATCTAGACATAGCTCGGGTAAAAATAAAGGCTTTGCAAAGTGTTAACCAAACACAAGGGTAATTTAGATAAACCCCACTGGGACTATAGATGTTTGACTGGTAGTGGGGCTCTATCTATTGCCATTTTGTTATGAGTGATACTTCATCACCTAATGCAAAAAGGGATGATGGAATCTGGAGGATTTTTAGAGATAAAAAAATTAATCACTTTTCACACACTGAGCAAATGCAGATGGATTAGTTGTTTTTATTCGAAGCTGTTTACCCCCATCTTCTCGGGATGTCGCTAAATAATGTTTATTTCATTGATCTTGTGTGTTCTCATTTCAAGCTAGGTTCTTCACCTGAAATGCTCAGGAGCATTTCCCAACAAAGTATCCATTTTTTGTGACTGTTGCACAACTTTCCCCAAAATTGGGGACCCACCTTCTAATTTTGATATTAGGAAGTTTGCATTTTGTTTTGAGTGTCTAGTGCTTTGGTTTGATTTAGGTTTGCAGTTTTTGCTAATTTCTTATCGATAACTTTTTGTTGTCAATTTGTTATCGATGATTTTTATCATCAATTTCTTGTCAACAATATTTTCTTGTCGATGATATTTTTTGTCGATGATTTTTTGTTTTCGATAATGTTTATCGTTCTTTTTTTGTCGATGATTTTTATCGTCGAGTTTTTGTTGTTAGCAATTTTATTGTTAAAATTTGGTATTTGTCGCATGTTTCAAATTATATAAAATGAAAATAAAATTAATAATAATAATAATAAAATCTATATATATACATATATCTCATACATGTATATAACTAGAAAATAAATAAATAAAAATAATAATAAAAGAAATTAATAAAAATATATTTATATAAATATATATATTTATATATATGTATAAGATAAAAATAAAATGAATAAATATAATAAGAAGCCACCATTATTAAAATCATAGGTTCAATCTTCTTTTTTGTTCATGTCTTAAGCCTTATAGGGTTACATAAATATATATTTCACATCATATCAATATCTTAACTTGAAAATATATATTTATATCCATTTCTAATTAATTTGGTTTGTGTCTTTGATTCCAGGATATTAATATGACATGTTATAATGCATGAGCGGGACCATAGTGGTTATGAAGGAGCACTATAGGCTCGAATCACCCGGACATCCAGCACACAGAGACGGAAAGGAGATGGCCCCATCCCAACGTGGAACCCACATGTGGACGAGGGTGGATGGCGATGTAGCAGCAACCAATGAAGACCTGTCAATGGATGGTCGATGCGGATGAGCCTCGCTAGTTTGAGGAGACGACCTGGTAGATATGAACACTAGACACAATAACAACTTGGCCTGGCAAAATGGTGGTTATGACGTGGATAGCCTGATAGGATGATAGAATGCATCAAAGATGCCAAATAATACTTATGATGACTGTGTAAATAGATGGCAAAGTAAAAGAGGGCCAACAAGAAACAAGGTGTCGAGGGGTAATTTTTGTTGGAGAAACCACAATGACTTGATGGCCAATAGTTGACGATGAAAGAAACCTCTGTGGTAGACGTGGTGAGCACTCAAGCATATGAAGAATGCGTAGTGAGGGTTCAATGCAGTCGTAGAAAATAGCAGTGGATCGATGGGGAAAATGAGCCAGGTGACAGAATGGAGTAATAGTTCAATAAATAGTTAAAATTGCATTCAGTAGGTGGCATTTGATCAAAATTTTCCTCACCAGGTCTACGGTAAAGAAGAGCAATCGGGTGAAGTGATTATCAAAACTCCTCACATGCAGCGGACAACGATTTTGGTGGCATCCACGCGTTTGGCGATAGAGATGATGCATCAAGGGATTGAGATGTTTGAATACTGAGAGATACACCACCAGTTAAAGAAACGCCAGAGCTCTAGGGTTGTCAGGGTTTCAATGTCACCAATGGATAACTGGAAATCTTATTCCAATCTAGCCATATTAAATGTTGGAGACCAAAATAAATACCCTCGCAAGTAGACATGGGTTGGATACAGTGTTGAGTGGAGATCACCGATGGCACTAAGCGACTGTGGAAAGTCATGTTTTTAGAACACCTGAACATAGACGCCGCCATGAGGAGCTATCTAAACGGTGATATGGCATAGTTGACATCGTAGAAAGTTGATATGGTTTGCACAGTGGGGTCGGGCGTAGACGTTAGCAAGATTCAAGTCCTCAAGAATATCATAGAACGCAGATGTCGACAGGCCACCAATCCGATGAGCAGTTGGGTTGGTTCTATTAGATAGCACTACTAGATATTTGAACATCGCGGGTGGATCTCAATAATGTTTAGGAAATTATAAACTGACAGTGGAGCTGATGGATAACCGAAGATTGGTATTTCATCGATTGTAGGTATGTTTCAATTTTATGCGATTGTAGGTATGTTTCAATTTTATCCCTGAATGGCAGTGACAAGAATAAATATGGTCAGTGAATGCTAGGTCACAATGCATGGAATGCATTAATTTGAAGAAATGCTATTGTGCAAGACTAATGGGAATGTTTTATTTGATATAAGGTAGACCGTGGTAACATCGAGTATCACACAGCGAAGGTGTATGCCCAGGATTTGCATCGAGAAGTGGGGCGTAGACAAGGCAACGAGTGATGAAAGTCTACTCGCGATGATGCCATCACAACGTGGTAACAGTGGAATCTCCATAGCGAGACATCGTGATTAGCTTGTTATAACAACAACAATGATGAGAGATTATCGGAGGTGTCTATGAAGAATAAAGTTCCTTAAATATTTGATAATTAAACGAATAGGAGCAATGGTAAAATTATAGCAGATGGGGATCATTCGACCAGAACTATTGGGCTGCAGACTCCACACTGAGGAGAACCAGGTCAGAAAAATAGTGAGGCCACGACATCGAAAAGGATCCACAATAATGCCAGAAAATATGAAATGCATAGATTTTGAACTCGAGTCGGAGGACAGGTTTGTCAAAGTTTGTACTGATAAGTTTGTTTTTCACATTGACAGCCATCCATAAAAATGACATGTGAACCGGGGCCACAAAGGATTCAATCCTGTATGGATGAGCTTACGGGTGATACGGTGACATGGTAATAGTGCTCGAAGTCGCCCGTGGTAACGAAAACATCGCAGAGCGGACAACTAAGTGTAACATGGCACGAAGATGAGTTGGGAGTAGCATCAACAGTATGGTACAGAAGAGCAATGTGGTAGTAGGTAAATCAGATGACTATGGACACGGCTACTACCACACGTCCGCAGCAAAGGGAAGTATGCGTCACATGCTTCATTAAAGGGGGTAAAGGTATACTATATGCTCCATTTTATTTAGGGCTTGGGATTGGCCGAAATAGGGGAAGTCATATGTTTATTTGGGAGTAGTATTTTGCTTAATCTACTTTTAATAAAGGGCTAGTAATGAGGTGAGGAAAATCTTCATGTGGCATAGCCATGAAATCATAGCCGTTACCAAATAGATAAAAAAAAAAAAAAAAAACAAGGAAAGATTCCCAAAGTCATTCGCGATAGTAATTTTAAAATGATGCAAAAGGCCAAAAGGGGAAATATGCACTTGTAGAGGCGTTGCCTATTACACGAAGGAAATGAAGAAGATGTTTGGAATGCATTCAAAGCCAAGCAAAGTAAAAGTGGAAATGAAGGGCCAAGAGAGACAAACAGGCAATGGGAAAGCGAAAAGGAGTAGAAATGAAAAGTTGTATGAAAATATTAAATATGCCATTGAAAGAAGAAAGAGAGGCTAGACTTTTTGGCATGGCCAAATGCTACAGGAAATAAGATGTAAACAGAGACATTTTTATGGTTTTACTGTAAAATTTGGCAGATTTTCAGCACCTTATTAGAAAGAAAGGAGGAGTTTATTTCAACATGTTTGAATTTAATGCTTATTCTCCTTTTTCGTTTTTAGGCTTATAAGCAATGATTAATGCATTTTCGGGTTGCATTGTTGAATACCTCAAAACAATTTTTTTTTTATCCTTAGAAGCTCACACCTAGTTTATTTTGAGTTGTGCAAATGCAGGTTCTGATAAAATAGGTTGCATGTAGATATTTCTCATGTCTTCAGTTTTGCAGGATAGGGTAGTATGGAAACTACGTTTTCTGGATTTTTTGCATTTTATTTCCATTTATAGTTTTTATTTTATTTTTCTAACTCTCATTTTGCAGATTTTTTTTTCAAATATAAAATGATAAAAATAATTACATGGAGCCCTAGAATGAACTTCAATATTTCATACGCAATAGATTCGGACTCATTTTGATGCCATTTCGATTTTATAAATATTTTTGAAAACTAATGTTTTTAAGGGCTTTTTATAATTTGGGAAATTTATTTTTTTTACATTTTCAAGGCATATTAGATTATTTGGCTTTACATATTTATTTACAATCACAAATAAGCTTTCCTTTATGAAATTTTGAATTTCATAAAGGGTGGTTAAATTTTAATGGCATTTCATAAGCCATCATTTTGAGAGCAATAAATGCATTTTTTTTTATGAAAATTTAGATTTCATCAAAGAGAGGTAATTTATCATTACATCAAAGGTCTTGGTTTTAAAGCATGAAATTATTTCTTCTTAATGAAAATTAATTTCATTAAAGAAGGATAATTCATCATGACATTATGAGGCTATTATTTTCAAGCAATAAATTGGTCTCTTTATGAAATTAATTTCATCAAAGAAGAACAATTTATCAATTTGTAGACACCAAAACAGCACCAATCCGATTATGTGACAACAAGCACTGATCGCATTGACACACACAGCCCCTAGGGCAGCCCCCAGAGGTTAAACAGTGGTCCTAACCACTCCCAAAAGCAGTTTGGAAGGTCAAAGGTCAATTTGGCACCTTTTTGGCACTTTGCTCCCTACTCGTCCCACCCTGGGATGATTACAAACTGGTATTCATCCCACCCAGGGACGATTATCAGCATTCGCCCCAGGGTGAGGCGAATAGAAGGTTTGATTGGCAAAAAAATTCAAACCTCGACAGATCCGCCAGTTAACTGCAGCTTCAGGCCATGCAATTGCGAGGAACGACTTCAAATCAAGGAGAGAGACTTCAGTCATGCATGTCTTTGATTTTTGGAGGCCTCATGCAAGGAGACTCTAAATCAGGGAATAATATTTTTCCCAAAATAGGACATGCAACTCAAGTGGCGCCCTCGCATGCGCATTCAAACAGAGAGACCCTAGGTCTATAAATTGGTGAGTCTTCTCACCCAAAATATAGAGAGAGAGGTAGCATTTTGAGCAACGAAGTGCTGCCATTTTACATCCACACACATACCTTTTGATTTGTGCCTTTCACATCCTTGATCTCTTTTGGAAGGGAGGTCATAGGGTGGTTATTGGAAGCGCAAATCCGAGCCCAAACCCAAACATTTGGCCACAATATCCCACAAAATTTGTTGAAAACACCCCATAAGAGGTTTTGGACCCATCCCAAGTGGATTGGTGCCGAAACAGAGTCCCAAACGGTGGGCGTCCTGCCCCCGGTGCCCCCAAACTGTCGCAGTTCTAAACGCCCCACCCCGGAGTGATTAGAAATATGTGGTAGATTTCTTTGATTTTTATTTTGCATCTTATTCTAGGTTATTTACATATGTTGTCATTTAAATTTCAGGTTATTCTGACAAGTTTTGATCATGCTTTTATCATTTCCCGCCTTCACTAACATGCAGATAGCGCCATCAAATTCTGGGTGATAGAGGCCAAATTGGGAAAATATGACCTTCTGGGTCTTCCCAAAATACCCCCAATTAGCTAACCCCAACTTTGTAGGTGATTTGGAGCTTCCTGGATTGGACATTTGGGACTATGCCTTTTAACACTTTGTTGTAGGTTTATTCGTCCCGCCCCGGAGCGAATACAAATATGTGAGGAATTTCCTAACTGTTCCACTTGTAATGCCCTCCTGGTAACATATTCATGCTTCTATTAAATTTTTAGGTCATTCTGATGTTATTTGGTTATCGTTTTAATATTTTCATGCATACACTAACAGTAGGCCTTGGGAAACACATGTTCTATTCTATCTACAGGTGCTACTGATATTTTCTATTTCCTTGAACGCAGGTCTTCGACATCAGAGGAGAAGTAAGGAGTCAACACTCATATACACAAGTGGCGGTGATGTTTTGGTCCACCCATCTTACATGTGGGCACGCGGAAGAAGGATTGCTATCCATGGATGTGACAAGAAACATATTTAACGCTCCTATCCCCTAAAAGGGAAGGAGACGTATTGTAACATGACTTTAAAAGCATATCAATAAAGAGGGCCATATTCCATATTGCTTTTATCTTGTGTCGATTCGTTTATGTCCTTTCCTTTCATGCATTTTTCAATATATAGGCTTTTAGCGTTAAGTTTGGTTTTACACGCATCGTACTTGGCATTTTCCTTTTTTTTTTCGTATCCTCATGCTTTCAGTGGCGATCACGGTGGGACCTCTGTCCCTTGATTTTAAGATTAACTTTTTGATCAAAATTTGCTTGTTTTTGCTTACAGGTACCAAGTTTTCAAACGCTGGACTGTTGTTCGTTCTAGTCTGTGACGAGTACAGAGCTGGAATTCGTCTTACCCAGGGACGAATGGGAATTTGCCCCACCCTGTGATGAATATAGTTCTATTATTCATCTCACCCAGGGATGAATAGCTCTCTGTGCAATTTTAGGGCAGAAATTCAGAGACATCCGATTTGGGCAGAGAAGAGGTAGGGGTCTTAAACACCTTCTGTCAAATTTTTGCTTTCTGTTTTCTATTTTCTGGTTATTTGCTTGCATAGGAGAGTTTGAATGCTTGTTTCCTTCATTTATGCAACTTAAAAAGAACCCCACACACCACGTGGTAATTTAAAACAACAAGGAGTTGGTCGTAAAACCCCAACCCTTGAGCAAGACCAACGGTGGATTTCATCACCACCTTGGCTTGAGATATTGCATACATAACCCCGATCGTGACTGTTGCTAGACGTAAATCCTGATGAAAGCTGACCAAGTGTAGCTGGGGTGATTCCCAATGCATGAGGATAAGTCTTCTATGGTAGGTGTCATAAACAGAGTGATTCCCCTTCTATACCGCCTATGTTCCACGTACCATCTGCTCTCACGTACCAATAGTTTCCCTCACGTAAGGGCGGGTATATAGAGAGGTTGGTATATCGATCATGGCAATGGTATATCGAAGGGGCGACCATTTTTGGGAGTCATAAGAGCCATCATATTGCATTTAAACGTTCTTTACAAAAGCTTTCAAAACAAAAATCAAAACACACTAAACCAGATTTAGGGCACACTTTTAATCTTTAAACGAGATAATCATTGCTTTGTGTGTGTGTTTCCTTTCTATTTAGTGTAGCATAAAAATCATAAAAAGAGATAAAAATCTACGCATCTTGTAGGAAAACATCACCATGGTGTACACCCGTAGCCGAGCCCAATCACGGGCAGGAGCTATAGAGAGTGCACAAAGGGGGACAAGTCACCTCCGATATAGTCCTCGAGGACTTGGTCATCCCGCCTTGGTGGCCCGACACACAAGATAGTCCACATCATGCCATTACAGAATAGGACTATAGAGGCACCTCTTTGAGGGGCACCCCCACTCAAAATAGATCCTTTCAAGAGGAGAACCTACACGTGGCACTCAACATAGAAAGGAGGCCTCCCTTAGACGCTCGTTATGAGTGGCCTAGTGATGAAGTGCTAGAGCAACATAGGGTCCATAAGGAGGGGCCACATGATTTCATCATCCCTCCTTTACCCCTTATTACTATTAGAAACACTAGACAAAATCCAGAGCACAAGGCTCTCTAGGCAGGGCAAGACAATTCTCCCTGCACCCTTCACACATACGAAAGGGAGTACGAGGAAGACCACCACATTCCTCAAGAGCAGTACATAGCGTGGGAGCGATGCACCTCTGCACCTGCTATGTATCAGGATCACCCATTGAGGCCAGAGCCTCGGGTGAATGCCGCTAACCTCGATAGAGGAAAGCAACCCATAGGGGTCTCGGATCACCATGACCGAGATAGACATGTAGGAGAGGCATCTAGGCTTCCTAAACATGAGACGGTAGAACAAATTGACTTGGCATTTTCTAGACATGCCACCCGCCAAGCGCAAATCACGCAGCTTAGGCAAGATCAACAATAGTTAGATCATCTGTACCACCTTAGCAAAGAGCGCATTCAACATCAGACAACCGAATTGCTTCATAACAATGTGCCTGAGAAGGTCCCAACCCCTCGCATGCATAAAGTAGAAGTGTATGAGAGGCGCAACCCCTTGGTGCGAGATAGGTCCCCATGACCTTACCAAGTGCTACCTCCGAGACCTCCTAGACCTGAGCGGGAGGCCACTCCCAGGAACAATGATGGGCACCCTCCATGGGGACCCACCCATGGTTATAGGTCTCATCCAGAAACTCCTCAAGAAGCCTATGAGGAGTATGAGCAAGAAGAAGAGTAGGCTGAAATGCCCTACCAAGGCAGAGGGGCTGCTATCCAGCCCACCCCTCTATAGGCCTCAAGTTCCCCCAACCCACAATGGGAGCAAACTAAGGAGGAAGAGATTAAATCTTTCGATGCATATAAAGCGCTGCTAGAGCGCTTAGAGTCTATGGAGACCAAGACTTTTGGGCCCCAAAATCCCACTTTACGCCAACTCCGTAGTCACCCTGTGCATCCGTCCATGTCGGCACCTCCATACCTTGAACACTTTAAACTACCCTAGTTGGCACTCTTTAGAGGGGAGGAGGATGCCCAAGAGCACGTGACTAGATTCCTGAGCCAATGCTTTGGCATTCAAGACAATGATGCTTTGTTGCTAAGAACATTTATAACCACATTCGTAGGCCCTACCTCGGATTGGTTCACTCAGTTGCCAAAACATAGCATCAGTAACTTGGATCAGCTAGTGGACGCGTTCCTCGAATGCTTCGCCTTCAACACCAAGAAAAAGGCATCACTAAGTGACCTAGCTAGCCTCAGAAAGTATGAGGAAGAAACCATGGTGGCATATGGGAACCGATGGAGGACGTTGCTTTCAAAGCTGCCCTACCTCCCTCCCATGTCCGACCTGACCCAAATGTTCTCAAAGAGCTATTTGAGATCGATCTCCATGCTATTGCAGCTGCAACAATATGCCACTCTTGAGGAAGCTCTAGCGCAAGCCATAATCATTGAGGAGATCAAGATACAGGATGGCGAGATTGCCAAGCCAAAGAAGAAAGAATGGTCTAAGAACACCAAAATAGGGACCATGCAATAGAAACTTGCTACGGTCAATCAGGTTGCTATAAACGTCCCTAAGCCTGCACAAGCAACACAGCCCCAAAAGGCTAACTATCAGGCGGTGCCTCCTAACAATTATGACAGAGAAAATCAGAGGCAAGAACAAAATCAGCAACGTCGCCCTAGGCGACAATTCACACCTTACACAGAGTCCAGGGACTCCCTGTTTGACCGCTTGTCAATGGAGAACTTGATCAACCTGCCAGAGATTCAAACCATAGACCCCAATGCACCAAAGCCTAAGGGGTATAGGGAGGACTTGTACTGTAGGTTCCACAGATGGAAGGGACATGACCTTAATGCATGTTGGAAGTTTAAAGGCTTGGTGCAAGACCTAATCGACAACAAGACGTTGGCGGTGGACAACCCCGTAGCGCCAAACAACCAACAGATGGGAGTCTTCAGAGACCCCCTACCTGCCCATGATGCATAGGCAAAACCCCTTCAAGTCAATGAGGTGCAACAGAATTGCCCCATGCAGGGGTATGTAGGGATGATAAGCATAGTGACTAGGAACAAGAGGTACCCAGGAGCTACCCCCATGGCAGCCACAAGAGAGGTTCCATCGACGTCACAACCTCAACAGCACCCTACGCAACCTCCCCCGCCTAGACCAATGGCCATGATTCAGACTAGACTTACCCAAAGTCTAAGGACCACGTCGGCTAGGCTCTCCATATACGAGCTCATTCAACAATCAACGCCCCATCGGGAGGCTCTAATGGAGATATTAAAAGCCATCGAGCTGCAACCCCATGAAGCAAACTCTTTCAACAACTTTGTGGGACATGTAAAACAATGTATAGAACCAGTCATCACCTTTAGAGAAGATGAATTGAAATCAGTGACTGGTGATGTGGCGGATCCACCCTTGCACGTCATTGCGTGGGTCAACGAGATTCCATATAAGAGGGTGTTGGTGGACATTGGCTCATCCAGTAATATAATTACAACAGCAGCATTGAAACATCTGAAGTTGTTGGCATCTCACATCGTGGCCTCCACCTATACTCTTCGAGCATTCAATGATGCAATATGCTCGATGGTTGGCACAATTGTCCTACCCATCCAAGTGGGACAAAAGACTATTCATACATTGTGCCACATCTTGGAAGGTGAGATGGCCTATAATATCTTGCTGGGGTGGCCTTGGATCAGGGACATGAAGTGTGTCCCTTCTATAGCTCATCAGTGCTTAAAGTACACATTTGAAGGACAGGTGCATGTAGTCTCGATAGACTTAGAGCCCTTCAAGTACTGCAATACGGTGCAATTCATGCCGCAATCGACCCTTCCATCAACACATTTGGATTTTTAGTTGAATCCATCTAAACAGGGTCTGATTCCGTAGGCATCCCCATTGACAAGTCCATCAAATCCCCAGTCGAGTCCATCTTCCTCATCTGGTCCTTCACCAACGATGCCACCTACGGTGGCCACACCGAAGGACAAGGGAAAGAAACCCCTAGAAGAGGAACCACCCCTAGTCTCAACCATCTCTACCGAAGAGATGCCTAGCAGAATGGAAGTCGAGATGCCTAGTTCACCCTACATGGAGTGGACTCGGGAAGAACTCCCATTCGCTCCCCCTCAACCGCCAACGATCACCGTTGAGATGGCCAACATGGGCCTGGGGGAGTATCTAGTGCGGAACATTGTAGCAACACCCACACTTGAGTCCATGCAAGACATGGGGAGACCTCGACTCCCCATCGGCACTGTGGTTCCTCTAGGCTACCCACCCAATCAGACAAACTTTGTTTATGGGGGCCTGGATAATGGCATTGAACCTTACATGCAAGAAGACGAAGATGAAGAACCCTTTGCTGAGGACGTCAACTATTTGTCCAACCCAGACTTCGCATTGAGATATCTTGGCCAATGTAATTGGCATGGATATGGGTTGGGCAGGTATGAGCAAGGAGTGCGTGTTCTTTGCCAACCAAGATATCAAATGCCGTATGACAAGTCAGGAGTAGGGTTCAACCACCCCTTGCCCTTGGACATCTTGGTAGAGAACATGCAAGGCCTAGGGATAGGCAACAAGGATGGGTTGGCATTAGATCCATATGCCAATCCTAACACAACATATACATTGGGGGATTATCACCCATTGCTAACAACCAACCTTGTTGACCTTAACAACCCTTTCCCTTCGGTCGAAAAGGGAGAAAGTTCGAGGACTCACCTACAAGAGGGATATAGACAAGACCAAGAAGGGTCTTCAGAAGATGAGTCAGAATACGAGGTAGCACCTTGGGATCCTTTCGAGTCTGATAGCAATCATTCACAAGTGACTCCCATGGATGATTATCAGGAGAGCTTCCTGACAATGTTCCCTTTGGATGCTCCAATTGAGCATATGCCACCTCAAGAGAATCAGGTCCCCCCATAGAGAGCGGAACAACCCCGATGGGACCACATTAATTTGCTCGAGCAAGATGAGCCTCATATGTCACAAATAGCTATTGGAGCCAACGAAGGCCTTTGGATCTCTGACAGTGATTATGAAGATGAAACTGAGATGGCCTATCTCAATCATATGCGACAACAACAATATCCCTTGGACATAGATGACATGTTTGAACAACTACACATAGGGCCAAGGCATAGGTGGCACCTCAACCAGGCACAGTTATAGCAATTACTGCACCCGCCACTCCAGGTATACAGAGAACATCTTCCGCCTAGAGACCCTATAGAGCCATCAGTGCCTAGGGCGGACCCTGTCCTCTTATCCGCACATAGGGCCGATCCATTTGTGCCAGTACCCACAGAGCCAGATCCGGAGCACAAAGATCATCTAGGATGTCCGAGCAACCACACCCATGGTAATGGAGACCAAAATCATTTCATCAACATGATCTCCATTGATTTAACCACCCCCATCCATAATCCAGCCGACCCAACATGGTCATTGCATCTAGACCTAGATGCTATAGACTGGGATCGCACTGACACACCACCATCCCCATCAGAGTACTGGCCTTGTGGTGGGATGTTCCATTTCACCCCTAGATAGACTCAGGATGTCTTCCATGCTGAAGAGGAACCTGACGTTCCGAACGATGATCTAAATTCAGCAAACGATATCCACTTGATCCCAACTCCACACCGAGTTGGAGGACGGGTCCCACATGTCGGTCGAGGAGACGACTGACGTAGACATCGGCTCAGATCCAATGAATTTGCAAATCATCAAGCTGGGGGTAAGTCTATCCCCCGAAGAGCAAGCCGACTACATTGCCCTTCTCAAAGAGAAGAAGGAGGTTTTTGCATGGTCCTACAAAGACATGTCGGGGCTAGACCCGTAGCTAGTCATGCATAATCTAACGCTTGATCCGACAGTCAAGCCAGTAAAGCAAAAACTACGTAAGATGCATCCAACAGTAGCCTTAATGGTCAAATACGAGCTACAAAAGCTGTTGGATGCACAGTTTGTCATCTGCGTGGATTACCCACCATGGTTGTCTAACATGGTGCCCATCAAAAATCCCGATGGGAGGATTCGCATATGCACCAATTTTTGAGATCTAAACAAAGCGAGTCCTAAGGATGATTTCCCCTTGCCTAGCATCGACGCATTGGTAGACGCTACAATGGGCCATGAAATGCTTTCCCTCATGGATGGTTTCTCAGGATACAATCAAATTCGTATCAATCCCGAGGACCAACTAAAAATGGCGTTCACAACGCCTTGGGGGACATTTTGTTATAAGGTCATGCCCTTTGGCCTTAAAAACACTGGCGCCACCTACCAACGTGCCATGACGTACATCTTCCATGATCACATGCACAAAACTTTGGAAGATTACATGGATGATTTGTTGGCCAAATCTCTTTTGCGCCCAGATCATCTCGATGACTTAAGCAAGATCCTCGATCGCCTCATTGAACATAAAGTCGGACTAAACCCCAAGAAGTGCGTATTTGGCATCACATCTGGAAAGCTCTTGGGTTTCATAGTCTCCAAACGAGGAATCGAGGTGGACCCACACAAAGTCAAGGCAATCCTTGAAATGCTTCCCCCAACTACCATCAAGCAGCTCAAAATCCTGTAGGGAAAGGTCGCGTCAATCAAGCGCTTCATAGCGCAGCTATCTGACAAGTGCCGACCCATGAATAAATTATTGCACAAGGGGGTAGCATTTCACTGGGATGACGAGTGCCAGTCAGCCTTTGATGACATTAAACAATACTTGGCTTCGTCACCAGTATTGGCACCACCTAGACCAGGAGTGTCGTTCTACTTATACATCTCAGCTACTGAGGTGGCACTGGGCGCCATGCTGTCCCAGAAAAATGAGCTACACAAAGAACAGGCTACTTACTATCTTAGCCGCACCCTGGTCAGTTATGAACTTAACTATGCATACGTTGAGAAGCTCTCGCTTGGCAGTGGTGTTTGCTACCAAAAAGCTATGCCACTACATGCTCAGCAACACGACGTATGTTGTGTCTAAGGAGAATCCATTGCGATACATGATGAGTCATACTTATCATAGTAGCCGCACGGCGAAATGGATCATGTTGTTGATGGAGTTTGACATAGAATTCATTGGACAAAAATCCATAAAAGGTCAAGTCATCGCCGATCAACTAGCAGAGGCTCCTCTTGAAGATGATCAACCTCTGACCATAGAACTACCGGATGATGGGGTCTTCCATGTTTCAGAATCGCCAGATTCTAATGAGCCTGAGTCACAGGCTGACATGACCCTATTCTTCGATGGTTCTAAATGTGAGCAAGGAGGTGGCACGGGAATTGTATTCTTCACACCGCAAGGGGCTCCAATGCCTCTATCATTTAAATTAGACTTCCCGTGCACCAACAACAATGCAGAATATGAAGCCTTGCTCATAGGTCTTCAAACAACAATCACCATGAACATTAAACGTTTAAACATCTTTGGTGATTCGTTGTTAATTGTCAATCAAGTAAAAGGGGTATTCCAATGTAAATGCCTAGTTCTGCAGGCCTACAAAGCCCTTGTGGACAAATTCCTAGCACAACTTGAATGGTATGACATCGAGGCACTCCCTCGATCATCGAATCATTTTGCGGATACTATGGCCTCCTTGGGGTCACTAATCCCGCAAGACCCTTCCGGTGAGATGACAACCATTCAGGTCAAGACATTATCGCAATCCATGATGGAGCGTGCAAGCTCTGACCTAACGCCAAGAATCCACTTGATCCAGATTGAACCATCTCAGGATAGGTTCTCTCGAATCCAATATTGTCTGACTCAAGCCAACTGGGGGTCCTTGTTCTCCCCGACCCCTCTTAATAGCAACACAACGCTATTTTTACAAGTTCTTTCCCGCTCAACTTTTTCTAGGGATGAACTTCAAGAGGGATTGGCCATTCATACCATCGAGGTTTCTGATCAGCAGGATTGGTACACACCCATAAGGGATTACCTCAAGTTAGGTAACCTCCCACTTGGATTGACACAAGCCACGAAAATATCATTTAAATAGAAAGCGGCAAAACATGTCTTGCTAGGAGACATTTTGTATCGTCGGAGCTATGAAGGAATCCTCCTCCATTGCTTGGACCAACAGGAGTCCGCTTGGGCGATCACCCAAGCCCACGATGGTACATGTGGTGGCCACTTCAGTAGGTATGGCCATCGCAAAGCGCATTCTCTGCATGGGCTATTATTGGCCATCTTTAGAGCGAGATTGTTGCGCATATGTAAAGAAGTGCGTGAAGTGTCAACACCATGCCAATTTGACACACGTACCTTCTCAGGCCTTGCAACCGATCCAATCGGCTTGGCATTTTTCGTAGTGGGGCTTTGATCTAATCGAAAAGATCTCCCCTGCATCGTCGGGTCATCACACGTTCATCATAACGGCCATAGAGTACTTCACCAAGTGGGTGGAAGCAATTTCGCTAACCTCTACGACTGGACCCCGCATTGTGGAGTTTATTTTGCATAACATCATATGTCATTTTGGTATTCCATCCAAGATCATCTCGGATAATGGGACGTCATTCAAGAATAAATATGTGCATGCTTTGACAACAAAGTACAAAATTCAGCATAATTTTTCAACACCCTATTATCCGCAGGCAAATGGGCAAGCAGAGGCGTCAAACAAAATGCTAGTCGCCATCCTCAAAAAGACCATCGTAGATAGTCATAAAGATTGGCACATTCAAATCCCGCTTGCCCTATGGGCTTATCGCACTAGCATTCGGACGCCCACTGGGGCAACTCCATTTTCGCTGGTGTATGGCTCCGAGGCAGTCATGCCTCTCGAGTTGGAAATCCCTTCCCTACGCATTTCAATGCAAGAGTTCATCGATGATGACACTACGCATGGCAGGCCCGGTTAGACCAACTTACGTTGCTCGACGAACGATGCGTCAATGCTCTCGAGCATTTGCGTATCTATCAAGAGCGACTTAAGAAAGCATACAACATGAAGGTTCACCTAAGGGACTTTCAGGTTGGTGACTTGGTCTTAAAAGAGAACCAACAGAATTCTAATTTGTCGTCCCATCTAAGGGACAAGTTCATGGCAAACTGGTTAGGTCCTTATGTGATTGATAGTAAAATAGGACCTGGAACATACCGGCTCACCTCTCTTGAAGGAATCAAGGAACTAGAACCCTTGAACATCAGTCATTTGAGGCCATTCCACATTTAGAGAGCCATAGTCCAACCAAAAGCTCCAAGGATTCCCACAATCACTTGGTCAAACCCAAAAGCTCCAAGGATTCCCACAATCGCTTGGTCAACCCCAAAATGCCCCAAAGGTATCCATAAACCCTTTGGTCAAACCAAAAGCTCCAAGGGTACCCATAACCGCTTGGTCAAAATAAATATTCAAAAACAAACAAAAACAATAAAATCATCAAAAATAACAAAAAAAATTGCATCTCAATTCCATGCATACTCGTAAAAATCAAAATACAAAAATATAAGTTGCATTAGGCATCACATCCATACATTGCATATTTGCTAGGTCATACATGTCAAAAACACCATAGACTGTAATTGCTAGGCAATTCCATCATTTTCCACATTCCATCCATTTTATAAACACATACATCCAGAATAACACCATCCCCATTTTTAGCATAGTCAATTGTCTCCTAATGTATATAGGGTTTTCGTCATTCAGCTGTCTTTAAATTTCTAGCCAAAAACTATACAAAGTTAAATAGATTTTACAAGGGAAAGTTTTACTTGGATCAAGCCTCGTTATGTAACATCCCTACACAAGTTAAAACACATAAAATAATTCCCAAGTTGTGTGAATGCAAGAGAAACCTACAAAGCAGTCTAGGGTACCATAGGTGAAAGATTAGCCTGTTCATCCCCCTATGCGAATGGTTCAAGAGTGCTGAGAATTGACAAAAGGACAAGCTCTTCCCCATCCATTCCCCCTAATAAATAGTGGTTTTCACCACTACCAAAAATCCCAATCACCATTGGTCCCCAAAGTTGTAAGGATTCGTACTACACGTCCCTGCCAAGGATGGGTAGTCATCCCCAAGGCCTAAAAGGATCAATGACCATTCAAAAGCAAAATCCCAACAAGCCATCATCATGACCATCTCCAATCACCTTTGGTCTCCAAAGTCGTAAGGATTCGTACTACACACCCCTGACAAGGATGGGTAGTCATCCCCAAGGCCTAAAAGATCAATGCCCTTACTTCATAATATCCATAATCCCCTTTGGTTCCCAAAGTCGTAAGGATTCATACTACACGTCCCTGAATAGGATGGGTAGTCATCCCCAAGGCCAAAAGGATCAAGGTCATTCATAAGCCAAAAACCTACAAGCTCAACCTTATGAAGCTCAAAATGCAAAATCAAATAACAGTGGTTATCACCACTATTCAAAATCCTTGCTCAAAAAGAAAAACAAAAAGAGAAAAATAAACAGTGATTTTCATCACTATGTATACGAGCAAGTATCCTAACACATTGAGCAAATAAAAACGCTTGAACTTGAATCCCTAGAATTCTCAGCATTCAAAAACCATCTAGGTGATCCTCATTACGGGTTTGGTGGACAACCTACCTGGCAATGGCGGTATCCTAAACGCATGATGATATGTCTATCACATTAGCTTTGCATGTGAGCAGACCAATGTTTGCATGTGGATGAGCTAGCTTATGGTACCTTAGATTGTCCCATGGATTAATCTTACTAAATACAACAATGGAGTTAGTGGAGCTAATTAGGTGATCCTCAGTATAGGTTTGGTTGACAGCCTATTTGGCACTGGCGGTATCCTGACAAATACCACATAAATGAACTCAATTGCACACACAGGGATGTGAAATAACTTGGTCAAACTCAAGTCTGATTTATACCTTGTTCAAAAGTCTTGCGAGATAAATGTACAGTCTTGGCTAGTTAGTTAAAATATCTGAATCTCAGAAAAGCTTAACTACATTTTAAAAACAACTGGTACATTTCATTACATCCATCACCATCAGAAAATATAAACAAATACAAAAACAAAGTCATCACATGCAAAGTCATTCCACAAAGCCATCACATAAGTACAGCAAGCCAATAAATCTTGTATAGTCTATGGTGCCATCGACAAGTTATCAACAACTCATTTCATTCATTCCATATGCATACATCATATAATTAGAAACATCGCATTCATAATACCACATGCATACATCATCATAAATAACTATGCATAAACAAAAAAACAAACAAGTGTATAAACAAAAGTCATATATATATATATCATCAACATGCCCACAGGCTACAATAAAACGGTCCTCTGACCTCACAAACAAAAATCAAAAACATCAAAAACTGCACAAAATGCACCAAAACAAGCAATAAAATTGTCCAATGAGAGTGCTTTTGCACTTGACATTCCGGGCATGCAAAATAGATATCAGGATCACCAATCCTCACTATACTACTCCCTAAGAAGGCTACCATAGCGGACCCTCCAAACATTTTAAATTTCATCCCCAAAAAAAAGAAAAAAAAAAAAAAGAAAAGGGCTGACATTCTTGGCATGCAAAATAGACGTCGGGGTCACAAATCCTCACTATCCTACTCCCTAAGAAGGCTACCATAGCCGGACCGCTCCACGGGAGGATGGATTTTTGAGAATTTCATCCCCAAATGACGTCACCAAAAGGGTCAAAACCCAACCAAAAATAGCAATAACATTGCCGAACGAAGGCGCCTTTGTGCCTGACATTCTTGGCATCCAAAATAGATGTTGGGGTCACAAATTGTCACTATCCTACTCCCTAAGAAGGCTACCATAGCCGGACCGCTCCACGGGAGGACGAATTTTTGACAATTTCAGCTCCAAAATGCATCACAAAAAGGGTTCAAAACCCACCAAAAATAGGTCAGAATGTTTGGAAACTGCTTAAGCATTCAACGGTAAACAACTGAAGGCACCCTTACCTAAGTCATCTTGGGTCAAGCGACTCATCGCTTTTCTCATGTTGGTCATTCCCTCATCGATTCGTCGCTTGAGGGGGTAGTCACACTTAGTCACCAATCAACAAAAACACACCCAATCAAGGAAATGACATGCATTCAAAGGATCATTGACAAAGACAATCACGCCCCTGCTTGGGGCAGCAAACAAGCAATAATCACAAGCTGATCAAACACTTGGCATTCATGAATCATGAACTCAAGGTTCCCATAGACAAAAGGTTGCGCCCTTTGCCTATTCATGACTGATCAATGTCCAAGCTCAAGTAACACCTCACCGAAAAAGGTTAACACTTGAATTAAGCTCCTTAGCTCGTCAGAAGCAAGGATTCAAGAATGCGTGCCCTTTCCATACTTGGGGCATCAAGAGTTGGTTAGGTTACTGAGAAACCCTAATCATTAGTGCTTTGGTTATCTATTTTTGCTTAGCGCTGTGCCTTGCACAACGCATCCCAAAAAGGGGCATCTGTAGACACCAAAACAGCACCAATCCGATTATGTGACAACAAGCACTGATCGCATTGACACACACAGCCCCTAGGGCAGCCCCCAGAGGTTAAACAGTGGTCCTAACCACTCCCAAAAGTAGTTTGGAAGGTCAAAGGTCAATTTGGCACCTTTTTGGCACTTTGCTCCCTACTCGTCCCACCCTGGGATGATTACAAACCGGTATTCGTCCCACCCAGGGACGATTATCAGCATTCGCCCCAGGGTGAGGCGAATAGAAGGTTTGACTGGCAAAAAAAGTCAAACCTCGACAGGTCCGCCAATTAACTACAGCTTCAGGCCATGCAATTGCGAGGAACGACTTCAAATCAAGGAGAGAGACTTCAGTCATGCATGTCTTTGATTTTGGAGGCCTCATGCAAGGAGACTCTAAATCAGGGAATAATATTTTCTCTCAAAATAGGACATGCAACTCCAGTGGCGCCCTCGCATGCGCATTCAAACAGAGAGACCCTAGGTCTATAAATTGGTGAGTCTTCTCACCCAAAAATATAGAGAGAGAGGTAGCATTTTGAGCAATGAAGTGCTGCCATTTTACATCCACACACATACCTTTTGATTTGTGCCTTTCACATCCTTGATCTCTCTTTTGGAGGGAGGTTATTGGGTGATTATTGGAAGCGCAAATCCGAGCCCAAACCCAAACATTTGGCCACAATATCCCACAAAATTTTCCGACAACACCCCATAAGAGGTTTTGGACCCATCCCAAGTGGATTGGTGCCGAAACAAAGTCCCAAACGGTGGGCGTCCTGCCCCCGGGCCCCCCCAAACTATCGCAGTTCTAAACGCCCCACCCCGGAGCGATTAGAAATCTATGGTAGATTTCTTTTATTTTTCTTTTGCATCTTATTCTAGGTTATTTAAATAGGCTGTCATTTAAATTTCACGTCATTCTGACAAGTTTTGATCATGTTTTTATCATTTCCCGCCTTTACTAACATGCAGATAGCACCATCAAATTCTGGGTGATAGAGGCCAAATTGGGGAAATCTGACCTTCTGGGTCTTCCCAAAATACCCCCAATTAGCTAACCCCAACTTTGCAGGTCATTTGGAGCTTCCCGGATAGGACATTTGGGAGGGTGCTTTTTAACAATTTGTTGTAGGTTTATTCGTCCCGCCCTAGAGCGAATACAAATCTGTGAGGAATTTCCTGACTGTTCCACTTGCAGTGCCCTCCTGGTAACATATTCATGCTTATGTTAAATTTTTAGGTCGTTCTGATGTTATTTGGTTATCGTTTTAATATTTTCATGCATACACTAACAGTAGGCCTTGGGAAACACATGTTCTATTCTATCTACGGGTGCTACTGATCTTTTCTGTTTCCTTGAATGCAGGTCTTCGACATTAGAGGAGCAGTAAGGAGTCAAAACTCATATACACAAGCGGCGACAATGTTTTGGTCCGCCCATCTTACATGTGGGCACGCGGAAGAAGGATTGCTATCCATGGATGTGACAAGAAACATATTTAACGCTCCTATCCCCTAAAAGGGAAGGAGACGTATTGTAACACGACTTTAAAAGCATATCAATAAAGAGGGCCGTATTCCATATTGCTTTTATCTTGTGTCGATTCGTTTATGTTCTTTCCTTTCATGCATTTTTCAATATATAGGCTTTTAGCGTTAAGTTTGGTTTTACACGCATCGTACTTGGCATTTTCCTTTTTGTTTTCCGTATCCTCGTGCTTTCACAATTATATCAAAGGCTTTTTTAATATTCATTGATAAAAGTTACATTTAATCGATCTCTTCATAATTTTAAATTCACTTTCATAGATAGATTTAATCTTCTATTTCATGCTTTAAAGTAGGATTTAATGCAAGATAAAACCTATTTAAAATTAACTTAATAAAGGAAGATAAAATATACCTTAAAACATTTCAAGATAAAAAGAATTAAGGCACTACATTGTGGTCATATGAGGGCCAATTCACATTTGTTTTTTGTTAATTTTTATGAACAATCATTAACATAGCATGGTAAAATAAACCAACACATGCCCCTTGTTAACAGTTACTTGCAATCACTAAGGTGTTCCTAGTATTGAATTGATATATATTTATTGAGATTACTAATACACATGTACAAATGCTAATATAGCAGAGACCTTGGAGAAGTTGTTTTGTTTAACTTATTTGCAAGATAGGGTTTTGGGATCAAAAGCCTAAAGGAGAACGTAATTTCACAATTGGGTAAAATTACCCCTAAAAATTTTGGTGCCAGGAGGGCCTGAATTGGTATTAATTGATCTAATGCTTTTGTATTATTCATACAGGAAATAATGTGATTTTGTATAACTTTGAGAGCTCTAAATTGTTAAATATGTCAAGTTTATTTGACAAGCATCTTTGGCCTCTTTTAACAATCAGAAGTTTCGGAGCTAAGAGGACTTGAATTAATTTATTTTATTGCTATTTAGATGCTAAGTTGTTCATATTACTTGAAATATTTATTCAAAGATAGTGGTTTTGACTAATGATATTTTATTGACCACTTTCATTGATTCTAACATTCTCTATTTGATGATGTGTTAATACTAACCTTTTGGTAAATTTGAGAATGTTCTTTGATGGTATGGTTTAATTTATGCATACCTTTTGGGATGATGCTAACATGATGATCGTTATGATTTACCCATTTGAAAATTATTAATTATTTTATACTTATTTGCAACGTATCTTTATTTGACTAACAAAGTTGGTTTTGAAGTTATTCTTTGAGTTTCACTAATGGCGACATTTGAGGAGCAAGTGATATCTTTAAGATAAGGAATGGTATCGATGTTAGGGAAGTATTATGAGTGTTAGAGAAGATAAAGAATGGTTGCAGGTAGATTGTGGAAATGTTGGACAAGTTATAAACCAACAATGGAGCTATTGGATAACCGAATATTGGTATTTCATCGATCGTAAGTATATTTTGGTTTTATCCCTAAATGGTAGTGATAGGAATAAATATGGTCAACAAACGCTACATCACAATGCACGAAATGTATTAATTCAAAGAAATGATATTATGTAATACTAATAGGAATGTTTTATCTGATATAAGATAGACCATGGTAACAATGAGTATCATACAGTGGAGGTGTGCACCTAGGGTTTGCATTAGGAAGTGGGGCATAGATGAAGCAACGAGAAATGAAAGTTTACTCATGATGATGTCATCACACAGCGGTAACAATGGAATCTCCATAGCGGGACATCGTGATTGGCTCATGATAGCAACAACAGTGATGAGAGATTGTCAAAGGTTTTTATGAATCATAAAGTCCCTCAAACATTTGATATTGAAATGAATAGGAGTAATGGTGAAATCATAGCAAACAAGGATCATACAACAAAAACTATTTTACTACAGACCCCATATCGAGGAGAAGCAAGCCAATGAAACAATGAGGCCACGACATCAAAAATAATCCACAACAATGCTAGGAAATATGAAATGCACATAGTTTGAGCTCGAGTCGGAGGACGGGTTCATCAAAGTTTGCATTGATGAGTTTGTTTTTCACATAGATAGCCATCCATGAAAATGATACGCAAACCAGGGTCATGAAGGATTCAATCTAGAGTGGATGAGCTCGTGGGTGATATGGTGACATGACAATCATGTTTGGAGTCACCCGTGGCAATGAAAATGTCACAAAGCAGACAACTAAGTGTAACATGGCATGAAGACAAGTTGGGAGTAGCATCAATACTATAATACATAAGAGCAACATGATGGTAGGTAAACTAGATGACTATGGAAATGGTTACTACCACATGTTTGTAGCAAAGGGAAGTATGTGTAACATGCTTCATTAAAGGGGGGTAAAGGTATAATATATGCTCCATTTTATTTAGGGCTTGGGAATGGAGGGAACAAAGGAAGTCGTATGTTTATTTAGGAGTAGTATTTTGCTTATTCTACTTTTAATAAAGGGCCAGTAATGAGGTGAAGAGAATCTTCATGTGGTATAGCCACAAAAGCATAGTCGTTACCAAATAGATGAAAAAAACAAGGAAATATACCCAAATTCATTCATGATAGTAATTTTAAAATGATGCTAAAGGTCAAAATGTGAAATATGCACTTGTAGAGGCATTACCTATTACACGAAGTAAATGAAGAAGACGTTTCGAATGCATTCAAATCCAACCAAAAGAAAAGTTGAAATGAAGGGCCAAGAGAGACAAACAGGCAGTGGGAAAGAAAAAAGGAGCAGAAATGAAAAGTTGTATGAAAATATTAAATATGCCATTGAAAGAAGAAAGAGAGGCTGGAATTTTTGGCAAGGCCAAATGCTACGAGAAATAAGATGTAAACAAAGACATTTTTGTGGTTTTTAATGCAAATTTTGGTAGATTTTCAGCACCTTGTTAGCAAGAAAGGAGGAGTTTATTTTTGCATGTCTAAATTTAATGCTTATTTTTTTCTCCTTTTCTATTTTTAGGCTTATAAGCAATGTTTAATGCATTTTCAGGTTGCATTGTTGAATACTTAAAAACAATTTTTATTTTTTTTATCCTTAGAAGCTCGCACCTAATTTATTCTGAGTTGTGCAAATGCAGGTTCTGATAAAATAGGTTGCATGTATATATTTCTCACATCTTCAATTTTGCAGGATAGGGTAGTATGGAAACTGTGTTTTCTAGATTTTCTACATTTTATTTCCATTTCCAGTTTTTATTTTATTTTCTAACTCTCATTTTGCAATTTTTTAATTTTCAGGCATAAAAATAAAAATTGAAAAAAAAATAAAATGATAAAAATAATTACATTGAGCCCTAGAATGAAATTCAATCTTTCATATGCAATAGATGAAGAACATGGACTTATATTGAGAGAGGGGGTGAACAGTATAAGACTTAACCATTTAATATTTTTAACTTTAGATAGCAGTAGCATCAACACAACATTAATCAAGATAGAAAGCATCACACATTGGAAGCCCATTTTTAACGTGGTTCACCTAGAAGGCCTGGGCTATGTCCACAAAACTTTTCTCTAAAAGTTATCTCAAAGTTCTTTGAGAAACCTTCCCAATTACAATGTTTATGAGCCTTGGCCCAAAGGAGACACCTTACCCCATTCTGAATTTATGAGCCTCTGCTCAAAGGAGATACCTTCCCCTCTGCTCTGGAAATGATCCCTCAGAAGATCAACTCCCTCTACCTCTTGCCAGCACGTGGAAATCCTTTCCACCGAAGACCTCTTGTCCTCAATGCTTAGCCTAAGAGACCTCTGCATTCTATGATCACGTTCATAGCAGCTCAGCTACCTATACCAAACACAGTCAGTCGGTCTAGTACAAGTCTTCCTCTATCTGTCAGATCTGCACAAATCTTTGAACAAATCAATCCTTTGCACACAAGCCTTCTCAAAGACTTGCTAAATCTATCCTCAGGTTCTTCTCAAAGAACCAATGCACCTCTATCCTCAAGTTCTCTGATAGAACTCTCAAAAACTCAGCTCACAAGTCCTCTGCTAGGACCTGTCTAAATATGCTCACAAGTCCCCATTGGAACCTGTCCAAAACCTGCTCACAAGTCCCCACCGAAACCTGTCCAAAACCTCAGCAAGCTCACCAAGAAAAACTTGTTTAGCATGAACCCACAAAGAGAATTTGTAGAGACCCAATGTGATTCATAAACCTCATAGAAGCATAAAGAGAATTTTTAGAGACTAAATATGTTTTATACTTAACTCCCAATCTCAATCTCAAACTCAAAAGAATAAGATAGATGTAGTATGCTTTTCTCAAGATTATGAAACACAAACCAACAATTGCCAACCATGCAATATCTCATATAACATTGATACTTATATTCTTTTCACCAACAACTAGGGTTTCATCATCTCAAAGCAAGTAGCAAGACTTACTAACATAAACCTATTGCAAAAATGCTTCCTCTTCCTCAACCAGAATTATGCATTCACCCAAAAATTCAACAATAACTTTAATGCATAAACAATCTTCAATATCCAGAAAATAAGATTCACACCAAATAAAACCTAGTAGACAACCTTTTCACTCCAAACTCAATTTAGAAAATATACCATAAACAACATACATGGAAGATGTTGCCCATACCTTTACTTTGATGAAGAAGGAGAACTCAAAATCTGTCACAACACTAACTCTTAACCTTATACCTCCCGCGCATTCACAGCCACTATCCTTTGCACACCACAACCAAAAGAAAAATCCAACGAAGAGAATCGAACTTGACACCTCTACCTTCTAGTGCTTTCGCTTAAATGCCACCGCCGTTGGGTCACAAGTTCCCAATGAAATACTACAACACTGCCCTCTCTTTTATCTTCCTTTGACGCCAAGAATCTGGAAAACGTAAACGTCTTCCACAAACCACATGCAAACTGGTGAGCACTGTCCAAGACGTAAGTCACGGAATTCTTGCATTAGTCATCTCATAGCACAGTCTGAAAATCCAATCCACTGCTGTCACATAAAAAGTAAGGATGCAGCCCAAGCTCAAATCCGAGTATGCCAAGCACGGTAAAGACGTCAATCGAAGATTCGAAGACACAGAGCAAGCTCAAATCGAAGACACCAAGCGTTGTTCGAAAGGTAAGGAGCAAATGCAAATCGCAGATGCCAAGTGCAAATCGAACGAAACAGAGCAAGTGCAAATCACAGACGCCAAGCGCAAATCAAATGAAACAGAGCAAGTGCAAATCGTAGATGCCAAGCGCAAATCAAAAAATACAGAGTAACCACAAATCACAGATATCAATAATAATCGGAGGTACTCACTTTAGAAAATCATCCCCACTTATATAGCCATTCTTCTTTAACTGTTTGATGTCGGCGCTCCTCCAACGATGGCAAAATATCGGCGAAAGAATTCTTTTTTCTTCTGTCGCTTAAGGGTTGAAAGACACTTTAATAATAATTAAAATAATAATTATTATTTTATTAATAATAAATTAAACTTGGACTTTTGACAAAGGTTTGAGTTAATTTAATTATTAATAATAAACATGGACTTTTGCATTAAGTTAAGCTTGGTTTTAATAAAAACCCTTAATGAGTCCAAATGGTTTTAAGAAAACCCTTTAGCCTTGTCACCATGGTTTTAATAAAAACCCTTTAACATAAAGAAGCTTCTCAAGATATTTTTGACATCACACTCTTTTGATATCAACAAAAATACCTTTTGATATGAATGACAACTTATACATTTGAGCAAAGTCAATGTACCCAAAGTGCCCAAAATTGCCAACAATAGATTCAGACTCATTCCAAGGCTATTCCAATTTTATAAATATTTTTGAAAACTGCTATTTCTAAGGGTTTTTTATAATTTTGAAAATTCATTTTTTTTACATTATCAAGGTAAATCTGATTCTTTGGCTTTACATATTTATTTGCAATCATAAATAAGATTTCCTTTATGAAAATTTCAATTTCATAAAGGAGTTTAAATTTTTATGGCATTTTATAAGCCATCATTTTCGGAGCAATAAATGCACCTTTCTTTATGAAAATTCAGATTTCATCAAAGAGAGGTAATTTATCATTACATCAAAGGTCTTGGTTTTAAAGCATGAAATTATTTCTTCTTAATGAAAATTAATTTCATTAAAAAGGGATAATTTATCATGACATTATGAGGCTATTATTTTCAAGTATTAAATTGGTGTCTCTTTATGAAAATTAATTTCATCAAAGAGGAATAATTTATCAATTATATCAAAGGCTTTCTTCATCTTCTATTTCATTTTCATTATAAATTCATTTTCATAGATAGATTTAATCTTCTATTTAATGCTTTAAAGTAGGATTTAATGCAAGATAAAACTTGTTTAAAATCTACTTAATAAAGGAAGATAAAATCTACCTTAAAACATTTCAAGATAAAAATAATTAAGGCACTACATCGTGGTCATATGAGGGCCAATTCACATTTGTTTTTTGTTAAGTTTTATGAACAATCATTAACATAGCATGGTAAAATGAACCAACACATGCCCCTTGTTAATAGTTACTTGCAATCACTAAGGTGTTCCTAGCATTGAATTGATATATCTTTATTGAGATTACTAATAAAAATGTGCAAATGCTAATATAGCAGAGACCTTAGAGAAGTTGTTTTGTTTAACTTCTTTACAAGAGAGGCTTTTAGGATAAAAATCATAAGGGAGAGTGTAATTTCACAATTAGGTAAAATTACCACTCAACAATAGCCAGTAACCTATTTTAAAATTGTTGTTTCAAATCCATTAGTTAGAATAAATCACCTAACTGATGTTGAGATGGCCGAGTTGGTCTAAGGCGCCAGACTTTAGTTGGCTTACAGTGGTCCAATTTTTTTACTTTTGAACAACTTTGGAGGGATTGGCCTAATCAAGATGGTGTTGATCATTTTATTAGGCAGTTAGTTTGGATGGGTTCTACCATTCTTCTTTGGAATATTTGGATTGAAAGGAACAGCCAAATTTTTAATCAAGATATGAAGGATTTTCACTATATTTGGCAAAAGACCATAGCCAACTTAGTTGAATCAGTCCATCAACTCCTTAATCACCCACAAAACTCCCACCAAATATGGGATCAAGTGATGCAAATATTGAAGATTAAATATTCTAAGGGCAACCAACTTAAAGGGAATGTGAGTATTAGTAAGATGGATAGGACAAGAAATTGGCAACCTCCTCCTAAGGATTTTGGAAAAGTCAATACTGATGGAGCCTCTAGAGGGAACCCTAGAAAATACAGTGTGGGAGTAATTGGTAGACTTTCAGATGGCTCCGTGGTTTTTACTTTTGCTGACAATTTGGGTATTTTTTCCAATAACCTTGCTGAGGGGTATGGTATCCTCAGAGGCCTTTAGGAGGCTACTAAGGTTGGAGGGGAAAAGGAGTTAGTTGAGTCTGACTCTCAACTTATGATTAATATTTTTAAGACTCATTCCAAGAATGAGAAGGTTGATTGGAGAATAAAAATAATTATTGAGAATATTCAATTAACCCAACTGGGATTTTTGAAAGTTGATTATAATCATGTGGTTATAGATCAAAACAAGAGTGTTGATGCTTTAGCTAATTGGACTTTGGACAAAGGTGATATTACTTGTTATGGCCACCCTCCTAGATATTGGGCTTCACAAATTAGGGAAGCTCTTCTTTCTATCATTTTTTTAGATGGCTCCAGTTCTGAAGGTACCTAGTTTCTTCTTGCTTTTTTTTTTGCTTCTCTTTGGTTCATTCTGATTTTTTTAGTTCCCTAGCTCACTCTTTTCTTTCTTTTGTTTCCTTTGTTGTTTCTTGCCTTAATAGTCTTCTGGTCTAGATAGGTCATTGTTATGTTCAATTTTTTCTTTTTTCTTTTTCTTTTTTTTTAGTTTTTTAAGGTGTGTGTGTTATTTTGTTTTGTTTTGTTTTTGTGTTCTTTGTGTTGTTTTTTATTGTTCTTGTGTTTTTATTGTTTTGTGTTTTTTTATGTTTTTTGTTATTGTTCTTGTGTTTTTTTCGTTCTTGTTCTTGTGTTTCTCTTTGTTTGTGTTAATTTGTATTTTTTTGTGTGAGTGTTTTCTATGTTTTTTGTTTTTGTTTATTGTCTATTGTTGGTTTTTTTTTTTTTTTTTTTTCATTTTTTTAATATTTTAGGTTTTGGTGTTGTTTATTTTTCATGTTTTTTTTTTGGGTTATGTCTTTGTAGTGTTTTGTTTTTTTGTCTTGTTTGTGTTTTGTTATGTGGTTCTTCTATTTTTCTATGTGGTTCATGTGGCGGTTTCTTTTATCTTATTGTGTGTGTGTTTGGTTGTGCTTTTGGAGCATATTTTTTATTTTATTTTATTATTTTTGTTGTTATTTACTTATTTTTAAATTGGTTTTGTGTGTTTGTTTTCTCCTTGAGTATGTCAAAGGTGGTAGTCCAGGTCCGAGTCCTAGGCATTTTTGGCGGAATGGATAACCCTGCCTCCTTGGGTCTTACCCGAAAGTGGCATCCCTTTTGGGATGTTTTCCATAAATAAATAAATCATCTAATTTGCTAGTTGATTTCATCCAACTAATGAGAATTCAAAAGGAGTATTTTAATAATTCTAAAGGGTTATGAACGAATTATAATGTTTTCAAGAATGAAGGACCAAAAATTCAATTGAGTTGTGGAGACATATTTTACTAAGCTTGCAAAAGGTAAAAATTCATCATCTAATACCATTTTGATATAATCTTCTTTGGATTTGTTCCTCAGATCAATATGAAGATACTAAATCATTTTCAAGAAAAAAAATACGTGGCTTGATCCTTCAATAAATGAAAATGCATATTCATTTTCAATTAGTGCATTGTATTTTGGACATAAGTCAATCATTTGTTACTATTTTTAAAAAAAATTGGAGATGAAAGGGGACACATAGGTCATGTATCTAAATTTACTTTATAATTTAAATAGATGAAAAATTTAGCTCTAAAATATTATTTTCAATATTTTAAAAGTATTATGGTTATAAATTGTCCAAATGTGATAAAATTTTGAATTATAGAATTGTTTTAGTATCTTCCACTCCCATGCAATTTTCTGGGTAGAATTTATCTATTTTAAGTTCCAAATGTCTAAAATGAATGAGGCAAATGCATCGAAAACAAAAATAAATTGAACAACTATTGTATTAAGTGTGGAGCCATGGGTTGGGCCTATTCCATGATTTTGATATATGATTAGGTGACATTAATACAGTCGATCATGTAAATCAATAATTGTTCATGGAGATGAAGAAAATATCCACTTGAAATCCTAGTCTACCTTTGGATAAACACCATAAATAGAGTAAAATACCATGATTTAAAGCAATCCATATAAAATCTTTAATAACCCAAATGCACAGCTCATCAACCAAGGCTCACATGAGGTAATCCTATAACTATTGGTCACTACATGATAACTATTGCAATCAAAACATGAAGTATCTAATATTTTATAAATTAAAGAAGAATTATAGATTTTGGTGAATCAATATATTTTAGACTTTATAATGCTTTTCATAAATGAATGGAAGTATAACATTTAGCATAGGTTTTATGTAAGAGGATAAAAATAAAAATAAGATATCAATATAAAACATATAGGTGGGTGCCCTTAGGTTACCCAAACAATGATCATACTAACGTTGTGTGGATGTAACGATTTCTATGGTTGAGTGGTATTTCTACCAAATAATCAATATTATTAATTTTATAACCCAAGTTGACATAACCTAAGACTTTATGGTTAACATTCACTAAATATATTTAATATCTAGAGATAATTATATCACATCATAGAAAAGTACATTGAATAGTAATTTCTTATAGGATTCAATAGTGATTACATCATCCACTATTTACCGCGGTCAATAAGGTCTTTTTACTAATATTTAAACACCCCTCATAATCTAAAGTGGGGGTCAAGGAGAGAAGACATTAGAGATGAAATATCTCCCCTCCCTATAATGGATACTCAAAATAGACCAAAGAATATTTATTCCTTGTATATAATTTGAAAGATAATAGTATTATCTAAAGGTATCCAATCATTTGAATCTTATGTATGAACTAAAATATTGTTATTCCTTAGAATGGATTAGAATCATCTATATCTATTATAATTTATAATATTAGTATTTCCTCACTGAATGATAATGTTATAGATCCTAAATTATATCATATAAAGAGATGTACTTATATGTACAACATTTTCTTAAACAAAAAATACCAATCAAAAGAGATCAAAAAATCATGCAATTTTAGCTAAAGATCAACATTGAAATTCTAGTTTTCTCAAGTTGAATCAATGCTAAAGATTTATATGGATGGCTTCATTATATTAAAACCTACTATGCTACTAATCACTTCTTTGAAACTGATAATATTGCCTTCATAGTTTTAAAATATTAATTGCTTGTTCATGATAAACCACTCATAGAAAGATCATAGATTAAAAATGTAGTCACAACCTAGAAGGGCATTATAAAGTTGGGATATGATAGGTTTTATCCCTTGCACCACTAAAAATATGAATACATGCATTTTCAATAAATACATCAACATAAATATAAGTATCTTCAACAACATATTAATAAAATAAATAAAATTAATAGTATTCTACATATTGATAATGATGAGAAGTGTCATGTTCTAAAGTGTATAAATGGTTTGCAATGTCAAGTTCATTCATAAATGCAACTTCTTCTATTATAATCTCTAGTGTAAGCATTTTTCTTTGCAACCAATATGGATAATAGATTATGATAAAAACAAAAAGGACCAATTTTAGGCTCACACAAAATGCTAGCACTAGATCCAAATCCATTAGTTGTATGACTACCTATGATATGAGTGATCAATATAACCACAATGTTGTATAATCCCTAAAATTCTCCAACAATATAGGACATATACAAACAAAATATAGGAGGAAAATAATGTTGCTACCATAAGTCTCAAACTCATAGTGATACAAATAGATAGATATAGTAGAATACCTTAGTGGTTTAGCTAAATATGAATGACTATTCATTCTTATTAGACATAAAATACAATATAGATATCACATGTTGAAAATATAGACGTCAACATGCAGGTAATAACTCTACATTGGATACCTCTAAAGAAAGAGAGTATCTTTTCACACCTAATGGTAGGTTAAGAGTAACCTTCTCCATGTTACCATTGAAATAGAAATCTAAAACACATCATAGTGTAAGATATAACCAAACACCTCAACTTTCAACAATAATGCATAGATGACCTTAAACTCTAAGTTCAAAAATATTTTGAGGTTTGAGTCCAATGTATTTCCAAGTATACCATTAATATAATATGCAAAAATTTTAGTATGACATGACACCATTGGAACTTTGGGATGTCCTATTGAGAAGGCCATACCTCTTAGACTACTAAGTGAACTACTCATCCTATCTTATATAATTTATATATATGACTTATGAGATACCAGAGTTCCTATCATTGAAAACAATAACATTAGTTTTATAAAAGCAATGTAAGAAACACATCTCTCATATCCAAAAGTTTATTTTGCTAATGATTTGACCTGAAAACCATGGTTTGAAGAATTTAATATTTCTCATTCTAATTATATATTATTCCTAATAGTCTTAGCAAGTGAAATTTTTGCTTTATCTATATTATAATATCTTTTAGGATCCCAAGGGATTCCTACTACGTTACTTAGTGAAGCATTAGATTGACTTAAACATTAGACCAACTCTTTTTAATTGTCATTCATATCAATGATTAATTTAAAATAATGATGAGATCTAGTGCCAAATATAGGAAATAATAAATGAAAGAGAAATTAGATAAATTTCATCACCATACAATACTTGCATTGTTCTTGAACCAAATAAGGATGGGACATATTATCTATGTATTAAGTATAGATTATTAAATAAAATCACAATGAAGCATAGGTACACACAACAATGCATTAATAATTTTTTGATTAACTCTAGGAGGATACATATTTTTTTTTATTTTTATTTTTTGTATTTACATGGTGGAATCGGTAGTCGCCACGAATCCGGGCAAGCTGTCTAGCTTTTTATGGTTGCCACAGTATTCTATGTTGTCTACCCCGAAAGCCGCCACACAGATCTTCACCATTACACCCCTATAACCACCATGCCATAATCATTTTAAACCTTTTATGCTGTTGAAAGCACCAGGAAAGGAAAAAGTTTTCAGTCCGATGAGGCCCGAGATTTGAACCTTGGACCTCCGCCCTGCATATGGGGTTTGGATGAACCAATTGGTCTACACCTCGAACCTAGGAGGATACATATTTAATAAATATTAAACTCATATTATATTATCAAGTAACTATGAATCCCATATTCATATAAAATATATCCTTAAATACTAGGGAAGGAATTCATAAAAGACTAGTTATACCTTTGGTTTGACCAATAGCCTAGAAACATTTATGCACCTTATGTAATGTTACAATAGTTCCTAGTTATTTATCATATTCTACTTGGATGTCATCGTCAGTTTTAATAGAATATAGGAGGAGCATTTGCAACATGTGTGCTAAGTTTAGGATACTTTGTGCCAATAAAAGCTTCAAACTAACCTTGGCAAGTGTATATTTATCATCACATAGATATCATACTTGGAAAACATCATTGATAAACAAGGTATATATGTAGTTCCATAGAAGATCTACATCATCTAAGAATGGAAAAATCCAATAATAAAAATGAAAATTTTCCTTGACCTTTTCAACTTCTATTGTGTTGGAATATGAACAATATGACCTTATTGGCCAAGACCAATAGTGTTTATATAATCCTATGAGGTCTTTTGATGTAAGACTATGGGAAAGTGTAATTTAAATCTATGGAAAATGATGATGTATCCATACTTCATGATATTTATTAAACCACTTCTATGATTGACCTCAATTAAGGTTTTAATATATTTAATAAATTATAATTTTAATATTAATCCAAGTTACATTGAATTGATATTTGTAATAAATTAGGGATTATATATCTCTTTAATACCTCCAATGGCTAATCCATTGTATTAATTTATATAATGTGAAATATGTAGTGACCTATCATTACCTTGGAAGATTCACAATTTTGAAATATCACATAATAGTGAAATCAATCAATCAATGTCTTCCAAACTCTTCAAATTTTATAAAGTCAAATACAAAGGTCAATTTTTTTTTTATTATTTGTGGAAAACATCCCAAAAAGGATGCCACTTTCGGATAAGACCCAAGGAGGTAGGGGTATCCATTCCACAAAAAATGCCTAGGACTTGGACCTGGCCTACCACCTTTGACAAACTCAAGGAGCAAACAAACACACAAAACCAAATTAAAAATAAGTAAATAACAACAAAAATAATAAAATAAAATAAAAACATGCTCCTTGAGTGTGTCAAAAAAAAAAGCACAACCAAAAACGCACAATAAGATAAAAGAAACCACAACACAAACCACATAGAAAAACACAAGAACCACATAACAAAACACAAACAAGACAAAAACAACATAACATTACAAAGACATAACCCAAAAAACATGAAAAATAAACACAACCAAAACCTAAAAAATTAAAAAAAATAAAATAAAAATAAAAATAAAAAACAACCAACAATAGACAATAAACAAAAACAAAAAACATAGAATACACTCACACATAAAAAAATGAAATAACACAAACAAAGAGAAACCCAAGAATAAGAACGAAAAAACACAAGAACAATAATTAAAAACATTAAAAAAAACAAAACAACAAAAACACAAGAACAACACAAAGAACACAAAAACAAAACAAAACAAAAGAACCCGCCCACCTTAAAAAACTAAACAAAAAAAGAAAAAAGAAAAAAAAAAATTGAACAAAACAATGACCTATCTAGACCAGAATATTATTAAGGCAAGAATCAACAGAGGAAACAAAATAAAGAATAGAATGAGCTAGGGAACTAAAAAAATCTGAATGAACCAAAGAGAAGCAAAAAAAAACAAGAAACTAGGTACCTTCAGAACTGGAGCCATCCAAAGAAATTATAGAAATAAGAGCTTCCCTAATTTGAGAAGCCCACCATATAGGAGGGTGGCCATAACAAGTAATATCACATTTTTCCAAAGCCCAATTAGCTAAAGCATCAAAACTCTTGTTTTGATCTCTAACCACATGATTGTAATCAACTTTCAAAAATCCCATCTGGATTAACTGAATCTTCTCAATAATTCTTTTTATTCTCCAATCCACCTTATGATTCTTAGAAGGAGTCTTCAAGATATTAATCATAAGTTGAGAGTCGAACTCAACTAACACCTTTTCCCATCCAACCTTAGTAGCCTCCTCAAGGCATCTGAGGATACCATACCCCTCAACAAGGTTATTGGAAAGAATACCCAAATTCTCAACAAAAGTAAAAACCAAGGAGCCATCTGAAAGTCTACCAATTCCTCCCACACTGGCTTTTCCAAGGTTCCCTCTAGAGGCTCCATTAGTATTGACATTTATAAAATCCTTAGGAGGAGGTTGCCAATTTCTAGTCCTATCCATCTTACTGATACTCACATTCCCTTTAAGTTGGTTTCCCTTGGAATATTTAATATTCAATCATTGTTAGTATCACAATGACACTGAGAGGGGGGGGTGAATCAGTGTAGCTCTTTAAATCTTAAATCTTCAACTATTAAAACCAAAACAATGAAAACTTAAAACCACATAAAGCAAATATAACAAGAGAGCATCACACAACACAAGATGTATCGAGGTTCACCAGTTTTGGCTACTCCTCAAAAATTGATTGTTTGGACTCCCATCCAAATCCAACCTTTGCAAAGCAACAACTTTACAATCAATTTACTAGCACCAACTGGAAGGATCACCAACCCCTGATTTATCTGCACCAATAGAAAGGAGCACCAACCCCTGATTTATCTGCATGAATAGAAAGGAGCACCAACCCCTGATCCAAGCACCAACTTCGACTTCTTTTATGAACTAGAATATTGACATAAAAATGTTGTCACTTTTACAAGACACTGACTGGTCTATTGCTTACTCAACATTGCTCATGCAACCATGGCTTGCGTCTCGTTCACCTCTCGTGCTCCTCTCACGCTCCTCTCGCGCACTTTGCAAGATAAAATTCGCTCTCTCTTTCGACACCTATTCATAAAATAATCCACAAAATAATTCTCCAAGAAACACTCCTTTCTCTTTGTAACTCCAGTCGTAACTCCTTATTTCATTTCTCATACACCACTTGTCAATTGTAACACCTTCTTTATGTAACTCCTTTTGTATATATAGAGTAGGCATTTTGTCAAACACGTTATATGTAATGAATTGACACCATATACTCCTACTATGACTGTTCGCCTTCTTGGTCATGACTGTTTGTTTTCTCCTTGCATGACTGTTTGTTTTCTATTTTAACGACTGTTCATTTTCTATTTTAACGACTATTCATTTTGACTTCAGTTCACTGTTCTTATTTTAGCTGCATGATTTTCCTCTGAACTGCACTCTGTAACTATCATACCGACTTCAGTTAACTCTTCTTATTTTAGCTATATGATTTTCTTCTGCAACGGCCCCTGTAACTGTTGTATAACTTCAGTTAACTATCACATATCTTATTTCGACTGGGTTCTCTTCTTAGCTCATGCCAAAATGACTTGTCACAAAATCGTGACACTTTTTCCTCTTTGTCCTCTTCTCGAACTTGTACCCGCGAAAACATAACATGTCATTATATCTTGAAACTTTCACCTCCTTGCTACTTTACTTGGTTTGAACCCGCGAAAACACATGTCGCGATATCGCGACACTTTCGCCTCCTTGCTACTTTACTTGGTTTGAACCCGTGAAAACACATGTCACGATATCGCGACACTTTTGCCTCCTTACTCTTCCTCTTTACTTTTGTTGTGATATCACGACACTTCTGCCTTCTTACTTTCTCTCTCCTCATTTAGTTGTGAAAATGTGACATGTCGTGATATCGTGACACTTTTTCTCCTTGTCTCTTTCTCATGCCTTTGGGTCGCGAAAACCCGACATGTCACGATATCGTGATACTTTTTCTCCTTTGCTCTTTCTCTTGCCTTCGGGTCATGAAAACCCACATGTCACGATATCGCGACACTTTTTCTCCCTTGCTCTTTCCCTTGCATTCGGGTCACGAAAACCCAACATGTGATATCGTGAAATTTTTTCTTTTGGACTCTCTCTCCTGCAATATGTCGTAAAATCGTGACACTTTTTCTTCCATACAATCTCTCTTTCAATATGTCACGAAATCGCGACACTTTTTCTTTTGGACTCTCTCTCCTGTAATATGTCGCAAAATCATGACACTTTTTCTTTCGTACAATCTCTCTTGCAATATGTCACAAAATCGTGACACTTTTTCTTTTGGACTCTCTCTCCTGCAATATGTCGCGAAATCGTGACACTTTTTCTACTTGCCTTTCTCTCTTCCAACATGTCGCGAAATCATGACACTTTTTCTACTTGCCTTTCTCTCTTCCAACATGTTGCGAAATTGTGACAGTTTTGCTGCTTGCTTGCGATTTCTCTCCAAACATGTCACGAAATCACGAAAGTTTTGTTTGCTTGCGCTTTCTCTCCGAACATGTCACAAAATCGTGATAGTTTTTCTTGCTTGCGCTTTCTCTTCGAACATGTCGTGAAATCACGACAGTTTTGCTTGCTTGCGCTTTCTCTCCGAACATGTCATGAAATTCAAACAGTTTTTCTTGCTTGCGTTTTCTCTCCAAACATGTCACGATATCGCGACATTTTTTCTTTCTTCTCAACATGTCGCGATATCGCGACAATTTTTCTTTCTTGCTCAACATGTCGTGATATCGCGACAGTTTTTTTCCTTGTGATTTTCTTTTGATTTTTAGCATATGATCTACTTTGATCTTTTGGAGAATCACTGTACATACTCTGAATAACCTCTTAACTCCTGTCCACTACATCAACCGATCTGTCTGACTGTGTTGACAACAATGACAATACTGTTCCTGCACCTTGCTCAACAATCTCCCCGTTTGAAATTGTTGGCAACACATGCAATTTCTTGTAATTCTTCTCCCCCTTTGACAATAATACCAAAGGGCTATTGTAGACTCCCCCTGAGTCCATGCACAACATTCTTAGGCACAAATTAATACAGTTAGCAAAAATTACAAACATGAGCAAAAATATAATCAAATATATAAATCCTCCCCCTGAGAATGTGATCCCGATAGCTAGTCAATTCTTGGGAAGCATGACCACTCCCAATTTATTGTGAAGGCATCCACTACTGACTAGTGGACCTCTCTCCAATTGTAATATTATAGAAGACTCTGTCTCTCTGCTGCACTGACTGGTGGACCTCTCTCCACTTGAAGAATCCTCACTCAGATCTATCTTCAACTGTGTTGGCTGCTGGATCTCTATCCATTGAGACTCTGTCCTCTGTACTCTGTCAATAGGCTCACACAGAACCTGCTTAACAAGATCACATAGAACTTGTCCAATTCTGAATAAAAATATCACACAAAACTTGTCCGAATCTACTCTAGTAAGATCACCAAGAACTTGCCCAAATCTGCTCTAAAAATCTGTCCCAACACTGTCCTCAAATATTTCCCAAAGGCCTTCTCAAAGGCTCAATCAATCATGCTCAAGTAGTACTCAAAATGAACTCAACAATGAATGGCAATCTCAAATCAAATCCAGTTCTTTTCTAACTCAAGTTCTTTCACAACCAATGGGCTTCAACCACTATGCTTATAACTCGTTCCCTACCTTCATCAACTTTAACATCGACAATATCCACAATTTTCTTTAGCCTCTTGACTGCCACCTCCTCAGTGACTAATGACTTTGCCTTGCATCCATTGTGCAGTTCAATGTCTCTAGTTTCTAACGGTTGTCATGAATGTTTTCATCACCTGCGTAGGTATTGACAGTGGACCGTTAAATCTAGCATTGGAACCTCAATCTGCATGCAGTCATCAACACTCGGTATTTTGCTTCTTGCTAGGGCGTATGTCAGGGCTACTCAATGTCTTTGCTTTGCATGTGCCAATTTGCACTCTTGACCAACTGGGTGCTAGTGCCACTTGTTTACTTTGACTCTGGCATCTCTTTGATAACTGCTACTTCTTTAGAGAAAATTAATGCTCTCTTATACCAAACGATGTGTTGTATTTAAGAAACACACGCCTTCCACCTACACGTTGGAAGTAATTTTCATAACGATCATGAAGAGCTTTACCATAGTCCTCCATCAATATTGGTAGATGAATTGAGACGTACTCACAACACAAATTCTATTTTATTTGCAAATTAGGAATGTTACAGGCTTCAAAACCAGCACCTTCCAGCTTATGTTTCTATGACACATCGACCTGTGCTACATGTTCTATCTCAGATAATGCCTATCAGCTACTGCATCGAAAACCTAGTTGTTCACCATGTTGTTCTTTTGAAGCACATCAGTTTGATACTATCTCCACAAACATCTACATGAACTGAAACATATTTTGACAACTATACGACAACTCCCCGACTACTTTACTTTCATCCTCAGATAACCACACAAATACATAGGAGCATTAAAATAAAACTTTAACATTGCTCCCCTTGAGGATGTGCTACCTGCAGCTGCTTAGTGCAATAGAGGAGTAATCTCCTTTAGTCCAAGGAGACACAATTTCCTCTCTTCTTTCTTTCTCCAATATTTCTTGAACTTAGGCTGAAGGTTTTCAATTGCATCCTTATTTTGAACCTTTTTATGAACTTGAACATTTCTCTTGGGTGGTTGTCTCTTGTACATCCTTGATGGATGATTATTCTTCTTTCTTTGATGCACATGATTTCTTCCCTATCTGTGTTGCACTCTTTGCGTCTGATGAAATCTACCGTCTTGCCTTAGATTAGATACAAAATTTCTTGGACAAGACCTTGCTATGTGCCCGTGACCATTACATTTAAAACATTGCACATGGTGTTCAACCGGAATAACAGATGTATTTCTACCAAAGATAACTCTTTGATCTATTATTCAATCCACAATAAATTTCCTTGTGACCATAATGGTTGCATCTAAAACAATAGCCAATAAAAGCATTATTATGAATAAAGTGAGAGTGATAGAACCTCTTTTGTTGTGGTTGCTTTGCTGTAGATCTCCTTTGAGATTTTCTTCCTTTTGAGGATTTAGCTTCAATATTTTCTTGCTTTGATCCTTTAGCAGTGGATTTCTTCTTCTCTGCAGATTTAGATGATGAAGGTTGTTTAGCTTCACATCCAAGACCAAGCTTACACATGGGGCTTCTTTGTTGCCTTATCATTTTATCTAGCAACTTTGTGCTCCTCTCAAATTTGATATTTGTATTGGCCTCTTCTAGTTGTTTCCTCAATAAAACAATCTCCTCTTCTTGTTTGCAGCAAACAATGTTTTTCTCATTGATCTGTGACTTCAAGGCTTCTTCTATTTTCTTGGCTTTGTGAATTTGTAAGAATATATCTTCAATATTATCCCCATATTTTTTCAACTTCTTGGATAGTATTTTGTTCTTTTTCCTTTCTAAACCCAACTCTTCAAGAGCAACGATCAACTCACGTTCTAGATCTACTTCAACCTCTAGGTTTTCATCACATACTTCAGAATTCACTTCTTGAACCTTTTCTAGTTCAATTTTCTCTTCCACAGGAATTGAAACTGACTGAGATGCCTTATTTGAGGAGGATATGTTCTTCTTACCCATTGCATACTAATCCAATATCAACCCTAGCTGATTTAGCCTGACAAGGGAAACTTGCTTTGATACCAATTGTTAGTCTCACAATAACACTAAGAGGGGGGGTGAATCTGTGTAGCTCTTTAAATCTTAAATCTTCAACTTTTAAAGCCAAAAAAATGAAAACTTAAAACCATATAAAGAAAATATAACAAGAGAGCATCACACAACACAAGATGTATCAAGGTTCACCAGTTTTGGCTACTCAAAAAATGATTGTTTGGACTCCCATCCAAATCCAGCCTTTGCAAAGCAACAACTTTACAATCAATTTACTAGCACCAAATGGAAGGAGCACCAACCCCTGATTTATCTGCACCAACATAAAGGAGCACCAACCCCTGATTTATCTGCACCAACAGAAAGGGGCACCAACCCCTGATCCAATCACCAACTTGGACTTCTTTTTTGAACTAGAAGATTGACATAAAAATGCCTTCACTTTTACAAGACCCTGACTGGTCTATTGCTTACTCAACATTGCTCCCACAACCACGGCTCGCCTCTCGCTCACCTCTCGTGCTCCTCTAACTCTCCTCTCATGCACTTCACAAGATAAAATCCGCTCTCTCTTTCGGCGCTTATTCACAAAATAATCCGCACATTAATTCTCCAAGAAGCACTCCTTTTATAACAGTCCTTTCTCTTTGTAACTCTAGTCGTAACTCCTTTCATTTCTCATATGCCACTTGTCAATTGTAACACCTTCTTTATGTAAATCCTTTTGTATATATAGAGTAGGCATTTCATCAAACACGTTACATGCAACAAATTGACACCATATACTCCTACTATGACTGTTCATCTTCTTGGTCATGACTGTTCGTTTTCTCCTTGCATGACTATTCTTTTTCTATTTTAATGACTATTCATTTTCTATTTTAATGACTGTTCATTTTGACTTCAGTTCACTGTTCTTATTTTAGTTGCATGATTTTCCTTTGTAACTGCACCCGTAACTGTCGTACTGACTTCAGTTAACTCTTCTTATTTTAGCTGCATGATTTTCTTCTACAACAGCCCCTGTAACTGATGTATAACTTTAGTTAACTATCACATATCTTATTTCAACTGGTTTCTCTTCTTAGCTCGTGCCAAAATGACCTGTCATGAAATCGTGACACTTCTACCTCTTTTTCCTCTTCTCGAACTTGTACTCGTGAAAACATAACATGTCACGATATCACGACACTTTCGCCTCCTTGCTACTTTACTTGGTTTGAACCCATGAAAACACATGTCGTGATATCGCGACACTTTCACCTCCTTGCTACTTTACTTGGTTTGAACCCATGAAAACACAAATGATATCGTGACACTTTCGCCTCCTTACTCTTCCTCTTTACTTTTGTCGTGATATCGTGACACTTTTGCCTTCTTAATTTCTCTCTCCTCCTTTAGTCACGAAAATGCGACATGTCACGATATCACGACACTTTTTCTCCTTGCTCTTTCTCATGCCTTCGAGTCACGAAAACCCGACATGTCACGATATCATGACACTTTTTCTCCTTTCCTCTTTCTCTTGCCTTCGGGTCGTGAAAACTTGACATGTCGCGATATCGTGACACTTTTTCTCCTTTGCTCTTTCTCTTGCCTTCGGGTCATGAAAACTCGACATGTCGCGATATCGCGACACTTTTTCTTTCGGACTCTCTCTCCTGCAATATGTCACGAAATCGTGACACTTTTTCTTCCATACAATATCTCTTGCAATATGTCACGAAATCATGACACTTTTTCTTTCGGACTCTCTCTCTTGTAATATGTTGCAAAATTGTGACACTTTTTCTTCTATACAATCTCTCTTGCAATATGTCATGAAATTGCGACACTTTTTCTTTCGGACTCTCTCTCTTGCAATATGTCGCAAAATCATGACACTTTTTCTACTTGCCTTTCTCTCTTCCAACATGTCACGAAATCATGACAGTTTTTCTTGCTTGCGCTTTCTCTCCGAACATGTCATGAAATTCTGATAGTTTTGCTTGCTTGCGCTTTCTCTCTAAACATGTCATGAAATCATGACAATTTTCCTTGCTTGCGCTTTCTCTCCCAACATGTCACAAAATCATGACAGTTTTGTTTGCTTGCGCTTTCTCTCCGAACATGTCACAAAATCGCGGTAGTTTAACTTGCTTACGCTTTCTCTCTGAACATGTCCCGAAATCGTGACAATTTTGCTTGCTTGCACTTTCTCTCCGAAAATTTCATGAAATCGTGATAGTTTTTCTTGCTTGCGCTTTCTCTCCGAACATGTCGTGATATCACGACAGTTTTTCTTTCTTCTCAACATGTAGCGATATCGTGATAGTTTTTCTTTCTTGCTCAACATGTCGCGATATCGTGACAGTTTTCTTCCTTGTGATTTTCTTTTGATTTTTAGCACATGATCTACTTCGATCTTTTGGAGAATCACTGTACATACTCTGAAGAACCTCTTAACTCCTGTCCACTACATCAACCGATATGTCTGACTATGTTGACAACAATGACAATATTGTTCCTACACCTTGCTCAACATTTGCATCACTTGATCCCATATTTGGTGGGAGTTTTGGGGGTGATTAAGGAGTTGATGGACTGATTCAACTAATTTGGCTATGGTATTTTACCAAATATAGTTAATATCCTTCCTATATTGATTAAAAATTTGTCTATTCCCTTCATTCCAAATATTCCAAAGAATAATGGTAGAACCCATCCAAACTAACTGCCTAATAAAATGATCAACACCCTCTTGATTAGGCCAATCCCTCCAAATATGATCAAAAGTAAACAAATTGGACCACTGTAAGCCAAGTAAAGTGGTCATTCTCCTCCATAGCTCAAAGGCTAAAGTACACTCAATAAAAATATGGTTGATATTTTCTACATTCTCTTCACACATTTCACATCTAAAGGGCCATGAAAACCACGCTTCATAAGTTGCTCACCAATAAGCACCCTACGATGCAATAAAATCCAATTAAAGAACCTCACCTTAGGCCAGAGCTTATGAGCCCATAATCAAGAAAATATGTCAGAAGAATGGTTGGGATTATTATGGCATAAGGTCAAATAACCTTGAGCAACTGAATACTCACCCTTAGTAGTGTTGTTCCATCCAAAAAATATTTTTCATGGGACCAAGAGAGGGATATCATATGAAGGATGCCTTGGATATCTTTTCTTTGCCTTTCTGGGATTTGAATAGGTCAGTCCTCAATAGGTATCCAATATCTACCAACCTTTGAATTACCAGTATGGTACCGAAAGTAATTAGCCACCTTTATCCAATTAGCTCGGTGAAGCTCCTCCATCCAAGACCTCCAATCGGGAAACTAAGTTATCAAAGGCTTGTGACCATCCCAAGAATCTGTCCAAAAATTTACATGTTGACCATTATGAATGATCCAAAATAATTTTTTCTTTATCAAATCCTCACCAGTATTAAGAACTACTAAAATGGGAGAACCTTTGGTAGGAAGTTGATAATGAACAAGGTCTTCAGGACTTTTGTTCTCATCATATTTAGCACGAAGATTATTGGCCCAAAGAGCATTGGGGTTATGCAACATCCTCCAATATAATTTAGCAGCTAAAGCTTTATTGTTATTAATTGAAGACCAGAATCCTAACCCCCCTTCACTCTTAGGAAGACATAAAGTATCCCATTTCACCAAGGCCCATTTTCTTTTCTCCTTAGTACCACTCCAAAGGAAACGATGACTGATTTGATCCAATTCTTGAAGAACAACATTTGGGATATTCAAAATAGAAGAAACATAAATAGGAATAGCTTGAAGGACTGATTTTACCAAGGTGATTCTACCCCCATAAGAAAGCCACTTGTTGGTCCACTTTCTAATTTTCTTCTTGACTTTGTCCAATAACCAATTCCAATATTTATTTTTTTGCCTTTGAATATTTATGGGAATACCTAAATAAGTGATTGGAAGAGAGGTCTTCTTATATCTTAATTTATCCAAGACCATGGATTCTTGTCTAGCAGAGTAGTGAAAGAAAATAACTTTAGATTTGTCTTCATTGATCAACTGCCTAGTAGACTTAGAAAAATAGTTAATGATTTGCTTAATATTAGAAGCTTCCTTAACTGTAGCTTTACCAAAAAGATTAGATTCATCCACAAATTGAAGATGAGATATAGGTCTAGATACATGAGCAATGGTAACTCCCTAAAGGGTTTTGTTTTCCTTCTTTTTGGTTATAGTCCTACCCAAGCATTCAACAAGAATCATGAATAAATAAGGGGATAGTGGGTCACCTTGCCTAATACCTCTGGAAGCTGGGGAAGATTGAGAAGTCCTGCCATTGATAAGAACTAAGTAGGAAACTGAAGAGATACATCCCATAATCCAATCCATCCAATCCTTAGAGAAACCAAATTGCCTCAAAACTTTGATAAGGAAGTGCCAATCCACTTTGTCATAAGCTTTGGATAAGTCTAACCGAATGAACATGGAAGGAGAATTTTGCATGTCCATGGAATGGATGGCTTCCTGAGAAATAACTATCTCATCTACTATTTGACATCCTTCCACATAATCCCCTTGCTCTGGGGAAATAATATTATGCAAAAGAGGCTTCAACCTTTTTGCCATGATTTTAGTAGTGATTTTGAGAAGAACATTACATAAAGTAATAGGTCTAAAAGCTGAGATATGATCAACCTCTTGAGCTTTTGGAATAAGAGTAATATAAGTTTTATTGATAACCTTCAAAATTTCTTTGGATTTCCTAGCTTCTTCCACCACCTCTAATAAATCAACATGAAGGATATCCCATAACTCTTGGTAGAACTCAATGGGAAAACCATCAGGACCTGGGGTTTTCCCTTTTTGCATTTTAAAAACTACTTGTTGAAGCTCATTGATAGTAACAAGAGCAGTTAAAATAGAGTTCTCCTCAGAAGTGATAAGAGAAGGGATTTCTTGAAGAACATTTTGTTGTGAAGCTGAGTCAAGAGGAGTAGCAATAAAAATATTCGAAAAGTAATCAACAACAATAGAGTTCATGCCATCCCAAGTATAAACAACATCTCCAAAATCTGATTTTAAGGAAGAAATAAAGTTGTAAGATCTTCAAGCTAGAAGATATTTGTGGAAGAAATTTGTGTTTCGATATCCTTCTTTAAGCCATTGAATTCTAGATTTTTTCTTCCATAATATTTCTTCTCTTTTTTCCCATTCCTCTAATTGAGTTGTGAGTTTAATTTCATCTACACTTCTCTTCTCTGTGAGGCCATCTAAATGAATTTTCTTATTCAAATTTTCAAGATGAGCAATAACTTCTTTTTTTTTTATGAACATCCCCAAACTCTTTCCAGTTCGAAGTCTTGATTTTGGATTTAATGTATTGTAGTCTTTTGGAAAAATATAACATCTTAGTACCATGCCTAGGTTTACCTTACTTCCACCATTGTTGCACATGAGATCTGAAGGAAATGTCTCTAAGCCACATTAATTGAAAATGAAAAGGAGAGAAACTCACATTGGTTTTCCACATTTCCACCATGATCGGCCAATGATCCGAACCAACATTATTAAGAGTCTTCACTTTAGGAATGTGACCATGGATTAAGAAATTTTCAAAGAGCAAAAACCTATCCAATCTCTCCATTATACAAGCTAAGCCTTACCTTTTGTTAGACCAAGTCATAATGCCATTATCTGGTTGGATATCCACAATATGGAGGTTTGCAATATATTCTCTCATGAGGTTAGTACTTTTGTCAAAATTTCTATTCCCCCCATTTTCTCATCCAAAGAGAGGAGGGTATTGAAATATCCTCTAATCAATATCCAAGCTTTAGGAAAATGAGAGATAATATGAGTAATATCCTTCCACTGTCTTTTTTTTCTCCAAAGAAGTCGGAGCATAAACAGTAATGCAAAGCATAATCTGGTTGGAATGTCTACTTTGAATAGCTATAGCCAACAAACCCCAACTGCCAACAATATGGTGAATAACTACCTCTTTTGGGTCCCAAATACAAGAAATGCCACCCGAAGTCCCTTGGGAACTGAGGGAAACCACTTTTCTAGCTGGCCAAATTTTACTAGCAATTAAGTCCATATCCTCCATTGACATCTTTGTTTCTTGAAGGAAAACAAGATGTGGATGATCTATCTGAATCATTCTTCTAATTTCATTTTGTTTTGAAAGACTCCTTTTGAGTCCTCTAATATTCCAAGTGATGATATTCATTAATACCAGGGCTAAAAAAGTTGGGAAGGGCATTAATCTTACCTTCCTCTACAAGATTTTCACCTTATTTTACCATATGATATTGATTGGTCTTGCGACCTACTTTTTGATTAGAATCCATCTTCAATTTTTTTTCCCTGTTTCTTGACTTATTCCAATTGAATCTAAGATGGATTCTAACCTTGAAGAATGCTCGTACACAGCCAAAATTTTACTAGATGGTTCAACGGAGTCTATATTGGGACCTACATTATTTGAAGTTTTGACATTTGAAATATTGTTTTTCTTGTGTAAATTTTCTCATTTTTTTTTCTGTTGAAAACCTTTGATTTGTTGGTTTGTCTCTAAGTTCTTCCCTTCATATTTAAATTGTGTTTCTAATATTTCAGTTTCCATTATTTCCTCTTCCTCACTTGGGACATCATTTGTGGAAAGGATTTCAAACATATTAGCAGATGACTTTGATTGATATTTCATAACTGGTTTTTTCTGAGTGTTCTTCTTCTTAGGTATTTGGAAACCTGCTAAGTTTATATCTTCTTTCTTTTGATCAGGAATTTTATTTAGGCAAGCACTGGCCAAATGACCATATTCATGGCAAATTCTACAACGAAAAGGAATGTTCTCATAATCCACTACTTGCTCCCAAGTGTCTTCCCCAAATTTTAATGTGATCTTTTTAGGTAGGGGTTTGTCAAAATCCATTAAAACACAAATTCAAGAATAAATAATATGTTCAAAATTTTGAGTACAATTAGCAGTCATCATAAAAGTTCCTAAAGAGTTTCCAATTGAAGAAAAAATAGTAGGATTCCAAAATTCAATAGGGAGTCCAAAGAGTCTAACCCACACGGGAGCTATAGAAGGTGTATCTTCTTCGGATTTAAATTTAGTATGCCAGGGATTCATGAAAAGCTCTGCCCTTCCAAAAAACCAAGGACCCCCTTGAAATTTTTTCTCTCTATCTTCATTATTAGCAAATAAAACAAGAAAATAACCATTTGGATAAATAGAGATTTGTAACTCACCTTTAGTTTTCCATATTTTTGCAGCCCATACTTTGAAAGCAAATAGACTCGGACAAAAACCCACAAACCAAAAAATTAGTCCTCTTTTTCCAAATCTTCAATGCTAGTTTGAATGTTACCCATATCAAGCTTAACAATAGGAGTTCCATCAACTGATTTAAGACATCCTGACTCCATTTTCCTAGGATCAATATTAGGCATTCTTAGAGGTTTATTGGAAGCCCTAATATTGATATTAGCATTGGGCTAAGGCTGTCCACCACGAAGGGCATCCCTAAAATTCATTTTTGGGACTGAGTCTTCAAAATTCTTACCTTTGAAAGGGGTTTTCACAGCAAAATTATTTTGTGGGTGCACCTTATCTCCAGATTCACTTGAGATATGAGCCATTTTTTGATTAATTGCTTGAAACTTGTTTTGTGATCTCCTTAATCCTTGCCCTAGACATCGTGGAAAGGTATGGTTTTCACTTTTCTTTTGTGCAAAAAATTGGATGTCATTGTCACTCACGTTCATAGTATGATTTGTTGAAAGAAAAATTTCTAACCCATATTGTATCCCCTACAACATTTCCTACTAAAATATTGAGTATAAACCACAAAAATATTGGCCGCTAGGGCCCGAACGACCTAAAAACCAACCTCTGGAGCTGCTTGCAGTCAACCCAGATGAAACCCTCGCATAGCCACTTGCCAAATATCTCGTTCACACATAGGGATGCACTAGGATATGTGTTGCTCCAAATGATATAAAATTTTGTGGAGGTGTTTTAGGGTTTTTCAGGCATCTACCCTCAAACTTTCAGCTCAATCCAAGTTCGGATGAGTGAGATATGTCCAAAACAAGTTCGGTAGTTTGGGCAGTTCTACGAAAAACGTCTAATCAATTTCGACTAATTTTTTTCCATCAAGCAATAGGCCTTATGTAGGGGCATTTTATTCAAAGTATAACCCAAATACAAGGGTCAATTAGCTCCATGAAGATAGATTTATTCTAGGATAAATCTATTGATAAAGTTAAGCAAGTGGTTTGAATCTGTGAAGCAGTAAGAAAATACCAGCATATTGCTAGTAAACTAGAGTAAATTGCTATTCTCCTAGAGTGAATTGATCGTAGAGCACCATAGGAATAAAAGTAGAAGCACAAATCCTCAATAATATCTTTAGAAAGTGATATTTTAGGATTTAGTGACACCGTATCTCACTTTAGAAGCCTTGTAAGCCTTTTAGAGGTATACTTAGAGGTATGTAATATTTGGAGGTTCACCATTTAGTTAGATATGTCCCAAATATTTATTTTTTCTAGGAGCAATAGTTTCTTATGCTAGCTAACTCAAGGGTAGCCATGGGATCTATTATAAACATATTTTAACCGTGAGAAATTTAGAGCAACACTTTGTGAGAACCACATTGTGCTTTTTTAATTAATAAAATTAATGGAAAACTAATGCTATTTTTTTTCCAAAAATGGTATTTCACTATTGGATTACAAAATGTATGGTGATTGATTCATAGCCCTTTTCCCCATCATGTCATTTATCTCATAATTTCATCTTAAATTATATGGGAACATTTTTGTTATTTATATTTCTCGTGTTGGAGAATATTATATTATTTGGTACATGCTAATGTAGCACCATAGTACCTATGGTACTATTGGTAGTTTTGCCACACAAAATTTTATTGTAAAATTTCTAAGTTTACAAATTAAACAATGTAATTTTTCTGGCCTCTTTAATATTTTATGTTGTTATTGTTTTAATTTAACATTGTTAAAATTCCCTTTCAATGAAGAGTAAGTGCTTTCACCCACTTTTCCAAGTGCAACTAAGTTCCAGTAATTGCGCTGGAAAAAATAAATTGTAGTTTTTCCTCTGGAAAGAATATTTTAAACTGATGTCACTAGCAAAAGAAGAATGCAAGGAAGGGGATGCACCATCAAAAACATCTAAGGAACAAAATATGTTAGCAAAAAAAGAAAGCGCCAGCAAAAATGTCATTAGTTGATTTCACTTGAAAGTAAAGGCGCAAAAGCAATGAAAAGTGCCCAAATTGGAGTGAAGGAAAAAAATTATAAGTAAAGGAGAGAAGGTTTCACCCAAAATCATGCATTCTAGACAATCAAAGGTGATTTCATCTTGTTTGGGGTGAATTGCTATTTTTAGTTGATTTCGAGGTGAAAATACTGAGTGGGCACCATTAAAATGAAAGAATGCAAAAATTAACATATTTTCTAGTAAATTAAATGGTTTCACCCAATAATATGACTTATAATATCATTTTAAAAATCATGCTAAGGGAGGAGAGACATTTTTCACAGGACTACTCAAACTATCGAACTTTTTTTGGCCATATTTCACTCATATGAACTCGTATTAAGCTAAAATTTTGAGGGTAAATACCTAAAAATCCCTAGAACGTCTCCACCAATTTTTAGATAATTTGGATCAACACAAATCCTATATAATCCCCATGTGTGAACAATATTTTTCGCAAGCAGTTGTGCAAGGGTTTCATCTAGGTTCAGAGCAAGCAGCTCTAGAGGTTGGTTTTTGGAGCCTTCGGGCCCTAGAAGCCAATAATTTTGTGGTTTATACTCAAATTTTTAGTAGTATATGTTGCAGGAGATCCAATATGGGTTATAAATATATCTTTCAATAGATCATACTATGAACTTGAGTGACAACAACTTCCAATTTGTTGCATAAAATAAAATGGAAAACCATACCTTTCCACGATGTCTAGGGCAAGGATTAAAGAGATCGTGAATCAAGTTTCAAGTAGCTGATAAAAAAATGGTTCAGATCTCAAAGTGAATCTAGTGCTAAGGTGCACCCATAAAATAAATCTACTGTGAAAACACTTGTCAAGGGTAAGAATTTCGAATACTCAGCCCCAAAAATAAATTTTAAGGATGCCCTCCATGGTGGAGAGCCTTAGCCCAATGCTAATATTAATATTAGGGCTTCCCATAAACCTCTAAGAATGCGTAAGATTGATCCCAAGAAAATGGAGTTAGGATGTCTTAAAACAACTGATGGAACTGCTATTGTTAAGCTTGATATGGATAACATTCATACTGGCATTAAAGATCTAGAAAAAATATGACTACTTTATTAGTTTATGGGTTTTCATTCGAGCCTATTTGCTTTCAAATTTTGGGCTGCAAAATCTAGAAAACTAAAGGTGAGTTACAAATCTCTATTTATCCAAATGGTTATTTTCTTGTTTTATTTGCTAACAATGAGGATAAAGATAAAACTTTTCAAGGGGGTCCCTAGTTCTTTGGAAGGGCAGGGCTTTTCATGAATCCTTGGCATACTAAATTTAAATCCCAAGAAGATATGCCTTCTATAGCTCCCATGTGGGTTATATTATTTGGTCTCCCTATTAAATTTTGGAATCCTACTATTTTTCTTCAATTGGAAACTCTTTACAAACTTTTATGATGACTGTTGATTGTACTCAAAATTTTGAACATATTATTTATGCTCGGATTTATGTTTTAATGGATTTTGACAAACCCCTACCTAAATATATCACTTTACAATTTGGGAAAGACACTTAGGAGCAAGTAGTGGACTATGAGAATATTCCTTTTCATTGTAGAATTTACCATGAATATGGTAATTTGGCTAGTGCTTTCCCAAATAAAATTCCTGATCAAAAGAAAGAAGTTATAAACTCAGAATATTTCCAAATGCCTAAGAAGAATAACACTTAGAAAAAATCAATTATATATGATCAATCAAAGTCATCTGCTTAAATGTTTGAAATTCTTTTCACAATGATGTCCCAAGTGAGGAAGAGAAAGTAATGGAAACAAAAATCTTAGAAACATAATTTAAAGATGAAGGTAAGAACTCAGAGACAAATCAACAAATCAAAGGTTTTCAATAGAAAAAAAGGGAGAAAATTTACACAAGAAAAATAATCTTTTAAATGTCAAAACTTCAAATAATACAGGTCCCAATATAGACTCCGTCGAACACTCTAGTAAAATTTTGGCTATGTACGAGTATTCTTCAAAGTTAGAAGCCATCTTAGATTCAATTGGAGTAAGTCAAGAAATATGGAAAAAAATTTGAAGATGGATTCTAATCAAAAGGTAGGTCGCAAGACCAATCAATATCATATAGTAAAAGAAGGTGAAAATCTTGTAGAGGAAGGTAATATTAATACCCTTCCCAAATTTTTTAGCCCTGGTATTAATGAAGATCATCTCTTGGAGTATTAGAGGACTCAAAGGGAGTATTTCAAAACAAAATGAAATTAGAAGAATGATTCAGAAAAATCATCCACATCTTGGTTTCCTTCAAGAAATGGAGATGTCAATAGAGGATATGGACTCAATTGCCAGTAAAATTTGGCCAACTGGAAAAGTGATTTCCCTTAGTTCCCAGGGGACTTCTGGTGGCATTTCTTGTCTTTGGGACCCAAAAGAGGTAGTTATTCACCATATGGTTGGCATTTGGGGTCTTTTGCTTATAGCTATTCAAAGTAGACATTCCAGCAAAATAATGTTGTGCATTACTGTTTATGCTCCGACTACTTTAGAGGAAAAAAGAAGACAGTGGAAGGATATAACTTATATTATATCTCATTTTCTTGAAGCTTGGATCTTGATTGGAGGACATTTCAATACCATTATCTCTCTGGATGAGAAAATGGGGGGAAATAGAAACTTGGATAAAAGCACTAATCTCATGAGCAAAAATATTGCAAACCTCCATCTTCTGGACATCCAACCAGATAATGGCCTTATGACTTTATCTAATAGAAGGTAAGGCTTAGCTTGTATAATGGAGAGATTGGATAGGTTTTTACTCTCTAAAAATTTCTTAATCCATGGTCACATTTCTAAAGTGAAGACTCTTAACAATGCTGGTTCGGATCACTGGCCAGTCATGGTGGAAATGTGAAAAACCAATATGAATTTCTCTCCTTTTCATTTTCAATTAATGTGTCTCAGAGACAGTTCCTTTAGACCTTGTGTGCAATAATGGTGGAAGGAAGGTAAGCCTAGGTATGGGACTAAGATGTTCTATTTTGCCAAAATATTACAATACATTAAATCCAAAATTAAGACTTAGAACTGGAAGGATTTTGGGGATGTTCATAAAAAAAACATGAACTTATTGCTCAACTTGAAATTTTGAATAAGAAAATCCGTTTATATGGCCTTACAGAGAGTAGAAGTGCAGATGAAATTAAACTCACAACTTAGTTAGAGGAATGGGAAAAAAGAGAAGAACTCTTATGGAAGCAAAAATCTAGAATTCAATGGCTCAAATAAGGATATTGAAACACAAATTTCTTCCACAAATATCTTCTAGCTCAAAGATATCACAACTTTATTTCTCCCTAAAATCAGATTCTATAGATGTTTTCTACTCTTGGGATGGCGTGAACTCTAGTGTTGTCGATTACTTTTCCAATATTTTTGTTGCTACTCCTCTTGCCTCAACTTCTCAACAAAATATTCTTCAAGCAATCCCTTATCTTATCACTTCTGAGTAGAACTCTATTTTCACTGCTCTTATTACTATCAATGAGCTTCAACAAGTAGTTTTTAAAATGTAAAAAGGGAAAATCCCAGGTCCTTATTGTTTTTCCATTGAGTTATACCAAGAGTTTTGGGATATCCTTCATGCTGATTTATTAGAGGTGGTGGAAGAATCTAGGAAAGCCAAAGAAATTTTGAAGGTTATCAATAAAACTTATATTACTCTTGTTCCAAAAGCTCAAGAGGTTGATCATATCTCAAATTTTAGACCTATTGATGTAATGTTCTTCTCAAAATCATTACTAAGATCATGGCAGAATGGTTGAAGCCTCTTTTGCATAAGATTATTTCCCCTAAACAAGGGGGTTATGTGGAAGGGCGTCAAATAGTAGATGAGATAATTCTTGCTTGGGAAGCCATCCATTCCATAAATATGCAAAAATATCCTTCCATGTTCATTCGGTTAGACTTATCCAAAGCTTATGACATAGTGGATTGGCACTTCCTTATCAAATTTTTGAGGCAATTTGGTTTCTCTTAGGATTGGATGTATTGGATTATGGGATGTATCTCTTTAGTTTCCTACTTAGTTCTTATCAATGACAGGTCTTCTCAGTTTTTCCCAATTTCTAGAGGTATTAGGCAAGGTGACCCACTATCCCCTTATTTATTCATCATTCTTGTTGAATGCTTGGGTAGGACTATAACCAAGAAGAGATAAAACAAAATCCTTTAGGGAGTTACCATTATTCATGAAGCTAGACCTATATATCATATTAAATTTGTTGATGACTCTACTATTTTAGGTAAAGCTATAGTTAAGGAAGCTTCTAATATTAAGAAAATCATTAGCTATTTTTCTAAGGCTACTGGGCAATTGATAAATGAAGACAAATCTAAAGTATTTTTTTCATAACTCTACCAGGCAAGAATCTATGGTATTGGATAAATTAATATATAAGAAGGCCTACCTTTCGATCACTTATTTAGGTATTCCCATCAATATTCAAAGGCAGAAAAAAATATTAGAATTGTTGGACAAAGTCAAGAAGAAAATTGAAAAGTGGACCAACATGTGGCTTTATTTTGGGGGTAGAATCACCTTGGTAAAATAAGTCCTTCAAGATATTCCTATTTATATTTCTTTCATGTTGAATATCCCAAAGGCTATTCTTCATGAACTAGATAAAATCAATCATTGGTTCCTCTGGAGTGGTACTAAGGAGAAAAGAAAATGGGCCTTGGTGAAATAGGATATTTTACATCTTCCTAAGAGTGAAGGGAGTTAGGATTATGATATTCTATTAATAACAACAAGGCTTTAGCTGCTAAATTATATTGTAATATGTTGCATAACCTCAATGCTCTTTGGGCTAATAATATTTGTGCTAAATATATTGAGAACAAAAGTCTTGAAGACCTTGTTCATTATTAATTTATTACCAAAGGTTCTCCCATTTTAGTAGTTCTTAAGGCTAGTGAAGATTTGATAAAGAAAAAATTATTTTGGATCATTCATAATGGTCAAAAAGAATTTTTTTGGAAAAATTCATGGGATGGTCATAAGCCTTTGATAACTTAGTTTCCAGATTGAAGGCCTATTATGGAGGAGCTTCACCGAGCTAATTGGATTAAGTTGGCTAATTACTATCGATATCATACTGGTAGTTCAAAGGTTAGTAGATATTAGATATCTATTGAGGACTAGACTATTCAAAACCTAGAAATGTAAAGACAAGCCATCCAAGATATCCTTCATACATTATCTCTCTCTTGGTCCCATGAAAAATATTGTTCTGGATGGAACAACACTACTAAGGGTGAGTATTTAGGTTCTCAAGGTTATTTGACCTTATGCCATAATAATCCCAACCAATCATCTGACATATTTTATCAGTTGTAGGCTCAAAAGCTTTGGCCTCAGGTTAGGTTATTTACTTGGCTTTTATTGCATTGTAGGGTGCTTACTAGTGAGCAACTTATGAAGCATGGTTTTCATGGCCCTTTTAGATGTGAAATATGTGGAGAGAATGTAGAAATTCTCAGTAATATTTTATTGAGTGTACTTTAGCCTCTGAGCTATGGAGGAGAATGGCCACTTTACTTGGCTTACAATGGTCCAATTTTTTTACTTTTGAACAACTTTGGAGGGATTGGCCTAAACAAGAGGGTGTTGATCATTTTATTAGGTAGTTAGTTTGGATGGGTTCTACCATTCTACTTTGGAATATCTTGAATTAAAGGAACAAGCAAATTTTTAATCAAGATAGGAAGTCTATTCACTATATTTAGCAAAATACCATTGCCAACTTAGTTGAATTAGTCCAACAACTCATTAATCACCCCCAAAACTCCCACAAAATATGGGATGAAGTGATGCAAATATTGAAGATTAAATATTCTAAGGGAAACCATCTTAAAGGAAATGTGAGTAGTTGTAATATGGATAGGACAAGAAATTGTTAACCTCCTCCTAAGGATTTTGGAAAAGTTAATATTGATGGAGCCTCTAGAGGGAACCTTGAAAAAGCTAGTGCAGGAGGAATTGGTAGACTTTCATATGGCTCCCTAGTTTTTACTTTTGCTAAGAATTTGGGTATTCTTTCCAATAACCTTGTTGAGGGGTATGGTATCATCAGAGGCCTTCAAGAGGCTACTAAGGTTGGATGGGAAAAGATTATAGTTGAGTCTAACTCTCAACTCATGATTTGAAGACTCCTAAGAATCATAAGGTTGATTGGAGAATAAAAAGAATTATTGAGAAGATTCAATTAATCCATATGGGATTTGTAAAAGTTAATTACAATCATGTGGTCAGAGATCAAAACAAGAGTGCTAATGCTTTAGCTAATTGGGATTTGGACAAAGGTGATCTTACTTGCTATGGCCACCCTCCTAGATGGTGGGCTTCACAAATAAGGGAAGCTCTTCTTTCTATCATTTCTTTGGATGGCTCCAGTTCTTGAGGTACCTAGTTTCTTCTTGCTTTATTTTTGCTTCTCTTTTGTTTGGTCAGGGTATTTTAGTTCCCTAGCTCAAATTATTTTTTCTTTTGTTTCCTCTGTTGATTCTTGCCTTAAACATTTTTTGGTCTAGAAATGTCATTGTTGTGTTCAATTTTATATTTTATATTTTTTTTTTGTTTAGTTTTTTGAGGTGTGTGTTTTTTTGTACTGTTTTGATTTTGTGTTTTTTGTGTTGTCTTTTTGTTGTTCTTGTATTTTTGTTGGTTTGTGTTTTTTTTGTGTTTTTTGTTATTGTCCTTGTGTTTTTGTTGTTTTTGTTCTTGTGTTTCTATATGTTTGTGTTAATTCATGTTTTTGTGTGTAAGTATTTTCTATGTTCTTTATTTTTTTTATTGTCCGTTGTTGGTTGTTTTTTATTTTCTTTTTCCTTTTAATTTTTTAATTTTTAGGTTTTAGTTGTTTTTGTTTTTCATGTTTTTGTTGGTTATGTCTTTGTAGCATTATGTTATATTTTTCTTATGTTTTTCTATGTGGTTCGTGTTGAGTTTTTTTTATCTTATTGTGTGTGTGTTTGGTTGTGCTTTATCTTTTCAACACACTCAAGGAGCATGTTTTTTATTTTTATTTTTATTTATTTATTTACTTTTTAAAATATTTTTGTGTGTTTGTTTGCTCCTTAAGTATGTCAAAAGTGGTAGTCCAGGTGTGAGCCTTGGGTGATTTTGGTGGAATAGATAACCTTACCTCCTTGGGTCTTACCCAAAAGTGGCATCCCTTTTGGGATATTTTTCACAAAAAAAATGGTTTCACCCAAGATGAGGTGAAAACAAGGAAAAACGTCTCATAAGGAGTGAAAGTAACTAAGTGCATTTACTTCATGTAGTTAAAGTCAACTTCACCTCAGGTAGGGGGTGAGATTATTTTTTACCCTTATTTTGGATGAATTGTTGTTTTAAGATGGGTTCAAAGTGAAAGTAATGCAAGGCGCTCAACTTGGAAGTAAAAACAATGTAAAAAGCATCTTTCTGCATGGTCAAAGTCAATTTCGCCCCTCCTTTGAGCGATCTATATTTTTAATCAATTTTGAAGTGAAAGTAGTTGGCAAAAATCTCTCCAAGTGAAAGCATCCTAAAAAGTCAAAGTTAGTTTTGCCTAGTGGTGAAAATAGGAGCAAACAAGTTGTCTTCTGGCAGTTTCACCAACAAAAGCCTCTGTTGGGGAGTTTTGCTCCTTTTTCTAGTGAAAATCTATTTCCATCCTAGGTAAATAAAAATTCATCATTTTCACCCCTTTGGTAGTGGAATTTATTTTTACTCAATGTCTTGGAAAAATCCTCCCATGAGAAAGAGCAAGAGCAAGTAAGAACATTTTTGGGAAAAAATGACGAAATTAATGAAAAAAATCTAAGAAAATGCGCTTTTCATTGCAGATCATTTTTTGGGAAAGACTAAAGGTGATGAATTTAATTCTTGGGGTAACAAATTTAATATGTTGGGGACTATCACAGAATATCTACCAAGATTAAATGTTGCACTCTTAATTCTAGTACAACATTGCTCGTTCTTGAGGCAATGTCCATTTATTTCACTCCTTTTCCAAATGAAGTTAATTTTTGTTGGGTCTTACTAGAAAAAATAAAATTTTGATGCGTAATATGACTAAGTGGCAAACAAGATTTAATGTTTGAGCTCTTAATTTTCATGCGACATCGATAAATTTCAATGCACTAATGCCTGAAATGATTTTCTATCGTTCATCCTTGATTTCCCAGGTGCCCTCCACAAAAATGGAATTTCTCCTTCTTGAAGAATGCACTGATTTGTGCATTATTGCTAAGGAGAAAATTGCTAATGTATATTATTTGACCATCCAATATTTTTTTCTAATGTGCATTTAATGACAGAGGTGTAACCCTCTATAAATACTAATCATTTTGATGTAAAGAAGGAGGATAAACACTGTCAAAAAATACTTAAGTTCTCTACATCAATTGAAACAGAATTGGCTCTAGTTCCTAGTTATGTGGTGTATGTAATTATTTTCTACTTATCATTTATGTTAGGTTTATGATATTTGTTATATAAACTTAATTTCTACATCTGAAACAAATTTTTAATGGAGAACTAAAGGCTAAAATGTTTATTGTAAGTTATCTCTACAAGTTGTGAATGGTTCATATGCTTTCCTTTCTATTATATGCTAATTAAAACTTAATTTGGGTTTAGTTGCTAGTTTATCCCTACGTTACATTTCTAGCTCATAGCCATACTCTAAGCTTACACCGATTGTTATATTAGTATGGGAACTAGCCCTCTCTAGAGATTGGCTCGAAGGAAATCTCTTTACTTTGGGCTTTCAATGTTTGTTGATTCTAGGGTGCGCATATATTTTGTACTTAGACATATTCATGACCAAAATTTTTTGGCACACTCGATGGGACATTAAAGTTCCACTTTGAGTAGTATTGAGGTTTTATGTTCATATTTTTACTATCTGACTAGAACATCTAGTGACTCATTTTTACCTAGAAGCCTTCAAACATGAAGTGAGTGAAATATTTCTTCATGATAACAATATTGAATGCCAAAAATTATGAAAACCCTATTGAGTTATTTGATCTTGACACTCAATTGTTAGGATATTATTCTATATTAGTCACCCTAATTATTCCATCGATTGCAACATCTTCCTAGGTAGATGGTATGTTTTCTATTCCTTCAAGTCTTTCTAGCATAGCCACTAGCTTTCCTCCTCCCCAAGTAAACACTCCAGTCCAAATGGCCCAAAATCTTCCAACTCAACCACCTTGATAGTTTTTAGCTTGGAATCATTCTAAAGCTTTGAATCTACAAGCTCAAAAACTGATTTTGCAAGCAGTGTTGAAGGCTTGCCTACTTCATATGGTATAGGCAATACTACTTATGAGTATGTCCAAGACGTGGTTTATTTTAAAACCATTCAAAGCATCATAGACAAAGATGTCATGGCAATATTGCTCATGCTTTCTCTCAGAGGGAATTTGTTGTACTGGTACCAATCTTTACAGCCTGCCACTATTACTACCTAGGACCAGTTGGTTGAATTATTATTAAAAGGTTTCAATGAACAAGAAGATATGTTCTTTTAGTTGCATTAATTTACCATCATTTAGAGGTATCCATAGGAGGAAATTATTAACATCAACATCAGGTTCACACAAAATTGGTAGAGAGTACTTGATGATCTCTGATTGACTCTCAAAAAAGTTGCATTCTATTATCTTTGAGCCTTCAATGCTAATATTATCATGGCCATCAATCAATACAACATTGATACATTTCCATCCTTGTATTATACTACACAAAAGGTTGAGGTTGATATGATTTCCATTGGTAAGCTTCCACCAAATATGATGATGCCTATTTTTCATGATATTTTGTAGTATTTGTATTCCAACACATATTCTCAGTCCCTACCAATATCCCCATGTATTCAATCCCTCCATAGAATCTGAGTTCATCTCAAACTATGATGATAGTTTTTGTCCTGCAATTGTCTGCTCCTATTATATAACTACCCACTTTAGTTACACTCCTGGCACTACCATATCTGCCTATACCACTTCCATTATTAGCTCTTCCAGCATCCTCAAATCTTGATCCGCAAGAGAAGTTGTTGAAAGAGATTCAGTCAATAAACTCAACCATAAGAGTAATAAGCAATGAGATCACGATGATTAAGAAGTAAGATAAGAGGGATTTCTAGCCCAGAATATTTCAACCTCCACCAACCACCAGGGAGCAAGTAGCTTCAACCAATAAGGTGCCTAAGAGTAATATGACTATATTGACAAAAAAATAAGTTTGCGCATCAAACAAAGCATACTGGTGATCTACCTGCAATGATCTGCATGGTGAGGAAACTTGTATGGTTCACTTGAAGTATGTACAAATTTTGGCAAAAAAAAATTTGATGGTTAGATCAACATGATTAGAGAAGTTGATCATAATTCATGGTCCCTTTCGAAGAATAAGTTTTGGTTCTCATGAGAGTTGGAATAAATATCGTTATAGTGTATCCAACTAGAATGGAGTCACTGAAGGTACATGCTAACCCAAAGATGCAAAATAAAAAAAAAAGCAAGCTCCAAGAGAAGCATCTATTCCAGCACTCAAGCCAGATGCACCTATCCTATTAAAATATCTTTTACCTCTGTGAGCGAAGAAAATATTGCAAGAAAAGGCTTAAAACTCACAAATAAAAGTTAAAATGAAGGAAAAAACCAGAGAAAATCTCAAATACCCATCCTTGACCAAGCATTAGAGGGTAGAGGCTACACAGCAGTATCAGAATAAGTATGATACTACCAACAAAGGGAAGGAGTCTAGTGCATCTATGTACAATATTGTTAAGGAACTAAAGAAGATTACATCCAATATTAGACTCTATGATGCATCGTAGTTGCCTGGACAAGTTGACTTGTTGCAAGAGTCATTGAAGTTTGTTAAATATAAGGGGAAGAATCCTACTCAGACTATTTTTTCTCAAATGCTAACTACTTTAGCTACTAGAAATAATAGGCCACCCACTTTTTATTTTTCTCTCAAGATGAAATGTTGGATCATGCATAAATGCATGATCGATTCTAGCACTATGACAATTGTCATGCCAAAGGTAGTTTGTGACATTATGGGTATGGAATATATGAGAAGTAGCCCTAGAATTTAGTAATTATATGGAACCCTTGTGAGAAAAGTAGGAGTCATCAAAGACATCCCCATTGTGTTGCATAAAATACCTTAAATCACTATGATCCAATAAGTTTTTGCGGTTGATCTGTAGTCATATTTCAGCATGTGCCTCTTAAGGGAGTTCACTGCCAAATTGGGAGGCTATATTTCTCTAGACTATTCTCATCTGGATATTCTTGTCAAAGGGAAGCGAATCTAAATCTATAATGAGAAGCCTTCTACTTTTCACATAGAGAATATTGAAGGAGAAGAAAAATCTATGAATTGTGTCAACATGATGACTAAAGAATTGGAAGAATTGGATTTGATGAAAGAAGTTATGGATGAGCTTCGAATAGAAGATGAGTTTTCAATGCTTGATTTTAATACCATGATGGAGACTCAAATTGGTTGTTACATCATTACTAAGCCTAAAAAATATGAAGTGAAGGTGTTTGATGATCAATATCATATTCCATATCAATTGTGGAAGTTGTACTTTGACGGTGCGAGATGCAAGAACAACATAAGAGTAGGGATTATTTTAATTTATCCTTATATAATATAGAAGACTTATTATTACTAGCTGACCTATATTTGTACCAACAATGCTACCGAGTATGAAGCACTATTATTAGGTTTGAAGAAAGTAGAGAAGCTTAGGATTAAACAACTACAGATTTTTGGATATTCAATACTGATTGTGAATCAAGTAACAAACAAATGTGTCTCTAAGTAGCACTACATGAAGGCATACCACAACAAAGTTTAGGACCTATTGGAGGCTTACACAATGTTGAACATCCAAGTGATATCACGAGAGTAGAACAACCATGTCGATCTCTTGGTAAACCTTGGCATCATTTTTTATCCAGTTGAGCACATGGTTAGAAAACTCAAGACTATGAGGTTAGTTTACAGACCTTCAATTCTTGATAAGAATATCTACTGGCAAGTGTTCGACAATGATGAGCAGTTTATAAATTTTATTATAAGAGAAGCTAGTACTATGGAAGGAAGGACACTTGATGAGGAAGAAGTTGAGGTATTGATCCAGCTGAGGAATAATAATATTTCAAAAGGATTTATTGTGCTTGAGAGTCTCTTTGATCAGAATGACAGAGCTATAAAAGCATAAGATCAAAGTGGAAGAGGAGTACACTGAACTGTAGTTGGGACCCAATATGTCGATCAAAGTTGATATTGATTGCACTCTAGAAGAGTTGGAGCAGATCAAGGAGCTATACCATGAGTTCCTAGACATTATCACTTGGAGCTACCAATATTTGAAATGCTACAACAAAAATGTGATCCAACATACCATTGAGCTACAAGAAGGAGTGAAACCCTTCAGCCAAAAGCAGAGGCTAGTTAATCCCATGATTCAAGCCTTGATAAAATTTGAACTGCTAAAGATGTTAGAGTTTCAGATTATTTACCTGATTAAGAATTCTACCTGGGTAGAGAATCTGGACCCTATGAGGAAGAAAAATAAATATATTTTCCTATGTGTTGACTTTTGGAATTTGAATCAAACATATTTGAAGGATAATTATCCTTTACCCTAGATTGATTAGATTCTTCACATAGTTGCAGGAGCTCAAATATTTTCTCTGTTGGATGGATTCTCGAGATAAATCAGATCTAGTTCAAGGATGAAAATCAATATAAAACTATGTTCACCATGAAATGGGGATCATTTTCTTATCAGTGAATGTCGTTTAGTCTCTCAAACACTGGGAAACTTTTCAAAGAGTGATAGATGTAGCTTTTGGTGAGTTTTTAAATCATGTCATTATAAATTATTTGGATGATATAACTATATTTTCTCACAACAAGCAGGAGCATAGTTTACATTTGATACAAGTGTTCGAGAAATATTGAGAATTCAAAATATTTATCAATCTGAAGAAGTCAATCTTCGTGGTAAAGGAAGTAAACCTCTTGGGCCATGTCATTTCAGAGAAAGTTTTAGATATTAATCTAGCTAGAACTAAGGTTCTTTTGAAGTTTCCATTTTTAGCCAATACTAAGGATTTACAGTCATTCTTTGGGTAGATAATTATTATTTTTAAATAAATTCACAAATTTTGCCCAAGTGGTAAAACCAATGACTAAGCTTTTAAATAAAAATGTTGAGTTTATATGGACTGAGTAGAGGATACGAGCATTCAAATAAATTAAGGAAATAATTGCTCAAGCCTCGATTTTGGTAAATCCTGATTACTCAAAATATTTTATCTTGTATACCATTGGTGAACAAGAGAGTTATGCAGTGGTGCTCACGCATAATAGAGATTATGGAGATGAGCATCCAATAACTTTCTTAAGTCAAGTCATCCAACTGCACAAAGAGAAATATAATTTTATTGAGAAGAAAGTATATGCAGTGATGAAATCTTTAAATAAGTTTTGGCATTTTGTTTCTCAGAGTAAAACAATAGTTTATGTTGTTCATCCAAATGTTCGAAGTTTTATCATTCAAGGAGAACTTAGAGATAAGAGAGTTGGTTGGGTTTCCAAAATCCAGGAGTATGATGTTGAAATTTGGCCAACCAAATTGGTTTGAGATCGAGCATTATTTTAGGAGCTTGCAATAAGTGTTGTTTCTAAATCCAGGGTTTGCCAACTTGAAGATTTAGTAAACGAAAGTAATTTCACTGATCACTCTATAGTTGATTGTGATAAGACATAGGACCTTGTCAAATATTTCAATTTAGGAAGATGTCCTTCACATATCAATGCTTTGCAGATAAGGAGATTTAGACTATAGGCTCTCAAGTATGCGATGTTACCAAATGGAATTTTCCATAAAAATATTGATGGAGTACTTTTCAAGTGCATCAAAGAATTAGAGAAGAATAAAATCCTAGAAGAATTCCATTATGGATTTTTAGGAGGCCACTATGCAGGGAGACCAATGGCATTGAAGATCATAAAAGTAGGTTATTTCTAGTCCACTCTCTTTGTAGATGCTTTCAAATTCAATCATAGTTATGACAAATGCTAAATATATGTTAGAAAAAGCAAGAATGCATCATTACCCCTTCATCCAATTCAAGTTGAAGCACTATTTCAGCAAAGGGGTTTAGATTTCATTAGGGTCATTGATCCTAATTTGTTCATCAGGCATAAGTACATTCTAACTACAACTTAATATTTCACTCAGTGGACCGAAGTAATCCCAACCAAGAAATCTAATTAGGAGGTGGTCATATCATTCCTTGAAGGATTTATCACTCATTTAGACATCCTAGATGCAATTATAACAGCTAATGGAACTCCATTCATCGATGCTAAAATCAATGAATACATGGGTATGTACGGTGTTTATTTAAAAATCTCATCAAACTACTATCCACGAGGAAATGGCTTGGTCGAATCCAAAAACAAGAACCTATTCAAGATTTTGAAAAGGACTCTAGGATATAACATACAAAGTTGGCACTTGCACTTAAACCAAACATTGTAGGTCGATTGTATCTTAGTAAAAACATCTATCAAATCATCCCCTTATTCCTTGGTATACAACAAAGAAGCAGTCTTGCCTATTCATATTGAATTGTCGGTCCTTCAATCCTTGCACTTACTTGAGGGTGAAGATGATGAATTCGACCCCATGAGTGCAAGGTTTTCTCGGCTTTTACAGTTTGAGGAAGAGAGGGAGAAATCCTATAATGCCTTCATGGAATATTACCCAAATGGTGAAGAATTTTTTTGGTAAGAAGACTTTAAATAAGGATTTCAAGGTGGGTAATCTAGTGTTGAAATGGAAAGAGAACAATGTGAAGCCAGGAAAGAATCAAAAGTTCGAGGTAATTTGGGAGGGTCATTTTTAGATTTCAGGTATGAATCAAGTCAATTTATATTACTTACAGGATAAGGACTGCCATGTGCTGTCAATTCTAGTAAATGGTCTTCATTTGAAGGTCTATCATCAGTGAAAAATTTTAGACCAAGTATGTAAATATGTATATAGTTTTCTTTTAATGTCATTTTATTTTTAATGACCAAGTATGTTTTATTTCAATTAAAAAATTAAAAGTAGGTTCTATAGGAGAATTTAACTTCACCCCAGGAGGTTATTTTCACTCCGAAAGTACTTCTTCACTAGCAAAAAATTATTTTCATCCCGAAAACATTTTAAAAGCCTTTTGGTCTTATTTTGGGGTGAAAACATTAAAAGAAAACAGGTAATTTCATCGACAAGATTATTAAAGGTTTTTTTTGTGGGCAACATGGGTACATGTGGATTTTTTAAGGTTTGGTTTTCCAGACCACTTAAATGTGCCCCCATTATTATTTGCCAAGAATATAAGGTAAAAAAATAAATAAATAAAAATAAAATAAAATAAAATAAAAAAAAGACATTTTTTCTGCCTGGAAAAGTTAAATTCGCCTCGTATACTTTATTTTCGGAGCGAAATCCTTTTGCGCCCCAATAGTAGATAATTTTAGGGTGAAAACTCAAAATGAGAAAAGAACATCTTACATGCTTTTTGGGGAAATCCAGTTGGTAGGGTTATTTTGGCACAAAAGGGGGCAAAGTTAATTTTTGCCTTGCTTTTTCGGAAAATATGTTTAGTTCCATTAAAATCTTACTTTTTCCAAATAAATCTTTTGTTTCCAGGAAAATAAAGAAAGTAGAATAATTTTAAATATTATCAAGCATGTGATCTTGCCAAACGAAACAAGAAAGAATATTTGTGGAGCTCTAGTTGAACGAAACTATATATTGCATGATTATTTTTGCTCCAGTTGACGTTTCTATAAAAACAAGTGCACTCAAAAAAGCATTTTCGTTGGCAGGAGTTAATTTTAGAGCAGATTTTAATTAAAATGCATGAAATTAGATAATTTTACTGGTAAAACTCAGAGAGGATATTTTCAACATCTTAATGCAACGAATTTACTAATTTCACTCCTTAGAGCATTTTCATCACATTAATCATTCCTGGAGTTATTCGTTAAATAGCCAGATTGCGCCCCTCAAGATAAAAGGTGGCTAGACACGAAATTCGAAGAATATTTACAATGCAAGGGCATTATTGGTAGTTGATTGGCAAATTAAAAAATCATTAAAAATCATTGAAAAATGTGTTGGGCAAGATAACCAAGGAGCACGTTCGTTCGAATTTCTCAAGGTACACAACATGCATTAAATTAGGTAGTTGGAGGTGAAAATTATAAATTGGATGAATCAAAAGCTTGCAATCAAATAAATATTAAGATAATTTTCTCTAGAGCATTGCAAGATCATCACTTAGATTTATCGAATTATTGTTTCATTACAGAACTATTAAAGTGTTGAAGTGAAACCACTGAAGGATGAAGATGGGGAAGAAAGCTTTCGAGATGAAGAAAATACAAAAAAAAAATAGGAGGTAAGAAAACTAAAACACCAGGTGAAACAAAGATATTGAGCTTCATCTGTATTATGATACATTGGCTTAGATCGATGACTGTATCATTTCAAAAAAAGTAGTGAAAATTACACCAAGATGTAGAAGTTACTATCCAACTACCTTTGTACATGTGTTCATGCTTTCCCAAAATTGGTGTTGGCTATTGCAAAATTTTATAACCCTACCATAGGAACTGTTTGAAATACAAAAGAGAGATAAATTATTCAGTATTTTGTCTAATGTAGTTAGAGAAGCATTTGATTTTAGGGTGATGCCTCGTCTAGATATTATATTTAGAAAAATAAATATCAATGAGTAAGATGGAAGGTACCATTCAACTGTGATGTTGCACCAATTCATGGAAAACCAGTTGATCAAGATGCCCCAGTTTGAAGAGTTGTCAGATTTTCCAAAGCCTTTGATAGATTTTAATGGTCTAGACATGTTTTCTATGTTGTTCGAGGTGAATGGTCTTCCTCCCTATTCTATAGTGCATAAATAGTAAGCGATAATTGGACAATGTATTTTATAGGTAGAATTCTATGCTTTGATAGCAATAACGGTGAGCATGAACCTGATTTGCTTTGACTGGGTGGATTATGTGGCTCAAAGAATGCATACCTAGTTGGAGAGAGTGTAGAGTAGATAATAGGTAGTGTTCAAACATTCCTCATTTTAAGCCTGGTATTTCTTTTTCCACATGCACCAGCGCTTTTCATTTATATTTTTCAAGTAGACTAATGTGGTAGACAAGAAGTTGCCAGTTTATTTATGGACTATGAGTTTGTCCATAAAGGAGTTATATTATAATTTCAACCAAATTTTCTTGGGCCCCACCATCAAGATTATTTTTGGTACATGTGAGAGATTGCCAAGAGCTATGAGAGAGGAGGTTGTCATGAAGGAAAAATGTGACATTTTCTTGTTGGTGCAAGGCATCATCGTATGAATTTTTAGCTTTACTAGCAAGTCATTTCTCTTGCTGTATTTTGCTACAGAACATATTTTTGCATTGGAGGTTTCCTAATAAAATAATTTTATCAACCACGTCTATGGGGTTGGTCGAGGGAAACAAACCACATGTACCATACCCTTTGCCTTCAATGAAATTGAAGTAAACTAGGTTGAAAAATTAGTTGATTACATAAACCCTCTATGACCTCGGCTTCGTTGAGTTGTCCCAGCAGTGGAAATATGACCCTTTAGGTCATTTAACGGATTTTATCAAAGAAAATTATTTTATTGTTGCCCCAAAGAAAATATTGAGCAGCATAGAAATAATCTAGAGGGGCATGATCTTGAATGGCACATTGGGAAAATTATGTCATTCCCATTGTGGCATGATTTCTACGAGATGGAGGTCTAATATAATACTGAAGTCCACAAGCACTAAATTCCTCCTTCAGGTTTGTTTAGAAAAATGAAGGATCAATTGTCCGCTTGGTATGAGGAGAAAATAATCAATTTTTTGGTGATGAGGGCCCATCGAGGAAAAACTGGGTTAGCCTATGGCCTGGCGATGGATGATATATTTTTAGATAAATATGATGAATATTATGACATCTACCAACAAATATCTTTCACTAAAATCATATACCAAAGCTTTCAAAGATCTGACAACAAAGTGATCGTGGCTAAAGAAGAGCAAATTATAGTTGAAAAAGCACCACTTGTGGAGGAAAAAAAATAACCATCACCAAAAAATCAGCTCTAGTGTAAGAAGATGAGTATGTGTGAGGCACTTATTTTTACAAAAATCTCTAAGAAGCCAAGGACTTCTACAATCATTTCCTCTTGTAAAAACCCTTCCCCTGTAGTGGTAGTCGTACAAGATGATGTTTCAAACATTGTTCCTTTGGTTTAGGAAGAGCAGCTTGACTAGAAGATAGAATTCATAAATCTTGAAGAGGATATTAAGGAGGAGTTGAATGAAGGATCATGAAAAGGAGGATCTAGTATCACAGTCACCCTTATTATCGACTCAAATGGTGTCAGAGCTCGAAGGTACATTTTTCCTTCCCTCTTCCTTTACTCTTGATATTTTGGTGATTGTCACATCCCTTTTTGTAGTTATCACTTCTATTTCACCCCCATTTGATATACCTTATACTTCCATTTCACTTACTATTTATTAGTCACCAATCACCGATGCTCCCTCTTCTTCTATTCTCTCTTCTTCAATTTTCTTCTTTCAGTTCTTTTGCATATGCACCCAATCCATTTTTTCTCCCTTCATCCTCTATTCTGATAACTTCTACCATGGCTATAAGTACACAATATCCTACTCAAGTAAGTATAATTGTAGCCAAACCCCTCACTTTAATTCCCTCAATCATCTCCATTCCATCAACCATTCCCATTTCTACTTCCCTTCCTGAGCCAAACCCTCAATAGGATTGATTTCTCCTTTCTCCATTCCTTGAGTTGTAGGTGCTACCAGATTCAGATATAGATGTGGTTGCAGAGCATCCTGTTGCAAAAAAAATAATTTGAATCCACTAGAGTTCATCATAGTGGCTAAAAATCCATAAGAGAAAAGAGGCTGAATATCTAGTAAATATTTTTAAAGGTCTCCTTTGATCCCAAAGCTATGGAGTCCCACATTGTAAAGATGATTTCCCAGGTCCAAAATCCCCAAGGAGAGATGGCTCCAAGTTATTATTCTTGTGAAGTAATTACAGAGGACTTGATGAAGATTGATACTACAAAAAAATAGGGAATATTCAGGTGGATATGAGCTCACTTTATCTGCATAGTGAGCATTATAAGAAAATGATATTGAAATTAGAAGCAAAGCATTGATAGGAGAAAGTGAAATATATTGAGAAAGTAGTGAGGAGCATAATGAGGTATAAGAAGAATTTGAAGAGTAGGAGCAAATTTTTACTTCCCAGTTGGAATATTTATAGAATCAGCTAGCTAAAATGGCCACACAATCAATGGGGTTCTCTAAGGAGAAAATCAAGGAGGCTCATCGTCATTTAACTAAAAACTACACAAAGTGGGTAGCAAAGGTGCTCTTGGTTCTATTGTATCTTCAGGAGGTGTGAAAAGTAATAATATTTGACGAACAAGCATTATAGTATGCTAAGGAGTAGTTAGAACCAAAATTGGAGATTCCATTGAAGATTCAAATATTAGCTACCATTTTCCTCCAATGTAAACCCATGATTGATATGGACCGAGCTTGGTCTAACACCAGGGTGATGCTACATAATTATTTTTCTAGATTGGATCTGGTCAAAGAGGGACATAAGCTGCTTGATATGTATGAGAAGGAGAGATATGTTTTAATCATTTACTTGAGGATGCAGCTAATGTCAGCTTTCCTAAATTCACTAATGATAAGGGGGATATATTGTTAAAAAAAATTGGAGGTAGCATGAAAGGAGTTCGTGAAAGATACCTCTGATATCGATAGTTGGATGGAGCCCATTACAGAGGAGCAAGTATTGCCATTTATGAAAAGGCTTACCTGCATTGAGTCTTCCTTGTATGAAATATACCAAAGGGCCAACCACATCATATTAAACCAGGTCCAAACATTGTACTTAATTGTTAATTCACTCCAGTATCCTTCAATGCTCAACAAATATTCTTGGGCTGAGGCAGTTGCAGTATATGAGACTACCAATGTGAGTCTCGTAGAGCAAGAAGAATGGAAAAGGGCAAAAAAATAGGAGAAATAAGTGGCTGAGTCAAATGTAACATCTGATGCAACTAGTGCAGGTGATAGTTGAGCCCAATGGATGAAGGCCTAGGTTCGATTGCATCCATACGAGCTTAATACCCCAAGAGCCACCAAAAGTTTAGGCAGCTTTGCCACACTAAATGGTTTTGTAAAAAATCTAAGTTTACAAATTAAACAATGCAATTTTGCTAGCCTCTTTAATATTTGATGTTTTTATTGTTTTAATTTGACATTGTTAAAATTCTCTTTCAATGAAGAGTAAGTGCTTTCACCCACTTTTCCAAGCGCAACTAAGTGTCAATAATTGCACTAGAAAAATAAACTGTAATGCTTCCTCTAGTGATATCAATTTAAAGTGATGTCACTGGAAAAAGAAGAATGTAAGGAAGGAGATGAGCCATCAAAAAATATCTAAGGGAAAAGACGTTAGTAAAAACTGAAAGCACCAACGAAATTGTAATCAGTTGTTTTTTATAGTAGGTAAAAGGTGCAAAAGCAATGAAAAGAGCCCAAATTGGAGTGAAGGAAAAATTTTATAAGTAAAGGAGATAAGGTTTCACCCAAAATCATACATTCCAGACATTCAAAGGTGATTTCACCATGTTTGGGGTGAATTGCTAATTTTAGTTGATTTCGAGACAAAAATACTAAGTGGGTGCCATTCAAATGAAAGCATGCAGAAATTCACCCCTTTTCTAGCAAATTAAATGGTTTCACCCAAGATGGGGTGAAAACAAGGAAAAGTGTCTCATTTGGAGCGAAAGTAACTAAGTGCATTTACTTCACACAGTCAAAGTCAACTTCACCTCAAGTAGGGGGCGAAATTCATTTTCACCCTTCTTTTGGGTGAATTGTTGTTTTAAGATGGGTTCAAAGTGAAAGTAATGCAAGGTACTCAACTTGGAAGTAAAAAAAATGTAAAAAGCATCTATCTGCATGGTCAAAGTCATTTTTCCCCTCCTTTGAGTGATCTGCTATTTTTAATCAAATTTGGAGTGAAATTAGTTGGCGGACATCTCTCCAAGTGAAAGCATCCTAAAAATTCAAAGTTAGTTTTGTTGAGTGGCAAAAATAGGAACAAATGAGTTGTATTCTAGCAATTTCACCAGCAAAAGCAAAGACTCCATTAGGAAGATTTTCTCTTTTTTCTAGTGAAAATCTATTTTTGTCCCAGGTAAAGTAAAATTTGTCATTTTTGCTCCTTTGGCATTCGAAGTTATTTTTCCTCCATGTCTTGGCAACATTCTACCTTGAGAAATAGCAAGAGAAAGTAAGAACATTTTTGGGTGAAATTGATGAAATTAATGATAAAAATCTAAGCAAATCTACTTTTCATTGTAGATCATTTTTTGTAAATACTAAAGGTGATGAATTTAATATTTGGGGCAACAAATATAATATGTCGGGGTCTATTGTAGAAGATCTACCAAGAATAAATGTTGTAATATTTATTCTAGTATGACACTTCTTGTTCTCAAGGTACCATCCATTTATTTCGCTCCTTTCCAAAGGAAGTTGATTTTCGTTGGGTCTTACTGTAAAAAATAAAATTTTGAGGTGCAAGATGACAAAGTGGCAAACAAGATTTAATTTTTGAGCTCTTGATTTTCATGTGATATTGCTATGTTTCAATGTGATGACACTTGAAATGATTTTCCATCCTTCATCCTTGCTGATTTCCCAGGTGTTCTCCACCAAAACGGGATCACTAGTTCATGAAGAATGCACTGATTTGTGTGTTGTTATTATTGAGGATAAATTTGTTGATGTATAATCTTTGACCAATATATATTTTGTTTCAATGTGCATTTAATTACAGAGATGCAACCCTCTATAAATACTAATTATTTTGATGTAAATAAGGAGGATAGACACCCTACCAAAAACACTTTAATTTCTCTACATCAATTAAAATAGAATTGGATCTGGTTCCTAGATCAATGGTGTATGTAATTATTTTTTGCTTATCATTTATGTTAGGTTCATGATATTTGTTATATAAACATAAATTTTGCATCTGAATTTAATTCCTAATGGAGAAATGAATGCTAAAATATTTATTGGAAGTTATCTCTACAAGTTGTGAATGGTTCGTATGCTTTCCTTTCTATTATATGCTCATTAAAACTTGATTTGGGTTTTAGCTTCTAGTTTATCCCCACCTTACGTTTCTAATCATAGCCATATTTCCCATTCCTTTCTATCATTTTTATATGCTTTCCTTTCTATTATATGCTCATTAAAACTTAATTTGGTTTTTAGCTACTAGTTTATCCCCACATTACATTTCTAATCATAGCCATATTTCCCATTCCTTTATATCATTTTTCATATTTTTATTACCCTAAGCTTACACTAATTTTTAGATTAGTACAAAACCAGCCCTCTCTAGAGATTGGCCCTGTTGGGACTGAAACTGATGGGGTTATTTTATTGATAAAAATGAGTTACATATATAGGCAGAAGGCCTATATGATAAACTGACAAGTGTCAAAATAGAGGCATAGTGCACTTTAATTCTAACATTTCCCCTTAAAGTGCACTATCCTAACTAAAGAAAAAACAAGTCAACATTAGGTAACATTCCCCCTTAATGTTGACTTCTCTAAAACCAACCTATCATACTCCTTTATTGCTAATTTGGTCTAGGCTCATGCTCTTTGCGCCTGGCTCTCCAACTAATGCTAGATTCACTGTGTATACATCTTGGTCTGTTGCCTCAGGGTCAGCCACTTCCACGGGTCTGTTGCCACTGGGTTAGCCGTCTAAGTGCCTTAGGGTCATCATGGGTGCCTCAGGGTCAGCCACTTCTTAGTTTGTTGCCTCTATAGGTCATCCTCAGAGGATGTTGCCTCTCGTAGGTCACTGAATAGTCCCACCATAAATATCAAATCCTTCCTTATGGTGAACTCAATCTAGAAGGTGTCGGTCTCTGCCGAAAATGCACCTTAATACAAAGGAAAAATGAGCCATGAAATACAATAAAATTGAGCCTTAGAATCCAAGTGTGGAGGAGAAGAAAGAAGAATAGAAGAGAATCTTATGAAGTGTCTTCGTCTGTAGTCTTCAGAAGTAGATCCATAAAAAACCTCGGATAGAGTCTAGGGTGTCTATGTCTATAGTCCCTAGAATAAGTGTCCTTATGGTAGTCACCTCATCTTATCAAAATGCATGGGTAACCAGTCGCTACATCCGCCAAGTAGAAATAGGAGAATACTAGATACTAGGTTCACTTACAAGTGCCTTGGGAGTGTCGTGTACAACCGAAAGTGCACTCCAAGGTAGAAAAATTTTGAGGCTAAAAAACTCAATTGAAATAGCCTTAAAATTACAATATGACACCATCATTGTGTTCATCGCAAAAAACTGTTTCCAACGACTATAAATACCCTTATACTTGTGTCTAAATGGGGCCTTCAACTTGCTGGGAAAACAACAACATGCTACTCTAGGCAACAAGATAAAAACATCACACTGTGGTGGCATCGCGCTCAGGCGGAATAAAAGAGGAACGACAACATGTTTTTCCCTCGCAGGGGTATTACAAAGACCATAGGGGTCATCATCTCCCATTTCCACTCTCCTTGTGGAAAAAAAAACATTAAAGGCTAAAGATAGCCTTGTTCAGATTGTTCCCATTTAAAAAACTATCCCCCACTCACTATATTTCAAAATATTCCCTCACTATCATTTAAATAAATAGCCCCACCACTATATAAAAAATAATTGCCTTTTGCCTTGTTCGGCCACATTAATTAAATAAAACTCCATGATCATGAGTGCAATGGGCCCATGCATATTTTAATAAATTTAAAAAACATTGGGCTAAATAAACTAGTGCCACCGACGTCACCTTCTTCGTCTCTCTGTCTCACAGACAATGCGTGATGTGGTGCACTACATGGCCGAACATCTGTGCGGGATTGCACATCAATTTATTCATTCAACTTGTCATCAGCCAGACATCAAATCAAATCAAATCATCCGCCCCTCTTTCTGTTATATTAAGGTGTCGCTAGAGCTCTCAGTTTCGAAACATGGGCATATACTACAAGCTAACTGAATAAGGAGACTCTCCCATTATTAACACACCCGAAGACAATGGGAATTTCATAGGATCTGTACTTAGCTGGCCATTCAAAGACTATTGGCAGAAATATCAGATGTAGAACTAGTCCAGCTTGTATTGTGTTCACTATTGTTATAGTTACTATTTCGCCTAGAACGCTCTGAGGGCTCCTTGTAGCCCAGACTGTACTTGTTTTTCAAATAGCCCCCGCATGCAACGTACAGGTGGCCCATGGAATGCCAGGTATCGCACGCATTCACATTGTTGCCCGAATCCACCAATAACCACAGGCGTTTATCATAGCAAACATCACTTAAAATATTTAATGGATAGCTTGTAACGATCCATCCACCACCGATCTGCACTTCAACATTTCATTCACTGTGCCAAAACTTGAACTCAAACTGAAAGTAAACAAGTTGTCATGTCGAACTCGAACCGAAACGGCATCACCCCTGTCGTAGCCGCTCACATCGCAGTCTCCACCGCTTGGAATATTTAGAATATCATGTTGTCCTGTGTGGTGGAAATCTTTGCAGGAGGTTCACGGAGTAGATGGCAGGCATCGTCAATAAAGGATCATCGCTTGCTAGATTCCCACTTGAGAACATTGTGCTGGTCATCCACGACACAGTAATTGTACTCGTAGGAGAAGTCCTCAGCGACGGTAAGGGTTCCATGCCAGAAGAGAACGTCGCCTTGAAGATGAGGCACCAATCGTAGCTCCTGCTTCATGTCCCAGGTGCACCAAATTTTGGCCCCATTGAGTATAGTAAGGCAGTCTAAACTGAAGTTTTATCTTGCAAATGCACTTAAACAGAAGTTCAAACCCTGCGCTTGCCATAGAAAGAGAATTGCGAAGCAAAAAAGTAGCTGCTGCTCCACGAGAGGAAACTTCTGAAGTTCAATCCACAATATGGATGGAAGGGGTCACAACCCATCGAGAACAAAAAATGACATAATCAAAGCAATCCCTTCGCAATGGCAGCAACAGGAGTCACAGTTAATGCCTGAAGCATCTCAAAATTTCCCCCAATGTCAGCAGAATCAATAATTTCCAATAATAGCATGGTTCATCTCAACTGTTGAGACAAAAGTTTCAACAGCACCTTCAATCTTAAGAACAGCATAATCAGTCACAAGAGTATCATCATCATAATCCATCTCACTGGCTAATATATGAAAACAGAATGCCCTAGACTGGGGGTATTAGTTATTACAAGAAGGCAATCAGGACATTGGGCAAGAGTACAAAATAGATGTTCAGGTTCCACATCACTACCAGAAAAAATAGAGAACCGATCCTATAGTTCAACAAATGCAACAATTCCCACAGCAACCTGAGCACTATCAGCCCCTTGATGGACAACAACAACAATGATGATACTTCGGTGGAAACAACATAACCTTAATATTTGGTTGCCTAAGATTATCATGGAGCCAATCCACCATGTCATCGTCATTGTCGAATGAGAGCTCTGACGACTGTGTTGTTTCCGAAAGCAGCTTTTCTTTATGCCAAAAAAGCATGTACCACTGTCAATAACATGAAAAATAAATCAAAGAATTACGGCAACATCAAAAACATCATTTTTTGTCTTTAATTCAAACATGGCGCACTATCACTTCCCGAGCATAGGCGGTCAGGTTCTATCCACAAATTCTGCAGAGGCAAATCACAAAGCAATAGTTTCTCACAATACGCTTATATTTTCACCGGGCGATGTGGAGACGTTTCTCTGGTCTCCACGAAACCTTCACAGCATCAGTTGAACACAATATATTGTCTGCTATGAGTATTTCAACAGCAGAGCGGATGACAATATTACTGCTTGGAAAAAATGTTTCTCAAGGCCATCAGCCCGGCGCCATTGGCACACCCCCGCTGAGCATACTGTAGAGGCAAACTAAAAACTAAAAAAATCCCATAAAAAATTGGCAGCCATGAAAACTTCTGGTTTTTGATCCATCAAATATGGAGAGCATACTCCCTCAGTTTTAAAAAATGGCCAAAGGGAAAAAAATAAGGGGAGGGAGAATTTCCATGAGGGAAATCCCCCCTTTAAGGTTTCACAGGGCAGGGAAAGCCCGCTCTGAATTTGGAGTAGTCACGGCCATAGGTGTGAGAGGGAGGCACTTCTCCTCGAAATGCTACTATGACGGGTAGTGATTGGCGTCCATGTGGCTATAGAATCGCCAAAGCTGCCACCATTATTGGCATTCCTACAGCCACTTGAGACGTCGTTGTAGGAGGAGCCATGGCTTGGGCTGGATTTGAACCTTTGCCATTTATCTTCTATATGATATTTTTTGTTTAAAAATATCTAATCATGTAGGATCTTTGGTGACGTGTCGCACGATGGAAAGAACTTGAAGTCAATTGACAAAAACTTTAAATGCATAAGATATGAGTGTTTTTATTTTCTAAATATCACTCATGCATTGGATGAGAAAAGGATCACTAGAGTGGTAGTGATTAAAACATGCTAAGGTGACACATGACTGCAAATTAAGGTGATGGGGGTATTTTAAAATGTAAGGGAATATTATGTGAAGTGGAGGGAATATTAATTTTTGAGGCAAATAATGAGAAAATGATGGCCGACAAGGCATTTAATTAAAATTTCATATGTTAGACTTATTGAAAGGGCGGGCAATCTATTTTAATTAAAGTGGAGAAATGTCACTTTACTTTTAAACATGTATCGAGAGTGGAAGTGGAAGCTGAAGGCCCAAGATGGCCCATGTAATTCCCCTAAGTGGGAAAATTGAAAACTGTCTGTTTTTATTTCGCCTCAGTGCGATGATTATTTGCTGCCTTAGATAGGCATGATGATTTTTCCACATGATGAAGGCCCCTTTGATGGTGGAATATAGGGGTATTTATAGTTTTTGGAAACGTTTTTCCATGACGGACACAATGGTGGTGTCATATTGTAATTTTGAGGCTATTTCAATTGAGTTTTTCTACCTTGGAGTGCACTCTCGGTTGAACTCGGCACTCCCAAGGCACTTATAAGTGAACCTAGTATCTAGTATTCACCTCTTTCTACTTGGTAGATGCAGCTTCACCACTGCGGCACCTTCGGCCTTTCTGCATTCGCCTTATACGCTATCGACCAATAATGTTGGCATGATAGAGCATTAGTTGACTGTACTTATCTGCTCCTCAACGACTACATGTATCTTAATCTATGATGAACACTCCCAGTTAGCGTCTCTATGATGCTAATTTAGCAGATCCAAACAACAGCAAATAGCAGCAACAAACAACATCAACAGTCCATCCAAATCAATTCACATACCAACAGTTGACGAGGTAGAGGAGAGGGCACATGAGGCCACCACTGTTCACTAATTGCTCGCTGAAATTGATGATCTCAAGCATGGAATCACTGCCTCCGCCTTCAAATCTCCCAAATGAATCCTCGTAGCCCTTGAGTCGCTCAGAGTTTATCAATGGCCGAATGTGTACGATGACCTTCATGCACTATGACGCATCTCTCTCTTTCTCTGCACTTCCATCATTTAATGAATTGTTGCCTCTAGACATAATGCTAGTATTGTTATTATGCAGATCTCTTGAAGTTCATCCAGATCCTCGTCCGTCAGACTCTTGGACTTCCTCTTCACACGAAACTACTCCCACCTTCGAATCCACGCCTCCTCCCTGGATGAGTCGCTCGACCACGACTGCTACTTCCACAGCCTCATCGAAGGAGAAAAAGCCTTCGCCTTCACTGCATCAATAACACTGTTACCGTTATTGGTATTCCCTATTCCCATAGGATCCGACATGACTGCCATATCATACACTGTATTCATACTCATGTTTTTGTCGAGATTTTTAGGATATTATGGATACTGCCATGAATGCCTGTTTCAAAAATCATTGTGCCTTCCTCTGTCGATCCATTGTTTGACTCCAAAAATTGAAAAATCCCCAACTCAATCGCAGTATCTATTTGGGTTTAGTCCATTGGGAGCAGTACCCAAAACGAATTGCTCCATCACCTCAAGACCATCAATTTGAACCGCACCTGCGTCCCCGCCCTAGAGAACGCCAGTATCATGCTTTCCCATGGCTCCATCATGATTCCCTTGGACTACACCAAGTCTTTTGATTGCTTCCTGTAAGAAGTCTGCCACTTGGCCCTCACCATATATGACCAGGGGCTGAGGGCCCTCACCCGCGCATGCCCTGAACTACATTAATTTCTATGTAGAGATTACAGAGGCACTTGAACCATTCAACACTGCTTGAGATTTGAGAAAATGCGTAGACGTTCCTTTTCTTGTTTGTGGAGAGACGTAAATCAGGCATATCATGGCCCAATGTAGTGGTAGATGCAGAAGAAGGCTGCCTTAGCATTTCCTGAGAAGTTTTTCTCTGATAATCAGAATCCTTCACAAGAGAATTAATATGTTTTGACATTCCCTGGGACTTGGGAGAATAGAAGTTGGCTTGTGGATCTTGCTGCACAGCTCTGTCCATGCATGGCACCTTCTGAACATCTAGAATTTCTTCAAAATCTGGACTTGAAACTTGTCAGTATGTCCTCCATGAACGGTGAGTTCCAGATCATCATCACAAAAGTTTTTAAAAAAATAGCATCAACTAACAGATGTAGAAAAGATGCACACAAATAAAAAATCCTTGGTATAAATAGATGCTCTGCTAACAACAAGTGAGTGCATTAAAAAAATCTCCAATAATCATCTCCATCTGGAGCTTCAGGGGCAGCCATTAAGTGTATCCCATTTTTCATCTATGTGGAGAGATTACTTCTGGACGAATACATGTGGGGGAAAAAAATGGATCACTAAAAAAAATTTGGGAGCCATGATTTTTCCAAAAGTCTGGTTTCTGATCCATTATAAACAATGGAGAGCATACTCCCTGTTTTGAAAAAAAATGGGGGAAAATAAAAAATGGGGGGGAAAGGATGAGGGGGGATTTCTCGAGGGAAATCCCCCCTCAAGCTCACAAGGCCAGAGAAATCCTGGAGCTCTGATACCAAATGTTGGGACTAAAACTGATGGGGTTATTTTATTGATAAAAATGAGTTACATATATAGGCAGAAGACCTATATGATAAACTGACAAGTGTCAATATAAACTGACAAGTATCAAAATAGAGGCATAATGCACTTTAATTCTAACAGGCCCAAAGGACATCTCTTTCCTTTGGCCTTTCAATGTTGTATGGTTCTAGGGCATGCATATATTTTGTACTTAGGCAGATTCGTGACCAACAGGTCCAATGTAAACATTAGAATATATTTTGAGTCTACATTTTAGGAGAGTGATTTATATTTAACTTTTAAGTAAGTGTTTATGTGCAGGATATGCATAAGTGTCATGTAAGTATGAGTGCAACTATGTAATGAGAAAAACTACACAAGTATCATGTACTTATCTGTACAAGTATGTAATGTAAAAATGTGCACAAGTGCCATGTAATAGGTGTGCATGTAAAAGTACAAGTGTCGTGTAGAAGAGTGCAAGTGCCATAGAGTTAAGTGTGCATGTAAGTAGAGAGTCAAGAGTCATATACAAGTGGAAATATAAGAAGCTAAAAGACATCTGAGAGTTATCATATGGTGAGCAATGTTCAAGTACTTGAAGAATAATCTTTTATGGCTATATTATGGAGACAAAGCTCCATGTATTGTATCAAATAACATCATATTCAAGCATTAATAATATTGAAGCTTGTATGTATATTTTGAGCAATTCTACTGTAAGTTTTCTTCATGTTATTGTATGAATTAATTTAGCCATTTTATATTCATATTTGATATTATATTGAATGTTATTATTATTATTGTTCATATTATATTTTAATTGCTATTATATTTGAGACTATTTAAGATCCAAAATATTGGTACTTAAGATATTTTGGCTAAATTTTCAATAATGGTATCAAAGCTACTTCAAGTAGTGCCTATTGATAGCATTGGAGAAAATATTTGGTATGAATTTATTTTTATAGTCATGTGAAGAAAACATAGAATCAAAGTACTAAAAATTTTGAATTTACAAAATGATAGTTTGATTTATGATGTTTCTAGAAAAATATGTTATATGTTGGAATATTTACACTCAAAGAAGTGAAGACTAGGACTCAACTTATTAAATGAGGGGATAAATCGAAAGTCACCTTGATTTTTCAGATTCTATCTATAGATAGATAATCATATATTGAGTAGTCAAATCCACCTGAGATATGTTAGTGCTTTAAATTTTAAGCATATTTTTGACCTTGACTAGATAGAATATTTATTGAGTTTTAGCCTCAAGAAGACTAAAAATATATTGAAGAACTTAGACAAGAACTTGAGAAGATATAACTCAGGAAAGTACTTGAGAAGATATTGAATAACTTAGGCAAGAACCTAATAAAATATAACACATGAAAATACCTAAGAAGATATTAAATAATGTAGGTAAGAACTTGATAAAATATAACTTAGGTAAGTACCTGAGAAACTATTTGAAGAACTCAAGCAAGTACCTAAAAAATAAAAATTAGAAGATCTAAAAAATACATAAGAAGAAAATAAAAGAAAGAGCAAGGAAGATATACTCAAAGGAGCACTTGCTTTCAATGGTAAGCTATTCTGGTGATAATCAGTCTAAGGTAAAATTTTAGCAATGATTGAGTCCATTGAGGTTTCATTCTCTATGAGATAAACCAATTTTATTAGATGACAACTATAATATTCAATCTAGTTTGTGTAAGAGAAAGAGTCATCCTTTGAAGGGATGACTTAGACCAGCCAATTAACGTTGAGAGAGTGCTATGCAACCGATGAACACAGAAAGAAAACTGTACTCTAAAGCACTCAGGCCAACTAGTGAATGTAGAGAGTGCTCTATCCTCTAAAGCACTTAGATCATCTAGTGGATGTCGAGAGTGTAGTATATTCTAAAGTGCTTAGACAATCTAAGGAATATTGAATCAATGTTCACACCTAAATCATCAAACCAAACAATCTAGGGAATGTTGAGAGGCTCAAATAGGGTATCATTCTATGAAGCATCAAAATAGACTAGCCTAGGGACATCAAAAGGTTAGGTAAAGCACCATCCCACTACACAAAAATGTATTGAAAAGAAAAAATAAATGAGTTCTTTGAAATGTTTGCATACATTACATTTTGTAACAATATATTCTAGTTAATGTAATCAATAATACCTTTGCGAGCATTGCAATGTCTCTACTAGTAGATAATCAATGAATTGCAGGTATGGTAATAAAAGTGCATGTTTCAAAGTAGTGCAGGTTTAAGCTTATGATCAACTTGACCTAATCCACTAGGAGGACATAAGGTTAGCAATATTATCTCTTTGATTTATTAAATTTAAAATATTTGGTACTAATATTGGAGAATTTATTCGATTGGGATCTAAAAGGAATTTGACTTTATAGAATCAATCTCATTTATAAAACAAAAATGAAGAAATATATATTTTAAATTGATATTTTATATTTGCAACTTATTTTCAAAAAATTGATATTTAAAAAAATTGATATATTTATTTGATTTTTGAGAGATAAGGATTTCTACTCCAAAAAGGAAAATTTAAAAATTTAAAAATTTGAAATATTTTTGAATTTTGAAGATTTAGGAATTTTTAAAATTGAAGGATTTAGAAATTTTACAAATTGAAGATTTTAGAATTTTTACAAATTTAATAAAGTAGGAAGATAAAAGGTTTACTACTTCATGAAATTTGAAATTTTTTAATTTACAAATTTGATAAGTTTTTCTATGAGTTCCATTATGTAATACAACAAAATTTTCCTTTCTAAATCTCAAATCCTAAAGGACCAAATTTTGCATCATGGAAAAACAAAATTAAATCAATTCCTATTGTAGAAAAACTTTAAGAAATGGTGAATGGAACAAAGAAAAAACCTAGTGAAGATGAAAGGGGAAAATAAAAAATTCAAGAGAGTGATGGAAATCCTCTTATGCTAATTGCATTTGGGATAATTGATGAAATTAAACCATATTTAAGTGGAGTAGAAACTTATACAAATGCTTGGGAGAAATTATGTAAAATATTTGAAGGAAAAAAAACAACTATTTTGAATTTACAATCTCAATTGTATTCCTTAAAGGTTAATAGTGGAGAGAGTATAGAACTCTTTCTTCGAAAAGTAGAAGATATAAAGGCTAAAATTTTGTCTCTGGTAGAAAATATAGAATATAAATTTCTTGTTCAAATTACATTAAGAGCACTTCTAAAGAGTTATAAACATTTAGTTATTTCTTTGCAAGTACTAAATAAGGAAACAACATTTGATGACTTAGTTAATATTCTTCAGGAATATGAAGCTAAAAATTTAGTCAAAGATGAAATGACTAATAATGCTTTGGTGTCTAAAGAGAATGTATCAAGTAATATTGCAACAACATCAAAGCCTCAATCTAGATGGAAACCAAGATTCTATCACATATGTAGAAAAAGGGATCATAATACAATTTTTTTGTAGATATAATTCTTTGAATCAAGGAAATCATATGAATATGAATCAAGGAAATTAAATGAATATGAATCAAGTAAATAGACCTTTTCAAATTTTCTATCCAAGGAAATACTAGCCTCAATATTGATATGCTCAACAACAACAACATCAACTACAATAAAGATAAGAAAATCAAAAAGAGAATTTAGTTCAAGAAATTTAAGAGAGAAAAAAAATTGTAGAAGAAAATGAATTCAAAGCTCTTAAAACAAGAATTTTAACCAATTAAGACAATTATGAAAAAAATAAAAATGAAAATTACTCAAATATTTTTGAAGATACTAATGTTACAAATGTTATAGAGAAGCAAGCTATAGGAACAAGAAATAATTTAGAGAAACAACAAAGCAAGATCGATAATAGGATAAAAAAGAACAAAATTAAGAAACAAAAGAAAAAGATCAAAAAAGAAAAATAAACATAGTCAAAGAAAATACAGGAAAGAAAAAGAAGATATGTGCCAGAATCCAAAATAGTGCTAGAATAGGAGTAAAATAATAAAAACAAGAATCAAAGACTAAAGTATTCAACAACTAAATAATGTAATAGAAGGGGGTGTTGGAGAAAAATACATTATTTGGTACTTTCTAATGTACGCCCATGGTACCTATGGTACAATGCAAATAATAGAATAGAGTATGAGTCTATAGTTTAGGAGAGTCATTTATATTTTCCTTTTATGTAAGTGTCTGTGCAAGATATGCACAAGTGTCATGTAATAAGTGCACAAATATGGAATGTAAGGATTTGCACAAGTTTCATATAATAGGTGTGCATGTAAAAGTGTAAGTGTCATAGATTTAAGTTTTTAGGAGCCTACTATTTTTTAAACACTCACACAAATAGTGAAAATAAACATATAAAATCACAACACACTTGGAAATAACATTGCATATTATAAAAGTAAATTGCAGAAAAAGAACAATCTCACAATAGCACTAAATTGCAAGCCTCTTCGAGGGGGCAACCTCCTTCAATACTTCATTCAATTATGCAAAAACATACATAACATATTACCTCTCGTAGTTTTAAGAAATTCCTCTATCACCTAACTCCCAAAGTTAGCTTACATGCAAAATGCCACCAGGGCTAGAATATCCTACCTACAATCAGTTACATTATTGAAAAAAATGGTTACATAGATGGGCGTCATTTGGCATAGGCACTTCTTAATCCAAAAATATAATAAAACATTACATAATATTTACATGGGCACTACCCACATTCTACAAGGAATATTAAATCAAGTGTTAGGATGGGTCCTAACATGTCCTTCCCCTTCAAAAAGCTTTTTCCTCAAAGCTAAAGGTGAGGAAACCATTGTTGGATTTTGTGAAGAGGTTATCATATTGTATTTTTTGTTTATAAGTCATGCCACTGTATCAAGACATCTTTTATAACTCACCAATGAATGGTACATGACCTTCGATAAACAATGCATTTGGGATAAAGAATTATGGACCCTTCTTCATCCAACTCTAGAAGTGTATACTACACCTGCACCTTGTTGTCAATAACCTGCTTGAGAGAGAACACATGGAATATTGGATGAATTTTAGAACTAGCTAGAAGGGCATGTTTGTACACCATTACCCTGAGCCTCTACAACACCTGATAAAGACCATAGTATTTGGGAGTAAGTTTTTGACAACCATACAACTGGAGAGATGATTGTTTGTATGGTTATAAGTACATAAATACCATGCCACCATTGGAAAAGTTGTATTCAATACGATGTTGATCTACTTGCTATTTCATATGATTATGAGCCATGTCCAAATTGATCTTGAGTTTGAAAAGAATGGAGTCATGCTGGTAGAGAGTGGAATCCATGTCTTGAACCTTGAAGATGCCTAGAATGTAAGAAGTTGGAGTTGGTGGAAGTTGATCATCAACTGCTTCAAATGGAGTCATCTTAGTGGTAGAGTGATAGATGGTGTTGTACCACCATTCAATAAAAGGAATCCACTTAACCCAATGAGTAGGATGTTCAAAATTGAAGCAATGAAGGTAGGTTTCCAAGAATTTATTGACAATTTTAGTTTGACCATCAGCATGAGGATGGTAGGCCAAACTCATCTTGAGTTTTTTCCCCTACAAATTTAATAGTTACTGCCAAAAGTGACTGGTGAAGGTAGAATCCCGATCAAAGACAATGGATTTAGGTATTCCATGGAGCCAAAATATGGATTCAAGGAAGATTTTGAAGACAATGAATGTAGTATAAGGTTGGGATAGGGAAAAAAAGTGAGCATACTTCAAAAGAGATCCACTATAAACAAAATAATTGATTTACCTCCCAATTTTGGTAGTCCTTCAATGAATTCAATAGATATATCTATCCAAACCTTCTTAGGAATGGGAAAATGTTGAAGTGTACCTAGAGAACACAAAGTATCACCTTTCATGCGTTTACAGTGATCACATTTAGCAACAAATATTTTGATATCTTTTTCATGCCCTTCCATAAAAAGGTATTATTGGCTCGTGTATATGTTTTGAGAAAACCTGAATGACCAACTATGGGGGATGAATGCATTTCATGAAGGGGGAGGTCCTTGAATTGATATTCATATGAATAACCAATAATTCATGAAATCATAAATAATTACAATCCTAAACATAACTAGGGTGTTATTGAGGATCCTCTTGGAGATGGCAAATGAGAGATTGTAATGATGAATCCTTAGCAAATATTCATGACATTGATGAAGATATTGCAAAATAGGAGTAGAGATAGCATGTAGCATGGCCTGATCTTCATGAAGGGGAGACAAAGCATCAACCATCACATTCTCTTTATCTTTCTTGAAAGAAATATAATTAGTCATATCCCCACAATTTTGAGATCCATTTTGCTGTTTAGGAGTAGCCACCCGTTGCTCTAAAAAACATTTTAGACTTTGATGATCATTCTTGATGGAAAAATGTTGGCCAATGAGATATGGATGCCCATGAATGACCGCATGTAAAGTGGTAAGCATTTCCTTCTCATATGTGGACTTACAAAAATTTTGAGGGGAAAGTTTCTTGCTAGTAAAATCCAATGGTTTACCCTCTTGAATTAAAACTGCTCCAATGCCTATATCTGATGCATCACTCTCAATGACAAAGGGTTTAGAAAAAATTGGCATTGTGAAAATAGGGGTGGTGATGATAACATACTTTAAATCGACAAAAGCCTTCTCTACTGATTCTATCCACAGAAAAGAAAATTTTTGTAACATGGCTATGAGGTGAGCTTCTATCTTGCCATAGTTTTTTATTTTTTTTTTGTAATATCCTATAAGACCCAATAATACATGAAGTTATTTCAATGTATGAGGTTTGGGCCATTCTTGCACTACCTAAATTTTCTTAGGGTCTACTTGAACTCCTTTCTTAGTGACTATATGTCCCAAATAGTCAATCTCTTGCTGACCAAAGGAATGTTTTGATTGCTTTGCATAAAGCTAATGTTTAGACAAATATTTGAGAGTTGCTTTTAAGAGGTGAATATGATCATCCCATATGCGACTATAAATTAGTATTTCATCAAAGAAGACTGGAATGAGTTTGTGAAGATGAGGATGAAAAATAAAATTCATCAAACTTTGGAAGGTGCATTAGTTAACCCAAAAGGCATAACTAAAAATTCATAAATCCCTTCATGAGTTATAAAGGCTATTTTGGGAATATCTTCATTCTTAATACGAATTTGGTGATAACCTGATTGTAAATCCAAATTGGAAAAATATTGAGCCCTATGCAACACATCTAAGTGTTCATCAATAATAGGAGAGGGAACTTATCCTTGATGGCAATTTTATTAAGATATCGATAATCCACTCACAAGAACCTAGTGCCATCTTATTTTAACTAACAACACTGGTTAATAATAGGGGCTAACACTTTAACGAATAATTCCAGAAGCTCAAAGTTCTTATATATATTTCTCAATTTTAGTTTTAAGAATACCAGCATGGGGAAACATTAGGAGGTAAACTACCAGGAACAAATTGTATTGCATGATCATGTGGATGTTGAAAAGGAAGTCCCATAGGTTCCTTAAATACATGATAATACCTATTTAATATATGTTGTAATTATTGTGGATGACTGGACTCCCTTTTATCAAGAGTAGTGATAGCAAAAAGTTGAGCTACCATGCCATGGGAATATTTCTTTAATAATTTTTTCATATTATGAGAAGAAATAAATTCAACTGCTCTTATATTTGTGCCACAACAGGTATATTCTTGTCCATGCTGACTAAATTTCATCCATAATTCTGTAAAATCCCATAGGACTATTCCTAACATTCATAACCACTGTGCTCCAAAAACCATATAACATCCTTCTAAGGGTAAATAAAACATGTCATACTTGAGATTATAGTCCCCAATTTTTAGCTTGACATTATGAAATTTTCCTTTACATGGTAGGGTGTCACCATTATAAATCATAACTTCAAAGGAATTGCATGTTGTAATGTAACAGTTTCCTTGTTTGGCAATACATAGATCAATAAAATTATGTGTGCTACCAGAGTCAATCAAAATGATGATCCTTTTTCCCTTGAAATTGCCAATCACCTTCATGGTTTGGGGTGTGGATACTCCTACTAAAGCATGTATAAAAAATTTTGGTTGGGATTCCTCCTAAATGGTAGATTGGTATATAGTTTCTATTTCTTGAGTATCCTCATCACTAGAAGAGTCTAAAGTGGGAACTTCGTCCATATCTACAAAGTACAATTTTTGTTGCACACACCTATACCCTATGGTATATTTTTCATCATAATTGTAACATAATCCTTGTGCATTTCTCTACTCCATCACCTCATGACTCAAATTTTTTTATAGGTGGATATTTATCAGTTGAACTTGGTATTCGCTTGGTTGAAAAATATGACTTAGATAGATGAAATTTAGAAGTTCAACCAAAAGCCTTGAATTTTTCCTCTATCAATTTGGCCAATTGTATGGCCTATGGTAGTGATTGAGGTCGTAAAAAATTAACCTCAGCCCTGATGTCATTCTTTATTCCACTCAACACTTAGTCATGTTATTTGATTGGCAATTTTTTCAAATTGAATCTAGTACTTTCAAATAGTTGAAGTTTGTTTGAGTTTAAAAAGAGCTCTTGTAAAATATTAAAATTTTCTAGGACCGAAGTGAGTGAGTAGGCATTGACCAAAATCAAACCATGAGGTTCAGCCTTTCAAAGCCACAAAAACCAATGGAGTGCATCTGATTCAAAATTAAAAGAAGCAATGGTCAACCATAGAAAATGGTCAACATTATGAAGAGTGAAATATTGTTCTACCTTACAGATCCAACCCTCAGGATCTTTTTCATCAAACCTAGGAAAGTTCAAGTTTGTTATCATCATCCCATTATGGTTGGGTATAGCTCATTGGTTGTGGCTTGTACCAATTTCCTTTTCGTCATGTTGAGTTGTGGAATCAACAAAGAATCTACTTTTCAATTCAACCTTCATTGTTTTTTGTGCATGGGTGAGATCAGATATAGAGTCTTGGAAAGAATGGAGTTGTAACTTCATTACCTCTAAGTTATTTTTAAGTACCCTCAATATATGGTTATCCATATTATCCACTTTGTTTTGAATTCCCCTCTCTATTGCTTGTTGGCGAGTTCCCTCGACCATAATTGAAGCTTTGGATGCTTTTTGTGGGACTTACTAAAAATAGATAGGTAGCTTTTAGGAGTTACTATTTTTAGTAAGGGTACAAAAAAATTTTGGAAATTAGGTTGCAACACTAATTTTAGGACAAGTTCCACTTCAATGGTCACTTGATTTGAGCGCTCAATGAGGAGATATACTTATTTCTTTAAGTTTTTACTATCTCTTGGTTATGTGCAAGTCAATGTTGGGGTAATTTCTTCAACTTGAAATAAAAAATTCATAGGTGAGTACTTGAGGGTCTTTGGTGCAGAATAACAAGTAGCTTCTTTTCCCAAAATTTTGGATCAATTTGACTGACCGTTGAGAATTTATGGCCTTAACAAGAAAAATAAACAATTGCCAATTTTAGAAAATCGAAGCAAAACTTATCCAAGAGTTTCTAAGGATAATTTTATTTGGAATAGAATGTAGAACTGTCTGCTAAATTTTTGAGTCAATCTGAGCTCTGAGTGAAGAGATATCCCTATTTTAGTAAAAAATCAGTTTTATTTATTTATTTTTATTGGTAGGGTCGATTTAACTTCGAATATTGGTTCCAAGAACTATGTCAACTATCTCTACCCTGTATGTTCTGACTAATGACCACTATCTGACTCTTGATACTATTATATTTCCTTTTCCAACTATATGACCACTCTGATTCTTGACATTATTCTATTTACTATCCAATTTTGACTATCATTCCTTGACTATTCTTGCTATATTTTGAACACCCTGTATTGATGCTTACTCATAATAGTTTTCTTACTGTAACTGACTCTGACTCCTTGTTTCCCCTATTTTAGACTCTAAAGCTTCCTATCTGCCTATTATTTTTTTGTGATTTAATACTTTTGTCTTGCATGCAAGAATTCTAGAATAGGGATGTCTTCTTTTTATGCTCAACTTTTATAAAGGATATGGTAACAGGTTCGTATTTTTGGTTGGAGTTTAAGTAGAACAAAAATACTCGGAGAACACAATTTATTTTCAGATTTAAACAAGACTAGGGTATGCCAGGTAAGGGTGTATGTAATACCCACTGGCCCTCTGTTATATCGCAATGATGAACAATACTACTCGGACCAATATTTTAGGCCACTACTCATGGAGGATTTCACACATACCCTTGAGCATACTATCTACCTCTCTAACATTATCGTAGGGTAGTGTTTCGGGATGTTGTTTCCCATGCACTATGGACAATACAAGACCAAAAAATTTATCTAGTGATAAAAAATTATGAAATCCTACATATTCACCCAATACACCCAAAGACGTGTGGGAGATCAATTCCATGTACGACTATTGTCTAAGGCCTAGGTGTTGGAGCCTGATCAACCCTAACTTCACTAGATGCTTTATGGGCTATTTAGCTTAGCCTATAATGATAACTCCTTCGTAATATTTTAAAACCCCCAACATAGGGTTTCTAACCTACTCAACTACTGTAAAAAATAATGTAAAATTTTTTTTGAACTTTTTTTGGATATGCATTTTTTTTGTATTTTTTTAATAAGGAAAACTTGCAAACGAAAAAATTGTACTCAAAAATCTTATACCTAATAGTTGAATTGGAAGAATTTGTTGTAGTCACAATAGAACACAGCCCTAGAAAGTGCTCTGATACCACTTTTTAGGAACCTACTAATAAAAATAAACACTTGCACAAAAATACCAAAAATAAACATATAAACTCACAACACACTTGGAAATAACATTGCACATTATAAAAGTAAATTACAAAAAAAGAACAATCTCACAATAGCACTGAATCACAATCCTTTTCGAGGGGAAACCTCCTTCAATACTTCATTCAATTATGCAAAAATATACATGCAATATTACCTCTCATAAATTTAAGAAATTCCTCTAGTACCTAATTCCCAAGGTTGGCTTACATGCAAAATGCCACCCGGGCTAGAATATCCTACCTACAATTTGATACATTCTTGAAAAAAATGGTTACATAGAAAGGCACCATTTAGCATAAGAACTTATTAATCCTAAACTATAATAAAAAATTGCAAAATATTAACATGGGTACTACCCACATTCTACAAGGACTATCACATCAAGTGTTAGGATAAGGTTTTAACATAAGTGTGCATGTAAATAGAGAGTTAAGAGTCATGTATACAAGTGGCAAGATGAGAAGCCAAAGGACATGTGAGAGTTGTTATATGGAGAGTAATGGTCAAGTACTTGAAGATTCATATTGTATGGATATATTATGGATACAATGCTCCATGTATTGTATCGAAGAAGATCATATTCAATCATTAATAATATTGAAGCTTGTATGTATATTTTGAGCAATTCTACTATACATTTTTTTATGTTATTGCAAGAATGACTTTGGTTATTTTACATTTATATTTGATATTATCTTGAATGTTATTATTAATATTATTGTTATTATTGGCCATATTTATTTTAATTGCTCTTATATTTGAAACTAATCAAGATCCAGAATATTAGTACTTATGATAGTCTTGCATAAAATCCAACAATGTGTTGATTGATAACACACTCTCCTTACTATAGTTTTGGTCATATTTATTTTTTTCTCTCATCCTAATCTTCATAATTTAATTTTATTCATTTATATTTTTTACTTTAACTTCATATTATTTTATTACATTAGAATTTGATAAGGACAATGTGAAGTCAACCTAAATATGGAGGTAGGAAGAGACCTCAAATCCTTCCATTGAACTATCATTAGAACTAGAAATATGGGGTATAATAAGTTAGTATTAAAGTATTACCTACCTAAGAGATACATTAAATATAAGGGGTTATTCCCCTATCCCACTTTTTAGTATGAAAGCATTACCTACCTTTAATGAGAGTGGGAATAATATGGCATTGGATCATCTCAATAAGCTATCTACACTCAAGTCACTTTAGAGGAAGATATTATGGTATGCTTAGTAATCTATTCTTTACATGATAAAGCTACATTGTTGTATAAAGGTTTACCTAACAATTTATTTATTTTTTGGGCATCAATTTTAGAACCTTTAATGGTTAGACATAGTAGTGTAGGTAATTATTTCTATATTATCTTTAAATTGAATGACATGCAAATTCATCCTCAAGAAAAAATTCATGATTACAATACTATATTCTAGAGGATTTTAAACTTAATTTCAAAAAATGTATTACAATATTTTTACAATCTAACATATCATTAATGATTTGTAATGTTAACTATATTACTCTAGCTACAACTAGGATGGACTACTTTAAGACATCTGCACCTATAGCCAAGATGGACATTACCAAAGTGATTCTTTCCATTATATATTTCTATGGGCAAAAGGTGCATTAAATGGATTTAAAGAGTGCTTTTGTCCATGGAGAATTTTAGGAGATATAGATAACAACCATCTAAATTTGAGCTAGAGGATACTACTCAATTGGTATGTCTCTTGACATAATATTTATAGTGTTTTAGGTAGGCTTCTCAGACTTGTTATAATATAATCCATTATTTCTTTCTCAATTATGGGTTTTAGTGATGTGAGGTTGGGCATGATGTTTATATTTAACATCATGATGAAGAGACTATGGTGATTGTGTTGTATATTGATGATCTTCATATCATAGGGATCTCCACTACTTTGATTTAGTAGATGAAGTCATGGCTTCACTCCACTTTTGATACGATATATTTAGGGCTCTTACACTATTTTTGGAATCTAGTTTAATTAGTTAGATTTTGACATTACCATTTCTCAACCCAAGTATACTTTAGATCTTCTTCAACTATTCAAGATGAAAGAGTGTAAGACTGATCAAACCTCATTTTCTTCAAGTCTAAAATTATGGTTTGATTGTACATATATCATTGATTCCATACTGTATTGGTCTCTTATAAGATGTCTTCTCTATCTCACTCATACTATACTAGATATAGCCTTTGCTATTAATTATTATTCCAAATACATGCAATCTCCTCAAGAGAGTCACAAGACAATAGACAAGAATATTTTTAGATACATCAAAGGGACATATCAAACTGTCATTCATCACTCTATTGGTTCTCCTTTAATTTTGAAAGGCTTTTAGATGCTCATTGAGAAGGTGATTTGGATGAATGACAGTCCATAATAGGATTTGTGTTCTAGTTGGGTTCTAACCCTATTTCATGATGTTTTAGACACCAATCCACCATTTATTAGTTTTATATAGGCTAAATATTGTGCTACAAATGAGGTATTCAAGCATATTAGATTGATGTTAATGTTTTTGGAGGAAATTGACATACCTCAATGTTCTCAAGTCCCTCTTCATTGTGATAGTTACAGTACTATTCAACTTATCTATAACCTTGTGTTATTTAGTAAATGAAGCACATTTAGATATGGAAGCACTTTTTGTAATGTATTTATCTCATGGGATGTTACATCCAATATTTGTTCCTTCATTAGAATACATAGTAGACATTTTGACAAAAATCATGCCCAAGGTCACTTTTGTGTGCATGCAGGAGATTCTTAGAGAGGGCGAGTGTTCCTTAAGGGAAGATCTAGTTTTAGAGAATCTCTCTATATCCTTCGTTCATATTAAGGAGGGATTTCAAAATATGTGTTGGTTAAGATTTTCTTGAGGCTACGATCAACCTTTTGTTATATTTTCGTTTTGGGCCCATGTAAACCTTGAAAAGGGTATTTTTTTATTTTTTCAATATTTTTTTCTTAAGGGTCAATCTCATAACCTTGACCTAAATATAACATGTACTTGGGTATAAATACCTCTAATCACAAATCATTTTATTATTAGTTCAATTATAATTTTAATTCTCTTTTATTGAAGATATTTTGGTGTTTATGGGTGCCTTAATATATACTATATTTTTCTCATATGTTGTGTATTTCAGTTGATAAGCAATAATGGGTAATGTTTGATTCTGATCACTTTGGAAACTACTATGAAATATAACACCATTATCTCCCAATAATAATATTGTATGGCATCACATGGCATGACATAGAAAATAATGTTGAGAGTGTAAGTTATAACTTTAAGAGGTAAGACTATAGAGACACTAGCCTTGTACTCCTCATTGTAAAAATCCCTAATAACAAAATTATATTTCTTTAAATATTATTTGACTAGTGCAAAATGGCTATTGAACTTCAATCTATAGACATTTAGACAAAAACTATTATCAATTAAAATTTATTTAATGGGATTTTCACTGATATGGCCTATAATATATAGTAGTAGACTTTTTTTCAAAGAGTATTGGAGAATATTATTCTTATGGAATGATAGGTTGATTTTATTAAACCTAGTTCACCCTGCTATGGGATCAAAGTTATCATAGTTTAGATATCGAGGAATAACTTGCTCACTCAATATTTTGATTAAGATATCTTTATAGAACAAAGAATACCTAAGAAGTTCAAGGGAGATCTTAGCCAGGGTGTTTTCAAGTTTCTTGAACAAATTATTGTAGATTAAATTATTAAAGAAGGTTCTTCAAGTGACATTTTGAATGAAGGATCAAAAGTATTCTTAAAGGTCGATAATAATAATTTGAGCAATATAAATGGTCTATAGCATTGATTAAATAGTTATATAGAAATAGCATTGGATAATAATAATGAGATAAGATGATGCATTGAGTGATAGAAGGAATGTCTTAGTAATTGATGTAATATGGGGGTTAATATATGTAGAAATAAGATGTTGAAACTAGCATCATATATATTTTTCCAAATATAGAGGATTGGTAGATTTTTTATGAGATATTGTAGGGTTATATTTTTGTTTAAATGATATTTATATTCTTGTGGGATTAGAATGTAAACCATAGGATAGTTTGATGTGAGTATTGGAGACTATGGAACTGGGTGGTACACTTTTTGATAAGGTAACTTGTGCCTACCTATTGAGACATGGGGTAACTAACATTAATCTATAATAATTCTTCAAGGGTAGATAGATATGATGATGCATGAATGGATGTAGAAGGGTTTATCTTAGGGTTATGCATAAGGGATTGGACTCAAAATGTACTTGTAAAAAATTGGTAAATCCTAATAGAAATCAAGGTGAATCAAGGCGAATACTAATAAAATCAAATCAATCATCTTCACACCAAAATTTGGGGCATTTGAAACCCTAAAAAGTAAGATCATATTTGGGGAAAATTTTGACCTATTAAATCACCTTATAACTTCATAAAACACCACCATTATATCAGGATCAAAAAGAACTTTCCAATGAGTACAAATATGTTTATATTTGGATATATACTGTGGTGAGTTGACCCTAAGAAAAATTGGTCCCAAAAATTTTAGGCAAATGGGCCGACAATGAGGGTCCTCATATTCACCAATCTGTAATTTTAAAAATTCTAATATTCACCCAATTTGCAAATATTCACCATTGTGTATAACCCTAGTTTATCTCCTAACATTGATTGATGTAGTTATAGAAGGTGGACTTCAATAAATAAAATGAGAATTTTATGAATTAAGATTCATGTTGGTGGGCCCAAAGGATGGATTGAACTATTTTTTTTAAAAGAGTTAAAAAATTTTATTGAGAAAAATTCAATAGTGAATTACACCTTGTAGAGGGACCTAGGGTTTCATGAGCTTCTCTAAGGAAGGCTTATATGAGTCCCTTATTCTTACATAATAAATGGGTTGTATAATTTAAAATATTGGAAGATTGATCTCCCATCTTCTTCATGTGTAGGGTTTAGAAAATATCAATATGTTGAGGCATCATCTTTTTGGTTAAAGGTAGGGTTCATAAGACTAAGGTTTCATGTAGATTTTCTTAGCCATAGGTTTGAGGTTCAAATAAAGAGATGGTTATTTAAGATATTAAATGTTTATACAATTTATTAAAAAATAAAGAGAATATATTTTAATGTCCTTATATCTACTTCCCTCAATATATCTAGTCTAGCCCATATACCTCAAGGGGAAACTTATATACCAAAGGTTCTAATATACTTGACCCCTCTCTATATTCCTATCAATACATGAGATAAGGCCACTATGTGGAACTCTAGTGGTATATGGAAGTGACCTCATGGATACATGGCCAAGATGTTACATAAGGGATATAATACACCTCATTATGAATCCCACTAGTTGCCCAATGTAATATACTCTCTTCTAGGTATAACTACACATTAGACCCCATGTGAGCATTTAATGGGCCAAGCTTACTATATATCCAAAATAGCCTAGTAGCTCATATAATAGTTACTTATAATATCATGAATATCCTCAATAGGACTAGAAATTGCTATGTTTATATTATCTAGATTTAATATATTCCAACTAAAAAATAAAATTAATGATCTTGATTAAGGTTTTGGATATGCAAGGAATATATTGAGACCCATTGTGGTGTTCACATCAGGTTCACCAAAATGTGAGATAGGAAAAATTACAAATGGCCTCTAATTTGTCATGTGGGACTAGGTATGCTAACTCCTTTATTCCCATAGGCTAACAAGTCCATAAAATATATCCTTGAGAATAGGGGTAGTTTTTAGCCAAGTCCAAGGTTTTAATGAATTTAACTTGACAACACATGCTTTCCTAAGAATTTTCCTCACTACCTAACCTCAATTTAAAATTATCCGAGCTATGAATGCAATAAATAAAATGTAGCAGATAAACCTTTTGATTATGTGCTTCTGTAATTTTTATGATAAATGGAAAGAAAATTTTTAATTTGAGAGCAAGGATGCAAGAGAATTATGTAGGCAAATAAGACTAAGCCTCTACATATAGTTTTGTTTTAATGATGATGTAATCCCATAGTTGGTCCTCTAATGGTGTTAATAATGATATACTTATTCATTTATTTCCATTTCTTTAGTGAATGAAATTCTAAGAACTAATTACATCATTTAATGTGGTTATGATACATATTTAGGTGTTGCACCCCAAATAGGCAGTTTATAGTTAGTTACTGAAACTAGCCACGTCACCTTCATTGTATATATTAATAAAACTCTTACCAATACCATGCTAGTCCAACATATGGTATCAAATTAGGATATGTGATAAAGAACAAGCAAATTCAAGAGGATTAAAGTAAAAAATATATGTACATGAATAAAAAGTTGAGCTTTAGCTAGAAAAGAGGTACCATTATTTTTTATTTGTTTGTTTTTGCATAAAATGTGCAATTATGTAGAAGAGACATGGAGTCTTACTAGAATGTGAAATTATATTTAATATGTAAATTAAAAAAGATATATTATATTTCTCATTTGAATACTAGCATGGAGATGATAGTGAAAAGGATATTCATACTTATCATCTGAGAAGAGCAATCTGAATGAGTTAATTCAAAGAATAAACTATCTCTAGAATTGCATTAGAGATATTCATTATATCTTGTTGCCATGGTTCATGCTAAATATACATAGAAGTTGAGAGAGATTAATTGTACATGAATATATCATCATAAAATTGGGTCATTTAGATAAGATCCATCATCGATCTTCCACATAAAATTGCCATATAGAGTTGTCATTTAAAACTGTTGTTTGACATTGTCATCTATATGAACCATAAAAAGCTATTATTTAGAGTTCGTGTTTAAATGTGCTTCCATTTAGAGCTATCATTTAGAGATACTACCATATAAAGCTATTATCTAAAGATATTATCTAGAGATATCATATTGAGATACCATATAGAGTTGCTACCATCTAGAGTTATCATTTGAAGATATTGTCATCTAGATTTTTCATAAAAAAGGTCATCAAAAATAAATTTTGACCCTAACATTTGCTGACCCAATATTTGTATAACAACGCTTTGCACTCTTCCATAGGTCACAACCCAGTCTAGGTATATTTCGATTCTAGACTAGTGGTCCATTGGACATCACCTTCCACATGTTGACTATGACAATGAAAAAATCATATGCTAGTAAGACATATAATGTTTTTTTAAAAGTTTTAATCTAACTATATTGTCCAAGGTTGGAATTCTATGGTGTAAAAATGTGTAATACCATGGGAAATAATTATGCAATGTAATCATTTATTATTTGTGTATAGCCTATGAATGTATGGTTAGATTTGTAATGGTTAAACCCAAATTTGTAATTAATATAAATTCTTTTTGTTGCATTGGATTATGTTAAAGTGATTGTGTAATTATTGTTGTTGGGATTTAATTATTGGAAAAATTCCACAAACCATTCAATCCATTATATAAAAGTTTTTTTAATCTTATCTATAGATATTATAGTGATTCTTGGTGCTCAAGGGCACCCATCCAATTATGTATGTCAATATTTCTTTTCACTTATTTCCTTCTTGTACAAGATTTGACTAAATGGGTTGGTTGTGTTCATTTTTGGTAACTAATAAAAATTATGATATCATATTAGAATGAATATGGAGCATTGTTACTTCGTGATACAAAGCTTTATTCAAAGCCTTCATTTTTTAAAATCACTGGGATACATTAGTTCATAAAGATTCATAATAATTATTAGAATAAAAGGCAAAAGGAATATTCTACTCCAAGATTTACCATAAGTTATTCCAAATATTTTAGAGAATATTTCCTTACTCTAAATTGTATTCCATTAACATTGGAACATATTTGATCCTTTTTTGCGAAATTTAGAAATGATAAACTTATTGCATTTATATTGGAAGGTTTTTTGCTCCTTTCCATGGAGAAGCAATCATTTTATCCTCACAAGAGAACCACATAATTAGATAATATAATTGTGATATGGGTTCCATATATGTCATTTTTTTAATGGATTATGTAGGATTGAAATGGTCTCCACCCGTATTACATCATCATCATATAGTGCTATTACAATAAATCTTAGATATTATCCATGTATCATTTGGCAAGATTTGAACCTGGGTCTCCTCATTGAATATTTAAAAATCTAACCGATTGAGCTAAAGCCACTCAATCCATATGTCATTTTAATTACATTTTTATGATATTGTATATCTAGTTTTTGGTACATTTTCCATGGTTTGTTTTATAAATTGGAACTATTATTTTAAAAGAATATATTTAACTAATGATAGGAGTTTAATGAACTTTTAATAAGAATAAATGTTCTTGGATTATTGTTTGAGATGTTATTTTATCAAGGGTTGTAATCATTTTCTATAAGATATTTTAATTTTTTATTGTAGAAGTATCTTTATTGCAGAAGCATTTTCGATTTGCTATAGAGAATGTCCCATGGTTCACGTGATTTAGAATGGTGGAAACCACACTATCTAAGTTAATGTGATCAATAATCATACATGTAGTAAATACAAACAAAATTGTTTAACTAAATAACAATAAATTAATAAATTTATAGTGTATAAAAAACCATACATGAACATCAAATAATATGACTTAAAATTATCAAAATCCTCAAATTTTAAGAAGAAGATACCAATTTGAATCTTAACGAATGATAGGTGCATAATCACCAAGCTATTATAATACCACTATGGTCATGATGTAGTATGGGTGAAACCCATTTTAATCCCATATAACCAATTTAAAAAAAATAAAAAACTAAACTTGCAATCCTTAATGCAAATATAAAATGTAAGACTAATATTGAGTAACACTTCATAGTTCTATGTTTCCACAAGTCTTTGTATTTTACTAAGTAATTTTTTTATGATTTTTTTAAAATATAAAAACTCTATACCACCAAAAATAGAAGATAATTTTACACATTTGTGCTTTTTGCCACTCTTTCTTTCCTAGTTTTCTTGTTGATAGTAACAACAATAAAATTTTAATCCTCTCTAATTTTTGGAGTTATCATATATATTAAAACAAATAAAATATTTTAGAAAAAAGAAAATGAAGACTAAAAAATATTCTTTTATTAAATTAGAAGCAACAATAATTGAGAAAGAGAAATAAAACACCTTGTACATGCTCCAAAAATACTATGCATAAAGATACTTTACATGAGAAGTATATTTCTTGTTTTGTTTATAGAGTAAGTTGTGCACAAAGGTAGTTCACAAGGACACATGCAATAAGATGAGGTGATAAATAAATGGTACCATATGTATTACTATTAGTTGTGAAGAAATGGCACTCCATCAATCTAGAAGTCCAATAATATTTATACAAATATTTATTCAAATGTTCTTTAATAACTAATAGATTTATTAGGAATTTTTGCTTCGTTGGAAATGTTGAATAAGTTATGAATAGTCATAATCACCTGGACCCATAAACACTAATATTTCTAACGCTTAGATGCTTTGATAATTTACATTATGAAATGATGGATATTTAAATCCAATAGATGTTAAATTTTGGCATAACAAACCATAGCTAATACTACAACTACCCTTGACTTCTAGTGGACCTTATGTACCATGTTTTGATTAATTTTGTTCAACTTACATTCACATTATCTATGATGTAGTAATTCCTAGGATACCCCCCTTATTACATCATAGTCTTCACTTTGACTTCAGCTCTTGCTCTTGGTTCTAGCTCTAGCACTTGGCTTTGATTTAGCTCTCACTCCTGACTTAAAGGAAAAGCATTTTATAGGGTGATGTTTGAGTCTCTATATTTTAAACAGAGGAAATTCCTCTCCTTCAATGTAGACCTTATAGTATAATATTTAGTATTTTATGTTGCTACCAATCATGAGCTCCAATTAGATGCATATTACAAATACTTATTCAAAATTTAATGCAAATAGATTTAATAGATTTTTAGTTTTACTAATTATCTTCTTGTGAAAGTGAAGTAGGGTTTATGAGTGGCTATTTGACACATATTTCTGTACCAGAATTGTTTCATTGTTACAATTATATGATGATTATGATATGTTTTATATGAATTGTTATTGAATAAAGTGTGATTTATTAGGAAATTTGATTAATTACAGTAATCTAACAAATGTGTTTGATTTATACCAAATTTGTTCGAGTCTTGAGGAAAATGCAAGAAAAAGTGTTGATGATCGATAAAGGGATTGCAGAACTTTGGAGTGCGCCTCGGATGAGAAGAAGGACCAAGGATAAAGGCAGAACTCGGTGACAATAGTAGTTGACCCTATTACTGATGTATATTACTAAAGTATATTACTGATGTATATTACTAAAGTATATTACTGATGTATATTACTAAAGGTATATTACTAAAGGTAATTATTGAAGAATGTTTTACCAGCAGTTACCGAAGGATAATAAAGGTTGTTGACTTACATGCCACATCAGTGACGACACGTCAAGTTTGGACGACAACAAATATTTTCACTTAGCAAAATATTTCATACTATCCGTGAGAATATTTCAGTTGATAAAAGTGGTTATTTGCTTAATAAAGTTTGTAATCAGATTATTATGAGAAGTTTTAGATATAGACGCAAGACTGTTAGACCTTCCTTGAAGACATATAGGAAGGCCCATGGTAATGTATATCTTGTGAATCATTCAAAATAGTATTGTCTTGTTAGGTTTGTTTGTAGGATGCCACTTGGACCAGTCAGAATATTTATCAAATCCAAGTAGGAATATGTATTATGTTAGGTTTAGATTATTTTGGTTGATGCATAGTTATCGCATCAGAAAGTCCACAAAATCTGCATGGCAAAATATGTGGAGAAATACTGTTTGGAATTGTATTAGTTACAGTATAAATTACATAGGAGAGACCTTGAAAAGTCTCTCGGTCTGTTGTCTTTTGGAAAAATACAAGAAATTATTGTTCTAAGTTTACAATTCTGAAGAAACGCGCCAGCATGTACAACTGAATCTCCAGTAATAAAAGTAGCATTTTGTTCTTCACAAATGGTAATTTGTATCAATTTCATGTGTTGTTTGATTTATGTTATGTAAATTGTGTTTATCTGTTACCTGCATTTACAGAATAGACATAATGTTAGTAGTATTAGTTATAAAATCTAGTTATTGAGATAAAGGAAATGGGGATTTTAAAGAAAGACTTACATTGCCCTCTAGGAGGTAGGGCCCACTCCTATAGACAGTCCCTGAGCTCTCGCCCCTGCAATAGGTTAGGATTAGTTAGCCTTAAATTAAACTGCATTTCAAATTACATAAAATAAGATAGATTGCATGAGGATCCTCACAAATAAATTAAATCATGTTATAAACAAATTAGTTTACAAATAATTAAATGCATCAGTAAATCAATTCATCAGTAATTAGGTGCATCAGTAAATCAATTCATCAGTAAAAGTAAATTATCATTGCATCATTTTATCATACCCTGCACCATTTATTTCTGCACCAAATTTAATTTTGTTTATTACTTTCCTGTACACGTGAAACCTGAAAAAGAAACTTGAGCTAAGCTTAGTATTAATCCCCATGGTATAATCTATACAGGATTCCTACTCTTTAAATCTAACCTTGATTTCCCTCGGATTGATAAAATTAAATGTAAGCTCTACAACCGATCATTTTGGCATCGTTGCCGGGGAGAGTAGCGTCATAGTGGTTAGTCAGAAAAGTTGTTTGGCAGTGCAAAGAGAGAGGACTTACTTGTATGTGAAAAGGGGTACATACGAGACCTTGGTGTGCATACGAGTCAGAGTGGCCCGAAGATGGTTCCAACAAGCCCCTTCGTTCGACGTTGCCAGGTTCATTTTTCTTAAAGGATTCATTTTTACTGCTTTCTTAGATTAAAAATTTATTTCTTACAAATTTCAATTTTTGCAAATTTCATTTTCAGTAAATTTTATTTTCTGCAATTTCCTTGTTTTGGGTGATTACTATTGTTAATTTGATTTAGGACCTATGAAAAAGAATAGGAAGTAGGTGAACGCTGAAAACAACCTAAAATTGTTTTAGGACCCTATTTTTTTTAGTAGGAAGTAGTTACGTTGAGTGACACAACTGTAATGAAATCCCTCCTAATAGTCAAAGAACAATAGTAATTTACCTTTTACTTCAGCAATTTTACTTTCAGTAAAAATTTACTTTCCAAGCATTTTTACTTTTTCCTAAATATGCTGAAATTAGTTGTATAAACGCATCTAATTTTAGTAACATTAGGACTATTTAGTAATTTTAAATTTATTTCTTTTCTATTATGTTAAGAGTATTTATAAGTTCTGAAATTTATATTTAAACTTGGCAGACAGTAGGATTGAAAAAAAAAAGAAAAGAAAATCAAAACCCAAATAGAAAACAAAAATCAAAGAGAGAAAATAAAACAAATGGTGGAAAGCAGTCAAACTGAATTTATAGACCTTAGAAAATTATTAATACAACAGGAGGTTAATCTTATTTTTGAACAAGGGAACAAAACAACCAAACCAGAGTGGGAAGAACTGTGTGAACGCATTGACACTATCAATAATAGATCAGATGAATTAAAGAAAATCAAGAGGATAAATATAGCAAAAACTCTAAGGGTAAACCATTCTTCACCTTATCAAGATCTTGGAAGAAGTTGTGAGAATTGGCTTTGGGATAGGAGAACAATAGTAAATCCAATAATTTATCCTTGGAATCAATACCTTGAGGATTCCCTCACCATTCACAACTTCCTTGTAGACATAGAAAGGAAATAATTAGCCCTACAATACAATAAGAGATACTGCAAGATTCCTAGAGTTGTACGTTTTAGAGAATTGTGCCAAGAGTTGCGTTACGAGCTACAATTTGGAATTCCTGATCCTATTGCAACCAAAGCTTTCCTTGTTCAGTTGATTCAATTATTGGTAGACTACTTCAACTTTGAAGAGGAACATTTTATGACACCAGAACAACTTGATCCAGTCAATGATATTCATAAATTATTCAAAGAATATTAGACATATTGCAAAAATAAGAAGTTTAGAACATTCATGAGCAGACCTAGAGACTCTAAAGGAAGATTCATAAAAATTAACAAAACAGAAGGAAATTCCCGAAAAGACTTTAGAGAGCCTGGAATTTATAAATTAGTAGACACCAAGGCTACAACATCAACCAATCAAGCTGAAATCCTAGATCAAGATCCCAATTCATATTTATTGCCCGATCCAGAATTTGACAACTACATAGATCCTTCTTCTATATTTTTTGAACCTATACCTGATTCAATTCTTGAAATTTTATATTCAGGTATGGCTGATGAACAAAGTGGTTTAGAAGGAGAAAACCATGGAGATGGGAGACAAAGGCAAGAGAGAGATCAGGGAGAGAACAGACAAAGAAAAACGTTCCCTTTCCCAATCTTACATACAAAAGGGACAACAAGAGAACCTAAATCAATCTCTATTTCTATATTGCCTACCTTTCATGGAAAACCCCATGAAGATCCTGATGCTTTTCTTTTCGAATTTGAAGTAGTATGTCAAGCTTACTTTTACACCACCAATGAGCAAAAGCTAAGGTTGTTTCCGTCTACTCTTAAAGATGTAGCTTTAAGATGGTTTATGGGTCTAGGAGAAGGAGTTTGTAATCGTTGGGATGGAGAAAATGGATTAAAAGAGCTATTCCTTGAAAGATATCAAGATTATTGTAGAGTTAGGGATAAGAAAGCTGAGATTTTTCGTATGAATCAAAGAGAAGAAGAATCTTTGGAGGATTATCTAGAAAGATTTCAATTTGTAGGGTCTAGAGTAAATATAGACCTTGATGAAGAAATTCTAAAAGAACTTTTCCTGAAAGGGTTGAAAGAAGATGTTCTTGACATTTTAAATCTTATGGCAAAAGGAGACATTCATCTTATGTCATTTGAGGAGATTATCAATCTTTGCAGAAATTATTCATGAAACAAACCTCTAAGAAGCAATAAATATACATCTACAGGAGGAGGAGTGACAAGAGTAGAAATTGGAAATATGTTGGAAGGCTTAAAAACTGATTTGTTGAGTACTTTGACCTCATCCTTGGACTTAATGGATAAAAAATCAAAGGACACTGAAGAAATTTACTGCCATAGGTGTAGGAAAAAGCACAATTTGAGAGAATGTCCTCTAAACATAACAAATATATCCAATATCTCCGCTTGTTGTCAAATTTGTGATAAGAATCATAAAACTAAAAACTGCAAGTATATCTCCGTTATTAAAGCTGCCATAAAAGAACCTGAAGTGGAACAAGTGGAAGATGTTTATTTTGTCGCTCAAAGATGAAATGGTCCATTTAATGGCCCACCAAATTGGTCAAACCCTAGTTATTCTAACCAGCAAAGGCCTAATCAATGGTCTAATGCACCGAATTGGACAAATTGGAACTCTTACAATCAAGACTGGAACATACCCCCATGGGCTCAATTTATGGCTAATTCTTATGGAGGACAACCCCCATGGAATCAAGGGACACAAAGTCAGAACATGCCTAGTTGGAATAATAGTGGCCAATATAATCAAGGTGGAACCAATTGGTCCCCAAATACAACACCACAACAAAACCTTCAAAATCAATTTAGGGGACAAAACACTCAAAACCCACCTCAAAATAGACTTCTACCACCTCCGACCAATAATAATAATCCTCCTAAGCAACCACCTCTTCCAGCTCAACCAGTTCCTAACCCTAACAACAATAAGAATGTCCAACAAGTTTATGACACTAGTGAGACATGTTCTATATCCGTAGCACCATGTCAACAGATTCAATTAAGATCAGGAAAGGTGTTAGAAAATAATGTCACTCTCACAGAACTTGAAGATCCTATCAAAAATTTGTTTGAAAAAGAGGATAACAACAAAAAGGAAACAGAAAATCCACCAGAAAATATTCCAACAAAGCAACAAGAAATCCAAATAAGGAAGGAAGTAGAAGTACCATTCCCTCAAATACTGGCAATACCAAAAGAACCATCTAAGCCAACCTTTAACTTCCTTCAAGAAATAGAAGGCGTTATTATTAAAATTCCTTTATTACAAGCTATCAAGGATATACCCATCTATTCCAAGCTTATTAAAAATATATGTTCAAATTCAGGGAAGAAGAAGAAGAATGAATTCCAAACTATTCAAGTCATTGGACAATTATCTGAGATAATGATAAGAGATAGGTTATTACCAAAATACACAGATCCTGGAATACCTATACTCACAGTACATATTGGAGACATAACCTTACAAAATGTTTTGATTGATTTAGGAGCCGCTATTAATGTCATGACCAAAGAAACAACAGAATCCTTAGGGATGCATAAACTACAATCAACTTCTATTGTGCTTCAACTCGCCGATAGGTCTACTATTAAGCCAAAAGGAAAACTAGAAGACATTATGGTCTCTGTAAGTTCATGGGAATACCCTGTAGACTTTATAGTTTTACAACCCAAAAAGAAGTTAGGGGGACATCCCTTAATCCTAGGACGCCCATGGCTTGCAATAGCTGATGCTTACATTAGTTGTAGATCAAGAAATATGACTATTTCTAATGGCAAGAATACTAAAGACCTTAGTTTATTCCCTAGATCAACAATAGAAGAAGAATTTCCAATGCAATTATGGTATGATTTCCCTCAAGAATATGATGATATTCAAACCTTATCAATTAATGTTCTACACGAACAAGTTCAACAAGAAGTCGAGGGGCCCCTACCATTATTGTTAGGAAATCAACAAGAGAATCAAGGTCAAGATAGTAGTTGTTCATCTCAGTTTTCCATTGATGAGGCAAGCACAAGTCAATCTCAAATAGAACCATATGGCTATGATTTAACCATTCTTGGATATGAGGTAAATGGGATAGATGCAAATATAGAAAAGTGTAAACAAATAGATATTATACCAGGAAAAACTCTTAACATTAGTAATGAATTCACAAGCATGCAAGAATCACAGTTAGTAGATGTGCTTAGAAAGCATCAATCAACATTCGCATGGAACTATGAGGATATGATGGGTATCCACCCAAATGTTTGTACCCATCGCATATTTATTCAAGAAGGTTGTAATCCAGTAAGACAACCCCAAAGATGATTGAATCCAGCTATGAAAGAAGTAGTTCAAGAGGAAATCATTAAACTCTTAAAGGCAGGATTTATATACCCAATTTTTGATAGCCAATGGGTGTCACCTTTGGTGATAGTCCCTAAAAAAAATGGTAAATGGAGAATTTGTGTTGATTATAGAGAATTAAACAAAGTAACCAAGAAATATTATTTTCCCTTGCCATTCATTGATCAAGTCTTAGATACATTGGCTGGAAAGAAATATTTCTGCTTTTTAGATGGTTTTAGTGGATATAATCAAATCTCCATAGCTGAGGAAGATCAGGAAAAAATAACTTTTACATGTCCTGTAGGAACCTATGCTTATAACGTTCTACCTTTTGGACTATGCAATGCACCTGCAACTTTTCAAAGAGTTGTATTGGCTATCTTTGTTGACTTAACTAATGAATGTGTGGAAATTTATATGGATGACTTCACAGTATACGGTACTACCTTTGAAGAAACATTATCAAGCTTGCAAAAAGTTTTGGTAAGATGCCAAGAGCAAAACCTCTCTCTAAGTCATGAAAAGTGCTTTATGATGATGAAAGGAGGTATTGTTCTAGGACATTATATATCGGGAAGAAGGTGTTAAAGTAGACCCTGCAAAGATACAAATTATTCAAACCCTTCAACCTCCAAAAACACAAACAGAGGTGAGAAGTTTCTTAGGACACGTAGGATACTACCGTAGGTTCATTAAAGACTTCAGTAAAGTTGCTACTCCCATGTTTAAGCTCTTAACTAAAGATAATGAATTCAATTGGACAAACGCATGTCAAGAAGCCTTTGAAGAAATAAAAGAAAATTTGACTACTGCTTCAATCTTGAGAGGACCAAATTGGGAATTACCATTCCACATTCATTGTGATGCTTTCGGTTATGCAATAGGAGCAATATTGCAACAAATAGAAAACAAAATACCTTATGTTATCTATTATGTAAGTAAAAACTTGCATTGAGCTGAGCTTAACTACACTATTATAGAAAATGAATTTTTAGTTGTAATTCATGCTCTCAATAAATTTAAACATTACATAACAGGGTATGAAGTATTTGTTCACACTGATCACTCTGCCATTAGATACTTAACAAACAAAGCAACAATGGGTGGTAGAGTGATTAGATGGCTTCTTTTACTCCAAGAGTTCAATGTCACAATTATAGATAAGGCAAGAAAATATAATGTTATTGCAGATCACTTATCTCGCATGCAGATCTTTGATGATAACGAGTTAATTCTTGACAATTTTCCAGATGAACATTTGTTTGCTCTTTCTATTTTTACCCCTTGGTATGTTGATATTGTAAATTATTTAGTAACAGGAAAAATACCTCAAAATTATACACCGCATGAGCGTAGGAAATTAATATATCAAAGTATTCCTTTTATGTGGATTCATGGAAATTTGTTTAAAAAATGTCCTGATCAAATCATTAGGAGATGTGTGCAAGAAAATGATGTATATGACATTATTAGGGCAGCACATGAAGAACCTTGTGGAGGTCATTATGCCACCCAAAGAACGGTTATGAAAATACTTCAAACTGGGTACTTTTGGCCTACTATGACTAAAGATGTTCATCAATTTATTGATAGATGTGATGCTTGTCAAAGAGCTAGCAAGCCTACACCATCTATGGAAATGCCTTTGGTTCCACGAGATAGTACTTGAACCATTTGAAAAATGGGGAATTGACTTTGTTGGACCAATAGACCCTCCAAGTGATGGTAATAAACACATACTTGTATGTACAGATTACGTTACCAAGTGGGCTGAAGTTAAAGCTCTCCCACGAGCTCAAGCTGAACCAGTGGCCGATTTTCTTTATGAAAACATAATGCAACGCTTTGGAGCACCAAGAGAATTAGTTTCAGATCATGGACCTCAATTCACCTCCAATTTCATTGATCATTTTGTTAACATCTATCAAATAAAACACAAAAAAACCTCACCATATCACCCTCAAGCTAATGGACAAGTAGAAGTTACAAATAGAGAACTTGAAAAGATTATTACAAAAACTATAACTATTAATAGGGGTGATTGGTCTGAGAGATTAAAAGAAGTTGTATGGGCATATAATACAACTTGGAAAACTACCACAAGATTATCACCGTATGAAATGGTCTATGGAAAACAAGCCATCATGCCCATTGAATTCGAGATAGAAACCCTTCGCACAATGGTAAAACTTGACATGAATTTGGATAATGCACAAAAAGAAAGGTTGGAAAAGTTAAATATTCTAGATGAGAGAAGATTAGAAGCATTGCATAGAACTGAAATAACCCAACAACAATGAAATAAATGGCATGATAAACACATTGTACCATGTACATTTCAATCAGGAGATTGGGCCTTGTTATTTGACTCTCATTATCAAGATTTTCAAGGTAAATTAAGAACAAGATGGCTAGGACCCTATGAAATTGAGGAAATATTTGGAAATGGTACAGTCAAACTTAAGCCTATAGATGATTCAACAAGAAAACTACTAGTAAATGGACATAGGCTTAAAATTTATAAGAAGCCATTATCTAAGGAAGAATTCATACACCAGTTTAGACAACAAACTGATTTGCAATATATTTTTGAACTGCAATCAACCACTATTCAATAAACTCTCTTTGAAAAAAAATATAATATAATTATATATCTATATATATAAAAATTAAAAATATATATAATAAATATATAAATGATTATGCTTCCTTTATTTCATCATGAAGTATCTGTATTCCCTTTCGTTTTCAAGTCTTAATGTTTTTAAAGATAGCTCAAGGAAAATGTTTTTCTCAAAACCTTGTAGGAAAATGATTACCACATGATACATAGTACCTTGTTGCTAGATGAAATCTAGGTATTTTTCAAATACTCAAACTATATCTAGTATTTTGAGCAAAATTTTCATTGGAAATGAAGCAAATCTTTTAAAATGTTGTAAGTTACTCCTAGTTGATCAAGTTTCTCTATTGACCATGCACAATTGCACATCTAAAAAACATTGTGAAGTTTTGGAAAAATTAACTCATGTGTTATTTTTGCCATAAGTGAATAATTTTCTTTGCTTATCTATTTATACGCATGGTCTAGAATACTAATGAATTGGCAAAAGGACAAGCTCGCCCTTCACCCTTAAAAAAAAAAAAATCCCTTGCTCCTCATCTAATCGAGCAAGTATCCTAAATGAAAATCTTCTTGCTTCTCCTCAAAATAAGCAAGAACCCCAAAAAGTAATAAAAAATTTCTTGCTTCTCTTCAAAATAAGCAAGAACCTCAAAAAGCACTAAAAATCCCTTGCTCCTCACAAAATGAGCAAGTATCCCAAATAAAAAAAAGTAAATAAAGGGCAAAAGAGCTTGAATCCCTAGAATTCTTAGTATCTCAAACACCATGGGATACTCTTTATTGAGGTATCCTTACGTATTAGCAATAAGTCTGGATAAGACCTCTAGATGCTCCTAAGATCAGCTAGCTTTTTGGCATATATAACCCTTGTTGTTTTTCAATCCTTACTCATAATGGGAAATGAATCCTCACTGCACACACAGTTGGTCTTGAAAGAGGCTTGAAAATACTAGGACAATTTTGACATTTAATTGGTTTGTGAAAGAAGTAAATGAAGTTGTTTCAGAATTGCTAGAATGTTGTTTGAAGTCCTTGAAGAATAGTCCTAGAAACATCACATGCAAATAGAAGTTCAAAGGAAATCTTCATAAAAGTACTATGGTTTTCAATTTTTTCTACAACAACATGGCTTGTGTCCATCATGTTTCATCCTTTAGAAAAAGGCCATCTTAATATTTACTTCACTTTTTCCCATGATTGAAGATATCCTAGAAGGCTGAAATCAGATTTTATATAACATTATTTTTCTATCTTGGAAACTTCTTAATGACATACAGGAAGCATACTCACCAAAATTATAAATAAACCCCCATATATAAAATCATTATTATATTATCCATAAAAATAAATAAGCACCCTTCCTTTTGTTTTGGCTATATAGCCAAAATTACAGTTTGGGGGGAGGATAAATAAAGGCATAGACAACTCATAATACAGTTTGGGGGAAGAAAACAGGTAAAGTATTTTCTTGACTCTAAATAGTATCTTCCGTAAGTATCTTCCGTAAGTATCTTTCGTAAGTATCTTCCGTAGGTATATTTTGTAGATATATTCCGTAGATACCTTCTATAAAATTTTTCATAATTATTGTCAGTAAAACTATTCCGTAACACCATCATCAGTAACACTATTCCGTAACACCCTTCTGTAGTTGTCATCCGTAAAAATTGTAAGTCTAAAATAAAAAATATATAATAATAAAAATAAAATATATATATTTAAACTTAGAACACGTGCCAACCTAGGAAATAATAGGGCAAATAAAGGAATATTAGCATAATAATTATAATAATAATATATAACTTTATACGAAATATACAATACAAAATATTATTATTATATAATAATAATATACAACTTTATAAATAATATTATAATACGAAAACTATATACAACTAACTTTACCATATATACCGACGAGCCTTATAATATTAAAATAAAAAAAAAAAAAATAATAATAAATTATTAAAATAAAATAAAACTATAATAAAATATATAACATTAAAACTATATAATAAAATATATACGACTATAAATTATTGTTGTGGGCCCTTTTTCATAAGCCACGAGTATAGCATAAGAAAGCACGACACCAACGATCAACCATCACCCAAACCAATCAAAACGCGACACCGACGATCAACCGTCGTCCAAACCAATCAAAATGCGGTAAACCTTACTCCCACCATGTGAGGTGTTAAGGGAAATTGATGAAAGACTAAACCGTGAAAATATTGCATTAGCACGGGACACGTGACTCTGTCCAACCAATCGAGAGAGGTTACGCGGATTAAGGATTTTCATCGTTGATTAACATACGATCAAGGGCTGAGGAGGAAAAGAGAAAACATAGGTATTGTGATCGTGTTTGTGATCGATCATCGACACGTGCCCCTTTCTTGCCCAATCGATCGAAGCGCATGAAACATTGGATGATCATCATCGATTGACATAGGATCAATGAACGATATTGCCCCAAAATTTAAAAACCCTAATCATCATAGATTTTAGGGTAAACATCACCGTCATTGATAGGTTTTCAAGCCATCGATAGAAAAACAAAGCAGTATCCACCATCGGAGGAAATATAACGATGTTGCATGCGGCCATGCAGATGAAACAAACCAGCACCAACCTGAATCTAGTCACAAATTGCAGAATATTATGGGGATTTGAGAGAATAGTCTGAGTAGAAAGGTCGATATTGTGTAATTTTTCCTATGCTAGCATCAGATTAGGTCGAGATTGCAAGTTTTTTTTGTGAACGTCGGAAGGTGGCAAACCTATGGTGAAAGCGACAGGTAAACTATTATTATTATTTAAATTTTGATTTTTGCTTTTGTTTTTTATTTTATTATTGTTGTTTTCTATAGATATTCTCTCCTTTACTCTGTACATACATCAGAAAGAAACACAAAAGTAGGCAGAGATTAAGGAAAAACATGAAATTTTATTTTAAGGTAAAATTAGGAAAAAATATGAAATTTTGTTTTAAGGTAAAATTAGGGAAAAACATGAAATTTTGTTTTAAGGTAAAATTAGGGAAAAATAGGAAATTTTGTTTTAGGGTAAAATTAAGATGAATTGCAGAGATTCTTTTTGAAGATACATCTATTAAATTATAGGTTTTTTTTTTTGAAATAATAATAAAAAAAAGAGAAACTCTTATGTATTACAAGTTTTTACAATAATTAGAACATTTTTTTTTTACACAGATCTGGTATGGTTACAATAGGGTTTCGAACAACTATTTGAGGATGTCTTTCATTTTACTTTTAACCATAAAATAAAGTAAAATTCTAAATATAAAAAAACATATAATAATAAAAATAATAGATTTTTAAAGGCTCTACCGACCTCTAAAGGAAATTTGTTTATATATAAATTACAGGGTTCTTGGTGAAAAAGTTGAAATCCTCGCTTTCAACCCTCAACCGTCACCATGCCTAAACCCGTGTTTCAAAAATGAAGTGAGTCATCATCTATTGAGACTCAAAACCTGAGCGACTCTATCGTTGAGCTTTTCTAGAACGCCCGATGGTGGGAGGCATTGACTAAGTTTAAAGGTCATGACTTAGGGGTGGCTAGGCAATTCATAATGAATTGTAACCCTGACACAATGTTTACCCATGTTGGAGGACTCCAGCTAGACTTAAACCCTAGCTTGATCTCTGAGGTGTTGGGATTACCTGAGGTTGGTCTACCTTATTATAAAAATCCATCTAAAAGCGTCACTCAGTTGGTGATAAAATTTGGTGAGAAGTGTACAATTCTTAGAGACAAGGAGGGAGCAATCAAAGGGGTTTCAACTTCTACACTTCCCCTCCTATGGCAAGAAGCAACTATCATTATTATTAAATTCTTCACTATTGAAGGATGAATGTCTATCTTGTTAGCTTACCACATCCGTATGCTAATGAATTTGAAATTTCCAGACAAAAATGATTGTGTTATCAACCTCCCTTATTTTCTGTTCCAATCTTTGAAATCAACTATTTTAAGAGTAAAACCCAAAAATTCTTGAAAAAACCCAAAGTTGCACCTGATTGCGCACCATGGTTTAATTAAATTAATTATTCTAAAAAAAGCTCATGAAATGAAAGTGTCCTAGAACCGGATCGTGGATGAATCCAACTTACCCGAGTGCCCAGAATCCACTAAATCTGAGGAAGAACAATCAACAGAGGAAGAACATGACTCTGATAGCCAGGATGAAGAGCCTGAAAGCCCAAAAAAAAAACGTAAATCTGGGAAATTTAAATCTCGACCAGATATTAGAAGGTAGAAGAAAATTGTAGAAAATTCTAAACAAGAAGATGAACAAGGGCCTGAACAAGAATTACCTATAAATGAGTCTACTGTAGAGACCTTGTCCTACCTTCGTGCACAAAATATAATGTTGCAAATGAAAATTGATAGGCTAAGAGAGGATTTTATAGAACAATCTAAAATTATCCAACGAGCCCTTGTTGTTCAGATTGAATTAATTAAGCAAATTTCTACGGATAAGACACCAAGACCTGTGGACTCTATCAACCGGCCGCCACTTGTCGAAGTCTCCTCGCATAAAAGTTCTACTTCTAGTAAAAAGCCTAAAAAATTGGTAAACTTCAACAAACAAGTGTACACTAATAAACCAATTGACTTTTCAAAGATCCTCGAGGAGGACAGTTCCCAACAAATTCTTAGTATTACGCAACAAAATCAACCTACAAAATTGGATCTGCCCGCCAAGGAAGGAAATGCATTAAAAAGTCTTGTCTTGGATGTAGGGATGCCTTTGGAGCCTGATCCGATGATTAACAATGAGGAACTCCATCCTTCACAGACAAAGGATACAGAGCGGAAAGAAAGTGCTCAGGAGGTTGAGCACATCAAAATAGTTATGGTGGAAACACCAGTTGCAATAGTTGCAGCAATTGTAGATCAACGGGCTAAGGAACAGGTACAATGAGTAAAACGAGAGCGTAAATTACCAGAACCAAGACCACGATCATCCCGAATTTCTTCTCAACATGCACCAGTTGGATGAACAATGAAAAAACTATTATTTTATTAATTATTCAGACTTATGTTTTTATGTATTAATCATATATGTAGTATATTTTATCTGTATATTTTTATGGGATGACATACGTAATATGTACAGTTAATATTTGAAATGTTTTTTGTTGAATTATAGTTGCTAATAGAAACTGTTTATTTCTCAATTTTGTGAAATTTATAATATTTTGATAAATGAATTGATAAGATATTTTATGTACTTTAGATAACTGATTATTTTTCTTATTCTCTTGAAGAGACTTAGCATAATTTTGTTAAAAATATCTGTATTTAAGCTATTTTGAAAGAATTCTGGCAAAATCATGTGCATGTTTTAAAATCATTTTAGATTTTGTAAACAGTATTCACTGAGATTCTGATAATAATTGTGATGACTTATGATATTCTTTCTATATTTAGAATTTTAGTTCTAAATATTTGATGCATGCATAAGGTTGTTATACTCTGTTCATATTATCTTTCTGTATGCATGAGGACATGCATGGACTTTAGTTTGGGGGAATGATGAGTGGCTATCTGACACATATTTCTGTACCAAAATTGTTTCATTGTTACAATTATATGATGATTATGATATGTTTTATATGAATTATTATTGAATAAAGTGTGATTTATTAGGAAATTTGATTAATTACAGTAATCTAACAAATGTGTTTGATTTATACCAAATTTGTTCGAGTCTTGAGGAAAATGCAGGAAAAAGTGTTGATGATCGATGAAGGGATTGCAGAACTTTGGAGTGCGCCTCGAACGAGAAGAAGGACCAAGGATAAAGGTAGAACTCGGTGACAACAGTAGTTGACCCTGTTACTGATGTATATTACTGAAGTATATTACTGATGTATATTACTAAAGTATGTTACTGAAGGTAATTACTAAAGAATGTTTTACCAGTAGTTATCGAAGGATAATAAAGGTTGTTGACTTACATGCCACATCAGTGATGACACGTCAAGTTTGGATGAAAACAAATATTTTCACTTAGCAAAATATTTCATACTATCCGCGAGAATATTTCAGTTGATAAAAGTGGTTATTTGCTTAATAAAGTTTGTAATCAGATTATTATGAGAAGTTTTAGATATAGATGCAAGACTGTTAGACCTTCCCTGGAATATAGGACATGAGGTCCCAATGTATATCTTGCGAATCATTCAAAATAGTATTGTCTTGTTAGGTTTGTTTGTAGGATGCCACTTGGACCAGTCAGAATATTTATCAAATCCAAGTAGGAATATGTATTATGTTAGGTTTAGATTATTTTGGTTGATGCATAGTTATCGCATCGGAAAGTCCACAAAATCTGCATGGCAAAATATGTGGAGAAATATTATTTGGAATTGTATTAGTTACAATATAAATTACATAGGAGAGACCTTGAAAAGTCTCTCTATCTGTTGTCTTTTGGAAAAATACAAGAAATTATTGTTCTAAGTTTACAATTATGAAGAAATGCGCCAACATGTACAACTGAATCTCCAGTAATAAAAGTAGCATTTTGTTCTTCACAAATGGTAATTTGTATCAATTTCATGTGTTGTTTGATTTCTGTTATGTAAATTGTGTTTATCTGTCACCTGCATTTACAGAATAGACATAATGTTAGTATTAGTTATAAAATCTAGTTACTGAGATAAAGTAAACTAGGGGAGAAAGACTTACACTGCCCTCTAGGAGGCAAGGCCCACTCCTATAGACAATCCCTGAGCTCTCGCCCCTGCAATAGGTTAGGATTAGTTAGCCTTAAATTAAACTGCATTTCAAATTACATAAAATAAGATAGATTGCACGAGGATCCTCACAAATAAATTAAATCATGTTATAAACAAATTAGTTTACAAATAATTAAATGCATCAGTAAATCAATTCATCAGTAATTAGGTGCATCAGTAAATCAATTCATCAGTAAAAGTAAATTATCATTGCATCATTTTATCATACCCTGCACCATTTATTTCTGCACCAAATTTAATTATGTTTATTACTTTCCTATACACGTGAAACCTGAAAAAGAAACTTGAGCTAAGCTTAGTATTAATCCCCATGGTATAATCTATATAGGATTCCTACTCTTTAAATCTAACCTTGATTTCCCTCGGATTGATAAAATTAAATGTAAGCTCTACAGCCGATCAAGGGTTATGCATAGCAGCTAATTAATGATAAATTGGCTAAAATTAGGATTTTTGAAATTTGGAATTGGCTAATATTTGGGACCCTTGACCAGGGCCCATTAGCCAAAAAATTTTGGGTGCAAATTTTTTTGGGTCGATTTGCCCCAATTTTATAATAATTTGACCATTTTAAGTTTAAATTTCCAATATTACCCCTAATAATAGTGAACCTTCTACATGCGTTTGGACACTATTTGCTTGGATTTTGAAACTAATTTGTCAAATTTTTATAAATACATTTTGGGGCTGACCCCTTACGCATAACCCTAAAGTGAAGAGATACTACCATTTTTATGCCATTTTACTATTGAAAGAACCATTATAGAAATTTTTTTATTACTTGTGTTGATAGTAGTGATGCTTACTAATATATTTTGATTTGTTATTTATCGATGTTGTCATGGCTTCCTTAGGAAATACAAATGTGTCCTCTATATTTTCTCTACCTTTTATGCCACTTATTTGTATATTTTAGTTCTTTAGTTAAAATATACTCCCCACTTTCTAGTTGCATATAAATATTGCAAGATTATTATGGTGGAGGAAAAGTTGTGTAAGACTTCATCTACTTCTTTTTCTTCATTGTCATATGCTTTGTGTTTCTCTTCCTAAACATATCCCATAGACTTTATGTTCATTGCAACTTCTTGATCTATCATGAATTCTTTGATATGATAAATAGGATGTATATTTAGAATACAATATTTAATAATTTTGTGTATTTGTTTCAATTCCTTAAATGATTCCATAGCCTCCACAATGTTTCCTTGAACAAGAATGTAGCATCCTATCAAGAGCTCAATAGTTTTTAGAATTAAACAAATATGGACCAATAGTCATTGATATCATTTAACAAATATTTTTTTATCTCATACTATGTTACCAATTTTGATAATATCACATTACATTTCATCATCTAGTATCTTGATTGCTTGTGGTATTAGTACACTCCTTAACAAAAAAATTATGAGATCTAGAGCTTTGATAATTATGTAAGGATGCTTAGTTTTACGAGCTATAGAAATATATATATTTTCTCTAAATAATATTGTGTTTGCAAGCTATGTCATACTCCTTCAGAATCTATGTCATGATAGATCATGCATCTTACAAATAATTTCTTTTGTACTAAGAAAAGAGAGTGGAAAATAACTAACCTCGAGCAAGTCACCTTCATTCTAGGATGGATAAACTTCTTGAATTTCTAGTTATTATTGTTAGGAGTATCCCATATATTGGGCTTGTTATGTTTATTTTTGTGTCTCAACAACCTTCCTTCTTATTTAATAGATTTCACAAACTTGGAGGTTACCTTTCCACCCATGAGATTAAAAAAAATGAACTCAATGTTGTTCATTATCCATTACCTAAGGTCTCTCATGTTACCTATGTAAAAATTGTTGATATTGTTTGCTAATTTTGATAAATCTTTAATGACTTCACAAGTCCATATTTTGGGCTATTGTATGTCATAAAACTATTGTTTGAGATTTGATGTAATTACTTTTTATGGGAAATTTTATTTTGACTACCTATGGTATACTTCACATCATGGTTTAGTCAAAATGTGTTGAATGTCTTTGAAGAAATGTATTATGTCTATATTAAGTAGGTTTGATACTCTTGGTACATTCTGGTGGTTGGAATGATCTCTTATGGTGTTTTGTAATGGCCATTGTTTGCAGGTCCAATGACTATATATTGACATCGGATATCCTTACTCAAATTTCTCTAGGTATGTATAGGAAGCATATTTAAATACCTTTTACTGTTGTAACTATTACTTCTATATTTAGCTTTAGATATCTTCCAACAAGATATTTTAACATTCTACTACTTCTTTATTTGATTGTCTTTTAGTCAAAATGATTCATACATCATCATTTATGAAATAAATTCATAGAAATTGAGAAGTTTCTTCCTCAATCTTATTGATGTTGTTTACGGTGATAATATCAACATTCATGAGTTCAACTACAAAGAAGAATGATGTAACTTCTATTGATCATTGATGGTTTAACATTTATTTGAATTTAATTATCGAGAATATTGATGTTTATATTTTATTTATTTGGTTGTCATCAAGATATCTTAATGTTCTCCTTCTTATTTTTTATTTCTCACTATGTAATTATTCATATCTATGATATATACTGTAAAATATTCTCCAAGTTGTTGAAACATGGATCTCCTGAGAATAAACTAATTCAGGAACATTGGAAAATTAATTATTTTGAGTTTTAAAACTATTACTTTGATCTCGTGTGCCTTATTATTTTATGACCAATTGTGCATTGTTGGTTTATGCATGTGTGCACCTTGTTGGTATGTGCCTATGTGCACCTTGTGAGCAATTAGTTTTCACTCTTTAAAAAAAAATGTGTAAGACTTTGATTAATAACGTGTCTTTGCTCTTTTTGATGATTTTTCTTTACAACATTGGTGCCTCACTTCTGCTTGCCAATGTCCAATTTGAGTACCTTGATTACTTTCTTATGCTTACCTTTATTTGATATTTGATAGAATTACTTATTCTAATAATTGCTACTACCTCTATTATGGTCTTTTGGCAAGATTTTTATCATGAGATCCTTCTTAGCAAGAGTTTGGTCTTTTATAATATTCCATGGGAATACATCACAAAGAGAATTGTTACCTTTTCCTCTTGAGTTTAAACCTTAATTTGTCTTGGGAAGGGTTATTTACCGTGAGATCACTTTTCAGCAAAGTTCTTTTACAACCTCTCTAGATCAAAGCAAGAAAAATGGATCGAAAGGAGAGTTGACTCTTCCTTCCACCTGCTTCGATGTTATCGATACCACTAATGCTTAGATGCTTCCATAATTTATATTATGAAATAAAATATATTTAAATACAATGGATGTCCAAATTTTATATAACAACCCTTAACTGATCCTACAACTACCCTTGATTTCTAGTGGACATTACATAGAATGTATTAAGTAGTTTTGCTCAACTTACATTCACATTATTTATGATATAATAATTACTAACAAATACATTATTTAAAGCCAAAAATAATGCATGAGTGATACATTAGTTTTAAAATAACAAACAATTCATCTTTCTTTCATGACTAGTAATTAACATATAATTAAAATAAAAGACCAACAATGATAGTAGATATTTTAATAACACATATCATCAATTAACCTATTAAAGTTCTCTTGTAAAACTATATTATTTGTCGAGAAGTTAATTATAATTGTGATTGCACCCGTTAATATTAATATTCAGATTGATCTTTAGTGAATAATATTTTTTATTATTAAATATTGTTATCATAAGAAACAATATCAAAACATTAGAAAAGGCAAGGCTTTTCAAAAATTATAATTATTATACTATAATGTAGTTTGAAGGTAAAGACAAGAAATGGATATCTTTATGCTTGTAAATTTTTATAATTTTTGATGTATTATAAAAGAAGTTTTACTATACTTTAATCAAACATGTTTAACTTTATTGTACACTTGTAATAAATATTTTAAAAATATCTGAGAACTTATTAAATCCTTCTGAACAATATGTTTTATGATAAAAGGTTATTATAAATATAATTTATGAATGACTATCTATATTTATTTTTTAATCTAATAAAAATATTAAAATAATTTCGTACTAAATATTATTTTTATAATAAAAAAACTGATCATGTTGAGACTTTACTTAAAATTCTAAAATATGATGTCACTTTACAAAAGTTTCGATCTAAAGTAGAAAGTAAAACATTCGATGGCCTCCATGCTGTCTAAAAATTTTGAAAGCCAAATGACAATGAAAAGCAAATATATATTAAAAAATAATTAAATAATAAAAATTTAATTTTTAATATTATTTTTTTTAGTTTTATTATCTAATAATAGTTAATTGCTACAATTTCATCCTTAAATATCTTGAGCAGCAAGGGCTAAAAAATAAGGTAGAGATAATAAGGAATATTCAATATGTTAGGACTATATAGAGAGGAAACGGTGTTGTTACTATTATTATTTTCATTTTCTCTTGTTGTTACTATTATTAATTTTATTTTCATGAAACAATGATTCCACATAAACAAAGTTGATGTAAATGTTATATAAACAATTAAGATGAAAACTGGTTATTATTTCAAGAATAAAAGTCTGAGTTACTTACTCAACGGAGGGGGCAAAAAAATAAGCTATATCTAAAACAAATTTTTGTCTTTCATGTAAAAATAATAAATGATCAAAATTTTCTACAAATCTTTCTCGGTGAAAACTTTTAAAATATTAAATTTAAAAAATATATATTAATAATACAAAAATTCATTTATCCCAATACAAAATGTATGCCTGTAAAATGACTCCATAAGACCATATTATATATATATATATATATATATATATATATATATATATATATATATATATAGTTGCAAATCGATTAACAAAATAATAAAAAGAACAAAAATAAACTACATGATAGTTTTTAAAATATATTCCTTAATTCAAGGATTTTATATATATAATTTAAATAAATTATAATTTAAATTAGAGGGTAGGTATGATTAAATAAGAAATATGGATGTAGATTTATGAAATAAAAATTAGAGCATCAATGTGGTAGACAAAGTGCTTTTTAGTTTTTGGAAAATTAAAGACAATATTATTGTTTTAGAAAGGTCTAATGGGGACACCTTCAGATCTTCTTTTAAAGAAATAAAGTTTTTTTGCAGATTTGTTGAAGGATAAATTTTTAATAGAGACTAAAGAAGCATAGAAAATTGTAACTTTATAACTACTAGAAAAATATCAACATTTCAATGAGTCAATGGATGTGTGTCATAGTCAGAATCAAGGCTAAAGATTATCATTGAGCAAAGTATGATAGAAGAAACGGTCTTATATAGAGTCAATTATGATCTGATATATAAAATCATGGGTATTCCTCCTATCCTATTTTTTGCATTCTTGAGTTCGACAAAACATGGAGTCTCTTGGTGAGTATTTTTTGTGGTTTATTAGTAATGCATATTTTATTGTTAGTTTTTCCTCAGTTGTTGATAGAAATATGGCTTTCAAATAAAAAAATATGAATCATGGTATGACAATATTATTTGTTCCCCTTGGAGAGTGGGATTTGATCTCCAAATTGAACCCACTACTATCCTATTTTGGATCTATTTGTTTGCACTTCCAATGAAGTTTTGGAGTGATCAAGTATTGGAAATCTTTGACAATTCCCTTGGAAGATATTTGGATGTTTCAAAAGACACAATGAAAGGAAACATATCTGATTATGTTAGATTATGCATGGAAATGGATCTCAGCCAACATTTGTTGGTAGAGGTTGAATTTGAACTTGAAGGACTATCTTAGACTCAACAATTGGATAATGAGGCATTGTCCTTAAGGTCTAGAGTTTGCCACAAATATGGACCTTTGTACTGGTCCTACCCAAATAATATGAACATAAAAACTAAGGCTCCTCTAGGAATATTAAATCTTCCTAAAGAGGGTAAGTCAATAGTGAATAAAGAAACAACCAGTATTTATTAGGGTGGAGAAGAATAGAGAGATGATTTTGAATATCTAAAAAGGAGAAGGAAAGAGAAAAATATTGTAAAGAGCAAACCCAACTCAAGCCCTCAAATAGGTATGAGATCTTCAAGACAATAATGGACCAAGAATAAGAACAATTCATGGAAATAATTTATGGGAATAATGAAAACAATAACAACCATATTCAAACCCCTCTTTCACTTCCTATCCTAGAGTAGGTAATAGAGTGTAGTGAGTTACTATAATCAAATATTTTAGGGGTATTGATGGTGCATAACCAAGAGAAACCAATAATAAAGGATGTCATCATGGGTATAGCATAAAATAACAAAGAAAAACCAGCGGTAAGGATGACCAAGTCAAAAATAAATCAAATAATATCAGCTCTCAAGGAGTGGATAGAAAATCAAATAAGGAATTGATAGCAATTCAAGGGGACAAACTAATCACTAGAGGATTTGTGAGGCCAATAGAATCTTATTGGTATCAAGGTAACTAATGATTATACAATCATGGAATATTAGGGATTTAAATAGTAGAACTCATCAAGACTCCTAGAAAAAAATTAAAAAAATATTTTGCTTATCCAAGAGACAAAAATGTTATTGGATCTTTATATGTAAAACAATAAATAGACTTTGGAGAGGTGTCGGTAATATGGAAGTGGTTGCCCAAGGGGCCTGAGGTGAGTGGTTACCTTTTGAATCTCTCTTGAATGGACGAAAATAGAACATATAGCTTGGAGAGGTACCCTCACATCAAATTTTAGGAACAATGTGACAATTGAGAAAGTTTTAATCACAAGTTTTTATGGAACTCAAAACCTAGAAGGTCAAATTCATCAATGGAAATGAATTCATAATATGAGTCTCGAGGGAGAAGTTAGACTAGATTTTTATTTGGGATTGTGATGCTAAATTATCATCTAGATATTAGGAAGGGGGAACCCTAATTTTAGATCCAGGGGATCGACTTATGATTACCCAAGTCCATTCATTACACTTGGTGGATATTAAATATCTTAGAACCAACTATACATGAACTAATAAGAGGAGGGAGTTGCATAGTAATATTGTGAAGTTAGACCTTTTTTTATTTTCAAAGGAAGTATTTATCAAATGGAATCTAAAATTTTAGATTTTGGAGGGGCTATTTTTGGATCACTTCTCCATTCTATTGGAAGGGGGGATCAAGATAGGGCAATATTAAAAACCATTTAGATTTAAAAATATTTGGTTACAATATAGGAACTTTGAAATAAATATCCATAGTAGTGGGAAGAGGGATGCCCAACATATGGGACAACAATGTTTAGATTCCACAAGCAACTTTATTATATCAAGGATCAACTAAAACAATGGAGGTAAGCTAATAAGACAAAATTTTAGGTCCAATGAGCTCCATTGGTGGCCATATGGGATGAGGTTCAAAAAAACTTTAGGGAAGGAAAAATTATATAGTAGCTCAAAAAATAGGATGATGCATTGTGTAATGTGGTTGAGGAGATTGAAAAGAAATATGAGATTTACTAGATACATAGAGCAAGAACCACTTGGTTTTTAGAAGGTGACAAAAACACTAAATTTTTCCATCAAACTTCTTGTGCTAGGAGATATATGAACAAGATGGAAGCTCTTTAGGATGAGAATGGACACTCCTTTGATACAATCCTAGGTATGCAATTCCATTCAATGGATTATTTTGCTAAATTTTTTAAGTATGGTGCAAGATGAAGAGGCTCAAAAATAAGTTTTTTTTGTCATACCTTCTATTATATTTGAAGAAAAAAATTAGCCTCTACTTAAATGCACTGATAAAGAGAAACTAGAGAAAGTAGTCTTTGGAATGAGTATTGAAAAACCACCAGGTCCAAATGGATTTCCTTGAGTTTTTTAGACCTTCTAGGACAAATTGGAGGAGGATGTAATGGTTTTTATAGAGTCCATAGGTAGTAAAATAATTCTTAAAGCATTAAATCATACATTCATTGCCTTAATTTCAAAATGGGAGAAGGGGTGCATATTTTAGATTATAGACCTATTGTCTTATGCAATGTCATATATAAAATAATCATGAAGGTGATGACTAAGCGGGTAAAATATCTCCTACATAGAATTATCTCCTTGGAGCAAGGGGTTTTTATAGAGGGTAGGCAGATCTTGTATGGTGTGGTTCTAGCTCAAGAGACAATCCACTCAACATAAAAATCTAGTAATAATGGAATGTTCATTAAATTGGATATGTCAAAGGCTTACTATAGGGTGGAGTGGATCTTCTTGTTAAGGATGATGATAGCCTTCAATTTCTCTTAGGATTGGATAGAATGGGTTATGATTTGTGTTTCTACTCTAACATACTTAGTGTTAATCAAATGCCTTCCCAGGAAATAATGGAAACTAAAATCTTAGAAACATGATTTAAATATGAAGGAAATAACTCAGCGACAAACCAACAAATCAAAGGTTTTCAACAGAAAAAAAAAGGAGAATATTTACACAATAAAAACAATATTTCAAATGTCAAAACTTCAAATAATGCAGGTCCCAATATAGACTCCATTGAACCATCTAGTAAAATTTTGGCTGTGTATGAGCATTCTTCAAGGTTAGAAGCCATCTCAGATTTAATTGGAATAAGTCAAGAAATAGGAAAAAAAAAATTGAAGATGGATTCTAATAAAAAAGTAGGTCGCAAGACCAATCAATATTATATGGTAAAATAAGGTGAAAATATTGTAGAGGAAGGTAAGATTAATGCCCTTCCCAACATTTTTAGCCCTGGTATTAATGAAGATCATCACTTGGAATATTAGAGGGCTCAAAGGGAGTCTTTCAAAACAAAATGAAATTAGAAGAATGATTCAGATAAATCATCCACATCTTGTTTTCCTTCAAGAAACAAAGATGTCAATGGAGGATATGGATTTAATTGCCAATAAAATTTGGCCAGCTGGAAAAGTGGTTTTCCTCAGTTCCCAAGGGGCTTCGGGTGGCATTGCTTATCTTTGGGACCCAAAAGAGGTAGTTATTCACCATATGGTTGGCAGTTGGGGTTTGTTGGCTATAGCTTTTCAAAGTAGACATTCCAACCAGATTATGCTCTGCATTACTGTTTATGCCCCAACTTCTTTGGAGGAAAAAAGAAGACCGTGGAAGGATATTACTCATATTATCTCTCATTTTCCTAAATCTTGGATCTTGATCGGAGGAGATTTCAATACCATCCTCTCTCTGGATGAGAAAAGGGGGGGGAATAGAAATTTGTACTAAAGTACTGACCTCATGAGATAATGGCCTAAAATTTGGAATAGATAATGGCCTTATGACTTGGTCTAACAAAAGGCAAGGCTTAGCTTGTATAATGGAGATATTGGATAGGTTTTTGCTCTCTAAAAATTTCTTAATCCATGGTCACATTTCTAAAGTGAAGACTCTTAATAATGTTGGTTCGTATCATTGGCCAGTCATGGTGGAAATGTGGAAAACCAATGTGAGTTTCTCTCCTTTTTGTTTTCAATTAATGTGGCTTAGATACATTTCCTTCAGACCTCGTGTGCAACAATGATGGAAGGAAGGTAAACCTAGGCATGGGACTAAGATGTTCTATTTTTCCAAAAGACTGCAATACATTAAATCCAAAATCAAGACTTGGAACTAGAAAGAGTTTGGGGATGTTCATAAAAAAAAAACATGAAGTTATCGCTCATCTTGAAAATTTGAATAAGAAAAATCCGTTTAGATGGCCTCACAGATAAGAGAAGTGCAGATGAAATTAAACTCACAACTCAGTTAGAGGAATGGGAAAAAAGAGAAGAAATCTTATGGAAGCAAAAATATAGAATTCAATGGCTCAAAGAAGGAGATCGAAACACAAATTTCTTCCACAAATATCTTCTAGCTTGAAGATCTCACAATTTTATTTCTTCCTTAAAATCAGATTCTGGAGATGTTGTTTATACTTGGGATGGCATGAACTCTATTTTTGTTGATTACTTTTCCAATCTTTTTGTTGCTACTCCTCTTGACTCAGCTTCACAACAAAATGTTCTTCAAGCAATCCCTTCTCTTATCACTTTGAGGAGAAATCTATTTTGACTACTCCTATTACTATCAATGAGCTTCAACAAGTAGTTTTTAAAATGCAAAAAGGGAAAACCCCGAGTCCCGATGGTTTTCCTATTGAGTTCTACCAAGAGTTTTGGGATATCCTTCATGTTGATTTATTAGAGGTGGTGGAAGAAGCCAGGAAATCCAAAGAAATTTTGAAGGTTATCAATAAAACTTATATTACTCTTGTTCCAAAAGCTCAAGAGGTTGATCATATCTCATATTTTAGACCTGCTTTATGTAATGTTCTTCTCAAAATTATTACTAAAATCATGGCAGAAAGGTTGAAGCCTCTTTTGCATAAGATTATTTCCCCAAAGCAAGGGGGATATGTGGAAGGACATCAAATAGTAGATGAGATAGTTCTTGCTCAGGAAGCCATCCATTCCATGGATATGCAAAATTCTCCTTCCATGTTCATCCGGGTAGACTTATCCAAAGCTTATGATAGAGTGGATTGGCACTTCCTTATCAAAGTTTTGAGGCAATTTGGTTTCTCTAAGGATTGGATGGATTGGATTATGGGATGTATCTCTTCGGTTTCCTACTTAGTTCTTATCAATGGCAAGCCTTCTCAGTCTTTCCTAGCTTCCAGAGGTATTAGGCAAGGTGACCCGCTATCCCCTTATTTATTCATCATTCTTGCTGAATGCTTGGGTAGGACTATAACCAAAAAGAAGGAAAACAAAACCCTTGAGGGAGTTACCATTGCTCATGGAGCTAGACCTATCTCCCATATTCAATTTGTGGATGACTCTACCCTTTTAGGTAAAGCTATTGTTAAGGAAGCTTCTAATATTAAGCAAATCATTAGCTATTTTTCTAAGGCTACTGGGCAGTTGATCAATGAAGACAAATCTAAAGTTATTTTCTTTCACTGCTTTGCTAGGCAGGAATCCATGGTCTTGGATAAATTAAGATATAATAAGACCTCTCTTCCAATCACTTATTTAGGTATTCCCATAAATATTCAAAGGCAAAAAAATAAATATTGGAATTGGTTGTTGGACAAAGTCAAGAAGAAAATTGGAAAGTGGACCAACAAGTGACTTTCTTTTGGGGGTAGAATCACCTTGGTAAAATTAGTCCTTCAAGCTATTCCTATTTATGTTTCTTCCATTTTGAATATCCCAAAGGTTGTTCTTCGATAATTGGATCAAATCAGTCATCGTTTCATTTGGAGTGGTACTAAGGAGAAAAGAAAATGGGCCTTGGTGAAATGGGATACTTTATGTCTTCATAAGAGTGAAGGGGGGTTAGGATTTTGGTCTTAAATTAATAAAAACAAAGCTTTAGCTGCTAAATTATATTGGAGGATGTTGCATAACCCCAATGCTCTTTGGGCCAATAATATCCGTGCTAAATATGCTGAGAACAAAATTCATGAAGACCTTGTTCGCTATCAACTTCCTACCAAAGGTTCTCCCATTTTAGCAGTTCTTAATACTGGTGAGGATTTGATAAAGAAAAAATTATTTTAGATCATTCATAATGGTCAACATGCAAATTTTTGGACAGATTCTTGGGATTGTCACGAGCCTTTGATAACTCAGTTTCTGATTGGAGGCCTTGGATGGAGGAGCTTCATCAAGCTAATTGGATAAAGGTGGCTAATTACTATCGGTACCATACTGGTAATTCAAAGGTTGGTAGATATTGGATCCCTATTGAGGACTAGCCTATTCAAATCCTAGAAAGGCAAAGACAAGATATCCAAGGCATCCTTCATATGAGATCCCTCTCTTGGTCCCATGAAAAAGATTGTTTTGGATGGAACAACACTACTAAGGGTGAGTATTCAGTTGCTCAATGTTATTTGACCTTATGCCATAATAATCCCAACCATTATTTTGACATATTTTCTCAATTATGGGCTCAAAAGCTTTGGCCTAAGGTGAGGTTCTTTAATTGGATTTTATTGCATTGTAGGGTGCTTATTGGTGAGCAACTTATGAAGCGTGGTTTTCATGACCCTTTTAGATGTGAAATGTGTGAAGAGAATGTAGAAAATATCAACCATATTTTTATTGAGTGTACTTTAGCCTCTGAGCTATGGAGGAGAATGGCAACTTTACTTGGCTTACAGTGGTCCAATTTTTTTACTTTTGAACAGACTTTGGAGGGATTGGCCTAATCAAGAGGGTGTTGATCATTTTATTAGGCGATTAGTTTGGATGGGTTCTACCATTCTTCTTTGGAATATTTGGAATGAAAGGAACAACTGAATTTTTAATCAAGATAGGAAGGATATTCACTATATTTGGAAAAATACCATAGCCAACTTAGTTGAATCAGTCCATCAACTCCTTAATCACCCCCAAAAATCCCACCAAATATGGGATCAAGTGATGCAAATATTGAAGATTAAACCTTCTAAGGGCAACCAACTTAAAGGGAATGTGAGTATTAGTAAGATGGATAGGACTAGAAATTGGCAACCTCCTCCTAAGGATTTTGGAAAAGTCAATACCGATGGAGCCTCTAGGGGGAACCCTGGAAAAGCCAGTGTGGGAGGAATTGGTAGACTTTCAGATGGCTCCCTAGTTTTTACTTTTGCTGAGAATTTGGGTATTCTTTCCAATAACCTTTTTGAGGGGTATGGTATCCTTAGAGGCCTTCAGGAGGCTACTAAGGTTGGATGGGAAAAGGTGTTAGTTGAGTTTGACTCTCAACTTATGATTAATCTCTTGAAGACTCCTAAGAATCATAAGGTGGATTGGAGAATAAAAAGAATTATTGAGAAGATTTAGTTAATCCGGATGGGATTTTTGAAAGTTGATTACAATCATGTGGTCAGAGATCAAAACAAGAGTGTTGATGCTTTAGCTAATTGGGCTTTGGACAAAGGTGATCTTACTTGTTATGGCCACCCTCCTATATGGTGGGATTCTCAAATTAGGGAAGATCTTCTTTCTATCATTTCTTTGGATGGCTCCAGTTCTAAAGGTACCTAGTTTCTTCTTGTTTTTTTTTTGTTTCTCTTTGGTTCATTCAGTTTTTTTAGTTCCCTAGCTCATTCTATTCTTTATTTTGTTTCCTCTGTTGATTCTTGCATTAATAGTCTTCTGGTCTAGATAGGTCATTGTTTTGTTCATTTTTTTTTCTTTTGTCTTCTTTGTTTTTTTGTTTAGTTTTTTAAGGTGGGTGGGTTCTTTTGTTTTGTTTTGTTTTTGTGTTGTTTTTTGTTGTTCTTGTGTTTTTGTTGTTTTGTTTTTTTTATGTTTTTTGTTATTGTTCTTGTGTTTTTTTCGTTCTTGTTCTTGGGTTTCTCTTTGTTTGTGTTATTTCATTTTTTTTATGTGTGAGTGTTTTCTATGTTTTTTGTTTTTGTTTATTGTCTTTTGTTGGTTGTTTTTATTTTTATTTTTATTTTTATTTTATTTATTTTATTTTTTAGGTTTTGGTTGTGTTTATTTTTCATGTTTTTTGGGTTATGTCTTTGTAGTGTTATGTTGTTTTTGTCTTGTTTGTGTTTTGTTATGTGGTTCTTGTGTTTTTCTATGTGGTTTGTGTTGTGGTTTCTTTTATCTTATTGTGTGTGTTTGGTTGTGCTTTTGGTTTTGACACACTCAAGGAGCATGTTTTTTATTTTATTTTATTATTTTTGTTGTTATTTACTTTTTTTAATTTGGTTTTGTGTGTTTTTTTGCTCCTTGAGTATGTCAAATGTGGTAGGCCAAGTCCGAGTCATGGGAATTTTTTGTGGAATGGATACCCCTACCTCCTTGGGTCTTACCCGAAAGTGGCATCCCTTTTGGGATGTTTTCCACAAAAAAAAAAAAAGAATCAAATGCCTTCCCTCAAAATTGTTTGGAGCTACTTGAGGCCTTCATCAAGAAAATCCTTGTTCCTTTTATATTTTTCTCATATTTGTTGGGCATTGAATTGACATCAAGTTTTACTTGACACTATAACTATCTATCTTCCAATTTTCTATCCAGGCTTGCACCCGATAGTCATAGCTCAACACTCAACATTGGATGGACCAAATATTGCTTCAACCCAACCTCCAAAGTAGGTTGGTTCCTTGTCAAATTAGTAATATGTTGACTCAATTAAGCTCAATAAGGGTTTTAGGAATAGGATTAGAAAAGGTTTAGGGTTATATAAATTATACAAAATAATGTACGGATAGGCTAACAACATAGGCATCTACAGCAGAATCCTTCAACAAACTATTTTAGTGTCCCATCACTCAAGATTAGAAGCACCCAAAACCATAAAATCTTCATATAATAAAGCATAAAATAAAGATATGTTCTAGGAAGCAATTCCAATATCCAATATATTAACAATATAATTTAGCATAATAGATCAATAATCAATTTTTGCAGAAATAAACTTCCTACCAACATAGATCTAACTATGAACAAATTTCAACTATCTTCACAACTAGTAATCCATAAAAATATGGAATGAACTAACCATTACAACATTGAAAAAAATGCAATTCACAGCTTTTAACCTCTTAATCGAAAGATAGCAAAGATAACATGTCTTGAGTCAAAAATCAGAGTAATGCTCCTTCCATTAGTTTATAGAAAATATTTATAGTAGGGCAAGCAAATGCACTAGAGCTAACCCTAAAAATTGAGGGTTTGATCTCTATTTAAAGTTTGCAAATGAAAGAATTGAAAGAGACATTAAAAGAATCAAAATTTTAACAAATCAAAAAAGAGATTTGTTGGCATTATCGCATTCGCTCATGAAGTCCTAGAAATCCACTAGAAGTCATTCACCATGGTAGCTTGGCTTTGCAACCTGTTGATCCAATAATGGCATTTGGGCCTCAAGTTGTTGGAAACTAAATATGGACCGCTCATCATTACTGGAAACTCTATTCTACTACAGATCTATAACCGCTTTGGTTCTTGGTTCTTGAAAACCCTTGTATTCTTTGTCTTCTTGACTTGAACTGATTGTTCTTCAATTCGTCAATAATCTACCTTTATATACCATAATAGTGTTACCAAAATATCAATCATCGATGCTCTTAGTGAATGACTGTGATTAAATCTCAATAATTCTCTATAAACCAACAGGGGGAAAACAAATCGTCATTCTACACAAAAATAACATTGATGTCATCTTTAATAGCTTCAGTCAGCAGAATTGAGTCCCAACGATAAATACATTGAGTTGTGAGCGAAATGGAATCCATCATCAATCTACTAACTTAGCCTTCAAAATGTTTAACTTGCTTCTCACGTTTGCAACATAAAGCAAAAATTGTAATCTACTCAAAAAATATGCTGACATCAGCTTTGACTCAGTTTGAATGTGGAATCGCCAATCTGTATTGAAAGGTGTAAAATGATCATTGCATTATTTCTCTCAATATTAGTCTTGGAACTCAGCAGAATGCAGATCCTCATCACTTAGTCACTGGAGTGTGCGGAATAAAGAATAATCACCAATATGCACTTTATATCATGCTGAAATCATCAAGGCTTAAAAGAATTGCGGATTAGGAACCTCGCATGAATCCACTGTCAAATATACTAAGCCTCGAGTGGAACAGAAACTTTGTCGATGTTTGTGAAAAAATGACTAAGTGTTGAGCAAAATCAAACCTCTTACACGGATCCTCTCCAAAATACTCTATATCTTCTGTGGATTGGAGATTTCATGCCTTAGAATAATTTTTTCAAAGTTTTCTAAGGATGTGACCATTTTGGGCCTACATTCTAGTGCCTCTCGGTGGATTTGCTCGCAAATCCATAGAACTCAAAGTCTTATCCATTGGGCATAAGAAGTCATAAATGCTAATCTTAAAAAGAATTCTTCAAAGAATAATTTTCATATGATCATTATCCTCTTAAAACCTCATAAAACATTCTAGAGGATAATTATTCAGATCGAGATCATACTATAAACATAAATATCTCAGCCACTCCTTCAAAACTACACCAATGCTTCAACAAAAACACATTTTTGTTTTCCTTTTAAATCTTATTTAAAATGACATTAATAACTCCACAAAACTTTAGTGATCTACGTTTTAGCTTCATGCTTTTATTACAATCTTCTAATAGTGTCAAAGAAAAAATAAATCAAACAAAATACAAAACTTTTACTTGACTACAAAAATGTACAAAACAAAATTTCTAAGCTTGTGTTCCTCGAGGGTCCACAGTAGATTTATCTGGTTCTTCACCCTCTGACTGAGCCTCTTCTTCTTCAAGTGATTCTTATTCCTTATCTTCCTCTTTAGTATCCTTTCAAAAAAATTGTACCATTAGCTTCAAAGTTTGCAAGGCTTGCTTCCAAACTATTTTAGAGGGGTTGGAAGTTTCTTTAAGTTGCTTGTGAATGTACTCTAACTCACTAGTTTATTCATAATTTGTATAGCTTACTTTATTTACCAAGTCCTCCATCAGGTCTTGGAGCCTAGTTAAATCAATAATAATTTGCGAAACTTGCTCTTGATCAATTGGCTTTTCCAAAGCATCAATATTTTATTCATCTTGAGGATTTGAGCTACACTCTTCTTAAGTTCTCCCACTGATAACAAAGTGTTATTTTCTGTCCATAACCCTTTGAATACATTCTGAATCATCTATTTATTGAGGTCCACTACATCTTTGATGGTATTCTCCACCTTATTAAACAATAGCCAAGCCTTTTGCAGCATTTTGTTCTTCTTCATTATGACTCTAACAGCCATTCTGGAAGCATTCCATTCTTTTTTATGAATAGACTTAGCAATCTCACTAAGCCTGCTATCATCCAGCTTATAAATATGCTCAGCCGGTATTACCATAGGTTGCAATTATCTAGTGAAGCTATCCTGATATTCTTGGATATTCTGAAGTAGGTGGCTAGAATCATCCATGTAATCAATAATGGGATGCAGCTCTGAGCATTTTTCCAAAACCTCAAACAACAATTCTTTTCTTACTTTCTTTAGCCCTACCTTAGAGAAACCTAAATGCTTTACCTTTTCAATCTAAAATTGCTACTTCAAGCTCTGTATTTCTTTGGTTTATTCTTCATTTTTCTTATTTTTCTCCTCTACTTGCTCCTGTAGCTTATTGGCCTCTTGAAATTTGTCCTGCCAGCTCTTTGCTTCCTTTCTTAGAGCTTTCTCTATTTTTTTATGGTTGGTGACTATTTTTTCTAAATTTTATATTGTTCACTTTAGCTTTTCCACTTTCTCTTTTATATATCACCCTTGATATAGAAAGTTTCCAAGTGATCCTTCGCTATCACCAACTCATCTTCAACAAGTAACTACTCAATGTCTTCTATGTATTCTTCTAGATGATAGTCTTGAGCGGTCATTTTAGTCTTAGGCTTGCTTAATAGAGGAATGATGGAACTAGATGTCCTCTGTCTGGAAATTGGATCAAAAAATATGGTTCTCCTCTTCATAGCCATCCTTTTGGAAGGTTTGGAAAGTTTCTCTACCCAAAAATCTTGAATCTTCTATGAAGTTTCCTTCTTCTTTTGCAAATTTGCTAGTGTAGGATAACTCACAGGAGGAGGAGAGGCTATAATATGAAAAAGAGTAGACTCAATAGCTGATAGTGAAAGAGTGGTAGTGATTACAATGGAATTTGTAGCTCTTGCTACTATTACAATAGGAACAACCATAGAAACTAAAGTAAAACTAGAATAAGGATGAGTGGATGTGGATGAAATAGCTTTAATTTCAAATTATGTGGGTGGTTGTAATGGCAAATATGGAATTACATGGGATGATGAGGGAGGAATTTTAGGTGACTTTGGAGGGGATGGTTTGGTTTGGCCTTTAGTATTCACTAGTGAAACCGGTGGTGAACTAGGAGAGGGAGAAGGCGCTTTTGTTACAACTTTTTCCTTAGAAGGGGAAGGAGTTTTCTTTGGGGAAATAGGAGGAGAAAGAGAAGAGGAAATAGAGACCATACCTTCACCTATAGATGTAGGGTTTTTTGGAGTTGTCTCTTTACTTTTTTGTTGTGTTTGTTGTATCAATTATTCTGTAGTCGAAATAGGGGTCTCTTCAACATTTTTCTCCTTATCCAAATTTTGTTTCTTACTGATTTCTTTTTGAATTCATTTAGGTTTCCTTTTGGATTTCCTTATAAAAATGTGTAATGTTGCCACTCTCTCATTCTCTGTATCTTATCCATACAACCCTTCCTACACTGGTTCTTCCTACAATGTTTCTTCAAAAATAGGATTCAATTCCACTATAGATTTTGTGGTGAAAATCATATATTTGAACACAAAGCTCTCATCCTTCTTATTCCAGTCTATTTCTATATAAAAGGGCTCTCCACATATAGCTAGGTACTTGGGCCTACTTTTTGTCTTTATGAATTTTATGCCAATGGTCCTCTCATCAGAATAATTCATCTTACACATTAACTATGCCCCTTTTGGGAAATTTTCTAATTGTTCGGTTGAAGGCTAAAATGTTTTCAAAAATTTAGTAGTAGTCAATGGAGTACCAACCCCTTCTCCTTGAGTTTCCTCTTATTATGGTGGGGATGGGTAATTTGATCCTAGTTTTGTCTTCTTATAAATTAGTACTATATTCTTTGGGTCCTTTGCTCTCCAAGTTATGATATTCTTATCATATCTCTCAGAAAAATCATTATCAATTACAAGTCCAAACTTGAATTTATCTTTACCAATTTCAACTCTCATCCTCCACCATGCTACTATCTTGGCTTCATTCCATTTATTTTTACCCTCGACCTCACTGATGGTAGACTCCTCCAAATTATGGCTTTCATTCTTATCTGAATCAAAATCCACTACTTGCTCGTAGAAATCTAACCATGGAGGAAGTTGTTCCATGTTGGCAATATTCTACTCTAAAGGAGCATTTTATTTATTATTCCTACCATTTACAAATTGAGTCCTTGATTTTTTCTTGAATTTGTAGGCCATTTATTCCTTTAGGGCTATGTTTCTCTTGTGGAATATATCATCCGGGTTGTATTTCCATATTTGGGGAATGTAGAACAAGCCCATTCTATCTAAGTATTGGTCTATTTGTTCACCATAGACTTTTTTGGTGATGATTATGTCATCAAATCTATGGTAGGTCAACAAACATCTTATCTTTATTTCAAATCCATAGTTCATATTAATAAACTCTGCTTGCCTCAAATATTCTAGAGCCAATAATCTATTCATAACAAAATGAGGAAGCAAAAAAGGCTTACCCATGAAGTCGTATAATATAATTATTATGCCTTGTGTAAGTATGTACCAATCACATTCTTTGATACATTATGTTCTTAACAATTTTCTACCCAACGGTGATAGCCTAGGGCATTTCCTATACATTATCTTCAATTATGGTCCTAGAAATTTTAAATTATATCTATAAATAGATTCAGTGCTCCCAAAATGAGAAGTTCAATAGTATACGGGGATAGGGTCTCCCTGGTCATTCTTTTCCTTCACTAGAATCCAGGGTATAATTTTCCTTATGATAGGAAAGAACATCCAAACCAAAATTGAACAATGCTAGAAATAGGGTGTATCATAATATCTTTTAATTGTTACTAATTGCTCGTGCATTCTTTTAGATAGGAAAGTTAGCCAGTCAAAGTAAATGACTTTAATGCCCTTATTTTCTACCTCTATCTCATACATTCTCTCATTAGAAATATACTATGCAGTAGCTATTTTCCAATCTCTCATGAGTTGATCAGAATCTAAACCCTCCATACAAGCTAGCATGGAATAAAGATCTGGGTTAGAAAATTCCTCAATGAGAACTGGGACTTCAGGCATCTCATATTCCTCTCTTATTCTTCTAAATTTGAAGCAAATCCATCTTTCCATGACTCCCTTTTCTTTTGAAGCCATTAATGAAGCATAAACCCTAACCTACTATGCTATGTCAAATTACTTAGTTTCTAAGGGGGGGCTTACCCCTAGAGTGAACAAATCGTGAAAAATTTCTTTGGTAATAGTGAATAATGTTATATCCTCAATAGTTTTTACTATCCTTTTTTTAGGGTCATAGAATTTGATCATTTGAGAAACTTACTTGGGGCAATGGTGAACAGAGTCACATATGTAAGAAAATAATAATTATTTTACAACAATGATAACTTAAGGTCTAATTGGTCTCACTTCGAAGTATTTGAATTCAAAATTAATCCTCAAGAAGGTCCACCTTACTTGGTTCATTAACGTATCTACCAATTGCCTCGTCTAATTTATGTAGCCTTCTAGCTCTACTTCTCTTTTCAGCATTTTTGTTAGTACCTTCCTAGGAACCATTTTTGCAAGTAATCTTTAGAATGTTCTTTCTTCAGTGTTTGTAAAAAATGCTTAGCTATTCTCCTACTATTTTTTCTTGGTAGGTGTTGCTTTTTTTGAATTAATGCATTTTGTGCTTTTAGAACTTATAATCTCCCCTTCATGCACACCCTCCAATTAATGTAGTCATTGTAGGAATCATTCATTGGCATGCTTTTCAAATTAAAAATCATCTCTCTTGGTGGTTTGGAGTCATTATGTTGCTTTCTGATTGGCTAAAACTCAAACACCTTACTACACTCACGACCTTATTCATCCTTTTCTTTTTTCTTGTAGCGACTAGGTAAACTTGCATATATTTATCCTTTTAGAAGTGACACGATGCAGGATCCAATTTCTACTCAACAATGGTCATGAACTTGATGAATTGGAACTCTCTACATGATCCATTGTCTCTTAGTCTCCTTTTAAGAGTGGATTGGAACTCAATGCTTCATTTTATTTCTTTATTATTGCATTTGAGAGTGGAATGAAAACTTGCTACTCTTTTGCTGACACTTAGCTTATTTTGTATTTCACCACTTTGATTTTTCTTGAAGCAAAACTTTTCTCTCTTATTTTATACAATATTTTATTGCAAAAATAAAAAACTTGACATAAAATGTGAAAAAGAATATGATGCAAAGTATGTACATATGTTACAGTGAGCTATAATTCAATAAAAAAAGAGTTTAAGGTGAAAATAATTGATCAAAATTGGCTTTATGTTTCCTTCGACATCTTCAAGCTAGAAAACATTGGTTTCCTTAACTTCTACTATTCTAAAAGGGCCATCCTAGAAGGATTCAAACTTCTGATGATGTCCCAGTTTAGCTCTTTCAAAATTCCACCTAAGTAAAAAATCTCTAAACTAGAATTTCCTAAACCTTACCTTCTTGTCAAACTATACCTTGATGTCAACCGAATGCTTTTGAAATTCCTCATATGCCTGAGTTCTTTTCTCTTCTAACTACAGCAAGTGTGTCAACCTTATTTCCACTGGATTTTGATCAGATTCATCTTCTATATTTACCATCTTGAGTGTTGGAATATCCTAATGAACAGGTAACACTACCTCTTTACCATATATTACGACATAAGGGGAGGTTTTAATGGAATTTTTAATAGTGATTATATCTACCCATAGAGCTTGTTCCAGCAATAGGTTCCAAATTATCTTATTACCCTCTAGTGATCTTTTGAAAATTCTCAACAAATTCTTGTTAGTTGATTCTACAAGTCCATTTACTTGGGGTTAGTAGTTTAAAGTATTCTTTATGGTAATACCATGCTTGCTAGAAAACTCAATATATTTAGCTCCTATGAATGTTGATCCATTATCACTCACCAAGTCTTCTGGAACACCAAACATCGTAATTAAGCTTTCTAATAAATTTATCACCAAATCTTGGTCTGATTTATTTGTAGGAATAGCTTCTACCCATTTGGTGAGGTAGTCTGTAGCAGTTAGAATGTACTTATGCTCAACCTAGGAATATGGATTTATAACTCCTATGAATTCCAAATCCCATTGTTGAAAGGGTTCTTCCACTTGAATTAACTTAAGATGAAATGATGCATTCCTTTTTCTTCCCATATATCGTTGGCATTGATATAGGCTCTAGTGAATTTGAAGGTATCACCAAATATGGTAGGCCAATAATAGCCTACCCTGATAATATTCAATGTTGTAACTCTTCCTGAGAAGTGACCTTCGAATAGTCCTCCATGATACTCCTCTATGACCCTTTTTTGTTTATCGTCTTGTAAGCATCTTAGGAGTACTCCATCAAGGTTTCTTTTATACAGACCTTATTGCAATAAGACATAATTTAAATCCTGAAGTCTATATCTTCTTATCTCTAAGGCATTAATATTAGGAGTGCATACCCTAGTTTGAAAGTACTTAGTCATCTGATCTACCCAATATGATTCACCTGCATCTAATTCTCTAGCCTGCTCATATGCTATTGACTAACAAGCTATCACTTCTATTGAAATTGTTTCTTCTATCAGACCTTGGCATAAGGCTCTTTCTCTTACCATATTGGTAGGATGGATTTCTACATAATATTCTTAGATATTGGTAATCCAACCATATCTCTTATCTCCTATTTCTCCTTGTAAAATAAAGCTTCATACATTTGGATGAACCACATAAATCAGGGTCTTGCTCTCAACCAACTATTACCTAAATTTTTTCAAGGATCTCATTATAGTAAATACTTGTTTCTCAATGAAATTATACTTAACCTAATATTCATAAATATTTTGGCTCTAAAATAATATGGGGTGTTCCCCTCCTTCATAATTCTTCTGGATGAGCACCGATGTGTAGCTTTCCTCAACTCCATAAGCATAAAGAATGAAGTCTTTGTTGAAATCTAGATTGACTAGTACTGGAGTTGTAGCAATGGACTTCTTGATGATTTCAAAGGCTTGCTTTCTTACCTCAGTATATTTGACACCTGCATTCTTCTTTAGCATTTCAAATATAGGCTTCACTTTCTAAGCAAAGTCAGAGATGAATTTCCTAACAAATTTTATCTAGCCAAATAAATATTGCAAGGCTTTCTTGTTGATAGGTAGTGGAAGAGCAAGAATGGATTTGATTGTATTTGTATTAATGGCCATGCCCTCTTTGGATACCACATGGCCTAGTAATTTTCCCTCATGAACTATATAAAAATGACTTCTTAGGATTGAGGGAGATGCCAAATTCTTCACACTTCTAGAAAACTTGTTCTAGGTGTGCTAAGTGGTCCTGCTTGTTGTGGGAGAACACAGTCATGTAATCCAAATAGATCATAATGACCTTGTTAATCAATTTCCCAAAGGCATAGTTCATATCTCTCTAAAATGTGGCTCCTACATTAGATAGCCCAAAAGGTATTCTCTGATATGTAAATGTGTCCCATTTTGTGGTGAATGTTGTTTTAAACCGATCTTCATTCTTCACCTAAATTTGGTTATATCTAGAGAAACTATCTAGAAATGATATTATTTCTACCCTTGCCACTATTTGCAAAATTTGATCAATTTGTGGGAGGGGGTAATGATCCTTTAGTGATGCATGATTGAGGTTTCTAAAATCTACACACAAGCATATATCACCATTATTTTTCCTCACAAGTACCAAGTTGGCTATCCAAGTTGAATGTTTGATTGGATAAATGATCTTAGTCTTTAACAACTTCAATAGTTCTTCCCTCATTATGGTTTCGATCCTAGGATTTATAGGCCTCTATTTATGCCTGAATGGTTTTGCATTGGGCTCTAGCTCAATGGTGTGTTGGATGACTTTTTTGTCATATAATTTAAGGTCCTCATATGACCAAGCCACAATATCTTGGTACTTCAGGCATAAAGCTTTGATATCCTCCTCTTCTTCTAGAGAACATTGGATCCCAACCTTGAGCTTCTTTTCTTTCTCAATTTCAATTTCTTTATAAATTTTCTCATTGATTTCCATGGATCTAATCTTTTTTTTTTCCTAATTGTCAAACAGGCTCTCTAGAGTAACCAAACCTCTAGGTATATGATTGTTCTTGAATTGAATGACATCTTGCTGATCAATTTCCTCTATATTTTCCTCTTGAAAAGTGGATAAAAAGACTTCTCTTACTAGAAAATCACTGATTTTTTTTTCACTTTCAAAGACCTTCTAGAATATTTTCTTATTTGGCAATGGAGGCCTAAAAATTATTTTGATCCCTTTCTCCTTATTAACTCCTATGTCTATAGAAGGGTTTAAATTAGATACCCTTACTATGAAGGAATCTACCAAGTTATTATTTCCTCTAGGAACAAAATTTATGTTTAGGGTGTTAAAGGATTCCACCAAATCTCATGTCCTATTTCTATATGCTTTTATATAATGGTGCTTATTGATGCACCTTTCTCTTACCTGATGTACAATAAATTCATAGTCACCATATATGTTTAATATTTTGATGCCCATGCTTTCAACTTGCATCAACCCAAGGTGTAAAGCCTCATATTCAGTAGCATTATTAGTGCATGATCATGTTAACCTATATGTAAAAATATTTATCCCTTATTATTGGGACTGTAATACCACACCATCACTAGCACCATTTCTACATCTAGCACCATCAAAGTGCATGGTCCATATTTTTGTTTCTCTCAGAGACTGATTAGATATAGTAGGAACTCTTTTCTCTAACTCTACATAAATACTGTATGTGCCAATACCTATCCCAAATTAGCTATAATCATCCCTAAAAGGTAGATTATCTTCAATTTCCAACTCTTCAAAGTTGTCCACAAATTCAAATTCTTCAAGAGGAGTGAGATTGCACATGTCCTCTTCAATGTTTTCTATGTTATAAGACACAAGATTCTCAGGTGTTATTTTTATCCTCTTTCCTTTGAAAGGAATAACCATGCTAGAATAGTCCATATACATTCATCAACCCAAATTTGTAGTGAATTCTATTGAAAGGCCTAAGCAAAAATAAGTCTCTAGATCCACCACCACTATTTCTTGTACTATAGTTATATCGGGTGCTCTATGTAGCCTTATCAAGACATCTTTTATCACTCCCACTATCTTCATAGGTGTCCCATCCAATTGAATAAATATAGGGCATGATCGGGTATACTCCATACCCATCTCCTCACAAACTGCTTTAGGCATGACTATAGTAGATGCTCCTGAGTCAATAATACAATTTTTAACAACCCACCCCTCCACCATTACGAAAATGTAGAAATGATGGGGTTTATTCTTTAAAGTGGTAGGAGATATTTCTTTCTTTTTAGAGGGAATGCTAAGGATTGTGGTGACCTACTTTTCTTGTGGATAATTGTTCAAAGAAGATTTTAACATGTCTATTTGGCTAGGAATGAAGAGAGTATCGTATAAGCTAGCTTTGCATGGTATCCTATTCATTTCCTCCACAATATTATATTTATATGTGACAGAGGTGGGTCTCTCAAGACTTCTCTCTTGCTCACCATATTTTCTCTTATATTGTTGAGTGGTTTCTATTATCTACCTCTTGGTAATAGAAGGGAACCTAAGCCTCTCTTGGGCTTCATTTTTATACCTCATTCTATCTCCCTCATTTTTTTTCTCAACTTTTTTGAAAAAACTGATTGTTTTTTCTTGGCCTTTAGGAGCCATGTCTCTTTTTTTCATTGGCCTAGGGGATAGGTAATGTATCACTACTTTGGTAATATGGATCCTTATTCTTCTGATAAGGGACCTAAAATTGACCCATATTCTATGGATCAACCTATAGTTTTTTCTTGCCTGACCTTGTCATGATAACAATAGGTCCATCCTCATCAAAAAAATTTCTAGCCATGATCTTCTCTGGATGCCAGAGCATATTCACTCATCCTTTTTTATTTATTTTTGCTTTATTCATAGCATGTTGTACATGGTTTTGGTACATAATATTATATTTTAAATCATGAGGGTCATTATACACCAAACACCATACATTCACTAGACTAATTTTTGAAGAAATTTAGGATATTCATATACTACACTTACTTTGATACCAATACTATTGCTAGGACCAAGTCTTTGATATTTCTTCACATAAGGAAATATCCTTTGTTGAGATGTCTCTTCTCCATTGAATTCATCTTGTTGCTAAGATTTTTAAGGTATTCTGAATATCAAGAAGGACATAGGACTCTTGAGGAATCTGAGAAGGAAGTGGAGGGAAAGGGACTGCAACAGATGGTACTTTTGGCTAAGGAATGAGAGTCATCTATGAAAATGGAGATGACAAGGGAGGAGGGTCCATAAAATATGAAACATTTATTTGGCTTTGGATATTAGTTATTTTCAAATTGTAGGGAAAAAATCTTTGGGAGTTAATATTCCCACATTAATAAGGATATTTTCTAGATGAACAGTTGCATTATAAACCTATAGAAAGGTCTTCACCCTATATTTTTGGGTTTGCAGGCATAAATCTAATCCAAGATCTCTAATATAATACATGTAATCAATACTTGTAACTGATATAGCTAGAAGGAAATTCTCTTCTAGGTCCTACCGAATCTTAGGTTGAAATCTGAGATAGTTTCTTTCTGATGTTTCTACATAGATGTGAATTTATTAAGCAGGAAAAAAGGATCAGTAAATTCATTAAATTCCTCCATAAAGGACTTAGCCAATGCTGCCCATGAGGTGATGGTATTGTATTCAAGAGTCCTAAACCAATGCAAAATATTTCCTCTAAAGGATAGGGCTAAGATTTTGATAATAACATCTTTGTTTTCTATATTATGGATTGTTGCTAGATTTAAAATATCTTAGCAGTGCTCATATGTAGTTTTTCCAGATCCATCATAGGTGGGAATGGCCTTAGACATAGCTTGAGGAATGTCATGCATTTGGGTTAGTCTAAGGGGGCCAGTTGTGTTCCAATTGGAGTACTTATGCAAGGGTTGATTTGCAACTACATTTTATGCCATGTTTCCAAGTGTAACTCCTATTAGAGGTGCTATTGGATTAACTGTAAGATTTTCCTCAGGAGAATTTTCTTCAGAATATAAATATTGATTCAAATTCCTTATGACAATAGACCCTCTATAAGGTATCTCACAATAGAAAAAGGAGTCTGGGTTATTCCTCTTGAATGACCTGGTATACGTGAAAAATTATGATCTACACGGATAACTTTTCTGGGTTTACAAACTAGGGAGTTGCCATATAAATTTGCTATTCTCCGCTTAACAAGGTCAAGAAAATTCACCAAACCTTGATTCCTTTGGGTAAATGTTTTACACAATAAAGCGTATAATGGAGTTTTGTATTTCTTGCAAACTGGTCCCATTGGGTGTGCCAAAAACTATTAGGAAATGTATTGACATCAAGTTTTACTTCACACTACAACTGTCTATCTTCCAATTTTCTATCCAAGCTTACACTCGATAGTCACAACTCAGTACTCAACATTAGATGGACTGAATATTGCTTCATTCCAACCTCCAGAGTAGGTTTATTTCATGTCAACTTAGTAAGACGTTGACTCAATTAAGCTCAATAAGGGTTTGAGGAATAGGGCTATAAAATATTTAAGGTTAGAGAAATTATAAAAAATAGTGGATGAATAGGCTAACAACATAGGTATCTACAGTAGAATCCTTCAAAAAACTATTTCTAGTGCCCCATAACTCAAGATTAGCAGCACCCAAAACCATAAAATCTTCATATAATAAAACATAAAACAAAGATATGTTCCAGGAAGCAATCCCAATATCTAATATATTGACAATCCAATTTAGAAAAATAGATCATGTAGACACCAAAACAGCACCAATCAGATTATGTGACTACAAACACTGATCGCTTTGACAAACACAGCCCCCAGGGCAGCCCTCAGAGGTCAAACAGTGGTCCTAACCACTTTCATAGCAATTTTGTAAGGTCAAGAAGCAATTTGGCACATTTAGGCACTTTGTCCAGTATTCGTCTCACCCGGGGACGAATACTAACTGGGATTCGTCTCACCCAGGGACGAATTCTAAAATCATCTCTGGTCAGGACGAATTCCAGGTTAAACGGGCAAAAAGAAAAATGCCGCCAAGTGGCAGCCAGGGACAGTCAATTATTTCCCCCTTCCATGCATGCGCGTGCAGGTGGGTAGGTTGGCAGTTGATGGACTGTCACAAGGGCAGTCATGGAAGCCCAAGTCAGGGAGGAGTCTCCTCCCTCTTGGGAAGGCATGGCCGCCACATGGCATCCCTGCATGCCCCTCCAAAGAGACCCCATGGGTCTATAAAATGGTGGCCTTTCCCACCCCAAAAAGGACAGATTGGAGGCGATTTCAAGCAACGAAGTGTTGTCCGATTGATCACCCACTTGCACCTTTTGATTCACCTTCTCACATCCACTAATCTCTTTCGCAAAGGAGGTTATTGGGTGGCTTTTGGAAGCGTGAATCCAACCCAAATCCGACATTTGATTACCTTAAACAACCAATTTGCCGACATCCCAATCCTAAGAGGTTTTGGGCCCATCCCTAGTGGATTGGCACCGAAATCAAGTGCCAACGGTGGGAGGCCCACTTGGGCACCCCCGCATTTTCGAAGTTTTGTTCTAAAAGCATTCTAGAATACTAGTTCATGTTGCATTTCATTTTATTCTGTTTAATTAACTCATAGCTATATTTCCATGATGTTTTGATTAGATTTCACCATGCCTTTTGTCGCTTTGTGTTCCTTCTAACTTGCAGGTAGCGACGGCGATTTCTCGAGGATAGAAGCCAAATTGGGAGAATCCGACCATCTGGGTCGTCCCAAAATGGCCCCAATTACATAACCCCTATGTTTGCAGGTGTTTTGGAGGTCCCGAGGTTCGACATTGGAGCGGCAGCAACTCGGCACTTTAACACAGTGGAATTCGTCTCACCCAGGGACGAATAACAGTAGAATTCGTCCTGCCCAGGGACGAATTTCAGTCGAGAGCAGATTGGCCGACTGTTTCAATGGCAGTGGCCCTCTGGTGATGTATTCTATCTTCTGTCAAGTTTTTAGGTCATTTAGGTTTGCTTTGTTCACTGTTTTAAGCAACTGTTCCTATGCATCTTTTATCAATATCAAAGCATGAATTTTCCTTCTTATCATAGGTGCTACTAACGCTTTGTCTGTCTCTTTGATTGCAGGAGGAACAACAAGAAGTGAGGATTTACCAACAACAGCGGTGGCAACACTTTGGCCCATCCATTTTGCATGTGGGCATGCGGAAGGAGAACACTTACCAAGATTGTAACCGAATCCGTTTAACGCTCCTAGCCCCTAAAAAGGGAGGAGGCAATTTTGTAACCGTGTTTGATAAGTTTAATAAAAGGGCTGTGACTTCTCTTTAAATATTTGTAACTCGTTTCAGTCTATTTGCCTCTTTCATTTAAATGCATTCCTTGTTTTAGGGCTTAGGCGCTGTTTTGATTTGAATGCATCTAAGTAGTTGTTCTTTCTGAAAAGCTTCCAGAATCTCGTGCTTTCAGTGGCGATCACGGTGGGACTCTGTCCCCTAATTTTTAGATCAAATAACTGATCCCTTTTGTGTTTTTATGCTTGACAGGTACAAGTTTTTAACACAGACTACTATTCGTCTCTGACTGTGACGAATATCTGACTGTAATTCGTCTGACCCTGAGACGAATTTGAAATTCGTCTCTGGCAGGGACGAATTCTGTTCTGTAATTCGTCTCACAGAGGGACGAATTCCTGTCTATGAATTTTCAGAACAGAAGATCAGAAGCTGCAAGTTCAGGCAGAAAAGAGGTAAAGTTCTAAACTGTCCTTGTCAATTTTTTTAAATTTTTTGCTTTCCATTTTGTCAATTCTTGCGTGCTTAAAGAAAATAGTGGTTGATTGCTTGTTTCATTTTTTTTTTTTTTAGTAAAATAAACCACACACACTGCACGTGGCACATTTTAAACCAAGGAGCTGGTCGTAAGACCCCAGCCCTTGAGCAAGTCCAACGGTGGGTTCATCACCACCTTGGCTTAGCTTTGCATCCATTTCCTCGATTGTCACTATTGTTAGGCATAAATCCTGACGAAAGCTGACCGAGTGTCGCTGGGGTGATTCCCATGCGTGCGAGGATAAGTCTTCTATGGTAGGTGTCATTAACAGGACAATCCCCCTTTCGTACCGCCTATGTTCCATGTACCATCTGCTCTCACGTACCTATAGTTTCCCTCTCGTAAGGGCGGGTATATAGAGAGGTTGGTATATCGGTCCGAGAATGGTATATTGAAGGGGCGACCATTTATGGGAGTCATATGAGCCAACATTATGCATTTAAACATTCTTCCAAACTTGCAAAAACAACATAAAACATCAAAACACACTAAACCAGTTTAGGACACACTACTAATCCTTAAAAGAGATAATCACGATTTTGTGTATGTGTGTGTTCATTTCTGCTTAGTGTAAACAAAAAGATAAATCATCATAAACGAGATAAAATCTGCTTAGATAGTAGAGAAGCACCACAATGGTGTACACCCGTAGCCAAGCCCAATCAAGGGCGGACGCTGTGAAAGGTGCACAAAGAGAGGGCGTTGGTCGCCTTCGCTTTAGCCCTGAGGACTTGGCCATACCGCCTTGGCGGTCTGGCCTACAAGAAAGTCCACATCAGGCCACTTCAAAAAGGACCTATTGGGAACCTCCTCATTGGGGTATGCCCATTCAACACAGCCCTTTTTGGGAAGATGCTTTACATGTAGATCTTAATGTAAGTAGACAACCGCCTCTTGAGGCTAGATCTGAATGGCCGCAGCGCGATGAAGTGCTAGAGAGGCATAGTGTCCATGAGGAGAGACAGCGTGAATACGCTACCTCTTCTTTGCCTCACATTCGAACAGAAAGACAAAATCCAGAGCATAGGGCTCTTTACACAGGGCGAGCCAACTCCGCCCGCCCCTTTCAAACCCATGAAAGGGAGTACGAGGAAAGCCATCACATTCCTCGAGGACAACAAATAGCACGGGAACCTTGCATTTCCGCACCCGCTAGGTATCATGATCATACATCGAGGCCACAACCTCAAGTAAATGTCGCCTACCTCGACAGAGGGAAGCAACCTATTGAAATTTTAGATCATCAAGATCAAGGCAAACATATAGGAAAAACATTTAAGCCTCCTGAACAAAAGAGGGCAGATCAGATTGACCCGGCAGTCGCCAGACATGCCGCTCGCCAAGCTCGAATCTCGTAGCTTGAGCAGGGTCATCAGGAGTTAGAGTACTTATACCGCTTGAATAAAGAGCGTATGCAGCACGAAGTGGATGAGTTACGCTATAAACTACCTGAGAGGGCGCCAACCCCTCACACCCAAAGAGCCGAACAGTATGAGAGGCATAATCCATTGGTGCATGACAGGTCTCCACGACCTCGTCAAGCTTTGCCTCCGAGACCTTATAGACCCGAGAGGGAGGCTACTCCTCGAAACAATGATGGGTACCCTCAGCGGGGACTCGATCAGGGTCATAGGCCTCGCCCAGAGACTCCTCAAGAATTTTATGAGGAGTACGAACCAGAAATAGAATGGGTTGAAACGCCCCATCAAGGCGGGAGGGCTGCCACTCGGCCACCCCCCCATAGGCCTCCAGTCTCCCATAACTCAACACGGGAGCAAACAAAAGAGGAAGAAATTAAAGCTTTCGATGCATACAAGGCGCTATTAGAGCATTTGGAGTCTGTGGAGACAAAAGCTTCTGGGCATCAAAAACCCACGTTGCGTCAACTCCGCAGTCATCCAGTGCATCCTTCAGTGCCTACACCTCTTTACCCCGAACACTTCAAGTTGCCTCAATTGGCAGTTTTTAAAGGTGAAGAGGACGCACAAGAACATGTCACAAGGTTCCTAAGTCAATGCTTCGGCATCCAAGATAATGATGCATTGTTGCTTAGAACTTTCATAACCACATTCGCGGGCCCTGCCTCGGATTGGTTCACACAACTACCCAAACACAGCATAAACAACCTAGATCAATTAGTAGATGCATTTCTTGAATGCTTCGCCTTCAACACAAGAAAGAAGGCATCACTGAGTGATCTGGCCAGCCTCAGGCAATATGAGGAAGAAACAATGGCAGCATACGGGAACCGATGGAGGGCTTTGCTTTCTAAGCTACCCTACCGTCCCCCTATGTCTGATCTAACACAGATGTTTGCATGGAGTTGCTTAAAATCAATCTCTGGTCTATTGTTGCTACAGCAATATGACAACTTAGAAGAAGCTTTGGTGCAAGCCAGAGTTATAGAAGAGATTAAGATAGGCGAAGGCGCAATCGCCAAGCCTAAAAAGAAAGAGTGGAATAAAACCACTAAGATCGGGAATACGCAATCACAACCCACTGTGGTTAACCAAGTTGCGATAAACATTCCCAAGCCTATACAAGAAATGCAGCCCCAAAAGGCTAATTACCAGGCAGTGCCTCCTAGTTATGAAAAAGATAATAAGAAACAGGAGCAGAATCAGCAGTCGCCCTAGGCGACAATTCACCCCTTACACAGAGTCCAGGGACTCCCTATTTGACCGCTTGTCAGCGGCAAACTTAGTCACCCTTCTAGAGATTCAAACTATAGACCCTAATGCTCCTAAACCTAAGGGATATAGAGAGGAATTGTATTGTAGATTCCATAGGAGAAGGGGACATGATTTAAATGGATGCTAGAAATTTAAAGGATTAATCCAAGATCTGATCGACAATAGAACATTGGCCGTGGACAACCCCATAGCGCCAAACAATCAACAAATGGGGGTATTCAAGGACCCTTTGCCTGCCCACGAGGCACAGGCAAAACCTCTCCAGATTAACGAGGTGCGACAGAATCTTCCCATGCAAGGATTTGTGGGAATGATTAGCATAGTGACACAAAACAAAAAGTACCCAGTCGTTGCCCCCGAGGTAGCTACGAGGGAAGTTCCAACGACGTCGCAGACCTCAAGCAATGCCCTATGCAAGTACCTCCGCCTAGACCCGAGGTCACGATACGGACCAAACTCACGCAGAGTTTGCGGACCACATCGGCTAGGCTATCCATTTACGAGCTTATTCAACAGTCAGCACCTCATAGAGAAGCTCTGATGGAAATATTAAAAGCCATCGAATTACAGCCTCACGAAGCAAATTCTTTCAACAACTTCGTGGGACATGTGAAGAGATGTACGGAGCCGGTCATCACCTTCAGAGAAGATGAAGTCAAAGCAATATCGAATGACACGATAGATCCACCCCTGCACATTGTTGCGCGGGTCAACGGGATCCCGTACAAGAGAGTGCTGGTAGATACTGGCTCGTCCAGTAACATCATTACCACGGTAGCACTAAAACATTTAAAGCTACCAGACTCTCATATCACAGCCTCCACGTACACACTACGAGCTTTCAACGATGCAATATGCTCGACAGTCGACACAGTTGTTCTACCTGTCCAGGTAGGACAAAAGACAATACCAACATTGTGCCATGTGTTGGAAGGCGAGATGGCCTACAATATACTTGCTAGGGCGGCCTTGGATCAGGGACATGAAGTGTGTCCCTTCGATCGCTCACCAATGCTTAAAGTATGCTTTTGAAGGAGAAATACATGTAGTCCCGATGGACTTAGAACCCTTCAAGTATTGCAATGCGGTGCAACTAATGCCTCAATCGACCCTCCCTTCAACACATTTGGATTTCCAGCTAAATCCATCTAAACAGGGTCCAACACCGCAGGCACCACTGGTGACCAAAACAACAAAATCCCAGCCAGGTGAATCTGCATCACCTGCTCCTTCACTGCCAATGCCACCTGTCATGGCTAAATAGAAGGACAAGGGAAAACAAATCATGGAAGAGGCTCAGCCCCTCGAAGAGGGTTTGCCCACAATATCAACAGTATCAATAGAGGAAACACCTAGCACTACGGAAGTTGAGATTCCTAAACCACCAAACATGGAATGGACTCAGGAAGGACTCCCGTTCCCTCCCTCCCAAGCATCAACAATCACTATTGAAATGGCCAGTACGGGCCTGGGGGAGTACATAGTGCAGAATGTTGTGGCAACGCCCGCATTAGAGTTAGTACAGGATATGGGGAGACCTCGCCTTCCCATAGGAACAGTGGTTCCTCTAGGTCACCCACCCAACCATAAAAATTTTGTGTATGGGGGCCTTGATCATGGTCTTGAACCATGCTAGCAAAAGGAAGCAGACGAAGAGCCTTTTGTTGAAAACATCAACTATCTCGTCAAACCCAGACTTTGCCCTAAAATATCTCGGCCAATGCAATTGGCATGGATACGGGCTAGGCAGATATGAGCAAGGGATGCGGGTCCTTTGCCAACCAAGATATCAGATGCCATATGATAAGTCAGGAGTAGGGTTCCACCACCCCCTACCCTTAGACATCTTGGTTGAAAATATGCAAGGCCTAGAAATAGGCAACAAGGGGGGATTGGCACTAGATCCTTATGCCAACCCGAACACAGAATATACATTGGGAGACTACCTCCCATGGTCAACAAACACCCTTGGAAATAGTAGTAATCCCTCTCCTTTGTTAGAGAGAGGTGAAAGTTCGGACAGTAATCCTCAAAGAGAACATCAACGGCTATCGGACATCTTTTTGAAGCTATTCCCCTTAGAGGTTCCAGTTGAATCAGTACAGTGTCAAGAGAATCAGGTCCCTCCACCAAGAGTGGAACAACCGCAATGGGACCAGATTAACTTACTGGAACAAGGAGAGTCCTCAACGTCGCAAGTAATAGTTGTTGAAGAGAATGAACATTTTTGGGTCTCCGAAAGTGATTCAGAAGATGAGACTGAGATGATCTATCTCAGACATGCGTGATGGAATTATCGCCCTTTAACTCATGAAGATCTAATGGGACAGATGGGCATAAGGTTAGGGCATGAATGGTGGGTAGACCCGGCGAGGTGGGACCAAGTGTTGGATCCATGGCTCCAAATTCTCGATGAGCATCGTCCACCTCGAGACCCTATCATGACAATAGTGTCGAGGGAAGACCCCGTCCTCCTTTTAGCACATAGGGCCGATCCGTTCGTGCCCGTTCCCCTAGAGCCAGATCCAAAGTATAGGGAGCATCTAAAAGAATCAAGTTATCATACCCGCGGTAATGGAGACCAAATTCATTCCATCCACATGATCTCCATTGATTTGACCGCACCCATCCGCAATCCGGCCGATCCAACACGGTCATTGCATCTAGACATAGATGCCATCGACTGGGATCGCGTCAATTCACCTTTATCACCATCAGAGTACTGCCCTTTCGGTGAAATGCATCATTTTACCCTAGGGACAACTCAGGATATTTTTCAAGCTGAAGAGGAACCCGAGGTTCCCAACGTAGATCTAAATTCAGCTAATGATATCCATCTGATCCCGACTCCACATCAGTTGGAGGACGGATCCCACATGTCAGTCGAGGAGACGACTGATGTAGAAATCGGCATAGATCCAATGAATCCACAGATTCTAAAGTTGGGGGTAAGTCTTTCCCCCGAAGAGCAAGCCGACTACATTGCCCTTCTCAAAGAGAAGAAGGAGGTTTTTGCATGGTCGTATAAAGATATGCCAGGACTAGACCCGTAGCTAGTCACGCATAATTTAACGCTTGATCCGACAATCAAGCCTGTAAAGCAAAAACTACGTAAGATGCACCCAACCGTGGCCTTAATGGTCAAAGATGAATTGCAAAAGTTGTTGGATGCATAGTTTGTCATCTACGTGGACTATCCGCCATGGCTGTCCAACATGGTTCCCGTCAAGAAGCCCGACGGGAGGATTCGCATATGCACTAATTTTTGAGATCTAAACAAAGCGAGTCCTAAGGATGATTTCCCCTTGCCGAGCATCGACGCATTGGTAGACGCTACAGCAGGTCATGAAATGCTCTCCCTAATGGATGGTTTCTCAGGATACAATCAAATTCGTATTAATCCTGAAGACCAACTAAAAACGGCGTTCACAACGCCTTGGGGGACATTTTGTTATAAGGTCATGCCTTTTGGCCTTAAAAATGCTGGCGCTACCTACCAACGTGCCATGACATATATCTTCCATGATTACATGCACAAAACTTTGGAAGATTACATGGATGATTTGTTAGCCAAGTCCCTCTTGCGCTCAAATCATATCGACGACTTAAGCAAGATCCTCGATCGCCTCATAGAGCATAAAGTTAGACTAAACCCCAAGAAGTGCGTCTTTGGCGTCACATCTGGAAAACTCTTGGGTTTCATAGTCTCAAAGCGAGGAATCGAGGTGGACCCAAAGAAAGTCAAGGCAATCCTTGAAATGGTTCCCCCAACTACAATCAAGCAGCTCAGAAGTCTGCAGGGAAAGGTCGCGTCGATTAAACGCTTCATAGCGCAATTATCTGACAAGTGCCGACCCATGAACAAATTATTGCACAAGGGGGTTACATTTCATTGGGATGACGAGTGCCAATCGAGCCTTTGACGAGATCAAACAATACCTGGTTTCGCCGCCAGTATTGGCACCACCTAGACCAGGAGTGTCGTTCTACTTATACATCTCGACTATTGAGGTGGCACTGGGCGCCATGCTAGCCCAGAAGAATGAACTTCACAAGGAACAGGCTACTTACTATCTTAGCCGCACCCTGGTCAGTTATGAACTTAACTATGCATACGTTGAGAAACTCTGCTTGGCAGTGGTGTTTGCTACCAAAAAGCTACGCCACTACATGCTGAGCAACACTACGTATGTTGTGTCTAAGGAGAATCCATTGTGATACATGATGAGTCGTACTTATCATAGTAGTCGCACGGCGAAATGGATCATGTTGTTGACGGAATTTGACATAGAGTTTATTGGACAAAAATCTATCAAAGGACAAGTCATAGCCGATCAACTAGCAGAGGCTCCTCTTGAAGACGATCAGCCTCTGGTCATAGAACTACCCGATGATGGGGTCTTCCATGTCTCAGAATTGCCAGATTCCGATGAGCCTGAGTCACAAGCCGACATAACCCTATTCTTCGATGGTTCTAAATGTGAGCAAGGTGGTGGCACGGGAATTGTATTCTTCACACCGTAGGGTGCTCCAATGCCCCTGTCATTTAAATTAAACTTCCCATGCACCAATAACAATGCAGAGTATGAAGCCTTGCTCCTAGGTCTTCAGACAACAATCGCCATGAACATCAAAAGACTGAATATCTTTGGTGATTCGTTGTTAATAGTCAATCAAGTCAAAGGGGTATATCAATGCAAATGCCCAGTCCTACAGGCTTATAAAGCCCTCGTGGACAAATTCTTGGCAAAACTTGAGTGGTATGACATCGAGGCACTCCCTCGATCATCGAATCATTTTGCGGACACAATGGCCTCCTTGGGGTCACTAATTCCGCAAGACCTTTCCGGTGATATGACAACCATTCAAGTCAAAACCTTATCGTAATCCGTGATGGAGCGTGCAAGTTCAGACTTGACGCCAGGAATCCACATGATCCAGATTGAACCATCCTCGGATAAGTTCTCTCGAATCTGAGATCATCTAAAACGTGCCAACTGGGGGTCCTTGTTCTCCCCTACTCCCATTAATAGCAACACAATGCTATTCTTACAAGTTCTATCCCATTCAGCGTTTGCTAGGGATGAACTTCAAGAGGGATTGGTTGTTCATACTATCGAGGTTTCTGATCAACAGGATCGGTATTTACCCATCCGAGACTACCTCAAGTTAGGTAATCTCCCACTTGGATTGACTCATGCCGCAAAACGAGCACTCAAGCGGAAAGCGGCTAAGTATGTCTTGATAGGAGACATTTTGTATCGTCACGACTATGAAGGAATCCTCCTTCGTTGCTTGGACCAACAAGAGTCCACTTGGGCAGTCGCCCAAGCGCACGATGGTACATGTGGTGGCCACTTCAATGGTATGGCCATTGCAAAGTGCATTCTTCGCATGGGCTATTATTGGCCATCTTTAGAGCGAGATTGTTGCACCTATGTCAAGAAGTGCGTGAAGTGTCAACATCATGCCAATTTGATGCACGTACCTTCTCAGGCCTTGCAGACAGTCCAATCTGCTTGGCCATTCTCACAGTGGGGCTTCGATCTAATTGGAAAGATCTCCCCTGTGTCGTCAGGCCGTCACACGTTTATCATAACGGCCACAGAATATTTTACCAAATGGGTGGAAGCGATTCCGCTTACCTCTACGATAGGACCCTACATCGCGGAGTTCATTTTGCATAACATCATATGTCATTTTGGTATTCCATCCAAAATAGTCTCGGATAATGGGACGCCTTTCAAGAACAAAGATGTGCGTGCTTTGACCACAAAGTACAAGATTCAACATAACTTTTCAACTCCCTATTATCCGCAGGCGAATGGGCAAGCAGAGGCGTCAAACAAAATGCTAGTTGCCATCCTTAAAAATACCGTCGCAGACAGTCATAAGGATTGGCACATTCAAATCCCACTTGCCCTATGGGCCTATCACACTAGCATTCGGACACCCATTGGGGCCACTTCGTTTTCGCTCGTGTATGGCTCCGAGGCAGTCATGCCTCTAGAGTTGGAGATTCCTTCCCTACGCATATCAATGCAGGAGTTCATCGATGATGACTCTGCACGGTAGGCCTGGTTAGACCAGCTTACGTTGCTTGACGAACGATGCGTTAATGCTCTCGAGCATTTACGTATTTATCAAGAGTGACTTAAGAAAGCTTACAACATGAAAGTTCACCTGAGGGACTTTCAGGTTGGTGATTTGGTTCTGAAGGAAAACCAACAAAATTCCAGTTTGCCATCCCACCTAAGGGACAAGTTTGCGGCAAATTGGTTAGGTCCATATGTCATTGATAGCAAAATAGGACCCGGGACATACCAGCTAGCTTCTCTTGATGGTATCAAGGAAAAAGAACCCTTGAATATCAGTCATTTGCGACCATTTCATGTCTAAGAGAGCTATATCCCAAAAATGCTCCAAGGATTCATAAAAATCGCTTGGTCAATCCCAAAATGCTCCAAGGATCCATAAAATCGCTTGGTCAATCCCAAAATGCTCCAAGGATTCCTAAAAATCGCTTGGTCAATCCCAAAATGCTCCAAGGATTCATAAAATCGCTTGGTCAATCCCAAAATGCTCCAAGGATTCCTAAAAATCGCTTGGTCAATCCCAAAATGCTCCAAGGATTCCTAAAAATCGCTTGGTCAATCCCAAAATGCTCCAAGGATTCATAAAATCGCTTGGTCAATCCCAAAATGCTCCAAGGATTCTTAAAATCACTTGGTCAATCCCAAAATGCTCCAAGGATTTCCACAATCGCTTGGTCAAAAATCAAGAAAATTCAAAAACAACAAAAATCATCAAAAACAACAAAAATTTGCATCTCATTTCTAGGCATACTCAAATTCATCAATAGAGAGTTTTCTCGCATCTCATCTTCATATTCACCAAAATCAATAAATCAAAAATACAAAAATACATCGCTGCATCAAAGCATTGCATCCATACATTGCATATTTGTGGTCGTACAGGTCAAAGGCACCATAGACTGTAATTGCTCTATTAATCCATCTTGTTCCACACTGTTCCATTTTTCAAAAACAACAAAAACACCATGCACTGTTTTTACCACACTAGAGTCAGTGGTCTTTTAATGTATCAAGAGTTTTCGTGATTCAGTCATCATTTTGCTCTTTAGCCATGTAATGTATCAAGTCAGACAGATTTTACGAAGGTAGAGTTACACTTGAAATACGCCTTGTTACGTAACATCCCAACACAAATTAAAACACATAAAAATTCCCAAGTTGTGTGAACGAAAGATGAAACCTACACGATAATCCAGGTCACCACAAGCGAAACGGTTATCTTGCTCATCCCCCTGTGCGAATGACCCCAAGAATGCTGAGAGTTGGCAAAAGGACAAGCATCCTCCCTACCCAATTCCCTAAGAATCCCTAAAGTTCTCAATAGTTGCAAAACATCAAAAATTTGCAAAAAGTCAAAAACATCAAAATTTGACATCCTACAGTGCACACATCAAAAGGCACAAACAATAGTGATTATCGTCACTCCATTTCCCCAATCCCTTGCTCAAAAGAAAAACAAATCAAAATAAACAGTGATCTTATCACTACAAACGAGCAAGTATCCCAATACAATTGAAGAAAAGAAGGGAGTTGAACTTGAATCCCTGGAACTCTCAGCATTCTAAAAGGTCATGAGGCAAGCCTCAGTACCGGTTTGGTTGATAGCCTATCGGTCAATGGCGGTAAACTTCTCGCATGATGATATATCTATCACATTAACTTGTGTATAGATCAATATTTGCATGTGGATGAGCTAGCTTATGGCATCCTGGATAACACCGCAGACTAATCTAACTACATACAACAAAGGAGTTAGTGGAGCTAATTAGGTGATCCTCAATACAGGTTCGGTTGAAAGCCCATCCGGCATCGGCGGTATCCCGACAAATACCACATAAATGAACTCAATTGCACACACGGGGATGTGAAATAACTTGGTCAAAAACAAGTCTGATTCATACCTTGTTCAAAAGTCTTGTAAGATAAAGTACGATCGTGGCTAGTGAGTTAAACCTGTCTGAGTCTCAAAAAACCTTAGCTACATTTTTAAACCAACTGCGCTACTTTTCATCCTTACAAAACCATCAAAAAAATACAAAAAGAGAAAACCACACGTATACATACAAGAGTCATACATCATAGCAATCGCCTAAAAGCAAAATAAAGAGCGTCTTAAATAGTCTATGGTGCCATAACCAATCATCACAAAATTCCATTCATCCATTTTGCATATCACATAAAAATCAAAAACATTTGCATTCATCATAACATCTGCATTCATCAAAATAAATAAACATGCATACATCAATAGTCATTAGCCATCATGCATCAAAATCAAATCATCACATGTACACAATCAAAATAAAACCGGTATATATATATATATATCATCAAAAAAATGCCCGCAGGCTACAAAACTGGTCCTCAGACCCCGCAATCATGTATCAAAACCCAACCTAAGGCGTCGACCACCATGATCACGCAGGATCGGTGCGACGGGAACTACCCCCCGTGGTGTGGGTCCTATGGGACCCTGCAGGGCGGCTACTGCCAGCCCCCGCATCATGCCTGCTACCGCCTCCCTCATCTAATCGTCGGCGACGAGATGATGCTGACTGCTCAGTCGCACTATCCCTCGTCCGTCGTGAAGATCCACTGACCGAGGGCTCAGGTAGCCGCCCACCAAGGTGGATGACCTCCCTCTCCAAGTCTATCCGGTGTCGACACCACTCTGCCTCTCGTCGATGATAGTAAGACACTGCATCATCGCGCTGTGCCAGAACCCTATCCCGCTCTGCTAGCTGGACCCACAGGAGATCCCTCTCCCGCAGTGCGTCCCCCAACTCCAGATCTCGTATCCGCAGTAGCTCTGTCAGTCGCATAATCTTAGCGTGTACCCCAGAATCCATCTCCTCTATATTTTCTCGACGTACGGGACTCTCCGGAACGACGAGCTCGCTCCGGCTCCCCACTGCTCCTCCACGTCCTGCATGTCCGGCTGATCCGGAGCGCCCAAATCTACATCCTCATCCCCCACATCCACCATGTCCGCATCATCCAGCGGACCTCCCCAATCATCCCCTGCTACCTCAGCACCCTCCACTGTCGCCTCCGCGCCTCCCAGTGGCCCCTCTCCTCTCCATCGCCGTAGCACCCACCACGAGTCATACTCAGTGGTAGTCCCGACGTCATCTACGTTCGGGACATCAATCACCACATCTGACTCCTCGCCCAATGGCGCGGTAACCGGTGGATCTAGAGCCCTCTCATCTCCCCGGTGTCGATAGACCATGGGCTCACCAGGAAACCCCTGGCGCACCCCAAACTGTCGGGTAACCCGGCTGTACGAGAATAACTCATGCTCGGTCCCGTGCCGCCCAGTCAACCACCGCTCCCTGCGTACCCGTCGGAGCCACTCTCCAGCCTCCGGCCAGGCTGGACAGTCCCGATAAGGGTGCCAAACCACATCCCCTAGAGTGAGCCGAGAGAAGGCATCAGTATAGTGCTCTACAGCACCTGCCCATCACCGACTCTGCCCCTGCTCCGCAGACCGCCGCCACAAAGCTGCATAGCCTATCTCCTCATCCTCCATCGCCGCCTGAGTCGTCCATGGTAACCCGGTTGGCCGCTCAACTGCTATGTGCTGCCAACCCCAGCACTACAGCAGATAACTGCAGCTGACCCCCTTTCGCTGTCGACAGCGGACCCCGTACAGCTCCCCGTAAAGCTACGCCAACAGTGTCTGTCCCCATCTCAAAATCAGTGGTGCCTCTATCGGGCACTCCACCAACTGCCATACCAAATCCAGCAGGTTCCACGGGAACCTCGCACCAGACGAGTCAGGTAGTAGCATGTTAGAAATGAGGCCCATCAAGAATGCGTGCCTCACTCCTAACACCCCCCTCTCCTGCCACCATCCAACCAAAATCCTTGCAGCCTGGCAGTCCACCTCGGCTGTCTCCACCGGGTTCGTCACACCCAGCCGCCCCCCATGCCCAAAGCATCTCGTCAGCACAGCAGTCCGCTGATCACGCGGTGATGTCCTAATAGGTAGTCCATCTATCAAAATCCGAAGCAACCGATAGACGTCCTCTAGAGTCACAGTCATCTCCCCGGTCGGAATATGGAAGGTGTTGGTCTGCGGATCCCAAAGCTTGATCAGGGCCGTCACATAGGCCTGATCCGGGACCACAGGCTCCAGTCGAGCCACCTGCTTGAGCCCAAGGGCATCAAGCCATTCCCAGTCATCATCATACAGTGCTCCCCGTGCCTCAATAAAAGCAGCAGGTACACGGTACCGGCTCCTAACCTACAAAAGAAAATAATTCAACAAAAAAATTAATTAAAGTCATAGAAAAAGAAAACTGTACAGAAAAACAACAAACTTACAGCTTTAAAAACAAAAATAAACTCTAGGAGGCACTTACAGGTTTCGCTTCGGCTCCACCACTCGAACCAGTTTGTGCACTCATGATGGCAGGGAAAATTTCAGCAGCGCTTCGCTTCGCAGAATTACCTCCTCCTCCCGAAGCTCCAAAATCGCAAGAAAAATTTGACACAAATGAGCCCAAATTCAAGTTTTGGCCCTTAAATAGGCCTTTTGAGCTGGAATTCATCCTTGACTGGGATGAGCGCTCTGGTTAGTGCTCGTCCCACCCAGGGACGAATTCTGCAGCTGGAATTCATCCCACCCTGGGACGAATTCAGGCCAGAAACTTCAAAAACATCAAAAAATGAACAAAAATGCACTAAAAACCAACAATAAATCTGCCCGATAAGAGTGCTGTTGCACTTGACATCCCGGGCATACAAAATAGATGTTGGGGTCATAAATTGTCATTTTCCTACTCCCTAAGAAGGCTACTTTAGCCGGACCGCTCCACGGGATGACGAATTTTTGCCAATTTCAGCTCCAGATAGCGTCGCAAAAAGGGTTAACACCCACCAAAAACAGGTCCAAATGTTGGAAAAATTGCACATGCTTAACGATAAAACATCTAAAGGCACCCTCACAAGTCATCTTGGGTCAAGCGACTCGTCGCTTTTCTCACGAAGGTCATTCCCTCATCGATTCGTCGCTTGAGGGGGTAGTCACACTTAGTCACCAATCAATAATCACACACCCAGTTAAGGAAAACGACATGCATTCAAAGAATCATTGACAAAGACAATTACGCTCCTGCTTGGGGCGAGTAAACAAGCAACAATCAAATTGATCAAACACTTGGCATTCATGAATCATGAACACAAGGTTCCCCCGTATGGACAAAAGGTTGCACCCTTTGCCTAATCATGACTGATCAATGTCCAAGCTCAAGTCACACCTCACCAAAATAGGTTAACACTTGAAATCAAGTTCCTTAGCTCGTCAGAAGCAAGGATTCAAGAATGCATGCCCTTTCCATGCTTGGGGCATCAAAAGTTGGTTAGGTTACCAAGAAACCCTAATCATTAGTGCTTTGGTTATCTATTTTTGCTCGGCGATGTGCCATGCACAGCGCATCCCAAAAAGGGGCATCTGTAGACACCAAAATAGCACCAATCCGATTATGTGACTGCAAACACTGATCGCTTTGACAAACACAGCCCCTAGGGCAGCCCTCAGAGGTCAAACAGTGGTCCTAACCACTTTCATAGCAATTTTGTAAGGTCAAGAAGCAATTTGGCACATTTAGGCACTTTGTCCAATATTCGTCTCACCCGGGGACGAATACTAACTGGGATTCGTCTCACCCGGGGATGAATTCTGAAATCGTCTCCGGTCGGGACGAATTCCGAGGTTAAACGGGCAAAAATAAAAATGCCGCCAAGTGGCAGCCAGGGACAATCAATTATTGCCCCCTTCCATGCATGCGCGTGCAGGTGGGTAGGTTGGCAGTTGATGGATTGTCACAAGGGCAGTCATGGAAGCCCAAGTCAGGGAGGAGTCTCCTCCCTCTTGGGAAGGCATGGCCACCACATGGCATCCCTGCATGCCCCTCCAAAGAGACCCCATGGGTCTATAAAATGGTGGCCTTTCCCACCCCAAAAAGGACAGATTGGAGGCGATTTCAAGCAACGAAGTGCTGTCCGATTGATCACCCACTTGCACCTTTTGATTCACCTTCTCACATCCACTAATCTCTTTCGCAAAGGAGGTTATTGGGTGGCTTTTGGAAGCGTGGATCCAACCCAAATCCGACATTTGATTACCTTAAACAACCAATTTGCCGACACCCCAATCCTAAGAGGTTTTGGGCCCATCCCTAGTGGATTGGCGTCGAAATCAAGTGCCAACGGTGGGAGGCCCACTTGGGCACCCCCGCATTTTCAAAGTTTTGTTCTAAAAGCATTCTAGAATACTAGTTCATGTTGTATTTCATTTTATTCAATTTAATTAACTCATAGCTATATTTCCATGATGTTTTGATTAGATTTCACCATGCCTTTTGTCGCTTTGTGTTCCTTCTAACTTGCAGGTAGCGACATCGAAATTTCTCAAGGATAGAAGCCAAATTGGGAGAATCCGACCATCTGGGTCGTCCCAAAATGGCCCCAATTACATAACCCCTCTGTTTGCAGGTGTTTTGGAGGTCCCGGGGTTCGACATTGGAGCGACAGCAACTCGGCACTTTAACATAGTGGAATTCGTCTCACCCAGGGACGAATAACAGTAGAATTCGTCCTGCCCAGGGACGAATTTCAGTCGAGAGCAGATTGGCCGACTGTTTCAATGGCAGTGGCCCTCTGGTGATGTATTCTGTCTTCTGTCAAGTTTTTAGGTCATTTAGGTTTGCTTTGTTCACTGTTTTAAGCAACTGTTCCTATGCATCTTTTATCAATATCAAAGCATGAATTTTCCTTCTTATCACAGGTGCTACTAACGCTTTGTCTGTCTCTTTGATTGCAGGAGGAACAACAAGAAGTGAGGATTTACCAACAACAACGGCGGCAACACTTTGGCCCGTCCATTTTGCATGTGGGCATGCGGAAGGAGAACACTTACCAAGATTGTAACCGAATCCGTTTAACGCTCCTAGCCCCTAAAAAGGGAGGAGGCGATTTTGTAACCGTGTTGGATAAGTTTAATAAAAGGGCTGTGACTTCTCTTTAAATCTTTGTAACTCGTTTCAGTCTATTTGCCTCTTTCATTTTAATGCATTTCTTGTTTTAGGGCTTAGGCGTTGTTTTGATTTGAATGCATCTAAGTAGTTGTTCTTTCTGAAAAGCTTTCGGAATCTCGTGCTTTCAGATCAATAATTAGATTTTGTAGAAATATACTTCCTATCGACACAGAATCTAACTATGAATAGATTTCAACCACCTTCACAACTAGTAATCCAACAAAAATGGAATGAACTAACTACTACAGTATTGACAGAAATGCAATTCATAGCTTCAAACCTCTTAATCGAAAGATAGAAAAGATAACATGTCTTGAGTCATAAATTAGAGTAATGCTCCTTCCATTAGTTTGCAAAAAATATTTATAATAGGGTAAGAAAAAGCATTAGATTTGACCCTAAAAACTGAGGGTTCGACCTCTATTTATAGTTTAGAAATGAAAGAATTGAAGGAGACATTACAAATATTTATATTTTAACAACTTAGCAGAGAGCTTTGCTGGAATTATATCATTTGGTCATGAAGTCCAAGAAATTCGTTGGAAATAATTCACCATGGTAGCTCAGCTCTACAACCTACTGGTCTAGTAATGGTAGTTGGGCCTCAGGCCATTGGAAACTAAATTTGGACCACCCATCATTCTTGGAAACTCCATTTTGCCACATATTTGTAATCTCTCTGGTTCTTGGTTATTGAAAACCCTCGAAAACTTTGCCTTCCCACCTCAAATTGACTATTCTTCAATCTCCCAAGAATCTACCTTTATATTCTATAATAGTATCAGCAAAATCTCAACCGTCGATGTTGTTAGTGAACAACTATGATTAAATATCAATAATGCTCTGTAAACCAATAGGGGGAAACAAATTATCATTTTGCACAAAAATAACGTTGATGTCATCTTTAATGGCATCAATCGAAAAAATCAAGTCCTGATAATAAATGCATTGATTTGCGAGTGGAATAGGGTCTATCATCATTCTACTCATTTATATTTCAAAATGTCTAACTTCCTTCTCACGTTCACGATGTAAAGCAAAAATTGCAATCCACTCAAAATATATGCCGACATCAGCTCTTATTGCAGAATCATCAATCTGTATTGAAAGTAGTGTAAAATGATCATTGTGCTATTCCACTCAAGATTAGTCTTGGAACTCATTGGAATGCAGATCCTCATCACTTAGTCATTGGAGCATGCAAAATAAAGAAGAATCACCAATCCACACTTTATATCATGCTGAAATCATCAAGGCTTAAAAGAATTACAGATTATGAACCTCGCATGAATCCACTATCAAATATACTAAGCCTTAGGCAAAATAGAAAATTTACCGATGTTTGTGAAAAAAATACTAAGTGTTGAGCGAAATCAAACCTCTTGCACAAATTCGCTCTAAAATACTCTATATATTTAGCGGATTGGATATTTCATGCCTTAGAATAAAATTTTAAAAGTTTTCTAAGGATGTGGCCATTTTGGGCCTACAATATTATTTGAAGGATTGGGTAGACTCATCTTGAGGAGAAGACAACAAGGTTTACTAACATGTGTGAAGGTAGGTGAGGAGTTTTTGACTAACCTACAGTTTGTAGATGATACATGATTGGTGGGAGTGGCTAACTTCAAGGAAGCAAGACTGATTAGAGATACTCTTAATATTTACCTTAGGGACACAAACCAAGTCATCAATGATAAAAATCCAAAGTGGTATTTTCCAAACTTGATTGAAGTTTTTAGGATAGAATTTTAAAGATCTTGGGAATTTTGAGGATTTCTCTCCTAGCAATATATTTGGGAGTCCCTTTACATTTTAAAAAACTAAAAATAGATATATGGATGAATATTTTGGATTGTATCAAAGAAATAATTAATAATTGATCTCACAAATGGTTAAAATTTAGAGGTAGATTGACCTTTTTTGTAGTCAACCATTTAGGCCATACCAATTTATAAATTTTCTATTCTTGTTGCCTCATATACCATATGGAAAGAGTTGGACAAGATGGTTATAAAATGTTTATGGGGAGGAGTAAAAGGAGGAAATGGGCCTTAGTAGGTTGAGAGAAATTAATCCAACCCAAGGTAAAGGGAGGTTTGGGACTGAGGATATTAGAGTTAAATAATAAATCTTTGACTAGAAAGATTTATTGGAGGTGGATCTCCCAACCAACTTCTTTATCCAGTATAGTTTTATCTAGTAGATATTTGGGACATGTGAACCTAAATGAGATGAGTGATATGGATATTATGTAATAGACTTAGGTTTATATCACTAGGCTTAGGCTTATTAGAACTGAGTCTTTAGAGGCTTAGTTTATTTTTAATAATTTGTAAAACTAATACTTTTTTGCTCACATAGACTTGGCATAAGTCTTCTAGATAGGTTTGTTGGAAATCTTCTAGATAATGTTAGTTAGAGGATTATCCCTAAAAATAAGTGATTATCAGCTTATCCTCCATGTTTTGAGGATCTATGAATGTAAATTGTACTTATTTAAGCACCTATTTTCTAATGTAAATCATCTTGGATTAAATTCCTTACCTTTGGATTTTTATTCCTTACCATTGGTATCATAGGAGCATGATCTGGTTGCCTATGAGGGGGAATTTCCATCATAGAAATTCTCCCTCTTCTTTTCACATTTTTATTCTCTATTGTGAGTATAATTTGCATAGGTTTTGGGTCATTTATGGCCATATGTTTCTTGTTGTTCTTAGGTTTATTTTCAACCAACATGAAGATCATGTTTAAGAAGCTCAATTCAGTTTTAGAACTTTCTAGAGTTCGAAGATAGAGATCAGAACCATATCTCTTTGGTGGCTATATTTCTACCCTTTTTGCCTACACCTTGTTGTTCAAATTTGTTGCATGCTATCCTACACCTTGTTGTTCAAATTTGTTGCATGCTATCCTTCATGAAAAATTCATTCACTTTTTTAATTCTTATGTTTAAGCTTTACCAAAAAATTTAACTAATTGGTTGTTTTGAAATATAAATTGTTTTTAAATTTATTTTTGAAAGCTTTTATTATTAATATTATTTATTAAAATAAAAAATATTTAAAAAAAAAAGTAATTTAATTTTGAAAAAAAGATGTAATGCAGGCCCAAACTCTTAGGCCCATGCCCACCTCCTACATGTAGTAGAAACTACACTGAAACTAAAATCAACTTTGGTGTTTGCATCATTGTTGCGCTCCTGAAAACCATGCAGGCCCAAGAGGAGCCTACATTTTTTGATATCATAGGTCAAAATCTAGTCAAAAGCAATCAATGATAAGAGGTTGCTAGATCGACCCCTGGTGATACTAGGTGCCTGTACCACATATTGGGCCAAAAATTGATCAACGATATGTAGTCGTTAGCTTGGTCCTAACCACTTTTGATAGTGGATTCATAGGTGGTCAATTCCTATCAAAACTTGAACTAGGAATGATAGGCGGTCAGTCCTCTTGTGCCAATGCTTAACCTCTGTAGAACAAAAACCCTATAAAAATTAATATAACCTGACACATAACAGAACTTGAGGCTCAAAATTTGAAGCCTCACATGGAATTTAATATGGATCCCATTGGCTAGCATTAGTTTCATATCTCAAACCCTCTTGGTTGCACTGTTCCAAAGGATTTTAGATCTCAAAACTTGATTGGTGGATTGACATATTGACCACCCAATTTTACATCTCCTTACAATGCTAATCACACCTTGATTCATGGTAAGATCGATCGACGGCTCTAATGCGATGCATGGCAGAGTTTATGGTGGTTTTTTGTTTATGTTTGAATGGGCAAAAAATTCATTTAATCCCACATTATGTGGGTAAAATATTGTATTGCCTTTAAAGGAGCAAATGTACCCTTTGTGAAATAGCCAGTACTCGTTACCTATAGCAAGCACTGACCCATAGCTTTGGCATAAATTTTAAGTGCCTTGTTGAATGGTGCTTTGATCGCATGAACAGTCATAGGTTTGTGGTTGCGTTAACTTTAGTGAACCACCACAAATTTTTTGAACCACCATGAGCCAACTTGTGGCCATAAGAATCACCTATTGGATAGAATATTCTTTCAAATATTCCATTTTCAAACTATAAAGGCCAAATACCTCTTTTAATTTGATGTTGGAAAACATGTAATTTTTCTCCCTAATAGAAGCTCCATTCAAACTTGAGTATGACCTTATGTATACTTGTTGTAAAGCTCTTTTCAAGTCGTTTCTCTTGGAATCATTATTTTATGATTTTGTAAAGGTATACCTTGACCTATAGTACTTCAAATTTTGGTTACCAAACCTATTTGTAAAAAAATAAATTGCAAAACATAGTGCATTTTCGATTGAACTTTACACTCCTTTAATCCACTTTCATCCTTAGAGATTTTTGGAAGCAATTTTTTTTTTTGATAAGTTAGAAAAATTGTATTAATCAGGGTATTTGAAAGGCATCCTAATGCCTTAGTACATAAAAAGGATTAAAGGATGCAACATCCACAAAAACCTCATGGCATCCACATAAAGCCTAAGATAGCTAGACAAACTCAAAATAAACCAAAAGAACAAGGGTGAAATAGGAAATAAAATATCCTGATCAGATATATCCTAGGAACAGCAGATAAACTGCATACAATTATGCATTAACAAAATCCTTAATATCATACTTTTCAACTTCCTTAGGAGTTTCCTTAAACACTTCCTCAGAAATTTCCACCATATCGTCCTCCTTAACACTATCTTTGGCTCCATCGATGTTCTTTCCTGGGAGATCCTCGGTGAAGTTGTTATAGACAAATAGCATATTTAGAATGTTCCTGTGCTCTTTCATTTGGATAATGGTCACCATGCTTGTGGTCATAGAACTTTCCATCTATGTTATGGTAGTTGTGGTGGTATTAATAATGTATTCTTGAAGAATCTTAATCATAGGATCCTCGAACTTGTCCTCGGAAGAACCATACATTTTTTCTTGATTCTGAATAAACTTATTCTTTAAGTGTTGAGAGATTCTTATGAGAGTAGGTAGATCCTCAAACTTATCCTTCTTTATTACTGATTTATCAAAATCCAGGTAGCTTCGATCCGATTTTATCTTCTTTGAACCTCAAACACTTGAGGAAGGGATGAAGGACGTATCCTCCTCCATTGTTTGCTTGAAATCTCCTTATTGTTCCTCTGAAGCCACATTTGATTTGGGAAATTTATCCAACAAATGAACATAGATTGCCTTAAATAGCCCTTGATGTGAGGGCCAAGCCTTATATTTTTTCAACCTGGTTACCTTGATGGATTAATCCATAGTCAGATACAAAAATTCGAGGATATTAAGGTGTTTCACTTCCCTAAAATGGTTGAAAAAAGCAATGTGGAAGCTCCTTAGATGGGAACTCAAGTCATCGATTGTAATATATTCCATCACCAATTTCATGACCTCCTTCCAAGGGGTGGGTAAAACCTCTCGAACCATACCCAGTTTCACGAGATTGCATAGGCTTGATTTTGGTTCGAACTCCTTGAGCTCAATATCCTAGTTGTGCTTATCCCTTCAAACAATTCTTCCTACCAATAGTTGGCTAGTAATTTTAGAAAGTATATGGACGTTGACCTGGAAGTCCACTCCATGAATGATGATGACACCTTTCTCCCAGGTTTATGCAAAAATAGTTTGATATCCCAATATATCCTAGAGAATTACTTCAAAAATAGCATGAAGCTTTGCATGCTCATGATTTCTTCAGCCACCAGTTCTACCTCTAGTATCTCGGGATCAATGAAACCCATGGTCATCAGGAATTAGAAGCATTTGAAGTGGAATAAAATAGAGTGCCTATGAAACCTTGGGACACAATAAATATGGATGACAAATATGGCGTAGAGGTGTGCTTTAGTAAAATAGACCAAATGTGAGTCCTTCTGGAAGTTTCTATGCCATCTCCTTGGGATGAGGCACACCCTTGAGAAACACAGAACCACCCTATTTCGAATAACAAACTAGCCAGTATTGGAGATCTGGGGATTCCAACAACTTCTAGCACCTCCAAAAGTAGAAAGGTGTGCCATACCTAGGAGCTTTTTTATGAAACGAGCAACAAAAAATTAAGGCAACATGATTCTCATAATGAAAAAAATACATGAATCCTAGGAAAATGGTGGATAGAGAATGCAGACTGATGCATGGTAAGGATAAGAATAGTGATGAGTTCCAAGAAAAATAATAAAAAATGACAATGAAGAACCACACAGAAAGAGGAAACGTGGGAGGGATTTGGGGAAGAGTAGTCCAGAAGATTTTATGGTGGGTAAAAAACAAGGAAAAGATAACAGTTGGGAATACAAACCACAGTAACCTTTGTACCATTGAAAAAATGAATGTTGGCACTACCAATATTAATGACCACGAGGCCTAGAGAGGTGCACCATAATATTAAAAACATACTAAATACACCAATCAATAAATACCTCAAAAATATGAACATCATCATGGGAATAGTAGGATTGCAAAAAAGGATCCTTGCAGAGAAAAATGCACTTATGGTTTTAAGACCTAGGGAAAATAAACTTTCCAAACCAATTATCATGCAAAGAAACATGAACAATATATTGCTAGGCATTTTGAACTTTCTCTAGCCTGGCGATATCTTCAACCTCTCTTAGGAGGGTGTCAATCCACATCATCATCCCAAGGGAATTAACTCTGATGTTTGTCAACCTTTCTGCCACTCCATTTACTTTCCTAAATATGTGTTGGATTATGGCCTCATGTTTATAAAGAATTAAGCTTCTAGCTTCTTCAATAAGGTTTTTTACCTTCCAAGCAATGTTTTTGGAATTTTTTAAATAATTAACCATATTCAAGGAGTCCCCTTCAATGATGAATTTTCTTGGGAACTACTTGATCAAAAGGAGACCCCACCACAGGGCTTTAGCTTCAACAGTATGATTGTATTGTCCTCCCAAACACTCAATGAATGCAAAGATAGATTTTCCTTTGTAGTCCATAAGGGTCCCCCCAGGACCATCTTGGTCAATATTACCTTTAGCTACCCCATAAAAATTAAATTTAACCCATCCTTGAGGTGGAGGAATCCATTTAATATTACTTTTAGATATTTGGGAAGAATTGAATTGGAATTCTCTAGAGAAATGTGCAAATACTGAAGTAAGAATGCTTCAAACCCAAGGATTGGATGAAGATCATTCAAGAGACAAATTAGATAAGGAAGCAATTTTTATTATGACCATGGTACTCTTGCGATTTCATCATAATTTTAGGTGCTCCTACAATAGGAGGTATTGTTTTTTTATCATTGGAATCCTTTGGGTGCTCCAATTTGAGAGTTGTCATTATCATTTCTTTTGACCATGACCCTTCTATTTTTATTCCTTTGATTATGGAATCATGGGTACTCTCATAAGAGTTGTCTTAACCCTTTAGTGGATTATCTCTCTTAGTGAATTTCAACTTGGCTTATGTCTTCACTGAAAATACTTGCAATATTCCTTCAAGCAGCACCACATCAAGCTTTCACATCATATTCATAGCTATTTCAGCATGATATTTTACCTTTTAGAAAAGCATCGATCTGAAGACTACAAAGATTTAACACTTCATTCAATAACAAACTTATAAATACTACAGAGAAACAAACACTTCATAATATACCTACTTGTGCCTTTGTCCTCTTTGTTGCCACTCTTCTTCTACCAAGTATAGTTTCTAGATGGTCTTACTAATAGTTTTGGGTTCATGCTTCATGGTTAAGCATGATTGGTCTGAGGAGTTGACAACATTTTGTGAAGGAGATTGAAGATATTTTATACCATGGCCCTTATAGCCTTGTTTTCTATGGATACTCCATTTTCAGGATTCGTTATCTGTTATCCATTCCAATGGGATGAATGTGTGCTATCACGCAAAGTCTTCGACAATTGAATACATAGGAATTGTAGGGATTTTGGGTGATTTTTGACCTCATGTTGTTGTTTATTTGGGTTATTTCTGTCCAACAATATCCTATCTTGAAGCTCTCCATTATCGAGCACCACTTTCCAGAGGGATATGTCTATTCTCCTATTCAAGGATTTTTGGACACTTGTATATCTTCTCTTCCAAATTATTGTAAAAGCATTAGGGTCCAATGCTTCTATTATTGGGAGGAATGATATGGATATTATGTGATAGGCTTAAGTTTATAACACTAGGCTTAGGCTTAGTAGAACTTAGTCTTTAGAGGTTTGGTTTATTTTTAATAATTTGTAAAAGTGAGACTTTGTTTCTCATGTAGACTTGGCATAAGTCTTCTAGATAGGTTATTTTGAAATATTCTAGATAAGGTTTAGTTGAGGATTATCCCTAAAATAAGCCATGATTATCTTATTCTCCATATTTTGAGGATATATGAATCTGAATTATGCTTATTTAAGCACATCTTTTCTAATGTAAATCATCTTGGATTAAATTCCTTATTTTTAATCCTTATTAGTGAGTTATTTACATTTGGATGGTAATGGATACATAGTGTGGTAGGCTTTAAATTTAGGATCTCAGGTAGTGAAAGATGGATTATTTTGGAAAGTGGGGAAAGGGGAGAAAGTACAATTTTAGATAAGTTCATGGTATCAATACCCACCTATCATTATTGATTTCCCAAAACTGCAACTAGTAAAAACAACCATGGAAATCAAGGGTTGGGTCTAAATTAAAAGTTATTTCAACACTATTCAATTGGGGGATTATAAGTTTAAGTAGTTTAAGAAGTTGTATGAGTGATCAATTCCAATCCCTCTAGAATTGAAACCCATCATGACTAAAATCTTGGCAAAAAAATTTCTCATAGGTAGAGATGAGGAGGATGAATTAGCTTAAGGCTATGGCAGCCTTGGATTCTACAAAGTAAAGGATGGATATGATAAGATCCTTCCAGAACCTCCTCATCATACATATTAGGTTGAGGATTGGAGAAAGATTTGGCAATCCAAGGGTTGGTCGAAAGTAAACTTCTTTGCTTGGCAGTTCATGCACAATGGAATTCATACTTTTCATAATATAATATGTAGGGGAATAATTGGTCCATATCCATGTGTTTTATGCTACAAGAGCAAGGAAACATCTAATCACTTGATGTTTGAATGTCAATTCATGCACCAAATCTAAGAGCAATGGTTTTTATCTTATAAAATTTAAGTCAATGGTTGATTTTAATCAAATTAATATTTGGTAAATATGGAACATGGGTAGATTGAAATATAAATCTCTTTGTATTAGTTGGAATCTTGGGTTAAAATTCATTTGGTGGAAAGTGTGGTTGGAGAGAAATGGTAGAATTTTTAGAAAAAACTTTTCATTCTTATATAGCATTTGGCAGGTCATTTGGAGCAAAATCATAAAAACTATGGTAGTGTATGCTAAAGAGAAAACTCGGGTTGATGTAGGGACAATGAAGAAGGAAGCCAAAGTGCAAGAAGGGTAGGATAAATCTAGTTGGAAACCATCCCTAGAAGGTTGAATTAAAATTAATACTAATGGAGTTGCAAAATGTAATTCAGGTAGAGCTAGAATTGGAGTGGTCTAAAGGAATAATGTTGGTACATTGATCTATTGGGAATTGCAAGACCTGGTAAGGGCCACAAATAATGAAACAAAGGTCTTAGCTATCAAATATGCTTCTATCTAGGTAGTAAGACAAGTTTACAAGAGGATAATATTAGAATTAGATTCTCAAATATTGGTATAAGCTCTGAATTGCATGAGGAACCTTGCTTTGAGGATTCTTGTCACCCAAATTAAGGAATTATGGAGAGAATTAGATGAAGTAATTCTAATTTATGTGAGTAGATATCTAAATAAAGTGGAAAACTTTCTAACTAAGATGGGTACTAAGAAGGAGGTAGGGGTTCAATGGCATAGTGTCATGGATATTGAGGATAATAGTGTTGGTAAAATATCTTCCTAAATTACAAAATATACATTTGTGCATCCTAGACACGACCAACATTGAAATTCCAAAGGAGAGAAATGTCCTTAGAGCCAATATCTAGAGTGGGTTGGATCCCTTACTAATCCTACAACAATTTTAAGTTTAGAGTTACAGGAAATAAATTGGAAATGGCAAAAAGAGATGGGAAATATGGCTATAAGATGAATGATGTAGGATGGGGATAGACTAGTAGTAACAATTCAAATTAAGTGCTAAGCAGCATATAATAGAAATAAATGTAGAAGAACCACTTAAGGTTTGTGGAGATAATTTCCAAAGGACATTCCAATATCCACTCCCTTACCAGTAGTAGTTAAATCCTGATGCATAATTTAAAATTAGCCATAACAGACATGAATATGAATAGAGATATTAAGCAAAAATAAATCACACACAAAACAATTCCAAGGAATCAAAATCCGAATATCTTTCTATTTATGTATAAAACTCAAAGTTTTTTTCTATAGAGTGTCTATCCTACTTTATTACATGGAAATGCCTAGTATTTATAGAGGATTTCGCTTCTTTATTTTAATACATATGAGGACAAAATGTCAATAGATGAGGAATCAGTAAGAGGGATTTTCTCTTTGAAAATATTTCTTTGGGAGTAGCAATCTAGCTTTAGTGGTAAGACTCCTAGGAAATTAGCGAACTTGGACATCGGTGCATTGGGATGCATCAAAACTGGGTGAAAACAAGGATCTCGATCATTGAATTTATGTCACCATTGTACCTTAAAAATTTACCCTTGCCAAGAAAGTCCACCAGATATTAAAGTTGTTTTGAAAAAGAGGCAAAATCGATGGATGAACCTTGGAAATAATAAAAATCACCCTTTGGAATTTAATCCAATAGATCTTCAGCTGAAGTTCGGGCCAAAACTGTTGACTTTACCTCAAAAATTATATTTTAAATTTTCATTTGTACCTAAATGCAGATTAAGGTAGCCAATGCACATATAAAATAAGATGCTATTGTTAGGAGTCACATGCAAGAGACCAATGGTGATTCTAAAGCCACATGGTATGAAACATCACCACAATGCCAGAGGCCTCATAAATATTTGAAGCCAGATTTTCCTATTTCTCGTGCACCTGTGCAAACACATATCGTGGAATGTGAATATAGTCAAGCTACATAAATTATAGGTGATTTTACTATTTCAAGTTTCTTGATTCATTACCATACCATTTAGTTGAAATAATATTATTTTTTTCTTTTTTTATGTTTTTAGTTTTACGCCCACCCCCCGTGCACCCGCAACCAGTTGCCTTCATAGGCTAGATGGGATCAAGAGATATCATAAAAATATAGGTGTTTTTTAATGATAGGTATTAATTTTATCTGCTTTAATTTCCTTTAATAACATCTTATTATAATTTATTTAGGTATCTCCTTGTAATTTACTAAAATATAGAAACAAATGATGCCACTACCACCACCACCATCACAACCACAACCTCAACAATGACAAAAATTTATGTGGGGTTAAATTAGTGGAAAACAACTTGTTGGAGCAACATTGCAAGAGGGAGAAACCTAGACACACTCTTCATTTCCATCCATGTCATTCTCAATAGGTTGTTCATTGAATGATATTTCAAGCTTAGGATTAGATGAGCCACCATTAGAGGTATATTATATTTTATAAGATAACATTTAAAGGTTCAAAGTGACAGAGGTGCTTCAAGCTCTACAAGCACAACATATTCTTGAAGCTTAGAAAACTTCATCATTGCCTTTTGACACCAATAATCATGGTCCTCAAATTGAGGATGAAAAAGTTAATATTTTTGAAAATTTTAGTTTTTGATCATTGTGATGCATTGATCAAGGAAAAATTGCTTCAAAATATCAAGGAAATTAAGAATTGGGGATTTTGAGAAAAGGTTCTTATCAAGGAAATAAATTCCCATTACAAAAATTTTGATAAAAGGGAAGAAATTTTATCTTTGATAAAAACCAATCGAATAAGCTTGGTGGATTGTTACATCAAGCTCAATCAGGATCAATTGATGCTTCTGTTTTATAATATGATAAAAAAATTAAGATTATATTGAACAGGTTGAAGAACCTAAATGCTAAAGCCCAAGCATATTACAACCAATGGGATTCTGATAGAAAGAAAGTTATAGTCACAGAGACTTCAAGAGATGTGGCTAAGGTGAGACTTTAGTTGTAATAAATTTTATGGTTATATATTTTCATACAACTCTCAACTAACTAAGGTTTTCTTTTAATTTTTGTAGTCAAATTTTGATATTTTAGAGAAACAAGTTGATTTCATGGGTGTTAATATCAAGGCTGCAAAGAAATCAATCTTAAACACAATAGCATTGAAGGATATATTAAAATATAAGGTTAATGATAGTAATTATATAAGAGTAATTATAGTAGAGCATAAAATGGATCCAAATATCTTTCTTAAGAAGAAGCATCAAGAAAAAATTCATATAGTGCAAGAGGATCCAACTTTAAAAGAAAGAGGGTTGATGGGGAGCTTACAAAAGGTAAAATAAGACCTCATAATAATTGGAGATTTGAAAGTGTAAGCACAAGATAAGGGAAAACAACTTGATACTTCAAGAGCATCTCAAAATCAAGGAGATGCAGATATAGAAGAAGTGACTTAGGCACAAGGTGATCCATATATATAAGGAGTATCTAAATCTACCCCTACTCACCCACCCCTAAATTAATATGTTGTAAAATTTTAATAACTGATAGCAAATTCTATTGTATTATTGTCAACAGTTTTATACAATGTATATTTTTAATGCAAATAATGAAAATGGCTTTTATTAATTTGTGTATTTTATCACTCAAAGGTTGTATCCATTTATATTTTTGTGTTGCTTTTAAATTTAGAAGGATTCAATTAAATTTACAATTGTAATTTCAAATAATAAATGAAATATTACTATGATATAACTTAGTTGTGTCAATACATTAATATCAATAAAGTACTATTAAATAAAACATTTAATTTGAAATATAATGTTGTAAATCAGTTATGGATGAATGCAGTTAGGATATTATGAAGACTATGGTATAAAACATATAATTTGAAAGGCAATTCTATGGTCTAAATCATAAAATTACAATTCAGATAGATGAAATAATCTTGTGGTAATGGATAAAGTCAAATTTATTGATGAAAATGATAACTAACAAATTTAAATTGATCAATATTGTGAAATATTATAAAAAACAATTAAGGTAACTGAAACAAAAAAATACTATAATTTTAAGGCAAATAAAACCATTTCAAATGCAACAATTGGGTATAAAACATTAAAATCTATGAATAAATAAACTTTTTTAAATCTAATAAATCTAAAATAATATTAAGAAATTTGATATCAAATGAATTCAAATTTATTAATGTTGTGAAATACTGGAAAAATCATAATTCAGGTAGCTAAAACAAACACTTTTTAGCTTGTCTAGAATCACTATTAAGCATAGTGAATATTTGTGTCTCCACCATCTGATCACTGAAAGCATCATTATCCTCCTTATATTTCATATTCATGGTACCCCTTCTATCTACAAGGGATTTCTAGTATGCCAATGCTATGTCATATGGAAATTTATCCAGTTGATACGATGACACATAAATTCTCAAACAATTTTCTAAATTTTTTTCAAGCCTATTGTGGATCTTAGATTTAACAAAATATAGTGCACTAAAAACCCTCTCATATTCCATAGATCCCAAAATCATTGTTTGGCATAATTCTTATAAATAAAAGTATTCACTAATCGTATCTTGTAAGACACTACTTGGATATAATTTTTGCCACAAACATGCAATGAAACCAGTCTCATGGATATTACTCAAAAGTGATGTTTACTCAACCTTTGTTCTTCCAAAATGCAATGATTGTTGTTTTAAAATATCTTTGTTGAGTATACCTTTGATTTCAACACCATTGACTTCAATAATTTTACTGAAATACTTAATAATTATGCACATATGTTTAATAAACAACTAATGTGTAGAATTGTAGTCAATACAAGGACCCCAAAATAGAGGCTTAACCACACCCATGACCTCAATTAACTCATATTTTTGAAACTGATTTCTTATCTCACTTGTCAATGATTCTGCTATTTTTAATAATTTTATCTTAGTTTGTGTAAAACAACTTCAAATCTATTGTGTGTTATAGGAACTTGTTCAACATTGTCTGTAACTATACTTGTCTATCTTTCAAAACAATATAGAGGTATCATATTTCCACGAACATTAATACAAAGATGATCATTGAGGTCAAATTTCAAAAAGCTTTTTGAATCGTTCATGTTTGTCAATATATTCCAACTATCAAACAAGGGATCTATAAAATTTCCTTTGGAAACATATAACCTATCAATAATTATACAAATTTGTTTTCTCATCCTCATGAAATCAATGACATAGATGGATCTCTCTTGTACAATTGTAATAAGTCTATTCATTTCTTGTAACATTGGAAGAATACCACATAATTTTAAAAGGGTTTCAATTTCAGTCAAATGGAACAACAAATATTTTACCTTATGAACTACCCTATGATTTATGTACATAAACCTTGTTAATGATTGATATACTATAAAAACTCTATGTGTAGGTTGATACAATGAAACCCACCTTGTATCCATATGTTTTAATATTTTTTTCCTTTTGTAACTCCTAGTGCAAACTCTTGAAACTATGCAAACATTTTTGGACTACAAGAAGAATAAAAATATATTTCATGAATGAGGTCTTCTACTCTCGCAACATTTTCAAAGTGCTCATGATTTTTTATGCAAGATTCACTCTATAAGCCATGTAATGAATGTGTATCATATATGGGGTAATTTAGGTTTTAATTCGAACACAAAGACCATTCTTTTAGCCTTGCATTATAGCAACACCATAAAATCTAACACATATTAACTTTATGGCTATGTCTATATCATTCATTCCTATAATATTCTTTAAACTAGTTAAAACAACATTATAGATATTTTTTGCATTTGAATTTTCCACCATATTATGTAATCCTAGCAAACTAGGTTGTCTTACATGATTTTGAAATATGTACACATGCATGCAAATCCAATATGTGTTGTCCACAACCATCACTTCATCGATATAAAGTAAAATAAATATGGCAAGTTTTAATTTCTCTCTTAGGTCATCATTTACAACTAATGGTAGACATTTTACCATTTCTCAACCACTTCGATCTGACCAATAGAAACTAGGAAGGTTTTGCACATTAGCTAGTTGAAACAGGTGCTTATAATCAATAAAATCGGATATGGGTCTACCCTTTTCAAGAATACTATATTAAATAGAAAACTATAAACTTTTTGAAGCTAAAGTGATCTTATAGATTTTATAAAATTGGGCTTCAATCATTCCACCTTTCTTAAAAAGAGATTGTTTTAACTTTAAGTGATTTCCATATTCTATTGCATATCAAACGTGCATACATTCTGATGCATCCTTCCACCTAACTTATTAATTAATTTTACCATCACTTCCTATAACATTTACATAAGCTTTGCCATAATGTTTTTCTATTGTATCTATCTTATTTTGCAACCTATGATCCTTACCTAATTTCCAACTACAAATTTTTCATCTACATTCTTTTTTATCGACTTTGTTATCCACAGTAAATACTGGCTCTATAAAGGAAATGTTTTCTACCCATTCAACCTAAAATGACCTTCCTATAGCCCAGTTAGATGCCTTTCTATTTTTAGTAATTTTTTCTTAAATATTCATAAGAAGTTTGTAATGTATTTGGTTTATTGCTTTCATTTTCAATTGGCATGTCATTTTGAGGAATAACTTCAAGTGTTTTTTGGATGTCATTGGTAAGAGAATTTTCATTAGAAGACATCTCTTAGTGAGGAATATCTTCAAGTGGATGCATATCAAGGTCAATAGGGTATTCTACATAGTAGCATACAATAATATTCTTTATCATTTTTTATTTAACAAAAAAAAAAATCAAACATACTAAGAATTAACTATTTGAGGAAGAAATCATTATTTTATATAATTGTAGAATATACAACTAATTGTTTATTAATAAAAACTCATTTGTACTTTAAATTTGCATAGATATTGATGGCTCATTGGATTTTGACATGTGGCTAAAATATTTGAAGATACTCTGTTCAGCAGAAGATTTGGCCCTCTCATTTCCATCGCCATCAGGTAACATTTTACTTGTAAGTAAACTTTTTTGTTATTTTAGAAAAGTAATAAAATGTTGAAGAGATCTTACTACTGTGAGATCTCAAGATAATATTGTAACTAGAATAAATAGATGGTCGGTTGGTAGAAAATACATACCTATTTCTAGTCATGCTTTATTGTGATTTTTTCAGTGTATGCCACTACTTTATTTTATGGAGATAACACTTGTAACTAATAAGAGCACAAAAATAATCAATTTACAAATTCAAATCAATTTAAGAAAAAAAGTTGTGTATGCGAAATATAATTAGAGATACAAACGTGGAAAAATAAAGCATCACAAAGCAAATCGTCATAATATCTTTAGATAACCAAAGCATTTACCTATTTATAATCTTATAACAGAAAAGGATATCTCAATAGAAACAAAGAATCAAAGTGCATTAACAAAAATAGAGAATTACATTTCCTCAAGAGAAAACAGGGTAAAACATGCAGAATAGGGGAAAATAAATAAAAACATGGAAAACACAATATTGACCTATTTTCAATAAATGATAGAAAATAAAAAAAAGAAAAACCTGCAATTAGATGATAGAAAAATAGATTTTATTATTACAATTGCTTCAACTCATATTCTCTTAAAAAACAAAAAACTACAGGATCACTGATTCACAATGTCTTAAGAGAAACAAAGAATCGTGGTGTCTTAAGAGAAGGATAGGTTGTTAACAAATACATCAAAACACTCAAATGTAGAATAGAGGAAAATAGGGAAAAATAAAGGAAAATAAAAAATAAACCTATAGTCAGTCTGAGTGCAAAATAGGGTTTGGATGTCTTTTCGAGTGCAAAATAGGTTTTATTTGTCACTTTGGGTGTATAACAGGTTCAGTTGTCCCTCTGGATGCATAATAGGATTTAGCAATAAGTTTGGATGCAGAACCTGATTTGGTAGTCTACTCAGGTGTATAACATAGTCTAACAGTTAGTCTGAGTGTAGAATAATGTATGGTTGTCCTTTCGAGTGCATAACAGGTTCAAATAATCGGTTTAGTTGCAAAAATAGGTCTAGAAATCAACCTAGATGCAAAACAGGTTTTGATAGTCCGTTCAGGTGTAGAACAGGGTTTGAATGTCGATTCAAGTGTAGAACATGGTTTGACTATCATTTTGGTTGCAAAAATGATCTGGTAGTTGGTTAGGGTGCAGAACAAGGTATGACATCCCTTTAGAGTATATAATAGAGTCCGATAGTGGATTCAGTATAGAAAAGAGTTTGGCAGTCCATCTGAGTGTAAAACAAGATCGAGATCTATTCAGATGTAGATATAGGTCCAGTTTTGGTCTAGGTAGAATTTTGATCTAGATCGACACAGCCAAAATTCAATGGAATTCTACAACATATCAAATGTTTTAGTTCATATTTTCACTTGAAATGATTTACTTTTGTTGTGACTGCTCGATTTTCTAATAGTTTGAATATTTTACATGAAAAAATATCATTGGCGTGCTAATTATATATACTAGTATAATTGGTGAATTTGATGCAATAAGTTGAAATTTTTAAAATTTTAAGGTGAAAAGGGTCCTCGGTTTAGGTGGGAGTGCTAGTATTTTTTTTTAATTCATAATACTATTATCAATGCATGGCAAACCAACCCCTAAAAATTTTTTATCCCAAAAATTTCAGGTGAATGGGCCAGTGTCCAAGGTCCCCCAAATTTGCCAATTTGTATTTTTCAAAATGCTAATATTCGCCCATTTTGTAAATATTAATCATTGTGCATAATCCTACCCAAAAATGTGTTATATCTATTTGAAATAATAGTCTTTGGAAACCCATGTAATCTCACCTTTTCCATGAAGAATAATTTAGCAATATGCATTACATCATTTATTTTCTTATAAGGTATGAAATGCACCATCTTCGAAAATCTATCAAACACAACAAAAATATAGTCATTACCCTTTTGTGTCCTTGGAAATCCAAGAATAAAATCCATGCTTATGTCCTCCTATGGTCTCTTTAGAATTGGTAATGCTTGATACAATCCAATGTTTTGGCTCTTCCCTTTCACAAACTAACATATTTGAAAACCTTACACAAATTTTTATTATATATGTACTCATCCTAGGCCAATATTAACTGCCTTCAAGTTGTCTTAGGGTTTTTTCTATCCAAAAATATCCTACAAGTCCTCTACTATTCTTTTCTCATATTAAATTTTTCATTAAACTTTATGATATATGCAGTTGATATCCCTTGAATAACATCCCTTCTTGGATGAAATATTCAATTTGTGGGGTCATATCTTCTATAATAGGATTACTACATGCTACCCAAGCTTCCTCAAGATATTCATCATCCTTATAAATCTCCTTCATGGCATCAAAACCAATAATTTTTATCTTCATTATATTACCAATAAATTTATCTTACTTAAAGCATCAACTATTCAATTCGATCTACTACTTATATGATTCAAAACAAATGAGTATCCTTGCAAAAATTCATCCACTTCGTATGCCTCTAGATTCAACTTACTTTGGTTGTTAATAAACTATAAAAAATGATTGTCTATGAACAAGATAAACTCTTTTGGTAGCAAATAATGCCTTCACTTCTTTAGAGCTTGAGCAATGGCATAAAACTCTTGGACATAGACCGAGCATTTCTTCTTGCTCTCATTTAACTTCTCATTGAGATAGGCAATGGGCTTACGTTTTGGGCTCAATACTCCTATCATTATTCCATTTGCATCACAATCCACTTGAAAGACCTTGTTGAAATTTGGCAAGGCTAGCATTGGTTGCTTTGTTATATTTTCTTTTAGGACTCAAAAAATCCTTTTTACTACATTTTTCCACTTAAATTGATACCTTCCTACTTTTAGGGTCTCTATAATCAGTGTACAAATCCCACTAATTTTTTTGATAAATTTCCTATAGAAACTTGCTAAATTATGAAAAATTTTGGTCTCAAACTTACTTATTAGTGATGGTCAATTCACAATAACATTAACCTTCTTGGGATCCATTTGCAATCCTTCTCATTAAATCACAAAACCCAAGTACACCAATTCTTCTTTCATGAAACTACACTTCTTCAAGTTGACCAACAACTTCTCTTCCTTCAGTCTCTATAAGACTAGTCTCAAATGTGCCAAATATTCTTCCTTGTTATTACTGAATGTCAAAATGTCATATAAATAGATAACCATAAACTTACCAAGAAATGGCTTCAATGCTTCATTAATCAACCATATAAATGTACCAGGTGTATTTGTGAATCTAAATGGCATAACCAACCACTCATACAATTCATATTTTGTCTTGTATATGATTTTCCATGCATCTCATTCTCTAATATGGATTTGATGATACCTACTCTTCAAATATTAGTGAAGTATTTTGCTCTACTCAAATAATTCATCAAATCATCTATGTGTGCTAAAGTAAATATATACTTTATTTTTATCTTATTATTAGTCCTTGAATCTGTACACATTCTTCATTTTTCACCTTTCTTTGGTGCAAGTACAACTAGTATTGCACATGGGCTCAAGATCTCTGTGGTCAACCCCTTATCCAACAACTTCTAAACTTTTTTATTTATTTCTTTGTTATCCATTGGCATTAGTCTATATGTTGTCTTATTGAGCAAATGATCCTAAAATGAAATCAATGTGATGGCTAATACTCCTTATTGGTGGAAATCCACCCAAAAATTCTTCTAAAAACAAAGTTGCATACTCTTCTAGCAATTCCTTCACTTCAATTAGAACCTCATCCTTTTGTTTTGCTATCCCACCCTTAGTGGGTTTGAAAATCAAATCAAAATACACCTTCTTTATCATCTCCTTCCAAAATTGCTTTCCAAAAATCAAATAAATTTTTAGACCCTTGTCCTCACTTTTGTCCTTGTCCTTCAACGAATGTAGTACATATTTTTTACTATCTTTCTCAATAGTGAAGGTATTTTCCTTACCATCATGTATTGACTTTCTATAAAATTTCCAAGGTCTTCCAACAACACATAGCAAGAGTCCATAGGTATAGCATCACACAAGACCTCATCCTTGTAAGATCCAATTTAGAATTTCACCTAACATTATCCTTTTTGTATCTAGGAGACCTTGTATGAATTGTGGTGCTCTATTATCCTCAACCCTAGTTTATCTACCATCTTGTTGAATACTAGGTTATCCATACTTCTACTAGCCACAATGACCTTACAACATTTGCCACCATATTTGCACACTGGTTTGAAAATATGACTCCTTTAAATAAGTTCACATTCCCTCTTTTTTGGATTTAGTAGTAGTACTCTCTTCATTATGATATATTTTTAATATTTTGGCTCCTCTATGTGTTTCATGGAAGCAATACTTTCATCTTTTGCTTCTGCAATATGGTTCTTGATCTCCATTACCTTATTGGTACTTTATTGTGTGGTTGGACATTCAAATGCTCAATGACCATATTCACCATATCTATAACACCTTCTAGTGAATCCTCTACCCCTTCCTCTACAAAAACTACCTATTTCTCATGATAAATCTCCACTTTCTCTAGAGTTTTGGTTGAAGTCATTATGAGAAGTACTATCTTCTCCTTGTTTTCATTTTCCTATTTTGTTGTTTTCTTATCCTCGCCCTTGTGAGAACCATTTTCTTCCTCTTTGATTATTTTGTTATTTTTACATATTTTTTGCCTTCAAGGTATACTGGTAAGCTTTATTTATCGTCCTTATTCTTATCATAATAACTTCATCCTGTATGGATAATCGTACTCCATTGATATTCGTCAAAATATTATCCTCATCATCCTCCACATGACCGTCCCAAATCATGAGCCTATAAAACTCCATATAATCATTCACACTCATTTTATTTGTCTTAAATTTTGTAGTTTCTTGAAAAGACCTAATTGGTAATTTGATAGGACGAATTTGACCTTCAATTTGGTTACCATTTTCTCCCATGTCTTCATATTTTATTTTTCTTTCTTTATATTTCTATTTGAACATAGTCCCACCATAAGGATGCATGCCCCTTCAGCCTTGTACATAAAAACTTCACTCTCTTGGGGTCTTCAATTGATTCAAAATAAAAATAATTTTCTATCTTTGCAATCCAATCAATGAGTTCTTCAAGGTTTAAACTTCCATCATATGATGGGGTTTCTAACCTTGGATTTCTACCCATATTAGAAATTACCCTTATTAATATCTCTTATGGATCTCTTCCTTGTCCTTCATTGTGAACTGTTCCTTAGTCCACTTCCTCATCTTCACTATAACTTACATCATTTAATTGAATACCCCTCATTTGGGCAGTTTCAAGTACATCTAGTTGAGTAATGACTCATCATCTCTGCTATATTTGTGACTCAAGGAACTTATGATCTTCTCCTTTCCCATTATGTCACCTCTCCTTTTGCAAGTATAAACCCTCAAAGATCTTTTTACTCTAATACCAAAATGATGAAAACAAAAACTGTACAATCCTTAAATATAGATGAAAACTAAGCAATCCTTCTCCGAATAAGAAATGCTTTGTTTGTTATCATACAATGATATATTCTATATCATATATTTCCCTTGATTGAAAAACAACCTCGCTCATCAACAAATACCCTTTTATCACATTGTATGATTTAATTAGCAAACTTCTTACCACATTGTATGATTTAATTAGCAAGCATACAACCTCTCTAGAACCATACAACCCCTTTACAATTGTACAACCCTTCTGCAATTGTATAACCCCTTTATTTCCATGCAATGTGCAATGTATGATGGACCCCTTTTAAATATACTATTTAAATTTCTTCTATTGTGCGATATATGACCAATCGTTCAATTAATTTATATTAGGGTAATTATATTACCAGCTTTATTGCACGATAGGTTAAATTGTATGACTATTAAAGTGCACCAAATCCTTTGATATGCTTTAATATAATACTTTTTCTTCTATGAACAATATTCTGCATTCATGTTCCAATATTTTCTATTTTCTATCAAGGTAGAATGGCACCCTTTGTACCTACATTCTTCTACTCTCCTAAACCTTTTATGCCTTGATTATTTTCGATCGTCTTCCTATGTACATAGTGTTTCTCTATAACCTACACTAGTTTAACAACAAAACAAATAACCAACAAAATAATCACTCACAATTCTACAGTAATTAAAACTCAAAAATTTATTAGGAACATATTGTTTATATATTTTATGTTTTCATTGGAAATATAAACCTTGATACTTAAGACCTTTTTTCTCAACACAAAACACCATATTTATAACTTTTGTTCAAATATTTTCTATTTTCTATCAAGGTAGAATGGTACCCCCTGCAATCTTCTACTCACCCAAACCTTTTACGCCTCAATTCTTTTTTATCGTCTTTCTATGTACATAATGTTTCTCTACAACCTACACTAGTTTAACAACAAAATAAATAAGCAACAAAATAATCACTCACAATTCTACGGTAATTAAAACTCAAACTTTTATTATGAAAATGTTGATTATATATTTTTTATTTTCATTGAAAATATAAAACTGATATTTAAGACCTTTTTCTCAAAATAGAACACCATATTTGTAACTTTTGAAAGTAAGTTTCAGTTCCACAAGGGTCCAACTTTCGCAACAACTAGTCATTGGAATGCTCCGTCATCAAGAAGGACGTATCAACACATCCACATAGGACAATCCCTACTAAATGAAGTATTAGTCAATGTCAAAACTCGTTATAAAATTGGGAGCCTAATTTTCACGAGTTCTTGGCAACTAGCAATAAACTTGGGCAAAAACTCAAAAATAAATAAATAAATACTTTGGAAATCATTCAATCATTCTGGCGATGTTATCCTGGCCTTTGCAGAAGAATTGGGCGTGCAATCATCTCATCTCATCGAATGTCGGGCCTCTTTTATTGGGATTCAGATGCTAAAATATCTTGGCATTAAAAGGGCTATCATTGAAGGTGATTCATTAAATATTGTCAATATGCTTAAAGGTATTTGCAGACCTGGATGGTGGATCTCTAACCTAATAGATGAATCACGAGCTCATTTATCTTCCCTAGAGGATTCTTTAATCAGGCACGTGTTTAGAGAAGGTAATGTGGCGGTTGATTATCTTGCTAACTTGGGCATGTTGAGTCAGGGCCTTAAGGTTTGGTGTACTGACTTTCCTTTGGAATTAATCTACCTCGTTAATGATGAGAAGCTTTAATGTTCCTTGGGCTATGATGGGGCCTTTGTTGCTGCTCTTGTCTCTCAGTTGGTGCATGCAGTTATTCGATTATGGGGTGGCATCAAAGTGCCTTAACTTTTATGGGCTTCTTTATCCTTTCGTTATGGTTGGGCGCTACGATTGCTTTATGTATTATCTAGGTGTCCCTTTCCCTCTCTGATTTTTTGAAATTCAAATTTTGTACTTTATCCCTTCGTCTTGTCAATCTCTTGGGAGATGGAACTCGTTGGTTTCTTTTCTGCCTCTAGAACATTCTTGGGGGGCACCCGTGCCTAAGGTTATTTGGAATTAGTGCCTGTCAGTATCTCTTCGGGAAGGTTTCTTTGATGCACGATCTAGATGATGATACTTCCTTTCTTAATGATGGTGGTGCTCCTTTCAATATTCTCATCAATGTAATGAGGTGGCACTGGAATGGCAATGTTATGGCAGGTTTTTATTGGTGGAGTGGTACACCTATGTCCTCTTTACCTTTCTTACTGCCACTTGGTTCTTCCTCAAATTTCTTTGAAGTCTTCTCCTTTTGGGACTTACACGAGAGGTGGTGTGATATTTCCTTTCCCAATATTGATGAAGTTACTCCCTTTGGTACTTGGAGTTGGTGCTCGGATGGCTTCTCTATGGCTAGTTTGTATTGGAGGAGCGGTAAATTTGGTTTTTCCTTGGCTTGGTTATGGACTCTCGTTTCCATTCCAGTTTTCTTTAAGGCTTTCCCTTCTCGGGCTTTGAGGGTTCTCCCTTTGTCTTTCGGGCTCCTTTTTGGGTTAATTGCTCATGTTCTCTTGTTGTTCATTGTCTCTATGATGGGTCTTATATTCATACTTGTGGCATGGGTTTTTGCTTTTTATTTTTTTATTGGGAATTTTTTCTTGGATTCTTTTCCCGGGGCTCTATGTTTTTCCATGTTTTTGCCTCTCAAGCCCCCTTTTGGCGCTCGTTGTTTGACTTCTGAGTTGAGGCTTCTGTTTATGTTTGGTGTGATTCTCGGGTTTATTCTTTGTTGGTATTTTCTTGCTTTAGGGAGTGCTTTGGCTTGGGTCTTCTCCCTATGTTCTATGTCTGAGTCTTTTTGGAGTCTTGGTAGTATGGGTAAAGCTAAAATCTTCCCGACCAAGCTCAAATTGAGTAAACCTCATCTTGAACCTACATCTATTTCTTTTGATGAAGAGGTTAAAACTATCTTAGCGGATGGGGGTCTTCTAGAATGCATCCAAAAGTTTCATGGGCATAGTTGCTCACCAATTGGATGGTCTCTTCCTGGAATGATGGTTGGGTCAGTATTGGCTCTTGGTCTTTTCAAGTTACGATGGAGCTCATTAGTAGAACCACTGGCCTGGTCTTAGACGGAGCCTATCACAACCATGATAGACACTCTCTATTGCAAGAGATCAGTCTCTTTCTTGACAAGGAGGAATATCTACCTAGAATTCAGAATGGTTTCAAGCATTGTGGCTTTACCTCCTCCTTGGAATAGGGTTGCTAGGGTTATCATGGACTATTTTACCCTTGACCCTTCTTATGAAATTATTAGGAGCTTTCATGCTATGTTTTTAAACCATCTGAGATGCAAAGCTTGTATGAATATTCCTTTTTTTCTTTTCCATTCCATGAAGAAATCCTTTCTGAATGTTCAAGGTGGTTGTGGTGTTGCCCCTATCCATCAAGGTTTGGCTTTGTTGGTGTTCAAACAGGCTACTTTTGAGAGTGGTGTTAATGCTAATGATTTTCTAAAGCCTTTTGTAGATCTCCCTAGTCCCCGGGTGGTTGGTACAAAGTTGATGGTGGAGTCCCCTTCTCTTGGTGGTATCTCTCATTTGGCTTCTAAGTCGGGCTTTGATGGTAGTGAAGACACTTATTCCTTCACCTTTGGTACTGTCCTGGAGCAAATCTCCAGAAAGATTCAAGTCTCTTCCAAAGGGGTTTGGGGAAGGGCTTCGGATGTGGAAGTCATTGCCCATTCGACTAGTCCTACTGTTAAATTTGATTTACCGCCTAAAGTGATTACGAAAGACTTTGTCGATCCGGAATGAAAGCCTTCATGTTCTGTCATTGCTGGTGAACGACGCAAATCCACACGGTTATGTTGTATACAGGGTAAGGAGGATAATCCTTCCCTTCCTTCTGCCCTTTTTGATTCTGATGTTCTTCCTAGGAATCGCTCTCGGTTGAAATTTATGGAGGAAGTTTTCACCCTGGTTGCTCCTGTTGATTTGAAACATGTTGTCTTTTATGACTTAAAACTTATTGATATCAATCAACGTAAGATCTGGTGTTCTCTGAAGTCGGTCATGGATTGGTCTGAGAATGTAACACGTTTAGCTACTGATGTTGCTCAGGGCTTAGATAAGCTGGTGTAGAACTATCTCAGTTCTCCCTTGTTTTGGGCCTTGAGGTTTGGGTGTCTGCAGTTCTTTTTGTTTGCCTCTGGTTTGTCTTCCGAGGTTATGTTCAGTCTTTCTCGCTTTTTTAGCTTCCTTTGTAGTGGTTGTGGGATCCCATTAAAACCTTCTTTCTTATTAATCTTAAAAAATAAATAAATAAACAAATAAATTTTTAATGTAAGGTTAAAACATTAAGCTCTCAATCCCTTGTCCTTGGTATTGAAAGGAGACACATAATAAGACAAATAATATCTGTAGGGAACGCCGATTGGAATGCCCAAGGGCCTCGATAGAAATTAGCATTTACGCAAATGTCGCACCTTTCTAATCTCAGCCCCTCATACCCCGCCTCGGCCCTTCGAATCCTGACTTAACAAGCGGGTTCGTCTTCCCATCATGCCATTACTTGATCGTAAAGCAAGGCCGCATCATTTGACAGGTTATATATAACATTAACAAACGAGCCCGGCATACGTAGAGACGGAGATAAGCACCGCGTATGAGTCGCTGCATAGCTGCTCACATGTGTCCAATTGGTGTCACATTAATGTGTGAAGCACTGCCAGGTCCCATCAATTATGGCTTTAATGAAGTTTCTGTTTCTCGTGTGAGAAATCTCTTTTGTTTTTGTGTGAGCGAGACTTGAGTTTATGTATAATGAGCTTTGTCTAGGTTTGTGCTTTTGTTTTTTTTATGTTTCTGTGCTGAATTTGAGTGAGTCTCTGTATAAATCGTGGTTGCAGCTGCTGCATCACCTTAGTATTTTGAGCACTTGGAGTTCATATTTATCACTTTGCGTGCCTGCTTCTCTCCGTGCGAGTCTCGGCAAGTAATTGCCGAATACTCGGCGAATATTTCTGTATCTGTTTCTGAGTATCACTCTTCCAGATCTATTTTGCAAGGAATATATAGGATTCTGATTTGCTGTGTCCGGCGTGACCTGTAAGGCGTCGGAGGCCATGCTAGCGTTGTTAAGAAACGAGAAGTTACCGTGAACGCCACTATTAAAATTGGGAAAACTGTCAGCTGCGCGTAAGTTACGTTAAACTTCAACCTGGTCAGCAATGGAAAAGTCTTGAAAATTATTTATTGGCAAGGAAGGATAAATACAGGGTAGCCACGTCTTTTCTAAATCCAAAACATTTACTTCACAAAACCCTAGAACTGGAGAAGATTGATGTCATGTGATCCAGGTGTTACGTGATGTCCAAACTCTAAAATATAGGCATGTTATATTTTTAAACTTCTTTGGATGATATATCAACTGATTTTTGATTGTTAAGTGAGGTATATATATAAAATTAAAAGTTTATATGGTTAGTTTATTTTAATCCATTGTTTTTTTATATATTAATATTTTATTATTTTAATTTAATCATATAAATAAAATTTAAACTTTTATTTTTATATATTAATATATGTATTTATATAAAATATATAATTATTGTTGAAAATTTTAGTTTTTTATATTTATTGAATGATATGAAGTTTTCGTTTTTCCTTCTGAAACTTTTATAAACTTAATTTTTTATAAATTAAATAAAGATGAAGTTATTTTAAAAAATATATAAATAAAATAATTTTATTCACATTTTTATTAATGATTTTTTTTTTAAAGTTGATGGATTGGTAATATTTTTTTTGCTTACCAAGAAGAGACTTACAAAGGCATACTTGTTTGTGTAAAGATAGTAGTCTAACTTAAATTCATTGAGTGCACCCCAACCAAATGATGGTAGTACCAATCCCAAGAGCGGTCCATGGTCCCATCACCATAGATCAACAACAACTAAATAGTATAAAGGTTATAAAAAACAATCCAAAATTTAAACCAACTTCGTCATTAAAAAAACTATAAATATAATATAAAAAACAAACCTATTCGGTATTCTTAATTTAACCCTGTTAACCGTAAAAAGAAAATGTCAAACGTTTGAATTTGGATCATGAAATTTCTTCTCTATTGCGAGGAAGATAAGGGGACTTCGTCTTTATTTGCAGTAAAAGAGGCGACAGAGTTGGTCTCCGTATGCACATAACACGAGATATACAACATAAGAAACACTTCACGTTTGTGACTGGTCAAAGGTATACAAGAGAATAAGTCGTACTGATATTTATATTGATTGATATAATTTTATTGTTTAATTTTACTAAAGTTGCATTTAAGGAATTAAATAACTCTAAGTTGCTTTGCTATTCTTTTCAACCAATAATCTTGTAAACACATGTCCTAAATGAATAGGAAAATAGGTTGTATATTTTATGGCACTCGTATGCAATGCTAAATATATGGATAATGGAATACGGACGTAGTTGGTTGAATATCGAAATAAGATGAATGTGATTTATAAAATACTATGGCAATAAAAGCATAATGGAATATGGACGTGGCTGGTTGAATATATATTGTAATAAGATGAATGTGATTTATTAAATACTATGACAATAAAAGATGAGATATTATAACATGAATGTATTTGGTTGAATATGATAATAATATAATAATAAATTTATATAAATTTTAAAATAAAAGTAAAGTAGTTTTTATATGAAAAATGTTATTTTGAATATGATGATAATTTAATGATATATTATATAAATATAAAAAATAAAAATAATAGTATAGAGATTAACAAGTTCATTTTGTTGCATGTTTTATTTTTTAAAGTTATGAATATTAATTTATGTATCAAAATAAATAAAAAATAGATTAAATGGTTATTATTGTTGCATTTATATATAATATAAATAGTAATTTTCTTAAAATTAAAATGTTTTGATTGTATTTTTGGTTGATATTTAACTTTTAAATACATTTTAGTTTTCTTAAATACAAGTATTCTCTATGTAAGTTTATACGAAATAATTTTTAAATACATTTTAGTTTGCTTAAATACAAGTATTCCCTATGTAAGTTTATGCGAAACAATGATGTATATTGATTAAATTATTTATAAGGTTAACCTCAATTATTGAATAATTATAGTTAAAAATTTAATCTAGGTTATGTCAACTTGAGGTTTGTAATAAATTAGGGATTAGGTATCTCTATAGATCTTAAGGACTAAGTCATCTTATATAGTTATGTGATGTGATATTATAGGGATTAAGATAAGCCTTTATTTTTTTTATTTTTATTATTTATTTTCTCTATGTGTTTCTATACTGTAAATTTTTATACTCTTTTGCATATGATTGTGGTGAATGTTATGCTTCAGAATTGTTCTTGAAAAGTTATCGAAAATCCAACACACTTGTTCATTTTAAAAATTTTACATGTTTTATGGTCTCTAGATTAGGTCATGTGTTGGATGGTAGAGTTCCACTAAAAGTCACAATAATAGTAGGTGTATACTGAGCTAAAGAGTACCTTTATTCAATGTCAATCCTTTTCATTCTAGATATCACTCAATCACTAAAAGTCACAATAATAGTAGGTGTATAATGAGCTAAAGAGTTCCTTTATTTAATGTCAATCCTTTTCATTCTAGACATCACTCAATCATGCAAGTTGGAGACTCATGCTTCTAATTATGCACTTAAAATATTCTATTCCAAATTAAAATATTCTATCCCAAAATTTGTATCCAATAGTATACAATTATGATACTTTATTTTTTATATAACTTGATGCCAGTCTACATATTGGAAGAAGCTATATGTCATTATTTAAGCTATACAATAGTGTTGTAATGGGTAAGGAAACCATCATTCATATCACCATAGAATTTTATAATTTCTATATTTTTGGAGTAGGTTACAAAATGCTAAACACATTAAATGAATGATTTACTTATAGTAGTTTCACCTCATCATCAAAACATCACAATGGAAAGGATAATCAAATAATAGACTATCTAAGCAACCTATTAGTAAAAAAACTATTAACCATTATCAATTCCATAGGGTATGGTGCTAATGACTAGTAGGCATTATATCCCTCAAACACTAACACCATTGATATTTAGTAGAAATTAACATAGGGTAATTCAATGCCTAATTATCACCTCCAATATGTGTTTTTGTACCATCTTGAAAAGGTTTGTGTTTCATCCTATATATATTGTGCTTGCTACCAACTTGGGAATCTTACTACTTCAAGGTGGATATCCAGTATAGTATCAATAAGATATTAGCAATGCTACAATAGTATTTCCACTAGTATTTCTATGTTTGTTCAAGTGCATCCTACAACATTCTAAAACTAGATATCAATAAATTGAGGTTCTACACATTATTGCATGTTTCTTCTGAGACTTGGGAATCCATCAACATGGATTTTATATTAGGATTTCTAAACATAAAAAATAAGAAAAATTACACGTTTATATTCACAGACATATTTAACAAGATGGTGATCGTAGCACTATGTAGAAATATATTGTTATTGTTGATATTACTTATCTATTCTTTTAGCAAATCTAGGTCAACTTTGGTCTATGTAGTTTTTTGTATTAGATATAGACTATAGGATCAATAATATTTAGAATCATATTTAGAACCAACTGGATGTGAAGCGTCAACATTCTACAACCTTTCACCCATTAAGTAATTTATAAATATGTAATAAAAATAATATGTTAGTGCATCTACTTCAAATGTATATTCACCATCATCCTCACATGTGGGATGCGAATTTTTCTCACATCCAATATTTATATAATAATGCTTTGCACTCTTTCATAGGTCATAACCATTTTAGGTTTATTTAGATTCTAGTCTAGTGGCCCATTGGATATTACCTTCCACATGTTGTATGTTACAATGACAAAATCATATGTCAATAAACATAAGTGAATCCAAAAAAAATGACACTATATTTCTCGTTTAAAATTATAGAATCCATTGCTTTTGTTATTAAAATGTTAAAAGGAGAGGTTACAAATTGATATTCTTTTACAAATTTTTTCCCTAGAGGCTACAATAGGGTCTTACCTAAGGAATCCCTTTCAAATGTGTGTAAAGGCAGCAGGATCTATCTTCTTTGTGTTCCTCGGTGTTGGTGGGCTTCTTGCTCGTGTGCTACTACTGGTTAGATGTGTTTTATGTACCTATTGAATTTTTTGAACGTATAAAATCTTGTTAGTGCATTAAGGGGTATGCCTTAGTCAAAACCTGTGGTTATGAAGATAAAAAGACTCTTAAAAAAGCTTAAAACATGATAATAACTGATAAAAACAACATAAAAACACTAAAATAGCCAATAATTACTTGATTTGTGATTCTAGTGGCTGTAGCATAGGTTCGTATAGGATCGTGTAAATATGTTGTGAACCAGGAGGTTTGCACGGGGTCATGCAAATCTATGTTTTTATGATTGAATCTACAAGATGGATTTCTTGGTTGTCCTGGTGTAGCTGCTTCTTGGATTTTTTCATGGGTCACCTTCAAAAATTATACTTTTTGATGTCGTTGACCTATCTCGATCACAAGGTATATTATGAAAGCAACTAATTACTATTGCAATGTATGATGGTTGTGTGATGGATGTATGATGGATGTAATGGTTGTAGTGATTTTGACAGAGTTTCAGTAAGAAAAAATTGGTTATTCTATAATGGTGAAAATGACCTCCTATTTATAGACTTGGCCAAGGTGAGAGGGAGGGGATGATGTGTCCCTTGTGAGGTTTCAATGGTTAGGTGTCCACCTAAGAGGTGTCTCATGAGGTATCCTGGTTCATAAATGAGGTTGGGTGAGAGAATCCCTCACCCATCCACAAATAATGATGACTTTGCTAAAAATATCCATTTGGCATTAATGAACATCTTTTTGGAAATATCTCTCAATTAAAAATTATCTTTTATGTGCAAAAGTCTCCATCCTTCATTTATGACCTAGGGGAATGTGAGGTGGAGAAATATCTGGGTGAGAGGTGGGAAGGCTAGGATAAGCTAGAATAGGTGAGGTGGTGATGAGGATGAACAAACACAAACAAAACTATCCAAGGAGCCAAATCACAATATAAAATAATTATTTTAATAATGCCAGCCAAAGGGGTAAAATTACAATTCCAGACATGTGGAGGCTGAACAAACATGAATAAAACCATCCAAGGAGTTAAATCACAATAGAAAATAATTATTTTATTAATGCCAACCAAAAGGGGTAAAAATTACAATGTCAGATCGTACAATATTGGAGCCCAAATGAAGACCTATTTTCAGATCCAAAATCCTTTTTTAAATCCTATTTTCCCCTCCCTTTTACATAATTTTTAAGTTTCCCACCCATGCAAAAAAAAATTAAATTTAACTTTCCCACCCATACAAAATTTTAAATTCTACTTTCCCGCCCAACTTGCAACTGACAAACACAAAGGCAAAACACTTCAAAAAATTTTATTTGTTTTCCTATTGATGTAAGATTACTCTATTGCCATTGGATGCTCCTACATCAGACACCTAGGGTAAGTTTGAGAAGTGACCGCACTTCTTTACTGTTGGAGGAAAACCAAGGTGGTCAACCTCGGACTTGGACAGCTAAGTCGAATCTTATACAGGCCTTTTCTTCCATTTCACTAGATATTCTTCATACTACCTATTTTTTGTACTTATACCGATGCGAGTATCCAATATTTCCTCTATCTTTTATGCCACTAGAGCTGATACTAGAACACTCCAAAACTCTGCAACTGATTCCTTAGAACTATCACCTTCATGATACTCTACCAAATAATAAATATTGAACACAAGTGATATGTTCAATCCACTCGTCAACTCCACCTCATATGTATTTCTTGAATATATTTTATGTATGATATTGCATGGTCCAAAATTATTCATTTTCATCCTTTTATATGTTTTAGTAGGAATCCTCTCCTTTCTCAAGTGCACCATGACTTCATCACCAACCTAGAACTCCTTAAACCTCCTTTGTTGATCATCCTTTATCTTGTACTGAGTGTCCATCATATTGATGTGTTGTTTTGCTTCTTCATGCAAATCCTTTAGATGCTCTGCAAAGTTCTCAATTTCAACACTATTATTTTCTCCCGTCCAACTTCCTCAACTTAGAAGCATTTCTTGGACTACTCCCATATACAATTTGGAATGGTGATTTACCAGTACTCCTGTTGACATATTGTTATAGGTAAATTATGCCTGTGGTAAAATAATATCCTATCCTTTAGGCTTATCTCCTACCAAGCATCTCAGTAGGTTACCCAAACTCTTGTTCACCACTTCTGTTTGTCCATCAGTTTGTAGATGGTATGCAGAACTGAACTTTAAATCTATCTTTAATTTTTTCCACAAGTTATTCCAAAAATACCCAACGAACTTTGTGTCTCTATTAGATACTATACTCTTTGGTAGACCATGAAGTCGTACCACTTCCTTGAAAAATAGTCCAACAACATGAACTACATCACTGGTTTTCTGGCAGGGAATAAAATGTGCCATATTTGAAAACCTGTCAACTACCACAAATATGTATTCATTTCCCCTTTGTGTCCTTGGCAGACCAAGAACAAAGTCCATGTTGATGTCCTCCCAATGTCTCTCTGGTACAAGCAATGGTTGATATAACCTAGTGTTCTACCTCACATCCTTGACCATCTAGCATATTCTACAACTTTGTACAAACTTCTTCACATCTTGCAGTAACTATGGCCAATAGTAGTTCTCACTCACCAAGGCAATGGTCTTGTCTCTACCAAAATGTCTAGCCAATCCTCCACTATGCTTCTCTTTGACTAGAATAACCTGGTTGATGTCCTCCCAATGTTGATGTTGATGTCCTCCCAATGTCTCTCTAGTACAAGCAATGGTTGATATAACCTGGTGTTCTACCTCACATCCTTGACCATCTGGCATATTCTACAAATTTATACAAACTTATTCACATCTTGCAGTAACTATGGCCAATAGTAATTCTTACTTACCAAGGCAATGATCTTGTCTCTACCAAAATGTTCATCCAATCCTCCACTATGCTTCTCTTTGACTAAATTCTCCCTCATTGAACTCCTAGGAATGCACAACTAGTTCCCCTTAAACAACATTCCATCTTGGAACATAAAATCCAACCACTTAGTCCTATCCAGAGTAATTGGTGATGTACAAGCTCTCCAAGCTTCAGTAAAATCTGGATCTTAAGGGTACAAACTCTTAAGTTCTTCAAACCCCACAACTTCCACTCTCATTGTTGTCAGTAAACTCTGCCTTCTACTAAAGGCATCTGTAACTCTTTTTGAATTCCCACTCCTATGATTTAACACAAAGGTATAGCTTTGTAAAATATCAACCCATTTTAAGTGCCTTTGATTCAATTTCCCTTGATTATTAATATACTATAAAGCCTGATGATCAGTATACAAAACAAACTCCTTTGGCAGCAAATAGTGTCTTAACTTATTTAGAGTCAGAACTATAGCATAAAACTCCTAATCATAGGCAAAATATTTCTTCCTGGCATCATTAAGCTTTTCACTAAAGTAGGCAATAGGCTTACCATCCTAACTCAATACAGCTCCTATGGCACTACCACTAGCATCACAATCTACCTAAAACACCTTGCTAAAATCTAGAAGTGCCAACACAGGTTACTCAATGACCTTCTTCTTCAACAAATCAAATATCCTATCAGCTCCTAAGGTACACTTAAATTATTTCTTATCCCCTCTCATTATTTCAGTTAGGGGTGCCCAAATATTGCTAAAATTTCTAATAAACTTTTTGTAAAAACTTGCCAGACCATGAAATGATCTTACCTCAGTTACAGTCCTTGGGTAGGCTAGTCAATGATAGCCTTTACCTTCTCTGGATACATCTTCAAACCTTTAGTTGATATGAAAAATGCCAAGTACACCAACTCCTTCTTCACAAAAGTACACTTCTTCAAATTTATCAGTAGATGTTCCACCCTCAGCTTCTCCAGAACTCTTCTGATGTGCCTCAGATGTTCCTCCAAGATCTTGCTAAAAGTTAGAATGTCATCCAAAAAGAAAATGATAAAATTTCCCATAAACTCCTTCAATACTTCATTCATAAGCGTCATGAATGTGTTGGGTGCATTGGTTAGCCAAAATGGCATGACAAAACACTCATATAAACCCTCTTTGGTATTTAAAGTTGTCTTCCACTCATCTTCTTCTCTGATGCAAATCTAATGAAACCCACTCTTCAGATCAATATTTGTAAAATACTTGGACCCACTCAAACAGTCCATTATGTCATCCATCCTTGGTAATGGAAACCTATACTTGATGGTGATATTGTTAATAGCTCTAGAATCTATGCATATTATCCACTCTCCATCCTTCTTTGGTGTTAGTACTATAGGCACTGTACATGGACTTAGGATTTCCTAATCAGTCCCTTATCCAGTAGCTCCTAAACTTGCATGTTTAGTTCGTCATTCCCCATAGGAGTCATCCTATGGGCAGCCTTGTTTGGCAAACTAGCTTCTGGTATCAAATAAATATGATGGCTAATATTTCTCATGGGTGGCAAACCCTCTGGCACATTATTAGATATAATATCTTAGAAGTCTTCCAATAGACCTGATACTTCTACAGGGACATATTTGCTTGGTTCTTCCCTAAATCTAGGAATTAATGCATAGGACACATGCTCATGCTTCAAATCATCTAGAAATTTCCTACCATTAACAAAACAAATTTTGGCACTGTTACATGCCTTTTCATCCATCTCCTTTAGTGGCCTCAATTTATGGTGCACTCCTTCCTTTGTTAGGGATTAAGTGTTGGCATATCCATCATGGACTGCACAGTGATAAAATTGCCATGGTCTTCCTAACAATATATGGCAAGCATCCATATGCAGGATATCACACAGGACCTCATCCTTGTATCTCCCAATATTAAACATGACTAAGCACTATTCATTGGCCAATGCTCTATGGTCCTTTTGCAACCATGCAATCTGGTATGGTTGTGGGTGTCTCCTTTTAACTTAGTAACCATTTCTCTAGAGACCAAGTTATCAGTACTATAATTATCTATAATAACATTACAAACCTTACATGAACATTTTCACCTTGTACAAAATAGGCTCTTCCTCTGGTTTGGTTCCTTCTCCTAATTCAAAAAGGTTCTCCTTATGATCATAACTTCTCCTCTCTTTTCCTCCTTAGAGTGCTATGATTCAGCTCCTTCACCTACAATAACAGCTCTGGCATTACCCACTAGAATCCTATTTGGCTTCTCTTGGTGTTGTGGACACTCATATTCTCGATGTCCTTCTTCTCCACAGTTGAAGTAGGTTCCAAGAAACCCTCTTCTTTCATTTCCTCAGAAAAATCTACCTCTTCCTATTTGGTAGTTGTTGTTCTAACCACGGGATATGTAAGCATTATCTCTCATCTGGTCCTGACTTCTGCTAGCTTCTTCTTTCTTCTCACCTCGTCATACATCTATTCTTCCACCAGTTCTTTATCCATGACCTCTTCCTTTCTTCTTACCCTCAAACCCTCTATTCATCTTCTCTTCAACTTTTATAGAAAATTGGTAAGCATCCTCAATGGTGCTCATCCTAACTAGACTCAGCTCTTCTTGAATACTAGTTCTATACCCATGGATGTAATAGGCTACCTTCTCCTTGTTAGCCTCAAAAAGGTTGGTTTAGATTAAGATCATGTAGAACTCATCGGTGTATTCTTTGACATACTTTCTTGACTATCTCAAACTTTGCATCTTCTTTAGTAGATCCAACTCATAATCTATCAAAATAAACTACCTCTTCAACTTTTCTACCATTCGTTCACATCTGGTGATCCTATATTTTCCCCTTCTATTTTTATCAATTTGTACTCCTTTCCACCAGATTCTAGCATGACCCTTCAGTTTGATCTTAGAAAACTTGACCCGATAAGGATCTTCTTCATATTCAAAATATTCTTCTAGGTCATTGATCCAGTCAATCAACTCCTTCAGGTTAAGATTTCCTGAGTATGTGGAAACCTCCATCTTCAGCCTCTTCCCAATATAGGATATGACTCTGCACAACCTCGCTTGGGTAGGATATACTACCGCTTCTTCTTTCTCAAAATAGTATTCCTATTCTTTGGATTCATCTTCGCTCCTTTCCTCTCTTCTTGGGTCAAACCCTCTACGCAACTCTTCTTGTAATGCTTGGACTTACCTCTTGAAAGCTTGGAAATCCTCTATTGGCACTATGGCATTACTAGAAACACCTTGGTTCCTTCATAGGGGTATCTTGCTTCGGCTTATCCAAACCCGAACCACAAATCCTAGTGTAAATTGCCTCACTTTCGATGATCTGCTTACACACTTAAGAACTCCTGCTCTGATACCACTTGATGAGGATGAACAAACATGAACAAAACTATCCAAGGAGCCAAATCATAATAGAAAATAATTATTTTAATAATTTTAGCCAAAGGGGCAAAAATTACAATGCCATACTTGTTGAGGCTGAACAAACATGAAAAAAACCATCCAAGGATTTAAACCACAATAGAAAATAATTATTTTATTAATTCCAGCCAAAAGGGGCAAAAATTACAATGCCATATCGTACAATCTGTGATCCCAAACGAAGATATCTTTTCAGATCCAAAATATCTTTTTAAATCCTATTTTCCCCCCTTTTACATTATTTTTAAGTTTCCCACCCATGTAAAAAAAAAAAATTAACTTTCCTGGCCATGCAAAATTTTAAATTCTACTTTCTTGCCCAACTGGTGGCCAACAAACACAAAGGCAAAACACTTAGAAATTTTTTGTTTTTTTTGTTGATGCAAGATTGCTCTACTACCACTGGATGCTCCTGCATCAGGTGGAAGGCTAGGCTAGTCAAAGTAGACTAGGTGAGGTGGAAGGTTCAAATCAAATCAAGATTAGATTTAATTAAGCATGTAATTAGTCTTAAGGCATGTTTTGAGTAGAATGTTGACTTTTTGACCATAAAATACTTTTTGACCATGGTGGAGAATTCAACCTTGGTTGAGTTGACAATGAGGTTGCATGAGGACCTAGGGTTAAGTGTAGGAAGGGGCTTAACTAGCCTAAAGCAGCTAAGGGTGATGAATAGTGTATTTGATAAATGAATAGTGTTTTTAGCCAATTTATGCAATTTTTGAGGGTTTTGCAAATTGATTGACCATGAAGATGAGGAAAGGGACAATGTGTGACTTTTGGGTGTCTACATTATCCCCCTTTTGTACTATATTGTATGAGACATAGTTTAGTATAAAAATTTATGATGTGAATTGACTGAGTGATTTGGAAGGCAAATAATTTGCGTTTGATGACTTATGGACAGTTGTGAGAGAGACACATTGATAAATATGGTTTATGATTGATTGCTTTTGGAGGAAGCGTAATATTGCCTTGCATTGTGATCAAATTGATATGTTCCAATTTGGATGAAACAAATGCCCTTACCAATTTTTTCTTTTGATTGATTGATGAGCTCTTTTGACAATATTTGACAAATTGTTGGAGCCATGGGGTAGAAATTTTAGGAGCTTCATTCACAAGTGGTATTATGACTACCACTATGAAGATTGGAATCCATAAGATATCTATAGGTAGACACATTTTGAGATTTTATCAAACATTGATTTGTTTTTGGATTGGGATTTTGGTCTTGAGATAATCGTTAGCAAAAATTTTCTTAGGTAGATGTTGAATCCATGATTGGATTTTTGGTTGTTTGATCATGTACAAGGTAGATTTTGATTTTTTTGATGACTACCCCCTCAAGCGATGAATTAGTGATGGAGGAGATGAATATTAGTGATGAAATGATTGATAATGATGAAGAAGAAAAATGCAATAATTTTGCATGGAAATCAACAAAATAGGGGAATTGGGAGAAATCCCAACGGAATTTGATGTGGGAGTGATGAATTTGACTTGGAAAAGGAGGTTCACATGGTTGCATGTGAATGGGGGTGGTTCGCACAGGTGGTAAATCTTTTTGGTTGATCCATGTGCAGTGTTTTGGTAGTTTGGAGGACCAAATGATGCCAAAATTTATACCATTGGAAATCTCTTTTAGAGCCCAATATAAATGTGGTAGTTTTGGGAAATTTGGAAGTGATTTGATAGGTGAAATATTGGGTCAAATATGACCCTTATTTTGAAGGTGGTGAATGTACAATTTCAAGCCTTTTCAAGGGGAAAATTGGTGTGAATGGTTAGGAGTCTGTGGACTACAAAGCAATCAGCATTGGAAGTAGAGAATGTGAATTTATGGATGAAAGGATGGAGTGGGAGAGTTGGACCTAAGTATGGATGGTGGATTAGAGCTTCTATAATAGAAGAGATATGGAGAGAGAAAAGAGAGATGCTAAAGAACGAAGAGGTAAGGTTGGAGGAGAGGGACGAGATGATTGAATCCATAGAGAGGTTGTAGGGATTATTGGATGCACCTATGGTAGAGACAGAGGCCATGAAGGCCAGTCACCTAGCAAGGATTACAGAGTTGGAGTGGATCATGCATGAGATGTTGGTCATGAAGGAGCAAGTGGAGAAGGAGATTATGAGATTGACCATGATAGTGCCATAGTTGGAGCAAGCATGGATGAAGGAAAGGAATTTACAGTAGGTAAACGTTGTATTGATAATAGACAACATAAAAGAGGCTATGAAGAGGATGAGGTATGATGGGGAGTTTTTGATGCAGGGGATACCTATTCCTTCATATTTTTGTTTTGTTTTATTTTCGTAGATATAGTCACACCGGAGTTAGTGGAATTCACTATCGATGGGGGAAGGATAGAGTAGATGGTGACACCAATGATATCACAAACATTGGGGATGGCACCACTAGTGCGGGTGGAGGTACCAATGATAGTATATATAGGATATACACAGTCAATGCAAGTGGCATCAAAGTGGGTTCCAACGTATTAGGGGAATGGTGAGATTCAGGGTTATGCATAAGGGGTCAACCCCAAAATCTATTTATAAAATGAAGGCAAATTATCTTGGAATCTCAACGAAATATGTAGAAGTATACATGGTGAATTACAATTATTTTTCTCCAAAAAATTTCAAACCGTGGCAAATTTCAAAGTTTTTTCTCCAAAAATTTTCAAATCATGGAGAATTTTTCTATGTTTGGGGCCATGAATATCGGATTACAAACTCTAAAAATGTATGGAAAACTTAAAGGATTTAGGCCGAAAAGAAATGATTTTAGTCTTTATGATTTATGATGATCGGTATGAGATGTAAAATTCAATTGATTGTAGGCATGTCGATCGATTGTAGACATGATGATCGGTTGCAGAGATATCGATCGGTTGTAGACATTTCAATCGGTTGTAGAGAAGATGATTGGTTGTAGATATGTCGATCTATTGTAGACATGCTGATTGGTTGTAGATAAATTGATTGGTTGCAGCCATGTCAATCGATTATAGATATACTGATCGATTGTAGATATGTCGATCAGTTTTAGGCATGTCGATCGGTTGTAGATATGACAATTGATTGCAAATATATCGATCTATTGTAGGTATGCCAATCAATTGCAGATAGTATGATTAATTTCATGTATATTGATTAATTTTAGGTATGATTATTGGTTGCAATTAGGTGCATGCATGATGATCGATTGCAAGAATATTGATCAGATGAAACCATATCAGTTGGTTGTAGTAAACACCTAGGCTGATATTGATCGATACCTCTATAGTTGATAGACATACTGATCGATTATGGATATGTTGATTAGTTGCAGACATGTCGATCGGTTGTAGATAAACTGATCGACTATAGCCATATCAATCGGTTACAAACAAACCGATCAGTTGCAACCATGTCGATTGGATGCAGCCATACCGATCGATTGTAGACAAATCGATTGGTTGCAACCATGTCGATCGATTACAGACATGTTGATCATTTGTAGACATGTCAATCGATTGCAGGTATGTCGATCGATTGTAGGTATGATAGGTTTTAGATATGTTGATCGATTACAGGTATGCTGATTGATTGTAGATAGTACGATCGATTGCATGCATGTCGATCGATTACAAGTATGATGATTGGTTGCAATCGAGTGCATGCATGATGATCGATTGCAAGAATACCGATTAGTTGCAACCATATCAGTTGCTTGTAGTAAAAACCTAGGCTGATGTCGATCAACACCTCTACAACTGACATACTCCTCTATAACCAATCAACACCTTTGCAACTAACATACTCCTCTACAACCAATCAACACCTCTGCAACTGATAGATAAATTTTGATCGACACCTCTACAAATAATATTTTTATATCGATACGCACTGTCTTGCAATTGACAGACTAATATTGATCGACACCTTTGCAACTGACACCTTTGCAACTAATAGCCAAATACCGATTGATAGTCGCTACAAACAATCATCTTATGCTGACAGACATGACTCTGCAATCGATCAGCTTATTTTGACCTATTTTTGAATTAGAGTATTTTTTATGTATGTTTATCAGTACCTAGTACAATATATATACGAGTAGTATATGAGGTGATTTGGACGAGAAAAATAAAATCATTTATAATTTGAAGGCGATTTGGGCGGGAAATATAAAATCATTTATAATTTGAATGCGAATTGGATGGGAAAATTAAAATCATTTGTAATTTGAGGTCATCGAATTAAAATAAAATTAGGTTCATGATTATCAACGGCGGGAAAATTTACCCCAAAAAAACTTCCACCTTGTAAATTGCAGGCGAAGGGGTCCCAGTGAAAGGATCCAAACTTAGCCAATTTAAAATCTTGAAAATCCTAAATAGAGCCAATTTGTGATATTTTGTGCTTATGCATAACCCTGGTGAGACTTCCATGGGGTAGCAGGGATGAGGTTGTTGTAAGGATAGCGATGGGGATCAACCTATGATTGTATATTTTGATAGTTGTACATGATGAGTTGTTTTTGGTAGTTGTGTATCGTCACGGATACACAACTCATTGTAGATGTATGGCATTTTTGATAGATGGATGTATAGACATGATATGATATTGTCGTGATACATCCGTAAGGGCTCACATATACTTTATTATATTCATGGTGCTCTCTTTGATATATACAAATATATACATGATATTTTAAGGTATTTTTGTCTAATTGCATATATGTGTTTGTTTGCTTCTATTTATGATGATTCATAAGTATGGGTGATATAGATGTGATAGGGATAATTACATATATACATGAAATAGTTCAATACATAAATAAGGTATTATGTATGAAAGAACATAAAATGAATATGCATGTAATGGAAATGCGGGGATGAACGAGTATTGCTTGGAGAAAGCATTTGCATCTTTGAAGTAAGCAGATGATGTAATCCATTCCTTTTTTTTTAGGAAGTTGGATATGAATATTGTTTTAAAGGGATTCAAACATTATAGTTTTAAGTAATCAACCCCATTAAGTAACTGAAAAAAAATGCATGAAAATATTTAGGCTATCTTGGTAAACAAGACCTCGAACATGGATTAGTGTGTGTAAAGTGATGTCCATTTCACCATTTTTAAGAGGGTGGTTTGTAACTACATGGTAACTTAGCCTGGAAGTTAGCTCATCAATATGGAAACTAAGGATTGCAGAGATTCAAGGTTTTGGATTGTACTCTCGAGGCTTTTCCTTTTGTTTTCTACCCCTGTATTATGATTATATTTTCTCTTTGTTTTATTTTTTTTTGTGGGCGTTGGATTTTTTTTTCTGCCCTTTTTCTTTTGTGGTGTAGCTTATCCTTTTATCAATCCTCAGGTTTGAGATAAATCATGTAAATGATATGATGAGCATGGTGATTTTTGCTAGGTATCAGAATGCATACAGTGTAACCAATCATACTTTCAAAATTTACGTAGTATGTAGGATGTGATATTTAATCCATGAGTGAGAACAAGTAACTAAGGGAAGTCTAGAAATGCTTTTTGAAATATGTCAATGTTGTATGACAGTTGATTATAGAACTGTACATGGGCGAAGCACTCAAAATATTTCAATAATCTTGTCTCCTAAAAATGGGTTTGGGCACCAAAACTATTATGCTAGCATGTGCATGTTTAATTCTCCAAGCATGGTATTCACAATGATTATGTACAAATATATGTATGAATTCAATTTATGAGTATGCTATGATGTATGGATGTGAAGAAATGTATGAAGTGAATAAGGTGATGCTACAAATGAATGGATGTGGGAATCTACGCGCAAGGTTGCCCCAGCATTATGTGCAACAAAATGGGGTGATGATGCGATATGGAGATGATGAGAAATAAAACAAAAATAAATAATGGTAGAAGAGAAGAGGAAGAAAAAAAGAGGGATAAGAAGAAGAGAAGAAAGAGAAAGCAATCAAAGGTATGTAGCTGCTCGAAGCGTGACCATACAAATTTGATAAGTGACTAGAAGAAAAGAGAAGACAAACAAGCAAGAAATGAATAAAATAAGGGCGATGAGAGGTATGTAGTTGCTCGAAGCGTGACCATACAACATTCATTACAGAAGAATGGGTGAAGAAGAAATAATAAAAGAAGAATGCGGAAGAAGTAGATTTGGATTTAAATGTAATTTGATCTAATGTTGTAGAATGCCAAAAGTGGTGGTGTAGTTAATTTTTTACTTTTATTTTTGAGTTAAATATATGTACAAGTAGTAGCAAGCTGCAATGCCTACTCTTAGGCGTAAAATGATCGAAGATGAAGAATGTTAATGGACTCAAGTTTAGCAATGTCTTCCAATGTAGCAAGGCGATATGTCTTAGATCCAAACTTTTGAGTAACCATGAAGGGACCTAGCCAATTGGGTGCAAATTTGTTGTAAAGATGACGTGGTTGGCTAGTAATTTGTTGGTTCTCTTTAAGGACTAAATATCCAACTTGAAATTCTTGTTGGTGTACCTTAGAATTATAGGTGTGGTGGAGATAGTATTAATAAATGCACATATGGTGTTCATCCAATAGGGTCAATTGGTCCAACCTAGCTTGAAAAGCGGTATCATCATCAATGAATTCTTGCATAGAGACCTGTAAGGAGAGTATTTCAAGCTTCAAGGGCATGATGGCCTCAATGCCATATACAAGGGAAAATGGGGTTGCCCTTGTTGGAGTACAGATACTCGTATGGTATGCCCATATTACCAATGGCATTTGATTATGCCAATCACGATGTGAATATGCAATGGTTTTGTGAAGGATTACGCAAATGGTCTTATTTGTAGCTTATGCTTGGCCATTACCCTATGGGTAGTATGGAGTGGAAAAGCTATGTTGTATGTTGAATTTCTCATATAATGAATGTACATTCTTGTTTTTGAATGATGTACCATTATCAAAGATAATCTTATATGGGAAAAAATAATAAATGATATGTTGTGTGATGAAATCAATAATTTTAGGACCGATCGTTTGGACTAAAGGGATGGCCTCAACCCATTTTATAAAGTACTCGATTGCGGTAATGATGAACTTGTGATTGCTAGATGATGTGGGAGTGATTTTTCCAATAAGGTCCAAACCCCTTTGTGAAAATGGCCACATTGATTGAATAGGTTGTAGAGCCTGAGAAGGCAAGTGTGTAAGATTGGTATGGTGTTGGCATTTGACATACTCTTTTACATAGTCACAACAATCATGCTCCATTATGGGCTAGTAGTAACCCATTCATAAAATACATTTGGTGATGGTCATACCACTGAAATGGCCATCACAAGTATTGTGATGAGCCTCTTGGGTGATGCATTGGGCTTCGAATGGTTCTAGACAATGCAATAATATGCCATCATGGTTGCGTTGAGAAATAATATCTCCCAAAAATAATGATTTTTCTTTTGTTTGGATGTTTATTGAGAATCTTGGGGCAAATATAAAATAAAATTCCTAATATTATAGAATATTTGACTGGTGAAAAATCAAATATTGTGAGGCTTAACCATATATGCAAGCAATATGAGGATATGGTGAAATATATTGTGGAAGAAGGATGAACTTTCTTAGTCAAGAATGTGATGAGATAGAAGGAAAAATCCCTCAGTTGTTGAAGTAGATTGAAATGGGAACATAATCTCATAATGATAAAAAGAAGTAGATGAGAGGACGAAAAACCTCCCCTAGTGATGAAGGATTTATGGAATTCGATGAGTCATAATGATGGTATTGAAGAAGTATGATGCCAGATGGTCGTACGATCATAATCAGTGTAAGATATCTCAACTTTGAAAGGGAAAAATGCCTTTGGAAATTTGCCTTGGATAGATTTGAAGTGTGGTTTGATTTAGCCAGTTAGTCAACCATAGATGGGTCTTACTCATGATAGTGCATATAAATGAGCCCCCAGCATCCAATGGCATGTAACTTACCACATTACGATTAGACTAGAATGTTGTGGAGAAGAGACCTTATGTTGCATGTCTACCCCAACAAATGAGGGCTAAATATAGTCTTAGGTAAATTTATTGGATAAACGTCAGTTCTAAGATTAAGTGTGTGATGATTTATCATGCGCAAGATAGCGTATATGTGTGAAATATCTATCACTTCAAGCAATGAATAGGTGATGGGGAAGGTGAGAAATGAGGATGTGATGATTGACGAAGAGGAAAAAATACCCCTAATGATAGGAGATGGAGTGCAAGGAGAAGTCCCCCAATGTTATAAGAAGGATGGTGGGGTAGGAGGTCCCCCAGTTGTAGCAAGTGGATGGTGAGGAGGAGAGATCCCCCAGATGGAAGAAATGAGTGGTAAGGAGAAGAAAACTCCTCTGAATGGTATGTTAGGCTATGTCTATGCTAGCTTGGACTATGTGAATTGGTATACCTGTGTGTTAGATTTTTTTGGGGTTTGCCTCAATCAAGCCCCATTTTTACAAAAACAAAGACTCAAAAATCTAAGCTAGAATATGTCCTCACTAAATCAAATTTATTCTAATGCATTGAAATAAAAACTGAATAAAAGTATATTTTGAAATAAATCTAAGCTAGGATGCTTCCTCATGAAATCAAATCTATTCTAATGCATTGAAATCAGGACTAAATAAAATTAAATTTTGAAATAAATCTAAGCTAGAATGCCTCCAACGAACTTTTTTTGGTTTGGCCTGAGATGGATTTTAGGGAATTTTTTTTTTGGTCTGAGATGGATTTTAGGGCATTTTTGGTTTAGCCTCAGATGGATTTTAGGGTATTTTTGGTTTATATTTTCTTCAAAGATGAAAATTATCTACCATACATAAATAGGCCACAATTTGACAGGAATTGAAATGACAAGAATTGAAACTAGGCTAAGAAACTTCCTCACGAAAATAAATGACAATAATTGAAATGGTAGCAATTGGAATGACAGGAATTGAAACTAGGTTGAGAAACTTCCTTACAAAAACAAATTATAAGAATTAAGAAACTAGGAATTGAAACTAGGTTAAGAAACTTTCTCACAAAAATAAATGATAGGAATTGAAAGGACATGAGTTGAAATAATAGGAATTGAAACTAGGTTAAGGAACTTCCTCACAAAAATAAATGACAAGAATTGAAATGGTAGGAATTGAAATTACAGGAATTGAAATTTTAGGAATTGAAATAACAAGAATTGAAACTAGGTTAAGAAACTTCCTCATAAAAGCAAATGACAGGGATTGAAATGACAGGAATTAAAATTAGGCTAAGAAAATTCCTCACGAAAACAAATCTAACCTAGTGTTATTTTTGGTGATTGGAAATAAATGGAATGAGTTGCAGGTTGTGGAATCAATACTTGTGCTAGTTGTACTAGAACCTATAGATGTTGAGTGAGTGGGTGTTGGGTAACTAGAATTGGCTTGTTATAGCCCTAGTACCCATTGATGTAAAATGAGGTGGTGGGGTAACAGTACTTGTTCTTGTTGTACTAGTGCATGATGAATGGAATGAGTGGTAGGTTGTGGAACCAGTACTTGTGGTGGTAGTACTAGAACCTACTATGGATGAATGGAATTATGGTGGGATGGGCATTGGTGGTTGATGCCCCAGTATCTGATGAGTGGAATGAGTGGCAGGTTGTGAAACCAGTGTGGGTGGTGAGTTGAATGAGTGGGTTTTTGGGAACTAGCATTGGCTTTTTATGGCCCTAGTACCTACTGAATATGGAATGATTTGGTGGACTAGTACTTGTTCTTGTTGTATTGGTGCATGATCAATGGAATGAGTGGTAGGTTGTTGAACTAGTACTTGTGGTGGTAGTACTAGAACTTGTTGTGGATGAATGGAATTATAGTAGGGTGGGCATTGGTGGTTGATACCCTTGTATCTGATGAGTGGAATGACTTGCATTTTGTGGAACCAGTGTGGGTGGTGAGTTGAATGAGTGGGTGTTGAGAACTAGCATTGGCTTTTTATGGCCCTAGTACCCACTGAATGTGGAATGATTTGGTGGACCAATATTTTTTCTTGTTGTACTAGTGCATGATGAATGGAATCACCAGTACTTGTGGTGGTAGTACTAGAACCTAATGTGGATGAATGGAATTATAGTGGGGTGGGCATTGGTGGTTGATGCCCCAATATCTGATGAGTGGAATGAATGGTAGGTTGTGATACGAGTGCATGTTGTTGTTGCACTAGAACCTATCAAGGATGAATGTGATGTGAGTGGTAGGACCAGTGTGTATGGATGTCACACTAGAACTAGTTAATGTGGAATAATAAGAGGTGGGACTGGCATTTTGATGAGTGTCGTTGTTCATTCATCATTTAGTAATTATATGTGTCAATCCAGGGTGGTGTCCAAGGCTATATATGAAAGAAGGCTCCAACAGGTTAAAGATTAGTTCATTTAAAAAATAATATTTATTGATGGATCAGTTAGTGTTTGGGGGTTTGGTGTGACCTCTAACTCCTATAATTGGAAATAAAATTGTAGAAGCTAAAACTGAATTAAAATTGCAAGAAATGAAAATTGCAGAATCTGAAATAACAGGAAGTAAAATGTTGCTAAATTGAAAGTGACAGAAAAGTGAATTGTAGAATTGAAAACACACACACAGTTGTAGAAAAGTCAACTAATTACAGAGTTCATAATTATCTAAGCATTTTCTAAATCTAGAAAATAAAATTAACATCTATTGTAAAACTAGAGAATAACACAAATCTAGAAATTGCAGTGAAATGACAGAAATCTAGAAATTGCAGTGAATTATGGATAATGTTGTCAAATCCTATTAAATGTTGAACACTATTCCAAACATGTTCTAAATAGTATGGTGCACTTCTGAAATGAAACTAATTCTACAAATAAATGTTGATAGAATTCTACTGATCTGCTGTAGCAAAAAATCAACAAGAATTTTCTGTCACTGTGTTGTCCTTCCTTTGATCCTGCAAGTGGCCCTTGCTTCCAGAACCAGAATAGGGTGAAAAATTATACCAGGTAAATTAAATGTGCACTATCAACCATCAAATGCCAATAAAATCTGAAGAATGCACCTTTTATTCCATCTGAAACTACATTGCAGTACTACAGGAAAAATTTGTAGTTTACTGTAATGCTACAAAGACTTTTATATTCTGCCAATAACTATCTCCTATTCCTCTATATATCTATATATATATCTATTATGCTCAACCGTGCTGGGAGCTTTATTTATAATACAAAGTTGATATATCTGTTTGTTGAGTTTTAGGGATTTCCAACTGTTTACAAAATAGTTTCCTAGAATGCAGGGTTATAATTTGTCAAACTTTATCCCTTCATCTCAGCTGGTCTGCCTATGGTGAAGGAATAGAGTCCAAATAGGGTGGACTAACCGCTTGGTCAATTTACAATCATGCTTTCCATGGTTTTGATGCATTTTGACCATTTTCAATTGTTCCTACACTATTCCCTATTCCTATTCCAAAATAACAGGTAGGTGCCAATTTGTTGCTTATCTACACTCCAAACGCATAGGGAGGAAGTTGTTGACCGTTTGGATTGTTTTCCCTTATCTTGTACACCCTTATGCATTGGTGGCATGTGTTGGAGTGACTGATTTCAAGCCCTATTGTATATGTACAGCTGGCTGGAATTTGCATGACTGTGTCCTGCATTTACCAAATTTCCTATATTTTAGCATTTTGACTTGTTGCTCCCATTTGCATCACGTGGAAGTGTTGTCAGGTGGAGAAAGAGTCATGCCTATCCTACCTCAACTGTTTCCAAGCGTTTACCTCTTCTTAGTTGACAAATTCCATGCCTTCCTTCATAGTGACAGGTGGCTGGAATTTGTATGGACTGTGACCTGTTGTTTTTAGCTGCCAAAACATGCCCATATGCCCTTTTGGAGTGCTCATAACTTGTTCATCGTAACTCCATTTTTTACCAAATTATGTCCACATGTTCTTGGTTATATGAAAAACATTGGATTCAATTTTCAACTCTTAATTCATCATAAATTACTCCCTACATCGCTGTCAGGTTGGCCTTTAACATAGATTTTTACCAGCATTTCTAGTTGTCAAAAAGTGTGAAACTGCCATTTTGCAGGCCCCATAACTTCCAGGTTACTTATCTATACGCCTTCAAATTTGGGCCATGTTTTCTCTATATTATGAAGTACCATTGGTATGAATTTGGTACCTTAAATCACTCTGGATCATTCCCAGTAGATCTACCAATGTTCCCTTTAACACAGATTTGCACCTGTTAACAGCTCCAAAAATGAGTAAGGCATGAACAATGAGCGCAGGAATGAACAATGAGTGCAGGAACGATGTAACCTTCATAAATTTTTATCTACAGCTCGGATTGACTTTCTTCAAAAAGCAAAATTGTAGTTCTTGATGAGAAGAATCTATTAATGCCATCAAAATGTAATTGCAATACATGTTTTATTTACTACCTAATCAACTGAAACAGTGCATAAAATGTTGAAAACAGTCAAAACAGAGGTATAATATTCCAAACATAAAATATTTTAAACATGTAACAAATAACATATTCTAATCACTATTTGGCACTTTAACTTTGTCATATTTAATATTATGGTAGTTTTTATATGTCAACCATAGTGTAATAATGAGGTATTTCTAGGCCTCATCACATTTGTAGGTGGATGCCTTGGTTCCTGATGAATGAAATAAATGGCAGGTTGTGAGGTTAGTACTTATGGTGGTTGTACTGGAACCTGTGGTGGATAAAGGGATTTGTGTTGGGATGAGAGGCAAAGGTAAGGTAAAGGATGCAACCTTGTGAAGTGCCTAGTGATGGATGTGTTGAGTAAAATGTGTTGGAAGAAGGTGATATTTTGCAAGATGTGGATAATGATGTGGAAAGGAGTGAAAACTCCCCCAATTTTGGAAGATGTGGTGGAAGGATATGAACCTCCGTAGATGTGGAGAATGATGTGGAAGGATATGAAACTCATTTAGATATGAAAAATGTATGGGAAGAAGTGAAAACTCCCCCAATTTTGGAATATGGGGTGGAAGGAGATGAACCTCTGTAGATGTGGAAAAATGATAAAGGAAATGAACGGTGATAGATGTAGAAGAAGTGTGGGAAGAAGAGGAATTCCCCCCCAAGTATGAAGGAAGTGGCAGGAGAATGTGAATCTCCACTATGTATGGAAGATGTTTTGGAGGAAGAGAGAACCTCCCCCAATGTTTGAATGAAGTGGTAGGAGAATGTGAATCTTCGTTATGTATGGAAGCGGTGTGAGAGGAATATGGGAACTTACCCTATGTGTGAATGATGTGGTAGGAGAAAGTGAATCTCTGATATGTATGGAAGAGGTTTTAGAGGGAGATGATAACTCCCTCTAGTGTATAAGAGGATTTGGAGGAAGAGAAAACTCCCCCCAAGTGTGAAATATGGGTTGGAGAGATATGAAACTCCTCTAGATATGTATTTGAAAAAAAAGAGGTGAAAATATGTAGAATATGTGAAATGTGAGCATAATAGGGTTATGCATAAGGGGTTGTACTCAAAATTTACTTGTAAAAAATGGTGAATCCTAATTGAAATCAAGGCGAATCATGGCAAATCCTAATAAAAATCAAATATATCATTGTCACACCAAAATTCGGGGTATTTGAAGCCCTAAAAATTAAGGTTATATTTGAGGTAAATTTTGACCTATTAAATCATCTTATAACTTCATAAAAATGCCACCATTAGATCAGCCTTGAAAAGAGCTTTTCAACGAGAACAAATATGCCTATGTTTGGATATATATTGTGGCAAATTGACCCTAAGAAAACATTGGTCCCAAAAATTTAGGCAAATGGACCGACATCAAGGGTCCTCATATTCACAAATTTCCAAATTTGGAAATCCTAATATTCACTCAATTTGTGAATATTCACCACTATGCATAAGCCTAGAGCATAGATAGCAATATCTAAGCATAAAATGGTGAATTCCATGGGAAAATCAGGTTCACGTGGGGGGGTGTGAACCAAAATATTCACACAAGGTTGTGCAATTTTTTTGGGTGACCCAGTTATAGTGTTTTAATAGTTTGGAGAACCAAACTATGTTAGAATTGGATAAATATTATACCATTGGAAATATCTTTTCGAGCCCAATCCAATGGTGGTAGTTTTGCAAAATTTAGAGGTGATTTGATGGGTAAAAAGGTAAGTCAAATATGAAACTTATTTTAGAAGTTATGAATACACAATTTCAAGCCTTTTGAAAGGGAAAAATTGGCATTAGTGATGAAATGGATGGGACGATGATAATGGAGTAGAAGAAAATATTTTGAGGTGATTAAAATAAGGAAAATACCCCTAGTTATAGAATATGGTTATTAAGGATGAGGAGTCTCCTAATTGTAGAAGATAGATTGGAAGGAGAGAAACTCCCCCAAGTATGAGAGATGAGGTGGAAGGAGGAGAAAATCCTCAATTAGAGAAGCTGAGGTGGGAGGTTGAGAAGCTCCCCTAAGTGTAGCATATGATTGATGAGGAGGCAAATTCTCCCTAGTGGAAGAATATGGGTGATGAAGAAGGAAGGAAAGAAAGAATGGAAGAAGTAAGGAAGATAGAATATGTACAAGGAAAGAAAGGGTGCTAAGAGAAATGCTATTTTGTTGGAGGATAGTGCCCCAGAGGATGGAAAATGCTAGTCACAAGATCAAGATTACTAACACCTTAATAAGAAGTGCGGTCATGGACACGATGAACTTGTCAAGGTGGGGGAATAGATGGGGAAGTATGAATATGTGGTGGTGGTGGTCTTGGATGGGGCAATGGATTTGGAGTTGTGCCCCCATTATTATGTGAGGAAGTAGTGTGATTGGATTATTGTGTTGTGTTTTCATTCCTCATGTTATGGACCAGATGTGTGAAAATATGACAAGTGTTGATATCATGCCCTTGTTCGTGATGATAAACACAAAATTGGCACTCATTGTACCCTTTGGCTTCTAGATAATTTGGATTGAATAGTTTGACCTCAAGTAGAATTAAGAAACCTATACAATGTAGTTGTTGGAAGGTTTGAGATAGAGTATCCGAAGGAGTTGTGGAAGAATGAGAAGAATGTGGAGGATGTTGTGTTCAAATGGGATTTAGACTAGACAATGATGGATTGAATGCTTGCCTAGGTTGTGGAGAACCCTTTTGTTGAGAATGAGGGGTTTGTGGAGGAGGAATTATGGGACCCACCATGATTGGATTATTGATAGATGTATGACATTGACAATGGCTCATGTGCAACTCAAGTGTATCGAGACATGTCAAGATGTGTTGCATGTCAATGGGTGGAGAAGATGGAGGTGTGGATATGGGACAAGAATGAATGCCAATTGTGGAGGGTGATGATTAATATGAAGAATAATATGGATGTGGATGAGATGAATAATGTGGGAATGAGGATCGATAAGGTTGGGAAATTCCAACCTATTGGGTGATGTGAAATGGAAGTTGAGGTGGAGAAAGAATAGGTGGAATATGTGATCTTGAATGAGGAGAAGCATGGTAGGAAGCATGATGATGCAAATATGGGAAAGTGGAAGGATCATCCATGGGAGGAGAAGGAGGAATAGTATGATGTATCACATCATGATCATGGGATGAAATCCTAGAGGACGATGTGGGAGGTGGAGAGTAATTCTGTGAGGAAGCAAAAAGAGTGAGAATGTGTAGAGGTGGCTACCTCTGAATATCTTGATGAAGTGGTTGGAGAAGAAGGGAAAGGATGAGAATCCTACATGATGATGTGTGCAACTATGAAGAAACTACCAAATATTATGACTTTTAGACTTCTGGGTTCTTTGTGACTGGTTTTAGACAATTCTATTCTATAAAATACAGGTTTGCACAGGGGGTGCAAACCTCTCCTACAATAAAAAATTCACACAGGGGGGTGTGAACCTTGAGAAAATATAAGCAAAGGATGTATTTGTGCTATTTTGGACCTCTTTGTGCTCTATGTAAGTTTCTATGCAATTTTGATACATGTAGCTAAGTTCGCACGAGGGATGCAAACCTCTTCTATAACTAGGCATTCGCATAGGGTTGTGTGAACCTTAAGAAATAGGAATAGATGGTGGATTTGTGATTTTTTAGGCTTCTGCGTACTATTTGGAACTATATGAATCCTAGAAACTAGGTTCACATGGGGAGGTACGATCCAAAATATATGCATGGGGTTGTTCAAATTGTTTTGGTAGATCCAAATGCAGTGTTTTGATAGTTTGGAGGACCAAACAATGTCAAAATTGGGAAAAACTTATACCGTTGGAAAGCTCTTTCTAAACCTGATATAATGGTGATAGGTTTACAAATTTTGGAGTTGATTTAATGGGTGAAATGTTAGGTCAAATATGACACTTATTTTAGAAGTGATGAATGCACAATTTCAAGCCTTCAAAAAGGATAAATTGGCAAAAATGATTAGAAGATCAATGAATTATGATGATGGAGTAGAAGAGAAGAAAAATTTGAAGAAGGGGGTGTAAATTTAAAGAAAAAATATAGAGTGAAGTGCATGTGATGTTACCAACTATGGAAAACTAGCAAGTGAGTTGTGAGCAATTTTTGTATGTTGTTGTAACCACTTTTATAAGACTCAAAAAATAAGCAAATATTTTTGGATTTTCATGTTTTTTGATGAGAGTATTGTATCTGTCCTAATAAAAAAACTATAGGTATGGGTAAATTCTACTTCAAACAGGTATGTCATAGCATAGAACCTCCTACAACACCCAAAGACACGTAGAATAGAACTACGTTTCCAATGAGCGAATGGCTACCTAAATGGAATCTGATATAGTAAAATGGTATCCAAAAGGGGGAGACTCAAAATTCTCTAATGATTCAATATACTCTCACAAATAGAGGTCACACTATCAATGTTGTGCTACCAGCATACCCATGCTTTTGATTAACCCTCACGTTTAAGGCATCCATAGTAATGATCAACTGTGCCAACTAATTATTTTTAAAAGCCCTATGGTAAAGGGGCTTTCTAAAACTAACCCACTTTGAATATGCCTTCTAGTGATTAAATCTGGATAACCAACACTCGAAATGGGAAGGATTGGTTGGGTATTTTTTTCAAAATGATCCACCTAGGGGGATACTATGGTGACTGGACGAGGGGTGAGATGGTGGAGAGTAGAACCTAAACCTCACTGAACTCTGGTGTTGAATTGGTGATGAAATCCAATTCAAACTAGAGATGAAAGCCAATCCTTACACTATTTAAAGTGGAATGTGAGTGTGTGGTGTTTTTTTTGTGAGATTGTTTTAGAAGCAAACTACACTAAGTACCTTTTCGAAATACATTTAAGCTAAGATACCTTTTCAAAACAAATTCTACTTAGCCTAAATGCTATTGAAAATTAATCTAGGCTAGGGTATTTTTGAAAATAAATCTAAACCAACCTTGAAAAGGTACAAACAATTCATGCCAAAGCAAAATACCTATGTCCTAGTAGTTGTAGAGGCCCCTAGTTGTCTCTATGTACCCAAATTTTGTATTTTTTGGAAAATTTGCACAGGTGGGTGTGAAATTTTCTAGTGTTGGGAAGTTCACACGGGGGGTGCAAACCTAGATTTGAGGCCTAAAATCATGCAGGGATAGGCCTAAAGTGTTTCTCAAGGCTTTGGTGGCATCCGTTGTGGGTTTTTAACACCTAAAACACAAAAAAACAACCCACAAGATTTGTTAGTTAGCGATTAATCTAATGCTTTGTGGGGGTCCCACTAGGAGTTCTAGAATAAAACCAACAAAAATGACACTATAATTCTTGTTCAAAATTATAGAATCCACTACTTTTGCTATTAAAATATTAAAAGGAGAGGTTACAAATTGATATCCTTTTACAAATTTTTGCCTTAGAGGCTACAATAGGATCTTCCCTATGGAAGCCCTTACAGATGTGTGCAAAGGTAGTAGGATCTATCTTCTTTGTGTTCCTCAATGTTGGTGGGCTTCTTGCTTGTGTGCCATCACTGGTTGTATGTGTTCTATGTACCTGTTAAATCTATTGAACCTGCAAAATCTTATTAGTGCATTAAGGGGTCTACATTAGTCAAACCCCATGGTTATGAAGAAAAAAAGACTCTTAAACAAGTTTAAAATATGATAACTAGTAAAAACAACATAAAAACACTAAACTAGACCATACTTATTTGACCTTATGATTATGGTGGCTGAAGCATAGGTTCACATAGGGTCGTGTGAATCTATTATGAAATAGGAGGTTCACATGAGGTCTTTTTGTGATTGAATCTGCAAGATGGATTTCTTAGTTGTCCTGGTGTAGTTGCTTCTTTGATTTTTTCATGGGTCACCTTCAAAAATTGCACTTTTTGACGTCGTTGACATGTCTCGATCACAAGGTATATTAAAAAAGAAGCTAATTACTAATGCAATGTATGATGGTTGTGTTATGGATGTATGATGGATGTAAAGGCTATAGTGATTTCGACAAAGTTTTAGTAAGCAAATTTGGTTGTTCCAAAATTGTGAAAATGACCTTCTATTTATATACTTGGCCAAGGTTAGAGGGAGGGTATGAGGTGTCCCTTATGAGGTTTCAATGGTGAGGTGTCCACCTAAGATGTGTCATCTCAGGTTTCTTGGTTTATAAATGAGGTTGGGTGAGAGAAAACCTCACCCATCCACAAATAATGATGACTTTGCTAAAATATCCATTTGGTATTAATGAACACCTTTTTGGAAATATCTCTCAATTAAAAATTGCCTATTATGTGCAAAAGTCTCCATCCTTCATTTATGACCCAGGGGAATGTGAGGTGGAGAAATATTTAGGTGGGAAGTGGCAAGGCTAGGATAGGCTAGAATAGGTGAGGTGGAAGTCTAGGCTATTCAAAATAGACTAGGTGAGGTGGAAGGCTCAAATCAAATCAGTATTAGATTTAATTAAGCATGTAATTCGTCTTAAGGTATGTTTTGACCAGAATTTTGACTTTTTGACCATAAAGTGCTTTTTGACCATGGTGGAGAATTCAACCTTAGTTGAGTTGTGAATGAGGCTGCATGAGGACCTAGGTTTAAGCATAGGAAGGGGCTTAACTAGCCCAAAGGTGCTAAGGGTGATGAATAGTGTATCTGATAAATGAATAGTATTTTTAGCCAATTTATGCAATTTTCAAGGGTTTTGCAAATTGATTGACCACGAATATGAGGAAAGGGACAATGTGCGACTTTTGGGTGTCTACAATAAGTTTTGTTATTAAAATTTGTAATCTAATTGCATTGGCCAAGGTTAAAATTGTATGGTGTGCTCATGTGTAAGACCATGAAAAACAATTATGCAGTGTAATCATGTAATATTTGTGTATAGCCTATGGATGTATGGTTAACCTTGTCATGGTTAAATCTAAATTTATAATTAATCTAAATCTTTTTTGTTACATTGGCATATGTTAAAATGATTATGTAATTATTATTATTAGGCTTTAAGTATTGGAATAAATATCACCAACCATAAATCCATTATATCAAAGTGTTGTGTCTCTCATCTATAGATAATATAGTGATTCTTGATGCTCAAGGGCACCCATCCAATTATGCCTATTAGTCTTTCTTTTCACTTCTTTCCTTCTTGTATAATATTTGACTAAATAGGTTGGTTTTGTTAATTTTTGGTAACTAATAAATAATATAATATCATATTAGAGTGGATATGGAGCACTATTAATTGGTGATACAAAAGGTTTATTCAAAAGCTTTATTTTTTTTAAATCATTAGGGAATATTAGTTCATCAAGCTTCATAAGCATTTTGAAATAAGGGTTAAAGGGAATATTCTACTCCAAGGTTTACCATAAGTTATTCCAAATATTTTAGAAAATATTTTCCTACTCTAAATTTTATTTCCATTGGAACACGTTTGATCCTTTTTTTTTTAAATGTGTAGACACCCAATTTTGACATGCTTATTGCGACTTCCCAAAACTAGTCCAAATCACACCAAAACTTCCCAAAACCTATTCTAACCTTCACAAAAATTCAAAATCATCATTCTCTATCAATATAGACACTTAAAAATATATTTACCCAATTTGCTACTTTGACCAAATTTGCCAGTGGTATATTTGGTAAGTCGAGTGGTGAATTTGGCAAAACTGCAAAATTATGATTTTTTGTCCAAAAGTTAGTTTTTACCAAATTTGCCATACCTATGGTGAATTTGACTAGTGGAAAATTTGGAATCCCTTTTCAAAATTCAAATATCATGAATCTAATTGGATTGATTATCAAATTCTCCACTTTGAACCCAAATTCACCACACCTATGGTAAATTTGGTAAACAATGGTGAATTTGACAAAATGACAAAGAATATTTTACACAAACTAGGTAGATGTGAATTGAGCATATTCCACCTCCACCATTGATCCCAAACGCTCTAGAAATATCTAAGATTTTATGGTTTGAATTCATTGTTATCCAATTCTCCTTCCAATCCCCCCTCCAAATCCTATTTAAGGACTTCCTTAGGTATGCATTTGGTAAGGTTTTCTACTGTAGCAAAGTTTTACCCACATTTCTTTAGCATTTGCATTTCTTATTTAAGCTCTTCTCAAAAAATAACATAAGCTTTTTCAAGCATTAGAGTAGTCTTCACAAGCATTGGAGGTAAGCCAAGCAAGGCTAGGGAGGGTTTGGAAGTAAGGAGGACACCATTGGAGGCAATGAGGGAAGCTATCCTAGATTCCTTCTTCTCTCCCTTCACCTTGGTTCCATAGTATTTTGCCCCACTCAATGGTTTACCAAATTCACCACCCTTATGGTAAATTTGGCTCGAGTGGCGAATTTGGCTCTGTGCTATGGTGAATTTGGTAGATAGGCCCCGATCGAGGTAACCCGACCACTTGGCCCTTCCCTAGCCCTGTCATTCCCTTCTGTGCATTCTGTTTCTAATTGTTTGTTGTTCTAAAACCTAAAGCACATCTACTTTGGGAAATTAAGGAACCTAGATTAAAACACAATATTGTTTGTAAACCTTCAAAACTTCATTACAAAACATAGAAAAAATATTTACAAAACATAGAAAAACCTTTACAAACCTTTACAAAATATAGAAATTTCTTTACAAAACTTAGAAATTTCTTTACAAAACTTAGTAATTTCCTCACAAAATATTTAAGGACAAGTTAATTAAAGAACCTTAGATCCTATTTTAGCATATATTTTATAATTAAGTACTTAGGCAAGAAATATGAATTGCATTTAGTTGCATTAGGCTAATCCTGTTTGATTGCATCCTTCTTTGTTTACCCTGAAAATGAAAACCTCCTTAGACTAGTGCATTCAAAACTTGAATTGCATTTAGGATAGCTCTTGTTTGTTTGCATTTGTGTGGATTAAGCTAAGCTTTGCATTTTATATGGTTTTGATGATTTAGGTTCAAATAACCATTAAGGCTTGATAAAGAGTCAAGATTACTAAGGATCCAAAACTTTTAGGTGATTGTCCTAATTGAACACATAAAACACCGCAAAACAAGTATTACATCAACCTTTCATGACCTTGATAATTTATGAATAGTAGGGGTCTAGTTGTGTTGAGGATTCATATATCCTTGGGATCTCCTTTGGAAAGAGGTCCTCAAGTGGGGAAGCAGAGATTCTAATGAATCTCCCTCGCACACACTTGAAATTAATTAGATTAAAAAGGAAAAGAACACAAGGTTTTCCTACCTACATAAATTGGTGAACCCGATGTGAACACTTCCTTTTGCCTTAACTAAGATAAAATTTTGTTGAACTTAAATAGACCATTTAATTTATTTGCTTAGTTTACATCACATTAAATTAAGATAACAAGAACATAACCAATTTCTAATCCTACTGGGGGAAGGTTAACGACCCCTTGAGTAAACCAATGTACAAACCTTAGGGGAGCAATCTTCTTTGGCTAGTATATTATGGTGGATTAGTGGGAGTCATAAGGAGGGCTGCTTATCTGGGTGACATAAGGATCTCAAACATCTTCTCTTCTTTTCTATAAGTACTTTGGAAACAAAACTCTAATAAATTAACTCCCTCTTTGAAGCTAAGTCTTCTAACTATGTCTCAACATCCTTATAACACCTGAAACAAGGGTGTCCCTATTCCTTCATAGGAAGGATCCTCTTCTCAAGAGAAAATTGAACTAGAAGTAAATCCTTGGTCACAACAAGAGCCAAGAGAACAATTAGTTCTAGAACAAATCTCTCATCAAACTTTGGACCATGTTCGAGATTATATTAAAAGAAACAAAGACATCATTTTAGATGTTCTTAAATATGAAATTAGAGAACAAGAGAAAGTGGAATCCACCACAATGCATGAAAACTTAGGTTATTCTAATGAACAATCAACAACCACTCAAAATAATAAAATTCAAAATAACTTTGCAAGTCTCAATGTGGCTACGATGTGACCTACTAATTCTACAACACCTCCCACCTTATCCATAGAAATACCCACTTCAATAAACCCCTTTTCTAATGAAGCAACCAACACCACAAACCCTTTTCTCACTCGCAACATGGGTATTAGTCAAATTCCCCAAATCACAACTTCAAACCAAAACATCCCAACTCTTACAAGTATACCTCTCGCAACCCACACATTTGCTCAATCACAAACTCAACCTCGATCAAATGATATCCAAGATATTAACACCAAAATTTTAGATCTAGAAAAGAGAGATGCCAAGTTTGAAGAACTTGAACATCAAATTACCTCCCTTCAAGGAACATCTAAACTCAAGTACTCTTTTGAGGAATTTTACAATGAACCTTTGGATCCCAAAATTCTTAATCACCCATTTCCTAAGAATTTTGAAACCCCTAAGTTTCAAATGTATAATGGAAAACAAGATCCCATCAACCACTTAAGGCTATTCCAAATAGCGTGCAACGACATTAACCATGATGAAAAACTTCTTCTTAGATTATTTCCAAAGAGCCTTAGTGGATTAGCCTTAGAATGGTACTTCCAAATACCTCATCATTCCATTAGAAAGTTTAGAGAACTTATGGAAGCCTTCGTTAAATAATTCTCAATCTATATAGAAGATAAGGTTACCATAGACGACCTTTACCAACTTAAACAAGGAAAGAATGAGAAATTTATGGATTTCTTGGCCAAATGGAGAGCCCTCATAGGCAGACTCCAATACATTCCCCCTCCTAAATAACTCTTACATATTTTCCTATGAAACCTTCATGAACAATTGTCATACCCCTTGGAGATGATAAAATTAACCTCCTTCGAAGAAGCCATCGACATGGCTAAAAGAGTAGAGGCCATCCTTATAAGGTATGGTCAACTCAACTATAACAAGAAAGAAGATGAAAAACCCCCTAGAAAAGGACAATACAAAAATAAACACGTTGTAGGGGATGGTGTAACCGATTCTCGATAAAACAACAATGTAAATGCTACTCAAAATACTCCTCAAAAATTAGTCATCCAAAAGGAAGACAAACCTCAAAGGCAATACACAAACATAGGGTAAAGTCAAACTACCATGTTGAAAATGCTCCTCGAGTCCAAACTAATAGAACTTACACCCGTTAAACCATGGGACTTATCAAAGGGGGTACCCATTTGGTATAAACAAGATGAATACTACGATTATCACTAAATAGAAGGACATACTACCAACAAGTGTAGAACCCTCAAGAACATCATCCAAGACCTCATCGAAGAAGGAAAGGTAACAATCAATAGAAAACCAAACCCTAATAAATATATGGGGATATTTCAAAATCCCCTACCAATGCATGACCAAAATATGGCTAACTTCATAGGTGCCATCCATCTATCAAGATCTTCTCATGCCATAACAAGGCAACAAGAAAAAAATCAACTTTTGGACCAACCCCCAGTGGTTGTCCCAAAAGCAAAAGTCAACATCCCCAATAAATCACCTTTAGTGGTTACACCTTCTCAAAACACTTTACATACCTTTGATCTTCATCTACAATTAGAAGAAATACCCACTAAAATCTCCCTCTTAGAACTATTAAAGACATCACCTACCCATAGAGAGATATTGATAAAACTCTTGAGTGAACAAGAAGTCCCTCAAGACCTATCTCCAAATGACATCACCGACATGGTCGGATTTACCAAAATTAACAATACCATTTTATCCTTCCATGAGGAAGATGCTCCTCTCAAGACTATATCAAGGGATTCTCCCCTCTATATTATAATGCAAATAGGTGACAAATACATCAAAAGAGTCTTAGTAGATAACAAATCAGCCTTAAATGTGTGTAATATCAAATTTCTATGAAATTTTAACCTAACTGAAAGTGACCTACAAAGATCAGACCTCATTATTAGGGCCTTCGACAATGAAGAATGAGAAGTAATGGGCACCATTACCTTACCCATCAAAGTAGGACCTCATGTCTTGAACACCCTCTTTTACGTCATATCATGTGACGTAACTTATAATATGCTCCTTGGAAGACCCTGGATACATGCCATGAGGGTCATCCCCTCTACCTTACACCAATGCCTTAAATATGAATATCAAGGAAGGGTTATCCACATCCCTGGAGACCCAAAACCTTTTACCATGTGCAACTCCATAGACTTACAAGAGCTTAACCTTTGTCCTTCCATACAACCAGCCAAACCAAATGATCAAGTGAAAGTTGATAAAGGGAAGGAAATAGTAGAAGAGCCTCTTATAGACTTAGAAGAAACCCCCCAACCCTCCCTTAGCATGAATCAAATCAACCACATTTATCACAAACCATATCCTTTTGTGGAACTAGTAAGCATGTTCCTCTCTCCTCGAGACATAGGAATGCCTAGTAGAAGGGGACTTAAAATTCATATAGGATCCTGCACTTTCATCCATGGTGGAACCACCTTCGATAAAAATATTCAAGGATGTAATTTCTCACCCTCCGAATGAACCTACACCACATGTTACATATCACCTGCGTACCCCCTAGTTAAACAAATTCTCACCAACATGGGATACCAAGGTAAAGGTCTAGGATACCATGAACAAGGTATTAAAGAACCTATGGAAGTCTTACCTTGGCCAACATGATGTGGGATTGGATTCATCCCTAACAAAAATGAACCCTCTCCTCTATCCGAAGAAGAATATGAAGATGACCAATATGGATCGATACATGGCTCTCAATGGGGTGAAGAGGATGAAGAAGAACTTTGGTCTCTCCTCAATAAAACCCCTCATAAAACCATATGATTTGGAAGCATCAACATGCTAGAATTAATTCATCCAGAGGCTATTTCAATCAATAAGGATCTCGAAGGATCTCTATATGATGGCCATATAGAAGAATCTCTAGACCATATCTTCAACCTAAATGCAGCCCAACCTCCCAACCTAGAAGAAATATCCATGGACCCTCAAGAATTCAAAGAGCTAGGGATCATATATGCCCCTCTCCATTTCGAGGATGAGTCATAAGCCTTAATTGAGGAAACCATAGAGGTTAACATTAGAACCGATCAAGATCCACATCTTATCAAACTAGGGAAGGTCCTAACCTAGGAAGAGCAAATGGAATACACAAACCTACTAAAATAATTCTTTGATATTTTTTCTTGGGGATATGATGATATGCTAGGACTAGACCCCTCATTAGTAGTCCATCACCTAGTGGTACACCTCGACATAAAACCCATCAAGCAAAAACTAAGAAAGATACATCCGAGAGTCACCCTACTAATAAAGGATGAACTCCAGAAACTACTAGATGTTGGGTTCATAAAAGCCATAGATTATTCAGACTGGATCTCCAACATTATTCCTATCACTAAGAAGGAAGGATCCATTCAAATTTGTATTGAATTTAGAGACATAAACAATGCTTGTCCTAAATATGACTTCCCCTTACCCAACATAGACATGATAGTCGACTTCACCGTAGGATCTAAGATGCTATCCTTAATGGATGGCTTCTTAGGTTACAACCAAATCAAAATTATGGAAGAAGACCAATCTAAAATGGCCTTCACCACCCCTTGGGGAACCTTCTGCTATCAGGTCATGCCCTTTGGCCTCAAAAATGTAGGAGCAACTTATCAAAGAGCCATGACCTACATATTCCATGACCTTATGCACAAAATAGTAGAATATTATGTGGATGACATTATAGCTCGATCCCAAGAAAGAAAGGACCATACCCAAGACCTTAGACGTATCTTCCAAAGACTACGAGACTACAAAGTCCAAATAAAACCCCTTAAGTGCATTTTTGGGGTAAAATCAAGAAAGATACTTGGGTTCATCGTATCTCGATGTGGTATTGAGATTGATCCCTCAAATATCGCTGCCATAACCAGCATGCCACCTCCTAAAAACTTAACTAAACTATGTAGCCTTCAGGGAAAGCTACAAGCTATACGTAGATTCATATCACAACTTGCAGATAAGTGCCAACATTTCTCTAAATTGATGAAGAAAGGAGCAAAATTTGAATGGGATGAAGGATGCCAAGAAGCCTTCAAAACCCTAAAAGCCTATCTCTTAACACCACTAGTTCTAGTGCCACCAAACTTAAACCAACCACTGCTATTGTACATAGCTACTATAGAACATGCCTTAGGAGCCCTATTAGCCCAATATGATGATCAACATAGAGAAAGGGTCATCTATTACAACAGTAGAACCTTGGTAAACTATGAATCTCACTATACCCCCATTGAGAAGATTTGCTTAGAAAAAGTCTTCTCATCTATCAAACTGAGGCACTACATGCTTAGCCAAAAGAATTATGTTCTATCAAGAGTAGACCCTTTACGCTATCTGATGTCAAAACCTTATCTATTAGGAAGAACCGCCAAATGGGTCATTGCCCTTAGTGAATTTGATATAGAATTCATAAACCAAAAATCACTAAAGGGGTAGGTTATAGTTGACCAACTCGTTGCTTCCCCTTTAGAAGTTGAACATCCTATAAATATCTCTTTCCCAGATGATATGGTTGCATCAATAGAGGCCCAAGAACCCGAAACATGGGCCTTATACTTTGATGGAGCATGATGCACAAAAGGTGCAGGGGCAGGAATTGTCCTAGTCACTCCACAACAACAACTCATCCCATTATCATTTAAGCTCCATTTTTCTTGCACCAACAACATGGTAGAATATGAAGCTCTTATTTTAGGGCTTAGGGCTACGATAAAACTAAACATTAGAAACATAACCATATATGGTGATTCACAACTAGTAGTCAACCAAACAAATGACACCTATCAAACCAAAGATGAAAATATAAAACCCTATAAAGATATTGTAGACCTACTAAAAACTCACTTCGATCAAATAACCATAGAAGCCATACCTCACTCTAGAAATCACCATGTTGACGCCATGGAAATAGCTGCATCCCTCATTCCTCTAGAATTGGAGGATGAAGAAGCCACCATCATTATAAGGTCAATCAAGGAACCTTCTACCATGGAATCATACCTCCTACCACTCAATATATGTAGTATCGATGCAGTCATATCTCAAGCACCCTAGTATCAAGACATCTTCAATTTCCTCAAGGAAGGAACATTCCCTTAGGGATTCAATTCCTAGAAACGTAAGAAATTTAGGCTAAAATCTTGTAAATATGTCATCATTGGAGATATCTTATATCGATGCTCCTTTGAAGGTATACTCCTCAAATGCATAAACTTAGAAGAAGCACAAACCCTCATAAAAGAAGCCCATGATGGATCATGTGGCGGTCACTTTAGCAACTTAACCATCACCAAAAAACTCCTTAGGATGGGCTATTATTGGCCCTCCATGGAAAAGGATACTCACAACTACATCAAGAAATGTGATAAGTGTCAACATCACGATAATCTGGTACATACCCCCTCTCAAGAATTATAGCCTATAACATCCCCATGGCCTTTCTCCTCCTAGAGATTGGATATCATAGGTAAAATAAATCCTCAATCATCCGACGGACATAAATTCATTATAACTACCACAAAATATTTCACTAAATGGGTCGAGGCAATGCCTCTGTCCTCTACCACTAGCATTCAAGTATCAAAATTCATCCTGAATCAAATCATTAGCCGATATGGTATTCCCTCAACTATAATCGTAGACAATGGCACCCCTTTTAAAAATAAAGAGGTCACCAAAATGTATGCCAAGTACAAAATCCAAAAAATATGGTCCACCCCTTACTATCCCAGACAAAACAATAATCAAGATCCTTAAGAAACTAGTCAATAAAAATGGTTGATACTGGCACCTACAACTTTACCTTACCTTATGGGCATATCGCACAAGTGTACATACTCCCACTGGGGCAACACCCTATGCCCTAGTATATGGTATGAAAGCAGTATTCCATTTTGAACTCGAGATTCCCTCCTTAAGGGTCCTATTGCAGGATTCATATGTAGGAGATGAATACCAAACAAACCGCCTACAACAGCTTGAACTCTTAGAGGAAAAATGCATCAATACTTTAGAACATCTTAGAACATACCATAATAGGCTCCAATGAGCTTACAACAAGAAAGTGCATCACAGGTCTTTTGAAGTTGGGGATTTAGTCCTCAAATAAAATCAAAAGAACACCCACGCTGACATCGATCTCAAAGGAAAATTTGAACCCAACTAGTTAGGTCCCTTTATTGTCACAACCAAATTTGGATTAGGAGCCTACCACCTAGCCACATTGGATGGTCAAGAACATAAAGAACCAATTAACATCATTCACCTCAAATGATACTATGCATAAATCACAATCAAGTTGGTTGCTTGCTCATTTGATTGACACATGATAAGAATCATCACATAATCATGCACACTCTACCCCTTGCATGTTTACCTCATTTTCTTGATCATACCATCGATTTAGGAGGGTTTACTATGATGCAAAGGCCAAACCTTATTATAAATACATCTACATTGCATCCACCTAGGCTAACTCATATGTTGAGTAAACTCTCCCAGTCCAAAAATATTATCCTCTACTACCTTCTTCTATATGTCCCGCTTTGTTATCTTCATATTTCTTCTCTTCTTCTCCCTCTCTTGGGTTAAGTGATGTATGACGTGATCATCCATGACCTTGATGACCCACCCTTCTCCCTTTCCTCTATCCCAATATTGGGAGCAATAAAACAAACAAACAACCATCAAATTTCTATCTACACTCTTCCCTCTACCCCTCAAAATTAAGCAATACATACAACCTACTTTCTTCTATCTTGCACATAATTCACTTCATCAATTTCAACAACATTCTACAACCTTATCAATAATATATCTACACTTTTCAACAAAGGGATTTTATGTTTTCAACAACCCTCACAATTATTCTATAGACTCCTCAAAGAAACCTCTTTCTCTTCTACAATACAGAATAATGTATTGTATAAGAGAATTCATGAGTAGTCTATCGAATGTATTGTGATATCTGCACATCTCATTCTCCACATATAACTCATCTGATAGTCCATTCAGAGACGAGAAATCACATTCAACCAATTTCTCGTAGATTCATAATCATTTATGAATCCTATGACACTGACTCGATCACTCGCACGTAGCTTAGAAAGCAAATTTTACAAAGACCAAGAATGCTATATTCAAGAATTTGTAATATCGCCGAGTTCTTATCACTGAAATGTATGTTTCAGACCTTTAACGATTTTTTGCTGAGATTGATGATGGAAAGCCAAGAGTATATGAAATATATAAATATGAAACTGAGCAGTTGATGAGTGTATCCTCTCTCTTTACATTCCAAACTACCATTCTGTTCAGATCCTCTCTTTACATTCCAAACTACCATTCTCTTCAGATCCTCTCTTTACATTCCAAACTACCATTCTGTTCAGACCTTCCATTCTCGTTGTTGACTTGGATAGTCTTCGTACTTGCACGGTCAATTGGTGTAGTTTAAAATAGTTCAATTTTGAAACTTAAAAATTAATGTTTAAATATTTTATTGAATAAATGAGGTATCTTCTGCAATTTGAAACTTAGATCTTTTAAAAAAGAGTTGAAGCCTATGCCCCATTCCTTTGTTTACATCAAACTTAATATTTTTTAAATCTCGGTCTCGAGGGTTAAGTGGATTGGTAAGTGCTAGTTTAGATGGGCACTTGCTGAGAAGAGACCTGGGTTCAAACCTTGGTGGTGCCAGTTTGCAAAGATAATAATCCTAGTAATCCTCTGAGTGCATGCCAGATCGATGACGGTATGAACCTCGAGCAACCGATGGTCCCCATCTCACGTTGGGTCAACAATTAACGAGAGGAATAAGTTTGATGGTTGCAGTCTTTGTGGTTTAAACCCTATGCTGAATAGTGGTTGTTACCAACTATCATATATATATATATATATATATATATATATATATAAAAAAAAACATCTTTCAAATCTCTTTATTAAGTAAAGATCTACGACGGCCCCCGTAATTGACTTGTCGTCTTGTGTGATGATTGACAGTCCACATTTTACGGACGCGCATGGGACATAGAATTCCCCCACAAGGAATGCGAGCACGAATTCGCAGAAAGTTCTTGGGTCAAATTACGTCGGTACATTGTCGAGACTTATCCGACACGTGGGCCGTCACCGCGTCCGTGCTTTTCATAGCTGGTTCTTATAAGATTTATGGTTATGGTTAAATTTTTTGTTGATAAGTATAATTGTCGGTTGTACGAGGGGTCATGGTTATGGTTAGGGTTAGGAGGAGACTTCTCCTAATGTGTGGTGGTTGTATTAAGTTTCTTAGATAAGCATAGCTCTCAGCTTTACAAGAGGTCATAATCATAGTTGAAAGGAGACTTTTCCTTGTATAGTAAAAATTTCATACAATAACCAATCAATATATATATATTATTAAATTATTAAATAATAAAAATTTAATCTTTAATATTATTTTTTAATTTATTATATAATAATAGTTAATCGTTACACTTGTATCCTTTAATATCTTCAGCAGCAAGGGCTAATAATAAGGTAGCGATAATAAGGAATATTCAACGTGCCAGGGCCATATAGAAAGGAAACGGAAAATTTGAGTGTTGTTGCTATTATTAATTTTATTTTCATGAAACAAGTGATTGCACATAAACAAATTTGATGTACATGTTATAAAAAAAATTAAGATGAAAAAGTATTTCAAAAATAAAATTTTGAGCTGTTTACTCAAAGGAGGGGCCAAAAATAAGCTATATCAATTTTTGTCTTTTCTTGGAAAAGCAATAAATGATAAAAATTTTCCACAAATATTTCTCGATGAAAACCGTTAAATATTAAAATATATATGTGTAATACATAAAAATAATTGTCATTTATCTAAATACAAAATGTATGCCTCTAAAATGACTCCATAAGACCATACTCTTAATATATCTATATTTCATGTCAAGTTGCAAATCGAGCAACTAATTCAACATTTTAATTCATTTGTTTTCACCATATCATCGCCAACATAATAAAAGAACAAAGATAAACTACATAATAGTTTCTAGAATATATGCCTTAATTAAGGATGTAATGCCAGACTTATGTGATAAAAAAATAAAATAGAATAAAATAATTTAAATAAACGATAATTTAAATTAGAGGCACTTTTGATTAAATAAGAAATATGGATGTAGAGCTTTAGAATAAAAAAGTAGAACATCAATGTGGTAGGAAAAGTGCTTTTTAGTTGCTCAAGAATTGAAGATAAGAGTGTTGTTTTAGGAGGGTTTAATGAGGACACCTCCGGATCTTATTTTAGAGAAACAAAGTTCTTTTCTAGATTTGTTGAAGAAAATATCTCCAATAAAGATTGAAGAAACATAAAAATTACAGTTTTATGATTGTTGGAAAAATATCAACATTTCAAAGAGTCAATGGATGCTTTCCACAATCAGAATCAAGGTCAAAGATTGTCATTGAGCAGAGGATGGTAGAAGAAACAGTCTTACACAGATTCAATCATGATCTAACATGTAAATTCATGGATATTTGCCCTACCCTAAATTTGTTGCATTCCTAGGTTCGATAAAACTAGGAGTCTCATGGTGAGTATTCTTTGTCGTTTATTAGAAATGGATATTTTATTGTTATTTTTTCCTCACTTGTCAATAGAAATAGAGCTTTCAAATCAAAAAAGAGGAATCATGGTCCCACGAGATTATTTTTTTCCCTTGGAGAGTGGGATTTGATCCCTAAATTGAACCCACTATTGTCCTAGTTTGGATCCATTTTTATGCACTTCCAATGGAGTTCTAGAGTGAGCAGGTATGTAAAATATTCAACAATTCCTTTGGAATATATTTGGGAGTTTCTAGAGAAACAATGAAAGGAAACATAGTTAGTTATGCTAGATTATGCATGGAAATGAATCTTAGCTAGCCTTTGTCGATAGATGTTGAACTTGAACTTGAAGGACTATCTTAGACTCAAAAATTGGATTATGAGGTGTTTCCCTTCAAGTGTAGAGTTTACCACAAATATAGGCCTTTGTCCTAGTCTTTTTAAAACAATATGAACACGAAAATTGAGTCTCCTCTAGGAATTTCAAATCTTCCTAAAGAGGGTAAGTCAAGAGTCAACAAAGAAACAACCAACATTTCTTAGGGTGGAGAAGCATAGAGAGATGATTTTGAACAACCCAAAAGAAGGAGAATGCAAAAGAAAAAATATGGTAAAGAGCAAACCCAACTCAAGTCCTCAAATAGGTATGAGATCTTCAAGATACTAGTGGATCAAGAAGAAGAAAAATTCATGGAAGGAGTCGATGGGAATAATGAAAATAATAACAATCATGTTCAAGCCTGTCTTTCACCTCCTATTCTAGAGCAGGTAATGGAGTGTAGTGAGTTACTATAATCAAAGATTGTAAGGGCATTGATAGTGCATAACCAAGAGCAACCAATAATAAAGGATGTAACCATGGATATAACAAAAAATAATAGAGAAAAACTAACTCTAGGGATAACCTAGGTGGAAAAAAGACCAAAGAATATCATCTCTCAAGGAGTGGATAGAAAATTAAATAAAGAATTGATAGCAATTAAAGGAGACAAACTAGTCACTAAGGGATTGGTGAGGCCAATAGACTCTTATTGGTCTCAAGGTAGCCAATGATTATACAATTATGGAATGTTAGGGGTTTAAATAGTAGAACCCATCAATTTGTTGTTTGAAGACTCTTAAAAAAAGTAAAACAAATATTTTTCTTATCCAAGAGATAAAAATATCATTGGATCTTATGTGTAAAATAGTAAAGAGACTTTAGATGGGTGCTGGTAATATGGAAGTGGTTGTCCAAGGGGCCTAAGAGGGGATAGTTACCTTTTAGAAATCTCTTGAATGGATAACAATAAAACATATAGCTTGGAGGGGTGTCCTCACATCACATTTTAGGAATAATGTGATAGTTGAGTAGGTTTTAATCATAAATTTTTATGGGGATCAAAACCTAGATGATCAAATTCATCAATGGAAAGCAATGCATAAGGAGTTATATTGGATTGTTGTTGGGGATTTTAATGCTATCGTCTAGATATCAAGAAGGGGGAACCCCAATTTTGGATCTAGAGGATCAACTTATGATTGCCCAAGTCCATGCATTACACTTGGTGGATATTAAATGTCTTGGAACCAACTATACTTGGACTAATAAGATGAGGTAGCCACATAGTAAGAAGGTGAAGTTAGACCCTTTTTTTATTTCAAAGTAGGTGTTTATGAAATGGAATATAAAATTTTAGATTTTGGAGGGTCCATTTTTGGATCACTTCTCCATTCTATTGGAAGGGGGAATCAAGATAGGGCAATATCACAAACCATTCAGATTTAAAAAAAAATAGTTACAAAAAAATGAACTTTGAAATAAAATTCCATAGTGGTAGGAAGAGGGGCATCTAGCATATGGTACAACAATGTTTAGATTCCACAAGCAACTTCATTATATCAAGGATCAACTGAAACAATGGAGGTAAGCTAATAAGATAGACTTTCAGGTCCAAAGAGCTCCATTGTTGGCTAGATGGGATGAGGTTCAAAAACACTTCAAGAAAGGAACAATTATAGAGTAGCTCAAAAAAGAGGATGATGCATAGTATAAAGTAGTTGAGGACATTGAAAACCAAGAGGATATCTACTAGAAAAATAGAGCAAGAACCACTTGGTTTTTAGAAGGTGACAAAAACACCAAATTTTTCTATCAAGCTTATTGTTCAAGGAGATAGATGAATAAGATGAAATCTCTCTAGGATGAGAATGGACACTCCTTTGTACAATCCCAAGTATGCATTTCCATTCAATGGAATATTTTTCTAAATTGTTTAAGTATGGTGTAATACAAAGAGGCTCAAAAATAAGTTCTTGCTATCATATTCTCTATTATCTCTGAAGAAAAAAAATAGACCCTACTTAAATGCATTGATAGAGAGGAACTAAAGAAAGTAGTCTTTGGAATAAGTATAAAAAATACTAGGTCCAAATAGATTTCCAATTGAGTTTTTTTGGAAATTCTAGGAGAACTTGGAGAAGGATGTAATGGTTGTTATAGAGGAGTCCATAGGCAGTAAAAGAATGCTTAAAGCATTAAATCATGCATTTTTTGGCTTAATTTCAAAAGGGGATAAGGGGGTGCATATTTCAGATTATAGACATATTGCATTATGCAATTCCATATGTAAAATAATAAAGAAGGTGATGGCTAAACAACTAAAACATCTCCTACTTAGCATTGTCTCCTCGGATCAAGGTCATTTTATAGAGGGTAGGCAGATATTGGATGGTGTCGTTCTAGATTCGGAGATAATCCATTCAATATTAAAATTTGACAATAGGGTAATGTTCATTAAATTAGATATGTCAAAGGCTTACTATAGGGTGGAGTGGAACTTCTTGTCAAGGATTATGGTAGCCTTCAGTTTATCTCAAGATTGGATAGAATGGATCATGAGTTGTGTTTCTACTCTAACATACTCAATTTTAATCAAAGATCTTCCATTGCAATAATTTGGAGCTACTTGAGCTCTTCATCAAGGAGATCCTTTTTTCCATTATTTTTTTCTCATATTGTTTAAAGGCTTGGGTAGACTCATCTTGAGGAGAAGACAAAAAGGTTTGCTAACATGTATTAAGGTGGTGATGAGGTTTTGACTCACCTATAGTTTGTGGATGACAGAAAATTGGTTGGAGTGGCTAACTTCAAGGAAGTAAGAATGATTCAAGATACTCTTAATGTTTACCTTAGGGCCACAAACCAAGTCATCAATGATAAAAAATCCAAAGTGGTCTTTTCAATCTTGATTGAAGGCTTCAAGACAAAATTTTAGAGGTCTTCATATTCATGATGACTTCTCTTCCAATGGTATATTGGGGAGTTCCTTTACATTTTAAAAAACTAAAAATATATATATGGAGGAATATTTTGGATTGTATCAAAGAAATCATTAATAATTGGTCTCACAAATGGTTAAGCTTTGGGGGTATATTAACCTTTTTGTAGTCAATAATTTAGCCCATGAAAATTTATAAATTTTCCATTCTTGCTACCCCACATACCATGTGAAACGAGTTAGACAAGATGGCTAGAAAATTTAATGGGGAGGAGAAAAAGAAGAGAGGAAATGGGTCTTAGTAGGTTGGGATAAAGTAAGTTAGTCCAAGGTAAAGGGAGGTTTGGGACTAAGGAGATCAGAGTTAAATAATAAATCTTTGTATAGAAATCTTTATTGGAGGTGGATCTCCCAACCAAATTCTTTATTTGGTAGAATTTTAACTAATAAATATTTGGGATAGGTAAACCTAAATGAGGTGAGTCATTTCCCTTTGGATGCTAATGGGTCTTTAGTGTGGTAGACTCTACAGTTAGGATCTAAAGTAGCGAAAGATGGATTATTTTTTAAAGTGGGGAGAGGGGAGAAGGCACGATTTTAGATAGATTCATGGGATCAATACCCACCTATCATTATTGAATTCCCAAAACTACAACCAGTAAAAATAGCCATTGAAAGCAAGGGTTGCATCTAGATTAAAATTTATTTCAATAATAAATAGTTGGGGGATTATAAGTTTAAGTAGTTTAATAAGTTGGATGAGTGACCAATTCTAATCGCTTTGGAATTGATAGCCAGGATGACTAAAATCTTGGCAAAAATATTTCTCATAGGTAGAGATGATGAGGATGAATTATCTTGGGGCTATGGCAACCTTGGAGTCTACAAAGTGAAGGATGGATATGATAAGATAATTCTAGAAACTCCTCCTCATGCATATCAAGTTGAGTATTGGAGAAAGATTTGGCAGTCCAAGGGTTGATAGAAAGTAAACTTCTTTGCCTAGCAATTTGTACATAATGGAATTCTTAATTTTGATAATCTAAGCCAAGGTTATGCATAAGGGGTTGGACTAAAAATGTACTTGTAAAAAAATGGTGAATCCTAATCAAAATCAAGGTGAATCATGGAGAATCCTAAGAAAATCAAATCGAGCATCTTCATACCAAAATTTGGGGTATTTGAAACCTTAAAATTTAAGGTTATATTTGGATCCAATTTTGACCTACTAAATCATCTTATAACTTCATAAAAAACACCACCATTAGATCAGGTTTGAAAATATCTTTCCAACGAGTATAAATATGCCTATGTTTGGATATATATTGTGGTAAATTTACCCTAATAAAAAATTGGTCTTGAATATTTTAGGCGAATGGACCGACATCGAGGGTCCTCATATTTACCAATTTCCAATTTTAAAAATCCTAATATTTGCCCAATTGGCGAATATTCACCACTATGCATAACCCTAATCTAAGCCATAGGGGAATCACTGGTCTATATCCATGCATTTTATACTACAAGAGCAAGGAAACATTTGCCCACTTGATGTTTGCCTGCTTATTTATGTACCAAATCTAAGAGAGATGGTTTTTATCTTATAAAATTTGAGCCAATGGTGATTTGAATCAAATTAATATTTTGTAAATATGGAAGAGGGGTATATTTAAATCTAAATCTCTTTGTATCGGTTGGAAGCTTGGATTAAAATTCATTTGGTGGTAAGTGTGGTTGGAGAGAAATGTCAAAATATTTAGAGAAACCTTTTCATCCTTATATGGCATTTAGCAGGTCATTTGGAGAAAAGTCATAGAAATTATGGCAATGTATGCTAAAGAGGAAACTCAGGATGATATAGGGATGGTGGAGAAGGAAGCCAAAATGCAAGAGGGAAAGGACAGAGCTAGCTGGAAACCAACCCTATAATATTGGATTAAAATTAATACTGATGGAGCTATAAAAGACAATCCAAGTAGATCTAGAATTTGAGTGACCTAAAAGAATCATGTTGGGACAATGTTCTATTGGGAACTGCAAGGTTTGGGAAGGGACCACAAACAATGAATTTGAATCCTTAGCTACCAAATCTGCTTCTATCTAGGTAGTAAGACAAGGTTACAAGAGGATAATCCTAGAATCAAATTCTCAAATATTGGTAGAAGCTTTGGGTTGCATGAGGAAATTTTCTTTGAAGACATAGAATTTGAGGATTCTTGTCACCCAAATTAAGGAATTGTGGAGAGAATTAGATGGTGTGATTCTAGTTTATGTGAGTAGATATCTAAATAAAGTGGTAAAATTCTTGACTAAGATGGGTATTGAGAAGGAGGTAAGGTTTTAATGACATAGTGGCATGGATATTGTGGATGAAAGGATTAGGTAGGTTAGTGAGAAAATCTAGTGTTTAGCTAATTTGGACAACCATTGTAGAAATATGATAATGCAAATCTTGTTTTACTATTGTAGACAGATGGAAAACTATTGTAGAAGTATGATTTAAGAGATTCAATGCAGATTACAGCAAACGGATGCTTTTATCAACTGGGAGATATCCCATCCCAACTTATAAATAATATTTTATTTTAATATAAGTTTTTTAAATTCTTTTTTTTTTAAATTAGAGGATAGGTAAAATGGTTGTGCTAACCGAACATAAACTGCAGATCAATTTAAAGTTCACTATATATATACATATATATACACGATTGTCATTTTATTGGATATCTTATTTTACCAGTATGTTATAACACATATAAAGATATTTTGCCAATATTTTTGGCATATGAATATGGTTGTTCTCGGCATCTGTCCTAATTTTAGGATCATAAGTTTACAAAGGAGAATATTTTTTAAAAAATAAAATTAAATATAGACTTTGTTGTCGCCATTCGTATTTATATAAAAAGACTTTATGTAGATAGATATAAATGAACCATTACAATTTCGTTAAAAAAATAAATAAAATACAAACTTCTCTCATTGAAAAAATAAATTAAATACATACCAACTCAAATAATAGTACCCAAGAGTAGTTTATTTTGGTCTCTTTTTAGAGTGAATGTGGTTGTATTTTGGTCTCTTTTGGATGTGGATGTAATGGGTTGTGAGATACTCAAAAATCTTACTGATAAAAAATAATAATAGTGCTCGCTAATCAAATGCTCTATGACCATCTTCACCATATTTATAACACCTTCTATGAATCCTCCATCCCCTCCTCTACCAAAACTACCTCTTTCTCATGAGAAGTCTCTACCTCCTTTAGTGTTTTGGTTGAAGTCATTCTAAAAAATACTAGTTTCTTCTTGTTTTTGTTGTCCTCTTTATTGTTTGTTTGTCATCGTCCTTACGAGAATAATTTTCTTCCTCTTTTATTGTTTTTTTATCTTTGTATCATATTTTTGCCTTCAAGGCATACTGGTAGGCTTCCTCTATTATCCTTATTCTTATCATACTAACTTCATCCTATATGGAAAATTGTACTCCATTGATATACTTCAAAACCTTCTCCTCATCATCCTCCACATGACCACCCTAGATCATGAGCCTATAAAAATCCTTTATATAATATTTTGCATTCATTTTCTTTTGTCTTAAATTTTGTAGTTTCTTGAAAATATCTAATTGGTAATTTGATAGAAAAAATTTGATCCTCTATTTGGTTACCAGTTTCTTCCATGTCTTAATATTTTCTTTCCATTTCTTTGTCTTTTTATTTGAACATAGTCCCACCATAAGGATGCATGCCCCTTCAACCTTGTACAAAAAACTTCACTCTCTTGGGCTCTTCAATTGATTCAAAATAAAAATAAATTTTCATCTTTGCAATCCAATCAATGAGTTCTTCAAGGTTTAAACTTCCATCATATGATGGGGTTTCTAACCTTGGATTTCTATCCATATTAGAAATTACCCTTATTAATCTCTCTTATGGGTCTCTTCCTTGTTCATTATGAACTGTTGCTTAGTCCACTTCCTCATCTTCTCTATCACTTACATCATTTACTTGAATACCCCTCATTTGGGCAGTTTCAAGTGCATCTAGTCGAGCAATGACTCTTCATCATCTCTACTATATCTGCAACTCGAGGAACTCATGATCTTCTTCTTTCCCATTATGTCACCTCTTATTTCATAAGAATAAAACCTCAAGGATATTTTTACTCTAATACCAAGAGGAACTCGTGATCTTCTTCTTTCCCATTATGTCACCTCTTATTTCGTAAGAATAAAACCTCAAGGATCTTTTTACTCTAATACCAAAATGATGAAGACAAAAACTATACAATCCTTAAATATAGATGGAAACCCAACAATCCTTCTCTGAATAAGAAATTCTTTGTTTGTTATCATACAATGATATCTTCTATGACATATATTTCCCTTGTTTGAATGACGACCTCACTCATCAACAAATACGCTTTTACCACATTGTATGATTTAATTAACAAACCTCTTACCACATTGTATGATTTAATTGCTAAGTATACAACCTCTCTAGAACCATACAACCTCTTTGCAATTGTACAACCCTTCTACAACTGTATAAACCCTTTATCTCCATGCAATGTGCAATGTACTATGGATCTCTTTTAACTATACTATTTAAATTTCTTACCAATCGTACAATTAATTGATATTAAGGTAATTATATTACCAACTTTTGTACGATAGGTTAAATTGTGTGATTATTAAAATGCACCATGCCTCAATCTAATACTTTTTCTTCTAGGACGATTGTGATTGTGCCTGTGCCTGCGATCTTTTGCTCATCCAAACCTTCTATGCATCTATTCTTTTCAATCATCTTCCTATGTACATAGTGTTCTTTTATAACCTATATAGTTCTAACAACAAAACAAACAGACAACAAAATAATCACTCACCATTCTACATCAATTGAAACTCAATTTTTTTTTGGCAAAATGTTGTATATATATTTTGTATTTTCATTGGGAATATAAAACTCGTACTTAAAACTTATTTCTCCAAACAAAATACCTTATTTATAACTTTTTGAAAGTAAGTATATAAGGGCAGAACAATTGACCTTCCAGTTCCACAACGGTCCAACTTCCGCAACAACTAGTCGGTGGAATGCTCCCGCATCAACAAGAACGTATCAAAGCATCCAGTGAGGACAATCCCTTGTCTGTACTAAATGAGTTATTAGTCTGACAACTGAATGGTGGTCTCAGATGGGAACAAAAGGAGGCGGATATTCCTGGCCAGCATCTGCGTCACCTGTCGCATCGTTGGTCGATCTAAAGGACTCGGAATCACAGAGACACGTTTCTTGAAGAGCAGGTGTTCATAAAATCTGATGTTGCAGGCCAAGCATAAATCTGATAGTGCTAAGCAACTAAGACTAGGTCAAGGTGGAGTGGCCAGACAGAATCGTGGTGGAACGAAATACCCGAGGAATTTGAAAAACCAAACGTGTTTTTGCCTTCATTGAAATTTCGTTCAAGTTTCCTTACCTACCCATAAATTGGGGTCCACATAATTGTAATTGCTCTTTGATATTCTTATAAAAAAGGTTAAAACTGTCCGCTGCGCGTAAGTAACGTTAAACTTCAACCTGGTCAGCAATGGAAAAGTCTTGAAAATTAATTATCGGCAAGGAAGGATAAATACAGGGTAGCCACGTGTTTTCTAAATCCAAAACGTTTACTTCACGAAACCCTAGAACTGGAGAAGATTGGTGTCATGTGATCCAGGTGTAAGTGATGTCCAAACCCTAAAAGATAGGCATGTTATATTGTTTAACATCTAGAGAATATGGGTGATATATCAATTGTTAAGTGAGGTATATATATAAAATTAAAAGTTTTTATGGTTAGTTTATTTTAATCCCTAAATAAAATTTAAACATGTTTATTGTTTTTTATATATTAATATTTTATTAGTTGAATTTAATCACATAAATAAAATTTAAAATTTTGTTCTTATTATATATTAATATATGTAATTATATAGGATATATAATTTTTTTTGATTGGTTGAAAGGGTGTTGAAAGGTCTGTGAACCTTGTACAAAACAACTGTGGGCCTCCGAAGAGGGAGGCAAAGGGGAAGAACGACGACAACAGAACGAGAAAGCCTGAAAACAGCAGGGGCTACCTAAGATAAAGGCGCCCAGAGGAACCAACTAGAAGAACTAACTAAAGGGAAACATGACCAGAGGCTAATCAGAAAAGGGAAAGCAAAACTTAAACAGAGAAATTCACCATTTGGAGGTGTTGTGGCTGCTCCACAATGTACCCCAAAATTGGGGACCCATATTTTTTGCATGTTTTCCAAGAAGACCGAAGTGGCCCATATGCTAAAGATCAAAGAAAAAGCAAAACACCACAAGGAGAAAAAAGTGTCGCGATATCGTGACATGTTGCATTTTCGTAGTCCAAAGCAAAGAGAGAAAGCAAGGAGGAAAAAGTGTCGCGATATCGCGACATGTTGCATCGTCGTAGCCAAAGGAGGAAAAAGTGTCGCGATATCGCGACATGTTGCATCGTCGCGACCAAAAGAGAAAAAGTGTCGCGATATCGCGACATGTTGCATCGTCGCGACCAAAAGAGAAAAAGTGTCATGATATCGCAACATGTTGCATCATCGTGGCCAAAAGATAAAAAGTGTCGCGATATCGCAACATGTTGCATCGTCGAGGCCAAAAGAGAAAAAGTGTCACGATATCGTGACATGTTGCATCGTCGAGGCCAAAAGAGAAAAAGTGTCGCGATATTGCGACATGTTGCATTGTCGCGACCAAAGGAGAAAAAGTGTCACGATATCGCAACATGTTGCATCGTCGCGGCCAAAAGAGAAAAAGTGTCATGATATCGCGACATTTTGCATCATCGCGGCCAAAAGAGAAAAAGTGTCACGATATCACGAAAAGTTGCATCGGTGCAGCCAAAGGAGGAAAAAGTGTCGCGATATCATGACATGTTGCATTTTCGCGGCCAAAAGAGAAAAGTGTCATGATATCGCGACATGTTGCATTTTCGTGGCCAAAAGAGAAGAAAGAAAAAGTGTCGCGATATCGCGACATGTTGCATCGTCACGGCCAAAAGAGAAAAAGTGTCGCGATATCACGACATGTTGCATCATCGTGGCTAAAAGAGAAAAAGTGTCGCGATATCACAAGAAGTTGCATCGGCACGGCCCTATAAGATATACAATTATTGTTGAAAAAAATTAGTTTTTAAATTTATTAAATGATATGAATTTATTTTTTATTTTTTCAATGAAACGATTTTTCTCAAAAGTTTCTATAATTTGTTATTATGATTGGAAACACATGATGATATAATATAGCTTTGATTAGTTGAATAATTTGATCATATAGTTATCAATATACATAGAATAAGAATATGTTTATTTGCAAAGGTAGTAGTCTGAGGATGAGAATCTTAAGCGATTGGTGGTCCCTTTCATGTCGGGTCAACAATAACAAGGTGGAATAGGTTTGGTGGGAGCAGCCCATGTGGTTTGAACCCTACACTTGTTAGTTACTAAAAATAGTATGGTTGTGACCAACTCTCCTATGTAAATATATATATATATATATATATATATATATATATATATATATATATATATATATAAAACATGATGACTTACTATAAATGTGATGAATATTATAATAAAATTATATTATATAATAATATATAATAATAAGCGTATTATTCTTATTCAAATCTTCTGATTGCATGCCAGTCTAATGCCAAATTAACAATAATGGTACAAATATTGAGCATCTAATGGTCAATTTCATGTCGGGCTATAAAACAAGGTGGAATAGGTTTATTGATTGATTGAATACCATAACAACATGATCCTATGTAATAAGAATATGGATCTAATTTATTAACTACCATGATAACATGGTGATATAATATAATATAAATATGATGATGAACTAATATGGTTGTGTTGGGTAGTTTAGAAACCCCAAGAACTTAGCTCTATGGCTAGTCATAGATGTCCTATCCAGGTATACCACATGGCATCAGTCACAAGGGGGTAAAATTATTAATATATCCACAGGTTGGGCATAGGGAAAATGGAGCCTTGTCTGCCTCTACCAGCACATAGGACATTTGCCAACTATGCCTACATATACAACATGATGGAGGTAGCGGAAATGGAACCTGGGTTAGCTACAACCAACACCCAAGATATTTTTCAACTACTCTATGCACGCGGATTACAAAATAAGAGTAAGATTTTTGGAATTCAATTATGGCATGAAGGTTCAAGGATCATTTGGATAGGTCAATTTTGATGGAGAGAATAGCGGTTTGCAATTGAATACTTTGGATGGTTTGGATGGCAGTCAAATGAATGTTTTGGTGGTTGGGTTGAAGTTTGGTGAGAAGGTGATTGGGAACTTGGTGGTTTTTGATCGTGAAGGCCCGATTATTGAGGTGGTGATCTCTAACAGTGAGTCGCCTCATCCCATTATCCACAAAGGTCCTTTGGGTATGCTCTCGAGTGGGTCCTCATGTTTTGGTCAATTTCTTAATCCATGCATGTGTTCTTATGCGATGGTTAGCGCTAAGAGTCTTGGATCTAGTAACTCCGAGCTTCTTTTTGATATCTCCCCCTCTTGTAACTCACTAAATATTCCATATGAGCTTTTGAATCTTGCTATGGAGGAAGGTTTGTGGAATTTGATTGGAAAATTATTAGGGGGTAGACCCGTCATGGATGTCATTAGGAGCTGGGCTTTGGTCAAATGCAAACCCAAAGGATCCTTAGACATTGTGGTAGTCTCTAACACCTTTTTCCTCATCAAGTTCAACTATGATGATGATTCCAAGTGAATCCTTGGGGAAGGTCATTGGTTTTTTTGTAAACGAGGTCTTTTCCTAAAAAAATGGGGGTCATATTTTAACCCCAGTATCCAAAAAGTTAATTTGGCTTTGCTCTAGGTTAGATTACTAGATATTCCCTTCTATTTTTGGCATGATTATATCTTGAAGGGTATTTCTAAATTTATTGGTGATTTGGTCCTAATTGATTATACAACTAGAGCAAAGTCTAAAATAATTTTTGCGAGGATGTGTATAATGGTGGACCCTGATGTTAACTTTCCATGTCATATTGATATTATTTCTAAGCTGGGTACCTAGACTCAACCCATAATATATGAGAATAGACCCATAAAATGCTCTATCTGTAATAGATTTGGTCACATTCCTAGGGAGTGCCCTAAGAGCATTTAGAATAGAAAAGCCACCCCCAAGAAGAATTGGGCTAAGAAGCAACCGCAAAGCCAAGGCATGAATATGAGGACCAAGGTGGGTCCTTCAGAATCTATGCATCCCATTGATGAACCCCCGATAGAGGAAGAGAGTGTCATTGCATAACTGGTGAAGGAGGATTCTTGTAATCCTGGAAATATAGTGGTGAAAAATTTGGACATATTTTATGTGGGCCTTTCCCAAATAGAGGTGAATATTTGGTTACTGAAATGATTATTCATCAAGAATTTATCCAAAATTTCTTTTCTAGTTTAACTTCTCAAGAAGTAGGTCAGGAAGAACTAGAGGCTCCTCAAGATGTGATAGGGGATGGACTCCCTCAAAAATTTAAGTCAAACATTGGCTCTCCAATCAAGCTTGAGGTCTTTCCAAGCGAATTCAAATCTCGTCTCCTTGGGGAAGGATCATCAGGTGTAAGATTTTCTCATCCCAAGAGAAGAAGCCTTCAAAAAGGCCAGATTGATGTGGAAGTGGCCCAAAAGGTAGGTAAGACATCCAACAAAGCTCTAAGGATTAGAGAAGAAAAAGCAGATGTTGCAGATGAAATTCAAATCTAGCTCAAGTTTGAAAAGGAAAAGGATTCAAAAGGTAAACAACTTATAATGGATTCATTGTGTTGTTCCTATGAATCTCCTGATGGAGGTAATCATTCCAATTCTCACAAATAAAGTTGATTTCATGGAATATTAGGGGTATAAATGGGTTATCCAAGCAGTGAGCATTGGCCTCTATTAAGAAGGATTTAAACCATACATTATCCTGTTATAGGAAACCAAAATGGATAGTAGTAGTGTAGAAATAGTAAAAAGAAAACTTTTGAAGGAAGCTAATTGTGTAGCTAATTTAGTGAATGGAGCCTCAAGGGGACTTTTATGTATGTGGGATCCTAAATCCCTTGATGGGTTGACCTATTTTATTTTCGGTAGAGAAGTATTTTATTCTCCTCTAAATATTTTGGCTTTATATGGATTACCTCCAATATTATACCCTAAATTATGGTCTGAATAGATCCATTCTCTAGGAATCGTTGGGATCCATGAGGGAAATTTTCAAAGGGAAAGCATGGTTACTTATTGGCAACTTCAATACACCCCTGTATCCATCTGATAAAAAATTATGAAACTTCAATTTCAAGTAGTATGGATGTGAAAGCATGTAGAAAAATTGCGTACCGATATGATGCAAACAAAAATAGATGTAGATGCTAAGTCCTACGAATGCGATGAGCAATGCATGACGAAAATGACGTAGAAACGAGATGTGAGCAAACAAAGCCAGGTCTCCTTTATTGATATTGCTTTTAATATGATTACAATACGTCCCTCCTCTAGGGATCAAAACATTTGATACAATTTCTTACATTAATGGATGCCTGAAAGAAGCCACGCTTTCAAGATTGGACGGTACGCTTCTAGCGTCTTTCGCGTGTCCACATTCAAAGTGGACAGGCTAAAAGTTATCGCTGCTTGTGTCCATGTGTTAATTTTTCCTTGCTGCCCCTCTAGTATTCCTAGTGGTGAGATATTGCACATAAAAAGACAACAAATTGTTAATAGCATATGCGTATATAGAAAAACATGCAATCCCCAAGGCCTCCAACGGGCGCTTAGAATATATCAGTGATAAGATTGATAATTAGATTACAAAATGATATGTAAATGTAAATTACAACATCTAGAATTGGTATCACCTAATTTTGCATTGAAGCAGCGTCGGACGGCCCCGTTATGCTTGTTTGCCCGTCGGGGGCCTCTCCAAAGTGAGCGTTCCAATGTCCTGCCTATGCTTATCCAAATCACATGAAACTCATGGGTTAGGCATTATATGTAATTATAAGACTACCCAGATGCTTAAAATTTGCATATCCTTCCCATATTCACCTATATGTGATAGGGGCACCCTACGAGCTAGTTAACACATAAAATAATAAAATGATTGTCAAATCATGTCATAATGAGTTTAAATTTTAACAGAGGCATTACGATATCATCTGGGACATATTGGAAAAGGAAAAATAAGGAAATCAGCACATATTTCTAATCACTCTGGGGTGGGATGCTAGGGACTGTCGCAAAACTTGCAAAAAGTGACCTTGCAAATTTCCTACCCAGAGGCCTCCAAAACTCTTGCAAACTTGTGGTTAGACTAAAAAAACATTTTGAGATGACCCAGAAGGTCATATTTGGCAGATTCTACCTAGGTTATCCTGTATCCGAAGGCACTCCCTATAGGTTAGTAGATGCATAAAATGACAAAAACCAGGTCAAATCATGTTAGAAAGCAATGAAATTTGGACAACAACATAAGTACATTAGATATAAAAGAATGCAAAAAGAACAGTAACAAAACCATGCACATATTTCTAATAACTCCGGGGTGGGACGATTAGGACTGCAGTAGTTTGGGGGGCGCCCGGGGGTGGGACGCCCACCGTTTAAGGCCTAGTTTTGACACCAATCCAAGTGGGATGGGTCCAAAAATTCCTAGGGGGTTATGTCGATGAGTTTAGGGTGGGATTATGATCGATTTCTTGGGTCTTTGGATCTGGATTACGTTCCTAGTGTTCATCCGATGACCTCTCTTCCAGAAGAGAGAGATTAGGGATGTAGGAAGCACAAAGAGGAATGGGGTATAGTTTGGCAGCACTTCGTTGCTCCAAATGCTTCAGCTCTCTTCTTTTTTGGGGTGAGGAGGCTCACCTTTTTATAGACCTAAGGGTCTCCTTTGCATGCACATGGGAGGGCGCCACTTGGCTCATTATTTATTTTTGGGGGAGATAAGATTCCTCCTTGATTAGGGCCTCCTTGATTGAAGCCTCTCTAATTTGAAACCTTCCCTCACAATCCCATGCCTTGAAGGCAAATTTAGGTGGCAGATTTGGGCTGCCATTTGTCAAGGTTTGACTTTTTGCCAGTCAAACCTACTAATCATCCCATCCTAGAGCAATTGTTGTTAATCGTCCCAGGGTGGGACAAATAGGATTCTAATAACCCCATGGTGGGACGAATAGGGAGCAAAGTGCTTAAAAGGTGCAAAACTGACCTTTGACCTTCCAAAAATGATTTGGGAGTGGTTAGGACCACTGTTTAATCTTTGGAGGCTGCTCTAGGGGGTATGTATGCCAATTCGGTCAGTACTTGTTGTTTTGGTGCCTATAAATGCCCCTTTTTGGGATGCGCTATGTGTTGCGTAGTGCTGAGCATAAATAGATGACCAAAGCACTTAATGATTAGGGTTTCTCAGTAACCTAACCAAATTTTGATGCCCCAATTCTGGAAAGGGCATGCATTCTTGAATCCTTGCTTCTGACGAACTAAGGAGCTTAACTCAAGTGTAATCTTTTTCAGTGAGGTGTACTTGATCTTGGACATTGTTCAGACATGAATAGGTAAAGGGCACAACCTTTTGTTCGAGGAACATTTTATTGATGCTTCCAAAATACCAAGTGTTTGTTTAGCCTGCAATTATTTTTTGTTTGCTGCCCCAAGCAGGAGCATGATTGTATTTGTCAATGATTCTTTGAATGCATGCCATTTCCTTGATTAGGTGTGTATTTGTTGATTGGTGACTAAGTGTGACTACCCCCTCAAGCGACGAATCGATGAGGGAATGACCAAAAATGAGAAAAGCGACGAGTCACTTGACCCAAGATGATGTTTGTAAGGGTTCCTTCAGTTGTTTTTGTTGAACGCTCATTGTAGTTTTCCAACCATTAGACCTGTTTTTGGTGGGTTTTGACCCTTTTATTTTATGCCTATTGGGGTAGAAATTATCGAAAATCCTCCTTCCCATGGAGCGGTCCGGCTATGCTAGCATTCTTATGGAGTAGGATAGTGAGTATTTATGACCCCGATGATGGTTTTTCATGCCATGAATGTCAGGTGCAAAGGCACCTTTGTTCGGAAGATTTATTGTTGTTTTTGGTGCATTTTTTGGATGTAGTTTTTGTTGCTTTATTTCTTGCTCTGTAATCGTCCCAGGGTGGGACGAATACCAATATTGTAATCATCCCAGGGTGGGACAAGTGCTAACTAGAGTGGTCATACCAGGGTGGAACGATTACAGGCCTAATAGCCTATATAGGGACCAAAACTAGGTTTTGGGCTCATTTGCAATATTTTTTTCTTGGCAATTTGGAGCAGTGAGGAGGAGGAGTGCGAGTGTGCGTAGTAGAGTGCTACTAAAATTTTGCGGACATCATGAGTGCGAGAACCAGATCTTCGAATGGAGGAGACGAGGCGAGACCGGTATGATGTTCCTTCTCTCTGCCTATTATTTGTGCGTGTTTTATATGAAGTTTAAAACTTGCATATAAAATGTTTGTTCACTTTATTTTGTTTTTAAGGTTTTAAAAATCAATTTTTTTTTTGTGTGTGGTTTGATTTTATTCGTATATCAAGTTGAAAACCTAATATAGGAACTTTATTTGCTTTGTTTTTTTTTTTTAATGTTTTTGTTTATATTATGTACTTAATATCTTTTTTCATTTTATTGTGTTTTTTCAGGTTGTGAAGAGTCGATACCGCCAACAGACTGTTTTCTTTGATGCCTGGGATGCCCTAATAGTTGTGGATTTGGAGTGGATTGATGCCCTTGGGCTCAAGCACATGACGCATCTAGAGCCTATGGTAGGGTATCGGGTATATTTGACTACCCTAATCAATATGTGGGATCCCCGCACCAACACTTTTCATCTCCCAATAGGGGAGATGATTGTTACTCTGGAGGATGTGTATCGGATTCTATGGATTTGTATAGATGGACTACCTATTTGGATGACCCATCGTGACCAGTGGATAGCGATATTGACACGATGTCTTGGTCCGACGGTGGAGAAGGGGGTGGAGAGGGCAGAGGTTGACTGCCAGATAGGCAGTATTCTGGTGCAGTTGTGGTTGGAGAAGGGCATATTAGGGGTGAGGCATACTTTGATCATGACCTTCATCTCCAATATGCTACTTCTTGACTCCTCAGGTGCGAGGTTCCCTTAGAACCTGGTTGAGTTGGTTTTCACATTGGTGGAGTGTCCTACATCAGCTCCACTTATTATGATATGGGGTTAGACATTATTGGCGTAGTTGTATGATGAGTTGTACGATGTTCAATGTCGAAAGCGAAAGGGGATCAAGTGCAGCTATCTCTTGCAGTGTTGGGAGTGGCAGCATATAGCTACGGAGCAACCACAGGGTTTGCCTTGGACCACCCAAGGTGATATGGTGGATTGAGAAATTGGATATGCCAATTTATGGTGGAGGTCAGAGGATCATGAATAGAGTCGACGATGGGCAGGTGACGTAGGTCACTATAGTAATGCCTTCTCACATCTAGTTCCAGGGTAGGTGTTCTGGTGATTGTACCAGGACTGTCCAGCTTGGCCTGAGGCTGTAGAGTGGCTCTGGCATGTGTGCAAGGGTATATGGTTGATTGGGCGACATAGGATAGAGCAGGAGTACTTCCCATATATTTGGGTGACACAATAGTTTGGGGTGCACAGTGTCGGGATGACGAGAAGACTCTAGCCTGGCCTACCATTGAGCAGCTAGGCGAGGGGTCCAATGTAGTTATTGATTTACCCAATGTGGACGATGTCAGGGTGACTACAGAGTATGACCGATGGTGGATTATGCAACGATGGCGAAGTGAGGGGCATCTAGGAAGTATAGATACTACAACAATATGAGGTGGGGGTGCAGAGGCATCAGTGGAGGGTTTGGGGGCTCCACTTGATGATGCTCACATGGTGGAGGTCGATGACTTCATCGATGATGGAGATAATTTGGGGGTTTTGGAGCAACCGAATGTATAGGATGTCCCGAGTAGTGGATGCCAGAGCAACAAGTCATACCGGAGGTGCCCATGCCTCAGGCTGTCTCAAGGGATGTGGAGGCTGGACTTCATGCTAAGATAGCATGATTGAAGGATCTCCTATGGATATGGGAGGAGGAGCATATAGATGCATTGGTGGAGGTAATGCAGGAGAGGGATCTCCTACGAACTCAGTTGGCATAGTGGGATAGTGCCTTGACTGTGTATCACCAATGAGATATGGAGTGGGGTCGGTATCGAATAGAGTTAGAGACAGAGGTTGTCCGCCTCGGTGGACAGTTGCCTATGTTTGATGGAGGTGGTTCGTCGCATTGTACGAGAGGCAATGATACTAAGCAGTCTGCATCATCTCATCACAGGTGGCTAGGTGAGGGTAGTGTTGGTGGTCAGGGTGCAAGGGCTGGCAGTAGCCACCCTGAGAGGTCCCATAGGACCCATACTAGGGGGTATTTCCAGTCGCACCGATCCTACGTGATCATGGTGGCCGACTCCCTAGGCTTTGGGGATTTTGAGTTTTTGGTTTTTGTGAGGTCATAGGACCTTCTTATTGTAGCTTGAGGACATTTTGACTTGATATATATACATGACTCTTTTTGGTTTGATTATATACTTGTCATGGTTTATTGTTCTTTATGCACATTTATTTATGTTGATGTATGCATATGCTATTATGATTGTGGATGATTTTAACTATATGATATAGATGTATGCATATGGAATGGATGGAATGATTTTTTGGTATACAGGTGGTGGCACCATAGACTGTATAGGATTTATTGGCTTTTTGTACTATGTGATTGCTTTATGAAATAACTTTTGCATTTGTAATAATTGTTTTGTATTTTCTGATGGTGATGTAAGTAATGAAATATACAACAATTGTTTTAGAATGTAGTTAAGGTTTTTCTGAGACTTAGATGCTTTAACTAACTAGTCAAGACTGTACATTATCTTACAAGAATTTTGAACAAGGTACGAATCAGACTTGAGCTTGACCAAGTTATTTCACATCCCTGTGTGTGATTGAGTTCGTTTATGTGGTATTCGTAAGGATATTGTCAGTGCCAGGTAGGTTTTCCACCAAACCTGTATTGAGGATCACCTAATTAGCTCCACTAACTCCTTTGTTGTATTTAGTAGGATTAATCTACGGTGCAATATAGGATACCATAAGCTAGCTCGTCCACATGCAAACATTGTTCTACACACACGCAAAGCTAATGTGATAGACATATCGTCATGCATTTAGGATACCGCCATTGCCAGGTAGGCTATCCACTAAACCCGTAATGAGGATCACCTAAATGGTTTTTCAAATGTTGAGAATTCTAGGGATTCAAGCTCAGACGTCTTTTGGTTGCTCAATTTGTTGGGATACTTGCTCTCACATATAGTGATGAAAATATACTTGCTCTCTCAATTTGTTTTTTTTTCTTCTCTTGAGCAAGGGGTTTGAGTAGTGGTGATAACTGTTGTTATTTTTTATTGTTGCTTATTGAGGATTTAGATTTTGAATTTTGATTTCAAAGTTGAGCTTGTGGGATTTTTGGCTTGTGAATGGCATTGATCCTTTAGACCTTGGGGATGACTACCCATCCTTCTCAGGGGCGTGTAGTAAGAATCCTTATGACTTTGGGGATCAAAGGTGTTTGAGAACTTTGATGGTGAACTTTTGGGATTTTGCTTTGGAATGGTATTGATCCTTTAGGCCTTGGGGATGACTACCCATCCTTTTTAGGGATTTGTAGTATGAATCCTTATGAATTTAGGGATCAAGGGTGTTTGGAATTTTTGATAGTGGTAAAAACCACTATTTATTTTGGGGAATTAGATGGGGAAGAGCTTGTCCTTTTATCAATTCTCAACATTCTTGAACCATTCGCACAGGGGGATGAGCAGGATACAATTTTTGCTCAAGGTACCCTAGACCACTTTGTAGGTTTCATCTTTTGTTCACACTTGGGAATTTTTATGTTTTTTAAGCTTGTTTTGGGATGCTATGTAACAAGGCGTGATCCAAGTAAAACTCTACCTTGTAAAAATCGATCTGAATTTGTACAGCATTTGACTAGAAATCTAAATACCACAAAATGACAAAAACCCTAAGGACATTAGAAGACAAATGACTATGATATGGCAAAAATGTGAATGGCGTTATTCTTGTTGGATCATTTAAAAAATGGAAAAATGTGGAAAATGATGGAATTGCCGAGTAATTACAGTCTATGGTGCGTTTGACATGTATGATCAACAAATATGCAATGTATGTATGTGATGCCTAATGCAGCTCTTTTTTTTTGTGTTTTGATTTTTAATATTATGCATGAAAGTGAGATGCAATTTTTTTGTTATTTTTGATTATCTGTTGTTTTTGAATATTTGTTATGGTGGTTTAACCCAAATGAGTGTGGACCAAGTGATTCTTACGGATCCTTGGAGGTTTTTACCAAAGGGATTATAGATACCTTTGGGGCATTTTGGGTGACCAAGCGGTGGCGAGAATCCTTGGAGCTTTTGGTTTGACCAAAGGGATTATAGATACCTTTGGGGCATTTTTGGTTGACCAAGCGATTGTGGGAACCCTTGGAGCTTTTGATTTGACCAAAGGGATTATGGATACCTTTGGGGCATTTTGGGTGACCAAGCGGTGGCGAGAACCCTTGGGGCTTTCAATTTGACCAAAGGGATTATGGATACATTTGAGGCATTTTGGGTGACCAAGCGACTATGGGAATCCTTGGAGCTTTTGGTTTGACCAAAGGAATTATTGATATCTTTGGGGCGTTTGGCTGACCAAGAGATTGTGGGAACCCTTGGAGATTTTGTTTGACCAAAGGGATTATGGATACCTTTGGGGCATTTTGGGTGACCAAGCGATTGCGGGAATCCTTGGAGATTTTGGTTTGACCAAAGCGATTATAGATACCTTTGGGGTGTTTGGTTGACCAAGCGATTGTGGGAATCCTTGGAGCTTTTGGTTTGACCAAAGGGATTATTGATACCTTTGGGGCATTTTGCTGACCAAGCGATTGTGGGAACCCTTGGAGCTTTTGGTTTGACTAAAGGGATTATAGATACCTTTGGGGCGTTTTGGGTGATCAAGCGGTGGCAAGAACCCTTGGGGATTTTGGTTTGAAAAAATGGATTATAGATATCTTTGGGGCATTTTGGGTGACCAAGCGATGGCAAGAACCCTTGGGGATTTTGGAGTGGGCCATGGCTCTCTAAATGTTGAATGGCCTCAAATGACTGATGTTCAAGGGTTCTAGTTCCTTGATTCCTTCAAGAGAGGCGAGCCGGTATGTTCCAGGTCCTATTTTACTGTCTATTACATAAGGACCTAACCAATTTGCCATGAACTTGTCCCTTAAATGGGGTGACAAGTTAGAATTTTTTTGGTTCTCTTTTAAGACCAGGTCATTGACTTGAAAGTCCCTCAAGTGAACTTTCATGTTGTATGCTTTCTTAAGTAGCTCTTGATAGATACGTAAATGCTAGAGAGCATTGACACGTCATTTGTTGAGTAACATAAGCTGGTCTAATTGGTCCTGTTGTGCAGTGTCATCATCGATGAACTCTTGCATTGATATGCGCAGGGAGGGTATTTCCAACTCGAGAGGTATGACTGCCTTAGAGACATACACTAGCGAAAATGGAGTTGCCCTAGTGGGAATCCAAATGCTAGTGTGATAAGCCCATAGGGCAAGTGGTATTCGGATGTGCCAATCCTTCTGACTATCTGTGACCATATTTTTAAGGATGGCAACTAGCATTTTGTTTGACTCCTCTGCTTGCCCATTTGCCTACGGATAATAAGGTGTCAAAAAACTATGCTAAATTTTGTACTTTGTTGTCAAAGCACACACATATTTATTCTTAAATGATGTCCCATTATCCAAGATGATCTTGGATGGAATACCAAAATGACATATGATGTTATGTAAAATGAACTCCGCAATGCGGGGCCCAGTCATAGAGGTAAGTAGAATTGCTTCCACCCACTTAGTGAAGTACTCTATGGTCGTTATGATAAACGTGTGATGACCTAACGACACAGGGGAGATATTTTTGATGAGATATAAGCCCCACTATGAAAATAACCAAGCCGATTGGATCGAATACAAGTCCTAAGAGGGTACGTGTATCAAGTTAGCATGGTGTTGACACTTCACGCACTTTCATACATATGCACAACAATCTCGCTCTAAATATGGCCAGTAATAGCCCCTGTGAAGAATGCACTTTGTGATGGCTATACCGTTGAAGTGGCCACCGTATGTACCATCGTGCGCTTGGTCGATCGCCCAAGTGGACTCCTGTTGGTCCAAGCAATGAAGGATGATTCCTTCATAGCTTCGATGGTATAAAATGTCTCCTAGAAAGACATGTTTTATCACTTTCTATTTTAATGATATTCTCATGGTGTACGACAATCCAAGTGGGAGGCTACCTAACTTGAGATAGTCTCTTATGGGTGTGTACCAATCCTGCTGATCAGAAACCTCGATGGTATGAATGACCAATCCCTCTTGAAGTTCATCCCTAGAAAAAGCTGAGAGGGAAAGAACTTGTAAAAATAGCATTGTGTTTCTATTAAGAGGGGTTGGAGAGAACAAAGACCCCTAGTTGGCATGATTCAGACTATCATGGATTCGAGAGAACCTATCCTGAGATGATTCAATCTGGATCAGGTGGATTCCTAGTGTTATGTCAGAGCTTGCATGCTCCATCATGGATTGCGATAACATTTTGACTTGAATGGTTGTCATCTCACCAGAAATGTCTTGCGGGATTAGTGACCCCAAGGAGGCCATAGTTTTCGCAAAATGATTAGATGATCGAGGGAGTGCCTCGATGTCGTACCATTCAAGATTTTCTAGGAATTTATCCACAAGGGCTTTGTAGGCCTCCAGAACTAGGCATTTGCATCGGAATACCCCTTTCACTTGGTTGACAATTAACAACGAATCACCAAAGATATTAAAGCATTTGATGTTCATGGTGATGGCTATCTGAAGATCTATGAGCAAGGCTTCATATTCAACATTGTTATTGGTGCATAGGAAATCAATTTTAAATTATAAAGACATTGGAGCCCCTTGTGGTGTGAAAACATGATTTCCATGCCACCCCCTTGTTCACATTTAGAACCATCAAAAAATAAGGTTATGTCGGCCTATGACTCAGGCTCATCAAAATCTGGCAATTTTGAGACATGAAAGACACCATCATCGGGTAGCTCTATGGTCAGAGGTTGATCATATTCGAGAGGAGCCTCTACTAGTTGATCGATGATGACTTGACATTTGATGGACTTTTTTCCAATGAATTCGATGTCAAAATCCGTCAACAACATGATCTATTTCACCATGCAACTACTATGATAAGTACGACTCATCATGTACCGTAATGGATTCTCCTTAGACACAACATACATCATATTGCTTAGCAAGTAATAGCGTAGCTTTTTTGTGGAAAATACCATCGCCAAGAATGGCTTCTCAATGTATGCATAGTTAAGTTCATAACTGACCAAGGTGCGGCTAAGATAATAATTAGCCTGTTATTTATGTAATTCATTTTTTTGGGCTAGCATGGCACCTAGTGCCACCTCAGTAGCTGAGATGTATAAATAGAATGACACTCCTAGTCTAGGTGGTGCCAATACTGGCGACAAAGCCAAGTATTGTTTGATTTCATCGAAGGCTGACTGGCACTCATCATCCCAATGAAATGCTACCCCCTTGTGTAATAATTTATTCATGGATCGACACTTGTTAGATAACTGTGCTATGAAGCACTTTATCGACGTGACCTTACCCTACAAGCTTTTGAGCTGCCTGATGGTGGTTGGGAGAAGCATTTCAAGGATTGCATTGACTTTATTTGGATCTACCTCGATGCCTCATTTTGAGACTATGAAACCCAATAGTTTTCCATATGTGATGCCAAATACGCACTTCTTGGGGTTTAGCCTAACCTTGTGTTTGATGAGGCAATCAAGGATCTTGCGTAAGTCATCGAGATGATTTTGGCACAAAATATATTTGGCCAACAAATCATCCATATAATCTTGAAGAACATGGACTTATACTAAGAGGAGGGGTGAACAATATAAGACTTAACCAATTAATAATTTTAACTTTAGATAGCAGTGGCATCAACAAAACATTAATCAAGATAGAAAGCATCACACATTGAAGACCCATTTTTAACGTGGTTCACCCAAAATGGTTGGGCTACGTCCACAAAACTTTTCTCTAAAAGTTATCTCAAAGTTCTTTGGGAATTCTTCCCAATTACAATGTTTATGAGCCTCGACCCAAAGGAGATACCTTCCTCTTTGCTTTGGAAATGATCCCTCATAAGATCAACTGCCTCTACCTCTTGCCAGCACGTGGAATTCATTTCCATCGAAGACCTCCTGTCCTTAATGCTTAGCCTAAGATACCTCTGCCTTCTATGATCACGTCCATAGTAGCTCAACAACCTGTACCAAACACAGTCAGTCGGTCTAGTACAAGTCTTCCTCTATCTGTTAGATCTATCCAACTCTTGAACAAATCAATCCTCTACATACAAGCCTTCTCAAAGACTTGCCAAATCTATCCTCAAGTTCTTCTCATAGAACCAATGCACCTATGTCCTCAAGTTCTCTGATAGAACTATCAAATTCGGTTCACAAGTCCTTTGCTAGGAACTGTCCCCGAAACTTGTCCAAACACTACTCACAAGTCCCCACCGAAACCTGTCCAAACACTACTCACAAGTCCCCACTGGAACCTGTCAAAAAAATCAGCAAGCTCACCAAGAAAAACTTTCTTAGTAGGAAATCACAAAGTGAATTGTTAGAGACCCAATGTGATTTGTCAAACTCATAGAAGCATAAAGAGAATTTTTAGAGACTCAATATGTTCTATACTCAAATCCCAATCTCAAAACTCAACTCAAATCAACTCAGCTCAATCTCAATCTCAAATCTAAAAACTCAACTCAATATCTGAAATGGATAGGATAGAATGTTTTCTTTCAAGAACATGAAACCCCAACAATTGCCAACTATACAAAGAATCACATAACAATGATACTCATGTTATTTTCACCATCAATTAGGGTTTCAACAACAATTCTCATCAAACAAGGTTTAGTCAACCAACACCATTTAACTCAACATCAACCTTGAAGCATTCAACCAATCATCACAAGAAAAGGAAACAAGTAGAAATCCTTTTCCCTCCAAAGATATTTGAACAAAACAACCACCAACACAATATCACCAAATGCAAAGAATAACTTGCTCAAATCAGCTCAATGGAGTAAGCCCAATATCATGAATCAAGTAAAGCAATAACTTGATCAAAAAATCTCTATGGAAGCAACTCAACCATCAAACTCAAAACAGCCAACCAAGGGTTCCACCAACTCAATGCAAGTAGCTAGACTCACAAATATAAACCCTAGTGCACAAAGCTTCCACTATCTCAAACCAAAAATTATGCATTCACCAAAAACTCTCCTTAAGGATAACAATGCATAAGTAGTCTTCAACAAACCAAAAAATAGGATTTAAACCTAGCCAAAGGATACCTAGTAGAATACCTTTTCACTCCAACCTTATTTCAGAAAACATACACCAATCATCCTCATAAGAAGAATGTGCCCATACCTTATTGGAGTAGAAGATAATTGAACCTTCAAGTTGTCACCACACACAACTCTCAAACTTATAAATCGCTATCCAAGAAACTCCGAAGTTTGCAGCATAAAGACGTTTTAATAAAAACATGTGTCACTCTAGCAAAGCACCCTCGCGAGACTCGAAACGGTGACCTCCGCCAATGCAGCACCCAACAGCAGCCTTCACTGCCACTAGCCCATGTGGGCTATGAAGTTCACAAGTGAACTTCCCTCCACTTCACCCTCGAAAAAACTCCCAAAGACTTTTCAACCGCACGTGCTTCTAAGTCTTCCTTCGATTGCAGTGAATACAAAGCACAAACACCGCAAATTGCATTCAGGGAATTTCAAATTAATTAGCCTTCCAACCTTAGTCAAATAGTCTCTTCGAAGACACCTTGACGTCGGTGAAAATAAAGACCATTTCGAAATTAATCAAAAGTCTTTTCAAAAAGGGTTTAAAAACCCTTAAATAATTTTAATAAATTAAGAATAAAAAAGGTTTAAAAACCTTTAAGTATTTTAATAAATTAAAAATAATTTCTCCCTTAATTAATTAAATAATTAATTAATTAAAACCTTGAAGGGTTTTAAATAATAAGTAAATAAATAATAAAGAAAACCTCCATTGGTTTTAATAAAAACCATTTAACTTGGTTTTAATAAAAACCCTATCCAACTTGGTTTTAATAAAAACCGGTTTGGTTTTAATGAAAAACCCTTGCCAATGGAATCTCTTCGGATTCTCTTAAAAATATTCTCTTGGAATATTCCACCTTTGAATCCAACACATCCTCTTAACATTAATGCCATTTCATTTTGACATCAATGACAACTCATAGACAAGAAGCTAGGATCTCAAACCCAAAATTGCCAACAATCTCCCCCTTTGTCATTGATGGCAAACCATGCTTCTCAACAACATAGAAATTCAACATAAACAACTCCCCCTATCTTGAGGCTCTCCCTCTTACTCAAATCTCTCCCCCTTTGTAATCAATGGCAAAGGGTCACCTTTGGGGCTCGGGACTAAGAATGAGCCTCTTAGCTTAGTCCCTCCCCCACCTCCTGATGAGGTGATTAATTTTGGGGTGGGAGTACAACTCCCAATTTCTCCCTTAGATACTCAAAGGTATCTCTTGGAAGAGGTTTGGTGAAGATATCTGCAATCTGCTCTTTAGTAGACACATACTCTACCTTGACTTGCTTGTCTTGCACTTTCTCCCTTAGAAAGTGATACTTGATGGAAATATGCTTTGTCCTTGAGTGCATTACAAGATTTTTGGAAATACTTATGGCACTTGTGTTATCACAAAGTATGGATATGGGTTGTTCATGCTTGACTTTGAAATCCTCCAAGGTGGTTTTCATCCATAAAACTGTGTACACCCGACCACTGCTTGCTATGTATTCAACCTCTGCAGTAGATAATGAAATCGAAGGTTGTTTCTTACTTAGCCAAGAAACCAAACTCTTTCCAGAAAGAATGCTCCACCACTAGTGCTTTTCTTGTCATCAATACTGCCTGCCCAATCTGCATCTGTATAAGCTATGAGGGTGAAATCATCACCTTTGGGACACCAAAGCCCAAAGTCCATAGTGCCCTTCAGATATTTGAATATCCTCTTAACTACTATAACATGAGAATCTTTTGGAGCTACTTGAAATCTTGCTACTAACCCAACTGCCTACATGATATCTAGTCTGGTAGCTGTAATATATAATAAAATGCCAATCATAGATCTGTATAACCTCTTATCTCTCGCTAGAGATTCATCATCTTTACTCATCTTGCACCCTGTAATCATTGGAGTACATACTGGTTTGCTATCCATCATCCCAAATTTCTTCAACATTTATTTGATATACTTTCCTTGAGAGAGAAATATACCATCTTTTGATTGAGCAATATGAAGACCTAAAAAGAATGATAGCTCTCCAATCATAGAAATCTCAAATTCCTTCTGCATGGTGTTACCAAAATCTTTGCACATCTGAGTATTATTTCCCCCAAAAATAATATCATCAACATAGACAACCATAATCAACATATCATCATCTTCATTCTTAATATACAAATTGCTATCTGCCACGCCTTTCTTGAAGCCTTGCTCATGAAGATACCTGTCAAGTCTTGAGTACCAAGCCCTAGGTGCTTGCTTTAATCCATACAAGGACTTTTTTAGTTTACACACATAGTCTGACTGTTCTGAGAGAGACACTCCTTCTGGCTGTTCTATGTAGACTTCTTCTACCAACACCCCATTTAGAAAAGCTGACTTTACACCCATTTGATATACCTTGAATGATTTGAAGCTTGAAAGGGCCAAAAATATTATGATAGCTTCAAGACAAGCAACAGGAGCAAACATCTCTTCGAAATCAACACCTTCTACTTGAGCATAACCTTTGCAGACTAACCTAGCTTTGTTTTTGACAATCTTTCCATCCTCATTGAGTTTATTTTTGAATATCCATTTTGTGCCAATGAAATTCTTGTCCTTAGGTCTTAGAACCAATTTCCAAGTTTCACTTTTCTCTATTTGATTTAGCTCTTCATCCATTTCTTTTACCCAAAACTTATCCGCACATGCTTCACTGAAATATTTTGGCTCAATCTGAGATAATAATGAAACATTTGTAGAATCATGTGAAGGAATGACTCTTCTTCTTGTTTTCCTACTATTTGGATCACCAATGATCAAATCTTTGGGATGATGTTTTGAACATATCGTGAAGGAGTTTTGGGAAGCAGTTGTTGTCTTTCCTCTTCTTCATCTGAAACCTCTATGAATTCTTCTTGACAAATTTCATCACTGAGTTCCTTGACTGGTTCTTTTATCCCTGTCTTTTCATCAACTGTTACATTTATGCTCTCTACAACTATATGAGTTATTTTTTTGAAGCATCTGTAGGCCTTGCTTCTGCTGGAATATCCAAGAAAAATTCCCTCATCACACCTAGGATCAAACTTACCCAAATTCTGATCTTCCCTTCTGATGAAGCACTTACTCCCAAACACTTTGAAGTATTTTACTGGTAGTTGGTCTTCCTTTCCACAACTCATAAGGAGTTTTATGATGATTGACTTTAAGTTGGGCCTTGGTGATAATGTAGACTGATGTACTGACTACTTCTTTCCAAAATCCATCTAAAATTTTTGACTCATTTAACATAGCTCTAGCCATATTTTCAATAGTTCTATTTTTCCTTTCAACTACTCCATTTTGTTGAGGAGTTCTTGCTGCTGAATATTCTCTTTTGATTCCTTTTTGCTCATAGTATTCCACAAATTCATTTGAAGTGAACTCTCCTCCTCTATATGATCTTAAGCATTTGATTCTCTTGTTAGTCTCATTTTCAATCATTTCTTTGAAAGCTTTAAATTTTTCAAAAGCTTCAGATTTTTCTTTGAGAAAAGTAACCCAAGTCATTCTAGAATAATCATCTATAAACAACATGAAGGAGCTTTCTCACTGAACGCTCTAAGTTTTGGTAGGGCCACATAAATCAGTATGAATAAGACCCAATGGTTTTGAAGAAGTATACCCTTTTGATTTGAAACTGGTTCTGGTCTGTTTTCCATGTTGACAAGGACCGCAAATGATGTTATGGGGCCTTTTTATTTTGGGCAAGTCTCTAACTGCTTCCTTGTTACTAATATTGACAAGATTATCAAAGCTCAAATAACCCAATATTTTATGCCATAACCAACTCTCATCTTCTTGATTTAGAAAACACTTTTCCTTTTTTATCTCACTTAGCATGTAAATATTGTTTGGAGTCCTTGTAGCACTAGCAATGAGTTTTCCATTTTTTTCTTTACTTATCTCACATCTATCTGAAAAGAAAGATACTATGTGCCCTTGATCACAAAGTTGACTCACACTTAGAAGATTATGTCTTAGGCCTTCTACATAAAGCACATTCTTTGTTTTGGATTTCCCATCCAAACTAAGAGTCCCTTTACCACAGATTTTAGCTGACCTGTTATCTCCAAAACTAATTGTTCCTCTGTTTGTTTATTTTAAGACCAAAAACTTATCCTTTTCACCAGTCATATGTTTTGAACAACCTCTATCAAGATACCATTTTTCTATTTTGTCTTGAGCATGAAAAGAAGTTTGAACTATCATTGACTTAGATTTGATCTCATTTCTCTTTTTAGTGAACACAAGGCTAGATCTATCCAAACTGCACATCCTTGCTCTATGCCCAAAATTCTTGCACTTGTAACACATGACATTTTTATTCATAAGAAGTGCAAAAGAGTTAATATTTTTCTTACTATGGCTATTCAAAGACTTATTGCAATGCATAACTTTGTGACCAAATTTCTTGCAGGAAAAACAATAGCCATGGAAAGTATTATGTAACCTATTTTGATGCCTTGGATGATTGTTCTTCTTGTGACCAACTGGAATCCATCGCTCTTCAGGATGAAGATTGATCTTGCTTGAAGACCCTGTTTCATGAATGGTGATACCATCCTTCTTTTGCTTTTCACATAGAGTATTTTGTTTGAGAGACAACTATTCTAACTTCACTCTAAGAGACATAGCCTCTTCTTCTAGTTTCTTGCAATAAGCTTCATTTCCTTTGAGAGCATCTGTCAGAACCTGTTCAACCTTTTTCCCTTCTTCAGCTAGAATTTTGAATTCTATAACACTTTGAGACAACTCTGATCTTGTTATCTCTTCTTCCTGATATTGATGCTTGAGAACAGAATTCTCTTCCCTAAATTTCTCAAGCTTTCTTAAAGCCAAGAAGAATTCACCTTTGAGATCGAACTCAACCTCTTCATCTCTTTCTGAATCTATATGTTCCTATGATAGATCCTTCTCCAAGCTGTTAGGCTCTTTCTGGAGAGACCCGCTTTGATACCAATTGAAGAACATGGATTTATACTGAGAGGGGGGTGAACAGTATAAGACTTAACCAATTAATAATTTTAACTTTAGATAGCAGTGGCATCAACACAACATTAATCAAAATAGAAAGCATCACACATTGAAGACCCATTTTTAATGTGGTTCACCCAAAATGGTTGGGCTACGTCCACAAAACTTTTCTCTAAAAGTTATCTCAAATTTCTTTGGAAATCCTTCCCAATTACAATGTTTATGAGCCTCGACCCAAAGGAGATACCTTCCCCTCTGCTCTGGAAGTGATCCCTTAGAAGATCAACTGCCTCTACCTCTTGCCAACATGTGGAAATCCTTTCCATCAAAGACCTCCTATCCTCAATGCTTAGCCTAAGAGACCTTTGCCTTCTATGATCACGTCCACAGTAGCTCAGCAACCTATACCAAACATAGTCAGTCGGTCTAGTACAAGTCTTCCTTTGTCTGTCAGATCTGTATAACTCTTGAACAAATCAATCCTCTACATACAAGCCTTATCAAAGACTTGCCAAATTTTTCCTCAGGTTCTTCTCATAGAACCAATGCACCTTTGTCCTCAAGTTCTCTGATAGAACTATCAAACTCAGCTCACAAGTCCTCTGCTAGGACCTGTCCAAATCTGCTCACAAGTCCTCTGCTAGGACCTGTCCAAATATGCTCACAAGTCCCCACCGGAACCTGTCCAAAACTACTCACAAGTCCCCATCGAAACCTGTCCAAAAATTGCTCACAAGTCCCCACTAGAACCTGTCCAAAAACTCAGCAAGCTCACCAAGAAAAACTTTCTTAGTAGGAAATCACAAAGTGAATTGTTAGAGACCCAATGTGATTTGTCAAACTCATAGAAGCATAAATACAATTATTAGAGACTCAATATGTTCTATAATCAAATCCCAATCTCAAAACTCAACTCAAATCAACTCAGCTCAATCTCAATCTCAAATCTAAAAACTCAACTCAATATCTGAAATGGATAGGATAGAATGTTTTCTTTCAAGAACATGAAACCCCAACAATTGCCAACTATGCAAAGAATCACATAACAATGATACTCATGTTATTTTCACCATCAATTAGGGTTTCAACAACAATGCTCATCAAACAAGGTTTAGTCAACCAACACCATTTAACTCAACATCAACCTTGAAGCATTCAACCAATCATCACAAGAAAAGGAAACAAGTAGAAATCCTTTTCCCTCCAAAGATATTTGAACAAAACAACCACCAACACAATATCACCAAATGCAAAGAATAACTTGCTCAAATAAACTCAATGGAGTAAGCCCAATATCATGAATCAAGTAAAGCAATAACTTGATCAAACAACCTCTATGGAAGCAACTCAACCATCAAACTCAAAACAGCCAACCAAGGGTTCCACCAACTCAATGCAAGTAGCTAGACTCACAAATATAAACCCTAGTGCACAAAGCTTCCACTATCTCAAACCAAAAATTATGCATTCACCAAAAACTCTCCTTAAGGATAACAATGCATAAGTAGTCTTCAACAAACCAAAAAATAGGATTTACACCTAGCCAAAGGATACCTAGTAGAATACCTTTTCACTCCAACCTTATTTCAAAAAACATACACCAATCATACTCATAAGAAGAATGTGCCCATACCTTATTGGAGTAGAAGATAATTGAACCTTCAAGTTGTCACCACACACAACTCTCAAACTTATAAATCATTGTCCAAGAAACTCCGAATTTTGTGGCATAAAGACATTTTAATAAAAACGTGTGTTACTCTAGCAAAGCACCCCCACGAGACTCGAAACGGTGACCTCCGCCAATGCAGTGCCCAACAGCAGCCTTCGCTACCACTAGCCCACACGAGCTACGAAGTTCACAAGTGAACTTCCCTCCACTTCACCCTCGAAAAAACTCCTGAAGACTTCTCAACCACACGTGATTCTAAGTCTTCCTTTGATCACAGCAAATACAAAGCACAAACATCGCAAATTGCATTCGAGGAATTTCAAATTAATTAGCCTTCCAACCTTAGGAGTTGGAGAATAAATAGTCTCTTCGAAGACACCTTGACGTCGGCGAAAATAAATACCATTTCGAAATTAATCAAAAGTCTTTTAAAAAAGGATTTAAAAACCCTTAAATAATTTTAATAAATTAAGAATAAAAAAAGGTTTAAAAACCTTTAAGTATTTTAATAAAACAAAAATAATTTCTCCCTTAATTAATTAAATAATTAATTAATTAAAACCTTGAAGGGTTTTAAATAATAATTAAATAAATAATAAAGAGAACCTCCATTGGTTTTAATAAAAACCATTTAACTTGGTTTTAATAAAAACCCTATCCAACTTGGTTTTAATAAAAACCGGTTTGGTTTTAATGAAAAACCCTTGCCAATGGAATCTCTCCGGATTCTCTTAAAAATATTCTCTTGGAATCTTCCACCTTTGAAGCCAACACATCCTCTTAACATTAATGCCATTTCCTTTTGACATCAATGACAACTCATAGACAAGAAGCTAGGATCTCAAACCCAAAATTGCCAACAAATCTTCCAAAGTTTTATGAATGTGATCATGGAAGATGTATGTCATAGCGCGTTGGTAAGTGGCGCCAGCATTTTTAAAGCCAAAGGGCATGACCTTATAACAAAATGTCCCCCAAGGCGTCATGAACGCCATTTTTAGTTGATCATCGAGATTGATATGAATCTGGTTGTATCTCGAGAAACCATCCATGAGGGAAAGCATTTTGTGGCTTGCTGTAGCGTCTACCAATGCATCGATGCCAGGTAAGGGGAAATCATCCTTAGGAATCACTTTGTTTAAATATCAAAAATTGATGCATATGAGAATCCTCTCATCAAGCTTTTTGATGGGTACCATGTTGGACAACCATGGTGGGTAATCTACGCAGATGACAAGCTATGCACCCAATAGCTTTTATAGCTTGTCTTTTACCATTAAGGCCATTGTTGGGTGCATCTTACCTAGATTTTGCTTGACTGGCTTGACTGTCAGATCAAGTGTTAGATTATGCATGACTAGCTACGGGTCTAGCCCTAACATGTATTTGTAGGACCGTGCTAAAACCTCCTTCTTCTCTTTAAGAATGGCAATGTAATCGGCTTGCTCTTTGGGGGATAAAATTATCCCCAACTTGATGATTTGTGGATTCATTGGATCAAAACCGATATCTACGTCAATCATCTCTTTGACTGACATGTGGGATCCATCCTCCAACTAGTGTGGAGTTGGAATTAGGTGGATATCATTTGCTAAATTTATATCTGCATTGGGAATTTCAAGTTCCTCTTTAGCATGGAAGATATCTTGAGTCTGTCCTAGGGTGAAATGAATCATTTCACTGTAAGGCCAATACTCTGATGGGGATGGTGGTGAGTCAGTGTGATCCTAGTCTATGGCATCTAGGTCTAGATACAATGGTCATGTTGGATCGGCTGGATTGCAGATGGGGGCGGTTAAATCAATGGAGATCATGTTGATGGAATGAATTTGGTCTCCATTGCTGCATGGGTGTTGATTCAGGCATCCTTGGTGATCCTTGTACCTCAGATTTGTCTCTGTGGGTACTGGCATAAAAGGATCAGCCCTATGTGTAGATAGAATGATAGGGTCTGCTCTTGGCATTGATGGCCCTATAGGGTCTCCAGGTGGGAGGTGCTCCCTGTATGCCTAAAGTGGTGGATGAAGCACTTGGTTTAACTATACTTGGTTTAAATGCCATCTATGCCTTGGTCCCATATTTAGATGTTCAAACATATCATCGATGTCTATGGGGTATTCTTGTTGCCTCATATGGTTGAGATATGTCATCTTAGTCTTATCCTCATAGTCGCTATCGAAGATCCATAGGTCTTCATTGGCTCCAAAAACTATGTGCCCCTCTAGCTAGTATAGCCTCCCACTAGGCGTTTCTTGATCACTATCCTCACTCTCTACGAAAAACCAAAAATCTAGCATGCAGGTAGTCGATGTTGAAGAATATATTTTGATCTTCTTCCTTCAGTGGATCACTTGGTCTTATGGCTGGCATGGGAGGCTCATTTTGTTCAAGCAATTTTATTTGGTCCCTTCTGGGTTGTTTTGCTCTTTGTGGGAGGGCTAGATTCTTTGGAGGTAGCAATTGCCTAATTGGAAAATTAAAGGGGAACATTACCACAAAGTTCTCCTGATAGTCGTCAATGGGTGTCACCTGCGAGTGATTGCTATCAGACTCAAAAGGGTCCCAAGGTGCTACCTCATAATCTAACTCATCTTCAAAAGATCCCCCTTGATCTTGTTCATATTCCTCTTGGAGGTTACTTCTTGAACTTTCCCCTTCCTTGATCAAATGGGAGGGGTTTTTGAGGTCAACAAGGTTTGTTTTTAACAATGGGATATAATCCCCCAATGTGTATATTGTGTTGGGATTGGCATATGGATCTTGTTCCAACCCATACCTATTGCCTAGACCTAGGCCTTGCATGGTTTCTACCAAGATGTCGAGGGGCAAAGGGTGGTTGAACCCTACTCCTGATTTATCATATTGCATCTAGTATCTCGGTTGACAAAGAATACGCATTCCTTTTTTGTATCTGCCCAATCCATATCCATGCCAATTACATTGGTCTAGGTATTTCAAGGCGAAGTTTGGGTTGGACAGATAGTCAACATTCTCAAAAAATGGCTCTTCGTCCTCTTCCTATTGTAGGTAGGGTTCAATGTTGTTCTCGAGGACCCCATATACAAAATTGGTCTAATTTGGCGGGTAGCCTAAAGGGACGATAGTGTCGATGGGGAGACGAGGTCTCCCCATGTCTTGCATGGATTCGATCGTAGGTGTTGCCATAATGTTTCGCATTAGGTACTCCCCCAAGCCCGTATTGGCCATATCAATGGTAATCATCGACAGTTGAGTGGGAGGGAATGGGAGTTCTCCTTGAGTCCACTCCATGTTGGGTGAACCAGGTGTCTCGAATTCCATTTGGCTGGGCACCTCTTCGATAGAGATGGTTGAGACTAATGGTGGTACCTCCTCTAGGGACTTCTTCCCATTGTCCTTTGGTGTAGACACCATAGGTGGCATCGTTGGTGAAGGAACAAATGATGAAGATGGGCCAGGTTGGTGAGTTGAGGGACTCAACAGCGAGGATGTAGGAAGAATTGGAATTTGTGTGGATGGATTCAATTCAAAGTCCAAATGTGTCAGTGGGAGGGTTGATTATGGCATCAGCTGCACCGCATTGCAAAACTTAAAGGGCTCTAAGTCTGTTGGGACTACATGTACTTGCCCTTCGTATATGTATTTGAGGCATTGATGGGCTATCGAAGGGACACACTTCTTATCCCTGATACAAGTTTGACCTAGCAAGATATTGTAGGCCATATCACCCTCAAGGATGTGACACAACGTAGGAATGGTCTTTTGTCCTACTTGGATGGGCAAGAAAATTGTGCCAACCATCGAGCATAACATGTCGTTGAATGCTCGAAGAGTGTAAGTGGATGCCACAATGTGGGATGATGGCAGCTTAAGGTGTTTTAATGTCATTGTTGTGATTATGTTGCTGGACGAGCCCGTGTCCAACAACACCCTCTTGAATGGAATCCTATTGACCTGCGCAATGACGTGTAGGGGTGGATCCACCATATCACCAATCACCAATTTTAGTTCATCTTCCCTGAAGATTATGACTGGTTTTGTTCATTGTCTCGAAAGAATTGTCTTCATGGGGTTGTAGCTCAATGGCTTTGAGTATCTCCATTAGAGCCTCCCGATGGTGCGATGATTTTTGGATGAGATCATAAATGGAGAGCCTAGCCGATGTGGTCCTTAAAATTTGAGTAAGTTTAGTCCAAATCGTGGCCATTGGTCTAGGCGAGGGAGGTTGCATAGGGTGTTATGGAGGTTGTGACATTGACGAAACATCTCTTGCAGCTGTAGCGGGTGCAGCCGTGTTTGGGTATCTTTTGTTCCATGTCATGATGCTTATCATCCCTATGTATCCTTGCATGGGGCAGTTTTGTGTTACCTTGCTCACTTGTAAAGTCTTTTCCTGTGCATCATGGGCAGGCAGGGGGTCTTTGAAGACCTCCATATGTTAGTTGCTAAGCGCTATGGGACTATCTACCACGAGCATTTTTTTATCTATCAAGTCATGCACTAAGTGTTTGAATTTCCAACAAGTGGAGATTTTGTGTCCTTTTTGTTGGTGAAATCTAAAATATAAGTATTCCCTATAACCCTTGGGTTTTGGTGTGTTGGGGTCTATGGGTCGACTTTTTGACAAGTTTATCAGGTTTTTCGCAAACAAGCGATCAAACAAGGAGTCTCTAGACTCCGTGAATTGTGTGAATTGTTGCCTAGGGCGACGTTGTTGATTTTGCTCTTGTTTATGATTTTCCTTTTCATAGTTATCAAGAGGAACTACCTGATAATTAGCCTTTGGGGGTTGTGTCATTTGTGCAAGATTTGGTTTAGTTATGACAACCTGATTGACCACGACGGGTTTCGGTTGCATGGGCCCAATTTTAGCAATTTTGGGCCACTCTTTCTTGTGTGGCTTGGCAATCTCACCGTCTTGTATTTTGATCTCCTCAATTATCCTAGCTTGTGCCAGGGCTTCTTCGAGGGTGGCATATTGTTGTAGCTACAATAGCACGGAGATTGACCTTAAGCAACTCTTTGAAAACATTTGAGTCATGTCGGTCATGGGAGGGAGGTAAGATAGCTTTGAAAGCAATGTCCTCCACCGATTCCCATAAGAAGCCATGCTATCATCATATTTCTACTTAAGGCCAGTTAGGTTGCTTAATATGCCTTCTTGGTGTTGAAGGCAAAACGTTCAAGGAACGCATCCACTAGTTGGTCTAGATTATTGATGCTATGCTTCGACAACTGGGTAAACCAATCCGAGGTAGGGCCTACGAACGTGGTTATAAATGTTCTCAGAAGCAATGCATCGTTGTCCTGAATGCCAAAGCATTAACTCAGGAATCTTGTTACGTGCTCTTGGGCATCCTCATCCCCTCTAAAAATTGCCAATTGAGGCACTTTGAAGTGGTCAGGGTATGGGGGTACCGAAACTAAAGGATGCACAGGGTGACTGCAAAGTTGATGTAAGGTGGGCTTTTGGGGCCTCGAAGTCTTAGTCTCCATAGACTCTAAGCACTCTAGCAGTGCTTTGCATGCATCAAAGGATTTGATTTCCTCTTCTTTGGTTTGTTCCTATTGTGAATTACAAAGAACTTGAGGCCTATGGAGGGGTATCCAGATAGCACCCCCTGCCTTGGTAGGACGTTTCAGCCCACTCTTCTTCTCTCTCAAATTCCTCATAGGCCTCTTGAGAAGTTTTTGGGTGTGACCTATAAACATGGATGGGTTCCCGAGGAATACGCCCATCATTGGTTCTAGAAGTGGCCTCCCGCTCAGGTCTAGGAGGTCTTGGAGGCAATGCTTGATAAGGTCATGGAGACTTGTCTTGTACTAAGGGGTTGTGCCTCTCATAAATTTTTGTCCTATGTGTGTGAGGGGTTGGAATCCTCTCATGCATAGTGTTTTGGAACAACTCATCTATCTGGCGCTGAATGCACTCTTTTTTAAGATGATACAGTTGTTCTAACTACTACTAGTATTGCCTAAGCTGCATAATTTATGCTTGGAGGGTGACATGTTTGGCAAATTCCAAGTTGATTTGTTTCGTCGTCCTAGGTCTAGGAGGCCTAGATGCCTCCCCTACATATCTATCTCGGTCATGGTGATCCGAGATCTCTATGGGTTGCTTTCCTCTGTTGAGGTTAGCAGCATTCACCCAAGGCTTTGGCCTCAATAGGTGATCTTGATAATCAGCAGGTGCGGAGGTGCATTGCCCCGCATGGTGTATTGCTCTTGAGGAATATATTGGTTTTCCTTGTGCTCCCTTTCGTACATGTGAAAGGGACGAGTAGAGTTGGCTCACCCTATCTGAAGAGCCTTGCACTCTATATTTGGCCTATTAGTTCTAAAAGTTATGAGGGGTGGAGGGGGAATGATATAATCATGTGGGTCCTCCTTATGAACCCTATGCTACTCTAGCGCTTCATCATGCAGTGGCCACTCATAATGAGTGTCTGAGGCCTTCCCATGTGTGTACTCCTCCTGAGAGGGTCTGTGTTGAATGGGAGTGCCCCTCAAAGGAGTGCCTCTATAGTCTTGTTCTGTAGTGGTATAGTGTGGACTATGTTGTGGGTCAAGATGTCAAGGTGGTATAACCAAGTCCTTGGGGCTATAACGGAGGCGACTTGTGCCTCCTTGCATACTTTTCATAGCTTCTACCCGTGATTGGGATTGGCTATGGGTATACACCATGGTGGTGGTTTTTCTAGAAAGATATGTATATTTTTATCTCCTTTACAATTTTTATGCTATACCAAACAAAAGGGGACCACACAAACAAAGAAATGATTATCTTGTTTACGGATTAAATGTGTGTCCTAGATTTGGTTCAGTGTGTTTGATTTTTGTTATGTAAATCTTGTAAAGAAAACTTTGTTATACATGCATAATGAGGGCTCTTGTATCTCCAAAATGGTCACCCCTTAAATATACCATTGCCAGGCTGTTATACAAAACCTATCAATATACTTGCCCTTACGTGATGGAAACTATTGGTATGCGAGAGCAGAATAGTAAGTGGAACATAGATGGTACGGAAGGGGGATTGCTCTATTTTTGACACCTACCTTAAAAGACTTATCCTCATGCATGGGGAATCACCCTTGCTACACTTGGTCAGCTTTCGTCAGGATTTACATCTAGCAACAGTCACGATCAAGGTATATGTATGCAAATTCCAAGCCAAGGTGGTGATGAAACCCACCATTGGTCTTGATCAAGTGTTGGGGTATTAAGACCAACTCCTTGATGTTAATTTTATTAGGTGGTGTGTGTGGTTCCTTTTAATTGTGTAAAGAAAAAAAACATACAACAAAAGATGATTTTCACTAATGCAATGCTTTAAAGTATGTTTTATCTTTCAAAGACAATTAGTAGCAAAAAAAGGAAATCACAAAACCTAACTAGAACTGAAACCTATAATGAGGACTTGCCATTTGTGCAAGTATCATGCAAGCAAACTAGAGAAAAATGCATTCTTGATCAAGTTCCTTCCATTTAATTTACTCTATGTTTTTATTTTTTATTTTTCTTTATTGCAAGAAAGGAAAACAAACTACTTAACCTTTCTATGCAAGTGTCCGAAAATAAAGCAAAGAAAACAGAAAATTGTAGAAACAGAAAGTAGAAAAACACAGAGGATGTTCAGAAGGCCTACCTCTTCTCTGTCTTAACTAGATGCCTCTGAGTTTCTGCTTATAAAATGCATAGATATCTAATCATCCCAAGGTGGGATGAATAGTAGGTCTACACTCATCACAGGGTGGGACGAATACGTATTCTTCTCGAGGTGGCACGAGTAGCAGTCCAGTGCCCGAATGAGTAACACCTGCAAAGAAAAACCATAAAATTTGGATCAAAAACTTGATCCTAACAGTAGGGGATAGGGTCCCACCATGATCGCCACTGAAAGCATGTAGAAAAATGGCATACCGATATGATGCAAACAAAAATAGATATAGATGCTAAGTCCTACGAATGCAATGAGCAATGCATGAAGGAAATGACGTAGAAACGATATGTGAGCAAACAAAGCGGGGCCTCCTTTATTGATATTGCTTTTAATCTGATTACAATACATCCCCCATCTAAGGCTCAAAACATTTGATACAATTTGTTACATTAATGGATTCCCGAAAGAAGCTGCAATTCTAAGATTGAACGGTACGTTTCCAACATCTTCTACGTGCCCACATTTGAAGTGGGTGGGCTAAAAGTTATCATTGCTTGTGTCTGTGTGTTCATCATTTCTTGCTGCCCCTCTAGTATTCTTGGTTGTAAGATCCTGCGCACAGAAATACAACAAATCGTTAATAGCATATGCGTATCTAGAAAAACATGCAATCCCCAAGGCCTTGAGTGGGCTCTTAGAAGATATTAGTGATAAGATGATAATAAGATTACATAATTATATGGAAATGTAAAGGACAATTTCTAGAATTGGTATCACCTAATTTTGCATCGAAGTGGCATCAGACGGCCCCGTTATGCTCGTTTTCCTGTCGGGGGCCTCTCCAAAGCAAGCGCTCCAATGTCCCACCTATGCTTATCCAAATTACCTAAAAATAATGGGTTAGGAATTATATGTAATTATAAGACTACCCAAATTCTCGAAATTTGCATATCATACCCATATTCTCCTGTATGTGACAGGGGCGCCCTACGAGCTAGTTAACACATAAAATAATAAAATGATCATCAAATCATGTCAAAATTAGTTCAAACTTTAACAGAGGCATTAGGATATCATATGGGACATATTTCAAAAGGAATAGTAAGGAAATAATGCACAAATTTCTAATCACTCTGGGGTGGAAAGGAACTGTCACAAAACCTACAAAAAGTGACCTTGCAAATGTCCTTCCCATAGGCCTCCAAAACTCCTGCAAACTTGTGGTTAGACTAAAAATAGCATTTTGAGATGACCCAGAAGTGGTAGATTCTACCCAGGTTATCTTATATCTGAAGGCGATCCCTACAGGTTAGTAGACACATAAAATGACAAAAACCATGTCAAATCATGTCAGAAAGTAATGAAATTTGGATAGCAGCATAAGTACACTAGATATAAAAGAATGAAAAAAGAACAGTGACAAAACCATACACATATTTCTAATCACTTTGGGTGGGTCGATTAGGACTACAGTAGTTTAGGGGCACCCATGGGTGGGACGCCCACCGTTTAGGGCCTATTTTTGACACCAATCCAAGTGGGATGGGTCCAAAACTTCCTAGGGGGTTGTGTCAATGAGTTTGGGGTGGGATTGTGGTCGATTGCTTGGGTCTTTGGATCTAGATTACATTCCTAGTGTTCACCCGATAACCTCTCTTCCAGAAGAGAGATATTAGGGATGTAGGAAGCACAAAGAGGAATGGGGGTATAGTTTGGCAGCACTTCGTTGCTCCAAATGATACAACTCTCTTCTTTTTTGGGGTGAGGAGGCTCACCTTTTTATAGACCTAAGGGTCTCTTTTGCATATGCATGCGAGGGTGCCACTTGGTTCATTATGCATTTTTGGGGGAGATAATATTCCTCCTTGATTAGGGCCTCCTTGATTGAAGCCTCTCTAATTTGAAACCTTCCCTTGCAATCCCATGCCTTGAAGGCAGAGTTAGGTGGCAGATTTGGGCTGCCATTTGTCAAGGTTTGACTTTTTTCTAGTCAAACCTGCTAATTGTCCCACCTTGGAGCGATTGCTTCTAATCATATCGAGGTGGGACGAATAGGATTCTAATCGTCCCAGGGTGGGACGAATAGGGAGCAAAGTGCTTAAAAGGTGTAAAACTGACCTCTGACATTCCAAAACTGATTTTGGAGTGGTTAGGACCATTGTTTAACCTTTGGAGGCTGCCCTAGGGGGTATGTATACCAATTCGATCAGTGCTTGTAGTCACATAATCAGATTGGTGTTGTTTTGGTGTCTACAGGATGATTTTGCATTATTTTTCAACTCACAAGAATTGATGGATATTTGAATTGAAGGGTTCCAAATTCACATAGAGAAATAGATGCGTAGGTGACCAAAACATCTAGATCAGATTGCATATAGTGTTGGTATCTAAGGAAGGAATCCATTTTTTTGGTGATGCATCTCCTTTTTCCCTTCCTAAGCTAGCTTAGAATCATAATCCACTTATGTGAGATTAAATGTAAAATGTGACCTTTTCCCAGAACCTTATGATTTGAAGCCATATGGTGACAACATCAGGACCTTGAACCCAGAATTAAAGAATGGTGGGAGAACACTTTCTTAGGTTTTTCAATAGCCCAAATTGCATCTAAGATTAGTTTCATAAAGGCTAATCTAAATATCTAGCACAAGAACATCTTTGGAAATATAAACATCAGGAAAAATGATCTTTGAAATCAACTTCAAGAGCTAGAATTTCTCAATGAGACTCTTACCTTTTCTAAGGATTTAAGGTCAAGGGAAATAAGTGGCCTATCCAAATCCATAATGTCCTAGTGAAAGAAGAATCATGTGGAGACAAAAGGCTAGGTCACTTTGGCTTAGAGAGGGGGACTAAAATATAATTTTTTTGACTCATCTACTTTGAGGTACAAAAGCAATAATAGAATCAAATAAATTAAGAAGTCAAATGGCAAGCTAACTGAACACATTGAGGAGATTAGAGAAGATGCGATTAATTTTTTTAAAGAACTTATTTGTTCCATGCCACACAGAAACATTCAAGTAGAGGATAAATTACTTCTTAATATTCCTTCTCTAGTATTTGAGAAAAAGAATAAGGCCTTTTGTGATCTATTTAGGGATGATGAAATCAAAGAGGTTGTATTTGCTATGTGAGGTCTTAAGGCATTGGGTCCATATAGTTTCCCACCAATATTCTTTTAGATTTTTTGGCACATCATTGGCTCGGATATATGCAATTCCCTAAGAGAAGTTCAAAGAAAGAAATTCATTCCTTCATATGTTAATTATGTATTTTTGGTGCTCATTCCAAAGATGACAGATGCTAAATATTTCAAGGCCTATAGACCAGTTAGCCTCTATAATACAACCCTAAATTTTTTGATAAAAACAATGGCTAACAGATTGAAGGTTGTCCTATCAATTATCATTGACCATCAATAGAGCAGGTTTGTTGTTGGTATGAAAATATTGGACGAGATTATAGCATTCCATGAAATAATCCACTCAGCGGTTAAAAGTGTAAATGCATGGACTCTCCACAAATTGGACATGGATAAGGCTTATGACAAGGTTTCTTGGGAATCCTTCTCAGGATTTTGAATAAATTTAGATTCGATCAAGATTGGATAAGCTTAACTAAATCTTATATATCCTCTACTATATTTTCTATTATGGTGAATAGATCCCCAACTAGGTACTTCCAGAGCTGCAGGGGTATATGTCAAGGAGATCGTTTATCTCCATACCTCTTTATTTTTACGGTAGAAGTGTTGGGATGTGCTATTAAAGCTAATAATACTAATGAAGGTTTGAAGTCATTGACTTTTATTAATCCAATTTCTCATCACTAATTTTCCAATGACACTCTCCTTTCCTTTCTAGCCTCAATACCCTAGGCCAAGGTAGTTAAAAGTATTTTTGAAGCCTTTAAACTTGCGAATGGATAGAAAGTTAATTTCAGAAAGAGTATAATTTTCTTCTTCAATACCCCTCCCATAAGGTAGGGAAGGATTCTTATTATCCTAGGCTATAACATTGGTTCTCTTCCCTCGATTTACCTAGAGATGTTACCAATATTTAAAGGAGCTACTAAATATTATCTGTGGGAGCCTATGGTAGAAAGGGTCTAGAGAAATATTATTGGATGGAAGGGCACCCTATTGAGATAATCAAGGAAGGTGATGCTTGTTAAAGCTACATTATAGAGTATCATAGTGTATTTTATGTCCCTGTTCAAAATTTTGGGTAAGATTCTAGAGAAAATTGAACATATTCAACGATACTTACTGTGGTTGGGTGCTAATGATAAAAATAAATTCCACTTAGTGGCTTGGGACCAAGTCTACAGTAAGAAGGAAGAGGGTGGCTTAGATATTAGAAGGCTAAAGGACATGAATAGAGCTTTGGTAGCCAAGCAAGACTAGAGATTGGCTCAAGATGAGAACATTAGCTGGGTTGAGATAAAAAGAACTAAATATTTAAGAAATGGTATTCAATTTCTTAGGGGCCCTATTCCCCCTTATGGATTGGCCTTTTGGTCTAGTTTAATTAAATGTCGCTCAAATATTTGTAGCGGGGGAAGATGGAAGTTGGGTGATGGTGAGTCTATTGATTTTTAAGGGATCCTTGGGTTGTTGAGACCTCTTTAGATTCTATTTTAAAATTGAATTTAGTGAAGCTAATAACTGATATATTCTGAGGCTATAAATTCAGTGATTTTATAGGACATAATGGCCACCCTAGATGGAAATCCTTCGACTTCCCAAATTTATCCCAAGCATAAGTGATGGTGTTTAATTATTTATGTAATATTCTTAAATGGTGCATCATATCAGGGAGAGATACACCAGATATGTTCATTTGGAGCCCGAAGAAGTATGGTAAATTATATATGAAGTTAACTTATTCCATGTTGGATGGGCATAGTGATTATTGGTTTCCTGTGAGTCAACTTTGGTTAAAAGGGTTGACCCTTAAGGTCAACATGTTTTTTGGATGGTAGTCCAAGGTAAGTTCTTCACCCTGAATAACCTTCAAAAAAGAGGTTTGGTTTTAGCTAACATTTGTCTCCTGTAGATGTGCGGAAGAATATTTGGCTCATCTATTATTCCTCTACCCTTTTACCCAGGAAGTTTTCATCATATTTTAGTTGAAATGAATCCTTAGCCAACGATGGGGTTTGGAAGGTCTAAATTTTCATAAAAGAAATCATTTATCTCCACTAAGATATATCCCAAACTCATTGTGGATTCGCGCCCCTATTCTTAAAAAGGATATGGTACACTTAGGTTAATCTACCACCAACTAGTGGTCAAAGGGACCACTACACCCAATCGAGCGAAGGTGAGGAAGCACCGGTTTGTGGTGCTATACCACATGGTGGTTGAGTAAGGGATTTAATAAACAGTTAAACATAAAAAAAATTAAATAAGGTAAGAGAAAAATAATAGGTGAAACCAACCTTTGAATATTGTGCTAAAAGACAATTTCTTAATCTCTAGTCTTTGTCCTGGTTCCTTTTGTCCCCCAATATTTATAATCCTCTTTCTCGTGAATCCCTCCCCCATGTTCCCATGAACCCCCTTTAAGATTTCCAATTCATCTACCCAGCCCCAAAGTCTCCTTTGAAACATAAATACCATCTACTAAAAGTAATGGTATGTTTATCCATGGGGCAAGCGGGAAGGATATTTTATTAAAAAATGATTCTTCCCTTCTTTCAAAATCACTCGCCCTGAAATATTTTATTTATTTAATTAGAGATAAAATTATTCTTTATTTATTCTCTCTATTTTTGAAATAAATAAAGCTATTCTTTCCTTTATCTAAATTATAAAATATGGAGCTTTTCATTTTTTTCTCTAATTTATAAAATATGTAGTTGTCCATTTCTTCATCTATTCAAAAGGTAAAAGAGAGAATTGAATAGAACTTTTAAAGCATTTATATCCTCAATATTGAATTCAATTTAATTCAAACCATAAAGGTCATTGATCATTCCTTGAAATAAAATATCTATACTAATATTAAACATTAGTATGGTATTTAAGGGGACTAAGGATTAATGGAACCTTTATATCCATTAGTCTTTTCCAGAAGGGATTATTTTCCTAATCCCTTTTACACATAACAAACATGTAGATAAAAGTGAACAATCAAATGCATGCATCTATATGAGGGTAGTCATTCATGTTACCCTCAACTATCATAGTCATCAAGTATTAATTTATCAATACATAGTCCATTATGCTAGTGCAAGTTGCTTCCATGGCCCAAGAAGGGGATCTTTAGAATAAGATACCACTCTAGAGAAGCAACTTCATATGACCAATTTTTAGTTGGGCAATTATGTTTCTGATTCTTCCAACAACTACAGTGTGTTGGATTATCTTAGCCGTGAGGATATGTCGTTGGATGCAAATCCATCATCGATGGAATTTGCACTTCCTATAGAGGAAGAAAAATATGAATATCCTTCCCATTTTATGCAATTTTGACATTCTCATAGTTCTCAACAGGGGAAAGAAGATGGGGATAGTCTACCCAAAAAATGGTTTCACCCATTCAAACCTTGGTGGGTGAGTGCCAAACTCAATAGTTTCAACAACTTTGGGGCATTGGCATTGTTTGAATTGAAGTAGGATGTGGAATATCAACTGAGTAACCAATATTTAAGTCTACTTGGAAATATCTACTTTTGTGGGTGCCTGACAGAACCAACCACTTTACGCGTTAGATCTCTCCAGAGTTACAGTTTAGGATTTTTTTGCTCTAGTTTATTTTTAGTTTTGCAATGTAGATCTCTTAGTGATCTATTTGTCATTTTTTTATTTTCTCAGACCTTTTTGGCCCTAGTTTAGTTTCTTGCATAGGCTTTGAGGTGTGCTTCCATACCACCCACTTTTTTTATGAATTTGTACTCTTATTATATTTTTTTAATAATATTAAGTCACTTAAAAATACATTAAAACATTTTTAATGATAAGTCTTTTTATAACATATAATTATCATACTACATTGTAATTTGAAGGCAAAGACAATAAATTGATGTTTTTATGTTTGTAGATTTTTTTTTTAATTTTTCTTGGATTATAAGAGAAGTCTTGCTACATTTTAACCAAACATGTCCAACTTTAGTGTTCTCTTGTAATAATTGTTTTAAAAAATACCTTGAACCTACTATATCCTTCTTAAACAACATGTTTTTATGATAATAGGTCATTATAAATATGAATACCTATCAATATTATCAATGCTTCATGAGGTCTAAGGTTCAAACCACAGTGTGGGTTAGGGGGTGTGTGTGTTAAATTCCCTATTGATAAGCATAGTTCTCAACTTTACAAGTTCATGGTTGGGAGGAGACTACTCAACCTTATCTAAGTCCTCATGGAAAAATTGGAAATAAATCCAGTCAAAATTTGAACTCTATTCTACTGATAAAGCAATGATTATGCGGATTCTTTTATCACCTCCTAGGTGCTCCAGCCTCTATCTTCTCCAATAGAAGTTAAACCCTGTTGGACTCATTGGAAATGGTTTGACAATCATGACTTCGAGCAACCAATCCTTAAGTTTTGGTACCAAGCCTTGTTTCCTATGAACTGTCAGCAATTTGCATATGTGCTCAATAAAAATGGAACTTAGAGCTCAATTGGGCCACTTGGGCGAGAACCTTAAAGCTTATCAACTCTTCCCCATTCCAAGAAAAGTTCTAGATTCTTCTTTGGAACATAGTCCTTCAAGGTCTACCTACTCAGAGTAGGATGAAATGGATGGGCCAAGGGCAACATGATTGTCCTTTTAGTGGTTTGGAAGAGACAATACAACATTTGTTTGGAACTGTGCTCATACCCATCGTATTTTGTGTGAAGCACAATAGTTGCTTTATCCCTTACCACTGCCTATGAAAAAGGATCAAGCCTTATTGGGGATCAATCTAATACCCAATCAAAAATGTCTTCTCTCCATTACGAGGACAACTGTCATCTTTCATATATGGAAGACTCGATGCAAATCTATTTTTGAAATTGATCAAGAAGATATCCGTAATATCTCAGTAGCTAACATCTTTGTTGTTGTAAAATGTCAATTGCAGGCTATATCAACAGGTTGCACCTGTAAGGAGAAAGCATGACAAGAAGAAATCACAAATCTAAAGAGGTATATATGTGAGACCTCACCTCATAGCTCGGATGAAATTTAGATATTTAAAAACATGGTATGTGAATTAACTGAGCAACATAGTTTGGTGATGCATAGTCAAGCACACTTGAAGAAGCATTTGGGTCAAGTAGAATTAGAAGCCATCAACACTCATTCCAATCCTCATATTAGGCTCCCATCACAAAATTAGGTGGAGTAGGGTCACTTAGACTCTTATCCTTAGCATATGTTTTCCCAGCATAACTACTCCTTTGTAGTTTTTATTTTGGTAGTGCAGTAGTCTCTTCTCAGCAGAATGATGTGCAGGTCATCCACTAGAGGAAGCAACCCAACAGTCTTCAGTCATTTAGTTTTATGTCAGCATGTTTTTTAGAGTCTTGGTGATGGCATGGTTTTTCATCCCCATAATAGTCATTAGGAATATCTCATTTTTAACATAGGTCACCAAGGGATCACTTGTGTGGTTTTTCACTTCCAATGCTTGTAATCCGATGCCATGAGTATCACAATATTTCTCAATTCTCCATTGTATTGGTCCTTCATGGCCTCATGTTGTAATATAGTTGTGGAGGCTTGCGTGTGGTCTCCAATGTGCTTATTTCTAGTAATGGGTCATGGATGAACCTGTGAATATACCTGTGTTTGCTTTGTCCCTGCTATAAGGAAGTCTATCATGGTTCTAATGTTGTTTCAGGCTTGGATGTTGACACCCAAACCATGGTTAACCTTTACATTGTATTTTTTCCCTTAAAATTTTAACTAATATAAATTTAACAACAATTTCAATTAAAAAATAATAATAATTAAAAATATGGATACCCCTGCCTCCTTGGGTCTTACCCGAATGTGACATCCCTTTTGGGATGTTTTCCACAAATATTTTTATTTAAAAAAATAAAAAATAAAAAATACATTAAACTAGTGTTTGGAATCTCGCAACTCACCCTAAACTTGGAAGCCTAATTTTCACGAGTTCTAGGCAACTCACGATAAAATCGACAAAAACTCAGAAAAATAAAAAAAAACATTAAAAAAAATCACAACATTAGGCTACATTGTTCAATCCCGTGTCCTTGGCATTGGAAGGAGACACATAAGATCACCGTTTACCCATTTTAGCTTGCGGAACATTTGGAAATAAATATAAGGAAATAAATGCCCACGAATACCCATTGGCATGCCGTACAGCAGCAGCCTCGATAGAATTTTTTTTTTTTGATTGGTTGAAAGGGTGTTGAAAGGTCCCTGAACCTTGTACAAAACAGCCGTGGGCCTCCAAAGAGGGGAGGCAAAGGGGAAGTACGGCGGCAGCAGAACAAGTAAGCCCAAAAATAGCAGGGGCCACCTAAGGTAAAGGCGCCCAGAAGAACTAACTGGAAGAACTAACTAAAGTGAAACATGACCAGTGGCCAACAGAAAAAGGAAAGCGAAACTTAAATAGAGAAATTTAAGGCCAAGCATGGGAAAGGGGTTCCCGCATGGGAAAGGGGCTGGGTATTCATAATTATGCTTGTGAGGACGTTGAAAATCAGGGGTGCGCTCCAAGGAAACTGCCGCTTGAGAATGCCTTTGGACCGATATTCCTTCCATTTACCAGACTTCCCCAACAGATGGGCGCAGGAGTTGATGTTGTCTCTGATTTCGAACAAAACCTCCCTGAGAATGTCATGGAAAGACTCCGTGGTCGGCAGGCAACGTGCGGACCAAATGATCGGGTTCCAACTGTCCTCAATCTGGAAATTATTGTGATGCTTGTGGATACATTTGTGGATGGAATTTGCAAACGTGGCGTAGGTGATTAGAGCAGCAACAGACTTGGGATTGGTTCCCTCAGAACCGTGTCTCATCCATACCAAGCCCCCTGGCAACAACTCACATTGTGCAAACATTGAAACTTGTAGGGTCGTTCCTTAGGCCAATGGGGAAGGAGTCTCTCCAAACTTGAATGTCAGATTCACCGACTCCCCTGTTAGCTAGCCAGTCCGTAGCTTTGTTTCCTTCCCGGTACTGATGTTGAATGACTAATTCTGGGTAATTGCCAACTAGAGCCTTGCATTCTTGGAAAATCGAAGCTAGGGACCAGGGAGGCCTAGCTGTACCTTTGAGGCAGTTGATACAGTGCAACGAGTCTCCTTCTATGATAAGTTTATTGATGGTCAACCCTTCCATGAGGATCAAACTTTGGAACAGAGCTCGAGCCTCTGCCATATTGTTGGATTGAATTCCCAGGTTCTGGGCGAAGGCCAAAATTATTTCTCCCCTATGGTTTCTGAGAATTCCTCCTCCGCCAGCAGCTCCTGGGTTGCCTTTAGCCACACCGTCGAAATTGAGCTTGTGCCACCCAGTAGGTGGTAAGACCCACTTGATGGCAGACCTGTCAACAGAATTACGAAGCACAACAGAGATGTTAGACAAATTGAAAAGTTTGGCTAGATCCGATTCTAAGCCAGGAGGGGGGGTTTGGAGAAGAAACAAGAGAGGCATTCTCCGTAGATAGGGCCAAGATTTTGGCAGTGATAATCCTCTTATCAGTGGCTTGATTTTTGAAAATTTTGGCGTTTCTCTCGAGCCATATCTGCCACAGGTAAAAGTGGAGGCAAGCTTGCCACATGAATTTTAATTGGGTGCTCTTGAAAGGCCGGGGCCATTGCTTAATAAGGAGGGGAATGGAAGGTGGGAGGGCTGTGGAGATGCCAAAGGTGTTATGGACCTGGTTGAGAACTGCTAGAGAGAAGGGACATTCCAAAAAAACATGCGAAATAGACTCACAGGCATTTTTGCACAGGATACACCAATTGGGAATGAGTAACCCTCTGATTATCAAGTTGTCTATGGTGAGGATTCTATTTTGGGTGGCCAACCAACAAAAGAATTTGACCTTGGGAATGATCTTGGGAACCCAGACCTGATTTGATAAGTCCCATCCATCTGTGGGAGTTTCTTGACTGTAGTAAGCTGATTTGACAATGAAATTTCTAGATTCTTCAAGGTTCCAGACCATGGAATCATCTTTGTGTGAGCTCGGAATGATGCATGTCCTCAACAGGTTTTGTAACCGCCTGAGAGCCTCGATGATTTTCCTGGGCCCGTTAAGAGCCAGGTGTTTCCATTGACGTCTTGTAGGACCTTGGATAATGAAGTGACACACCTTATCTCCAAAGGTAGCTTCTGTAGTCGCCTTGAGCACTGCAAGATGCGGATCTTGGCTGAGAGGTTTATCGCGGATCCACGGGTCGTCCCAGAAATGGATGGTCATTCCTATTCCTAGACACCACCTTAAGCCTTCCATGATGATTTTTCTTGTTTTGATTACGCCATTCCAGAAATGGGATCCGATAGGTAGGTTGTGCTCTCCAAGAAAGGAAATCTGTTGAAGGTACTTAGCTTTAATGATATCAATCCATGTGGCTTTTTCATTGATGGTGAGTCTCCAGGCCTGCTTGGCAATGAGGGCCATGTTCATCCGGTTGATGTCTCTGAATCCGAGGCCTCCATCCTTTTTCTTGGAATAGACCCTGTCCCAGGCGACTAGCGAGAATTTATTCTTGTTTTCGTTTCCAGCCCATAGGAATCTGCGTTGAATTTGTTCAATTTTTTGGCAGATGGCAGTTGGAGCTTTGAAGATGGATAAGAAGTAAACGGGGATACTTTGAAGGCAAGCTTGGACCAGAGTGGCTTTGGCAGCCTGGCTGAGCATTGAGCTTTTCCACCCCGCTAGTTTCTTGTTGAGGCATTCTAAAATAGGGTTCCACATAGCCGAGACAGATCTGCCATGGAAAAGCGGTAATCCAAGATAAGTAGTTGGAAGACTCCCAATGTTGCACCCAAGGATCTCAGCAATCCTATTTTGTCTGTGAATGGGGGTATTGAGAAAGTACAACTTGCTTTTACGATAGTTGACTTTCTGACCAGCCGCCTCTTCATAAGAGTCAAGTATGTTCTTAATGATTTTTGCTTCGGGTACGGAAGCATGAGAGGTTAAAATAGTGTCATCAACAAACTGTTGATGGGAGATGGCTCTGGATGTTGAGGCCGGTTTGATCCCAAAAATAAGACCCCTGTTACAGGCAGCTGAAAGGGTTCTTCCTAGGGTTTCGACCAGAATAATGAAGAGAAAGGGAGACAGAGGGTCCCCTTGATGGATGCCTTTGAAACTTTGGAAGAAACCTGCGGGTGAGCCATTGATTAGAATAGAGAACCAAGCAGTCGAGATACATTCGCGAACCATCTTGATCCATTCTTTGTGGAACCCAAACTTTTCCAGGACTTCGAACAAGAATTTCCAGGAAACACGGTCAAATGCCTTGTTCATGTCAAGCTTGAGGAACATGCTGGGTTTTTTATTTTTAGATGCCGAGTGGGCCAGTTCGTGGATGGTTATCACTCCATCCGAGATGAGTCTGCCTTTGACCGAGCTCCCTTGGCACTGGTCGATAATGGAGGGAAGGATAGCTTTCAACCTATTTGCCATAACTTTGGTGATAAGTTTGTAAATGACACTACAGAGGCTGATCGGCCTGAAATCTGAAAGGGAAGCGCAATCGTTGGACTTGGGGATTAATACAATGAAAGTGGAATTGGCCTCTCTCGGCATATTTTTGGCTCTCTGGAAGAATTTAACTGCAGCAAAGACATCTTGGCCCACGATTTCCCAAAAATGTTGAAAAAACCGGGGTGGGAAGCCATTGGGTCCGGGGGCCTTATCAGGTTCCATTGCGAACAAAGCTTCTTTGATCTCATCTTCAGTGAAGCTTTCAAGCAATTTTTCATTATCATTGTTAGACACCATCTTTGGGATGTTCTGTAGCAAAGAACTTGAGGTGAGGGGATGGCAACCAGTGCTTGGCCCTAAGATTTCCTGGAAGTGGCAAACAACTTCCTGTCTAATTGCTTGGATGTCAGAGACAATGGACCCATCTGCCTTGGTCAGCTCAGTGATTTTATTAGAGCCTCTGTGGCGCATGGTGGATGCATGGAAAAACTTCGTATTGGTGTCTCCTTCTTTGAGCCAGAGGTTTCTGGATTTTTGCCTCCAATATGTCTCTTCCTTAGCCAAGGTATTGTGAAAATTTGAGAGGATGCTCTTTTCTTCAAGGAGAGTTTTGGCCCTCAAGTCTCCTCCCTGAATCAGATTTTCCACCCTTTTTAGCTCATCCATTAGATGCTTTTTCTCGCTAAAGAGGTTGCCGAAGACATCCCTGTTCCAGCATTTCAGTTTGAATTTGACCGCTTTCAGTTTAAGGAACAGATTTGTGAGAGGGTTTGGACAGAAATCCTGCTGCCACCATTGGCGTATACACCGACCTATATCTGGATGAGTGAGCCACATATTTTCAAACCTGAAAGGGGTTTTGAAGATTTGTTGGGGTCGTGTACAATCCAAAATTAAAGGATTGTGGTCGGAGCCAATTTTTGGGTGGCTATGAAGCCTGGCATCGCCAATAATAGGAATGAGTTCTTTGGATAAGAGGAATCTATCTAGCCGGATTTGGATGTGTTGGATTCTCGATCGTCTGTTGCTCCATGTGTAGTTGGATCCTTGGAGCGGCATGTCCATTAGCTCGTTGTGGTTGACAAAGTCATTGAAATCTTCTATGCAACTGTTGGTGATCGGATTGCCTCCTTGTTTATCAGACAAATGGAGGGGAGAATTAAAATCGCCACATAACATCCATGGAAAGTCTTCAAAGTTATTACGCATTGCAAAAATGTTATCCCACAACAGTCTTCTGCTAGGAGGACTGTTTGGTCCATATACATTGGTGGCGATCCACTGGAGGTGAGTGACTTTATTAGTAAATAGGATGTTGATGGTTCTATCTGAGACTGAAAGAACTCTCCCTTCAATGGTTGTCGGGTCCCATAAACAGAGGAGACCCCCGGAGGCCCCTGTGGAGGGACAAAAGGCAAAGTTGTTGTTTTCCCAGATTAGCTTGCAGACTTGAATGTTGTTATTCTCATCTAATTTGGATTCTTGAATGAACATAATATTTGGTTTTAGATTTTTTCTTACTGTTTTAACAGTTCTCTATTTTGCAGTCCCGTTGAGGCCTCTGACATTCCAGGAAATGATCTTCATCGAGACGATTTGGAGTTTGCTTTGCGGCCTCTGCCTCTCCCTTGAGACGGAGTTAGTTTGGGTCTAACTTCATCCTCGTCTTGATGAGTTGTGTTGGAGTGGTCGGAAGTGGGGCCCAAGATGATAGGCTCTGTGCCATCAGCCATTTCGATCTCAGCTGCTTTGAGTAGTTTTTTTGCATTTGACGGTCGTCCCCTCCTCTGGTCTTTGTTAACGTCTGCTTTGGGTGCGGGATTGGGTGACTTCGACGGGCTGGAGGTTTGGTGGATGTCGGTGGATAGCGAGTCAGCCCCAGGGTGAGACTCCTCGGTGCGGGTTTGGTTAGCAACAGGATAGGACACCTCAGCATCAGGCTTTGGGGTTTGAGAAGAAAGGGGTGTGGGCGAAGCCGAGCTGAAAGCGGGCCATTGGGGGGATGAAGAGCGGGGAGGCGGGCACAGGGTAGTAACAGCAGACTCTGGGAGGGGGGGAAGGGAACTCTGGGAAGGGGGAGGGGCAGGAAGGGAAGAGGAAGGTGTGAAGGACCAAAATCAGAGGGTGAGGTTGGAACAGTCATTGCAGACTTTCCTTTGGACAAAGGGGACTGGATCAAATTGGGTGTGGGCGTGAAGGTTAGGTCTATGGATAGGTCATCTGAAATGTCCTCTCCAATTTGCAGGTTATTTAAGGGGGCAAAAGGATTAGAGCGAGGAAGCTGAGAGCTTACCTTGTTGGGTTTGGCTGGATCTGAAGCAGAGGTCTTAGATGGGCCCATAGATCGGGCATGTCCTTGGGCAGGAGCCTTTTTTTGGAAAGTCTGGATCTGAGTAGCCATCTTTTGGCCCGAATCACTATGGATTTCCTTTTTTTGAGAAGGGCATTGAGAAAGCAGATGGCCCTGGGTATTGCACTCCAAGCAATAAGCGGGCTTGTTTTCGTACTCAACTCCTTGGCGTCTCCTGTAGCTCCCGTAGTTGATACCAATACAGGTAGGCAAAGCCGAGTCCAGATTTGCCATGACACAAACTCGAGCATAGGTCATTCTGGTTCTGGCTCGGGTAGCAGGGTCGATGGCGACCATATCTCCAATCGGTTGAGTGATGCCTTTGAGTGCATCGTTGTAGAAGAACTGGGGGGAAGCCCATGAAGTTTGACCCAAATCGGTGCGACATTGATAGACTGAGTATCGGGGTCAAAGTCTTCCCCCCATCTTCGCAGAAATAGGCTGCGACGGCCGAAAAACCATGGCCCTCCGGTAAGGATGCGGTGGGTGTCAAGGGCATTATTCAGCCTTATCATGAAAAACCCTCTGGGAAAGGCCACCAACTCCATGCTGCCTGAAAGCTTCCATTTGGATAGAGCCCACTCACGGATTGTTTCAATATCTGGCCGAGCTCCTACAAATTTTCCAATGAGAGAGATAGACTCTTGGAAAACCAGTGGCTCCATGTCTTCACGCGGGAAAGAGACTTCAGTGCCCGTTACAGAGAAGGACAAAGGAGTTTGGAAAGAAAAAACGTCGGACGATGACCGAACTTTGTCAGCAAAGGATAAAGACCAAGGAGGTGCTTTGGATGGAGAAGAGGAAGAAACCCTAACGGTTTCAGAGCGGCTTCCATCACCATCCGGCGGTTTATCCACGCCGTTAGGGTCTTCACCGAGATTCCTACCGATTGGGCCTGTAGGCGAACCCTTATCAATGAAATTAACAGTGCTTTGGCCGTTGATCACTCCGGACGCTGTAGAACCAGCTACGCCTGCAAATCCCAAAAACTTTGCTGCTTCAGCGGATGCCATCCTACGCCTTCTCCACTACGCCATATATTCAAATAAACCTCGGCCTCAATAGAAATTAGTACGCATAATGTCGCACCTTTCCCCCTCACACCTTTCTAATCTCAACCTCGGCCCTAAATTAACATTTAGGCATAATGTCGCACCTTTCTAATCTCAGCCTCGGCCCTAAATTAGAATTTAGGTAGAATGGCGTCTTATTAAGGGCAATATCTTAAGGATATGAAGCATTGCGATTATGGTTTTAATGAAGTTTCTGTTGCTTGAGAAATTTCGTTTTCGTTTTTGTGTGAGGGTTTGTGCTGTTTTTTTTTTTGGTTTTGTTTCTGTACTAATTTTGAGTGAGTCTGTGTATAAATCGTGGTTGCAGCTGTTGCAGGGCCTTTGTGTTTTGAGCACTTGGAGTTCATATACATCAGTTTGATCAGTTTGCGTGTTTCCGAAATTGTGGCAATGGAAGACTCGCTGAAGAGGGAGGAAGGCAAAATATTTCACCGTACGATCTCCCCTCCATCGGCCTCACCCCTGCCTCCCTGTCTTTCCTCTGCTTCCCCTGTCTTTCCCCTGCTTCGGCCTCGGCCACTGTTTTTCTCCGTACGAGTCTCGGCAAGTAATCGCCGAGCACTCTGCGAGTAAATAATGACCGAGTAACTCACCGCGAGTCGGCGAGTTAGTCGGCCCGGCCCGAGTTTTCGATTAGAAAAACTCGCAGGCCTCCCTGAATTTCGCGGGTACTCGCTAGAAACCTGCCAGTTTCGAAACACTGCATTAAACAATAAAACTATAATCTTCACTGTTACTTTTTAGTTTTATTATTTAATAAAAGTTTATTGTTACAATTCCGTCCTTGATTGTCATTTATTTGGATATCTTCTTTTACCATAAGGACATAAAAATATTTTGACAATATATTTGACGGGAAAAAGTGGCCAAATACGGGCGCTACACAGCCTTAATTTTACAATCATAAGTTTACAACATAGATCAAACTAACTCGGATACGGCGACAGAGGACGTTCACAAACGCTTTCACGTGACTGTCTGGAGCATTCCAGGATAGTGCAGTGAATGGAGGATGGAAGTCTGGAAATAAATGACTTCGCAGAGTATTGCAAACTTCCGCGTCCCCCGATAACAAACCAGGAACTCTCTTTCTTACCGTTCGATTTTAGTAGCCTATAAGCTCACTATTCAGCTAACAAAATTAAGTTTACAATATACCATTGAACCAAAGGAATTGAGAGCTAAATTTGGCCAACACCAGCTCGCATTACACACAAAGCTATCCACTACCAAAGCAATTTCAGCGATCAACATCAGGCAATGAACGGACGCGGTTCGATTCCTCGTCGGTCTCCTCGATTGTATAATAAGAACGTGGCAACGCATCCACTGAGGACAATCCCTTGTCTGTACTAAATGAAGTACTAGACAGACAACAGGAGGAGGCATACGGCCAAATGAATGGCGGCCTCAGATGTGGAACAAAAGGAGGCGGCCTATTCCTCGTCAGAATCTGCGTCACCTGCCGCATCGTCGGTCGATCTGCTGGAGTCGGAGTCGAGCACGCCAGGCCAACAATCAGCAAACGCTTAATGTCGTCCTCGTTAACATTTCCGTCGCCCGACATAACTACCCGCCGGTCCGCGGCGTCCATGAGCCGATCCTCCCCGTACAATTCCCAAACCCAGGTTGCTAGATCCGGCGCACCCACAACCCTGGGAGGCCTCCCGCAGGCTACCTCGAGGGCCACGGCGCCAAAACTGTAGACGTCCGACTCGGGCGTTGCCCGCCCCGTGTGAGCGCACTCCGGGGCAAAGTACCCCGGAGTCCCTGCCACGTTCGTCAGCAAATACGACGTCCGGTCTCGCTCCAGCAGGCGGGCGAGCCCGAAGTCGCCGAGACGGGCGTTGTAGTCGGAGTCCAGCATTACGTTGCTCGCCTTCACGTCACGGTGGATCACCTGAGTGCTGCATTCCTCGTGGAGATAAAACAGCGCGGAGGCGACGCCGGCAACGATGTTGTACCGTTGTTCCCAGTCCAGCAACCCCTTATATATGTGCTTCTCCAGGCTTCCGTTGGGCATAAGCTCGTAGACCATCATGAGGCGGCCCTTGTCGTGGCACCAGCCCAGCAGCGGCACCAGGTTTCGGTGGCGGAGCTGGTTGATGATGCTGATCTCCGATATGAATTCCTCTTTTCCTTCCTTGGAGTCCTTCAACATAAGCTTGACGGCGACTCCGGTTTTCTCCTTGGGGAGAATTCCTTTGTAGACGGCTCCGAATCCACCTCGCCCCAGCTCCGATGCAGCGCTGAAGTTTTGGGTAGCCTTCTTGAGGTCTGCGTATCGGAATTCCCGCGGACGCCCCGGTAGCATCTCCAGGGCGTCCGATATGACCGCTGCTTTCGCCCGAGATCTACGGTGCTTCACAAACAGTGCGGCGGCAACTACCGTTGCAGCAAATGCCGCCGGCACACCGACGCAGAGAGCTACGACTAATTTTATGTTATCTTTTTTGATAGGCGGTTCTTCGACTGTGAGGTTCCAGGAGAGGATGCAGTTGAGGTACTTGGCGTTACCCGTGGAAGCGGAGAAGCCGAAATAAACACTGTGATCCAGATAGTTGGATAGATTGATGGAAAGGGACAAGTTGGGGTTCAACGGCCTTGGATCAGGCGACCTTGCCACATAAACGTCGAGCTGCTTCGCACCGCCGTCGTATTGAATCCACGCCGAGATGCTGTAGTCGGCGCCGCCCTTTAGATTGATCTGCGCCGGATCAAGAGACACAAGCTTCGTGGAATTTATGTTATTGACATTGATACCCACATGGTTCCCGTCGGGATCATTGGTGCCGGCGTTCTGTTTGGTGTCGAACTCAACCGCGACCATCTGATTGCCGGGCTCTCCGTTGGTGGAGGAATTGAACAATCCCACCACTGGCCATAGCTGTTAGCAGGCATATCGGTCAGGACTGTAGAAGTAGCAGAAGTTATGATAAACGCGAGGCCCCCGCCTCCGGTTTCGTCAGTCTCACCTTGAGCCGTCTGGATATTCAAAATGAAGGATGAATTGAAAGAGGCTACTTCCTTTTCGAATTTCGAGGATTTCGCCCATATTCTGTATTTGCTTCCCAGTATCACTCTTCCCGATCTATTTTGCAAGGAATACTTAAGATTTGGATTTGCTGTGTCCGGTGTGACCTGTAAGGCGCCCTGGGCTATTCTGCTGTCGTTAAGAAAAGAGAACTTACCCTCAACGCTTCTATTAAAACTGGGAAAACTGACAGAGTTAGGAACAGAAACCGCTTCTCCTAGTAAAGCCGATCTAGTGAGTGCAAAAAGCATCACTTGAATGACAGCCATCGAATCGTATCGTAAAAGAACCATAGGATGACGCTGGGAAACGGAATCACAGAGATAGGTTTCCTCAAAAGCAGGTGTTCGGTGTCCATAAAACGTGATGTTGTAGGCCAATCTTAATTCTGATAGTGCTAAGCAACTAAGACGAAGTCAAAGTAGACAGGCTAGAATCGTGGTGGAACGAAATACCAAACGCGTTTTTGCCTTAATTGAAATTTCCTAGAAGTTTCCCAAGTTTCCGAGGCGGACTCCAATTGAAGCCGCCACAAGAATAAAACGTGGAATTATCATCTGTTATTTTGTAGTCATTTATACACGCTGTCTTTTACCAAACAATTCACCACGGTAGAATCTTAGAGTAGGTATACCTAATCGGATAGGCTAACATGCCCATAAATTGAAGGTGTCCATATGATTTTAATTGCTGTGTGATATTCTGATAAAAATGGTTAAAAAGGAGTCCATATGATTTTAATTGCTGTGTGATATTCTTGTAAAAATGGTTAAATCTGCCGGTTGGTGCAAGATATGTTAAACTTCAACCTGGTCAGCAATGGAAAAGTCTTGAAAATTAATTGCCTAGAAGGAAGAATAGATACACGGCACCCGCGTTTTCTTTTTTAAACACAAAACATTTACTTAACAATACCCTAGAACCGCTACACCAAAAAAGTTTAAACGACCTTTAAAATAAGGCGATTTTTTAAACCCAAAACATTTACTAAACAGAACCCTAACAACCACCTATGTGTTGTAGTTGAGTTGGAGAGGGTAGGGTAATCCTTCAAAGGAGATTTTTGGTCCGAATTTTCACCCTACCAAACATACATCGGGTACCCAAAATCAAGTTGATAATGTTGGTGTGGTTAGGGTCAAGCACAACTCTCAGATGATTTTGATGGTGTAGAATCCTTATTCATGGTTTTTTAGACCAAGGTGACCTCGTAAGGGGTTTTTCGCTAAATTCAAAAAAAAAAAACCCTAGAATTGCTACACAAAAAAAAAACTTAAACGATGGCTAAAATAAGGAAATTTTTTACGGCAATAAAAAATCGTCCTCTTAAGGTCACCTTAAGAGAGCAGTTTAAAACCGTCCTCTTAAGGCTAAGAGAGTGGTTTTAAACAACCCTCATAGGGTTTCTTAAGATGATGGTTAAAACCACCCTCTTAAGATGATCCTTAGGGTGACTAAATATGTTTCCTTGCTTCTGGTTCAATGATCAAGTATGAGCAAACATTCAATGGTGAAATGCACTAAAAGAATTGACCCTGGTAAAGATGTTGCAAGTGACAAGAACATGGGCTAATGCCTACAAGTAGGGGAATGCAATACACTGGTATGAAACTAATAATATTTATAGTAACATGGCCCAACATAGTAGCACAAATGATAACTCTTCAATTCAACGAATAATGCAGATGAGTTACGATTCAAAGTTATGCAATATAACATATAACAAAGCATAAGAAACATTTTGTACATAATTGTGTTCAATAAAGGTAAAAAAGTAAATAACAAAAAAAATGTTGATGAGGAAAAAACATAATGAGCTAAATCTATATATAAGAAAATCTTTATTTATAGATAATGCAAATATAAATGACTACAAAATATAAAATACTCATTACATTCAAAAAAATATTATCTCTTATTATACTAATTCAAGCAACCCGCTAAGATGGATATTGAAGAGCTAGTAGATTTCTCTTTTTGATCTAGTTAATGCAAAATGAAAAAGTCTACTAGAAATGTGAGAGCTACAAAAGGAGCTAAACTATACTGTACTTTCAATTATGTGTGTGATTTATAATATAGTTATGAGAACCCTTTGGGAAATTGAAGTGATTCCCCTTCAATACAGTTGCAAGAAGATCATGCTGAAAAGAGTTAAAAATTTATTCCTCCTTCCTTATGGCATAAGGTAAAAGGTTGGCTAATAGTCTCATATGCTATTTGGTGCATAACAACTAACATTGGATGTGTGGATAATGAGGTGATCACATCTAGAACTGGTGCTAGGCATTGGTCCCTAGCACTAGTCAACACATACTGTAGTTGGCACCATGCTTAACATGGTGTTGACAATAGCAATGATTGTTGATGCCATAGGTGAAAATAAAGTTATGGTACTACCTAGTGCTAAGCTGTGAAGTTTTGAGTGTGCACCATGATGCAAAGAGTTGAATTTGCACTAGCATTGGCTCAAGACCAGCACTATTACTGATGAGGACTCCAACGACCCCTACTCTGCTTGATTAGAGGAAACAACATGCTATCCAAAAGAACTCATTCTCTTTTTGTGAGGCAACTTGGCCAAAACACTTCATGCACTCTAATCACAATGCAACCCCAATCATCTTCCATGTGTCCCCCTTCCCCTCCCCCTTCCACATGTCCCCCTTCCCCTCCCCCTTCCACACATCCCCCTTCCCCTCCCCTCCCCTTTCCATGCATTCCTCCCATTCACTTACTTTCTTATTTATTTTTATTAGATGTCTACAAAATTATGGATATAGCAATTATCATGAGGAATAATTTTATCATTTTAAGGTTAGGAAGATTTAAATGCTTTCATAGGATTGTAGCCTCACATTCTGCTTCTAGAGTTGCAGTGTTTTTCTTGTGGAATTCAATTTGACATTATCACTTCAAGATACAATGATAAATATGGAAAATTTTAAGCATTGGGTTTTGAATTTTACATTATTACTTTTTTATGCCAGTTTTAAACTGAAGAGGATATCTTGCAATTCAAAAATTTCAAGTGATTGGTCTACAATTGCTTTAAATGTGGGATATTTTATTCATATTTCAAGTCATAAAGAAAACTTTAAAAACATATGGTTTCAAAAAACATCATTCTCATATATGCCAATGACCTTGTTTAAGATTCTTCATGCGAGCTTTGTTGTTAGGCATGCATTACTTGCATCATCTATTCTTGGATTCAACATCTTTGTTTCTTGGGTGAAGGGTTCAGTCTTTACATTGCTTACATTTATTTTTTAACACTAATTGACCTTTAAGATTTTAAAATTTCTCTAAATTTCCCCCCAAAAAACCATTGATATGGCCATTTTAGTTTTTGAAATCCTTTTAATTGTTTATGGCACATATTGAACATGTACTGAAGTCTTTATTAATCAATCTCTATTCCTAGTTATGAACAAATACATGCTATAAGTCACATGTTATTCATAGGATCAACTTAAAAAAAAAAAAAATCATTTATATTTTAGTTAATGGGGAGATTGTGTTAACCATAGTCTGGTATTGACATTACTTACTTTCTTCAATGTTTTTATCAAATGACTACAAAATTATGGCTATGGAAATTATCATGAGGAATTATTTTATGTTATTTTAAGGTTAGGAGGAGTTAAATGCTTTCATAGGTTTACAGGCCTCACATTCTATTGTTGAGGTTGTCGTGTTTTGCTTTAGGAATTCAGTTTGACATCATCACTTGAAGATACAATGATAGAGATGGAAATTTGGAAGTATTGGTTTTTGAATTTTATATTGTTACTACTTTTTATGTTGGGTTTAGACCGAAGTGGATATATTGTAATTCTAAGCTTTCAAGTGATTGGTCTACAATTGCTTTATAGGTGGGCTATTTTATTCATATTTCAAGTCATTAAAAAATTAAAACAAATTTGATGAAAAAGAAAGCATCATTCTTACATATGATGATGACCCTGTTTAATATTTTTCATGTGGGCTCTGTTGATAGGCATGCAATACTTGCATCATCTATTCTTGGGTTCAACATATTTGTTTTTTGGGTGGAGATCTCAGTATATACATTGCTTACATTTGTTTTCCACTACTAATTCAACTTACAACTTTTAAAATTTCTCTAAATTTTCCAAAAAGAAACCATTGATATGGCATTTTTAGTTTTTGGAATCATTTTGTATTGTTTGTCGCTTATTTTGAACATGTCCTAAAGTATTTATTAATAAATATTAATTCCCAAGTAGTTTAGTTTTGTACAAATACATGCTATAAGTCACATGTATTAGTTAATGGGGAGATTGTTTTAGCCTTGGTCTAATATTGACACCACTTACTTTTATTCTTTGTTTTTATTAGATGTGTGCACAATTATGGCTATGGAAATTATCATGAGGAATGATTTTGTCATTTTAACCTCAATAGGAGGTAAATACTTTTAGAGGCTTGCAGGCCTTGCATTTTGCTACGAGGGTTGTAGTGTTTTTCTTGAGGAATTTAGTTTGACATCATCACTTGAAGCTACAATGATAAATTAATAGAATTTTGGAAGTATTGGGTTTTGAATTTTACACTGATACTACTTTTTATGTTGGTTTTGAACCAAAGAGGATATATTGCAATTCAAAAGTTTCAAGTGACTGGTATACAATTGCTCAAAAGGTGGGCTATTTTATTTATATTTCAAGTCATGAACAAAACTTTAAAATGAAATTGATTAAAAATGGCTAGTTTCATAAAACACCATTCTTATATAAGCCAATAACTTTATTTAAGATTCCTCATGTAGGCTTTGTTGTTAGGCATGCAGTTAATTTTTATCAGAAGTTAACTCTTTCTACCATCTACTTTGCTTGATATTAATGCAAGTATATTGGTTTATTCTCCCATCATGTTTGCCAGCATTTAGTATTTCACATGGCTAATGCTTTCATGGAAGGCAATTATCAGTAATCTTCACAAATTTTAGAATAATAGAGATGTGATCTATGGCTTCATAAATTTTAGGATAATAGAAATGTGATCTAATTGTCTTCTTATGTTGAAAATTGAAATCGATAGGTGACAAATCCTATTAATTATAAATATTTGACTCATCAGTTCATGCATGTTATCACTCTTTTTTCATCAAAGTACTAAATTGTGCTTCTGTTGAAGGTTCATGCTCATTATATTTGATTGGTGATAGCAAACTATTGGTCTAATATTTTTTAGTTTTGTCATATAGTGACTTCTAAAGCAAGTTTTCTTGGAAATTCTTTATTTTAAAATTGCATTGTTAGTCTTTAAATTTAAATTCCTTGATAAAATGACTTTATACCAATGGATGATCTCTTTAGAGTATTGTGTACTTGTGTAGAATTAGATCCTAAAGTAGAGGAAAGTTTGTTGCACCTGCTTTGGATCTATCTTAATTCTTTCTTTAGATCTATATTAATTCTTACTTGTTTCTTGATCATTAAAATAGTGAATTAGATTGGTTTAACTTACATTATCCTCTTTATTTTATTGAATTTTAGAGATAGAGGATATGGTCAATCAAAATATACTTTCATGTAAGCTACACTATCCCTTTGTAAATTTTTTAGTTTCTATGCTTGATTGGCTTTTAAACTCTGTGCAAATATTATGCAAATCAGAGCAATATGGTGAAGGCAAATGGGAATATGATGAAGAGGACATGGCTAATCCTATAGGTTATTCAAATGGTGTGGAACATAGCTTACCTGAGAATATTTTAGAGGTTTGTATAAATTATTACAAATTTAAATATTTAAAGGTTCTTAACTATTTTGGGGTTTTCTATGAAATTGTATTTTTTTATTATCCTAAGATTTACTTGAGTTTAGTGTATTTTAACACTTTTTCCTTTAATTGTTCATCCTCTTAGCTTTCAGTTGATGATGAAAATTTTCAAGATGCATTAGAGATGGAATATGAAGCACATAAAGTGACAATTGTATAACAAGTAGATCAATATGAGGAAAAATCACCAAGTTTAGTTTGAAAATGATGGAGATTTTATCACTTCCTCAAATGACAGTTTCACACTAGAGACAAAATGGTTGAAATTTTTTGTTTACCTTTCTAGCTTTTGTGCATGGTTGTGATATTGAGTACTAGTTTTAGTTGCAATGGTTTATAACCTCCATTGGGTAGTTGGCTTTAGTCAGTCCATATGAAATTATTACACCATTTTGGGACTTTTAACTGTAATTAGTTAATTAAATTATGATGTTGAACTTGCAATAAAGAGTGGTATACTCAACATACATAGAGGATATTGAGATTGCAATGTTTTATAGTCTTCTAACTATTGAATGCTGAAAATATAATATGACCAAAAATCTCATACTTTTTTCATTGTGTTATCTTGGAAATTCCTAGTTCATATTTCTCTTCAACAATTTGATATTTTATTTGTATGGTTCATTTTTTTATGTGTGATCTAAATTTTTACAAATTTTGATGGATAAATTTAGTATCCAAATTTTCAAAATATTTTTCATTAGACCCTTGAATTTAAATTAGGCTTTGAAGCTAACCATAAATTTTCCCAAGGTGATATTTATTTTGAATTGGAATTATAGGTTCTAATTTTTTAATGTGAGGCCCTAAGAGGGTAGTTTTAAACCATCCTCTTAGGGTCTAAGACGATGGTATAAAACTGTCATCTTAAATCCTAAGATGGTGGTATTTTGAAGTGCTTTTTAACCATCATATTAGACCCTAAGATAGCAATATTGAGGCACTTTTTAATCGTCGTCGTATTGTGTGGAATTTTTACGATACCCTCATAGATGATAGATGAATAAATACCCTTAAAGGTATTTAAGGATGGTTAAAAACTGTTGTTAAACCCTTTTTTTGGTGTTATGAACAAGAGAAGATAGATGTCATGTGATCTGAGTGTTAAGTGATGTCCAAAATATAAAATATATGTATGTTATATTTTCAAATTCTAGAGGATATGGATGTCATATAATATAATTGTTGATTTTTAATTGATTTCTTATAATTCAAAACACATTATCTCCTCAAAAATAATAGTCAAAGATATAATTTCAAATATTAAAATTGTTGTTCTAGTTATTGTTCGTATGATTGCCTGAAAAATAATGAAATGGACTACCGATTCTAATTAAGATAAGCTACTGGTTAATTTATATTTTGACAAAGCATATGATATATTTTGATGGTATTTTATTCTTTGTATGCTTTCTTAGCTTGGTTTTAGTCCAAAATTTTAAAATCAAATTAGTATATTCTTTGGTGAGGCTTTAGCTTGTGTTTAGGTTAATGGAGCTCTATTCCCTTCCTTCCCTCTATAACAATCTATCATATTGGATTTTCCTCTTACTCCTTTTTGTATGTTATGGCTACTAATGCTCTTAGTTATCTTATTCATAAGGCTTAATTTGATGGCCTCATTTAAGGTATTAATATTCTTAGGGATAAACATACTCAACTCATATTTTATTTATGATTCCCTTATTTTTCTTTAAAATATTCAGTAGGATGTGGAAAAAATTAAAGAGATTGTATACCTATTTTGTGATGTCTCAGGATATCATATCAACCATTCTAAAACATAAGTCCTCTATGCTTATTCCAATATTTATGGATGCAACTCCTCAATTGAGTGGAAGATCATCCCTCATGGAATAATTATTTGATACTTGGAAATCCTTTTTGGGATTAATATTTCTTTAAAAGATATGTGGAATTGGGTTATGGAAATATATTAGAAAAAATTTAATGCATGGTTGGCTTGATTTCTCTCCTTAGCAAGAGGAATTCAAATTATGAATATAGTTATGGTAACCTCTCATATTTTCTACTCTTGTTGGATGGCCTTAAAGGAATCCTACAAAACATTTACTTAGGCCATTCATAAATTTTTATGGACCAAATGGGATGGGGAGGAAGGAATGACAGTCATCTCATGGAAACTTTATACTCAACCAAAGGCTTTAGGAGGTTTGGGTATTATTGATCCTCTTACCTAGATAAAAAGTTTAGTTGTGAAATGGGTTGCTAGAGCCATCACTAGAGATGAAAATTGGAAACACCTATTTTTGTACAAAATCTTCCAAGTTATTCATAAAGGTAAAAGGAAATAAACCCCATAGAAGGATAAGGTCCTTAATGCACCATACTTTATGGTGAAAGGATTTATTCCTCTTACCCATAACTAGAAATATTGGCAATCAATTTCTAATTTATTGGATTGGAAGTCTAATGCCTTAAGACATGATCTAAGAATATGTCTTACCAATCTTCAATGAAATTAAATTATCCTCCATAAAGATAAAACTTTAGATTTGTGCAGTGCTCTTTGTGGACTCACATTTTTAGAGAAAGGTATAAAAAAAGTAAGATATTTTTAGAATTTTGGTAGATGCTCAATTTTCAACTAAAACTAGATCCACAAGTATTTCTCTCTTCAATATTCATTCAAAAATTCATATGGCTTCATTGTGACTTATATTCCATGTGAGGTCCAAAGTTGGGAATAACTATCTACAATATATGTACTAACTAAAGATGGATTTATGACCATATAATCTCTTCCGTTAAATACATTTGGATCTACAAAAAACTTTTGTGTCCTTTGTCATTGGAATTTATGCTCAATGTCAATTGGCAAGTTAAATTTACTAGTGCCTAGTGGAAGTCTCTTGATTCTCAAATTTGGAAAGTTTCTATTGAATCCAAAACTTATCTTCTTGGATGGCAAGTTTTGCATAAAAAATTTACAACTTCTGAAAGTTTAACTTTAATTTTACATATTTTCCCTTAATGCAACTTTTGTAATGCTTCAAAAGCTGTTATTCACTTGTTTTGATTTTGTGACATGGCTAAATAATTTTTGAATGTCTTCTACACTTTATTATTCCCCTCCTTCACTAGATCTTGGAAGCTTTTTCTACTTGGTTTTCCCCAAAAAGATCATTATCCCAAAATTTAATATGTTTGTAAACTCATTCCTCTCAAGAATATTTTGAAGTTCATATGCAAAAAGGTGTTTATCATTTTCTTCCTTCATAGGGTATAGTTTTATTAGACTCGACCTTCAATATTTTATTACATTTGGAATACATTCATTTCCATGTTCATGGAGCTTCCAAAACATTGGGAGATGTTATCAACATGCTTCATTAACCTTTTCACATGACCAAATATATTCATAAGATCCAACAAAAAACCACAAAAGGGTAGTAAAAAGTAATGAACTAGTTTAGGAAATCATTTATTCTATTTCTTCCTTAAATACTTTAGAAAACATAATGAAGGAAATACTCAAAACTCCACCACATGATAAAATATTCCATGGATGAGAGATAACATTTGATGTATTGTAGCAAGATACAACTATAGTATCTTTGTTGTTATTAGCTTCTATTCTTATTCATACTCAGTTATGGAATTTTTACTCCTTACTCACTTTATTTTGATACCTTTATATATACATGGATATTAAGATATAAATATTAAGGTTTATAAGATACCTTAATATACATGGATATTCTAGTAAGGTATATCCATAATATGTTTTATCACTTCACATATAATGATCACTTTACAATAATACATTTGGATACCTTTAAACCTTAATATTTATTATATCCATGTATCCTAAATTTGAACATGTTACACCTTAGATGTCTATAGACCCTAATATGTACATCTCATATACACATACCTTTAATTAGAACATTTATACTTAATTTATGGTCTTTTATTTTTAATTTATGTTATATCAATAAAAAAACTTTATGAAATATAAATTATATTATAAATATTATCAAAACCATTTATGATAATTAGTTATTTTATTCCATCTTTGTATAATGATATATTGTAAGTGCTTGATTGTTTTACAAAATATAAATATATAGACTTCTTAAGAAACACTCTTTTGAAAACTTATGATGTGTTAGCGAGCATAAAGCTCATGTATGTGTTTGACATATATGCTAACCTTAGTGAGTTCTAAATATCCTAAAATATATTAGAAAATGTAATTTTTATTTAAAAAAAAGAGACTAACATATACTCAATTTTTTTTTCATATAATCAATCCAAACATAATCAGTTGAAGATGTAAATATGATTTCAAGAAAATGATGTTTAATTGTCATACATAATACTTTAATATATTCTTATAATTTGAACTTGGAAAAGGGAAAATTTTAAATTTAAAGTATTTTTTTATCATGTAAAATATTGAATTAAAAAATATGATTTCAAGAAAATGATGTTTAATTGTTATACATAATACTTTATATATTCTTATAATTTGAACTTGGAAAATTTTAAATTTTAAATTTAAAGTTTTTTTTTAATCATGTAAAATCTTGAATTAAATTGTATTTAGTGGTAATTGTGGCCAAAGAAAAATGATAAAAATTTTAGAGAAACCTTTTCATATTTAGATGGTGTCTTGTATTTCATTTAGAGAAAAACATAAGTTTTGATAGTATATGCTAAATTTAAAACTCATGATGATATAAGGACAATGGAGAAGGAAGTTGTGTAGGAGGGATAGGACAAAGTTAGTTGGAAAACACCCTCAAAAGGTTAAATTAAAACTAAAACTAATGGAGTTGCAAAATTTAATATTGGTAAAATTAGAATTGGAGTGGTCTACACAAATCATGTTGGGACAATTATCTATACTAGAGGGCCTCGACAAGGCCATACACAATGAAGTAAAAACCTTAGTTATTTATCTAAGTAGTAAGAAAAGGTTATAAGATGATAATCATATAATCATATTCTCAAATCTTGGTAGAAATTTTGTATTGCATGAGAAAATTTGCTTAAGAGACGTGGATAATCCATCAGATCACTTCATCAATCTCACACTCCCCACACACCTAAGAATCAGGAAACCTCTCCCATTCCGCCCTAGACACCTAAATACAATCAGCGGATATTCAACCACTGAAAGCAAATGGAAATCAGAAAAAGGTGAAGGCCCATCCAGAACACACAAAACATATGAACTGGGCCTTTAAAATAAAAGCTCTCTATCCATAATTCGACCTTTAAAGCAAAGCAAAGCAAGCCCTTGGGTTATTCTCAGCTCTATCCCCCCCCTGGCTTTAGAACCTTAAGCCCCCTTAAGATCATGTATAGAGAGAAGCCCCCTTAAGATCATGTATAGAGAGCTGGTCGAGTGCGTTCATTCGTTTGATCGCTTCTGTTCAATCATTCATAGAAAATGAGAGAATATAACTCGGAGTCGGAGAAGAACTTGAGTTAATGAAGATTTATAGCATCATTCGGGTGAATACGAATTGAGATTGTGGAAACATGAGCTTGTGATATAGCCACACCTAATTCCAAACCGGTCAGTGCAAAAACGATTGATAGAGGACCAAGATCTCCTATGAGATACAGAATATTATTCATACATAGCATAGTCCGAGCGAACCCACTTGAGATCTTGACTAGACTATGACCAGCCATCATATTGGCGAATAAACGTATTCCTAAGCTTAATGCGCGGAAACGATAAGGGATTAGCTCAAGGAGTACCAAGAAGGGTGCTAACGGCAGTGGTACTCCCGCGGGTAATAAGAAGCTGAAAAAATGAAGTCCATTTTTCTGAGATCCCACTATAGTAATTCCAATAAAAATCGAAAATGAGAGACCCAAAGTAATTATAAAATGACTTGTCACTGTGAAGCTATATGGTATCATACCTTGGAGATTACGAAATGGCAAAGGAGTAAAAGTGACCGAGATGCAAGGGAAAAATTTTTGCTTCACATTTACTGAAAGACCGCCTATTTGTTCGTTTACCGGGTTCAGCACGAAATCATAGATAAGCTCTACCAAGGATTGCCAAGCATTTGGTACTAAGTTTCCTCCGTTCTTAGTGACAAAATGAACCAAGAGCAAGACCAAACCGATAGTTAGCAGCATGAACAAAGAGGAATTTGTGAATGATAAATACAAGTTTCCTATCTTCATAGGAATCAATGGGATAATGGCGAATTGCTCCAGCGGGCTGTTTGGCGTAATAAAGACTTTTACTTTTTCTTTCTCTTCTCCTGTACTTTTTAAGGTTGCCCCCGTCATTGTTTCTACATGAGAGATATATCGAAGGACTTGTAAAATCTTTTAAAAGCTCCCCCTAAAATTCAAAGCGAGGCTAGGATTTTGGTTCGACGGTGCTCCTAAAAGAACCAAAGAGGCTAGCATTTTGGGTACTCCTCTCTATTATTAACACCCAAATTAAGGATTTGTAGAGGAAATTGGATGATGTGAGCCTAAATTATCTAGGTAGAGATTTGAATACATTAGTAAGCTTCCTAGCTAAGACAAGTATCGATAAGGAGGTTGGAGTTCAATAGCATAGTGACATGGCTATTAAGATAAAAAAAATTAGGTAGGTTGGTGAACAAATCCAATATTTAGCTAATTTGGATAGCCATGCAAACATATGGTTTAGGAGGTTTGGCTTGAATGCAAATCTCTTTTTAGTGTTTTAACCAAAAGTAGTTAATTATTCGAATCTTGGGTTTTAAAGTTATGAAAGTTTGTTAAAAATTAAAAAAAAGAAAACTAGTGCTATTGACCAAGGTTAGAATAAATCTTGTCCCAACATATCAATAATCTTTGTTCTAATATAATTTTTTCAAATTCTATTAAAAAAATAGACATACCTAAAATCAAACCAACAAATAAAAATAACCGATATTTGTAAAAAATAAGTGAAGTATAGTATGCTTGAAAAAGAAACACACACAATTTAGACACCATATGGCCAAGCTATATCTTGTAGTAGTTTAATAATCAAACATGACAGGGAGATTAATGAAATTGACTGCATAAATCCATAAAGCATGAAATAAATAGCTAACTAAAATTAAATATATTCATTGAAATCAGAATCGGTAGGACAATGTTATGGCCTCCAGAAGCCAAGGTCTTGAAAATTTCCTACTCGGAGGTCTTGAAAATTGCCTACCCTTTTGTGAGGTATGTTTCCCTGATATCCTTGCAACTGGCAGGTCTAAGAATAATCCAAATATATTTGGAACATCATTTTGGCATGCTTTGGATACCTCAGGGCTGCGTTTTCAAAAACTCAACTTTTTGTAATCAATATCAATGTCAACCTTCATGGGTGTATAATAATACATCATACAATAATATTACATATACTGGATGCCACTTCATCTGAATTGTTAAGTGATGTCCAAACTATAAAATATCCTACCTTCTATTTTGACTCGAATAAAATTATATGAGGTGATAATCACCACATTTATATGCATATCTCACTCCAGTCCAGCTTCGCATTTAAAATTCAGAGATTTCTCTTGCATATATGATATATATAGACATCGGCATTTTTAAATAAAAAGCATATTATTACTGAATATATCTAAAATTTATAACTAATTGAAACTTTGTTCGTCATGGTTACCTTATCTATGGTTACCTTATCTACAAAGTAGATCAAACTGGTACACGTATATGTGATTTGACGACAAGATGGACGACGTTAGTGAATGGAACTTTCATTGCTCAACCTTTGACCAAATAAAGGACAAGATGGACGGCGTTAGTGAATGGAACTTTCATTGCTCAACCTTTGACCAAATAAAAGCTAACATCAATGCGGTGAAACGTCTTAGAACCTTCATAAAAACCAAAAATTAATCAAACTAAAACAATAAATCAACAAATATTTGACTTATATCAATCAATCAACCCATCTATCAAACAAAAAAATTTAAACTAAAACAATAAATCAACAAATATTTGACTTATACCAATCAATCAACCCGTCTATCAAGCAAAATTTAACCCTTTTTCTACAAAGAAATGACAAACGCTTGAATTTGAATTATGAAATTTTGTCTCTATCGACACGAAGATCACGTGATTTCGTCTTTAGAAAAGAGGCGACAGAGGTGGTCTCCATATGCACATAAAACGACATATACAACATAAGAAACTCTTCACGTTTGTGACGTGTCAAAGGTATACACGAGAATAAGTCGTACTCATATTTATATTTATTGATATAATTTTTATTATTTAATTTTACTAAAGTTGCATATAAAGAATTAAAAAAACCTAAGTTGTGTTGCTTTCATCCAATAAACTCGTAGATACATGTCCTCAATGAATAGGAAAATAGGTTGTATATTTTAGGGCACTCGTGTTGAACCAAATATATGGATAATGGAATATGGATTTACTTGGTTGAATATCTTAATGAGATACAAGGCGATTTAATATAAAGATAATAAAATACGAGATATTATAATATGAACATATTGAGTTGAAAACTATGATAATATAATGATAAATTTATCATTCAGGTGTTGTAGGTGAGTTGGAGAGGAGAGGGTAATCTTGCAAGGGAGATCCTAAGGTTCGAATCTCCATCCTACCAAAAAGTCGACCTTGATGATGGATCCTACAAGAAGTATTTTACTTTTAAAAAAAATAATGATAAATTTATATAAATTTTAAAATAAAATTAAAATAATTTTTAATGATTACATGAATATAGGTTATATGAAAGGATGTTGTTTTAAATACTGAAGTAATGTAATGATAAATTTATATAAATTTAAAAATAATATTTAAAGAGTTTTTAATGTTTAAGTATGTTCATATGAAAGGATGTTTATTAAAAGTAATGATAAATTTATATAAATTTTAAAAAAAAACTAAAAAAATTTTTAATGATTACAGAAAAAAGGTTATAGGAGGGGGGGTTGTTTTAAAAACTGAATGTAATGATAAATTTATATAAATTTAAAAATTATATTTAAAGAGTTTTTAATGTTTAAATATGACTAAAATATTTTTTAAAGATTACGAGAAAAGAGGGTATGAAAGGATGTTGTTTTAAATACTGAAGTAATGTAATGATAGATTTATATAAATTTAAAAATAATATTTAAAGAGTTTTTAATGTTTAAGTATGTTCATATGAAAGGATGTTTATTTAATGTTTATATGAAAGGGATGTTTATTTTTACTCCCTTCCCCCCAACTCCTTTTTTTAATTTATATTATAATTAAATACTATAATTATATAATTTTTAATGATTACAGAATAGAAATGAAAGTTTTGTTTATGAGGTAATGTAATGATAAATTTATATAAATTTAAAAATTATATTTAAAGAGTTTTTAATGTTTAAGTATGTTCATATGAAAGGATGTTTATTTAATATTTATATGAAAGGATGTTTATTTTTAACTCCACTTACCCACTCCAACTCATATAATCTTATTTTCTTTGGAGTTTGAACCTTGTTAAGATGTTTATCTTTAGACTTACTTAATTCTTAATTGTAATTATATAATTAAATACTATAACATAATATGATACACATACAAAAATAATATAATAAAAATGAAATATATTTTTATATATATAATTTGTAATCAAAATATTAAAAAATTAATATGAAGTTCTAACATTATAATATATCTATATAAATAAAAGTAAAATAATGTAAAGTTATTAAATATAAAATAAAATGGGGGAGGGAAGAAAAGTAGAGGGGGGGGGGTCCCTCCCCCCCCCCCCCCCCCCCCTCCCCCCTCCACCCCCCCCCCCCCCCTTTCCCACCCTCCCCCCCCCCCCGGGGGGGGGATCCCCCCCCCCCCCCCTTGGGGGGGGGCGGGGGGCCGGGGGGGGGATCTCCCTCCCTCTCCCCCCCCCCTACTGGGCCCTCCTCCCCCCCCCCCCCTGCGTGGGCCCCCCCCCCTCCGCCCCCCCCCCGTCCCCCCCCCCTCTCCCCTCCCTCCCCCCTTCCCTCTTCTCTTCCATCCACCACCGCCCCTTTTCTCCTGCCGCTCCCCGCGCCGGCCGGGTCCCCCGTGCCCCCGCGCGCTCGCGGGGTTCACTCTCCGGCCTCCCACCTCCCTCTCACGGTCCTCCGCGGCCCACCGGCAGGCTCCCGCGCCAGGGGGGGGCAGCCCCCGACCGCCTCGCCCACCCCCCCCGCAAATATAAAATAAAATGAATTTTAACATCTAAATATTTCTTTGAATATCTCTTTATATACCAAAAAAATATAAATATACCAAATAAAAATAAATTAAATAATTATTATTATTATATTCATAAACAATATTTTTCCATAATTAAAATATTTTAATTATATTTTTTATTAATATTTTAATTATATTTTTTATTAATATTTAAATTTTAAATATTTTTTAATTTACTTAAATCTTTTTAAATAAAAATTATTTATAATTTATATAAATAAAGACCTCATACATTTATTTATATATAATACAATTAAATAAACATTTTTTATAAATGATAATTATATATACACTATAGTACAATCCAGCTTCATAGGGAGAATTTAGACTTTTCTCTTGCACGTCTATTAAATATAGACATCAACATTTTTAAATAGAAAACATATTATTAATAACTAATTTATATAAAGATATATTTTAAATTTATAATTGATTGAAACTTTACTCTTCTAGTTATAATTAATATTAGGTGGGTTTTTAGGTTGTTTAAAGTGTTTTCTTGCAAGGATGGAGAACTCTTTGAAAGGATGGAGAACAATGTCGGAATCACTCGTGCTTTTAAAAGTATGTAACTTCAAAAAATTTAAAAATTTACTAAAAGAATAAAATTTAAACTTATTAAAAAATAATAAAAATATAATAAATCATAAGATAGATAAATAAATAAATAAATAAATAAATATATATATATATATATATATATATATATAATTTGAAAATAATGATAATCATATCTTTTTAAGTTGTAAGGATTTTAAATGTTAATAGAATATCACATTTAACCAAACAAGAATTTGAAAGTAAATTGATAGCATAAGCTTACAAATAGATATGCAAAACAAAGAGCAATAATATCATATATTAGATTTGAAAATGGAACACCAAGTACAATGAAGGTACCTTGCTTATATAGGAAAGGATGATCAACCATAGCCGTAGGATCAAGCTAAGGACAAATATCCACCCTACAAAAGGAATATGCGATATGGTCCATAGATATGTAACCGCTATGGGAGAAATAATATCAACCCTCCAAATGTAACCCATAGGAATAGTCAAATCTAAAAATATCCCCATAATATCTAAGAAATAAATATATAACATCTCATAATATCTAAATAAGATAAATGGAATATCCACACATAATTGGGTGGGGAAAATAAATGGAATAACTAAATAAAAAGGAAATAAATTACCTAGGTGAAAATGAGTTAAGGTAAACAACCTACTCTAACACCCCCCTCAAGTGAAGCTAGGGGTCAAAAAAGAAAGTGGTATATCCATAGTATGAGTCCCGACAACAAGGTCTGATCAGGTACTAATGTACAATATATCCATGAAGAAATATCAAACTAGAAGAAGGAAAAACCACATGGGAAAAATATCATCCTTCTAGAAAGAGAGAGAAAGAAGAAGGAAGATGTCCTCAAGAACACCCCCAAGGACAACTTTTGAAACCCCAAGCATGCCACACAACTCAAGGTAGTGAGGTGATGCAAAAGGCTTCGTAAATATTTCGACAACTTGTTGTTGAGTTGGAATGTACTCCAACCAAAGAACTCCATCTTGAATGTGTTGACAAATGAAGTGCATGTGAATCTTAATATGCTTGGTCTATTGGTGCTCAACAGGATTGTGAGAAATGTGAATTACACTTTGGTTGTCACATGAAAGTACTGTTGATGAATCCTATGGGAAGCCAAACTTTGTCAATAATTGTCATAGCTAAATCACCTCCTGACTCGCTGTGACTACTACCTTGTACTTTGCCTTTGTAGATGAAAGTGCAACAACCTATTGCTTCTTGCATGCCCAAGCAATCAAAGAAGAGCCAAGACAAAAAATGTAGCCAGAAGTGGAATGTCTGTCATCAATAGAACCTACCCAATTTGAATCAGTATATCCAACCAACTAAGTAGAACCTTGGGTGTAGTGCAATCCAAAGTGTGAAGTGCCTTGTAGATATCTCAAAATCCTCTTGGCAGCCTGCTAGTGACTACTATGAGGGGCATGTGCAAACCGAGACACAAGTCCAAATACAAAAGAAATATCGGGGCGAGTATGGGTCAAGTACATAAAACTTCCAACTAACTACCTATACAAGATAGGATCACAAAGAGAAGTGGTGCAGGTGGAAGTAAGAGAGACCCTAGACTGGAAAGGAGAGGAACATGGCTTGCAATCAACCATACCAAAATGTTGAAGAAGATCATGGGTGTACTTTTGTTGACTCAAATGAATCCCTGAATCTGAATGAGAAAATTGCAAACCAAGGAAAAAGTGCTAAAGACCAAGATCTGCCATATCAAACTGCGTTGAAAGAGCCTTTTGAATGGTTTGAATGTGGGAAGAAGAGCTACTTGTGAGAAGCAAATCATCAACATACAAGACAAGTATAACTATATCCTCTCCAACATGTTGTATATACACTGTAGGATCTGAGTGGCAGTGAACAAAACCAATAGATAGAAGAAAAGAGTCCATATTATCATACCAAGCTCGAGGGGCCTATTTGAGACCATAGAGAGACCTTCATAGTCTACAAACAAGAGAAGAGTCATGAACAAACTCAGTAGGTTGGTCCATGTATATTTCATCCTACAAATCTCCATGCAATAAGGCACTCTTCACATCCATCTGGTACACTGGCCAACCCTATGATGCAGTAATAGAAAGTACAAGGCACAAAGAATCCATCTTGGTGATGGGTGTAAAAGTCTTAGAGTAATCAATACCTTCGACTTGTGAGAAACCCTTCGCTACAAGATGAGCCTTATACTTATCAATGGACCCATCAGCTGCATATTTGGTTCGATATACCCACTTACACCTAACCAAATTTCTTCCCTTAGGAAGAGAGACCAAATACCAAGTATGATTCTTCATTAAAGAAGAATACTCATCTGTCATCACATCATCCCACTCCTATATCCCATGAGCCTGTGAGAAATACTATGGATCCCTAAAAGCTTCCTGACATAAAAGTATAGAACCTGTAGAATATGCATGATGATGTCTAGTGGGTGGAAGATCTTGTATGAAAGGTGTTGCCTCAAAAATTATGGTACGACCCCACCTAGGCATAGTCACAATATTAGGAGGAACAATATTCTCATTTGAATCTATATCCATAACCTCCTCAACTACCTCCTGAACTTTCTCCTCAAATAAGGGATCCTCAAGATGAAGTGAAGAATCATCAATGGATGGAAGTAAAGAAGAATAATCATGAGAAGAGAAGTGCTCATCAATGGATGGAAGTAAAGAAGAATAATCATGAGAAGAGAAGTGCTCATAAAAATGAACATGAGTTCTGAAAAGATCTTCATGAGTATCAGGATACAAAAGTCAATAAGCTCTCATGTCCACACAATACCCAACAAAGATCAAGGGTTTGCTATTCTTATCCAAGGCTTTCCTTTGCTTCTTTGGCACAAATTCCCAAGCATGACTTCCAAAAACTTTGAAAAATGAGACATCGGGCTTAGTCCTAGACCAAGCCTCCTCTGGAGTCAAATGCTCAAGTGCTCTATGTGGTGTACAATTTTGAATGTAGTTCGCACAATTAACTGCTTCTGCCCAATATATAGGAGGTAAATCCCTGGAATGCATCATGTAGTTAGCCATATCCTTCAAAGTTCGGTTCTTCCTTTCTACTAAGCCATTTTTTTGTGGAGTATGAGGAACAAAATTTTGGTGAAAAATACCATGTGCTACCAAAAAATCAGAAAATTCTCTGTTGAAGTACTCCCCCCCATTATCAGTGCGAAGCTTCTTTATGCAACTAGAAGATTGATTCTCAATAAAAGCCTTAAACACCTTGAAGTGTGAAAAGACATCACTCTTGTACTTGAGAAAATAAACCCAAGTACACCTTTAGAAATCATCAATAAATGTAAGTGCATACTTAGCTCCTTTGAAAGAAGGAGTAGAAAAAACCATCAAGTCACTATGCACAAGCTCAAGTGGTGAAGAAGCTATTTTTGACTTAGCCTTAGGAAATGGATCTTGGTATTGTTTCCCTAATGCACATCCAGGGCAAACTCCATCAAGACAAGAAAATCTAGGCAAACCATCAACCATACCATGAGTGATCAACTCCTTCAAATATTTGTAATTAAGATGTCCAAATATCTCATGCCAAAGCTTACTATCAGAATCTGCATGAGCAACCAAGCATGTCCCTACAAAATAAGTGTCATCAAAACCCTCAAAGTGATATAGTCTAGAAATATGATCAACAACACCTTGTGCAACAAGTGAATGAGGCTCCAACAAGGTTCTAACTTTAGCTCCTTGTGGTGTGAAAGTCATTGTTTTGCCCTGACTAGAATGACAAATTTGATAAACATAAAGTAAATTTGTAGTAATATCAGGAACATATAGTGCATCATTGATGCATCCACCATCAAGTTGTATGTCACCTTTTCCCTTAACATAAATAAAGGAATAATCTCCAACCTCAATGTTGGAAGTAGAACTCAAACCAAGAGATACAAATGACTCCTTAGAAGAAGTCATATGGTGAGAAGCACCAAAATCTATAACCCAACTATCTGTAGCAACTGACTGAGATATCCCAACAACATTAAGTGCTTTACCATGCTCACTAGAAGGATGTGGAGTGGAGATAGAGATCTTGTGTTTTCTGACTGCATCCTCTAAGGCTTGCATTCTCTTCCAACACCTAGTTTCTACATGATTATTCCCCCCACAAAATGAGCATGAAAGGCTAGACTTATTCTTAGATTTAGAAGACTCTTTGGTTTTAGATTTAGATTATTTAGGTTTTGTAGACACCAAAACAACACCAATCCGATTATGTGATGACAAGCACTGATCGAATTGACATACATAGCCCCTAGGGCAGCCTCCTGAGGTTAAACAGTGGTCCTAACCACTCCCACAATAGTTTTGGAAGGTCAGAGGTCAATTTGGCACCTTTCAGGCACTCTGCTCCCTATTCGTTCCACCCTGGGATGATTACAAACTGGTATTCATCCCACCCCGGGACGATTAGCAGCATTCACTCCAGGGTGGGGTGAATAGCAGGTTTGACGGGAAAAAGGTCAAACCTTGACAAATGGCAGCTTAGATCCGCCACTCAACTCCACCTTCAATGCATGGGAGTGTGAGTGAGCATTTTTGAGCTCAAAGAGGCAGTCATAGAGGTAGTCATGGAGCCCTTAATCAGGGAGGAATCTTCTCTCCCTTGGGAAGGCATGATGGCCAAGTGGTGCCCCTGCATGCACATTCAAAGTAGACCTTCAGGTCTATAAAATGGTGAGTCTTCTCACCCCAAAAAATGATAGAGCAGGAGAATTTGGAGCAATGGAGTGCTGCCGAATTACATCCTCACCCCTCACTTGTGCTTCTTACATCCTTGATCTCTCTTTTGGAAGGGAGGTTATTGGGTGAACATTGGAAGCGCAATCCGGACCCAAAACCCAAACATTTGGCCACAATACCCCACCCAATTTTCTGACACAACCCCCTAGGAGGTTTTGGACCCATCCCAAGTGGATTGGTGTCGAAACCAAGCCCCAAACGGTGGGCGTCCTACCCTCGGGCGCCCCTCGCACTACTGTAGTCCTAATCGCCCCACCCTAGAGTGATTAGAAATCTATAGTAGATTTCTTCACTATTTCTTTTGCATATTATTTTATGTCATTCATATATGCTGCCATTCAAATTTCATGCCATTATGATGAGTTTTGACTATGTTTTCATTGTTTTTCGCTTTCACTAACATATAGGGAGCATCTTCGGATACAGGGCGATCGGGGCCGAATCTACAAAATCCGACCTTCTGGGTCATCTCAAAATGCCCTATTTTGCCTAACCCCAACTTTTTAGGTGTTTTGGAGGCCTCTGGATGGGACATTTAGGAGGTTGCTTTTTGACATTTTATGACAGTCCTAATCGTCCCACCCCGGAGCGATTAGAAATATACAATAGATTTCTCAATTGTTCCTTTTGTAGTGTGTTCATGATGGTGTTTGCATGCTTCTATCCAAATTTCATCTTATTCTGACATGTTTTGATTACCGTTTTAATTATTTCATGCATGCATTAACCGGAGGCCTTGGGGATTGCATGTTTCCCTCCATCCATAGGTGCTATTAATCGTTTGCTATTTCTTTGAATGTAGGATCTCAACACCGGAGGGGTAGCAAGGAACTATAGATGCATTCATGCAAGCGGCGGTGACGTTTGGCCCACCCATTTCAAATGTGGGCACGCGAAAGATCTCGAAGGGAAGCGTACCATCCGTGGTGTAACAAAACTATATCTAACGCTCCTAGCCCCTAAAAAGGAAGGAGACGTATTGTAACCTGATCTCAAAGAAAAATTAATAAAAGAAAGGGCTGCACTTTACATTTGCTTTATATCTCATTTCAGTTCATTTGTTTTCCCTTTTCATGCACTTTAGTCCTTTCTTCATTCGTAGGAGCTAGCGTTACATTTGCTTTTGTTTGCATCACACCCGGTATGCCATTGCTTCCGTATCCTCATGCTTTCAGTGGCGATCATGGTGGGACTCTATCCCCTAATTTTGGGATCAAATTTTTGATCAAAATTTTGTGTTTTTGCTTGTAGGTGTTAATCCTTCAAGCGTTGGACTGTTGCTCGTGCCACCCTGTGACGAATACAGACTGGAATTCGTGCCACCCTAGGATGAATAAGGCATTCGTCCCACCCTATGATGAATACAGATCTACTATTCATCCCACCCCAGGATGATTAGCTCTCTATGTAGTTTTTGAGAAGAAACTTAGGGGCATCTGGTGTGGGCAGAGAAGAGGTAGGTTTTCTGAACATCCTCTGTAATTTTTTGTCTCTATTTCTATGATTTTTCTATTTTCTTTGCTTGCATGGAAGATTTTACTGCATGTTTTCTTTCTTTGTGCAAGTAAAAAGAACCACACACACCACGTGATAATATAAACATCAAGGAGTTGGTCGTAAAACCCCAACACTTGATCAAGACCAATGGTGGATTTCATCACCACCTTGGCTTGAATTTTGCATACATAACCCCGATCGCTACTATTGCTAGACGTAAATCCTGATGAAAGCTGACCAAGTGTAGTGGGGGTGATTCCCAGTGCATGAGGATAAGTCTTCTATGGTAGGTGTCAAAAATAGAGTGATTCCCCTTTCGTACCGCCTATGTTCCACGTACTGTTATGCTCTCGCATACCAATAGTTTCCCTCACGTAAGGGCGGGTATATTGAGAGGTTCGGTATAATGGCCTAGCAGTGGTATATTGAAGGGGCGACCATTTTGGGAGATATAAGAGCCCTCATATTGCATGTACAACAAAATTTTCTTTACAAGGTTTTCACCACAAAAATCAAAACACACTAAACCAGATCTAGGGCACACCTTTAATCTATAAATGAGATAATCATTTCTTTGATTGTGTGGCCCCTTTTTGTTTAGTGTAGCATAAAAAATTGTAAAGAAGATAAAAACCTACACATATTTTAGAGAGACACCACCATGGTGTACACCCGTAGCCAAGCCCAATCATGGGCAGAAGCTACAAAAAGTGTACAAGGGGGCACAAGTCACCTCCGCTATAGCCCCAAGGACTTGGTCATACCACCTTGGCGGCCTGACCCACAAAATAGTCCACATCATACCATGATGGAATGGGACTATAGAGGCACCCCTTCGAGGGGCACGCCCATGCAACATAGACCCTTTTAGGAGGAGTCCATACACGTGGCACTCAACATAGACGGGAGGGCTCCCTTAGACACTCGTTATGAGTGGCCACCATGCGATGAAGCGCTAGAACAACATAGGGTCCATAAGGAGGGGCCACATGATTACATCATCCCTCCTCTACCCCTTATTACTATCAAAAACAATAGGCCAAATCCAGAGTGCAAGGCTCTTCAGATAGGGCGAGCCAACTCTGCCCGCACCTTTCACATATACGAAAGGGAGCACGAGGAAGACCACTACATTCCTCAAGAGCAATACACAATGCGGGAACAATGCGCTTTCGCACCTGCTATTTATCAGGATCACCTACTGAGGCCAGAGCCTCGGGTGAATGCCACTAACCTCGATAGAGGGAAGCGACCTATAGAGATCTCGGATCACCACGACCGAGATAGATGTGTAGGGGAGGCATCTAGGCCTCCTAGACTCAAGACGATGGAACAAATCGACTTGGCATTTGCCAAACATGCCACCCACCAAGCGCAAATCACGTAGCTTGAGCAAGACCAACAATAGTTAGAGCACCTGTATCGCCTTAGCAAAGAGCGCATTCAACGTTAGAAAGATGAGTTGCTCTAGAACACTATGCCTGAGAGGGTCCCAACCCCTCGCACGCATAGGATAGAGTTGTATGAGAGGCACAACCCCTTGGTGCGAGACAGGTCTCCATGACCTTATCAAGTGTTGCCTCCAAGACCTCCTAGACCTGAGCGGGAGACCACCCCTAGAGCCAATGATGGGCACCCTCCACGGGCACCCACCCATGTTTATAGGTCATGCCCAAGAACTCCTCAAGAAGCCTATGAGGAGTTTGAGCAAGAAGAAGAGCGGGCTGAAATGCCCTACCAAGGCAAGGGGAGGTGCTACCCGGTTGCCCCTCCATAGGCCTCAAGTTCCCCATAATTCACAATGGGAACAAACCAAGGAGGAAGAGATCAAATCTTTCGATGCATACAAAGCACTGCTAGAGCGCTTAGAGTCTGTGGAGACCAAGACTTCTGGGCCCCAAAATCCCACTTTATGCCAGCTCCGTAGTCACCCTATGCATCCTTCAGTGCTTGCACCCCCATACCCTGAACACTTTAAAATGCCTCAATTGGCAATATTTAGAGGGGATGAGGATGCCCAAGAGCACGTGACAAGATTCCTGAGCCAATGCTTTGGCATTCAGGACAATGATGCTTTGCTTCTAAGAACATTTATAACCATGTTCGTAGGCCCTACCTCGGATTGGTTTACCTAGTTGTCGAAGCATAGCATCAGTAACCTGGACCAGCTAGTGGACGCGTTCCTCGAACGTTTCACCTTCAATACCAAGAAGAAGGCATCATTAAGTGACCTAGCTAGCCTCAAGAAGTATGAGGAAGAGACCATGGCGGCTTATGGAAATCGATGGAGGACGTTGCTTTCAAAGCTACCTTACCTCCCTCCCATGGCCGACTTGACCCAAATGTTCTCGAAGAGTTGTTTGAGGTCGATCTCCATGCTATTGCAGCTACAGCAATATGCCACTCTCGAGGAAGCCCTGGTGCAAGCCAGAATCATTGAGGAGATCAAGATACAGGATGGCGAGATTGCCAAGCCACGCAAGAAAGAGTGGCCCAAAAATGCCAAAACTAGGTCAATGCAACCGAAACCCGTCATGGTCAATCAGGTTGCTATAAACATACCTAAGCCTGCACAAGCAACACAACCCCCAAAGGCTAATTATCAGGCAGTTCCTCTTGACACCTATGAAAAGGAAAATCATAGGCAAGAGAAAAATTAGCAGCGTCACCCTAGGCGACAATTCACACCCTTCACAGAGTCTAAAGACTCCTTGTTTGACCGCTTGTCCATGGTAAACTTGATAAACCTACCAGAAAGTCGACCCGTAGACCCCAACATGCCAAAACCCAAGGGCTATAGGGAAGACTTGTACTGTAGATTTCATCGGTAGAAAGGACATGACCTTTACGCATGTTGGAAGTTCAAAAGCTTAGTGCAAGACCTAATAGACAACAAGACGCTAGCGATGGATAATCCCATAGCACCAAACAACCAATAGATGGAGGTCTTCAAAGACCCCCTACCTGCCCATGATGCGTAGGAAAAGACTCTACAAGTCAATGAGGTGACACAAAACTGCCCCATGTAGGGGTATGTAGGGATGATAAGCATAGTGACTCGGAACAAGAGGTATCCAAGCACAACTGCCCCCATGATAGCTACAGGAGAGGTTCCATCAACGTCACAACCTCAACAACACCCTACGCAACCTCCTCTGCCTAGACCAGTGGCCATGATTCGGACTAAACTTACCCAAATTTTAAGGACCACGTCGGCTAGGCTCTCCATCTATGAGCTCATCCAACAATCATCGCCCCATCGGGAGGCTCTAATGGAGATACTCAAAGCCATCGAGCTATAGCCCCACGAAGCAAACTCTTTCAACAACTTTGTGGGACATGTAAAATGATGTACAGAACCAGTCATCACCTTTAGAGAAGATGAACTGAAATCGGTGACTGGTGATATGGCGGATCCACCCCTGCACGTCATTGCATGGGTCAACGGGATTCCATTTAAGAGGGTGTTAGTGGACACTGGCTCATCTAGTAATATAATCACAACAACAGCATTGAAACACCTCAAGTTGCCAGCATCTCACATTGTGGCCTCCACCTATACTCTTCGAGCATTCAATGACGCGATATGCTCGACGGTTGGCACAATTGTCCTGCCCATCCAAGTGGGACAAAAGACTATTCCTACATTGTGCCACATCTTGGAAGGTGAGATGGCCTATAATATCTTGTTGGGCTGACCTTGGATCAGGGACATGAAGTGTGTCCCTTCGATAGCCCATCAATGCCTAAAGTACACATACGAAGGGCAAGTGCATGTAGTCCCGACAGACTTAGAGCCCTTCAAGTATTGCAATGTGGTGTAGCTGATGCCACAATCGACCCTTCCATCGACACATTTGGACTTTTAGTTGAATCCATCCAAACAGGGTCCGATTTTGCATACATCCCCACTGTTAAGTCCCTCAAATCCCTAGTTGGGTCCATCTTCATCATCTGGTCCTTCACCAACGATGCCACCTACGATGGCCACATCGAAGGACAATGGGAAGAAACCCCTGGAAGAGGCACCGCCATCAGTCTCAACCATCTCTATCGAAGAGGTGCCTAGCCGAATGGAAGTCGAGATGCCTAGTTCACCCGACATGGAGTGGACTCAAGAAGAACTCCCATTCCCTCCCCCTCAACCACCAAAGATCACCATTGAGATGGCCAATACGGGCCTGGGGGAGTATCTAGTGTAGAAACATCATAGCAACACCCACGCTTGAGTCCATGCAAGACATGGGGAGACCTCGCCTCCCCATCGACACTATTGTCCCTTTGGGCTACCCACCAAATTAGACAAATTTTGTATATGGGGGCCTCGACAATGGCATTGAACCTTACCTGCAAGAGGAAGAGGATGAAGAGCCCTTTGTTGAGAATGTCAACTATCTATCCAACCCGGAATTCGCTTTGAAATACCTTGGCCAATGTAATTGGCATGGATATGGGTTGGGCAGATATGAACAAGGGGTGCGCATTCTTTGTCAACCAAGATATCAGATGCCATACGACAAATTAGGAGTAGGGTTCAACCACCCTCTGCCCCTTGACATCTTGGTAGAGAACATGCAAGGCCTAGGGCTAGGCAACAAGGATGGGTTGGCACAAGATCCATATGCCAATCCTAACACAACATACACATTGGGGGATTATCTCCCATTGTTAACAACCAACCTTGTGGGCCTCAACAACTCCTCCCCTTCGATCGAGAAAGGGGAAAGTTCAAGAACTTGCCTCCAAGAGGGATATAGACAAGGCCAAGAAGGATCTTCAGAAGATGAGTCAGAGTATGAGGTAGCACCTTGGGACCCTTTCGAGTCCGATAGCAATCACTCGCAAGTGATGCCCATAGATGACTATCAGGAGAACTTCATGGCGATGTTCCCCTTGAATGCTCCAATCGAGCAAATGCCACCTCAAGAGAATCAGGTCCTCCCATAGAGAGCGAAACAACCCCGATGGGACCAAATTAACTTGCTCGAGCAGAACGAGCCCCACATGTCATAAATAGTTGTTAGAGCCAATGAAGGCCTATGGATCTCTAACAATGATTATGAAGATGAGACTGAGATGGCCTATCTCAACCATATGCAGTAGCAACAATACCCCATGGACATTGATGACATGTTTGAATAGCTAAACATGGGGCCAAGGCATAGGTGGCACCTAAACCAAGCATAGTTGGACCAAGTGTTGCATCCACCACTTTAGGCATATAGAGAGCACCCTCCGCCTAGAGACCCTATAGAGCCATCAGTGCCAAGGGTAGACCCTATCCTATTATCTACACATAGGGCCGATCCATTTGTGCCAATACCCACAGAGCCAGATCCGAAGCACAAAGATCACCAAGGATGTCCGAGTCACCACCCACACGGTAATGGAGACCAAATTCACTTCATCAACATGATCTCCATTGACTTAACTGCCCCATTCCGCAATCCAGCCGATCCAACATGACCATTGTATCTAAACCTAGATGCCATAGACTGGGATCATGCTAACTCACCACCATCCCCATCAGAGTACTGGCCTTGCGATGAGATGCTTCATTTCACCCCAAGACCAACTCAGGATATCTTCCACGCTGAAGAGGAACCCGACGTTCCAAACATAGATCTAAATTTAGCAAATGATATCCACCTGATCCCAACTCCACACCAATTGGAGGATGGGTCCCACATGTCAGTCGAAGAGACGACTGACATAGACATCGACTCTGATCCAATGAATCCATAAATCATCAAGTTGGGGGTAAGTCTATCCCCCGAAGAGCAAGCCGATTACATTGCCCTTCTCAAAGAGAAGAAGGAGGTTTTTGCATGGTCCTACAAAGACATGTCGGGGCTAGACCCACAGCTAGTCATGCATAATCTAACGCTTGATCCGACAGTCAAGCCAGTCAAGCAAAAACTATGTAAGATGCACCCAACAGTAGCCTTAATGGTCAAAGATGAGCTACAAAAGCTGTTGGATGCACAGTTTGTCATCTGCATGGATTACCCACCATGGCTGTCCAACATGGTACCCATCAAGAAGCCAGACGAGAGGATTCGCATATGCATCAATTTTTGAGATCTAAACAAAGTGAGTCCCAAGGATGATTTCCCCTTGCCTAGCATCGACGCATTGGTAGACGCTATAGCAGGCCATGAAATGCTTTCCCTCATGGATGGTTTCTCGGGATACAATCAGATTCGTATCAATCCCGATGATCAACTCAAAATGGCGTTCACAATGCCTTGGGGGACATTTTGTTATAAGGTCATGCCCTTTGGCCTTAAAAATGCTGGTGCCACCTACCAACGCGCTATGACATACATCTTCCATGATCACATGCATAAAACTTTGGAAGACTATATGGATGATTTGTTGGCCAAATCTCTTTTGTGCCCAGATCATCTCGATGACTTAAGCAAGATCCTCGATCGCCTCATCGAACACAAAGTTAGACTAAACCCCAAGAAGTGCGTATTTGGCGTCACATCTGGAAAACTCTTGGGTTTCATAGTCTCAAAATGAGGCATCGAGGTAGATCCAAATAAAGTCAAGGCAATCCTTGAAATGCTTCCCCCAACCACCATCAAGCAGCTTAGAAGCTTGCAAGGAAAGGTCACGTCAATCAAGCGCTTCATAGCGCAATTATCTGACAAGTGTCGACCCATGAATAAATTATTACACAAGGGGGTAGCATTTCACTGGGATGACGAGTGCCAGTCAGCCTTCGATGACATTAAACAATACTTGGCTTCACCGCTAGTATTGGCACCACCTAGACCAGGAGTGTCATTCTATTTATACATCTCAGCTACTGAGGTGGCACTGGGTGCCATGCTAGCCCAAAAAAATGAACTACATAAAGAACAGGCTACTTACTATCTTAGCCGCACCCTGGTCAGTTATGAACTTAACTATGCATACGTCGAGAAGCTATGCTTAGCAGTGGTATTTGCCACCAAAAAGCTATGCCACTACATGCTGAGCAATACGACGTATGTTGTGTCTAAGGAGAATCCATTGTGGTACATGATGAGTCGTACTTATCATAGTAGCCGCACGATGAAATGGATCATGTTGTTGATGGAGTTTGACATCGAATTCATTGGACAAAAGTCCATCAAAGGTCAAGTCATCACCGATCAACTAGCAGAGGCTCCTCTCGAAGACGATCAACCTCTGACCATAGAGCTACCCGATGATGGGGTCTTCCATGTCTCAGAATCGCCAGATTCTGATGAGCCTGAGTCACAGGCCGACATAACCTTATTCTTTGATGGTTCTAAATGTGAGCAAGGGGGTGGCATGGGAATCGTATTCTTCACACCGCAAGGGGCTCCAATGCCTCTATCATTTAAACTTGATTTCCCGTGCACCAACAACAATGCCGAATATGAAGCCTTGCTCATAGGTCTTCAAACAACCATCACCATGAACATCAAATGCTTGAACATCTTTGGTGATTCATTGTTAATCGTCAACCAAGTGAAAGGGGTATTCCAATGTAAATGCCTAGTTCTATAGGCCTACAAAGCCCTTGTGGATAAATTCTTGGCAAAACTTGAATGGTACGACATCGAGGCACTCCCTCGATCATCGAATCATTTTGCGGACACTATGGCCTCCTTGGGGTCACTAATCCCACAAGACCCTTCTGGTGAGATGACAACCATTCAAGTCAAAACATTATCGCAATCCACGATGGAGCGTGCAAGCTCTGACATAACACCAGGAATCCACCTGATCTAGATTGAACCATCTTAGGATAGGTTCTCTCGAATCCATGATAGTCTGAATCATGCCAACTAGGGGTCCTTGTTCTCCTTGACCCCTCTTAATAGCAACACAATGCTATTTTTACAAGTTTGTTCCCACTCAGCTTTTGCTAGGGACAAACTTCAAGAGGGATTGGTAGTTCATACCATCGAGGTTTCTGATCAGCAAGATTGGTACACACCCATAAGAGACTACCTCAAGCTAGGTAACCTCCCACTTGGATTGATGCATGCCATAAAAAGATCATTCAAATAGAAAGTGGCAAAACATGTCTTGCTAGGAGACATTTTGTACCATCGAAGCTACGAAGGGATCCTCCTCCATTGCTTGGACCAATAGGAGTCCGCTTGGGCGATCACCCAAGTGCATGATGGTACATGTGGTGGCCACTTCAGCAGTATGGCCATCACAAAGTGCATCCTTCGCATGGGCTATTATTGGCCATCTTTAGAGTGAGATTGTTGCACGTATGTAAGGAAGTGCATGAAATGTCAACACCATGCTAATTTGACACACGTACCTTCTCAGGCCTTGCAATCGATCCAATCGGCTTGGCCATTTTCATAGTGGGGCTTAGATCTAATCAAAAAGATCTCCCCTGCGTCGTCAGGTCATCACACGTTTATCATAACGGCCACAGAGTACTTCACCAAGTGGGTGGAAGCAATTTCGCTTACCTCTACGACTGGGACCCCGCATTGCGGAGTTTATTTTACATAACATCATATGTCATTTTGGTATTCCATCCAAGATCATCTCGGATAATGGGACGTCATTTAAGAACAAAGATGTGCATGCTTTGACAACAAAGTACAAAATTCAACATAGTTTTTGACACCTTATTATCCGTAGGCAAATGGGCAAGCAGAGGCATCAAACAAAATGCTAGTTGCCATCCTTAAAAATACGGTCATAGATAGTCATAAGGATTGGCACATTCAAATCCCACTTGCTCTGTGGGCTTATCGCACTAGCATTCGGATGCCCACTGGGGCAACTCCATTTTCGCTGGTGTATGGCTCCGAGGCAGTCATGCCTCTCGAGTTGGAAATACCTTCCCTACGCATATCAATGCAAGAGTTCATCGATGATGACACTGCATGGCAGGCCCGGTTAGACCAGCTTACGTTGCTCGAAGAATGACGCATCAATGCTCTCGAGCATTTACGTATCTATCAAGAGCGACTTAAGAAAGCATACAACATGAAAGTTCACCCGAGGGACTTTCAGGTTGGTGACTTGGTCTTAAAAGAGAACCAACAAAATTCTAACTTGCCGCCCCATTTAAGGGACAAGTTCATGGAAAATTGGTTAGGTCCTTATGTCATTGATAGTAAAATAGGACCTGGAACATACCGGCTAGCCTCTCTTGAAGGAATCAAGGAACTAGAACCCTTGAACATCAGTCATTTGAGGCCATTCCACATTTAAAAGAGCCATGGCCCACCCAAAAAGCTCCAAGGATTCCCACAATCGCTTGGTCAACCCCAAAATGCCCCAAAGGTATCCATAATCCCTTTGGTCAAACCAAAAGCTCCAAGGATTCCCACAATCGCTTGGTCAACCACCCCAAAGGTGCCCATAATCCCTTTGGTCAACCCAAAATGCTCCAAGGATTCCCATAATCGCTTTGGTCAACCCAAAATGCCCCAAAGGTGCCCATAATCCCTTTGGTCAAACCAAAAGCTCCAAGGATTCCCACAATCGCTTGGTCAACCCAAAATACCCCAAAGGTATCTATAATCCCTTTGGTCAAACCAAAAGCTCCAAGGATTCCCATAATCGCTTGGTCAACCCCAAAATGCCCCAAAGGTGTCCATAATCCCTTTGGTCAAACCAAAAGCTCCAAGGATTCCCACAATCGCTTGGTCAACCCCAAAATGCCCCAAAGGTATCCATAATCCCTTTGGTCAAACCAAAACCCCAAAGGTATCTATAAACCCTTGGTCACCCCAAAAGCTCCAAGGATTCCCACAATCGCTTGGTCAACCCAAAATGCCCCAAAGGTGCCCATAATCCCTTTGGTCAAACCAAAAGCTCCAAGGATTCCCACAATCACTTGGTCAACCCCAAAATGCCCCAAAGGTGCCCATAATCCCTTTGGTAAAACCAAAAGCTCCAAGGATTCCCACAATCACTTGGTCAACCCCAAAATGCCCCAAAGGTGCCCATAATCCCTTTGGTCAAACCAAAAGCTCCAAGGATTCCCACAATCGCTTGGTCAACCCCAAAATGCCCCAAAGGTATCTATAATCCCTTTGGTCAAACCAAAAGCTCCAAGGATTCCCACAATCGCTTGGTCAACCCAAAAATGCCCCAAAGGTACCCATAATCCCTTTGGTCAAACCAAAAGCTCCAAGGGTTCCCACAACCGCTTGGTCACCCAAAATGCCCCAAAGGTATCTATAATCCCTTTGGTCAAAACCTCCAAGGATCCGAAAGAATCACTCGGTCCGCACCCACTCAGGATAAACCAACCATAAAGAATTTTCAAAAACAATAAAATAATAAAAAATAACAAAAAAATTGCATCTCACTTCCATGCATACTCTTAAAAATCAAAACACAAAAAAAATAAGTTGCATTAGGCATCGCAAACATACATTGCATATTTGTTGGTCATACAGGTCAAATGCACCATAGACTGTAATTACTCGGCAATTCCATCATTTTCCACATTTTTCCACTTTGTAAATAGTCCAGCAAAAATAAACGCCATCCACATTTTTCACCATATCATAATCAATTGTCTTCTAATGTATTCCGGGCTTTCGTCATTCAGTTGTCTTTAGATTTCTAGCCAAAAACTGTACAAAGTCAGACAGATTTTTACAAAGGTAGAATTTTCCTTGGATCACACCTTGTTACGTAGCATCCCAACACAAGTTAAAACACATAAAAATTCCCAAGTTGTGTGAACGAAAGATGAAACCTGCAAAGCAATCTAGGTTACCATACAGTGAAATGGTTATCTTGCTCATCCCCCTGTGCGAATGACCCCAAGAATGCTGAGAGTTGGCAAAAGGACAAGCATCTTCCCTACCCAATTCCCCAAGAATCCCAAAATTCTCAAAGGGTTGCAAACATAAAAAATTGCAAAAGTCAAAATACAAACTCCAAAGTTTGATATCCAAACCCCTCAAAGTGCACACATCAAAAGGCACAAGAAAAAGTGATTCTCATCACTCAAAATTCCAATCCCTTGCTCAAAAGAAAAAATAAAAATAAACAATGATTTTTATCACTACATATGAGAGCAAGTATCCCAATAAAAGTGAAGAAAATAAGGGAGTCGAACTTGAATCCCTGGAACTCTCAGCATTCGAAAGGTCATGAGGTGATCCTCAGTACCGGTTTGGTGGATAGCCTGTTGGTCACTGGCGGAAAACCTCCCGCATGATGATATATCTATCGCATTAAACTGTGTACAGATCAATGTTTGCATGTGGATGAGCTAGCTTATGGTATCCTAGATTGCACCATAGATTAATCTTACTAAATACAACAAAGGAGTTAGTGGAGCTAGTTAGGTGATCCTCAGTACAGGTTTGGTTGACAACCTATCTGGCACTGGCGGTATCCTGACAACTACCACATAAACAAATTCAATCGCACACACAGGGATGTGAAATAACTTGGTCAAACTCAAGTCTGATTCGTACCTTGTTCAAAAGTCTTGTAAGATAAATGTACAGTCTTGGCTAGTTAGTTAAAACATCTGAGTCTCAGAAAAACCTTAACTACATTCTAGAACACCTGTGGTACATTCCATTCTTACATCACCATCAGAAAATACAAACAAAAAAATATACACATGCAAAGTCATCACATAGTACAGAAAGCCAGTAAATCCTGTACAGTCTATGGTGCCACCGCCAAGTTATCAACAAATCATTTCATCCATTCCATATGCATACATCATATAATTAGAAACATCGCATTCATAATAACCCATGCATACATCAACGTAAATAAATGTGCATAAAAGTAACAATAAATCATGACAAGTGTATAATCAAAAAGAAATTCATGTATATATATCACCAAAAATGCCCGTAGGCTACAATAAATCGGTCCTCTGACCTCACAAAAAAAATCAAAAACTCAAAAACCCCAAGCCTAGGGAGTCGGCCACCATGATCACGCAGGATCGGTGCGACTGGAACTACCCCCAGTGGTGTGGGTCCTATGGGACCTCTCAGGGCGGTTGCTACCAGCCCTCGCATCATGCCCACTAGCGCTACCCTCACCCACCCACCTGCGATGAGAGGAAGTAGACTGCTCAGTCTCACTATCTCTCGTTCGATGTGAAGATCCACCTCTAGTGAGCTCAGGTAACTGTCCACCAAGGTGGATAATCTCGGCCTCCAACTCCACCCGAAACCGACCCCACTCCACATCTCGTCGATGGTATGCAGCCAATGCTTCATCCCACTGTGCCAACTGAGCCCGTAGGTGATCCCTCTCAATGTTGTGCTCCTCATCCTATCTCCATAGTAGCTCCTCCAATCATGCTATCTCAGCGTGATACCTAGCCTCCATATCTCCTAGAGGCCCCTTCTCCATTGCCTCTACATCCTCACCACCTACTGCTGCCGCATCCAGACCTCCTAGAGGCCCCTCACCCCGCCATCGTAGCATCGTCCACCACTGGTCGTACTCTATAGTCACCTCGACATTGTCCATGTCGGGGACATCAATCATTGCATCCGACTCCTCACCCAAAGGCTCAATGATCGGCCAAGCCAAAGTCCTCTCGTCGCCTCGACGTCGATAGATCAAGGGCTCACCAAGAAATCCTTGGTGCACCCCAAACTATCGAGTCACCCGAACGTACAGGAAGTACTCTGCTTGGTCCCGTGTCGCCCGATCAGCCACCTCCCCCTACGCACCCATCGGAGCCACTCCCTAACCTCAGGCCAGGCTGGATAGTCTCGATATGGCCGCCAGAACACCTCCCCTAGAGCAAGACGTGAGAAGGCATCAACATAGTGCCCCATGGCACCTGCCCACCATCGACTCTGCCCCTGCTCCTCGGACCTCCGCCATAGAGCAACATAGCCAATCTCCCTATCCACCATCTCTCCTCGAGTGGTCCAAGGCAACCCCTATGGCCGCTCCACAGCTATGTGCTGCCATCCCCAACACTACAATAGGTAGTTGCACCCAATCCCCTTTTACCTTCGATAGTGGACCTCGTACAACTCATCATAAAGCTATGCCAGTAGCGTCTAACCCCACCTCATAATCAGTGGTGCTGTCGTCGAACACTCCACCAGTCTGAACACTACCTCAAGCAGGTTCCAAGGGAACCTCGCACTTGAGGAGTCGAGAAGTAGCATGTTGGAGATGAGGGTCATAAGCAATGTATGCCTCACCCCCAACACGCCCTTCTCAAACCACCATCGCACCAAAATCTCACCAATCAGGCAGTCCCCATCTACCCTCTCCATCGCCCCATCCACCCCCATCTCCGTCGCATGCCCAAAGCACCGTGTCAGCACCACCATCCACTGATCATGAGGAGTCATCCGAATGGGCAGCCCATCTATCAAAATCCATAGAATCTGATAAACGTCCTCCAGAGTCACTGTCATCTCCCCTATTGGGAGATGAAAGGTGTTGGTGCAGGGATCCCACAAATTGATCAGGGCAGTCAGATATGCCCGATCCCCCACCATAGGCTCCAATCAAGTCACCTGCTTGAGCCCAAGGGCATCAAGCCACTCCTAGTCCGCCATAGTCAGCGCATCCAGTGCGTCAAAAAATATCATTGGTTGACGGTACCGACTCTTCACCACCTGCAAAACAAAACAACACAAAAACATTAAAACATGACAACAAAAAAAATTGTACAACACTAAAACAAATATACAACAATGTATACAAACTATACAACAAAAACATTTAATAAACTGTACAACAACATTAACAAAATGTATAGTACAAACATTCAAAAAAATAAATAAACAATGCACAAAAAAACAAAATTTTTAACCTAGGGTTTTTAACCTTAGTTTAAACTAAAAAAACAAAAAAACAAAATAAAAATTTAACCAAGTTTTAATCTATAAAAACAAAAAACAAAAAACAAAAAAAAAAAAAAAATTTTAAACTAGGGTTTTTAACTCTAGTCTAAACAAAAAAACAAATAAAAACAAAATTTTAACCTAGGGTTTTAACCTTAGTTTAAACAAAAAAAAAAAAAAAAAAAACCTAGTTTAACAAAACAAAAAAAAAAACAAAACTAGGGTTTTAACCTTAGTTTAAAAAAAATAAAAACAAATTTTTAACCTAGGGTTTTTAACTTTAGTTTAAACTAAAAAACAAAAAAAAAAACAAAACAATTAACCTAGGGTTTTTAACTCTAGTTTAAACAAAAAACAAAAAAACAAATTTTAACCTAGGGTTTTAACTTTAGTTTAAACAAAAAACACAAAAAAAAATAAAAATCTAGGGTTTACTCCTAGTCTAAAACAAAAAAAAACAAAATTCAAACTAGGGTTTTTAAACCTTAGTTTGAACAAAAAAAATACAAAACAATTAAACTAGGGTTTTGATCTTAGTTTAAACGAAAAAATGAAATACAAAATAAATTAATTACGATTTTGAATTGTAAAATAAAAACAAACAAAATAAAGAGAAGGAGCACCTACCGGTCTTGCCTCGGCTCCGCCACTCGAAGATACGGTCTGTGCACTCATGGTATTATTGTCCCAGGGTGAGATGAATACCAGTTTTGTAATCGTTCCACCCTGGGATGAGAGCTCTAGTTAGCACTCGTCCCACCCGGGATGATTACAAAACTGGTATTCATCCCACCTTGGGATGATTACAGAGCAAGAAAATAAAAAACAACAAAAACTGCATCCAAAATGCACCAAAAACAACAATAAAATTGCCGAACAAAGGCACCTTTGCGCCTGCACTTCAAGGCATCCAAAATCGATGTTGGGGTCACAAATCCTCACTATCCTACTCCCTAAGAAGGCTACCATAGCCGGACCGCTCCACGGGAAGAAGGATTTTCGAGAATTTCATCCCCAAAAGGCGTCACAAAAAGGGTCCAAACCCACCCAAAAATAGCAATAACATTGCCGAACAAAGGTGCCTTTGCGCCTGACATTCTTGGCATACAAAACTGACATCAGGGCCACAAATTATCAATATCCTACTCCCTAAGAAGGCTACCATAGCCGGACCGCTCCACGGGAGGACGGATTTTTGACAATTTCAGCTCCAAAATGCGTCACAAAAAGGGTTAAAACCCACCAAAAATAGGTCGATTGTTGGGAAACTGCATAAGCATTCAATAGAAAACAACTGAAGGCACCCTTACAAAAGTCATCTTGGGTCAAGCGACTCATCACTTTTCTCATTTCGGTCATTCCCTCATCGATTCGTCGCTTGAGGGGGTAGTCACACTTAGTCACCAATCAACAAATACACACCCAATCAAGGAAATGGCATGCATTCAAAGAATCATTGACAAAGACAATCACGCTCCTGCTTGGGGCAGCAAACAAGCAATAATCACAAGCTGATCAAACACTTGGCATTCTAGAATCATGAACTCAAGGTTCCCACAGACAAAAGGTTGCGCCCTTTGCCTATTCATGATTGAACAATGTCCAAGATCAAGTAACACCTCACCAAAAAAGGTTAACACTTGAATTAAGCTCCTTAGCTCGTCAGAAGCAAGGATTCAAGAATGCGTGCCCTTTCCATACTTGGGGCATCAAAATTTGGTTAGGTTACTAAGAAACCCTAATCATTAGTGCTTTGGTTATCTATTTTTGCTCAGCACTACGCCACGCACAATGCATCCCAAAAAGGGGCATCTGTAGACACCAAAACAACACCAATCCGATTATGTGACGACAAGCACTGATCGAATTGACATACATAGCCCCTAGGGCAGCCCCTAGAGGTTAAACAGTGGTCCTAACCACTCCCACAATAGTTTTGGAAGGTCAGAGGTCAATTTGGCACCTTTCAGGCACTCTGCTCCCTATTCGTTCCACCCTGGGACGATTACAAACTGGTATTCGTCCCACCCCGGGATGATTAGCAGCATTCGCTCCAGGGTGGGGCGAATAGCAGGTTTGATGGGAAAAAGGTCAAACCTTGACAAATGGCAGCTCAGATCCGCCACTCAACTCCACCTTCAATGCATGGGAGTGCGAGTGAGCATTTTTGAGCTCAAAGAGGCATTCATGGAGCCCTTAATCAGGGAGGAATCTTCTCTCCCCTAGGAAGGCATGATGGCCAAGTGGTGCCCCTGCATGCACATTCAAAGCAGACCTTCAGGTCTATAAAATGGTGAGTCTTCTCACCCCAAAAAAGGATAGAGCAGGAGCATTTGGAGCAACGGAGTGCTATCGAATTACATCCTCACCCCTCACTTGTGCTTCTTACATCCTTGATCTCTCTTTTGGAAGGGAGGTTATTGGGTGAACATTGGAAGCGCAATCCGGACCCAAAACCCAAACATTTGGCCACAATACCCCACCCAATTTGCTGACACAACCCCCTAGGAGGTTTTGGACCCATCCCAAGTGGATTGGTGTCGAAACCAAGCCCCAAACGGTGGGCGTCCTACCCCCGGGCGCCCCGCACTGTTGTAGTCCTAATCGCCCCACCCCGAAGTGATTAGAAATCTGTAGTAGATTTCTTCACTATTTATTTTGCATCTTATTTTATGTCATTCATATATGCTGCCATTCAAATTTCATGCCATTCTGATGAGTTTTGATTGTGTTTTCATTTTTTTTCGCTTTCACTAACATACAGGGAGCATCTTCGGATACAGGGTGATCGAGGCCGAATCTACAAAATCTGACCTTCTGGGTCATCTCAAAATGCCCTATTTTGCCTAACCCCAACTTTGTAGGTGTTTTGGAGGCCTCTAGATGGGACATTTAGGAGGTTGCTTTCTGACATTTTATGACAGTCCTAATCGTCCCACCCCAGAGCGATTAGAAATCTACAATAGATTTCTTGACTGTTCCTTTTGCAGTGTGTTCATGATGGTGTTTGCATGCTTCTATCCAAATTTCATCTTATTCTGACATGTTTTGATTACCGTTTTAATTATTTCATGCATGCATTAACCGGAGGCCTTGGGGATTGCATGTTTCCCTCCATCCGCAGGTGCTATTAATCATTTGTTGTTTCTATGAATGTAGGATCTCGACACCGAAGGGGTAGAAAGGAACTACAGATGCATTCACGCAAGCGGCGATGACATTTTGCCCGCCCATTTCAAATGTGGGCACGCGAAAGATCCCGAAGGGAAGCGTACCATCCGTGGTGTAACAAAACTATATCTAACGCTCCTAGCCCCTAAAAAGGAAGGAGACGTATTGTAACCTGATCTCAAAGAAAAATTAATAAAAGAAAGGGTTGCACTTTACATTTGCTTTATATCTCATTTCAGTTCGTTTGTTTTCCCTTTTCATGCACTTTAGTCCTTTCTTCATTCGTAGGAGCTAGCATTACATTTGCTTTTGTTTGCATCACACCCGGTACGCCATTGCTTTCGTATCCTCGTGCTTTTAGGTTTAGGGGCACTTTGAGATGGATAAAGAGAAGAATTAGGTTTACCTTTGAATTTTCCCTTACCCTTAGGACTAGATGCTACTAGTGCCTTTTGAGAGGTGGAAGACTCAAGGTTAGGCAATTTGGATTCTTCCCTAGTAAGTATTTCACAAAACAACTCCAAATCAGGCATTATGAATGTGTCACCTAAGGCATACATGCTAGAGAAAAAGGTAGAAGCAAATATTTGGAATGGACCTTTCAACTTGGATAGAATCAGGTAAACACACTCTTCATCTTTCTTGTCTCTCCCACTCCCCTTTAATTATGTCAAAAAGTGCTTGAACTTAGTAAGATAGTCTACAATAGATGGAAAATCTTCAGTATTGAGAGAAGTGATCTCAACTTCAAGCTACATGGCTCTTATGTGATCCACCTTACCAAATAATCCTTTTAATTTTACCCCAATTTTGAAATGAGAGTCACATTCTTCCAAATGAAATAAAAGACTATCACTTACATAAGTTCCTATCAAACCCATACATTCATGTAATTTGCATTGGTGCTAAAAATTTTCATATTCTCTAGTGAACTCTGGTTGTTCTTCAAGCATTAAAGCCCATAATCCTTTGCATTTAATGATTGTTTTCATTATTCTTGGTCTCCATGTGTGGTAATTATATATTGTTAATGGCTCACATTGATCTAATGCAAAATAAGATGAAGAAGCCATTCTACAAAAATCACCAAAGAGAAAAATAATGCAGATAGGATGCACAAATCAGCACCGAGACAACCCCCCCAAAATATTATTTTATTAGCTTCACAAGAATGCAAAATATGGGACTTTATAACAATAGTCCATATACAAGGTTCAAGTGCAAAAACCTTTTTCACAATGCAATATTGAGAGTGCAGTCATAAAATAATTATAAATATCTAAATACAGATAAAAAAAATCTGAAATTTTATAGAAATATTAGAAACATGATTTTACAGGCCTAGTAAAAATTTCCCTGAGCAACTCCCAATATTTTTGCTGCAAGGATGAGTTTACTAAACATAGTAAAATCATTGTAACTGTCAGAATACAACTCTAAATTATCTGATATTTTATTGGAAGGTCTATAATATGATTTTACTCATTTTGTAAAAAAATATGCAAAAAATTAAAAGTTTTGATGAAGATATATGCTTATTACAAAAAAAGTGTAGGTTTTCGTAAAATCAAGATATCTTGAAGATTACTAATCCAAATGAATGGAAATTTTGGGCACAACTCAAATGAATGCATCTACAGACCTCCAAAATATTTCATGGAAAATAGTATTTCTATCAGGAGATACATGCAAAATATAAAAATGGGTTGGGTTGGTGACCCTGCCAAAAAGGGAAATGCTCAAGAAAAAAATGCTTAGGATAGATCCAAGGGAATGAGGCTATTGCAGTATGGGTAGAAGATATTTTAGGAGGCTGGTGATGATCTTACAATGGAAGGAGTGACACAAATTGGCCAAAAAAATCCACCAAGGACCCAATCACAAAAATCGAAGCTTCTTCACCATTCTTCAAACCTACAAGAGAAACAACTACACAATACTCACAAATGGATGACTGTAACACCTATTGCTTTGATGCCATGAAAGGAATGATAATAAAATCATTCCAAGATGCAAGGATCTCAAGTTTTATCATAACACCACATTCAACCAAACAAGAATATGAAAGAAAATTGATAGCATAATATTACAAATAGATATGCAAAAAAAAGAGCAACAATATCATATATTAGATCTAAAAATGGAACACCAAGTACAATGAAGGTGCCTTGCTTATATAGGCAAGGATGATCAACCATAGTTGTAGGATCAAGCTAAGGACAAATATCCACCATACAAAAAGAATATATGATATGGTCCATAGATATGTAACCGCTATGGGAGAAAGAATATCAACCCTCCAAATGTAACCCCTAGGAATAGTTAAACCTAAAATATCCCCATAATATCTAAGAAATAAATATGTAACATCTCATAATATCTAAATAATATAAATGAAATATCCACACATAAGTGGGTGGGGAAAATACATGGAATAACTAAATAAAAAGAAAATAAATTACCTAGGTGAACATGAGCTAAGGTAAACAACCTACTCTAACACTATTAACATTTACTACTCTTCCTTATCTACAAGTAGATCAAACTGGTCCACAAAAATATGAGTTGAGGGCAAGTTGGAGGAAGTTAGTGAACGCAAATTTCGTTGCTCAACCTTTGACCAAAGTAACGTAGTGATAAAGTAGGGATTTCATCTATATTTCCAAGAAGTACAGGTGCATAGGTGGCACATAAAACGACATACAACATGAGAAACTCTTCACGTTTGTGACCTATCAAAGGTTATCAAGAGAATGAGTTGTACTCATATTTATATTAACTGATATATGTTTTATTATTTAATTTTACCAAAGTTGCATCCCACATTGCAGTGCTTTTCATACAATAAACGTGTAGACACATGTCTTAAATGAATAGGAAATTTGCTTGGTTTAGAGTAGACACGTCCTAAATGAATAAAAAAATAGGTTGGTATATTGATTTAAATACAATAAATGTGTAAACGCATGTTCTAAATTAATAGGAAAAGGAATAATTTTTCATCAATGTACACGTATACATCTAGTACCTCCGTGAAGTTGATACGTATAACATAAGTGTCTAATGCATCTTGCTAGGAATTAGTTAAAATAAATGTATTAAAAATTTCTAAAAATTGGTGAGATGTATTTGAGGTTTCCAAAGTATAATAACATCATTGAGCTTCCCATGATTGATGACATATTGCACCATTGTTGTAGCGGCGTAGTCCCATTTGGAAGAATTCACCAACACTTTTATGCTCCCTTTAGAATTATACGGGAAATATCAATAGTAATTAAGATTAATATGTAAAGGAGAGGGAAAATATTGCCTAATATTTTTATAAAATTCATGTCAGTCTGTTGAACTATAGAGATCAACTTTTCCATTCATAATTTTTTTGTTCAAGCATGTGTATTTGTGCCAATTCTCAGTTAAATAATGCATCTAGAAGAGAATTTTATTTTCCTGGAATATATTCAATTGTAAATTGATATTGGAACAAAATTGTTTACCACCAAACATACCTACTATAATTAATAACCATACTTTATTTTCCCATGTTTTTTTTTTCAATGCTTTATGACAATAAAAGAGGAACATATATAACTAAACTCTGATGGCCTAATTAATCCCTTGTGCAATAATTCATTTACTTGTTTTCTAGATTTCAAATGGTGGCTTATGCAATTTGTGAGGGGTGCTATCACTGCCAAAAATGAATGTTACAGATGATCTAGTGGGTTGAGCGGTGCTATTACTACTAGGTGTAATATGATATGCTACGGTGTACGAACAAGAGAGATTTCAAGGGGGTTTTAACAAGATTTAAATGGTGCTGCAATTTATTTAAAGCAGGTTTTGATGACATTAGATATATCACCATCTGTGGGAACGAGTCCAGTTGATCTTTGATTTCCCTATTCATGTGATGGTTTTAATTTTAATTGTCTTTGAATGTGCCACCACAATATATGTGTTTGTTTTAGAACATGAACACCCGTAGAACGTTACAACAAGGCCTTTCAAGTATTTTTCTCAAGTTTTGCTCTCATCGCCAAGATGCACAGTGAACTAAGGATGAATTGGAAGTTCTATATTCCTTCAAACCTTCACAAAGGCATCCAAGAACGATGCTCTGATACCATATGTTAGGATTCTAAATCATATCTTATTAATTGCAATGAATAAATGAAAATATGCATTAGAAATTGTAGAAGTACAAAGAATCACTGTTTTAAAGAGAATCACTTTTGCACTGGTCAGGAAGAACCCTCCAATGGATATTAATTAGATATATATTATTTTCTTCAATGGATGTTTTTTTTTTTTGTAGGTAAAAAATAAATTATTTACTTGTTGGGTTGAAGGGCCCAATCCCTATTACAATAGATATTTGGTATGCCAGTCATACAAAATTTGGCACATCCTGCAAAACTAGGGCTATGCAAAAGAAGATATACAATCTAGAGGCCCCTGCAATAGATAACTACATAACATGGCTAAGCAAAATGAACCAGATGCAAGGCCAAAACCCCTAAAAAGGGTAAACAAAATATAAAGTACAAAACATGACATACATAGGTAGGCCATCTACCAACTACCACCCACTCCTAGCTATTAGGACTCCTCATCCTCCTGCTTGGCATCATCTTTCTGGTATTTTGCGATGAGGATGCTGATCATAGTCGGGAGCTCCTAGACTTCCTTGATAGTGTTGGAAAGGATGACGCCCAACTCTTTGATCATATTAGCAGCAGCTTGGAGATGCTTCACTGCTCTAACGACATGATTGATAGTCGTGGTATGCAACATATCTTTTGCAGTGTTGTTGGCTTCTTTCTCACTGTCCAAAATGATCTCAATGTTGAGCAAGGTGCAGCAAAAGAATTGCAAAAGTATTGTCATTGTTGTCAACACAGTCAGATTGATGCAGTTGATGCAGTTCAGAGGTCAATCAGATCAAGTGCAGAAAGTTTCAAAGAAAACAGAGGTAACCCAGATTGAAAAATTGGTAGAAAGAGACAAGGAAGAAAATTGTCGTGATATCGCGACATGTTTTCTGTCGCGATTTCGCGACATGGTCGAGGAGAGAGAAGGCGCAGTCGAAAATGTCACGATTTCGCGACAAAAAGCAGGAGAGAGAAAATGCACGCCAAAATGTCATGATTTCGCGACATGTCGAGTTTTCATTGAGGAGAGAGAAAATGTGTCGCGATTTCGTGACAAAAAGTAGGAGAGAGAAAATGCATGCTAAATTGTCGCGATTTCGCGACATGTCCGAGGAGAGAGAAGATGCAAGCAAAACTGTCATGATTTCGTGACATGCTGGCAGAGAAGGAAACAAAGGTGTAGCGATATCGCTACATGTTGAAATGAATGGAAACAAAGGTGTAGCGATATCGCTACATGTTGAAATGAATGGAAACAAAGGTGTAGCGATATCGCTACATGTTGAAATGAATGGAAACAAAGGTGTAGCGATATCGCTACATGTTGAAATGAATGGAAACAAAGGTGTAGCGATATCGCTGCATGATGAAAATACATGGAACTAAGGTGTAGTGATTTCGCTACATGTTGAAACAAAGAGAAACTAAGGTGTAGCGATGGCGCTACATGTTGAAACAAAGGGAAACTAAGGTGTAGCGATTTCACTACTAGTCAAAAGTGTAGAACTGAAAGATGCAGCAATGATATTACAAGTCAAAATTTCATGAAAAGAGGCAAGGTGAAAACACAAGGCACAAAGATGTAAAAATATCGCCATTGCATGAAGCATAGTGTCACGATTTCACGACAGGATGAAAGGAAAGCTGTTGGAAGCCGAAAGCGTCGCGATTTCGTGACAGCATTGATGATGACGTCAGCAAAGTTGAAAAGTGTCGTGATTTCATGACAGGATGAAAGGAAAGCTGCTGGAAGCCGAAAGCGTCACGATTTCATGACAACATTGATGATGACGTCAGCAAAGTTGAAAAGTGTCACGATTTCGTGACAGGATGAAAGGAAAGCTGCTGGAAGTCGGAAGCGTCGCGATTTCGTGACAGCATTAAGGATGACGTCAGTAAAAGTTCAAAGTGTCGTGATATCGCGACAAGATGCAGGGAAAGCTTCCAAGAGCCAAAACGGTCACGATTTCGTGACATGCTTAAGGATGACGTCAGCAAAAGTTCTAAGTGTCGCGATATCGTGACTTGAGCGGAGGAAAAGCTTTCAAGGCCAAAATGGTCATGATTTTGTGACAACCTTTAGGGTGACATCAGCATAAGTTAAAAGTGTCGTGATTTCATGACAGGTAACAGTCTGGCAGGTAAAACCCGCAGGAGCATGCAAGGTGACACGTGTCAAAAAAATTTGACAAGAAAAACATGCAGCCAGTTACATAAAAAGTAACTAAAGTCAGACAGACAGTTAAACGTTGATAGGTGTTGGACATGCAATGCAACAGCCAAACATGCATAATTGAAACGCATTCGAAAAGCCGAATATGAAGGATAATAAAAGCATTCGAAATGTCGTATTTGCAAGCATTCTAACAGACATATTTGAAGCATACAGAGAAGCCGAACATGAAGAATAAAAAATATTTCAAAGTGCAGGGTTTCGAACAGTCGAAGTGCAGGGTTTCGAACAGTCGAAGTGCATGGAACCAAACAGCCGTATTGCATGGATTCGAACAGTCAGAGTATGTGATTCGATTGCATGCAGAATTGAAAGGTTATAAAAGAATAATCGTACAGAGAAGATGTTGCTGCTGTTAGAGAGAAATTGCTATAAAAGGAGGGTTAGAGAAGAATCAAGATAAAAATAAGTAGAGCCATGAGAGTGTGTAGAGTTGGGTTAATTGTAGACCAGTCAGGGTCATGCATGAAGTGAAGACATTTTATGTCATTCTAAATTGATCAGAATTGCAGTCCAAGTTGGTGCTTGGTACTAGGAGTTGGTGCTCCATATGTTGCAGCAAAAAATTATAGGGGTTGGTGCTCCTTCCAGTTGGTGCTGGTAAAGTGTTTGTAAAATTGATTTTGCAAAGACTGGATTTGGATTGGAGTCCAAGCAGTCATTTTTGAGGAGTAGCCAAATTGGTGAACCTCGGTATATTGAGTTTTGTGGTGTGCTCTCTTGTTCAAGTTGTTTTTTTAGTTGTCAAGTTCTCTTTATTTCATATTAAATGTTGTAGATATAAAAATTAATAGCTACACTGATTCACCCCCCCTCTCAGTGTCATTGTGTAATCATCAATTGGTATCAGAGCAAGGTTCCTTATACAAGCTTAATCAGCTAAGGAGATCTTGGAAGAAACAATGGCAGGTGGTGAAGGATTTTCATCCAATAAAGCTCCCTTATTTGATGGAACAAATTACACCTTCTGGAAACTCAAAATGCAAACATATCTGAGTGCATTGGGATACGATATTTGGGATTCTATAGATAGTGGATACACAGCACCCACTACCCCTCCAATAGATACTGCTGAGAAAAAGAAATTTGAAAACAACTCCAAAGCTAAGAATGCCATAATGTGTGGGCTTGTTGACAGTGAACTGATAAGAGTCATGAGTTGTAAATCAACAAAGAACATGTGGGATAAACTGAAGAGCATCCATGAAGGAGACAGTAAGATTAAGGAAGTAAAACTGCAAACTCATCGAGCATAGTTCGAAGCACTGCAAATGAATGAAGATGAAAACATAGAGATTTATATACTGAGAGTCAAAGGAATTATTAATGCAATCAGAGGACTCGATGAAGAAATTGATGATGCAGTTATTGTGAAAAAGGTTCTCAGAACACTTCACAAAATATTTAACTCCAAAGTCTCTGCAATAGAAGAGGCAAAAGATCTAAACAACTTTAGCATGGATGAGTTGCATGGTTCCTTGATAGCATATGAAATGAGAATAGGACAAAACAAGTCTACAGACAAAGAAGCAGCTTTTAAAGCACACAAGAATGTAAAAGCTGAAAATGAATCTGAGGATGAAGGAACACTGGATGAAACAAAAGCCAATTTTGTTCAGAAACTCACAAAAGGAAAAGAAAAATATAGAGGGAAGCTACCTTTTAAATGCTTCAATTGTGGAGGAGTCGGTCATTTTGCAGCCAAATGTCCAATGCAGGAGAGAACCAAAAATGGTGAAGGTTCACACCAAGAAAAAGGTGACTGGAAGAAGAAACAAAATTTCAAAAAGAACAACTTCAAGAAGAAAAGCTTCATAACCAAGAATGTCAGCAGTTCTGAAGAAAGCACAGATGAGGAGTCTGAAGAAGAAGGAGGTGAAGCTCTGTTCATGGCACTTGAAGAAGAAAGAACAGAGGAAAATCAGGAAGGTGATGAAAATTCCAAGGATGAAGCTGAAGTGTATTTGGAAGGAGAATTGGTTGCTGCACTTGAAGAGTTGAGTGCAGAAAGGAAGAAGAATAAAATTTTTTCAAAGAAATTAGAGAATGCCACAGACATAATAAACAATTTGAAAATACAGACAAAGGAATTCAAGAAAATGTCTAAAGTTCTTGATGAACAATTAACTGTAAAGACAGTTGAATGCAACAAGCTAGAGGAAGACATTGTTAAGTTAAGGATGCAGTTAAAAGAGATGAATAGAAAATTGAACTGTTTTCATAAGTTTGAAGAAAGTACTGTAAAGCTGGATAAAATGTTAAATAACCAAAGGCCTTCTGGCATCAAATTTGGTTTAGGCTTTGATGAAGGAGAATCTTCAAAGGATTCAAAGAACTTGAATATAGAACCCATAAAGAAAGAAGAAAAGATCAGGGTTGAACCAGAAAAACAAAATCATGCAAAAGAAAACAATAATGCCAAATTCAAGAAGAATACTGACAAAGATGGATTCACAAAAGTCACACATCCAAGGAGGAGAAGAGTCATGGCTCCTACTTCAAACTGGCAAATACCAGAACCCAGGTTTAATCATGCATTTTCTCGGTTATTGTTTTAAATGCAATGCTTATGGCCATAAGATTTCAGATTGCAGGCATAATGTATCTCAAAGGAATTTTAACAGAAGAAATGTTTTTCTCCTTTAATGAATTATGCAGTTGAATGTTATAATTGTCATAATTTTGGACATATTGCTAGAAACTGCAAAAGCACTTTTGCATCAAATAATTATCAGGGTAGAAAATCTTAGCCAAGTGGGTTGAAACAAAACCAGAAATTTCCTAAAAAACAAGCACATGCTAATGAAAGGACAAAGGCAAAACAAGTAGCAAAATCTGCTATCAAACCAAAATGGAAAGAAAAGGAATATTTGATTGTCCAGACTACTTTTAAAGCTCAGAACAAATCAGCACCTTGGATACTTGACAGTGGTTGTTCCAATCACATGACAGGTGACAAGCAAAAGTTTGAGAATTTACAGAATTATGAAGGTGGTTCTGTGAAATTTGGAAATAATGATGGAGCAAAGATTGTTGGAAAGGGATCAGTCAAGATCAGTGATGGCAATATAAAATCAAAATAAGTCTTGTTTGTAATCGGTCTGAAGCATAACTTGCTAAGTGTAAGTCAAATATGTGACAGAGGCCATGATGTAATCTTCAAGAAGGAGGGCTGTGAAGTAAGAAAGACAAAAAATGGAAAGTTAATAGCCACTGGACTGAGAACTTCGGAAATCAGTATACACTTTCGTAAACTACGGAAGGAACATGCTTGATGGGACATGAAGATGAAAACTGGCTATGGCACAAGAGGCTTGGGCATATTAGTTTTGACAATCTGGCAAAAATCAGTTCAAAAAGAGCAGTTAGAGATATACCAAACATTGGCAAACCTGTAAATAGCATATGTGAGTCATGCCAAAAGGGAAAACAAACCAGAGCCACTTTCAAAGCAAAAGAATACTTCACTAGAAAGCCATTAGAACTAATTCACACTGATCTATGTGGACCCAATGAGAACTGAAAGCATAAATGGACACAAATATTTTATGTTGTGTATAGATGACTACTCAAGAATGACATGGGTACTATTTTTGAAACTCAAGTCAGAAGCCTTTGAGATGTTTAAAACCTTCAAAAATCTTTTTGAGAATCAATCAGGAAAAATAATTAAATGCCTAAGATCAGACAGGGGAGGAGAGTTTATCTCCGAAGAATTTGCAGAATACTGTCAAAAACATGGGATAAGAAGACAGTTTTCAGCAGCTAGGACACCTCAACAAAATGGTGTTGTAGAAAGGAAGAATAGAACAGTGCAAGAAATGGCAAGGACAATGCTGGCAAAAAACAAAATAGCTGACAGATTTTGGAAAGAAGCAGTTCATACTACAGTTTACATTCAAAACAGGTGCATGCTGAGACCACATGAAAGCAAAACAACTTATGAGTTATGGTTTGGCATAAAGGCAACAACAAGACATTTCAAAGTATTTGGCAGCAAGTGCTACATAAAACGGACTGAAGATAACCTCGGTAAATTTGAAGATAGAGCTGATGAAGGTATCTTTCTCGGTTACTCAACAAAAAGCAAGGCATACACATGTTACAACAATAAGTTGAAGAAAATTATTGAAAGTGCTGATGTGAAAGTTGATGAAGGTAGAGAACAAAAAACTACTTATCAAGAAAACTACCCTATGTATGAAGAAGTCATTGAAGGTGATGATGAAAAAGAAACAGAGAAGAATCAGAAAATTGATCCAGATAGTGTAAAAACTGAATCTGAAGAAGAAGAAAACAAGAAATTTAAAACAGGCAACTGGCAAAAAAATCATCCAAGTGAACAGATTATTGGGGATCCCACAGATGGTATTCAAACAAGAAGAACAGCAGTGAGGAACTATTCTCTGTTATCTAGTATTGAACCTAAAAATGTTGCTGAAGCAAGCACTGATGAAAGTTGGATGAAGGCAATCAATGAAGAACTAGATCAGATAGAGAAAAACAATACCTGGAATTAGTACCTAGACCAACAAACAAAAACATAATTGGTACTAAATGGGTTTTTAGAAATAAATTGAATGAAGATGGGCAGGTTGTCATAAATAAGGCAAGATTGGTATGTAAAGGCTATGCTCAGGTTGAAGGCATTGATTTTGAAGAAACTTTTGCACCGTGAGCAGACTAGAGGCAATCAGAATGTTTCTGGCATTAGCAGTTCATAAAAACTTCAAAGTATATCAAATGGATGTAAAATCAGCATTTTTGAATGGAAAACTGAAAGAAGAGGTTTACATTAAACAACCCGATGGCTTCCAACTTGGTGAAAATCTAGATTTTGTTTGCAGGTTAAAGAAAGCTTTATATGGATTAAAACAGGCACCCAGAGCATGGTATGCAAGGCTGGATAATTATCTAATTAAACAAGGGTTTAAGAAAGGTTTGGTGGATAGCAACTTATATGTCAAAACAGAGAAGGGTCATCTTATTGTTCTTGTTGTTTATGTAGATGACATAATATTTTGCAGTAGCATGGATGAATACTGCAAAGACATATCAATTAAAATGAAAAAAAAATTTGAGATGTCAATGATTGGTGAACTTTCTTATTTCTTAGGACTACAGGTCAATCAAAATGAAAAAGGCATTTTTATTTCTCAAGTTAAATATGTAAAAGAAATGCTGAAAAAGTTCACAATGGAAGACAAGAACCGGTCAAGCACTCCCATGACAACAGTCGCAAGTTGAGCAAGGATGATAAATCCCCAAATGTAGATCAAACAATGTACGAGTCTATGATTGGAAGCTCGTTGTATTTAACAGACCACTAGACCAGATATATTACAAGCGAGATGTATGGTTGCAAGATTTCAGGCCGGTCCCAAAGAAACTCATGTAACAATTGTAAAGAGGATTTTCAGATATCTTAAGGGCACTATGGATTATGGGTTGTGGTACCCAAAAGGTAAAGATTTCACTTTGATTGCATATTCTGATGCAGATTGGGCAGGATGTATTGATGACAGAAAGAGCACAAGTGGAGGAGCATTTTATCTTGGTGACAGGTTGGTAGCATGGCACAACAAAGAAACAAGAATCAGTATCTCTATCCACCTGCAGAGGCAGAATACATTGCAAGCAACAACATGTCAGTACTCGGATATTATGGATGAGACAAACGTTGAAAGATCTTGGTATTCATTTCAATGAACCAATTTCAATTAAATGTGATAACACTAGTGCTATCAACATATCCAAGAATCCAGTGAATGCATTCAAGAACCAAACATATTGCAATCCGATATCATTTCTTGAAGGATAAAGTTGCAGAAGGAGAGGTTAAATTGGATTTTGTTCCAACTACAGAGCAAGTAGCTGATATATTCACAAAACCTTTACCAAAGGAAGTATTTGAATACCTTCGAAAGAAGTTGGGAGTAGTCACACCACCCAAGCACTGACTAACTATGGGAAACGCATTCTCAAGGGGAGCATTCAAACTTTTTAAGTCTGAGAATGTTGTGCATAGACTCAGGGGGAGTCTACAGCAGCCCTTTGGTATTATTGGCAAAGGGGAAGAAGAAATTAAGCAAGGTTGCAGTGTGTTGCCAACAATTCTAAAGGGGGAGATTGTTGAGCAAGGTGCAGAAAAATGATTGCAAAAGTATTGTCATTGTTGTCAACACAGTCAGATTGATGCAGTTGATGCAGTTCAAAGGTCAGTCAGATCAAGTGCAAAAAGTTTCAAGGAAAATAGAGGTAACCCAGATTCAGAAATTGGTAGAAAGAGACAAGGAAGAAAACTATCGCAAAGAAAACATGTCGCGATATCGCGACATGTTTTCTGTCGCGATTTCGCGACATGGTCGAGGAGAGAGAAGGCGCAGTCGGAAATGTTGTGATTTCGTGACAAAAAGTAGGAGAGAGAAAATGCACGCCAAAATGTCACGATTTCGCGACATGTCGAGTTTTCATTGAGGAGAGAGAAAATGTGTCGCGATTTCGTGACAAAAAGTAGGAGAGAGAAAATGCACGCTAAATTGTTGCGATTTCGCAACATGTCCGAGGAGATAGAAGATGCGAGCAAAACTGTCATGATTTCGCGACATGCTGGCAGAGAAGGAAACAAAGGTGTAGCGATATCGCTACATGTTGAAATGAATGGAAACAAAGGTGTAGCGATATCGCTACATGTTGAAATGAATGGAAACAAAGGTGTAGCGATATCGCTACATGTTGAAACAAAGAGAAACTAAGGTGTAGCGATGGCGCTACATGTTGAAACAAAGGGAAACTAAGGTGTAGCGATTTCGCTACTAGTCAAAAGTGTAGAACTGAAAGATGCAGCAATGATATTACAAGTCAAAATTTCATGAAAAGAGGCAAGGTGAAAACACAAGGCACAAAGATGTAAAAATCTCGCCATTGCATGAAGCATAGTGTCGCGATTTTGCGATAGGATGAAAGGAAAGCTGCTGGAAGCCAGAAGCATCGCGATTTCACGACAACATTGATGATGACGTTAGCAAAGTTGAAAAGTGTCACGATTTCGCGACAGGATGAAAGGAAAGCTGCTGGAAGCCGAAAGCTTCGCGATTTCGCGACAGCATTGATGATGACGTCAGCAAAGTTGAAAAGTGTCGCAATTTCGTGACAGGATGAAAGGAAAGCTGCTAGAAGCAGGAAGTGTCGTGATTTCACGACAGCATTGAGGATGACGTCAGCAAAAGTTCAAAGTGTTGCGATATCGCGACAAGATGCAGGGAAAGCTTCCAAGAGCCAAAACGAGTCACGATTTCGTGACATGCTTAAGGATGACGTCAGCAAAAGTTCTAAGTGTCACGATATCGCGACATGAGCGGGGGAAAAGCTTTCAAGGCCAAAATGGTCATGATTTTGCGACAACCTTTAGGGTGACGTCAGCATAAGTTAAAAGTGTCACGATTTCGCGACAGGTAACAGTCTGGCAGGTAAAACCCGCAGGAGCATGCAAGGTGACATGTGTCGAAAAAAGCCGACAAGAAAATCATGCAGCCAGTTACGTAAAAAGTAACTGAAGTCGACAGACAGTTAAACGTTGACAGGTTTTGGACATGCAATGCAACAGCCAAACATGCATAATTGAAACGCATTCGAAAATCTGAATATGAAGGATAATAAAAGCATTCGAAAGGTCATATTTGTAGGCATTCTAACAGACGTATTTGAAGCATACAGAGAAGCCAAAAATGAAGAATCAAAAAGCTTTCGAAGTGCAGGGTTTCAAACAGTCGAAGTGTAGGGTTTCGAACAGTCGAAGTGCATGGAACCAAACAGTCGTATTGCATGGATTCGAACAGTCAGAGTATGTGATTCGATTGCATGCATAATTGAAAGGTTATAAAAGAATAATCGTACAGAGAAGATGTTGCTACTATTAGAGAGAAATTGTTGTAAAAGGAGGGTTAGAGAAGAATCAAGAGAAAAATAAGCAGAGCCGTGAGAGTGTGTAGAGTTGGGTTAATTGCAGACCAGTCAGGGTCGTGCATGAAGTGAAGACATTTTATGTCATTCTAAATTGATCAGAATTGCAGTCCAAGTTGGTGCTTGGTACTAGGAGTTGGTGCTCCATCTTTTGCAGTAAAAAATTACAGGGGTTGGTGCTCCTTCCAGTTAGTGTTGGTAAAGTGTTTGTAAAATTGATTTTGCAAAGACTGGATTTGGATTGGAGTCCAAGCAGTCATTTTTTATGAGTAGCAAAATTGGTGAACCTCGGTATATTGAGTGTTGTGGTGTGCTCTCTTGTTCAAGTTGTTTTTTCAGTTGTCAAGTTCTCTTTATTTCATATTAAATGTTGTAGATATAAAAATTAATAGCTACACTGATTCAACCCCCCCTCTCAGTGTCATTGTGTAATCATCACTCAAATGAGGGATGAGAACCGTTCTTGATTTTCTTCTCCAAACTGTGTGATTTCCTACTCTTTTGAGGGGGATGGACAACTTTCCTTTTGCACCTCAGGCTTAGACCGATGGGGCGGGGATGAGTCCTTGGGGTTGGGAGAGGGGTTCTCCTCTCCATTTTCACTGGGCTGAGAAGGGTTGGTGGTGATCAAGGTAAGGCCAGAAGGGGGAGTTGATTGCGGGGGATATCAGCCAAGGAACATTGGGAATCCGCTTATGGGAGGAAGGGATAGATGATTTGGATTTATGAGCAGGCTCAATGGGGGGATCTGGTATCATGGTAAAATAAAGGGCCACCTCTAGGTTGGGCCATGAGGGTATTCTTGTAAATTACTAGGAACAGACCTTGGTACAATGAGAATTTGGAGGATTTCTTATATCTAAATTTCTCAATGGTGATGTTGATGGACCTAATGAGAAAATTGAGGATGTTGACGAATGCAAGGTGATAGGAGAGGAGGGGGATACTATGACTGTAAATAGTGATAAACTAAATTATGGGTACAATGGTGGTATCGCAAGGATGGGGGAGGGAGGACCGAGCAACTCCCCCCTTCTCCTAAACTAGTTCCTTGTCTTTTTCCAAGAAAGTGCTCTATTTCATATTTGAAGTTGTGTTTATCCCTTCTAATAGCCCTCCCCTTCGGATCCAAACCAAAAATGTTAGCAATCAAATGAAAATTTACCTCAATAGGAAGCTCTCAGACCTAGACTGCCCCATTATCCCATGAACTAACGAAGTCATTGGTGACTTGCTCATCCACACCGCTAAAAAGGTTGAAGAAAGGGATGAACCCTTTGACTCCAAGTAAAGCTTTGGCTACTGGATCATGCTGGAGGTTTTTTGGTTTGAGGATGACCATCTTGCTAGAAAAATTGAAGGTAATCACATAGTTGAAATGAAGAGCATCAACCTAGAGACCGTATTACAAGTGAGGATGCACTAGAGGGATGGAGAGGGATAAAAAAGATCTAGGACTTAGGTGCAAGGGAAAACTAGATGAAGGGCCTTTTTCGAAGCAAATGTGAAAGAGGTAAATGTACAAACCAACCTTTTCACCTACATAAGATAGGGAGACAACTCAGATACACATAGGTGTTGAATGAGTGCCAGAGTGGAAAGGGCTAACCCTTTGAGCGAAGCTTGAGGCATTGAAAATGGGGTGGATGTGGAAATGGAAGGGGAAGCGAGCATATAACGAGGAGAGGAGGAAAACAAGGATGGTAAGGTGGTGGTACGAGGTGACAAAATGGGCACAGATATGACTCAGAGCTTTGTCACGAATAGAATTACTTATATGGTAAGGGGTACAATTGACTTTATGAGAAATAATGATGATTTGGGTAGGGGAACAAAATTCCTTGGTGTTGAAATGAACACCCTTGGTGTTAATAAAAACACCTTTGTGGAGCAACTTGTTAGTTGGATATGCGTTCAACATCATTATGAGTAGCATCTATGACATCCTAAGGGAAAGAATCTTCCTAGATGGTAAGGTTATTTTTGATTGGCTACTTTGTTAGCTTGAAGGTCAACCATGACATTTGATTCTCTAAACACATGTTGGATTTTGTTGAGAGAGCGATGTCTGAGAGTAAGTTGACACTCTTGGATAATATTTTGAATGTTCCATCCATTGGTGGTGTTGTTTTTGATGTGGTTGACCACATTTAAAGAGTCCCCTTCAAAAATCATGGGGTTAGTCAGACCATTGCTGACTTCAATGCTTCTCCACAAAGCCCAGGCTTTAGCATAGTTGTTTGACTAAACTCCAAGATTTTTGGTGAAGGCTTTGATGATTTTGCCTTCATGGTCCCTAATGACTCCTCTAGCCCATGCGTCCCTAGGGTTTCCTTTATATGACCCATAAAAGTTCACCTTGAGCCATCTTGGGGGGGTCTCCACTTGACATTGGATCTGTAGTTGGACGATGTTTGGGTTCGGGAGCATTCGGTGGACATGCCCAAGGATTTAAATAGGGAAGATTCTAGTCCAAACGTAGGTGTGTCCAAATAGGGGAATAAATTTACATTTTCAATAGCAAAGCATAGGGCTTTATTGGCCACAGATTTAGGGTCCCTTGTGTGATCATTGAAGATTATGTTTTTACGCTCAACCCATATTTACCACATTGAGTGATGTAGCAAAGCTTTCGACAAAAACTTGAGCCTGGGATTTTGAAAGACTTTGGGCCACTATATAAAACAACCAAAGATTGACTGGGGCCACTCCCATTTGACTTGGAATAGGCTTACCAACATGGAAAAACATTTTAGGTGAAGGGGCACTCTACTAAGGTATGTTGAGTGGATTCTCACATTTGTAAGCACAAATAACACTTGTTGGAGACAATGATGCCCCTATTAATAAGATTATCAGTGGTGAGAATCATGTTTTGGGAAGCTAGCCAGCAAAAATGATCCACCTTCAGGATGAGGTTCTTGAGCCAAATTTGTTTAGTTGTAGTAGGGGTACTTTTATTTTTGGGCATCTTCTACGAAGTGTCCACCAAAATAAATGTTGAATTAACCAAAAAGTGCCCATCGTTAGTACCTTTCCAAACAGGTTTATCTTCATTTTGGGTCTTAGGAATAAAAATTGCCCTAAGAACTATCTGTAAAGCAAATATGGCTCTGTCTAGGTAAAATTGCATCTCCAAACAAGGGGAGTGCATCCTGAGACAACAAGAACCAGTCTAGCCTTTCTTGAATGAGGTCCCCCACTCTCTTGTTCCTCCAAGTGAAATGAGACACCCTCAACTGAACATCCATAAGTTCATTTGTAACTACGAAATGGTTGAAGTCGCCTATATTTTTAGGAGTGATGTCTTTCCCACCTCTCTTTTCTAAGGGGTGTAGAAGGGCATTGAAATCCCCATAAAGGATCCAAGGAATGTTGCTAAAATATTCTCTCATTTGAGTGAGATTTTTCTACAATGCCAATCTGTCCTACATAATATTTGAGGCATAAATATTCGTCATAACCTAGGAGAGCTAGGTGAGACTCATGGAAAAAAATGTTTGGTATACGACCTTTGCCTGAAACAACTCTTCCTTCCACCTTGGTTGGGTACCAAAGACATAGGAGCCCGCCAGATGTTCCAAAGGCTGGGGGAGAGGAAAACTCATATTTTATCCAAATTGTCTTGGAAACTTTAGTTGAACATTATATGTCTAATTTGGTTTCTTGAATTAGAAATATTATAGGATTTGAATCCTTCTGTATGGATACATCTAGTATTTTTTTTGCTACCCTGTTTAAACCTCTCATATTCTAGAAGAGGATTCTCATTTGGAACTTTTGGAAGGTTTTTTCCTCCTTTACCTTACTACGTAGGAGGTTTGGATATCTTAGATTCTCTGCTAGAATTTTTGATTTCCTGGAAGAGAGTTCAATGTGTGCCATTGGCTATGTCTTCTACTACATCTCTACTTCTTAGGACTACACCAGAGGGTTTGCCATTATTTTTGTCACTTCCAACATCTATCTGGGATATTTTGAAGCTTCTAGTTTGTTTAGGGCTCTAAGCCTCTAGGGAATAATGGGATGACTCAACACTATTAGTATCATTGATATGGATTTCAAGAGGGGAATGGGGTGATCACAATATATTGGGTGGAGGGGGACTGGATAGACAATTGGTAAATCAAGGGGGATTGGATGTTGGGCCCAGGAGCTCAGGGACACTAGTTGATGGAGAATTAGAGCACAGAGCTTGGGATGAATATTGGGTTTGCAGGGGAGGGCTTTCCTTCAAAGAAGGTTAGTCTGGTTGGTTTGTTCCAAGGATTTCCTCATAGGGACGTTCCTCATAATTATTATTTGCAATGAGACTGGTATTATTGAGTAAATTAAATCTATTGGACAACACAAATAGAGTACTTGCATTTCTTGATTCACCAGTTTTATGGGATGGAATTTGCTTCTTGCATTTAAGGTTATGGTGCAGGGCTTCTTTGGATTTTGTCTTCTAGACTTCTCCGTTGGGTGGGCAAGACGGTTTCTAGAAATCATTCTGCACAAGCTTTAGAATCAGGAATTGGGTTCTGAGATGCCCCTAGTATTGGAATTCTGAACAAAACAAGGGCTTATTATCAGACTGCACTGGTTGAGAATTATTGTAGGACCCATAGATTAGATCACATGGTCTAGGAGCTGGGTCTCCAAATTTACGTTAATGCAAATATGGACCTGCATTAGTTGAGATCAAGCATGAATTGTTGGATTGATAGTGATAAGTTCCCAAATCGCTTGGGTAATCCCCTTAAGCACATCCTCATGACATAAATGAGGAGATAAATTTGGAAGCCAGATCCAAATGGGAAAAAAATTGATATTTTGGGTCTTCGGATCGAAGTCCACTCCCCAACTGCAGAGAAAAGGCTCCTTTACCCAAAAAACCATGGCCCCCTGATAGAATTCGATCCACATCCTCCTGGGTGTTGAGTCGTATGATGAAGAACCCTTTGGACATGGCTAGCAGTTCCAAGCAACCCATGGTTTTCTATTTAATCACCATCCATCAACGGATAACATCCATATCAAGTCATCTGCCTAAAAATTTTCCAACTAGGGAAAAAAGTCAAGGGTAAAAAACCCTACCATGACTTCATCTAGGAGAATGATATTGCAACCCTGTGTGATAAAGTTTTGTGGTACAAATAGTAAGGGTTTGGAATTTCCTTTGAGCGCTTTAGTGATTGAAGCTATGTGATATTTTCTACTTCCTTCCAGTGCTTTTTCTGGTGGATCCTTCCTCCCCATGCCTCGTTTACATCTTCTAGGGCCTCCGTATTGGATTTAGCTGTTGTTTTAGTTTCATTCTCATGGGTGGCTGATCCGTTGTTGGTGTTGATTGCACTCACTCGAGATCCTCTCCCTAGTGCTTTACTATCACCTTTTTTCTTCCCACTCATCGTATATTTGAATTTCAAAAATTTGCTTGCCATTTCACTCCTATTAAATGGGTGCTTTCTTATAAAATAGCTATTCCTATTTTATATCTATCTAGGGTTATTGTGAAAGGACACAATGGTCCAATTGGAAATAAACATGAATGATTAATTAATTAATTAAGTGATTAGGGGTTAGGATATTGAATCCTAACATTTTCTAACACCCTTGGGTAGTGAGGCTAAGAATTATACTTTGATAAAATGGTCTCTGTGCAAACCTAGATCATATAACTTCTTGAGGTAATCTATTGCATACTCTTCAAACCTACTTATATATCCTAATTTCTTAAATGCTAATGCCTATTTATCTTCCCTTTCTTTATTTAAATTATTAGGTGTAAATTATGTTAATAGAGATGGATGTAATTCAGCTAAACCATTTGTATATACAAATTTTTTTTACTCATCTGATGCATGTATCCACTAGTGCAACACAACACCAGCCATATTTCTAGTGGCTATGTCCATAATTACATCATTTTAAAGGTTTTTTATGTTCTATAGAGACTTGTAGTAATTTATCTAGACATAAATGACATCATTTAGATTGGTATTTCCATCAATATTAAGGATTAGACCACTATTTTATATTTAAGGGGTATAGAAAATATTTTTGTTGTGAAACCCATGGTTGCTCTTTTACTTTTTCCATTTTAGCTTTTGAAATTCCTTCCTGTACTTTGTTATCCATTTTATTTTGTAAATAATAATAACCTTAGGGTAATACTGTTAGAGGATTAGAGGCTTTAGAATTATGTTCATTTTTCACTTTCTTATTTTCTTCTTATTTTCCATAAATTGCTTAACTACCTCTAATTTTTATTTATTATGTTTATTTGTTTAGCAATTTCCTCAATTGATTCTTCAATAATATCTATATGAGTCTTTGCATATCTTATCCAATGGTTAATATAGTTTAGTTGCTTAATTTCATCCTTTTGATTGGCTTCCTCTTCTATAGGATGTTCAAAACACATGAAACATATTCTTTTGTTGTAGTGTCTATTGTATCCTATAGAGTGATGCATCGTTTCTATGTTAATGGCCACTTACTTCCCTTATGGAATTTTTTCCCATTTTTTATCCATGTAACCAAGGATGAATATCTTGGCCCACTAGAATTTGATGATGATGTTCTAACCATAAATATTTTTATTTTAACTGGTTGGACTTCAACTAAAGGTTGGGGATCTTTTTTTTGGATCACAATACTAGACACGTTGGAAGGCAAAACTAATTCCTTACTATTCTTGTTTTTTTATTTTTGTTCAACTTAACTTTTTATAGCAGGTGCCTTCAAATAAGGACTTCTTTGGATTAAAGGCATAAGACTTAGTATTCTAAATGACCGATCTCTTGTAATTAAAGGCCTTTGTGGTGGAAGAGTAAAAATTAATTTTCCACTTTATTTACCATTTCCATATTAAATTTGAACATTTTTATAAGCATTTGCATCCATAAAGGAACTCATTGACAATTCTCATTCTCTAAGTAATTCAAAATTAGCAAATCTAATAGGAAAGGGAACTTCCCCTTCATATGTTTGTCCAATTGACATAGAAAATTGGTTTCTATAACTTCATGGAAACTTAATAGGCACTAAATTATTGTAGACATGACCCAAAAAGTTTATTGAATAGATAATTCAAAACTTTTTGGTTTTAATGGTAGTCCCTTTGTTTGAAATTAGGGTAAAATATGACATATTGTACTCCATTGGCAAGAGTACATATTATTTTCCTTATAAGTTCTTAGTCCAAAGTAGTGAATTTATTTTCAATCAATCCAACATATGTACTTCTTGGAAACCCTTTTCTAAACATAGAATTAATGACTAACTGAATTGCCCCAAAATGAATATAATTAAATCCTTCTTTTTCAAGAGATTTTAAGGTTGCAATTTTCTATGGGGTGAAAACATTTACATTTCTACAGGATTTATTTTGAGCAAATTTTACATTGCTTTCAGATTATCTAAAGATGTGCTTTATTTTTGGCCTATACATACTCAAAGGCAAATGTCTTAGCACAATATTCTTCTCATTTTTTGGCAACATTATATATATATATATATATATATATATATATATATATATATATATATATATATTTTATTTGTCATATATGTTTCTCATCCAATTTAGTAATAAAAAAATATAGATCATACCTTCCAACTTTTACTTTATCTTTAGGAATATCATTTACGTCACATGCATAATTAACTAATGTTTCATTATTAGAATGGAAGGACTCAAGATATTCCATCTTACTATTTTTCTTCACTTCTTATTGAGTTATTACAAAGACCTCAAAATGATGTAGCCTATTGTAGATATCAAAATAAATCTAAAACTAACAACATGTACCACAATGATCAGTAGCTAGAACATAAAATGTAGAGAGAAATAAGGCTTCGATACTAAAAGGATTTGTGAATCACTCTCATAATTTAAGGTAACACATGTAATAACCCTAAATGGATCGATCAACCTAATGAGGGATGAGCTCTAACTACAAGCTTCATTAGGGTTAGCTCATGCAACCTAGACCAGTTGTTCCCAAATTTCACTTGTAACTAAATGATAGTTTCTTCTCCAAGTTAGCTAATACAACCTAAGATTATCATCTTTGGAGCGCACTGTCGAAAAATAAATTTTAACAAAAAATACCTCACTTAGAGATAGGGAGCTTCTATGCTCAAGCCAAGAGTATCCACACAGGATGCACAAACTTAAACTTTTTATGACAAGAATGGGTATCAAATCCCATATTTATATTTACATAGAGGTGATGAGAAGCTTCTAGATTATTTTAGAAAATAAAATGGAATCCAAAAGAGTGGATCAATAATAACTCTAGAAGATAAGAGTGACATAGGTGGCAATGAGGTCTTAGTATTTTACCTTTATGCCAGTGTCTATAATTACCTCTTCTTACATCACACATTACATCATCCACTAATTTTAATGTAAATATGTTGTTTACATGCACTAGTTGGATCCCATTGATAATATAGAAAAATGACAATCATACATTCCACCACAACATCAATATCATTATCCACGTGTTTGATAGGATTGAAAAATAAGGCACACTTTATTTACAAGTTATCTTCCAATAAATAAGCATCAAGGTTAGGAGGGATATATGACAAGTGTCATAAGCTCCACTCCAAGTGTCTTTCAAAAAAATAAGGCACACTTTATTTACAAGTTATCTTACAATATATAAGCATCAAGCTTAGGAGGGAGATATGACAAGTGTAATAAGCAACAATACAAGTGTCTTTGAGAAGACACCACTCCAACTCAAACTGAAGACAAGGACAAGTGGCAGAAGACAAATGTCAACTTGTCAATTATAGGCATAGTGCACATTATAACAATAATAATATTCTAACATTCCCCCTTAATGTGCACTATCCTAAAAAGAGAAATCAACATTAGATAACATTCCCACTTAATGTTGACTTCTTTTACATAGATATAGAAAATTGCTAAATTGAGAAAACTCGTATTTCCCAAGTGACTTGGTGAATATGTCTGCCACTTGATATTGAGTTGGTACATACTCCATGTGTATAATGTCTTCTTGGACCATTTATCTAATGAAGTGATGATGGATCTCAATGTGCTTTGTTCTAGCATGGAAAACTAGATTCTTGGTCATCTTGATGGTACTTTGATTGTCATAATATATATATGTTGGACCATGTATGAATAGCCCAATATCCTGAATTAATTGCCTCAACCATATTGCCTCCTTAGTTGCCTCAACTTTTGCTCTATATTTTGCTTCTGCTAAAGATAGTGAAACTGTGTTCTGCTTCTTTGTGCTCCATGAAATAGAGCCTTGGCCTAATTGAAAGCAATATCCTGATGTAGATCTTCTAGTTTTAGGACAACTGGCCCAATTTGAATCTGTGTATCCAATCAAAGAAAAATTATCACATGATTTATAGTTAAGACCATGATGAGGTGTGGCCTTTAGGAATCTCACAATCCTCTTAGCTGCTATCCAATGGCTCTTCTTAGGATCCTACATGAATCTGGAAATAAGGCCAATTAAATAGCAAATATCTGGTCTAGTTGAAGTTAAGTAGATCAAACTTCCAACTAGTTTCCTGTAAAGTGTACCATCAACCCTTTCTTCTTCGTCATTATTTACCAATTTCAATCTAGTTTCCATGGGAGTTATAGAGGGCTTACACTCCATGCAAAAACTCTCCAAAATAGACTGAATGTACTTAGCCTATGAGATAAAAATCTTACCAGGATGTTGCCATACCTCTATTCCTAAGCAATAGTGGAGGAGGCCTAAATCTGTCATCTCAAAGTTCTTGCATAAGTCCTCCTTGAGCAACATTATTCCTTCTATGTCATCACCTGTAATTAGAAGATCATCCACATACAATGTAACCAAAATGATGTGGTTCCTCCAATGTTTCACATAGAGAGTAGATTCTATTGCGGATCTAGTGAAACCAAAGTTGAGAAAATATGAGTCAATATTTGCATACCAAGCTCGGGGTGCTTGCTTCAATCCATATAGAGCTTTCTTTAATCTGAGGAATTTGTTGTTTTGGCCTTCAACTGTGTACCCTAGTGGTTGTTTCACATATACTTCCTCCTTCAAATGACCATTGAGAAATGCACTTTTGACATCCATTTGATATATTGGCCAATGTTTTTGAGCTGCCATAGAAATAACTGTCCTTATTGTAGTCATCTTAGCCACAGGAGCAAAGGTCTCCTCATAATAAATTCCCTCTTGTTGCTTATAGCCTTGAGCTACTAGGCGAGCCTTGTAGCGATCTAGTGAGCCATCTGCTTTATATTTTTCTCTGTATACCCAGTTTGTGCCAATGGTATATTTTCCTTTGGGTAAATCAACTAACTCCCAAATGTGATTTTTTTAAATGGAATCTAATTCTTGATCCATGGCATGAACCAATTTAGGATCACCAAGTGCTTCTTTGACATTAGAAGGTTTAGGTTGGCTAAGGAATTTGGCCATTAGGGCATAATTTACTTGGTGTCTTAGGGCTGAAGGCCTTTTACCTGTATAGGTGGGCAAATGATTTTGGGCTTCATCTATTATGGCTTGAACCCACTTGGGTAAAGGATTGGATGATGTTACTTGATTATTAGGAGGAGGAGATGGAGGACATGGATCATTTGTAGGAAGTTCTTCTTGTGGATGAATTTCTTGATTTATGAGTCAAGGTGAAGGAGTAGATGATATTGTATGCATGAATGGAGCAACTATTTCATTAGTTATTTCTAAAGTGGGGGCCTTAGGAGGATTAGATGGGGGATACTCATGAAAGGTAATATCCCTAGATAAAATTATTTTCTTGGAAATAGGTTCATATAATTTATATGCATTGGCACTATCACTATAGCCAACAAAGATGCATTTTTGGCTCTTATCATCAAACTTCTTCTTTTTATTATGAGGAATATGAGCATAGGCATCACATCCAAAGATTCTCAAATGGCCCACATAGGGCGTCCTTCCACTCCATGCTTATTCAGGTGTTCTTTCATGTAAGGCCTTTGTGTATGACCTATTAGTCAAGTATGCAGTAGTAAGAACAACTTCTCCCCAAAATGAGTTAGGTAATATAGTAGCATGTAACATTGATTTTGCCCTATTTGTGATTGTTTGATTCATCCTCTCTGCAACTCCATTTTGTTGTGGGGTATAAGGGGTTGTGAATTGCCTCCTTATCCCATGATACTTAAAAAAATTAAAGAATTCATTGGAGACATATTCTCCACCATTATCTGATCTTAAGGTGGAGATTTGATAGCCACTTTCTCTTTCAACAAGTGCAATGAATTCTTTGAACTTATCAAGGGCTTGCCACTTATATTGAATTAGGTAGATCCATACCTTTCTGCTATAATCATCAATGAAATTAATGTAGTATTTAGCCCCAGTATAAGATTGAACAGACATTGGCCCACAAATGTCTGAATGAATCAATTGCAAAGGTCTATTGGCTCTCCATGCATTTCCTATTTCAAATGGTTGCCTATGGTGTTTGGCTATTACACATGGCTCACAAAAACATTTTGACTCCTTAAGATGTGAAAGTCCTTTAACTAATCCTTTTGTAGCCATCATTTGAAGATTATTAAAATTTAAATGTCCCAATATTTCATGCCACATGTACTCCAAAGAGAAAGTTGTTGTTGTATGCAAAGATGCTTGTGTTAAAGATTTTGGAAGGAGGTAGTAAACACCATCCTTTTCACTCCCATGGCCTTGACATTGCAATTGATTTCCTTTATGTAGCATTTGTCTTTTTCAAAATAGACATTATATCCCTTATCTATAAGCTATCCAATAGAAAGTAGACTCCTTTTAAGACCAGACACATACAAAACATCTATTGCAAGAACATTATTACCATCATGCAAAGTAAGTGGTGCCTCCCCAACACCTTCAATGGGTAGAGCACTTTCATCACCAAAAGTAATGAATTGATTTGATGTAGGCTGAACCTTGGTCAACCAATCTTGCCTTCCTGTCATGTGCTTTGCTACTCCATAATCAATATACCAACATTCTTTATCCTCAACATTAACTTGGTTGGCTACATACAATGTGTTCGGATTATTATTTTGTGGTTCTCCATATTATCTTTGCCTTTTATAGCAATTAGCAACATTATGATTCCATTTTCCACAATATTCACACCCTTGTTGATTATTGTTTTGATCCCCTTGAGGTCTTGTTTGCCATCTTGGCTGCTACTGGTACTGCTACTGATGTGGCTGTTGATGGTACTACTAATTTGGTTGTTGTTGGTACTATTGCTGACGTGGTTGCTATTGGTACTATTGATTTGGTTGCTACTGGTACTGTGCATCTCTAATGTTGTCTACCTATTTGATTCTGATTATGCTGATTTTGACCCTTGTTTTGTTTAGGCTGTAAAGTTGCCTTGGTGGAAAAAGCTGTTGATGTGGCTTCAATTTCTTCATATTTGATGAGGGCTTGCTCATGTTTCTTAAGTAGGATCTCAATATCCTCAAGTGTGGAATTCATTGTTTTACCACTCAAGTCTAACATGGTAGCATAGGAGTGAAACTTTGAAGGAAGACCATGCAACATTATTGGAATTAACTCATTATCATCTAGGGTTTTATCGGTAGCTAAGAAATCATTCTTAATAGACTTGACTTCCATAAGATAATCGGTAAGTGAGCCTTTCATACATAGATTGTGCAATTTTTGTTTGAGATACAAAATATTATCTTGACTTGGCCTATCAAACAATCTATTGAGAGCATCCCATGCTTGTTTAGGTGTTTTTGTAGCCCTTACAGTTTCTTTGCATTGAATTCCTACAGCTATCTTGATTAGAATTAAATCTATATTGGAATTCTTCTCAAATTGTGCTTTTTATTTAGGGTCTGTAGGTGCAGTAAGTGGGTCTTCATTAGTCTGCCTATCTTTCATAAATTCCCACATTTCATTCATCATTAATATTGATTCCATCTCATACTTTCAATTTGTAAAATTTTGTGCTCCTTCAAGTTTCTTTGTAAGTCCACTTAATATATTTGTAGTAGCCATGATTTAGAAAAGGATCAAAAGAAAAGGGAGCTCAACAAAGGATGAAGTAAGAACGACAAATGCCAAATTAGAGCCCTAAAAAAAAATCTAGGGTACACCGCTGAAGATCTAGAGGAGGGTTCGCCTAGTTTTTCCACTCTGAATCTTCAAGTGATTCCAACAGTGGGAGGGTTAAGTTGAACATAAGTGCATTTTTCTATCCAAAGAGAGTAAGAATTAGAATTTTTCCAAACCTTTATACCAAACTTCTCAATATACCCACCCTTACGTGAGGGAGACTATAAGAATTTGAGCAGTTGATACGTGGGACATAGGCGATTCTGAAATGGAATAACATTCCAGACCTTTATACCAAACTACTCAATATACCCGCCCTTAAGTGAGGGAGACTATAAGTATTTGAGCAATTGATACGTGGAACATAGGCGGTTATAAAAAAGTGATGCTTGCTTTTTTTGTAGAATTGTTACAATAGATGTGCCAATGTATTATTGCTTTATAAGAATTTGTTTGTATGTGTTTGCTTTCTTGTATATGACTTAGTGTCAAGTGTGTATGAACTACACTTGATTACAATTATAAAACCCAAAGTCATGCAAGGGTAATAACAAGCATAAAATGTAGACAAAGCCCAAAATAGAAGATGCAAGCAACAAACACCTAGTGGCCAAGAGAGTGCCACAAAATAACTCCACTAGAAAGGGACAAGGGGCCCTAAAGCACCCCTTTAGTTGATGATTTTTATTGGAAACTTGGCTAAAAATTAGCCCCAAATGTGCCTAAAAAATGATACAAGATCAATGCCTTCAAGGATAAAATTACCCTCAATATTGCCCAATTGAATGAATAACTTGGCCTAAATTCCCCCTAAAGACTTAGAATTGTGTCTCTTACAAGTTTGCCAAAAATTTTGTTCAAGAGTGTCGGATGCAACCGAAAATGCACTCTGATTTACAATCTCAACTTTGAGTCAAACTTCAGCTAAGTAAATGATCTCAAAATTGAAAACTAATTTCACCAATGGATCCACCTCAAAATTCTCTTTTCAACAACTATATATAAGCCTATAGTCGAATACAATTTGATGTTCAAAAATTGGCAAAAAACAATGGCTCTCTAAATGTGTGCAACTCCGGGACTTCCCAAATGGTCACCCCTCCGAGTTGTGCTCTGAAGATTTGATGCTTGACTTGGGAGTTTTACAAAATTTGTTACCAAAAAAACATCCTCCTTAAAATTAAATATAATAACAAGTGTAGGTTTCTTCAATCAAGCAAAACATATGGGCATGAAAAAATTCAATGTCTCCAAATGTGCATCATTCACTAATTTTGCCTCATGTTAAATTACCTTAAGATAAAAGGAAAAAGACCAGTTCAAACTGTTAAAAAAAATGTTGAAGTAGACACCTTGTGATTGTGTAGCCACCATCCATCACTTTCGCTCAAGTAAAAAAATATCCATTGCCACCATGTGTCACAAATTTTGCTGGTTCAACCGCGTTGGTTTGTGGCACTGATAGTTTCTTTCAGGGTCTTCACTGGAATTAACTCACATCGTCAGGGTTTGAAACAAGTAGTCATTTACGTGGCAGAGCAGTCAGATCTCAACTGGTGTTTCAAACCATGTAGATAGGAATGTTCCGTGAACTCTGGTTACATAGGGTTCGATCCATAGCTTCCAAATTCGAGCTGTAAATATGGCAAAGCCTAGTGTGGCCACCGCTTGGAGGCCCCAAAATCTCAAGATTACAGGTAAACAAACTTAATTTTTAACTATAATAAGAGTCACATATATTTTAAAAAATAAGCAGATTTACAACATTGCTATGGATCAGAGTGACTATCTAGGAAAAATCTCTTTGAAGATGTTAGTACAGCACTGCTATTTGAAAATCTATGGAAAGAACTAGGTGATGGGGGTCTACTCGTCCATCTAGCTGCGTATGACTGGGCCACACAGGGGAGACTGGTGAAGACCGACTGGACATTCTTCCGTCTGATGCTCCTTTTTGCGGATGATGATACATCAAAAATTTCAAACACCGCCTAGGAACTTTGACACGATGGACCCGCATTCCATCGATTTTAGCTACAAAGACCAAGGAAATTGATTCCCTTAAAAACATGGCACCTCATCCCTTGCATGTAGTGCCTCTCTCCTTCCTTCCTTGACCATCTGCGGTGCAAACATCATCGTTAGTCAAATCAACCGTTGCAAAAATGCCCTCTGCACGTGGGTGCCTCGACTTTAAATAATGAGGTAATGATTAATATTCCCTATAAAAAAAATTATCGGATCAAAGCCAGAGCTAGCCCTCGCCAGAACATCGCCAAAAATTGGAATCCACCCAAGCACTTTGTTGAAATTTGCACAATCATATTTGAAAAAGAAATCCACTCCAAAAGGATTCCAATCATGACCACAAACTCAGTCGTACCTCCAATTTCTCGATGCATTTATCAAAAAAATTCTTGAAGGGGCGCTCGATGAAGATTTCGAGCAAAGCACAACCAAAACTCAAATCCCTCCCTGATATAATTCATTCAAGGACACAAAGCCCTTCGAGGCTGGGCCCAGAAGACTTTGGTGACACCAAGAAAATAATCCACTCTTTAATATATATCAATGGCTTCTTCAACTTCGATCTAGGGTTTCTAGCATTCATACCTGATTGAACTCAAATACTGGCCTATGGAGGCTTTCCAGCTCTTTCTTGAAGATGATGGTTGCAATGATGTTTGCTCCATTCCAACTGATATTCATCACCATTAGAAACCCCCGCGAGATCGAAATTGAGCACATGCAATAGATCTAGATTCAAACTTAGCAAAAAAAAAAATTAAGAAAAATTTCCTCCGTTTCTCATTCACAGGATCACTTAGCAAGTGAAGAGGATACTTTGGAGAAAAAAATCAATCATAAAAAAAATCTCAAACCCAGTTCCTAAGGCGGATCTCACCGCTCTGATACCAGATGAGAGGACTGAAAAATAAGGCACACTTTATTTACAAGTTATCTTAAAATATATAAGCATCAATCTTAGGAGGAAGATATGACAAGTGTCATAAGCTCCACTCCAAGTGTCTTTCAGAAGACACCACTCCAACTCAAATTGAAGACAGGGACAAGTGGCAAAAGACAAATGTCAACTTGTCAATTATAGGCATAGTGCACATTATAACAATAATAATATTCTAATAGTGTTGAGCATAAAAAAAACATTTTGATCTTCGAATGACCTTAGAATAGCTATAAGTAAATCTAGAATATTTTCAACTAGTTGCTCATCAATGTACATGTATGCATCTAGTACCTTCGTGAAGTTGATACATAAAACATGAGTGTCTAATACATCATGCCAAACATTATTCAAAATAAATGTATTAAAATTTCTAAAAAATAGTGATATGAATATTGAGGTTTTCAAAGGACAATAACATCATTGAGCTTCCCATGATTGAGGGCATATTGCACCATTGTTGTAATGGTGTTTCTCCATTTAGCATAATTGTTGGCAATTTTGGGTTTGAGATCCTAGCTTCTTGTCTATGATTTGTCATTGATGTCAAAAGGAAATGGCATTAATGTTAAGAGGATGTGTTGGCTTCAAAGGTGGAAGATTCCAAGAGAATCTTTTTAAGAGAATCCGGAGAGATGCCATTGGCAAGGGTTTTTCATTAAAACCAAACCGGTTTTTATTAAAACCAAGTTGGATAGGGTTTTTATTAAAACCAAGTTAAATGGTTTTTATTAAAACCAATGGAGGTTCTCTTTATTATTTATTTAATTATTATTTAAAACCCTTCAATGTTTTAATTAATTAATTATTTAATTAATTAAGGGAGAAATTATTTTTAATTTATTAAAAATACTTAAAGGTTTTTAAACCTTTTTTTATTCTTAATTTATTAAAATTATTTAAGGGTTTTTAAACCCTTTTTGAAAAGACTTTTGATTAATTTCGAAATGGTCTTTATTTTCGCCGACGTCAAGGTGTCTTCAAAGAGACTATTTATTCTCCAACTCCTAAGGTTGGAAGGCTAATTAATTCAAAATTCCTCGAATGCAATTTACGGTGTTTGTGCTCTGTATTCGCTACGATCAAAGGAAGACTTAGAAGCACGTGTGATTGAAAAGTCTTCGGGAGTTTTTTCGAGGGTGAAGTGGAGGGAAGTTCACTTGTGAACTTCATAGCCCGTGTGGGCTAGTGACAACGAAGGCTGCTATTGGGCGCTGCATTGGCAGAGGTCGTCATTTTGAGTCTCGTGGGGGTGCTTTGCTAGAGTAACACACGTTTTTATTAAAACGTCTTTATGCCGCTAAATTCGAAGTTTCTTGGACAATGATTTATAAGGTGTGATTAAATTTTATGAGTTTTGGCTTTTGTGATTAGCATTGAATAAAAGCTTAGGAGAAATAAGGGCATATTTCTTTGGATGTATTTTTAAGATTATTCTTTTCTATGCTAAAATTAAAAATGGAGGTATAAGGTGTGAGTTTGTGATTATTGATTTATTGGCATGTTATGGTGGTTGTGTTTAAAGAAGTGGAGCTAAAAGGTGTAATAAATGAAGTTTAGATTATTGCTCATTTCTTTTTATTCTAACCCTAACTTGGTTGGAAGTTTGAGAGTTGTGTGTGGTGACAACTTGAAGGTTCAATTATCTACTACTCCAATAAGGTATGGGCACATTCGTCTTATGAGTATGATTGGTGTATGTTTTCTAAAATAAGGTTGGAGCGAAAAGGTATTCTACTAGGTATCCTTTGGCTAGGTGTAAATCCTATTTTTTGGTTTGTTGAAGACTACTTATGCATTGTTATCCTTAAGGAGAGTTTTTGGTGAATGCATAATTTTTGGTTTGAGATAGTGGAAGCTTTGTGCACTAGGGTTTATATTTGTGAGTCTAGCTACTTGCATTGAGTTGGTGGAACCCTTGGTTGGCTGTTTTGAGTTTGATGGTTGAGTTGCTTCCATAGAGGTTGTTTGATCAAGTTATTGCTTTACTTGATTCATGATATTGGGCTTACTCCATTGAGTTGATTTGAGCAAGTTATTCTTTGCATTTGGTGATATTGTGTTGGTGGCTATTTTGTTCAAATATCTTTGGAGGGAAAAGGATTTCTACTTGTTTCCTTTTCTTGTGATGATTGGTTGAATGCTTCAAGGATTGATGTTGAGTTGAATGGTGTTGGTTGACTAAACCTTGTTTGATGAGCATTGTTGTTGAAACCCTAATTGATGGTGAAAAGAACATGAGTATCATTGTTATGTGATTCTTTGCATAGTTGGAAATTTTGGGGGTTTCATGTTCTTGAAAGAAAACATTCTATCCTATCCATTTCAGACATTGAGTTGAGTTTTTAGATTTGAGATTGAGATTGACCTGAGTTGATTTGAGTTGAGTTTTGAGATTGGGATTTGAGTATAGAACATATTGAGTCTCTAAAAATTTTCTTTATGCTTCTATGAGTTTGACAAATCACATTGGGTCTCTAACAATTCACTTTGTGATTTCCTACTAAGAAAGTTTTTCTTGGTGAGCTTGCTAAGTTTTTGGATAGGTTCCAGTGGGTACTTGTGAGAAATTTTTGGACAGATTCTGGTGGGGACTTGTGAGCAGTTTTGGATAGGTTCTGATGGGGACTTGTGAGCAGTTTTGGACAGGTTTCGGTGGGGACTTATGAGCAGATTTGGACAGGTCCTAGTAAAGGACTTATGAGCTGAGTTTGATAGTTCTATTAGAGAACTTAAGGATAGAGGTGCATTGGTTCTATGAGAAGAACCTGAGGACAGATTTGGCAAGTCTTTGAGAAGGCTTGTATGCAGAGGATTGATTTGTTCAAGAGTTGGATAGATCTGATAGACAGAGGAAGACTTGTACTAGATCGACTAACTATGTTTGGTATAGGTTGCTGAGCTACTGTGGACGTGATCATAGAAGGTAGAGGTCTCTTAGGCTAAGCATTGAGGATAGGAGGTCTTCGATGGAAAGGAGTTCCATGTGCTGGCAAGAGGTAGAGGCAGTTGATCTTCTGAGGGATCATTTCCAAAGTAGAGGGGAAGGTATCTCCTTTGAGCAGAGGCTCATAAATTCTAATTGGGGGAAGGTATCTCCTTTGAGCATAGGATCATAAATTATTATTGGGGGAAGGTATCTCCTTTGGGCCGAGGCTCATAAACATTCTAATTGGGAAGGATTCCAAAAGAACTTTGAGATAACTTTTAGAGAAAAGTTTTGTGAACGTAGCCCAGGCATTCTGGGTGAACCACGTTAAAATTGGTGTCACTTTGTGGATGATATTGTGCATTGCTTTGATATTGCTTTACTATTTTGAAGTATAAATGAAAAAGTAAAAAGAGGTCTTATACTGTTCACCCCCCTCTCAGTATAAGCTTGTGTTCTTCAATAATTCACCAACACATCTATGCATCATATAAATTATAAATATATATATATATATATATATATATATATATATATATATATATATATATATATATATATATATGTGGATAATAATTAAGATTAACCTGTAAAGGAGAGGGAAAATAATGTTTGATATTTATACAAAATTCATGATAATCTATTGAATTGCTAAGATGCCATCTTTGTCATTTGTAATTCTATCACCCAAACATGTGTGTATGTTCTAATTCATGGGTTAATGCATCTAAAGCGAATTTTATTTTCGTGGAATATATTCAACTACAAAATGATATCAGGACATAATTGTTTTCCACCAAGCATACCTACCCCTAAATAACTACACATAAATTCTCTTACCCATGAACCATTTAAAATTTTGACTGTTTATGCAAACTATAAATTCTTTAGGAATCAATATGGTTCTATACTTTTCAATACATTTTAGAATTTCTAAAATCTATTTTCAACCGGCCAATAATTTAACTCATGCTTTTAAAATTGGCCTAATTTATAACCTCCAATTTTTCTTCTTTACCTATTTTCACCAATGAAATACCAGCCCAAAATTATTTGGATGTATCTATATGGAGAACATATGGTCCTATAAATGCAAGTTCTAGTGGGGGAATATCTTGGCAATAAATATTTATTTCTCTCATAGATTCGAAGATAATTTTAGCCAATTTGAACGGTTCATTCTTCATGTTTTCTTTGATTGGTTTTGTTATTTGGGCCAATATGGGAATATAGTCATGCAAATAATTGGTACATCCAAAAAATCTTTGGCATTGCTCTTTAATTTCTAATTTATTAGGAAATTTAAGTATATTTTTCTAAACATTAGGCTACATTATTATCTTACCATATTTAAGAATTACTCCCCAAAATTCTACTTCTAAAACAATAATCTGGAACTTCTTTTTATCTTTTGACAACTTATTTCCATGTTCAAACAAGATTTTCTTGAACTGCTTCAAATGTTGTTGATGTTCTAGAAAAGTTTGGCTATAGACATGAAAATCATCAATATAGTTCGCAATAAAATGCTGGTAGCTTTGAAATATTTTATCCATTCTCATATGGAATTTAGATGGTGCATTGTTTAATCTAAATGATATTACTAGCCATTCAAACACTCCAAGATGTGTAGAAAATATTGTTTTGTGAATATCCTTAGGATGAATTTTAATTTTATGGTAGCCAGAAATCGAATGAAATTTGGAGAATATTTTAACTTAACCTACTATATGGATTAATTATGGTAGCCAGAAATCGAATGAAATTTGGAGAATATTTTAACTTAACCTACTATGTGGATTAACTATTGCTTATCTAGATGATGTCACTTAATATTTTGAGTGATTAATAACCCTCCTTACTTTTATCCTCTTTTGTTTTCAATGCTTCGTTAAAATAAAAATAGAACATGAAATTGGCTTCCATATCATCCTATTCATTTAACACAATCTTTTTTCTAGTTACTAGAAGATCATGAATTGTAGAAATTTTGGCAATAGGAGAATCCTAACTCCATATCTCTAAAGGATGTTCTAAAAAATATTCCAAAATTTCTTAGGAGATATCATGTAATGCATTTGTATTTATGTCTAGTTGACAAGCTAAATATTGTTGAATAATTTTTTGTTACACTTTTCTCTTTTGTAACTTAGCCTCATGTAGAACAATTTGTCCAAGGGAAGGATTACTCCACTGAGCATTTAATTTTTGTGCCTAGAAGATCATAGAAATTCTAGGAACTGTGATTTTTTATCCATCAATATTTAGGACTAAGAAGTTCTTAGCTACAATGTACAAACCAAATCTATCTAAGAATGGACTTGCTAGACCTAAATCATAACGAACATCATTTATCTAGATAAAATGTGTGTGCACAATTTCATTACTGGAAAGTAGACACACTGGAAGGTAATGCTAATTCCATACTATCGTTGTTTTCTAATTTATGTTCAACTTGATCTTTTACATCAGGTGCCTTCAAAGGACTCCTTTGGATTACAGGTATAAGATTTGGTATTCTAAATGGCTAAGATCTTGGAATTAAATGTCTTTGTGATGGAGGAGTAATAATAAATTTTCCACTTTCTTTACTATCTCCATATTGAATTTGAATTTTTTCTAGGCATCTACATTTGATAGGGAATTCATTGATAATTCCCATTCTCTAGGTAATTCAAAATTAACAAAAATAACAGGTAAGGGAAATACCCTTTCATATGTGTGTCCAGTTGAAACAAAAAATTGGCTTCTATCACTTAATGGAAACTTAATAGGCACTCAAGTATTGCAAACATGACACAAAAACTTTATTGAAATAGACCATTCAAAACTTTCTAGTTTTAATGTCAATCCTTTTGTTTGAACTAACAATTTCTAAATATTTCTATAGTCTCCTCTTTCCAAAGGATAAGGAAAATTAAGGTAAAATGTGACATATTGTACTCCATTGGCAAGAGTACAAATTGTTTGCCCTATAATTGCTTGGTCCAAGGTAGTGAATTTGTTATCAATCAATACAACATATGTACTTCCTAGCAACCCTTTTCTAAATAGAGAAGTAATGACTATCTGAAATACTCCAAAATGAATATAATTAAATCCTTATTTTTGAAGAGATTTCAAGGCTACAATTTCCTATAGGGTGAAACATTTACTTTTCTACATACCTTATTTTGAACGAATTTTACATTACTTTTAGATTTTCTAAAGACTTACTTTATTTTTGGTCGATAGATACTAGAAGGCAAATGTCTTGACATTCTTCATTTTTTTGCAACAATTTTTTTTGTTTATATTTCTGTTATATTTATTTCTCCTTCAATTTATGAATCAACAAAGACATATCATACCTTCCAACTTATACTTTATATTTAGGAATATCATTTACGTCACATGCATAATTAACTAATGTTTCATCAGTAAACTGGAAATATATAAGATATTCCATAACTTATTATCTTTCTTTGCTCCTTGTTGAGTTATTACAATAACCTAAAAATAATTTAGCCTATTGCAAACAACAAACTAACTCCAAAAATAATACCATATACCACAATAATCAGTATCTCAAGCATAAAATCTAGAGATCAAGAAGGCTCTAATAGCAAAGGGGTCTAAAAATAACTCTCAAATTTTAAGGGAACATAGATAAGAACCCTAAATGGCTCAAACAACTTGATAAATCATGATATCTAACTACAAGCTTCCTGAGTGTTAGATCACATAGATTAGATTGGTTGTCTCCAAATTTCACTTGTAGATTGGATGATAGGTTCTTGTATAAGTTAGCTAACACATCCTAGGATAGGTTGTCCTTGAAGCGTACTACTGATACACAAATTTTAATAAAAACTATCTCACTAAAATATAGAGAGATTATATACTTAGCCCCAAAGTATCCACATAGGATGCACAAACTTAAACTTCTTGATGACAAGAATGGGCATCAAATCGCATACTTATATTTACATAGAGGTGATGAAAAGATTCTTTTTAGAAGATAATATGGTATCCAAGAAAGTGGAGTAACTCTAGAAGATAAGAGTGAGGTAGGTGGTAATAAGGGTCTTAGAACTTTATCTTTGTGCTAGTGTTTATCATTACCCCTACTTACATCATATGATATATCATACACACATTTTAAAGAAAATATGTTGTTTACATAAATTAGTTGGAGCCCATTGACAATATGGACATTTTGGGATCATGCATTCAACCACATCATCAATATCATTATCCATGTGTTAAGCATAAAAAATATCAATATGAACTTGGGATGGCCCTGGAACATCTAGAGATGGATCTAGAATAATTTAAACTGGTTGCTCATCAATGTACATGTATATATCTGGTACCTCTATGAAGTTGATATGTATAACATGTGTATAATGCATCTTGCTAGTCATTATTCAAACTAAATGTATTGATAAATTCTAGAAAATGGCAAGATGAATATTGAGATTTCCAAAGGATAATAACATCATCGAGCTTCCCATTATAGAGGGCATATTACACCATTGTTGTAGTGGTGTTGCTCCATTTGGTAGAATTAACCAACACATTTATGCATCCTACAAAATTATATACAAAACTTATATATGGATAATAATTAGGATTAACTTGTAAAATAGAGGGAAAACACTGCCTGATATTTTTACAAAATTCATGATAGTTTTTTGAACTACTAAGAGGTCATCTTTTCCATTCATAATTATGTCACCCAAACATGTGCATATGTGCCAATTCTTGGGTTAATGCATTTGGAAAAGAATTCTCTTTTCTTAGAATATATTCAATTCTAAATTTACATTGGGACAAAATTGATTCTTGTGGGTGTTTTTTGCATCTACCCACGCCCAACCACTAGTAGTTATATATTCATTTCTTTTAAATAACACTAGATATCAACAAGATTTTTTATTTGTGAAGTCCATAAGCATTGGCAGAAGTAAATTTGGGTGAAGAAGTGATGAGAAGGATGCCCTTGAACTCACCATAGCACCTGTGCCTAACCAAAGCTCATAATAAAGGTATAGAGTTAGATGATTGCAAATATGTTGACCATTGGGGCACCGAAGGATGACTAGGATAAAATAACCAAGGCATGTGGCTGCTCGAATGATGGTGCCGAGACTCAAAGAAGACATGTCGAGTATTGTTGTCAGAAGAAAAGCTTTAGCTAGAATGGCCATCTCTCCATCATACCGAAATAATTACACCAAACGAAGCATGTGATGGTGCCAATTCCCCATCCACTAGTCGAAAGATAAAAAAAGTAGGATCAATAAAATAGATAAGTTCGAAACTAATTGGAAGAACTACACATGAGACAAGAACAGAGCAAGGACAAATACATATTGAGAGTTACAGAACATTTACACCAGTCAGAGCTCAGTAAAATATCAAAACATCCACCTTGGTGTATGAGAATAAAGGGAAGATCGAAATGGCCAAGTATGGGAACTACCAGAACAATTTTACCTAATCAAAATCCAATGAGGTCCCAAAAAGCATGACCTTCACCAAGATAGGAAAATGTCCGATCCAATGGAGCCTAGGATAATTATGCCCAACTGGAGCCCAAACACATTATAAATACCCAGTAAGGGGAAACAAAGAAGGTCAAAATAATAAAGTCTGAATAGAGCCTGGTAGTGCCCAGATTACCCTATCAGAGCATCTGAACATTCATCCATACCCAAAACTTGGAAGACTCTCAATGTTCTATTCCAGGCTTCTAATATCTTAAGAATCTGATATAAGAGATTTGGCATCCGATCAAGAGAAAAAACCACTGGTAAAATAGTGTGCAACCATAAGCTATCAGAGTGAGGAATGGGTGTCTCATGAGTGTGCAACCGACCCAAAAATTATTCTCCAACAAGAACACCTCTATCCCATGACATCTGATATGCATGATCTTGTGTTAGAGGATCTTAATGGTAAAGGCCATCATGCGAGTGATAAGGAAATTGGTAAGAAGATAAATAAATGGCCCAAGTGCATCTAGAAAGTGGGGCATGACTCAAGATGGTGTAGATCTAGGCCATATCAATCAACCACATCGAGGTAGTTGGAGCAGCCATATTTATGAGGTGGTCCAATAGGTTTGTAGAATATATGACATAACAGTGATCCACTTCTTAGGAAATAATGTTTTTTGACTATGAGAGGATTGTAAAATATCTATAAATACAAGAATGTAGAATGAATATTGGTAGGATCTTAGGCATTTACAATTCATATGTAAAGACGAACATTACACCTTAATGCAAACAGACTACTATCTGGCCTCTGGTTCAATTCACTTGCAGAGTATGTATACATGTATTAATGGCTTCATATTTCTAATTTAAGCATATTAAATATTTATGGTGATAATTGTGAATCCTAGATTTCCATCGTACTCATTTATTTGTCTAGAATGCATGGTCTCATTAAGATACAATAGATTAAATTAAATACTCTGTGATTGTTTATGCAACTAGCTAGTTTTTTAGGTGGTAGATTATTTAGTTGCATGTCCTTGTTATTGCATATGTCTTGATTTTTCTTAATTTGTACCACTACAAGTTCTAGCTCTAGTTTAGTTTATTTATTTCAGCACCCTTTTACCCACTTTTAGGAATAGTTAACCAAGACTACAGGGAACCAACCTCCTCCGGGGATTAACCACTGTAGTTCTCAAGAACTCCTCAGTATTTCAATGTTGGTTAAGGCCTGTGAATGCACAAATGTTTCCATTAGATATATTTTTGACCAATAGTTTTTGGCATGCCCGATGGGACCCAAAGGTCCTTTAGTTGGATTGTACAAGAATAGGTGATTTATTGTATTATCAAATCCCATCAAAATCACTTAATGACTCCACTCAAATCTAGATATTTGTATCACAAGACTAGTTACATTTCATATCTGAATAGAACTTGGTGATATTCTACTAAAAATTGATTTATGTTCATGATCGGTTGCAATTATGCATCAATATCAAAGAACCATCTTCTAGAGGACTCAAGGTTTAATGAGTAGCTTCAACCCCATTGGCAGAGAAGTTATGCTCATCTAATGATTTCAAGAGCTCTAGTGTTACAATGGCTCAGTATGATGTTCCCTGTTGGAATTACGTAGGTCCTCTCAATGCCTAAAATCCCCATAAGATTCCTAAGCCCACCCTAAAATACTTGCCAAGTTTTGATGGGATAGATAAGACCACATTTGAGCATTACTAGGATGTTGCATCCTTAGCAATGCTTCATGGTGTCATGCATGAAGATGTGTTGCTTAGAGTCCTAGTTCTCTCTCTCAAAGGAAGAGCTTGGTTGTGGTACAAGACCTTGATGGATGGGAGTATTTCTACATGGGTTGATTTAGCAAAGCCATTGATTGACACATTTGATGATTCAAGGGACCCCTCTTTGATGCTCAATCATTTCTTCTTCATTAGATGTGATCCTTAGGAAGACATAATTGGCTTCAACATCTACTTCCAAAGAACTTGGAAAAGGATCCCCTATCAACTATGACCATCTCCTACTCAAGCATACCTATTTTAAACCTGGGCCTTTTGCTCAAATATGAATCTCATTATTCAATAATTTGAAGAGACGAGTTCCCAAAGATTTACAAAGATGCTATGTAATATGAAAATATGTTAATACATGTGGGAAGGTTGCCTCCCAGGAATATAACTTCTTTATATCTAGCTTGGTCACAACCACTCTTGGAAGCGTCTACTACAAGCTTTCTCCATATGATGCAAAAATCTTTCCCCATCAGTCCCTATCAAAGAAAATTCCTACCAAAATGGGAAATAGCAAAAGCTTAGACAAATATAAAAGAGGAATATGGTCAAGCTATTTTTCTTTTTGAGTAGAATACCAACACCACTGTCTTGTTCTCACAAAAATAAAACATGAATTCCTAGGGTTGGTGCCTTTGTGGTCCTCTGTGCTCTTAGATTCTCCCACCAATTAGCTAGGGCCAATAGGGAGCAATAGGCCTTCATCCTCTACTGATGATTTTCAATAGGAAGAAGGAAGGTTGAAACCTTTTTGTGACATATTTAGAAGACATCCTTTTCATCCCACTGAGCCTCAAGATCATTTTAGCTCAGACTAAGAACACTTAGAATGAACATCCCAGCCCGTGCCATGTGACACGTTCCTTGCCACAACACTCTTTGGGGAGCTACATATCAGTTTTCCAACCCCTTGGTATTTAATGTATGAAAATCATAATGAATGGACAATAATCCAAACCATAGTGGGAACAAACCTAGGTGGGGTATGGACCTCGATATTAATGATCTCAAATGGGAGGCAACGTTGACATCCTTCCTCAATTAATTTAGACATTGAGGATGATTAAGTGGATACTCGTACTTTATAGATTGGTTATAACCTAGGTCTAATAATACCAAGGGAGAGTACTAGACCTATATGGCATCTTGTGAGACTCGAGAATGGTGGTAGGTAGTACCAGGATCAACATGAAAAATAACTTAGGTTTAGTGTCAACTGGTCCAATCATTGTAGATTCATAGGTTGACCTGCAACACATTTTACCCAAGCATGCCAGATACACTAAAATTTTGTGTAAATATATGGTAAGTAAATGAAGTCTACAACAAGGATATTGCACTCATAGTTTATAGGGAAGATTCTCAAACAAATAATTGCTAGCTGGCCAATGCACCAGGAAATATGAATTGAAAACATAAGGAGATTTCCTAGGTTGCATATTGGAATCATAACTCTTTATTTTTCATCTCATCCTTTTATTTTATTTTATCTGTTCTCGATTCCTCTTTTTAATTTTCTATTGTTGTGAATCCATAGGCCAATGGATGACACCCATCAAGTACGATAAGCTTTACATATTGTCCGTGGAATTATAAGATCATAAGGAGAAGAATTTGGGACTTGTGTAAGCAGGAAATAGGATCAATGGTGAAGGAAGCACCTAGAAAATAAGACTCGGTCTCACGTGCCAACTAGACCTCCATATAATCCAACACATGGTAAATATACCCAAAAGAGGGTAAACATTCTATAAATTGACCCCCATGCCCAGTTGTCAAAAGATGTAGAGTAGAATAAGTCTTAAAGCACATATGGGCCAAAATGATCCTATGGTGAGTGGCAATGATTAGAAGAAGTTATTGCTAGATTGCATCAAGAAGAAAAACCATGAAATAATGGGTAAATATTGTTTGGAATTCTACCTGTTCTCACAATCATGGTGGGGCTTTGAAAAGTGTGTATAATAGGGTGCAATTTTTGGGATTGTTCCATCAAATTGATGAATTCTCTTCCTATTCTCTTGAGTTAACCCCATCGTTGGATTCTATTTCATGTTTGTAAATTTCTACATCCTTCCCCTTCCTCTATTTTCCTTTATTGTATATTTTCACCAGGTTCTTTAGTTGGTGGTGTCTTTTTTTCTGTTATGTGGATTCTACTTTCTTCCATTGCCCCTCCCCCTTTCCTCCTGTGTCATTTTGTGCTAGTTTTGCTTGCCATTTCCACTTGCAGTCCCCTTTCTCTTCTTTGTCGTCATAATTTTCCACCATGTTATTTTCTCCCCATCATTGTCCTCCTTCCCTTTTCCTATAGTCTCCATCGGCTTCATTCCTACCTACTTTTTTTCTAGCTCCCTTTTCTCTGCTCTTTCCCTTCGAAAGTGTTAAGTCCCAAATTTTTGTTGGTTGAATAGATTCCTTGTTTCTACAAAGCAAAAATCCCTTGTGAGTCACCAAGAATGTGGGTGTTTTTGCACCTAACCATATGCAAATGTTAGCAGTTATATATTAAGTTTACCTTTCTTTTAAATAACACCAGATATTGACAATAAATTTTGTCTATGAAGCCTAGAAGCATTGCCAGAAGTTAAGCTAAGTGAAGAAGTGATAAGAAGGATACCCCTTGAACTCACCATAGCATCTGTACCTAACAAAAACTTAAAAAACATAGAGAGTAAGATAACTACAAATATGCTACCCACTAGGGCATTGGAGGATGATTAGGATAAACTAACCAAGGCATGTGGTCGATGGAATGATGGTGCTAGGACTCAAAGAAGATACATCGTATCTTGTTATAAGAATATAAACTTCAACTAGAATGGTCATCTATCTATCATACCAAAAGAACTACACCTAACCAAGCCCAAGATTATACCAATTCCGCATCCACTAGCCAAAAACTGACAAAATTAGGATAAAAAATGACTAAGTCAAAAACTAACTGGAAGAACCACACCTACGTCGCAAATCCTCAAAATGCTAAAGATCCAGTACATATGAATGTAGTAAGGTAGGTTAAGTATTGAGAGTGTTGGAATATCTATGTTGACCGAAGCCTGGTAGAATGTCAAAACATCAGTCCCGATGTCTGAGAACAAAGGGAATATTGAAATGTCCAAGTCTAGGAACTACCAAAATAGTTGTACCTAGCCAAAATGCAATAGGGTCCCTAAGAGCCCGACCTTCACCAAGATAGAATTATACATGATCTAATGGAGTCCAAAACAATTAGTCCTAAACGGAGCCTGAATGCATTATAAATATCCATTCAAGAGAAACAAAGAAGGCCAAAACAATCAAGACTAAATAGAGCCTGGTAGTGCCCAAATTACCCGATTAGAGCATCAAAATGTTCACCCCACCCAAATCCTAGAAGACTCTCATGTTCTGATCCAAAGTATGGAAACCAGTAGATGGTGTATAACATGACTAATATTGGAAAAATTATATCCTATTGGAACCCGATCAGCATTCAGAGGCCCAACGTACATAAAAGTGGAAGACAGGCTAAAGGTGGGAGATACTGGTAGAATTGCAATTGGTCCAGGTGGCTAAGGTCTTAGGAACCCAACACAAGATATTTGGCATCTGATCAAGAGATAAAACCACTAGGAAATTAGTATGCAGCTAAAATCTACTAGAGTTGGGAGTGGGTGTCTCATACATGTGCAATCAACCCAGTAATAATTCTCCAACGAGAATACCTCTCTTCCATGACATATGATAGGCATGATCTTATGTCAGAGGATCTTAATAGTAAAGCCCATCATGGAGATAATAATGTGGCTTGGTAGAAGAGAAATCAATGGCCCGAGTGAATCTAGAAAGTAGAGAATGACTCAAGATGGTGTGGATCCATGCCACGTCAATCAACCACATCCAAGTAGTTTGAGTAGTCATATTTCTGAGGTGGTCCAATAGGTTGGTAGAATCTATGACATAATAGTGATCCAATTCTTAGGTAATGATTTTTTTTGAATGTCAGAGGATTGTAAAATATATATAAATACAAGAATGTAGAATGAATAATGGTCATATCTTAGGTGTTTACAATTCATATGTAAATATGAATATTACACCTTAATGCAAACAAACTACTATTTGATCTTTAGTTCAGTTCACTTGTAGAGTATGTATGTATGTATTGATGGTTGCATATTTATAATTTAAGCATGTTAATGTTTATGGTGATAATTTTGAATTCTAGATTTCTCCTATACTCATTTACTTATCTAGAATTTGTGGTCTCATTAAGATACAATAGATTAAATTAAGTACTATATGATTGTTTGTGCAACTAGTTGGTCTATTAGGTAGTTGGTTGTTTAGTTGCATATCCTTGTTATTGCATATATCTTGATGTTGCTTAATCTGTACCACTGTAAGTTTAGGATCTAGTTTAGTTTATTTCTTTCAACACCCTTTTTCCCATTTTTAGAAATAGTTAGCCGAGACTACAAGGAACCAACCTCCTCCAAATATTAATTGTTACAGTTCTCAAGAGATCCTTGATATTTTAATGTTAGTCAATGTATGTGGGTGCACAAACCATTCCATTAGATATATTTTCTGACCAACACTTTCCACCAAGAATACCTACCATTGCATAACTGCACACAAATTTTCTTACTTATGAACCATTTAAAATTTTAACTGCCTATGCAAATTGTAAATTCTTCATAAAGCAAGATAGTTCTATACTTTTCAATACATTTTACAATTGCCAAAATATCTTTTTTAGTTGGCCAATAATTTAACTCATTCTTTTTAATTGGCCTGATTTATAACCTATAATTTTTTCTTCCTTACCTCTTTTAACTAATAAAACACAAGCACAAAATTGTTTGAATGCATATGTTTAGCGAACATGTGGTCCTATAAATGCAGGTTCTATTGGAGGAAGATATTGGTGATAGATATTTATTTCTATCATCAATTTGAAAGTATTTTTAGTCCATTTGAATGGTTCATTCTTCATGTTTTCTCTAATTGGTTTTGTTATTTGGGCCAATTTGGGAATATAGTCATGCAAATAATCGGCACATCCAAGAAATATTTGGCATTGCTCTTTACTTTCTAATTTATCATGAAATTTAACTATCTTTTCCAAAACATGAGACTTCACTAATATCTTACCATCTGTGTCATTTTCCCCAAAAATTATACTTCTAAAACAACAATCTATAACTTCTTTTTATCTTTTGAAAACTTGATTCCATGTTCAAACACGATTTGTTTGAACCTATTCAAATATTGCTAATATTTTGGAAAAGTCTGGCCATATACAAGAAAATCATCAATATAGTTGGCAATAAAATGACAATAGTTCCAAAATATTTTATCCATTCTCATATGGAATTGATATGGTGCAATTTTTAACCCAAATGGCATTACTAGACATTCAAACAATCCAAGAGTCATAGAAATTATTGTTTTGTGCATATTTTTGGGATGAATTTTGATTTAATGGTAGAAAACAATGCAAGGAAATTTGGAGAATATTTTTCCTTGGTCTACTCTTTCGATTAACTACCACTTATGTGGAAGAGGCCACTTAATATTTTGAGTTATTGCATTTAAAGGAATATAATTAATAACCATCCTTGCTTTTCCCCTCTTCTGTTTTGAATGCTTCTTGACAATAAAAACAAAACATGAATAACTAAATTTTGATGGCCTAATTAATCCTTTGTGTAGTAATTCATTTATTTGGTTTTTGGATTTCATATCATCCTATTTATTTAACACCTCCTTTTTACCAGTTATAGGAATATCATTTATTGTATAAATTTTAGCCATAGGAGAATCTTGACTCCATCTCTTTAAAGGATGTTATACACAACATTCCAATATTTTTTAGGAGATATCCTCTAATGCATTTGGATTTATGTTCGATTGAAAAAATGAATATTGTTGAATCTTTTTGTTGCATCTATCTCTTTTGTAACTTAGCCTCGTGTAGAATAATTTTTTCAAGTGAGGATAACTCCATTGAGCCTTTAATTTTTGTGCCTAGAATATTGTAGGAATTCTAGGAATTGTAATTTTATGTCCATCAATATTCAGGTCTAAGTAGTGCTGAGCTACAATATACATACCAAATTTATCTATGAAAGGAATTCCTATACCTACATCATAACTAGCATCATTCATTTGAATAGAAAGTATGTGCATAATTTTGTTCCCCAGCTGGATTGTAATATCAAATGAAAAATATTTGAGTTCTCTTTCTCCATTCATAATAGATCGATGAGGGCATCAAGTTCCATCTTGTTTGATTACTTAGGCATAGATGTATTTCTATCGTTCCTAGGTTATTTTATTATTTGCTATTAATCTTGTGAGCCTCATTCTCACATAGCACTAGTTAGCATGTTGTTATCTAGTTGTTAGGATTAGTTAGCATGCACTTAGAGTTAGTTAACATATTGTTGGTGTTTCCTCCCTGTTTATGCTCCTACATGGTTTGGGCGTATTGTTACGCAATTTGGGTGTATTGTTGTATTTTTGGCATTTCATCGCCTATTTAAGATTGTAAATGAATGAAATATTTAACTTGGTTTTAAACCTCATCATTTGGTATCAGAGCAGAAAGTTCTTTCCTGTGAGGGAGAATTTCCATCCTGGAAATTCCCCCACTACAATTTTATTATGCAAAAATTTCAATTTAAGCTAAGAAATTCTATTGCTCCATTTAGCAAGTGTCATTTGGCTATATGCAATTTGACTCTGTCGAATTTGCATTTGTAATTCTTGTTTTGAACGATTTTTGTTGGGGAAATTTTATTCAATAGCAAATTTTACAAATTGATAGTAATTTTATCCATTAATGATGGGTCTAGCATAAATTAATGTTGGCATAATTTTTGTTCAACATCCACCTTGGTGAAGGTGGCTAACGGCTCGGCTAAACTAGTCGTTAAGGTGATAAACAACATAAAATATTAGAGAGCAGCAAGTAAAGGGTGAGGAGTAGCAAGTGAAGGTCCAACTAACCGCACACTAGAGAAGACGGTCAATTGACCACTACAGTGAACATACAGCGGACGAACGACATCTAGGCGAAACAAATGCTATAAGAGGACAAACGGATAGCGACGTACATGCTAGACGACTGGTTAAAAGTTGATGAGCTGACTATGACCGTTTGGTCAAAGATCGAGCGATATGCTAGCTAAAGGATTGTGCTCAAAGGGCTAGACCACCATGAAATGTTGTTAATATATATAGTGCGCTCCTCACTTTAAATCCCATATAAGCATGCTCGCATCCCACATGTGCGATTAAAACCTGCAATGTTTCTACCATTATCTCTTCGTTAGCAGTCGATATTCGTAGAAGAAAAACTGCATGTGTCGCAGGCTTGGAATTCATAGATCGTGGCTGTGTTTTCACAGACACCTAATCGGGAGTCGACGAATGTGTTAAAGGACCTACATTTCTTTCCTGCGTGGTTTGACGATGAATTTACAGATCTTCAGCAATACCAGGATAGCCAGTTACTGGTCTGGTAGCCATCGTCGTAATACATCCTACATTGTTGTAACAGTCAGTGAATAGCTGACCCGGACATCACAAACTGTGATGAGATACAAATCATCGGTGAAGTTTAGCTCTGCATTCTGTTTCATCTTACACTTAGAGAATTCTATGCGTGTCATTGGATCATTCTCCTATCGAGGGTCTGGCCATCACTATATCTTAGAAATACGTCAAACCTGTGGTATCCACCACGATCACCACCAGCATTTACAATCGATTTTGGATAGTTACCATCGGATTCTTGGTTTTTTCTATCATTGAGCGCAATTTGTAGGTAGTGGACATTATTGCAGGTGGTTATAGGAGGAATCGAGGGTTTCTCGCCTATACACTTCTCACAATGGTGACTGCAGGCCAAGTACTTTGAACAACATAGTGGGACATTATCCCACATTGATCTCATAAACTGCATTATAACCCTTTAAATGGGCGGAGGCCCAGGATTTTTAATGAACACCACGTGGTTGTCAGGGCCCCTGTGTAGTGGTGTATGCACGCAATGAATGATGGATGAATCTCAAGGCATTGTGCAAATGCTAGTGATAAAATTTTCGCAATTTTACTCTTTTAAATTAAATTACAATTAATTTAATTTAATTAGAAAATTGCAAAAATGTTACTCCTTCAAATTAAATTATAGTTAAATTAAATTGTTTAATCAATTTAATTAGAACAATTGCATTTCGCAATTTTACTCTTTTAAATTAAATTACAATTAATTTAATTTAATTAGAAAATTGCAAAAATGTTACTCCTTCAAATTAAATTATAGTTAAATTAAATTGTTTAATCAATTTAATTAGAACAATTGCACTCATTTCGCAATTATATCTTAGAAACAAGGTCAAACCTTATAATAAGCCCAAGAGGCTCAAAACTATTTTGTATTTTTTTGTAAAATTAAAAAGCATTATAAAAGCCTATACGACTTCATTATGTACTCACTCAATAGGAGATGAAGTCACAATTATGACTTCATCTCCTATTAAATTAATTTTACAATTAATTTAATTACAATTAATTTAATTTAATTAAAAAATTGCAAAAATGTTACTCCTTCAAATTAAATTATAGTTAAATTAAATTGTTTAATCAATTTAATTAGAACAATTGCACTCATTTTGCAATTATATAATTAAATTAAAGGAGTATAATTGCACTCTTACTTACTCTTTTAAATTAAATTACAATTAATTTAATTTAATTAAAAAATTGCAAAAATGTTACTCCTTCAAATTAAATTATAGTTAAATTAAATTGTTTAATCAATTTAATTAGAACAATTGCACTCATTTTGCAATTATATCTTAGAAACAAGGTCAAACCTTATAATAAGCCCAAGAGGCTCAAAACTATTTTGTATTTTTTTGTAAAATTAAAAAGCATTATAAAAGCCTATACGACTTCATTATGTACTCACTCAATAGGAGATGAAGTCACAATTATGACCTTTCGAAAAATATTTTTGAAAGCATTTGTATCCAATTACAATTATGGATGTTGTAATCAGATCCATTTGGGTTTTAAAAAATTGCACTCATTTTGCAATTATACCTTAGAAACAAGGTCAAACCTTATAATAAGCCCAAGAGGCTCAAAACTATTTTGTAATTTTTTGTAAAATTAAAAAGCATTATAAAAGCCTATACGACTCCATTATGTATTCACTTAGTAGGAGATGAAGTGACAATTATGACCTTTTGAAACATATTTTTGAAAGCATTTGTATCCAATTACAATTATGGATGTTGTAATAAGATCCATTTGGGTTTTGATAAAAATTTTGGACTTGTAATGGAGTGCAATTCAGTGGCACCCGACACTCCCTCTTCTTGATTAAGTCCACTTTGTCCCACATGGGTATTATTACAATCCCTTTGTAGGAAATGAAGGTATCCTTCTGATGCATGCCTTCTTTTAATACAAGTGAACCTCATAACAATAATTTCCTCTATCACACATGGCGGTTGCAACAACTGGTTATCCATGCACTCTAGTAAGATGAGAAAATTACCATAAGCACACTTGGAGGATTTGTGCCTTGATCCTCTTTGTTGCACCAAACAACATTTTGTAAATATGTTTGCAGATAATTACTACCTTTCACGAGTAGTAATCCCTTCTCCATTCTATTAGGGTGATTGTATACTCTTGAGTAGAGTCTCAAGCCATTGAATGCTTCGAGACAGTCATATGCTCATTTTTGAGAAAAACTTTCCACATGGCTCTCTCTTCTTCTTCACCTTCTTGGATCTATTTCACTTCTATTGTACAAGTATTGGATTCCAATGCTTCTTGAGTGGGGAGGTATGATGAGGGCATCAAGGTCCATAGTTTTTGATTACCTATCCATATGTCTATTTCTATCGTTGCTAGGTTATTTTATTATTTTCTAATAATCTCGCGAGCCTCTTTCTCATGTAGCACTAGTTAGCATGTTGATACCTAGTTGTTAGGATTAGTTAGAATGCACTTGGGGTTAGTTAACATATTGTTGGTGTTTCCTCCCTATTTGTGCTCCTACATGCTTTGGTCTTGTTGTTACACAATTTGGGCATATTGTTATATTTTAGACATTTCTTTGTCTATTTAATCTTGTAAATGAATGAAATATTTAACTTGGTTTTAAACCTCGTCATAGATACTCTATATTCATTTCTAGAATCAACTCATTTGGATACCATTCTTCATGATAAAAGTTTGTATTACATCCAGTATCTATAAAAGCTATTATTTTCCTGAATTGAATATTTCCATCTCCAACAATTCTAATAGGACACATACTCTATTGACCACCACGTGGTGGTTAGGGCCCCTGCGTAGTGGTAGATGCACACATTGAAGACGTGTGCAAATGCTAGTGAATGATGGATGAGTCTACTACTTGGCATAAATATTGTTGATGCTTCCCACCACTAATCATTGGAGGCCATACAGGCTAATTTATCCCCCAAAGTTCAAAATATTTTTTTTTGCAAATGTTACTTTTTTAAATTAAATTACAATTAATTTAATTTAATTAAAGCTAAATTAATTTTTTTAATCAATTTAATTAAAAAAATTGCACTCATTTTTCAATTATACCTTAGAAAAAAGGTCAAACCTTATAATAAGCCCAAGAGACTCATAACTATTTTGTAAGTTTTTGTAAAATTCAAAAGCGTTATAAAATCCTATACGACTCCATTATGTACTCACTTAGTAGGAGATGAAGTCACAATTATGACATTTCGAAACATATTTTTGAAAGAATTTGTATCCAATTACAATTATGGATATTGTAATCAGATCCATTTGGGTTTTAAAAAATTGCACTCATTTTACAATTATACCTTAGAAAAAAGGTCAAACCTTATAATAAGCCCAAGAGGCTCAAAACTATTTTGTAAGTTTTTATAAAATTAAAAAGCATTATAAAAGCCTATACGACTCCATTATGTACTCACTTAGTAGGAGATGAAGTCACAATTATGACCTTTCGAAACATATTTTTGAAAGTATTTGTATCCAATTACAATTATGGATGTTATAATCAGATCCATTTGGATTTTGATAAAATTTATGGAATTGTAATGGAGTGCAATTCAATGGTACCCGACACTCCCTCTTCTTGATTAAGTCCACTTTATCCCACATGGGTATTACTACACTCCCTTTGTAGGAGATGAAGGTATCCTTCTGATGCATGCCTTATTTTAATACAAGTGAACCTCGTAACTAGTAATTTCCTCTATCACACATGGCGGTTGCAACAACTGGTTATCCATGCACTCTGGTAAGATGAGAGAATTACCATAAGCACATTTGGAGGATTTGTGCCTTGATCCTCATTGTTGCACCAAACAAAATTTTATGAATATGTTTGCAGATAATTACTACCTTGCATGAGTAGTAATCCCTTATCCATTCTATTAGGGTGATTGTATACTCTTGAGTAGAGTCTCAAGCCATTGAATGCTTCCAGACAGTCGTATGCTCCTTTTTGAGCAAAAATTTCCACGGGGCTCTCTCTTATTCTTCACCTTCTTGGATCTATTTCACTTCTATTGTACAAGCATTAGAGTCCAATGCTTCTTGAGTGGGGAGGTATGATGAGGGCATCAAGGTCCATATTTTTTGATTACCTAGGCATATGTGTCTTTCTATCATTGCTAGGTTATTTTATTATTTGCTAATAATCTCGTGAGCCTCTTTCTCATGTAGCACTAGTTAGTATGTTGTTACCTAGTTGTTAGGATTAGTTAGAATGCACTTGGGGTTAGTTAACATATTGTTGGTGTTTCCTCCCTATTTGTGCTCCTACATGCTTTGGTCTTGTTGTTACACAATTTGGGCATATTGTTATATTTTAGACATTTCTTTGTCTATTTAAGCTTGTAAATAAATGAAATATTTAACTTGATTTTAAACCTCGTCATAGATAACTCAACTCATTTGGATACTATTTTTCATGATAAAAGTTTGTATTACATCCAGTATCTATAAAAGCTATTATTTTCTTAAATTGAATGTTTTCATCTCCAACAATTCTAATAGGACACATAATTAAATGATATTCATGAAGCATTATATGAATTTGTAATTGTGGAGACTTAATGGCCAAATTAAATTTATGATTTTGGAATTTATTTTGTTTTCGAAGTGTAAGACTCTTTTTGAAAGTATTTAATGCTTTGGGATACTTAGAAGGATCATACTTCACAAACTAGTTGTCTTAGGCACTATAATTAAACTAAATGTATGATTCTACTATTTTTTTTGAATTTTTTTTTTCTAATGATGAACCTTCTTCACTTTATTCTACAAAGGTTACTTGATTTTTCTATTATAAAATTATGCTTCTTCTTTTTTTGATTCTGAAGGCTCATTTTCATATTCTTCTATTATATATTCTAATGGAGGCATTTCTAGATCACATGGATATGGGTAATTTTCTAACATAAAAATTTTACATATTCTGACACTTAATTTTCTTCTACATATGACTTTTGATCATATTGTAGAACATCCGTAGGCTCACATATGGATTTATCCCATTTTAGCCATTCCTCAAATTGGGATTGTGATTCTTACATTTTCCACCTTTCTGCTATACCTTTTTCTATAAAAATGCCTTAATAGATTTGGGAGCTTTTGAAGGAGAAAAATGTGCATAGTGTCCTTTCTTTTGTAGGCATAACAACACACATCTTTAGGTGATTTAACATTTTTTGTTCTTTTCCTAAAATACCTATATGGATTGAAAGCTCTAGCTTTAGCTTTCCTAAATATGTTTGTAATTATATATTTTTTACATCTAAAATTATCTCCTCCTACACTTGTACACTCTCTTGTAGATATTTTTGGGTTTTTTGATAATTTTATATTGAAAATAGATTCTTGTGATTTCCTGCCTTACTACTTATATGATATCTACAAATAAATAGTGATAATATCTATACTTTGCTAAGCAATTTTATCCAGGATTAATTTTACAACACTCATGGGTAGTGAGGCTAAAAATTGTACTTTCATAAAAAGGTCTTTGTGCAAACCTAGGTCATATACTTTCTTCAGGTAATCTATTACATAATCGTCAAACCTGCTTATATCTCCTAATTTCTAAAATTCTAATGCTTCTTGATCTTCATTTTATTTATTTACATTATTTGGTGTAAATCCTATCAAAAGTGATGCATGCAATTCAACTAAAGTATTTGTATATACAACAATTTTTACTCATCTGATGCATGCATACACTAGTGCAACACAATACCAACCATATGTCTAGTGGCTAAGTCCACAATTGCATCATTTTAAAGGTTTTATATGTTCTAAAAAGACTTGTACTGATTTATCTAGACATAAATGACATAATTTGGATTGGGATTTCCATGAATATTAAGGATTAGACCACTTTCCTTTATATTTAAGGGGTATAGAAAATATTTATGCTGTGAAACCCTAGCTATTCTTTTGGTCTTGCCATTTTATCTTTCGAAATTCCTTCTTGTGCTTTGTTACACATTTTCTTTTGTAAAGCATAATAACCTAAAGGTGATACTATTAGAGGATTAGAGGCTTTAGTAAACTAAATTTGTTTATGTTCCTTCTTCATTTTTTTACTTTATTATTTCATTGTTTTCTTTTGTTTTTCCATAAAGTGCTTAACTACCTCTAAGTTTTCATTTATTATTTTCATTTCTTTAGCAATTTCCTCAATTGATTCTTCAATACTTTCTATATTAGTCTTTGCATATCTTGTCCAATTTTTAATATAGTTAAATTGTTTAATTTCATCCTTTTGATTGGATTTCTCTTCTACATGATGTTTTAAAACATAATAAAAATTTACTCTTGTGCTAGTGTCTATTGTATCCTATTGAGTTATATAGTGTTTTTATTTTAATGGCTACTTACTTTCGTTATTGAATCATTTTCTAGCATTTTTCCATGTAACCAAGGATGGAGATCCTAGCCAATTAGGATTTGATGATGTTCTAACCATAAAAATTATCAATTGCACTGGTTGGCATTTAACTGAAGGTTGGGGATCTTTTGTTTGGATCACAATACTAGATACGTTTGAAGGCAGTGCTAATTCCTTACTATCCTTATTATCTGATTTCTATTTAGCTTAAATTTCTACAATAGGTACATTCACAAAAGGAATCCTTTGGATTAAATACATAGACCTTAGCATTCTAAATGACTTATGGGAATTGAAGGCCTTTGTGGTGGAGTAATAATTAATTTTTAACTTTATTTGCCATTTTCATATTGAATATAAATTTTTTTATAGGCATCCACATCTGATAAGAAATTCATTAACAATCCCATTCTCCAGATAGTTCAAAAAATTAGCAAAACTAGCAGGCAAGGGAATAGCCCCTTCAAATGTTTATCCAAATGACATAGAAAATTGACTTCTATCACTTGATGGAAACTTAATAGGCACAAAAGTAGTACAAACTTGACACAAAATTTACTAAAATAGAAAATTCAAAAATTCATAGTTTTAATGTCAGTTCCTTTGTTTGAACCAACAATTTCTAAATATTTCCATAGTCTCCCCTTTCAAAAGGATAAGGGAAACTACGATAAAATGTGATATATTGTACTTCATTGGTGAGAGTAAATTTTTTTTCCCCTATAATTTTTTTCTCCAAGGTAGTGAATTTGTTGTCAATAAATCCAAAATATGTACTTCCTAACCCTTTCCTAAACACAGGAGTAATGACTAAATGAACTACCCCAAAATAAATATAATTAAATCCTTATTTTTGAAGAGATTTAAGGGTTGCAATTTATTGTGGTGTGAAAATATTTACTTTCCTATAGGCCTTATTCAGAGCAAATTTTATATTAATTTAAAATTTTCTAAATACTTGCTTTATTTTTGGTCTATAGATACTCAAAGGCAAATGTCTTGACACAACATTCCTCTCATTTTTCTGCAATAAATTTTTCTATTTATCTAATATATTTATTTCTCATTCAATTTATGAATCAACATAGATAGATCATACCTTCCAACTTCTACTTTATCTCTAGGTATATCATTTATGTGACATGCATAATTAACTAATGTTTCCTTAGGAGATTGGAAAGATTCAAGAGATTCCAAAACTTAATATTATTTTTTTCTCCTTGTTGAGTAATTATAGCGGCCTAAAAATTATGTAGCCTATTCCAAACAATATAATAACTCCAGAAATAACAACACATACAATAACAATCAGCAACTTGAGCATAAAATATAGAGAGCAAGAAGGCTCTAATACCAAAGGGGTCTAGGAATACCAAAGGGATCTAGGAATCACTATCAAAATTTAAGGGGACATAGGTAAGAACCTTAAATGGCTCAAACAAATTTATGAGGGATGAAATCTAACTACAATATTTCTCAAGGTTAGCTCACATAACCTAGATTAGTTATATCCAGATTATTTATAGACTAGATGATAGATTCTTCTCTAACTTATCTAACTTAGACTACGATTGGTTGTAATTATAGCATACTATAGATATATATTTTAACAAAAACGACCTCACTCAAAGAAAGGGAGCTTCTATAATTAGCCCTAGAGTATCCACACCGGATGCATAAAATAAAACTTCTCAATGAAAATAATGGGCATCTAGTCCCATATTTATATTTACATAGAGCCAACAATAAGCTTCTGGATTATTTTAGAAAATAATATGGAATCCAAAAAAGTGGATAAACTATAACATTACAAGATAAGAGCAAGGTAGGTGGCAATCTAGAAGACAAGAGCAGGGAAGTAGCAATGAGGTCTTAGCACTTCACATTTGTGCAAATATATATCATTACCCCTGCTTACATAATATGTTACATCATACACTCATTTTGAATTAAATATATTATTTACATTCACTAGTTAGAACCCATTGATACTCTAGTCATTTAGCAATCATGCATCCCACCATAACATCAATATCATTATCCATGTGTTAAGCATAAAAAATAGTATGATGACCTTGGGATGTCCCTTGAGCATATAGAGGTAGATCTAGAATGATTTTCAATGGTCTCTTATCAATGTACACATATACATCTCGTACCTCCATGAAGTTGATAGTATAACATGAGTGTCTAATGCATCCTGCCAGACATTATTCAAAATAAATGTATTAAAAATTTCTAAAAATTTGTGATATGGATATTAAGGTTTTAAGAGGATAATAACACCATTGAGATTTCCATGATTGAGAGTATATTACACTATTGTTGTAGTGGTATTACTCCATTTGGTAGAATTCACCAAAACATTTATGCATCATGTAGACTTATATACAAAATCTATATATGGATAATAATTAGGATAAATTTGTAAAGGAGAGGGAAAATAATAACTGATATTTTTACAAAATTCATGTCAGTCTATTGAACTGATAAGAGGCCATCTTTGCCATTCAAAATTGTGTTACTCAAATATGTGCATATGTGCCAATTATTGAGTTAATGCATCTGAAAGAGAATTTTATTTTCCTCGATTATATTCAACTATATATTGGTATTGTGATAAAATTGTTTACCACCAAACATACATACCCTTGCATAAATATGCATAAATTCTCTTACTCAGGAACCATTTAAAATTTTGACTGTCTATGGGAATTGTAAATTCTTAATAAAACAAGATAGTTATATACTTTTCAATACATTTTACAATTGCATAAATCTCCCTTTTAGCTGAACAATAATTTAACTCATGCTTTTTAAATTGACCTTATTTATAACCTACAATTTTTTCTTCTTTACCTCTTTTAACCAATAAAATAGTAGCCCAAATTGTTTTGGATGCATATGTTTGGAGAACATATGGTCTTGCAAATGTAGGTTCTAGTGGAGGAAGATCTTGGAAATAGATATTTATCTCTCATAGATTCAGAGGTATTTTTAGTCTATTTGAATGATTCAATCTTCATCCTTTATCTGATTAGTTTTGTTATTTGAAAAAATCTTGGAATATAATCATGAAAATAATCAACACATCCAAGAAATCTTTGGAATTGCTCTTTCTTTTAAATTTATTAAGAAATTTTACTATATTTTCCAAAACACAAGGATGCATTATTATCTTCCCATATTTGAGAATTACTCCCAAAAATTTTAATTCTGAAACAACAATATGAAACTCCCTTTTATCTTTTGACAACACAATTCCATGTTCAAAAAATATTTTCTTGAAATACTTCAAATTTTGTTGATGTTATGGAAAAGTCTAGCTATAGATAAGAAAATTATCAATAGAGTTGGCAATAAAATGGTAATAATTCTAAAAGATCTTATCAATTCTCATATGGAATTATGATGGTGTATTTTTAACCCAAATGAAATTACTAGCCATTCAAACATTCCAAAAGGTGTACAAAATATTATTTTGTGAATATAATTGTGATGAATTTTGATTTTATGGTAGCCAAAAATACAATCAAATTTGGAGAATATTTTTCCTTGGCCTAATTTTTGGTTAACTGTTGCTTGTCTATAAGAGACCATTTAATATTTTGAGTGATTGCATTTAAATGAATATAATTAATAACCATCCTTACTTTTATCATCTTTTGTTATGAATGCTTCTTGACAATAAAAGTAGAACATGAATAACTAGATTTTTTTGGCCTAAATTATCCTTTCTGTAGTAATCCATTTACTTGGTTTATGGCTTCCATATCATCATATTTATTTAACACAATATTTTTACCAGCTACAAGAAGATCATGAATTATAGTAATTTCACCTATAGGGGAATCCTGACTTCATCTCTCTAAAGGATGTTTTACACAACATTCCAATATTTCTTGGGAGATATCGTATAATGCATTTGGATTTATTTACAGTTGACAAAAAAAATATTATTGAATCATTTGTTATTGTATATTTATCTTTTATAACTTAACCTCATGTAGAAAAATTTGTTCAAGTGAAGGATTAATCCATTGACCCTTTAATTTTTATACCTAGAATATTGTAGGAATTTTAGAAATTATAATTTTTTTCAATCAATATTTAGGACTAAGCAGTACTGAGCTCCAATATATGAATAAAATGTATCTAAGAATTGACTTCCTAGACCTACGTCATAGCTAGAACCATTAATTTGAACAAAATATGTGTGCACAATTTTATTTCCCAACTGGATTGTAATATCAAATGAAAAATATTTGAGTCCTCTTTCTCCATTGATAGTAGATACTCTATATTATATTCTAGACCCAATCCATTTGGATACCATATTTTCATGACAAAATTTTGTATTACATACACTATCTATTGGATCTACTTATTTCTTGAATTGAATATTTTAATCTCGAACAATTCTAATAGGAAACATAATTGAATGATATGCATGAAGTATTTTGTGAATTTGTAATTGTGTAGACTTAGTGGCCAAAGGAAATATATGATACTAGAATTTATTTTATTTTGGAAGAGTAGAACTATTTTTGAAAGGATTTAATACTTTGGGATCCTTGGAAGGATCATATTTCATAGACTAGTTGTCTTGGGCACTATAATCAAATTGAATATTTGATTCTACTAAGATTTTTGAAGAAGAACTTTCTGATGATGAACCTTCTCCACTTTCTTCTATAGAGGTTACTTGATTTTTTCTACTATAAAATTTTGCTTCTTCTATTTCTAATTCTGAAGGCTCATTTTCCTCTTCTTCTGTAATATCTTCTAATGGAGGTATTTTTGGATCACATGGATATGGGAAATTTCCTAACATAAAAAATTACTTAATACTAAATGTTCATTGTATTTTGCATTTGATATTTCATCATATTCAAAAACATCTATAGGCTCATATATGGATTTACCCTGTTATAGCCATTTCTCAAATTGGGATTGTGATTCACACATTTCCCACTTTTTTGCTATATCTTTTCCTATAAAAATAAACTTAATAACTTTGGGATATTTTGAAGGACAAGAATGTGCATAGTGTCCTTTCTTTTTTGTAGACATAACAACCCACTTCTTTAGGTGATTTAACATTTCTTGTTCTTTTCCTGAAATAACTATATGGCTTTAAAGCTCTAGCTTTAGCTTTCTTTAATCTCTTTTTTATTGTATTTTTTTACATCTAAAATTATCTACTCCTACACCTGCACACTCTCTTGTAGATATTCTTGGTTTTTTTTAATTATTTTTTTGTTGAAAATAGATTCTTTCAATTTCTTGCCATATTGCTTCTATGATATCTATGAAATAAAGAGTGTTAATGTCTATACCTTTCTAAGAAATTTTATCTAGGACTAATTGTCCAATACCCTTGGGCAATGAGGCTAAGAATTGTACTTTGAGAAAATGGTATCCTTACAAACCTAAGTCATATACCTTCAAGTAATTTGGTACATACTCTTCAAACCAACTTATATATCCTAATTTCTTAAATTTTAATGCCAATCGATATACCTTTTATTTAATTACATTATTAGTTATAAATTATGTCGAAATAAATGGATGCAATTCATCTAAACCATTTGTATATACAATAATGTTTGACTCACCTGATGCATGCATCCACTAGTGCAACACAATACTAGTCATATGTCTAGTGGCTAAGTTCAAAGACTTGTCCTAATTTATCTAGACATAAATGATATCATTTGGATTGGGATTTCCATCAATATTAAGGATTAGACCACTTTATTTCATATTGAAATGGTATAGGAAATATTTATGTTGTGAAACCCTTGATTTTTCTTTTCCCCTTTCCATTTTAGCTTATGAAATTCCTTCATGTACTTTGTTACCCATTTTATTTTGTAAATCATAATAACCTAAAGGTGATACTCTTAGAGTATTATAGGCTTTACCAAAATAAATTTTTTATGTTCATTATTCACTTTTTTACTTTCTTCTTTCATTTTTTTCTTTTGATTTTCCATAAATTGCTTAATTGCCACTAATATTTTATTTATTATTTTTATTTCTTTAGCAATTTCCTCAATTGATTCTTCAATATTATCTATCTGATTATTTGCATAAATTGTTCAATTATTAGTATAGTTTAATTATCTAATTTCATCCTTTTGATAAGCTTCCTCTTCTATAAGATGTTGTAAAACACAAGAAATATTTGCTCTTGTAGTAGTTTCTATTGTATCATGCTGAGTGATGTAGTATTTCTATTTTAATGACCACTTAATTCCCTTATGGAATATTTTTCTAGATTTTGACCATGTAACCAAGGATGAAGATCTTGGCCAACTAGGATTTGATGATGGTGTTCTAACCATAGACATGTTCATTTGCACTAGTTGGAATTACAACTAAAGGTTGGGCATATTTTGTTTGGATCACAATACTAGACATACTAGAAGGTAATGTTAATTCCTTACTATCCTTGTATTTTAATTTTTGTTTACCTTGACCTTTTACAGCAGGTGCCTTCAAAGAAGGAATCCTTTAGATGATTGAACTCTTGTAATTAAAGGAATTTGTGGTGGAGTAATAATTAATTTTCTACTTCCTTTGCCATATCTATATTGAATATAATTTTTTTTATAAGCATTTGTATCTGACAAGGAATTCATTGAAAACTCATGTTCTATAAGTAATTAAAAATTAGTAAAACTAATATGGAAGGGAACTAATCCTTCAAATGTTTGTCCAACTCCCACAATAAAACGACTTCAATCAGTTGATGGAAACTTAATAGGCATTAAAGTGTTGCAAACTTGACACAAAAAATTTACTAAAAAACTTTGTGTTTTTAATGTCAGTCCTTTTGTTTGAACCAACAATTTCCAAATATTTCATTAGTCTCCCTTTCCAAAGTATAAGGGAAGTATGGGTAAAATGTGACATATTGTACTCCATTGGTGAGAGTATATATTTTTTATCCTATAATTGCTTGGTAGTGAATCTATTGTAAATTAAATAGATATATGTACTTCATGGTAACCATTTTCTAAATAGAGGATAAATGACTAGCTAAATTGTTCCAAAATGAATATAATTAAATCCTTATTTTTGAAAAGATTTCAAGGCTACAATTTCCTATGGGGTGAAAATATTTATTTTCCTACAAGATTTATTTTGAAATTTTTTTACATTACTTTCAATTTTTCTAAAGGCTTACTTTATTTTTGTCCTATAGATACTCGAAGGAAAATGTCTTATCACAACATTAATCTTCTCATTTTTTTGCAACAATTTTTTTGTTTATCTATCTAATATATTTCTTTCTCATTCAATTTAGGAATCAACAAAGGCAGATCATAACTTCTAACTTATATTTTATCTTTAGAAATATAATGTGTCACATGAATAATTAATTAATATTTCATCATCATACTAGAAATATTCAAGAGATTCCATAACTTACTATTTTTCTTTGATCTTTGTTGAGTTATTACAGTGACCTCAAAATGATGTAGCCTATTGTAAACAATAATATAAATCCAAAAATAGCATACATACCACAACAATCAACAATTCAACCATGAAATATAGAGGGCAAGAAAGCTATAATACCAAATGTATTTGGGAATACCAAAGGGTATAGGAATCACTTTCTTACTATTAAAATTTAAAGGGACATAGGTAAGAACTGTAAATGGCAAAAACAACCTGATGAGGGATGATCTCTAACTAAAAGCTTCCTCAAGGTTAGTTCATACAACCTAGATCAACTATCCAAAAATTTTACTTGTAGATTGGATGAATGATTCTTCTCCAAGTTAGTTAATGTAACCTAGGATGAGTTGCCCTTGGAGTGTACTAATGATACAAATTTTAACAAAAACTACCTTACTCAGAGATAGGGAGTTTTGCTACTTGGCCCTAGAGTATCCACACGAGATGCACAAACTTAAAATTATTTATGAGAAGAATGGGCATCAAGACTCATATTTAAATTTATATAGAGGTGGTGATAAGATTATGGATTATTTTAGAAAATAATATGGAATCAAAAAATGTGGATAAATAGTAACTCTAGAAGATAAGAGTTAGTTAGGTGATAATCTAGAAAACACGAGTGAGGCAGGTAGAAATGAGGTCTTATAACTTTGCCTTTGTGTTAGTGTATGTCACTAGCCCTGCTTACATCATACACCTAGTTTAAAGTAAATATGTTGTGTACATGCACCAGCTGGAGCCCATTGGCAGTTTAGAAATTTAGAAATTATGCGTTCCACCACAACATCAATATTATTATCCATGTGTTTAGAATAAAAATATCATTATAATCTTAGGATGACCTTGGAGCTACTTATTTCTTAATTGAATGTTTCGATCTCAAGCAATTATAAGAGGAAATAGAATTGAATGATATGCATGAAGCATTTTGTGAATTTGTAATTGTGTAGACTTAGTGGCCAAATGAAATTTATGATATTGGAATTTATTTTGTTTTGGAATAGTAGCAATATTTTTGAAAGGATTTAATGCTTTGGGATCCTTGGAATGATCATATTTCATAGACTAGTTGTCTTGGGCACTATAATCAAACTAAATGTCTGATTCTACTAAAATTTTTGAAGATGACCTTTATGATGATGAACCTTCTTTACTTTATTCTACAGAGGTTACTTGATTTTTTCTACTATAAAATTTTGCTTCGATTTCTAATTTTGAAGGCCCATTTTCCTCTTCTCTTGTAATATCTTCTAATGGAGGTATTTTTGGATCGCCTGGATATGGGCAATTGCCTAACATAAAAAATTTACTTAATACTAAAAGTTCATTGTATTTTGCATTTGAGATTTCATAATATTCTAGAACATCTATAGGCTCATATATGGATTTACCCTGTTCTAGCCATTTCTCAAATTGGGATTGTGATTCACGCATTTCCCACTTTTTTGCTATATATTCTCCTACAAATAAAACCTTAAAAACTTTGGAAGCTTTTGAAGGAAAATAATGTGCATAGAATACTTTATTTTTTATAGATATAACAACACACTTATTTAGGTGATTTAACCTTTTTTGTTCTTTTTTGTTCTTTCTTGAAATACCTATATGGCTTTAAAGCTCTAGCTTTAGCTTTCCTTAATATCTTTTTGATCGTATATTTTTTACATCTAAAATTATCTACTCCTACACCTGCACACTCTCTTGTAGATATTATTGGTTTTTTTAATGATTTTTTTTTTGAAAATAAATTCTTCCAATTTCTTGCCATATTGCTTCTATGATATCTATGAAATAAAGAGTGTTAATGTCTATACCTTTCTAATAAATTTTATCTAGGACTAATTGTCCAATACCCTTGGGCAATGAGGCTAAGAATTGTACTTTGATAAAATGGTCTCCGTACAAACCTAAGTCATATACCTTCAAGTAATTTGTTACATACTCTTTAAACCTACTTATATCTTCCAATTTATTAAAATTTAAATGCCAATCGATCTCCCTTTTCTTTACTTACATTATTAGTTATAAATTATGTCAAAATATATGGATATAATTCATCTAAACCATTTGTATATACAATAATGTTTTACTCACCTGATGCATACATCCACTAGTGCAACACAATACTAGTCATATGTCTAGTGGATAAGTCAAAAAACTTGTCCTGATTTATCTAGACATAAATTATATCATTTGGATTGGGATTTCCATCAATATTAAAGATTAGACAACATTCCTTTATATTGAAGGGTTATATAAAATACTTATGTTATGAAACCCTTGGTTGTTCTTTTACCCTTTCCATTTTAGCTTATAAAATTCCTTCTTGTACTTTGTTACCCATTTTATTTTATAAAGCATAATTACCTAAAGGTGATATTGTTAGAGTATTATAAAATTTAGCAAACTAAATTTTTTTATGTTCTTTCTTCACTTTTTTACTTTTTTATTTCATTATTTTCTTTCAATTTTCCATAAATTGCTTAATTGCCTCTAATATTTCATTATTATTTTTATTTATTTAGCAATTTCCTCAATTGATTCTTCAATATCGTCTATCTGAGTCTTTGCATATCTTGTTCAATTGCTATTATAGTTTAATTATCTAATTCCATCCTTTTGATCAACTTCCTCTTCTACAAGATGTCGTAAAACACAAGAAACATTTGCTCGTGTAGTAGTATCTATTGTATCATACAGAGTGATGTAGTGTTTCTATTTTAATGGCCACTTAATTCCCTTATGGAATGTTTTTATAGATTTTGTCCATGTAGCCAAGGATGAAGATCTTGGTCAACTAGGATTTGATGATGATGTTATAACCATAAATATGTTCATTTGCACGAGTTGGAATTCCAACTAAAGGTTGGGGATATTTTGTTTGGATCACAATACTAGAAACACAAGAAGGTAATGCTAATTCCTTACTATCCTTGAATTTTAATTTTTAATTACCTTGACATTTTATAGCAAGTGCATTCAAAGAAGGACTCCTTTAAATGACTGAGCTCTTGGAATTAAAAGAGTTTGTGGTGGAGTAATAATTAGTTTTATATTTCCTTTGTCATATCCTTATTGAATCTAATTTTTTTATAAGCATTTGCATCTGAAAAGGAATTCATTGACAATTCATGTTTTCTAGGTAATTCAAAATCAGTAAAACTAATAGGGAAGGGAACTAACCCTTCAAATGTTTATCCAACTGATACAATAAATTGGTTTCTATCAGTTTATGGAAACTTAATAGGCATTAACGTGTTGCAAAATTGACACAAAAACTTTACTAAAATAGATCATTTAAAACTTTATGGTTTTAATGTCAGACCCTTTGTTTTAACCAACAATTTCCAAATATTTCGATAGTCTCCTCTTTCCAAACTATAAGGGGAATCTGGGTAAAATGTGACATATTGTACTCCATTGGTGAAAGTATAGATTTTATATCCTATAATTTCTTGGTCCAACATAGTGAATCTATTGTCAATCAATAAGATATATGTACTTCCTGGTAACCCTTTTCTAGACAGAGGATTAATGAGTAACTGAACTGTTCCAAAAATAATATAATCAAATCCTTCTTTTTGATGAGATTTCAAGGCTAAAATTTCCTATGGGATGAAAATATTTATTTTCCTACTGGTCGTATTTTGAGAAATTTTTACATTACTTTCAACTTTTCTAAAGACTTGCTTTATTTGTGTCCTATAGATACTCGAAAGAAAATGTCTTATCACAACATTAATATTCTCATTTTTTTGCAACATTTTTTTTTTTGTTTATCTATATAATATATTTATTTCTCATTCAATTTAGGAATCAACAAAGATAGATCATAACTTCTAACTTATATTTTATCTTAAGGAATATAATATGTCACATGCATAATTAACTACTATATCATCATCAGACTAGAAATATTCAAGAGATTCCATAACTTACTATTTTTCTTCGATCTCTGTTGAATTATTATAGTGAAATAAAAATGATGTAGCATATTGCAAAAATATAATGAATCCAAAAATAACATACATACCACAACAATCAACAATTCAAGCATGAAATGTAGAGGGAAAGAAAGCTCTGATACCAAACGTATTTGGGAATACCAAAGAGGTCTAGGAATCACTCTCTTACTCTCAAAATTTAAGGTGACATAGGTAAGAATTGTAAATGGCTCAAACAACCTGATGAGGGATGAGCTCTTACTAGGAGCTTCCTTAAGGTTAGTTAATACAACCTAGATCAATTATCCCCAAATTTTACTTGTAGACTGTATGAATGATTCTTCTCCAAGTTAGTTAATGTAGCCTAGGATTAGTTGCCCTTGGAGTTTGCTATTGACACAATTTTTAATGAAAAATATCTTTCTCAGAGATAGGGAGTTTCTCTACTCAAACCTAGAGTATCCACACGAGATGCACAAACTTAAAATTATCAATGAGAAGAATGGGCATCAAGTCTCATATTTATATTTACATAGAGGTGGTGAGAAGCTTATGGATTATTTTATAAAATTATATGGAATCCAAAAATATGGATAAATAGTAACTCTAAAAGATAAGAGTTAGATAGGTGATAATCTATAAAACATGAGGCAGGTAGTAATGAGGTCTTAGTACTTTACCTTTATGTTAGTGTCTGTCACTACCCCTACTTACATAATACACCTAGTTTAAAGTAAATATGTTGTTTACATGCACCAACTGGAGCTCATTGACAGTTTGGACATTTAGCAATTATGCATCCACCAAAACATCAATATTATTATCTATGTATTCAGGATAAAAAATATCATTATAATATTAGGATGACCTTGGAGCATATAAAGGTGGATTTAGAATAATTTCAATAGGTTGCTCATCATTGTACATATATACATTTGGTACCTTAGTGAAGTTGATACATATAACATGAGTGTCTAATGCATCTTGCGACACATTATTCAAAATAAATGTATTGTAAAATAACAAAAATTGATGAGATAAAATTTGAGGTTTTTTGAGGATAGTAACATCATCAAGCTTCCCATGATTGAGGGTATATTGCACCATTGTTGTAGTGGTGTTGCTCCATTTGACAAAATTTACCAACACATTTATTCATCCTAGAGTATTATATACAAAATCCTATATATGGATAATAATTAATATTAACCTGTAAAGGAGAGGGAAAATATTACCTAATATCTTTGCAAAATTTATGACAGTCTATTGAAATGCTAAGAGGCCATCTTTACCATTGGTAATTCTATCGCTCGAGCATGCACACATGTGCCAATTATTGGGTTAATACATTTGGAAGAGAATTTCCTTTTCCTATAATATATTCAATTGTAAATTGATCTTGGGAGAGAATTGTTTACCACCAAGCATACCTACCCCTGCATAACTATGCAAAAATTATTTTACTCATGAACCATTTAAAATATAACTATCTATGCAAACTGTAAATTCTATAGGAAGCAAGATAGTTTTGTACTTTCCAATACATTTTACAATTGCCAAAAGATCTTTTTTAACTGGCCAATAATTTAAATCATGGTTTTTAAATTGGCCTAATTTATAACCTGCAATTCTTTCTTCTATACCTATTTTAACCAATAAAATACTGGTCTAAAATTATTTGGATGCATCTATTTGGGGAATATATGGTCTTGTAAATGCAGGTTCTAGTGGAGGAAGATATTGGCAATGTTGTGACTCCTTCACAACGACCCCAACATTGGGGACCCACTTGAAATTTGAAAATTGTTCCAAATTTTTTTTTCACATGTTGTTGATTGTCGTCATCATCTAGATGTCAAAGGTCCATTTTTAATAAAAAATTGTCTTGTAATTGGTTTCGACGTCGAATTTTATCTCACGATTCAATGTTTTATTTTTGTTTTGTGAGATTTTGTCATGGTTAGGTCCATTATGTTATATTGTAGTTTGTTGTATTAAAAGTTTAATTTTTATGTTTTATTGTTTTATTTTGTTCTTTTATATTATCTATTATATTTTTATTTTAATTTGTTGTATTGTGTGTGTTTTGTTGCTATATTGTTATGGTGTTATTATAATAGGTTGTCTTATTATTATATGTTCATGTTATTATGTTAAGTTTCTATTTTTATTTTTATGTTAGTCTTTTTGTTTTATGTCTTGTTTATATTATCTGTGTAATATTATTATGTTAAGTTTCTATTTTTATTTTATGTTAGTCTTTTTGTTTTATGTCTTGTTAATGTTATTATGTTAAGTTTCTACTTTTTATTTTATGTGACTATGTTTTGATTAATAAAATATTTCATTTTATCTTTTTAGGTTTTCAAGGTAGATGCAGGATTCGCGTGTTTTCCCGATGGACATAGGCAGACGGATTTTTCAAGATATTTTAAGAGGGCAGTAACCATGACATAGGAGAGCACAAAGGACACTTGGGATGGCATAAAAATTCAATGCAAATTGAAGGAAATTATATAGACAATGGGGATATATCCACATGATAATGGTAATTGTTGTGTTAAATATATTGATATCAAGTGTCATAGATGGAACGTGTCTTGAGGTGCTGTATTAAAATCGAGTACCATGGCTATGTTTGGAGGTGCTACGTAAAAATTGGATGTCATTATTATAATTTTTTGGAGATGCTGTGTAGAGGTTTCTCGCTATGGACTGGATGAAATACCATGAGGTGAAGATGGGAATGATTCTCGAGGTTTTAAAAAACATACTGGCTGGCACATTGGTTGAGGGTTTCCAAATAATACACCAGTAGTTTGAATGTTGGTTGTGACTTATGCATTCATAATACCAAGGAACACAAATTACCATGATTTTGAAGATGTAGTTTCCATGACGCGGGATCACAGTTGTCTCATAGAAATGGTCATATGCTGAATTTATTCTCAAGAGCTGATTGAGTAGAATGGAATTGATATACAGGCACTATGAACGTTTGTAATTTCAGGAACATAAAGGTTTGTCTAATATTGTCATTACAGTGACCAAAATGTTATCTCTTGTGGGTAAGTATATATAGAAATAAATTCATGTAGCAAACCACCTCGTAAATAAGGTTGATTCAATGTGTGGGTTTTTATATTATATAAATTAAAGTACAATAGTTATTGTCTTTAATGAAAGGTGGATGTTATTATGAAAATATCGCATGTTTATCTAAAAGAGAATGAATTTTGTTATAGCCAAACCTATTCTAGAACGGTATTAACAAACGAAACAAAGTAGAAATAGAATGGTATGAAATTGATAAATAACCAGGAGAATCTCAAAAAGAGGGTTGAAAATTTTGTAAAGCAGAGAAGGGATAAAGGAATCAAAGGAGCAAAGGTGGAGAGCAGAAGAAGACTACAGAGAGTTGGATTTACAAAGATTTCAGAGGATTTATTGTAAGATCAAAGAATTATATCAAATTATTTTTGTCAGATATGTGTGAATACGGTATTTGATTTTAATTAAATAATTTGATATAGTTTTAAATTTAGTTTTCCATTGAAGATTGCACCATTTTTATTGCTTTACTATGTGATTTTGGTAGGCATACATCTAGTTTTAGAGTTTTTGTGTTTTCCATTCTGTAGTTGTTTTGTCCGAGATTTAATTTATTTTCATACTTTAAACCTTTTGAAATTTATTTCATATTAAATTTGCAGACATTTAACCTAGTTTGATTTTATAATGTTAAAATTTATAACTAGGTTATAATTAAATTTATTATTCAAATATTAAATTTAATTAATATTTGAATAAATAAATTTACCGAGGATAAATGATTATTTTGATTCCAACTTTAATTTCATAAAGTTGAGAATTCAAAATTGATATCTTTTTACATTAAATAGTTTGGGTTTATTTTAATCTGGTTTCAATTTATCTAAAGATCCAAACTTTACATTTGAGGCTCATATTTATTCTTAAATATTTAATTCAATAAATGGGGACAATAGGGGGGAAATCCCTAGACCTTTATTACAACTAAAAAAAAATTTAAAAAAAATTTTTTAAACCCACCCTTTTTATAAAAAGGGGCCCCCCCTTTTGTTTATATTTAATTAAAATTACTACAATTTATAGAGAGGAGAAAAATTTTATTTTTTATTTATATTTTTTATAATAATTATATAAAACAACTTTATTTAAATATTTAATTCAATAAATATTTGAGGAATAAAATGTAGTACTTTATTATTATAAAAAAAAAAAAAAAAATTTTATTAAAATTTCATAAACTTTGATTTTTATTAAAGTTGATTGAATTTTAATGTTAATTAAAATGCTAGATTAACATCTATTTCAAAATCACTTGAAGCATTTTAATTAAAACATTGTTTTGAGGTTATAGAATAAATTTGCATAAGTTTTCAAAATTAAACTCAAAAGGTAAATTTATCTATTATTGCTTAGAGAAAGAATTTGATTAAAATATACTTAACACATGATGAATTTAAAGTTAATTACCTGATTCCCAGGCCCCTTGTTATCAGTTACTTGCAAACTATTGAGATTGTTCAAGCACTTATTTTAGCACATATGCATGATACATAAAAACATTAAGTGAAGAACCTTGGAGAAATACATTTTCTTTGCAAGAGAGGATTTTGATCCTAACTATCGGGTGATATTTGTAATTGGACAAAATCACACCTCAACAAAAATGGTGCTAGAAGGAGGGCCCAAAAATGAAAAATAGGTAGTTTGATTTCAGTTTGTCATTTGTGAGTAATCAATCATTCACGTATTCATTATTGAAGCTTCATTTTTAATACATTACTTGAATATTGCAATTTCATTGTTACATTGATATCATATTCTAAGTATTGTATTTTTTAAGAAGTGATTAGATTTCATTAAACTGGAGTCTAAGGAAATTATCACAAGGTCAAAATCTACTGGATCTATGATTTTTCAAATTTTATCACCAACTAAGAAACACAGAAGAAGTAAAACTCAAATAGTAATTCTTCCTAATACTTCTAACATAAATCCAAATTTATTTGTAAACCCACCACTTGTCATTATGGCTGCACCTACTGCACCAAATCTGGCATGGATGGGAAACCAACGAAGTCCATTAAATATAGTTGGTGATGTTCATGAGATGCCAAAGAATGTAGAAAAGTATCTACCAAAATATAAGCATGATGGTTCCCATTTGGTAGAAGAGCACATACAGGCGTATACTGATGCAATGTCTAGATTGCAGATTGAGCATGAAGATGTAGCATGTAGGTTATTCCCATTAAATTTAGATGAAATAGCCTACGATTGGTATGTATGCTTACCTTCTGGATCCATTACTTCTTGGAATATGCTAAAAGTTTCTTTTATTACATAATTCAAATTTGCTATTGATCCAACAAGTGTTTATTTGCAATTTGCATCTACTCATCGAGAACCTAGTGAACCACTACGTATGTTTAATACTAGGTTTCATAAAATGTATTCGAGATTGACTGCGCCTTATAATATTGTAGAAGATGTCACGATCCAAATCTATTTTGGAGCTTTGGATCCATTAACTATGATGTTTGTCAGGAGAGTGGGGTAAATCACTACGCTTATAGGAGCTTACACAAAAGCACTCATGGTTGAACAACAGATGATGCAATCAAGTTGTGGACTAGGTCAATTACCATCTATTGGCTATCCTGGTATGCAAAATCAGATTCTGATGATCAATCATGCTTTGTCTAATCAAATACCTATGTTAAATTTGATTCTGCAAGTTCCAAATCCAATGACATATGCACAGTCAAGTAATCCTATGTTTTTAGAAAGTCATTATGTTGCACATAAGACAAGGAATAATGATGTACTTAATTTGAATACATTTGGGAATGTAGCAGCAATGCAAAATGTGAATCCATTTCAAAACTTTCAGGCACAACAAAATAATCCAATGCTTGCACAAAATTCACAAAATCAAGGTCATCCAATGTATACAAATTCATGGTTAAATCAAAATACTTTACCAAATCAAAATATTTCAAATGTTATGCCGAATAAAAATGTTGCAAGTTGGATGAATTCGAATGTTCAAAATGCTTTACCAAATCAAAGTGTTCCAAATGTCATTCCAAATCAAAATCAGAGTAATCCTTCTAATACTACTAATGAGTCTAATGAATTGGCAGATATAAAGAGGATGTACCAAAAATTAAGCAACGACTTTGTTCAAATGCAAAAACAAAATACTCAAAACTCACAATCAAATAGAAATTTCACTATGCAAAGAAACCATTTTAACACAAAGCCTAATAATAGGGGTGTACCAACTCCTGTTACCAACAATAATGGTGCTTCTAATAGTTCTAACAATAAAATAACAACTGTTAATTTATCTAATGTTGTATTGAATAATTGGTGTAGGTTACATCGTACTAGTGAACACAATGAATTTTATTGTAATGAATTTAGTTGTGTTATAGATTGCATTCAACAAGGATTAGATAAATTGGAATTGGTTGCTAATGATGATGTTGATGAAGCTAGTACAAGTAAGGGCAAAAGTTCTGCTTATTGTCTTGATATTCTTGGTTCAAGCGAATATGATGATGATGAAGAAGAAGAAGAGGATGAAGGTATCGAAGAAATCCATACATTGAAACAATATAGAAAGGGGAATCATGGCTATAATTTGAGAAGTAAAAGTAAGTCTTTCAAAACTACTTCTACTCCTCCTAACAATGTTATCATTCCTCTTGATGTTAATGCAAATAGTAATCTTGTTCCTCCATCTTCTCTTGATGCACCTAAAATTGCACATAAGGTACAAAATAATGAAAGGATGACTTATAACATTATTGAAGATCTTAAGAAAAATAAAGCCAATATCAATTTGTTTGAAGTTGCATAGTTACCTAATCAACAAGAGTTATTAATGGAGGTTTTTGAAAATCAAAATACCAAAGAAGTTAGGAAAATCACTAAAGTACAATATGTTGCACGAAAGGAAAAAGAGGAGGCTCCTCCTTTTCTTTTAACTATTCGAATTGTAGGTAAGAAGTTGCATAATTGCATGGTGGATTCAGGAGCTTCAGGTAATGTGATGCCTTTTGTAGTTTGTCAAAAGTTAGGTTTTAAACCGACATCTTCAAATAAAATTGTTGTGCAGTTAGATAAAATAGAAGTAAAAGTCATAGGTATGCTTAAGAATGTTCACATACAATTGTCATCAGAACCTAGAGTGCAACATTATATAGATATTCACATCGTTGATATTCCTGACAAGTATGGTTTGATATTGAGCAGGGATTGGAGCAGGCATTTGAATGGGTACTTTTCCATAGATTTTGCACATTTGTGGTTGCCTTGGAAAGGTGTAGCCAATCATATTCGAGTGGAAAGGGAACCTAGGTTAAATAATATGATTACAGATTATGATAAAGAGTTTAATAAAATTATTTATAATGATATTGAGCTAGGCATATACACACTTGATATTGATTCGATAACAAAAACTTTGGAGTCACCAAGAATGGTTGTGGATAACTTTGAAGAAGAGTTTCTTGAAGAGCTTGAATATTATGAGGAAGATGCAATAGAATTTCATCCCATGAGTTTAGATGATCATTTTTATTGTTTAAAAGGACATGAAAAATCATTATTTGCTCATAATCCTATTGATGAAATTTTTAGTTCACTTGATGTGCAGGTTATTGAAAATTCTACCTCAAATGAAGATGTTGAAATTCTTATGCAATCAGAAAATGATGTGTCAATTGCAAAAGTAGATAAGGTTCTAATATTGAATCACTTTGAATATTAACTTATTGAACACTTTTCTGAAGTTGAAAATTAAGAAATGGTAAATGTTGCTTATGACTCATTTGTTATAAATGAGGAAAAGGTAAAGTCTTATATTTTGCTATTGACTACTGAAAATTTAGGTACCAATTCACCTGATTGCTTTGGAAGTGCAAATAAAGAAATATCATTGATGGTTGACAAGGGATTAGAGTTGAATTCTATTCATTCAAATGATAAAAATATTATATTAGAAACAACTCAAGTTGTTGATCATGGAAAGGTGTTATTTGATGCATCCTTATATAGACAAGATTTGTGGTTTGAAAAATATGGACATATTCTTAATTGGGTGCCTAATTTTTGGGCTTTTGAAAAGCAGGTAATTGATGAAAATGAAGGGCTACAAGATAACAATGATATAGCTCATGAAGTAAAGGAAGAAATTGCAATGATTCATCAAATTTTGGTAAATACTACTCATGGTGTCTTGATCATGGATGACAAGGTAGAATCTTCACTTTTGTTATTGATGGAAATTCCAGGTAATAAGTTGTATGATGTTCCTTTGAATATTTATGTTTTTGATAATGAAATATCGAGTGTTGTTGATAAGGAATTGAATATAACTCCTAAAGTTTTTGCAGTAAATACAATGAAAGAAAAGGATTTGATTCTGAAATTGTTTCAAATGAGTTCTTACTTGCAAAATTTCATGTTTGAAACAATTAGTCTAATTCTAAGTCACGAATTGGATTATGACATTTACATTATAAGAATTAGACAAGAAGGAATTGAGAATCAGTCATTGTTCTATTTATGTTGAATTGGCACTTCACTATGAGTTTGCTAATGGAGTTAAAGTGAGAGTCTTTGTTTGGTTTATTTCATTGTGGTTGGATTTGTATGAAATTTGGTATGCATGCCATAATAGGGATTGTTTGATCTATGATGATAATGTTTGGGATCCAGGGAGAGAATAGTCTTGATTTCTACATATATCCATCTCATGTACATAGAGTTTTGGTATGTTTGTATATACTTTGTTGTTCATCATTTGTTTTGTTTGTTTTGGTGCATGTTGTCTACATATTACTCAATTTTGTGAAAAGTTTTGTGTTATGTTGCAATAAATTGGCTTTTGCCAAATTTTGGAGTTTTGTGATGATGTTTGTTTTTTTTATCTGATAAAATTTTTAGTGAGGTTTTCGTGATTGAGGTAGTTGTTACCGAGACACTAGTCATTTGATGGTTTTATTTGGTATTTGGTCCTAGGTCATATAGGATGAAATTACCTATTCTGAAAACCTGTAAAACCTGAAGAAAAGGAAAGTGAGATGTTAGTGTATATCTTCATGAATTTGAACTAAGATAAGGAAATTTGAAATATTAGAATCATATTGCAAAAGCTTCATGAGTACCACAAACACATTAAGGAATATATTTTGAAATTCTGGAAGTATGAAGTTGTTAGTTTTGCAAATTAAGGTGAAAAATTTTATATACTCTTTCAACCTTACCTGATCTCTAACCCAAATGGCAGGTGGATTTGTTGCAAAGTACCATATTACTGGATAAAAAGAGAGAAGAAAAATAAAAAAAAGAAAGAAAAAAGAGAAAAAATGATGAATACAACGAAAAGTAAAGTCAAATCTATCACCATAAACTAGATAACCTTCACCGGAGCTATAGACGCTCGGTTGGCAGTGAAGCTATATCTAGAATAAAAGGAAATGCAACGTACAAAATTCACCTACTATATGGGAGTTTCAGATAATCTCTACCAGGGCTATAAATGCCTGGTCGACAATAGAGCAATGTCTGAAGAGAACCAGGTGGAGGTATTTCTTCAAGGAGAAAATATTCATAGCCTAAAATGCAAAATTGACAATGGAAAGCTAAATGGTTTCAAAAGATATAGAATGAATCACTTTACACACACCGAGCTAATGTTGATGATTCTGATGGTTCATGTTGAATTGGTCTATTCACATTCTCTAGATATTATTGATGCTCATGATTCTAATATTTGGGTTTTTGTTGTTTTCAGAGTTGGGTTTTAAGTTCGAAATGTCCAAGGACATTTACCAGTAGAGTCACCATTTGTTGTGACTCCTTCACAATGACCCCAACATTGGGGACCCACTTGAAATTTGAAAATTGTTCCAAATTTTGTTTTCGCTTGTTGTTGACTGTCGTCATCATCTGGATGTCAAAGGTCCATTTTTCATAAAAAAATATCTTGTAATTGGTTTCGACGTCGAATTTTGTCTCACGATTCAATGGTTTTCTTTTGGTTTTGTGTGATTTTGTCGTGGTTAGGTCCATTATGTTATATTGTAGTTTGTTGTATTAAAAGTTTAATTTTTATGTTTTATTGTTTTATTTTGTTCTTTTATATTATATGTTATGTTTTTATTTTAGCATGTGTTGGTTTTATTTTAAGTTGTATTGTGTGTGTTTTGTTGCTATATTGTTATGGTGTTATTATAATAGGTTGTCTTATTATTATATGTTAATGTTATTATGTTAAGTTTCTATTTTTATTTTTATGTTAGTCTTTTTGTTTTATGTCTTGTTTATATTATCTGTTAATATTATTATGTTAAGTTTCTATTTTCATTTTATGTTAGTCTTTTTGTTTTATGTCTTGTTAATGTTATTATGTTAAGTTTCTATTTTCATTTTATGTTAGTCTTTTTGTTTTATGTCTCGTTTATATTATATGTTCTATTATTATGTTATTAAGTTGTTATGTTTGTATAGGCTATTGTTTTGTGTATTATTTATTATATTTGTTTTATGTGACTATGTTTTGATTAATAAAATATTTTGTTTTATCTTTGTAGGTTTTCAAGGCGGACACATAATTTACATGTTTTCCCGGTAGACATAGGCAGGCGCATTTGTCGAGATCGTTTGAGAGGGCAGTCACCATGATGTAGGAGAGTGCAAAGGACACTTGGGATGGCATAAACATTCAATGCATGGATACTTCAATGTAAATTGAAGGAAATTCTATTGACAATGGGGATATAGCCACATGATAATGGTAATTGTTATGTTAAATATATTGACGTCACAGAGGTTGCTCGCTATTTACAGGAGATATAGCCGAATTATATTGGAGATACTACATAGAGGTTGCTCGTTATGGACTGGATGAAATACCATAAGGTGAATATGGTAATGATTCTGAGGGTTTAAAAATATATATTGGCTGGCACATTGGTTAAGGGTTTCCTAAGAAGACACCAGTAGTTAGAATGCTAGTTGTGACTTGCGCATTCATAAGACCGAGGAATGCAGATTGCCATGATGTCAAATACATAGTTGCCACAACTCGGGATCACATTTGTCTCACATAAACGGTTATGTACTAAATTTGTTCTCAAGAGTTGATTGGGCAGAATGGCATTGATATGCGGTCACTATGAATGTTTATAATTTTATGAATAGAAAGGTTTGTCTAATATTGTCATTATAGTGGCTAAAATGTTATCTCTGGTGGGTAAGTGTGTATAGAAAGGAATTTTGTGTAGCAAACCGCCTTGCAAATAAGGTTGATTCAATATGTTAGTTGTTATATTATATAAATTAAAGTAAAATAGTTATTGTATTTAATTAAAGGCATATGTTATTATGAAAATATCACATGTTTATCTAAAAGAGAACAAATTTCATTATAGCCAAACGAATTCTAGAATGGTATTAACAAATGAAACAAAGTAGAAATAAAATGGTATGAAATTGATAAATAGCTAGGAGCATCTAAAAAAGAGGGTCGGACATTTTGCAGAGCAAAGAAGGGATAAAGGACTCAAAGGAACAAATGTGGAGAGCAAAAGAAGACTATGAAAATTTGGATTTACAAAGATTTCAAAGGATTTATTTTAAGATCAAAGAATTATATCAAAATATTTTTTTTCTGATATGTGTGAATACAGTATTTGATTTTCAATTAAATAATTTGATATAGTTTTTTAAAATTAAATTTCCATTGAAGATTGCACCATTTTTATTGTTTTACTATGTGATTTCTAGTAGGCATAAATCTGGTTTTAGAGTTTCTGTATTTTCCATTATGTAGTTGTTTTATCCGAGATTTAATTTATTTTCATACTTTAAACCTTTTGAAATTTATTTCATATTAAATTTGCATATATTTAACCTAGTTTGATTTTATAAAGTTAAACTTTATAACTAGGTTATAAATAAATTTATTATTCAAATATTAAATTTAATTAATATTTGAATAAATAAATTTACCGAGGATAAATGACTATTTTGATTCCAACTTTAATTTCATAAAGTTGAGAATTCAAAATTGATATCTTTTTACATTAAATAGTTTGGGTTTATTATAATCTTGTTTCAATTTATCTAAAGATCCAAACTTTACATTTGAGGCTCATATTTATTCTTAAATATTTAATTCAATAAATATTTGAGGAATAAATATTATAGAAGGAAATTCCTATGAACTTTATTTGCATATCATAAGATTTAAAAGTTCATAAATAAGATTTATATTAAACCCTATTTTCATAATTATTAAAGGTTTCAAACCTTATAATTTGGGTTTAATCATTATTGCATTATGATTATTGGGATTCCAACTTTAATTTCATAAAGTTGAGAATTCATGATTAATATCTATTTACATTAAAGAGTTTGGTTTACTATAATTTTATTTCAAATTATCAAAGGATCCAAACTTTACATTTATTTTAAGCGAAAAACCCCTTGTGGTGCCGCCTTGGTCTGAGAGACCACGAACATGGATTCTACACCATCAAAGTCACCCGGGAGTCGCACCCGACCTTGCTCGCACCAACATTATCAATTGGATTTTGGATATCCAATTCAGCTTTTTGGTAGGGTGGATATTTGAACCTGGGACCTCCCTTGGAGGATTGCCCTCTCCTCTCCAACTCACCTACAACACGTGGGTATCCAAAATTTACATTTAAGATTCATATTTATCCTCAAATATTTAATTCAATAAATATTTGAGAAATAAATATTACGGGAGGAGATTTTTATGAACTTTATTTTCATATCATAAAATTTAAAAGTTCATAGACAAGATTTATATTAAACCCTATTTTTATAATTATTAAGGTTCAAAACCTTATAATTTGGGTTTAATCATTATTACATTTGTTCATTCTTCAAACATTTAAATTTCAATTTCATATTTGGATGAACAAATATTTACATGAAATAAACCTTAAATTTTGAATATTATAAAGTTCATACTTTTAATTAAGGTTTATATTTAATCAATTTTATTAAAGTTTCATAAACTTTGATTTTTATTAAAGTTGATTGAATTTTAATGTTAATTAAAATGCTAGATTAACATCTATTTCAAAGTCACTTGAAGCATTTTAATTAAAACATTGTTTTAAGGTTATAGAATAAATTTGCATAAGTTATTAAAATTAAACTCAAAAGGCAAATTTATCTATTATTGCTTAGAGAGAGAATTTGATTAAAATATACTTAACACATGATGAATTTAAAGTTAATTACCTGATTCCCAGGCCCCTTGTTATTAGTTACTTGCAAACTATTGAGATTATTCAAGTACTTATTTTAGCACATATGCATGATACATAAAACATTAAGTGAAGAACCTTGGAGAAATATAGTTGTTTTGCAAGAGAGGATTTTGATACTAACTGTCGAATGATATTTGTAATTGGACAAAATCACACCTCAATAGGCAATATATATTTTTTCTCTCATACATTCGGAGGTATTTTTAGTCCATTTGAATGGTTATTTATTCATGTTTTATTTGATTGGTTTTGCTATTTTGGCTAATCTGGGAATATAGTCTTGCAAATAATTGACACATCCAAGAAGTCTTTGGCATTGCTCTTTACTTTTTAATTTATTAAGAAATTTAAGTATATTTTCTCAAACATAAGGTTGCATTATTATCTTACCATATTTAGGAATTATTCCCCAAAATTCTACTTATGAGATAACATTTCAGAACTTCTTTTTATATTTTGACAACCTGATTCCATTCTCAAACAAGATTTGTTTGAACTGCTTAAAATATTGCTGATATTATGGAAAAGTTTGGCTATTAACAAGAAGATCATCAATATAGTTGGTAATAAAATGGTAGTAGTTTTGAAATATTTTATCCATTCTCATCTAGAATTGTGATGGTGTAATTTTTAATCCAAATGGTATTACTAGCCATTCAAATAATATAAGAGGTGTGGAGAATATTATTTTGTGAATATCCTCGAGATAAATTTTCATTTAATGGTATCTATAAATATAATGAAATTTGGAGAATATTTTTCCTTGGCCTATTATTTGGATTAACTACTGCTTATCTGTAAGATGCCACTTAATATTTTGAGTGATTGCATTTAATGGAATATAATTAATAACCATCCTTATGTTTTCCTTCTTTTGTTCAGAATGCTTCCAGACAATAAATGCATAATATGAATAACTAGATTCTAATGGCCTAATTAATCCTTTATGCAATAATTAATTTACTTGGTTTCTAGCTTCCATATCATCATGTTTTTTAACACGATATTTTTGCCAAAAACATCATGAATTGTAGGAATTTTGACCATAGGCAAATCTTGACTCCATCTCTTTGAATGATGTACTACACAACATTCTAACACTTATTAGGAGATATCTTGTAATGAATTTGCATTTATTTCTAGTTGACAAGCTAAATATTGTTGAATAATTTGTTATTACTTCTTTCTCTTTTATAACTTAACCTCATGTAGAAAAATTTGTTCAAGTGAAGGATTACTCCACCGAGCCTTTAATTTTTGTTCTTGGAAGACCATAGGAATTTTAGGACTAAGCAGTGCAAATCTATAGTATAAAAACTAGATTTTATCTAAGAATGGACTTCCCAGACCGACATCATAACCAACATTATTCATTTGAAAAAAATATGTGTGCACAATTTTGTTCCCCAATTGGATTGGAATATCAAAAGAAAAAAATTGAGTCTTCTTTCTCCATTTATAATAGATACTCTATATTCATTTCTAGACTCAACCCATTTGGATATCATTTTTCATGATAAAAGTTGGTATTACATCCAATATCTATAAAATCTATTATTTTTATAAATTGAATGTTTTCATCTCCAATAATTCTAATAGGACATAGAATTGAATGACAATAACGAAGCATTTTGTTAATTTGTAATTGTGTAGAATTAATTGCGAAAGGAAATTGATGATATTGGAACTTATTTTGTTTTGGAAGAGCAAAACTATTTTTAAAAGAATTTAATACTTTAGGATCCTTAGAAGGATTATATTTCATAGACTAGTTGTCTTGGGCATTATAATCATATTGAATGTTTGATTCTACTATTTATTTTGAAAAAGAGCATTGTGATTATGAACCTCCTTAACTTTCTTCTATAGAGATTACTTGATTTTTCCTATTATATTTTTTTTCTTCTTCTATTTATGATTCTAAAGGCTTATTTTACTATTCTTCTGAAATATCTTCTAATGCAAGTATTTTTGAATCACATGGATAAGGGAAATTTCCTAACATCAAAAATTTACTTATTATTAAAAATTAATTTTCTTCTACATTTGAGCTTTCATCATATTCTGAAACATCTATAGGCTCATATAAGGATTTACCCTGTTCTCGCCATTCCTCCAATTGCGATTGTCATTCACAAATTTTTAACTTTTTTGCTATATCATTTTATATAAAAAGAGCCTTAACAACTTTGGGAGCTTTTGAAGGACAAGAATGTACATAATGTCATTTCTTTTTTGCAGGTTTAACAACACACTTATTTAGGTGATTTAACATTTTTTTTTCTTCTCCTAAAATACCTATATGGCATGAAAGCTCTAGATTTAACTTTCCATAATCTATTTCTAATTGTATCTATTTTACATCCAAAATTATATGCTCCTTCTACACCTACACACTCTCTTGTAGTTATTATTGGGTTTTTACTGATGGTTTTCTATTAAAAATATATTCTTCTAATTTCCTGTCTTACAACTTCTATGATATATACAAAATAAAATGTGTTAATGTTTGGTGAACAAAAATGGTGTTCTGTAAAAGGGCTAAGTCTTCCCACTCATGTCAATCCAACAGTTTGTAAATTTGAGAGTACCTATACATAATATATGTTTGTAGTGTGGGAGATGAGTTCCTATACAAATGTCAGTTTGATGGGGGGATTTTTTTGTTTGTGTATTTTTAGTTTAACCCAAACCTAATAATACTAATAAATTAAACAAAGTAGATAATGCAATAAAATAAATGCATATAGGAAATAAATAAAATCCACACTTGCAGAAATAAAACTGAATTAAAATTATTGAAGGTAAATAAAGCACACAACTAAAATAAAATACGGGAAATAAAGAAAACATACACACTTTGAAAATTGAAAATAATAGGAAATAGTAGAAATAAATAGGGGAGGATTACTACCTGGAGTGGGCCCGAGCTCCTGTAGATAGTCCTCCTGACATGTTATGAGAAATTAGTCCTTAGGTTCATGCAAAAATAGAAACATTAAAAAAAATGATTGATAAAAATGTAGCACAATAATACTAAGAATTTATGAATTATATTTTCAAAAATGGCCTACGTTCATATATAGAACACTACTGATTTTTATCAGAATAATAACATATTTAGAATTCATGTTTTAATTATAAATTGTGATTCTCTACAATGGGTGTGTGCACAACTATGAATTTTACATATTAAAAGAGTGATCATTTCTCAAATTCAATCACCAGTGGATGAGGATGATGCTCCCGTATTTTTCACAATAGCTTTTTTCTAAAATTTGTGCGGTATTTCGGTCAACAATCACCTGTGAAATATGGGTACTATATGTTCATTGAACATAGGTGCCTTCCTACGTACGAGAGGTAGGTTACTTCCTATGTTTGAGATGTAGGTGCCTTCATATGTCTAGGATGTAGGTGCCTTCTGTCAGGAGTAATCAAACTGAAGGGATATATTATTCATGAAATGAGTTACAATATATAGGCATAAGCCTATATGAAATGCATGACACTTGTCAAGTGAAACTGACAAGTGTCAAGGAAGACATAGTGCACATTACATTAACTCTAACATTCCCCCTTAATGTGCACTATCCTAACTAAAGAAAAAAAACAAGTCAACATTAGGTAACATTCCCCCTTAATTTTGACTTCTCTAAAAGCAACCTATCATCCTCCTTTATTGATGATTTGGTCTAGGCTCATGCTCTCTGTGCTTGGCTCTCCAACTGTGAATAATGGTAGATTCACTGTGTATACATCTCGGTCTGTTGCCTTAGGGTCAGCCACTTCCATGGGTCTATTGCAACTGGGTCAGTCGTCTAAGTGCCTCGGGGTCATCATGGGTGCCTCAGGGTTAGCCACTTCTGGGTCTGTTGCCTCTGCAGGTCATCCTCAGAGGATGTTGCCTCTCATAGGTCACTGACTAGATTCACCATGAGTATGAAGTCCTCCTCATGGTGAACTCAATCTAGAAGGTGTCGGTCTCTTTCGAAAATGCACATAATACAAAGGAAAAACGAGCCATAAAAGAGTGTCGGTCTCTGCCAAAAATGCACTCAATACAATAAAATGAGCCATAGATCCAAATAGGAGGAGAGAAGAAGAAAAGAAGAGAATCTTCTAAAGTGTCTTCGTCTATAGTCTTTAGAAGTAGATCCGAAAAAAAAACCTCGGATAGAGTCTAGGGTGTCTTTGTCTATAGTCCCTAGTATAAGTGTCCTTATGGTGACCATGTCATCCCACCGAAATGCATGGGTAACCAGCCGCTGCATTCGCCAAGTGTATAGAAAATATCACTAGGTACAAGGATCACATATGAAATTCCTTGGGAGTGTCGGGTTCAATCGAGAGTGCACTCCAAGGTAGAAAAACTTTGAGGCTAAAAAACTAAATTGAAGCAGCCTCAAAATTACAATATGACACTACCATTGTGTTCGTCACGAAAAAATGTTTCCAACAACTATAAATACCCCTATATTCCTTTATCAAAGGGGCCTTCATCATAATGAAAACCAACATGCCTTTCCAAAGCAGCAACTAAAACCTCGCACTGTGGCAACATCGCTCTCTAGCGGAATAAGAAACATCATCAATTTTTCCTTCATAGGGGAATTACATTGGGCATCTAGGCCTTCCACTCTCCATGTGGAAAAACAAAAAACAGGGAGCCATAAAGATTTTTTTGGCCATTTTGTCAAGTTTCCCTATAAAAAAAATCAAAGTGGTCTCCTTCCACTTTATAAGAAAACAATGCCCCTCAATAAAAAATAAACTGAGCCCACCCACTATGGACAAATATAATTATAAAAAATAAAAGGATGATTCCTTTTAATGTAAACGCTTCCTTCTTAAAATAAAAGGATGATTCCTTTTAATGGAAACCTAGAGAACAATAACCGCCTCTCTTCCTTCTTCTCAATTCATGAATGTCATCACAGGCTTCGAACAGTCATACACCCGTGTCCATAATGCCAATGATGACATCATCACCATATTTTAGATTAATTCCCAGCACCCTGTGTGTCGCCTGTGCCACCTGCAAAGACTCCAGGCATTGTAGATGCCATAATTAAAACTGCTTCTTTGAGAGATCCGCCCAAGGAAGGGAAGACCTGAATCTGCAATTAGAGAGAAGAGAATAGAATAGAATCCCTGGATGCTCCCAAGATTCAAAGCCTCGATCTGCAAGTCTTGATGGTGTTTCGGTATGCAAATCGAAGAGAAAATATCTCTAACAGCAAGTCTATCAAAATGCAATAGCAAAAATCTAAACCCATTAACAGATAAATGATTAACCACAACCAAATATTTTTCAAGAATCAATGCATATGATCATTCTCGGCTACTACTCCACACCATGAATCTGCAGGTTGTGCACATAGGTGGATCCATCCTTGAAATTCTATCAACGACCATCGAAACCCCATGATAGTCCCTTGAAATAACTTGTTTCAATTTGTCGCCCTCAGAGATGGCTCTTTTGAAAGATCCAAAATTGATTTTGATGTTTAGGATGTTTTGCGAAACCGCCTGGCAAGATTTCTTCATAAGGTGGATGGAATTGGTGGATTCGATCAGATCGCAGTAGCTGTGTCTGACCAGCTGGCGGAGCTCCTCCTGCTTCTCCTGGATTCCTTTCCTCGTTTGTGCTGTCACCTCCCAGATTTCGTTCCTCAGCCAGCCCATGCTTCCACTGCGCTCTGCGATCAGACCTCGCTGTGACTCGAACAAGGGACCTGACAAGCACTAAATGAGGGCTCCCCCAGATTCGAACACGGAGTTCCCCGAGGATGGTATCATAGGCAACGGACCATGAACGCAGACTGAATTCTGTTAATTTTTTTGGAACCTGTGATAGCAGTCGATCGCGGGCCACGAAAGGTGGGGTAAAGGTCGAGCGCCTTCATGTAAAGATGATCTGAAGCAGGATTTATTGTAGCAACAGGCGATTCTGTACACGTTCAACAACTAGTGGACTGCGGTTCTGTTAACTACTGTTTGTCTGCTAACAGTATTTCCAGTCTCCAACTCTGGGAAACCCTGTAGCAAAAGACACCGAACTCAGTGCCAAATCTACCACCAACAGTCATGACTGGAAAACCATCAGGACGCCTAGACATTTGGGGTGGTCGATCCCAACAGCGGAACAACGTTAAAAATCGACATTGAAAATCATAGAAAGACTTGACTGGAGCTAGCATCGCATCTCACTTGGTCTGCCATCACATAACAAACACCACCATTCCAAGAGAAAAAAAAATTGCAAAAAATTCAATCATTGGACCAGCTCCTTCTGATGCCCCAGGATCTCCACATTGATTTTGGGGAACAACAAAGTTCCATTGGCCGTAATCCCCAAAACTCTAGGAGTGGATTATGATACAGCGATCGACATATCAGATTTGTCTGCAACTATTCCCCCTGTCCTAAGTCACCAACGCAGCAACAACATTGGGTCATGCCTCTGCTACAAAATGTGATGTTAATGGAAGGGCTTTAAATGTGACTTCTGCCTTAGATTCTTCTATGACTACAACTTCAGCTTTTTCTAATACCACATTCCTCCTAGATAGCACCCAGGGTATGGGATCAAGATCATGTAATTCATCAACTTCACAATCATTTGGACAGGTTTCATTTTCTTGTACACCATAATACATTACTGCCACTCACTTCAGGGCTTCTACACCCTCCTCAGATGGAAAGGGTTTGTATAGTTGACATTTTGGTAAACAATGTAGGTATTACAAGGGACACACTAATGATGAGAATGACGAAATCTCAGTGGCAGGATGTTATTGTTCATGTTCTACAGCAATGGATCTAAAAAAAATTGGAGGCAACCATTAATTTTCAAGCTATCTGGTTTCTGATCCATTTTTAAAAAAGGAGAGCATACTCCCTAAGCTTGGAAAAAAATGGGGGAAAAATATGAAGGGGGGAGGGAGGATTTCTATGAGGGAAATCCCCCCTCAAGCTCACAAGGCCAGAGAAATCTTGGAGCTCTAATACCAAATGTCAGGAGTAATCAAACTAAAGGGATATATTATTCATGAAATGAGTTACAATATATAGGCATAAGCCTATATGAAATGCATGACACTTGTCAAGTGAAACTGACAAGTGTCAAGGAAGGCATAGTGCACATTACATTAACTCTATCACCTTCTTGCATCTAGGATGTAGGCACCTTCCTGCATCCAGTATGTAGGCACCTTCTTCCTTGTGGGAAGTAGTTGCCCTACCCTTAGAAAGATATATACATCTATGTAATTCATCGTGGTTCTTTTTAAGTCATTTGCTTCTTCAAAAATATTATAGTTATCACACAATGCAATGTCCATATGGGACCTCGATTGAAAAATATGAAATAACTTAACAAAAACTTATGGCTACACACATATCCAACTCAAAATACCAGTCAAGATAAGTACTTCATTTTCTATTAAATATATGCAATAATCATACAAAAATGCATTTCTAGTGTTAAATATACCCATACAATACCCTTACAAATGTGAATAAAATAAGAATTTATGGTGCTCATCATACCCCCATGTCTACTTTGTGACATATCATCATGTCACCTTCTATTGGTCTTCCCTATTTCTTTAATGCTATACCAATATGCTCTAGTTTGGGGACACCACTCTCAAATGTTGATTTTATTTCTTTTCCTTTTGTTGGGCTATTGTCTTTGTCTAGTTTATTGTTTGTTGGGTTAGCTAGGAGCTTCTAGCAATGGTTGCCTAGCAATGTTGACCAACCCTCGTTGAAGCATAGGCTCTACCTATTACCATAGGAAATGGTGCTCAAGTATATGCTCCACATCTACAACATTTAGAGTTTCCCACGGTTGATATTGTGATATGTCAAGAAAGTGAGCATCATGTAGAACTAGCATCTATAAATCCTCTACTTATGCTTCTTCTGTTGCATCAACCCCTTATCGATCTTTTTTCACTCTCCTCTTGCTTTAGAGGTAGATTTTTTTATGTATGCTCTAGTAGTAATGACATAGGCTTTGTTTCGAATAGTCCCATACAACAAAAATATTTAATTATGGTTGGTACAAATGGAAAGAATAGATAAGGGCACCCATTGATAGGTAGATATAATGCTTCTATCTATTTTATGGTTTCTATATGGACGATGATTTCTGGTTCTCGCTAGACATATTTTTAGCTTGTTTGGCCTCTTTCTCTTACTTTAGGCTCTCCTTGAGCTCAAACACTAGTTTTTTATGGGTTACAAATACTTGAATTGAGGCATCTAATTTTTCATCAGAATAGGCATTAAATTATGCTTTCCTTTTGACCTTATGATGTTGTTTGTTGGGGTTTATTTACCTCTTTTTCCTTGTTTATTTATTATTGCTTTTGGTTGTAGATGCTTCAAGAGTGAGCATAAAATATTCTCCTTAGGGTGATAATTATTGGTCTTTCCTCATCAACTACTCAGGTGACTTAGCAATAGGGTGGCTTATCACTAAATTTTTGATCGACTAGTCTGATGCTTACTACTATTCTATAGGTGGTTCTACAATTAGTTTTTTAATAGACTAGGCATCTATAGAATGTGTATCCACTGATTTACCAATTGACTGGGTAGTTGTAGGGTGTTCGGTTAACTAACCAGTTAACTAGGTAGCAATAGAGTGTTCAAATGATTTACCAGTAGATTGGGTAACCCGAATCTCCTCAATATAAAAGATGTCAATGAATATGAGTCATTCATGTAGTACACGTTCCCATTAATCCTCAAAATATTCTATCATAGGTGTCTCTTGCTACATCCCTACATCAAAATTTTGGTTATGTAACACTGTCCTCTTGGCATTCAACCGGTATACCCTTGTAGAGGCCAACTTTTCCTTAAAATCAGTGGAAGAATTTTTTGGGTCCATGGCCCAGTTTGTTTGAATAGTAACATTCACTTTGTTCTCCTTCTCATTGAGCAATTATCACAATTTTTGTACTATGTTCTTCAATTGTTCCACAATATTTTCTAACTATTGCACAATACACTCTGATTATTTTTGTTTATCTATGATAAATTACCAAAATTTCTAAAATTCTACCTATATAGCCTTGCATTTTTCCTCTTAATTTGAGGCCTATGCTTGAACTTCCTTCAATAGGTCTTGGAGATCTTCCTCAGAATATCTACAATAGGGTACCTCGATAGAAGCTAAATCTCGTAACACTTGGGCATCCTATTCATATTCTAAGGTGTGGTCCTCTTCTTCTTTAGATGAACTATAGTTCACCAACGCACTTACTTCCACCTCAACCCTAGATGTCAGTTGTGATATTACCTGGAATGGGCTTAATTTAGGTTGATCTACCTCCCTTTTTGAATTTCTTTATCAAGAGATAGGAACCTCTACATATCTATCTAGGGCATCCTCGCATTGTTACCTTGATGATTTTGATGTATCCCGGTCTTCTACAACAATCGATAGTGGTGACACAACTTGTCCTTTTTCATGCTATATTAGGGTTGAAATAACCCAAAGGTGATCCAAAATTATTTGTGTACTCACCTAGCATTTTTGTGATTCATCCTATAGGGTACTCATAAGATAAAATATGATATTTATCCTATAACCATGCAACAAATAATTTATAAAGTGAGAATGGTTCACATTGAAGAATGAATATCTCTTGGTGTAGGTGAAAAATTGAGCCAACTACTTGAATACAGGATTTCATGCATATGAGAAATATTACTTTGTCAACCCTAAATGTATAAAACATGTCATCAATTGTCTAGAAAATTTTTGGGTACATCGCTAAATATTATCACCCTTATGTATTTGTTCCCCTATGCATGGTAGGCCATTGATTGATATGATATGTTCTTCTATAATTGGTATAACCAAACCCCTCATGCGTACAATAACATTCTCTAAGGACACTATAAATTCATGCATTGTATCTATGTCTTGGCCCTGGATGACCAAATTGTAATAGTTCAATTAGCCCACAACTTTGAACTATTCCTAAACTACCTCGGTGATGGTTGTGAGATCTATAAGTTCATTCTTATTTTGTGTGTGATTATTTTATGATCCTCCCATAGTTGTAATTCTCTTAATCTATATTTTTATAGTATTTAAGCAGTGACTACGCCTATGTTAACAACATGTTAAAGCATGTAACTACATCCTCGCCTGTAGTGGGCTAAGGTAGGCAACTATGCCTCCATTATTAGTGATAATTATGATATCCTTGTAGTTAATATTGACTCGTGCACCTAGATATAGTTGGATTCTATTGAAACTTTTCCCCCATGCCTATTTGATTCTATTTGGTAGACTCCTAATGTGGGGTTGCATGAATGGATATAAATTTTATGGGGCACATATTAGCACTTAACAAAGAAATGTTTTTTGGATAACCATACAAATTTTAATAGAAAATTTGGTACATACCTAGGTGTATTTCATATAACATGATGCATATGACACCCGATGGTGCAACGTGATTGGTCAATGTATTGATTAGAGTATACCGATGAGTCGATAACTTATGCTTTCCCTCATATAATATGATCTCATGAATGTGGTTTTATTGGATACTACAGATTTATGAGTTTTTAGGTATTGTGCTAAAAATAAAAACATCATTATTCATCATGGGAGAAGACACACATCCTCATTGGAACTTGTAAGTAGGTATACCCTAATATTAACATCTTAGGAGTAGGTGTACTTTTATCATTGAGAATAGGTATACTCCATTGACAAAATCTAGAAAGTAGATGTATTCTAACATCATAAATTGGGAAGTAGACATACACCTCCATCGAAAATAAGATATATTAGTTTTCTCAGATGTAAGTGCCACCTCCATGGTGGAAATTAGGCACCTTTGGTTTTGGTACTAAAATGACAATAGATGTTTCTCTCCTATTCGAAAGTAGGTGTTACTCATGTTGCTTCCAGCTATATGTACTATCCTAGTGGGAAGTACACACATCTACGCTGGTTTGTATATAGTTGTTCCCTCCTAGTGGGAGGTATACACCTCTATTTTTCCCAAACATAGGTGTTGCCCTCATGGTAGGAAGTAGACACCTTTTTTTTTGGATCGAATATAAGCATCATTATTCTAGTGCAAGTAATCACCTGTAAAATTTCTTGTATATAGGTATCACCCTCCTAGTGGTAAGTAGGCACCATATTCATATCACTATACTCCTAGAAAGTGGAAAAACAAGATGGCATAGCTCTTGCTTGATAGGCACAATGGCATACAAACTACAACAGGTTCTATGTAGCCCTACAAAATAAAAATGACAACAAAAGAACATAAAAAAATATGAATATGAATATGAGATCTCCCCCATGCTTGTGTTTAAGCTAATTTCATGAATATGAGGTACATGGTAGGGCCCTAAGTGGTGTCCTTTGATTGTAAATATTATTTTGTTATCATTGATTATTTTTATATAGACAACTCCATTTTTAATTATTACATCTACGTTATACAGGCTCAATCACCTCTACGTGAGCTTTCTCTTTCTATCTTGAAATCTAGAGTCGTATAATAACACCCATTCTCCTTATTTAAATTATTTTGGCCAGAAGTGGTGGTCATTCCATATTGCTATCTATTTATACATTATTTTTGTGTGCTACAGTACATCTTGCCTATACCTCATCCAACTAATTCAGTTGGTGAATACATTCTTGTTTTGTAGTGTCTAGGTTCATATTAAGTTCTACAACAATTCATAGAGTTTTTATTTCAAATTCTATGGGCATCATAAAGTTTTTCTTGTACACCAACTAAAATGGTGTAAATCCTATGGTTGTCTTCCATGTAGTGTGATAGACCCATACCACTTCTGGAAGATGTTTTTCCCAATCCTTTTTATGTTGTTTCACTATATTTATCAAAATATTCTCCAACTCATGATACTTCTACCTAGTCGTTATCTTATAGATGATATATGATGGTTCTTTTATGCCAAATTTAGAACTGCTAAATTAGTTTTTATATCATATTTAAAGTAAATTAAGTTCCTTGGTTAGTGGTAATATCTTTGGAAACACCAAATCTGGTGAATATGAACTCATACAGGAATTATACCACATTCTCCTCCTTGGTGCTCCATAATTATTGTACTTCAACCCACATAGTAACATTATTAGTACACACTAAAATATACCTCTTACCATTAGATTGTGGATTGATAGGCCCAAAAAATTCCATCCTCCATTTATCAAATGGTTCAATGTGCAAATGTGGTTGAAAGGGCATTTCATATCTTGTGGTTGGTTGACCCATTCTTTGATATTGATCATAATGGTTTGTGTGTTTAACTACATATTTAAATAGTGAGAGCCAATAATACCCTTTTGTAAAATTTTAAATGCAGTTATTTTTTTACAAAATGCCCACCACATGGTTATTTATGATAGGATTTTAAAATATTTGGGATTTAATTTTCTATCATACATATTCGCATGATTTGATCAAGTCCAATTTTAAACAAGCAACCATAAATCCATGATAAGGTAGCATTCTTTACAATTAATTTTTGAGCTTCGTGGTTGGTGAGTGCAAGGGAAACTTTACCAGTTACTAGAAAATTGGCCATACTAGTATACCATGGTGTCTGGTTATCTAGAGAAAAGAGTTGTTCATCCAAAAATTTATCCTCAATTGTAGTATTATCTTGAGAAACTAATCTTGATAGAAAATTTGCAACCATGTTATCCATTTCGGGTTTGTCTACAATAATAACATCAAATTCTTTGAGGAGTAAAATCCATCTAATAACCCTCCCACTTATCATCGATTGTTCATCAATATCTGATGGCTTCATAATCAGTATGTAAAAATATTTTATATCTCATGATATAAAGGAGAATTTTATTTATAGCATGTATAACTGCAAGGAATTCCTTTTTGATGATAGTGTATTTTAACCTAGCACTAGAAGGTTTTTACTGACATAATAAATGGCACATGATTCATTTTATTCCTTCTATACCAATGCTTTCCCTATAACATTATTAGATGTATATGCATAGGTGTGGAAGGGTATGTCCCAATTTGGACCTTTAAGCATGGGAGCAGTTGTTAGTTTTTCTTTTAATACTTGGAACACTTGTTCACACTCATTTGTCTAGATAAACTCAACTTTTTTGGTTAACAATTTGTGCAATGGTTTGGCAATTCTACTGATGTTTTTGATAAAATACTAGTAGTATCCAATAGAGCCTAAAAAAATTGGACATCTCTCTACTTTTCAGGGGTAGGCAGTTCTTTTATAACTTCTATTTTTCTTTTATCTACCTTTATCCCTTGAGCTGAGATGTGATGTCCTAAAACTATTCCTTTTGTCATTAACATGAAATATTTTTCATTACTGAAGGATAGGTTAGTACCTTGGAAATATTGGAGTAATATTTTCAAACTTGTTGTATCTTCCTCAAAACTTTTACCATAAACAATGACATTGTCTATGTAAACCTCTACAATTTTTACTGCAATATCTAAAAAAATACTAAGGGTTTCTTGCTGAAAAGTTATAGATGCATTACATAACTAAAAAGGTAAAACACGGTAGAAAAGGTTACCTAAGGATAAGTAAATATGGTCTTTTATTGGTCCTCTTCCCCTATTTAGATCTGATTGTATCCACTGTATTTTTTGAGGAACGAAAGTACTTTTGTCTTACTAGGATATCTAGGACTTGATCTATGAAAGGTAGGGGGAAATGGTCTTTTTTGGTGGCCATTTTCAATATCCTGTAATCCACATAGATCCTTCATTTTTTATTTTTCTTGGATACTACCACTAAATGCGATACCCATTGACTATCTAAAATGGGGTAAATGAATCTAGCAGATAGGAGTTTTTGCAATTCAGTTTTCATTATCTCTTTCATGGTCAGGTTCATTTGCCTTTGGGGTTGTCTTACTAGTATCACACTATATTATAGGTAAATTGTGTGGGTGCATACTTCAGGTACAATACCCTTCATATTTCTATAATCCTAGGAAAAACCAATTTTACATTTTTTTAATATTGCTTTCAAATTTTCTTCTTGAACAATGGTAAATGTGCTATTAATAATTAATATCTTATCAGGTTCTATCTCAATTTGTTTAACGTGATGTTCCATTTTACCAAAAAGTGGGTAAACCATGGGAGGATGTGAGGACTCTCCTTCTAGATGTTAGGAGCCTACTATTAAAAATAAACACACTCACACAAATACAAAAAATAAACATAAATGCTCACAACACACTATGGAAGTAAATGCACACTATGAAAGTAAATTGTAAAAATAAAACAATCACATAATATCATTGAATCGCAAGCCTATTAGAGGGGGAAACATCCTTCAATACTTCATTAAATAATTCAAAAAGATACATACAATACTACCCCTCATAATTTTAAGGAATTCCTCCAACACCTAACTTCCAATGTTGGCTTACATGTAAAATGCCACCCAGGACAGAATCTCCTACCTACAGTCAATTACATTCTTCAAAAATGGTTACATAGAAGATCACAATTTGGTATGAGGTTATACTCAATCTAAAATTATAATAAATTATAACAAAATATCATCATGGGTACTATCCATATTCCACAAGGACTATTGCATCAAGTGTTAGGATGAGATCCTAACATGCCCTTCCCCTTCAAAAATATTTGTTCTCAAAATTAAAGTTGAGGAAACTACTGTTGGATTTGATGAAGAGGTTCACATGTCATATCTTTGGGTTGCAAGCCATGCCACTAGACCAAGACATCTATGATAAAATTTCGATGAATGTTACATAATCTATGATCAAGAATACACTTAGGTTCAAGAATAATAGATCCTTCCTTATCCAAATCTAGAAGTGTAGACTGCACCTACACCTTATTACGAAGAACCTTCTTAAGAGATGACACATGGAAAAATAAATAATTTTTATAACTATATAGAAGTCCTTTTATGTATGCTATCACTCCAAACCTTTACAACACCTAATAAAGGTCATAGTATTTGGCAATAGATTTTGACAACCATGAAACTGGAGAGATGATTGTTTATAGGGTTGTAAGTGAAGAAAGACCATATCACCAATGAAAAAGCTACATTCATGGAGATTTGAGAGTGGAATGTTGGCAATTTTGGGTTTGAGATCCTAGCTTCTTGTCTATGAGTTGTAATTGATGTCAAAAGGAAATGACATTAATGTTAAGAGGATGTGTTTGCTTCAAAGGTGGAAGATTCCAAGAGAATATTTTTAAGAGAATCCAGAGAGATTCCATTGGAAAGGTTTTTTATTAAAAACAAGTTAAATGGCTTTTATTAAAACCAATGGAGGTTCTCTTTATTATTTATTTAATTATTATTTAAAACCCTTCAAGGTTTTAATTAATTAATTATTTAATTAATTAAGGGAGAAATTATTTTTAATTTATTAAATTCGAAATTACGTTTCTTTGCAGTCGACGTGTTCTAAAGTCCACATATGGACTATAAATATGAGAAGGTTCCTAAGGTTAAACCAACTAGGAAAATTGAAGGCAATTAATTGGTTTGGCTACAATCGAATGTTCTATTTACATTGCGAAAGAGGAGAGCTCATGGTTTGAAAAGCTTTCGAAAAGCTTGACCGTTTATGTGGAAGGAAGTCCGTCTTGGACTTCGTAAGCCCCTTGTGGGATAGTGGTAGTGAAGGCTACGTTTGGGCCTTGCGTAGGCGGAGGTCTACGTTTCAATCCCCGTGGAGGGAGTTGTGCATGGATTAGTCACGTTTTTATTAAAACATGTTTTGTGCCGCGAATTTTGGATTCTTCAAGGGCAGCCATTATAAGGTGTGATTATTTTCTTGATATGATTTTTGGCATTGTTTAGTATTGTTTAAAAGACATAGGAGAAATAAGTGGATATTTCTTTGGTTGTATTTTTGAGATTAGTCTTTTTCTATGCTAAATTTAAAAATGGAGATATAAGGTGTAAGTTTTGGTTGTTGTGTTTTTGGCTTCTTTGGTGGTTGTTTTTAAAGAAGAGGAGCTAAAAGGTGTATTAAGGAAAGTTTTTATATATGCTCATTTATCTTGGTTCTAACCCTAACTTGGTTGGAAATTTGAGGGTTGTGTGTGGTGACAACTTTAAGGATCAATTTTCTTCTACTCCAAAAAGGTATGGGCACATTTTCCTTATGAGTATGATTGGTGTATGTTTTTCTGAAATAAGGTTGGAGTGAAAATATTTCAACTAGGTTTCATTTGGTTGGGTGTAAATCCTATTTTCTGGTTTGTTGAAGACTTCTTATGCATTGTTATCCTTGATGAGAGTTTTGGTGAATGCATAATTTTGGTTTGAGGTAGTGGAAGCATTGTGCACTAGGGTTTATGTTTGTGAGTCTTGCTACTTGCATTGAGTTGGTGGAACCCTTGGTTGGCTATTTTGAGTTTGATGGTTGAGTTGCTTCCATAGAGGTTGTTTAATCAAGTTATTGCTTTACTTGATTCATGATATTGGGCTTACTCCATTGAGTTGATTTGAGTAAGTTATTCTTTGCATTTGGTGATATTGTGTTTGTGGCTGTTTTGTTCAAATATCTTTGGAGGGAAAAGGATTTCTACTTGTTTCCTTTTCTTGTGATGATTGGTTGAATGCTTCAAGGTTGATGTTGAGTTGAATGGTGTTGGTTGACTAAACCTTGTTTGATGAGCATTGTTGTTGAAACCCTAATTGATGGTGAAAATAACATGAGTATCATTGCTATGTGATTCTTTGCATAGTTGGAAATTGTTGGGGTTTCATGTTCTTGAAAGAAAATATTCTATCCTATCCATTTCAGATATTGAGTTGAGTTTTTAGATTTGAGATTGAGATTGAGCTGATTTGATTTGAGTTGAGTTTTGATATTGGGATTTGAGTATAGAACATATTGAGTCTCTAACAATTCTCTTTATGCTTCTATGAGTTTGACAAATCACATTGGGTCTCTAACAATTCACTTTGTGATTTCCTACTAAGAAAGTTTTTCTTGGTGAGCTTGCTGAGTTTTTGGACAAGTTCCAATGGGGACTTGTGAGCAGTTTTTGGACAGGTTCCGATGGGGACTTGTGAGTAGATTTGGACAGGTCCTAGCAGAGGACTTGTGAGCTGAGTTTGATAGTTCTATCAGAGAACTTGAGGACAAAGGTGCATTGGTTCTATGAGAAGAACTTGAAGACAGATTTGGCAAGTCTTTGAGAAGGCTTGTATGCAGAGGATTGATTTGTTCAAGAGTTGGACAGATCTGACAGATAGAGGAAGACTTGTACTAGACCGACTAACTATGTTTGGTACAGGTTGCTGAGCTATTGTGGACATGATCATAGAAGGCAGAGGTCTCTTAGGCTAAGCATTGAGGATAGGAGGTCTTCGATGGAAAGGAGTTCCACGTACTAGCAAGAGGTAGAGGTAGTTGATCTTTTGAGGGATCATTTCGAGAGCAGAGGGTAAGGTATCTCCTTTGAGCAAAGGCTCATAAATTTTTATTAGGGGAAGGTATCTCCTTTGAGCAGAGGCTCATAAATTCTGATTGGGGGAAGGTATCTCCTTTGGGTCGAGGCTCATAAATATTGTAATTGGGAAGGATTCCCAAAGAAATTTGAGATAACTTTTAGAGAAAAGTTTTGTGGACGTAGCCTAGCCATTCTGGGTGAACCACGTTAAAATTGGTGTCACTTTGTGGATGTTATTATGCATTGCTTTGATATTGCTTTGGGTATATTGCTTTACTATTTTGAAGTATAAAGGAAAAAGTAAAAAGAGGTCTTATACTGTTCACCCCCCCTCTCAGTATAAGCTTGTGTTCTTCAATTGGTATCAGAGCGGGTGCCTTCGAAAAGTTTAACAGATTGAAGGAAAAGCTAGTAAAGAACACAATGGATCATTCAAGTAGCAATGCAACACCTATTCTTGATGGGTCATAATTTGGTCTTTGGAGTGCAAGGATGAAGGTTCATCTAATGGCACTTGGTAATGAGGTATGGGAAGTGATTGAAGATGAGTACACTATTCCTGTACATGGTCCTAATACTAAAGAAGAAAGGCTCCTACATCACATCAATTCAAAAGCAATGAATGCAATCCTGAAAGGCTTACAGAAAGTAGATCTCACCAAAGTGATTCACTACAAGACAACTAGTGAAATGTGGAAACAGTTGAAGGTGGTTCATATAGGTGATACAAATTTTAGAAAGGCCAAGTTGAGACACTTCAAAGGTATGTTTGAACAACTCAAGATGAATTATGATGAAAATATTAGTGACTACATGCTTCGTATGGATGAGGTTGTTAACTCCATGAAAGACTTAGGTCTTGAGCTTGCTGAAAATGATGTTTGTGATAAGATTTTGAGATCTCTTCCTAATAGATTTAGTGAAAATATTTCTGCTATTGAGGAAGCTAAAGATTTGGATAAGTTGAAAAGGGATGAGCTCCATAGTATACTTGCAACATTTGAGTTGAGAACTCAAGTGAAGGTTGATGTCAAGAAAGAGGAAGCTTTCAAGGCTACCAAGGAATCCAAGGGTAAACAACTTCAAGATAGTGATGAGTCTTCTAGTGATGAAGAGGCATATTATAGCAAGAAAGGCAAGTTCTCTAGAAAGCACAAAAGTATGAAAAATATAAGATGTTTCAATTGTGGAAAGTTTGGTCATTATGCTACTGACTATACTATTCCCAAGAATGAAAGTGATGAAGATAAATAGGATTCTAAGAGCAAGGATTCTGAAAAGCACAAGCATCACAAGAAAAACAAATATGAGCACAACAATCAAGAAAAGAGGTATTCTCACAAGCACAAGAAGATTTTCTACCTAGACAAAGAAAGTAAGTGTTCTAGTAGTGATAGTGAAAGTTCTTCAAGTGATGATGAAAATGAGATGTTGTTCATATCAAAAAAAGAGGAAGAACCGAAACATAGATTCATTATCATGAAATGTCTTAGATGTGGAAATTTTGGTCACCTTGAGGATGATTGCACAAATAATTATTTGGTTTCTAGTATGTATGAGGATGCTTCATAAAACTATAAGGAAGATGCATGTATGGTTTTTGAAAAGGGTAGCACCTCTAGTGATAAGAAATATGAAAAAGGCTTTGATGATTCAAAAGGAAATCAAATAAAGGATCTTGAAAGTGAACTTATTAGTGCTTTTAGTGTTTTGAAAAAGGAAAGAAAGAAGAATGCTAGACTCAAGGATAAGTTAGATGAATGTTGTATGGAGAGAGATGATCTTATAGAAAGTCTTGACTTCTCTATAGCTAAGACACAAGAACTCAAGGATGAGTTAGAGTCTAAGGTTCTTGAGTATTGTGAGTTAGAACAGAAAATGGCTTCTTTGAAAGAGGAAACTAAAGAGTACAAGGATAAGCTTTACAGGTTTCAAGATAGCTCCAAAAATGTTAAGTCACTCATCAAAGGTCAAAGAAAGACAACAGATAAAACAGGCCTTGGTTTTGTTAAGCCACACAAGGAACAAGTTGGGGAATCTAGTAAGAGATTCCAAAAGGAAGAGAGTTCTGATGAGGAGAGTATTTTAGAGAAAGAGTCCTTGAGTGATAGATGCACAGAAACAGAAAATAGGAAATAGAAAAAGGGGAGAAATTTTACAAGACCTAGAAGGTCATTTACAAGAAAGTTTAATGGCAGATGTTTTGCTTGTCACAGGTTTGGTCACATGGCTTCACATTGCATGACTCAAGTAAGGAAGGTAAATGATAGTTTCAGAGGTGGTAATTTCTTTCAAGGGTATTGCTACTCTTGTAAACAGTTTGGGCATAAGGCAATTTTTTGCAAGGCTAATAATAGGAACAGGGGTTAGTCAGAACATATGGATTCAAAGAACAGGTATGCCTAAAAGAAATAACATTGTTACTTTTTATAAGTGCAACAATGAAGGTCACACAGCTAGACAGTGTAGAGCTGAACTTCCAAGGTACAGGAACAGGAACAGTGGTATGAACAGGTCCAAGGATCAAGGCATGGATAAGAACAAGAATGATAATTGGAACAGGAACAGTGAAAGGAACATGAATAGGAATATGGACAAGGAGAACAAGAGAAGACATGGTAAGGCAACTATAGACACTGATGATGATCAGTGCCTGTTGGGAGTTTTACTCCCATCCCAAAATTAAACACCTCAACAAGAGGTGGGGGAGGGACTAATATAAGAGGCTCATTCTTAGTCCCAAGCCCCAAAGGTGACCCTTTGCCATTGATGAAAAATGGGGAGAGATATGAGTAAGGGGGAGAGCCTCAAGACAGGGGGAGCTGTTTATGCTGAGTTTCTATGTTGTTGAGAAGCATGGTTTGCCATCAATGACAAAGGAGGAGATTGTTGGCAATTTTGGGTTTGAGATCCTTTCTTCTTGTCTATGATTTGTCATTGATGTCAAAAGGAAATGACATTAATGTTAAGAGGATGTGTTGGTTTCAAAGGTGGAAGATTCCAAGAGAATATTTTTAAGAGAATCCAGATGGATTCCATTGGATAGGGTTTTTATTAAAAACAAGTTAAATGGTTTTTATTAAAACCAATGGAGGTTCTCTTTATTATTTATTTAATTATTATTTAAAACCCTTCAAGGTTTTAATTTATTAATTATTTAATTAATTAAGGGAGAAATTATTTTTAATTTATTAAAAATACTTTAAGGGTTTTTAAACCCTTTTGAAAACAAATTTCGATTAAATTCGAAATTATGTTTATTTGCAGCCGACGTGTTCTAAAGTCCACGTATGGACTATAAATATGAGAAGGTTCCTAAGGTTAAACCAACTGGGAAAATCGAAGGCAATTAATTGGTTTGGTTACGATTGAATGTTCTGTTTACACTGCAAAATAGGAGAGCTCGTGGTTTGAAAAGCTTTCGAAATGCTTGACCATTTATGTGGAAGGAAGTCCGTCTTGGACTTCGTAAGCCTCTTGTGGGCTAGTGGAAGTGAAGGCTGTGTTTGGGCCTTGCGTAGGTGGAGGTCTACGTTTTGATCCCCATGGAGGGAGCTATGCATGGATTAGTCACGTTTTTATTAAAATGTGTTTTGTGTCGCGAATTTCGGATTCTTCAAGGGCAGCCATTATAAGGTGTGATTATTTTGTTGATATAATTTTTGGCATTGTTTAGTATTGTTTAAAATACATAGGATAAATAATGGGATATTTCTTTCGTTGTATTTTTGAGATTAGTCTTTTACTATGCTAAATTTAAAAATGGAGATATAAGGTGTAAGTTTTGGTTGTTGTGTTTTTGGCTTCTTTGGTGGTTGTTTTTAAATAAGAAGAGCTAAAAGGTGTATTAAGGAAAGTTTTTATATATGCTCATTTATCTTGGTTCTAACCCTAACTTGGTTGGAAATTTGAGGGTTGTGTGTGGTGACAGCTTTAAGGATCAATTTTCTTCTACTCCAAAAAGGTATGGGCACATTTTCCTTATGAGTATGATTGGTGTATGTTTTTCTGAAATAAGGTTGGAGTGAAAATGTTTTCAACTAGGTTTCCTTTGGTTGGGTGTAAATCCTATTTTCTGGTTTGTTGAAGACTTCTTATGCATTGTTATCCTTGATGAAATTTTTGGTGAATGCATAATTTTGGTTTGAGGTAGTGGAAGCATTGTGCACTAAGGTTTATGTTTGTGAGTCTTGCTACTTGCATTGAGTTGGTGGAACCCTTGGTTGGCTGTTTTGAGTTTGATGGTTGAGTTTCTTCCATAGAGGTTGTTTAATCAATTTATTGCTTTACTTGATTCATGATATTGGGCTTACTCCATTGAGTTGATTTGAGCAAGTTATTCTTTGCATTTTGTGATATTGTGTTGGTGGCTATTTTGTTCATATATCTTTGGAGGGAAATGGATTTCTACTTGTTTCCTTTTCTTGTGATGATTGGTTGAATGCTTCAAGGTTTATGTTGAGTTGAATGGTGTTGGTTGACTAAACCTTATTTGATGAGCATTGTTGTTGAAACCCTAATTTATGGTGAAAAGAACATGAGTATCATTGTTATGTGATTCTTTGCATAGTTGGAAATTGTTGGGGTTTCATGTTCTTGAAAGAAAACATTCTATCCTATCCATTTCAGATATTGAGTTGAGTTTTTAGATTTGAGATTGAGATTGAGCTGAGTTGATTTGAGTTGAGTTTTGAGATTGGGATTTGAGTATAGAACATATTGAGTCTCTAAAAATTCTCTTTATGCTTCTATGAGTTTGACAAATCACATTGGGTCTCTAAAAATTCACTTTGTGATTTCCTACTAAGAAAGTTTTTCTTGGTGAGCTTGCTGATTTTTTGGACAGGTTCCAGTGGGGACTTGTGGGCAGTTTTTGGATAGGTTTCAGTGGGGACTTGTGAGAAGATTTGGACAGGTCCTAGCAGAGGACTTGTGAGCTGAGTTTGATAGTTCTATCAAATAACTTGAGGATAGAGGTGCATTGGTTCTATGGGAAGAACCTGAGGATTTATTTGGCAAGTCTTTGAGAAGGCTTGTATGCAGAGGATTGATTTATTCAAGAGTTGGACAGATTTGACGGACGAGAGGAAGACTTGTACTAGACCGACCGACTATGTTTGGTACAAGTTGCTGAGCTATTGTGGACATGATCATAGAAGGCAAGGGTCTCTTAGGCTAAGCATTGAGTACATGAGGTCTTCTATGGAAAGGAGTTCCACATGCTGGCAAGAGGTAGAGGCGATTTATCTTCCGAGGGATCATTTCCAGAGCGAGAGGGAAGGTATCTCCTTTGAGCAGAGGCTCATAAATTCTAATTGGGGGAAGGTATCTCCTTTGAGTAGAGGCTCATAAATTCTGATTGGGGGAAGGTATATCCTTTGGGTCAAGGCTCATAAACATTGTAATTGGGAAGGATTCCCAAAGAACTTTGAGATAACTTTTAGAGAAAATTTTTGTGGACGTAGCCCAGCCATTCTGGGTGAACCACATTAAAATTGGTGTCACTTTGTGGATGTTATTATGCATTGCTTTGATATTGCTTTGGGTATATTGCTTTACTATTTTTAAGTATAAATAAAAAAGTAAAAAGAGGTCTTATACTGTTCACCCCCCCTTCTCAGTATAATATTGTGTTCTTCATGGAATGGTCAGCATTTACTCTACATGAAAAATGGACTCACACTTATGGAGAGTGAAATACACCACCTAAACCTTGGAGGTTGACCATAGACTACTTTGAATAGATTCACCTTAGTGGCAGAGTGATAGGTGGTGTTGTACCACAATTCATACAAAGGAAGCCATTTTTTCCAATGAGTAGTATGTTCAGAAGTGAAGCAACAAAGGTAGCTCTCCAAGCATTTATTGACAATTTTGATTTAGCCATCAGTTTGAGGATGGTAGGGTAAACTCATATTGAGTTGTGTCCCCTACAACTTGAACAGTTCCTACCAAAATTTTTTGGTGAAGGTAGGATCCCAATTAGAGAAAATGGATTTAGGCATCCCATGGAGGCAAAATATGAATTCAATGAATATTTGGATGACAACAAATGAAGTATAAGGCTGGCATTGGGAACAACAGTGAGCATACTTTGAAAGATAATCCACTATAACCAAAATAACCAATTTACCTCTAGATTTTGGTTGTCCTTTGATGAAGTCTATAGATATATCTATCCAAAATTGCTCAAGAATTGGAAAAGGTTGAAGTGTCCCTAGAGAACTTACAATTTTACCTTTCATGTGTTGGTAGTGATCACATTCGACCATAAATTTTTTGATGTTTTGTTTCATTCCTTTCCAAAAAATACATTTAGTTTAAGTATATGTTTTGAGAAAACCTAAATGACCAGTTTAAGGATAAGCATGCATTTCTTGAATGAGGATATCCTTTATTTGATACATCGATGGAATAACAAAATGATTATGAAATCATAAATCCTAACCATCCCAAACATAGCCTGATTGGGAATTATGATCCTCTTGGAGAGTGTGGATGAGATTTTGCAATGATGAATCCTTGGTCAGATCCTCACAAATTTGATGAATTTATTATGGAAAAGGAATAGAGATAACATGTAACATGACCTAATATTCATGGAGATGAGACAAAGCATCGACAACCACATTATCTTTACCTTTATTATAAGAGATGTCATAATCATACCCCAATAATTTGGATACCCATTTTTTTGTTCCGGAGTAGCCATCCTTTTTTCTAAAAACTATTTTACACTCTGATGATCCATTTTAATGGAAAAATGTTGACCAATAAGTTATGGATGCCAATGTATGATGGCATGTAAAATGGCCAACATTTCCTTCTCATAAGTCGACTTGCCCAAATTTTGAGGAGAGAGTGCCTTGCTAGTAAAAGCTAATGGTAGACCCTCCTACATTAAAATGAACCCAATGCCCATTCCTGATGCATCACTCTCAATGATAAAGGGTTTAGGATAATCTAGAATTTCCAAAATAGGGGTGGTGGTCATAGCATACTTCAAATAAAAAAAAGCCTTTTTCATCCACACAAAAGAATTTTTCATCAACATGGTTGTCAAGTGAGCTACTATCTTATCATAATTTCTCACAAATTTTCTATAATACCCTATGAGGTGCAAGAATCCATAATTTTCCTTCAATGTATGAGGCTTTGGCCAATCTCGAACCATCTAGATTTTCTTAAGATCATTCTAAACACCCTCCTTAGTAGCTATATGTACCAAATATTCAACCTCCCACTAGCTAAAGGAACATTTGGATTACTTTGCATAAAGATTATGGTTAGAAATATTTTTGAGGGTTTTATCTAAATGGTGAAGAAAATATTCTCATGTGTGACTATAGATCAATATATCATCATAAAATATTAAAATGAATTTGTGAAGATGAGGATGAAATACTGAATTCATCAAACTCTTAAAGGTGAAAGAGGCATTGGTCAACCCAAAAGGCATAACCAAAAACTCGTAATGCCCTTCATGAGTTCAAAAATTTGTATTGGGAATATCCTCATTCTTAATGTAGATTTGGTGATAGCCCAGCCAAAAATTCAACTTTGAGAAATATTGATCCCCATGCAACTCATCAAGTAGTTCATCAATGACAAAAATAGGGAACTTATCCTTAATTGTAATTTTATTAAGATCCTGATAATCCAGACACAAGAACCAAGTGTCATCCTTTTTTCTTAAGAAAAATGCTCGTGAGGAATAGCGACTAACACTAGAGTGGATAATTCCAGAAGCTCAAAATTCCTCCACAATTTTCTCAATTTCTATTTTTGTGCATAAGCATACCTCTAGGAATGAACATTAGGAGGTATATTTCTAGGAAAAAGTTGTATTGCATGGTCATGTGAGTGTTGATGACGAATTCCTTTGGTTTCCTCAAAGACATGAGCATACCTATTTAATATATCCTTTAATTGTTGTGGGTGATCAGACTACCTTTGCTTAGGATCAGTGATAACAAAAATTTAAGCTACCATGCCATGGAAATATTTCTTCAAAAGTATTTCCATATTATGAGAAGAAATACATTCTTTGGCTCTTGCTTTTGTTCTAGGTAAGGTATATTCATGTTCATCCTAACTAAATTTCATCCATAATTCTGTAAAATTCCATAAGACTAGTCCTAACATTATCAACCTTTGCACTCCCAACACTATATCACACCCTTCTAAAGGTAAGGAAAACATGTTGGACTTCAGATTATAGTCCCCAATTTTTAGTTTGACATTACAACATTTGCCCTTACATGGTAGGGTGCCACCATTAGCAATCATGACTTCAAAGGATTTGCATGTGATGATGTAACGATTTCCCTATTTGACTACATGTGGATTAATACAATTATGTGTACTATCAAATTCAATCAAAATTATGATCCTTTATCCCTTGAAATGGCCAATCACCTTCATGGTTTGGGGAGTGGATACCCCCGTTAAAGAATGCACCAAAATTTTAGGTTGGGTTTCATATTGTTTGGTCAGCTGATCTATAGTATTCATTTATTGAGGATCTTCCTCATCCTCAAAGGATTCTATAGTGGGAACTTCATCCATCTCAAGCAAGTATAATTTTTGTTGCACACACCTATGTCCTCTATAATATTTATTATCACAATTGTAACATAACCCTTGTATATTTATGTTCTCCATCTCCTCATGACTCAATATTTTTACAGGTGATCTAGTATTTGTGTTTGGTATTAGCATTGGATTAGCCAAAAAATATGGCTTAGATTGAGGAAATTTAGAAGAACAACCTAGAGCCTTGAATTTATCTTATGCCTATTTGGCCAACTCTATGGCTTGTGGTAGTGAGAGAAGTCTCAAAAATTTAACCTCTACCCTGATGTCATCCTTAAGTCCACTCACAAAACAACTTTGGAAAGATTCAAAACTTGGACCCATGGTTCTATTAGAAAATATTTCAAATTGAGTTTGGTTTTCTTGCACGATTGAGGTTTGTTTGAGTTTGAAAAGGGCTCTTGTAAAATATTCAAACTCACTAGGGCAAAAATGAGTGAGTAGGTGTTGCCCAAATTTGAACCAAGATTGATCAGGTTTGGTCTTTATGAGCCATAATAGCCAATGAATTGCATCTTATTCAAAATTAAAAGAAGCAATGGTCAACCATAGGAAATGATCAATATTATGAAGAGTGAAATATTGTTTTGCCTTACAAATCCACCCCTTAGGATCCTTTCCATCAAACTTGGAAAAGTCTAATTTTGGTAATCTCATTCCATTATGAGTTGGTATAATTTGTTGGTGGTTGCTTGTACCAATTTCTTCTTGGTCTTGGTTACCTACGGAACCAATAGAGGTATAACTATCCAACTCAACCTTTATTTCCTATTGTGCAAGGGAGATTCCACTGATGGTTTTCTGGAGATTTAGGAGTTGTGATTGTATTGATTGTAGGGTTTTATCAAATTAATGTTATTATTTGGTGGTCATAGCTTCCACTCTAGCTTGAGTTTCCCTATCTAATGCTTGTTGTCGAGTACCCTCAACCATGTTTGGAAGTTGGTAACCTTTTTGAGGACTTACTAAAAATAGAAAGGTGATTTTTAGGAGTTACTATTTTTAGTAAGGGTCCACTTTTTGTTTGGGAATTAGGTTGAAACACTTATTTTAGGATAGGTACCACTTTGATGGTTGCTTGAGCTAAGCAATAAATGAGGAGATATATTGACTTCTTTGACTTTTTGTGATCTCCTGGTTTGGTGCAAGTCGATGTTAGGGCAATTTCTTCAACCTAGAATTAAAAATTCATAGGTTGGTCCTTGAGGATATTTGGTGTAAAATAATGAGCTTCTTCTAGTCCATAAAATTTTGGACCAAATTGACTCGACCATTGAGAAGTTATGGCCTTAACAAGAAAAATAAAAAATTGCCAATTTTGGAAAATCGATGCAAAATTTGACCAGGAGCTCCTAAGGATAATTTTGTCTAAAATAGAATGTAGAGTTTTTTGCTAAATTTTAGAGTCAATCAAATATCTAAGTGAAGAGATGTCAATTTTTGAGTAAAAATTCAATGCTTTTTTTTACTGTTGTTTTGATGAGTCTACTGGTGAGGTCAGTTTTACCTCCAGATATTGGGTCCAAGAGTTAGGTATTGTGTTAACTATATTTTCCCTATATGTTCTAATTACCAACCACTGACTGAATCCTAACACTATTGTATTTGCTTTTTGGACTATCTAACCACTGAATAATTGTTGACATTGTTTTGTTCCCTATCTGATTCTAGATCTATCATAGATATTCCCTATTTATTCTAACTATCACAAGTAACTATTCTGATTGTGTAGGTGACTGTTATGACACTGTTATCCTAACCACCATGTATTGTATATTACTAATAAAATTTTCCATGTTTTAGCCTCTAAAGCTCTATTTCTACGTATTATTTTTAGTGATTTTGTATTGTCTATTTTTCATGCAAGAATTTTGGAATAGGGATGTCTTTTCTATATGCTCAACTTATTTTAAGGATATGGTAACAAGTTTATATTTTTGTTTGTATGTTAAGTAGAATAGAAATACTTGGAGAGCAGACTTTGTTTGTAGGTTTAAACATAACTAGGGTATGCTAGGCAAAGGTATATGTAATACCCATAGGTCCTTTGTTATACTGCAATGATGAACAATAGTGCTCGGACCAATATTTTAGGCCACTACTCAAGGAGAATTCCACACATACCCTTGAACACACTATCTGCCTCTCTGATAATAGGGGAGGGTAGTCTTCCAGGATGTTGTGTCCCTTGCACTATGGAAAATAAAAGGTAAAAAAATTATCCTATGGATAAAATTTTATTAAATCTTAGATGGTCTCTCGATACACCCAAAGATGCGTGGGAGCTCAATTTCATGTGCGAGTATTGTTTGAGGCCCGGGTATTAGATCTTGATCACCCCTCACTTTACTAGATGCTTTATGGGCTATCTAGCTTAGCCAATAATGATAGCTCCTTTATTATTTTTAAAACCCCCAACATAGGGTTTTATAACCTACTCAACTACTGTAAAAATAGACTGTAATTTTTTTTTTGGCTTTTTGTTGGATATAAAAATTTCTATTTTTGAAATAAGGAAAAATTAACAAGAACCTGAATATAGAAATTATATACCTAACAGTCAAATTAGCAAAAACCATCATATTCACAACATAACAGAGCCCTAGAAAGCACTCTGATACCACTTTTTAAGAACCTACTATTAAAAATAAACACACTCACATAAATTTGGAAATTATATTAAATGCTCACAACACACTACGGAAGTAAATGCACATTATGAAAGTAAATTGTAGAAATGAAATAATATCATAATAATACTAAATCACATGCCTCTTCAAGGAGACAACCTCCTTCAATAATTTATTCAATTATTTAAAAATTAACATATAATACTGCCCCTCATAGTTTTAAGAAATTTATGTAGCACCTAACTCTCAAGGTTGGCTTACATGCAAAATGCAACCCAATCTAGAACTCCTACCTACAATCAGTTACATTCTTGTAAAATGGTTATATATAAGATCATCATTTGGCATAACGTCCTACTCAATCCAAAACTATAATAAAGTATTACAAAATAGTATCATGGGTACTACCCACATTCCACAAGGACTATTATATCAAGTGTTAGGGTGGGGTCCTAACACTAGAAAACTTATTATGATTAAGTCTTTATCTACTTCATCTTCCACTTCATCAAGAGCCATCACTTTCTATAAAATAGGAAGGGCATCATCATTTATGATTTCTATATTGGGTACTCCTAACTGATTGATAGATTGTGCAGATGGATAAATGATTATATTTTGAACACTCCCATCCAATATTGTCATTTATCTAATCCTACAACTAATGTATGCATCAGTTATTTCTAGCCAAGGATGTCCTAGTATGAGTAAAAAACCACCCAATATTGATTTTAACTTTAGGACTAGGAAGTCTATTAGGTATTCCCATGCATATATAGTTACAACCACATCCTCCACCATTCCCTTTGGGAGTGTTGTGGACCTATCTTCCAGTTGTAAAACTATTTTTGTTGACCACATGTTTGATAACTATAGATTATGCATAATTTCTTTAGGCATAACATTTATGGTTTCACATAGATCTACCAAAGTATATGGTAACTTTAAGACTATGATTTTAACTATTAAGATCAAGCTTCTTGGATCATAATATTTTTGGTGGTAGGTGATCCCTAACATCAAATTAGCTAAATATCCTACCATTTGTACTATCTTTGATTTTTGTCTTTGTTCTGTTCTTTTGAGACATAATTTTCTAATGGATTTTGTATAAATAGGTACATCTAGTATGATAGAGGGGAATTGTGACAATGAGGTTTTTCAACCTTTCCCTTATGTCAAAAATTGGTTGCATTTTCTTCCTTGTTTCATGTAGCCTTTTAGCAAAATGTGGGATCCCTTCATTTTTTGTGTGTTCACTAGATGGGTTTTATTCTACTTCTACACCCTCCTCTATCGAAGGTGTTTGTTCGATTCCTTATTTTATTTCTACTTCCTCCACTATCAAATATTTTTATTCTACTCATATTTATCTACCTAATCTAATATGGATTGGATTACAATCTATATGTTCTAAACTAATATGGTATATAGGATACATCCCCATGTCTACCTGATAATCTATTTGATTTGTTTTATTATTGCAAGGATTCAGGGTTGGTTTTGGTAGTAGGTGTTGTGTCCTAGAAGTAGGCGGTGCCAACAAACTAGGCTACAGTGGAAGTTGTATTGTTGTTTGTGGATATGAAGTCCATGTATTAAAATTTTAGCACTACATTTTGTATTGTTAGTATGATATCCATGGGTATGGTATATATGGAGTAGTACCTTGAGTGGTGTTCATCCAATGTGGCTATCCCCACCACCCCATATTAGGTGTTTCGGCCTAACCTTGGTTCATAAAATTAGACCCACAATATGGTGGTGCTACTCCTAGAATTTTACCTCTCATAGGGGGTTGTTTCCAATTCCTCCTATTACCCATAAAATATGTTTCAGCTACTTATGGTTCCTCTTTTATAGTTGCTAATTTTGGGCACAACTTTGTTTTATGGTCCAATTGACAAATTGCACAAACTCGTACCTTATATTTCAAATATTTGTTCTTTGGGTGCTTCTTCCTACATTGTGGGTATAAAAAGGCCAATGCTACGTCAGTTTCCTACTTCTTTTTTGAAGGTAGAATGTATCTAATTGGATCACAAGATATTATAAGATATCACTCTTCATATATTCTATTAAGGTGCCTATTTTTGTTTTCGTTATTAAGGTTGTTGTTTTTGTCCCTCAAGTGATGTGTTTACCTTTTATCCTAGAGTAATTTCAACATAATTGTTAGATATCTAATAATTGGGCTTGGTAAATATCACCTCCCACTAATAAATTTAAGTCTTCTAATGATTCATTCATAATACTCGTTAAGAATATACTCAATTATTTTTCTCCCAATTTTGTGTGGGGTGATCGTTTGAGATTAAAATTGAACCTCCCCTAGTAATCCTTTAATGACTCTTCCTCATTATATGACATATGTAGAACTTCCTCTCGATCAACCCTAGCCATTTCAAAATCCTAGCATTTCTCTAATAATATTTTCTTCAAGTCTTCACAGGTGTTGATTTGTTTATTCCCTAAATTGATAAACTAGTGTAATGCTAAGTCATCTAATTTTGAGGGAAAATGATCTAAATTTTGGCCATCTATTTTATAATCAAATGATCTACAAAGAACATAAAACTTAAAAATAAATAGACCATGATCCTCTATTGGTTGTCCTCTTAATATAGGGGGGTGTGCTAGAGAAATATTTTTTGTTTTAGTGTCTCCTATAGATTCTTTAATTTGGAATTCAAAATTGATAGAAGCCTCGTCATTTCCAACCATGGTTATAAGTGATGCAGGGTCTAAGTTGAAAAATTCTAAAGTAGTTAACAAAGTATCACACTCATTTTTCTTATACTCTAATAACATTCCTAAATCAAAATATGAGATAGCCCTCTCTTCAAATGTTTTCCACCATTGGGTATTCAATAAATCTTCAAGATGACTACAATTTTGGTTTGATATACTATTTGTTCCATAAATTTGGTTAATGAGCCAAGGTGCATTGGGTGGAGATGATTTCCTTCTTTAGGAAGTATTATAGATTCCTCTGAAGTTATTTTTTAAATAGCTTATTATGGTAATTTTGAGGTGACTTCTATTCTCCTAATAAAATATTTGTCAGGTCCTCTTGGGATTGGTGTACTCATGCATTCTTAGGTAGAGGATCTACCAGTAAGGTAGTCTGAATTATCCACTTTCAATTTGACTAACCTATAGATCCTAAATACTATAGTTGGAACTCCCCAGTAATGGTGCCAAAATGGTGAGAAAAAATGGTGTTCTGTAAAAGGGCTAAGTCTATCCACTTATGCCAATATGGGAGTTTGTAAAATTGAGAGTACCTATACACAATACATATCTAGTGTGTGAGAGATGAGTTCCTATATATCTATCATTTTTGTGGGGGATTTGTTTGTTCATGTATTTTCATTTTAACCCAAACCTAGTAATACTAATAAAGGAAATAAATAAAATCCACACTTGCAGAAAGAAAACTAAATTAATTTTTTTGAAGGTAAATAAAGCACACAACTAAAACAAAATACATGAAATAAATAAAATATACACAGTCTAAAATCTAGTAATAATAGGAAATAGCAAAAATAAATAAGGGAGGATTACTTCCTAAAGTGGGCCTAAGCTCCCATAGATAGTCCAACCAACATTTTATGAGAATTTAATCCTTAGGTTCATGCAAAAATAGAAACACTCAAAAAATTGATTGATAAAAATGTAGTACAACAATAGTAAGAATTCATGGATTATATGTTTAGAAATGACCTGCATTCTTATATAGAAAGCGGTTGATTTATGTTACCATAATAAAATATTCAAAATTCTTATTTTAATCATAATTTATGATTAACTACAACATGTTTATGTTCAACTATAATTTTTACCTATTAAAAGAGTGATCGTTCCTCAAATTCAGTCATCGATGGATGAGGATGATGCTCCCCTATTTTTCACAAAATCTTATTTCTAAAAATCACATGGTTTTTTGGTAAAAAATCACGTGCAAAATATAGGTGCTATATTCTCATTGAACATAGGTTCCTTCTTGCATATGGGATGTAGGTTCCTTACTACATCTAGGATGTAGGCACATTGCATCTAGAATATGGGTACCTTCCTACATCTAGGATGTAGGCACCTTTTTCCTCATGGGAAGTAGTCATCCTACCATTATCAATATGTAGGCACCTCCTTCATCATTTTGGTTCTATTTAAATCATATGATTCTTCAAAAATATTATATTTTCAACACAATGTTAGGTCCACATGGGATCTTCACTAAAAAATGTGTAAGAATTTAACAAAAACCAGCGGCTACACACATATCCAACTAAAAATCCTAGTAAAATATAAGTACTTAATTTTATATTAAATACATGTAATAATCATACAAAAATGCATTTCTAGTGTTAAATATGCCCATACAATACCCTTAAAAACATGAATCAAATGAGCATTTTTGGTGCTCATCAATGTCTATATCTTGTTAAGCAATTTTATCTAGGGCTAATTGTCCAACACCCTTGGATAGAGAGGTTAAGAATTATACTTTGATAAATTGATCTTTGTACAAATCTATGTCATATACCTTCTTCTAGTAATATATTTCGTACTCTTTAAACCTACTTATATCAGAACCAATACCTCTAATCACATAAAATTTTCAAACAAATTAAAAAAAAATAAACCTATAATGAATTTATTTTATAATTCTTGGATCCATCCTTAATAATGCAATACAAGAGTAATATATATCCCAAGATAAAACCTAAAATGAAACCCTAAATATTAAATCCCTAAACATAATAAATTACTATGTTTAGAAAATTGTCATTTTTAGCCAAAGATCTACTATTTTTAGTAACTTGGGAGAAAATTTTAAAAAATACACTAAAATCCATTTTGGGGCACTAGATGAAGGATTTAGGGCCTGAGAATATCTTTAAAAGACCTATAAAAATTGATATAGATCTCCGTGTGACCTAGCCATAATATTGTCCTCCTCAATATCTAGATACTCGTAAAATCTCAAGTTGATCTGATGGTCATATCAAAAGTTATGCCCTTTGAAAGATAGACTCCCACATCATTTTGTTGTGGTTGAAAGTAAGTCTACTCCTAAAAGTTCCTCTGATAAAACTCCTACAAATTTATACTATCAATATTTTTTAGTTCTCGCTCTAAAATCCAAGTATTATATTCTTGTTATAAACCTTCCCACTATACCAATTATTTGTTGTAGTTTACTTGTTTGTACTGACTATCTTCTTATCAAATACTTGCATAATTTTTTTCTTCTTCTTGGGTATTTGTTGCTCTAAATTTATTTCCTCTTCTTCTTCACTTCATATTCATCCCCATGAAATTCATACAAATTTGTAACATTAAAAACTGGTGAATACAAAAATCATTAGGCAACTCCACTTTATAGGCATTATCATTCATCTTTTTCAAAATTCTACATGGTCTAATATTCTTATACTTCATTTTTCTATATGCACCCTTCGAAAACCTCTCCTTCATAAGGTGAACAATCATCATGTCTCCCACCTCAAAGACTTTTATTCTTCTACTTGCATCTGCTACTATTTTATACTTCTATTACTATCTTGCAACTTATTTTTGATATCTTCCTATAATTAATGTATGTGCTCCACAAATGCCTCTACAACATCACTAATTTTACCCTTAATCGGTAGATCAATCAAATATAGCACACCATTGTGACTCTTACTATAAATAATCTAAAAAGGATATTTTCCTATTGACCTATTGACTGAACTATTATATGCAAACTCATCTTGTGATAAGGCTAAGTCCCACTGTTTTGGTTTTTCTCCAACAATACACCTTAGAAATTTTTTCAAACTTTTGTTTACTAATTTATTTTGCCCATCAGTCTAGGGGTGATATGCACTATTACACTATATATTTATCCCCATATTCCTCCATAAAATCCTCCAAAAGTGACTTAGAAATCTTGTATCTTGATCTAAAGTGATTGTTTTTGGAACACCATGCAGTCTAACTCTAAAAAATATTTCTACAACTCTAGTAGAATCATTAGCTTTTTAGCAAGAAATAAAATGTGCCATCTTAGAAAACCTATCTACTACAACAAAAATTTAATCCTTAATCCATTATGTGTTAGGAAACCCCAACACAAAATCCATGCTCAAATTTACCCATGGTCCTATAGAAACTGGAAAAGGTATTTAAAGCCTTGTAATCTATAAATGGCCTTTAGCCATTTGGTACACTTTACATATTAACACAAAATTGTTTATGTCCCTCTTTACCTTTGGCCAATAATACTTCTCTACAAGAGCAATCATCTTGCTCACTCCAAAGTTCCCAACTAATTTTCTTCTATGTAGTTTTCTAATAATGTTCTCCCTCATTGAACCAATAGCACAATTGCTCTCCTTTAAAAAAATAACCATTTTGCATAAAATAATCACAAAAAATACTACCAAATTCTCCCAACATTGGATTCTTACACTGCTTCACAATATTACCAAAATCTGAATCATAATCGTACATTTTATTAATTGTCTCAAATACAACTACTTCATGCTCCATAGTAGTCAATAATACTACAAGTCTACTCAAAGTATTAGCAACTTGATTATACTTACCTAACTTATGCTTCAAAATAAATGTATACTCTTGCAAAAATGATACCCACTTTGCATGCCCACTGTTTAATTTTTACTAGGTATTTACATACCTCAATGTTTCATGATCAATAAATAACACAAACTCTTTAGCCACTAAATAATATCTCCAATATATCAATACTTGCATAATAGCATAAAATTCCATATTATAAGTAAAATATTTCTTCCCAGGTCGCCCTTCTTGAATCAACATAGCTCCAATTCCCACATATGAGGCATCATAATAGACCTAAAATAGTTTGCTAAAATATAGAAATATACAAACATGCACTTCTGACACATTCTTCAATAGTTCAAAACTCTTTGTTGTCATTGTCCACAAATTCTCTCCCCTTTGTGCACTTTATTATAGGTGCAACAATGCTACTAAAATTCTTGATGAATTTTCTATAAAATATTACTAAGTCATGGAAACTTCTCACCTTTTTTATGATTCTTGGAATAGGCTATTCCAAATTTTTCTTCATCCATCCTTATTCCATCCCCTAATATTACAAATCTAAAGAATACTAGACTCTTCTAAAGGAATCTACCCTTCTTCAGATTGACATATAACTTCTCCTTCCTTAACAACTCTAACACTAATTTCAAATGCAATAGGTGTTATTCTTCATTCCTACTGAATATGAGAATGTCATCAATATAATCAACCACAAACTTACCAATAAAATCTTATAGTACTCTGTTCATCATCCTCATAAACATACTGGATGGATTAGATAATTTGAACGACATCACCAACCATTTATATAACCCATATATTGTTTTTAAAGTGGTATTCTATTTAGCTTCTTCTTGGATTTGAATTTGATAGTATACACTATGTAGATTAATTTTGTTAAAACACTATGCTTATAGTAGCACATCCATCACATCATCCAATATTGGAATTGAAAACTGATATTTTATTGTAATTTTATGGATTGCCCTACTATCCACACACATCCACAATGTATCATACTTCTTCGATGTCAATTGTTTTGCAGTCACACACAAACTCATAATTTCTCTAACAACTCCCTTCTTGATCAATTATGTCACTTATATATTCAACTCCTCATTCTGCATGGGACTAATCCTATAGGTTGCTTGATTCAAAATAATTCATCCTAGGATTAGATCAATATGATACTAAATATCCATTTTTAGGGGTAATCCATTTGGTAACTCTTTTGGTATGATATCTGCATACTCTTTCAGAAATTTTGTTGTTGTGGGTGGTATAGCAAAATCCTCAGTATCTACCTTCTTTGTTGTCAACACAATAAAAACAAAATTCCTTCATCCCTATGATAAATTCCTTAGTTGTCAATTGGCTTTCACTCTACCCTTCTTCCTTATGTGGTAACTAGACCACTTTTACTCCATCCTTCTAGAATGTGTAATTATCCCTTCCCCATAATTAGTAGACTTTCTATCATATTTCCAAGGCCTTCTCAATAATATATGACATGCATGCATCAAAATTACATCACACCATACTTCATCCTTGTAGGTATTTCCAATTGAAAACTTAACCAAACACCTCTTATCTATAATTACATCATTCCTTTTATTGAACCATGATATGTGGTAGGGATACGAGTTATTCTCACACTTCAAATTATTTTTTTGGACCATTTCATTTGAAACCATACTTTCACAAATACCACTATCAATAATTACTTACATACCTTTCCTCCAGATGTGCATCTTGTTCAAAATATATTCGTACATAGCCAAGAATCACCACAATCATTATCCTACACTTTCTCCTTCCTTGGGATGATTATCATCCTTATTATCATGAGATTTTCCCCCATGTCTACAATAACTTTTATCTCAATTTTCTCTTTTACCTAAACTAGATTAACTCTAGCTTATTCTCATTGTCTTATTTCTTGTGCAAGATAGTGCAAAATCTAAAAAGCTACGTGTCCTTCCTCATAATATCTATAATAAGTATATTGTCTTCATGGGCCATCCCAATTTCATCCTCTACCTCTTTGGTGATTACTTTGATACTACCTACATTCTTCTTGATTCTCTGTATTAGAATATTCTTCCTTTGAGGTATTAAATCCACCTTGCCCTCTAACTAGAGGTGACAATAGTCCTTTATTAACTCTTCTTAAATTACTCCTCTTATGTTTCTCTTTAACTTTTAATACTAATTGATATGCATCCTCTACACTATGGATCTAAAGCATACTCAACTTATATTATATGGCATAACTTAATGCATTCACATACCTTGTAGCCTTATGTTATTTTTACTTTTCAAGCTCTACTTAAATTGATAACTTGTAGGATTCATTGTAGTCCTCGATGCTTTGATCCTTTTGTCTAAGGTTTTAAAATCTACAAAACAACACTTAAACATAATCTTTAGGAAGACATTTCTCCTTTAGTTTTTTCTCCATTATACACCCGACCCTAATATTTTACTTTATTTTTTGTTACCTCTCTTGTAGATGATCCCACCAAATCAAATCATGCTCTTTCAACTTTGTACATGTAAGCTTCACATTCATTTCCTTTGAAAGGATTTTCCACTCAAAACAATTCTCCATGTTATTCAACCAATCTATCAACTCCTCTAGTTTTAATCCTCCTGCATACCTGGGGACATCAATCTTGATCCCATCTCTATTTTATTCCAAGGTGCTAATCAGCCTATCCCTAAAATTATGCTCCTTTGGTTGAACCTTTGGTTCTTTCTTTACAACAACCTATGATTTGTTGTCTCATTCTATAGTCTCATTATGGGCAACTAATCTAGGCAACTGAGCTACTTTGACCTACAGCTCCTAGATATATTTCCATTATATGGGCAATTACTCTAGATTTATAAAATCTATTGCATGGCATTCTTTTATATGCGCAATTACTCTAGTAAACTAAGATACTTGTACCTAAAACTCCTGCACATACCTATTAACCTAGGCATAACCTCATCTTCCTCTTCTCATGCTAATATAATCTATGTTATTCCACATAGAAAATAAGAATAGTAAAATAAATATAATCAATAATATTAACTTCTATTCCCTTGCAATATCTAACTTGCCATGATACCAAATAGTGTAAATCCAACTACAAGAGGTGAAAACAAATACCTCCAATCACATAAAATTTGCAAATAAATTAAAAAATAAACCTGTAATAATTTTATTTTCTCATTCTTGGATCCACCCTTAATAATGCAATATAATAAAAGTATGTATCCCAAGAGAAGCCGTAAATATTAAAGCCCTAAAGATTAAAAATGACTATTTTTGGCAAATTGTCATTTTTAGCCATGGACTTGCTATTACATACTCTTCAAATCTGCTTATATCTCCTAATTTCTTAAATTATAATGCATCTTGATATTTCTTTTCTTTATTTACATTATTAGGTATAAATACTATCAAAAGAGATGCATGTAATTCAACTAAACCATTTGTATATACAATAATTATTTACTCATCTTATGCATATGCATCTACCAATGCAACACAATAAGAGCCATATGTCTAGTGTCTAAGTCCACAATTGCATCATTTAAAAGGTTGTGTATGTTCTATAAAGACCTATACTTATTTATCCACACAAATGGCATGATTTGGATTTGGATTTCCATCAATATTAAGGATTAGACCACTTTCCTTTATATTGAAGGGGTATAGAAAATATTTTTACTGTGAAACCCTTGGTTGTTCTTTTACTCTTTTCATTTTAGCTTATCAACTTCCTTATTGTAATTTGTTACCAATTTTATTTTATATATTATTATAACCTAAGGATGGGATTGTTAGAGGATTAGAGGCTTTAGAAAACTGAATTTTTTTATGTTCCTTCACTTTTTTACTTTCTTCTTTCATTGTTTTATTTCAATTTTCCATAAATTGCTTAACTACCTCTAATTTTTAATTTATTATTTTCATTTCTTCAGCAATTTCCTCAATTTATTCTTCAATACTATCAATATCAGTCTCTACATATCTTGTCCAATTGTTAATATAGTTTAATTTTCTGATTTCATCATTTTGATGAGCTTCCTCTTCTACATGATGTTCTAAAACACAAGGAACATTTGATCTTGTAGTAGTGTCTATTGTATCATGTAGAGTGATGAAATATTTTTATTTTAATGACCACTTACTTCCCATATGAAATGTTTTCTAGCTTCTTTCCATGTAGCCAAGGATGAAGATCTTGGTCGATTGGGATTTGATGATGATGTTCTAACCGTAAATGTTTTTATTTGCATTGGTTGGACTTCAAACAAAGGTTGAGGATCTATTTTCTAAATCACAATACTAGACAAACTGGAAGGTAATGTTAATTCCTTACTATCCTTAGTCTTTTAATTATATTTAGCTTGACTTTTTATAGTAGGTGCCTTCAAAGAAGGACTTCTTTATATTAAATGCATAGGCCTTGGAATTCTAAATGACTGGGCTCTTGGAATTAAAGGCCTTTGTGATGGAGGATTAATTATTAATTTTCCACTATCTTTACCATATCCATATTGACTCTAAATTTTTTTATAAGCATCTGTATCCGACAAGGAATTCATTGGCAATTCTCATTCTCTAGGTAATTCAAAATAAAAAAAACTAATAGGAAAGGGAACTGCCCCTTCAGATGTTTTACCAATTGACATAGCAAATTAACTTCTATAATTTGATGTAAAATTAATAGATACTAAAGTATTTTAAACTTGATACAAAATATTTACTCAAATAGATAATTAAAAACTTCTTGGTTTTAATGTTAGTCCCTTGGTTTGAATCAACAATTTCCAAATATTTCCATGGTCTCCTATTTACTCAAATAGTTGTCCTTGGAGAGTAAATTATGAATTTAAGAATAAAAGTAGTTTTCAATATCCATATGAACATAGGTTATATGAGAGGATGATTTTTATTTAATGTGTATATGCATGTGTTTAACTTATTTATTGAAACTTATACAACCTTATTCCCTTTAGAGTTTAAACCTTGTCAAGGTGTTCACTTTAAACCCACTTAATTGTAATGTTATAATTAAATACTATAATAACATCATAATAATATAATACAAATAACATGATGACATAATAAATATGTAGTTCTAATAATATAATATTAATAATTTTTTTTTTTTAATTAAAATAATATGTTAAAATATATTTAAAATTATATTCTCATATATTGGATGTTAAAATTTTATCTACATATTATAAATTTTAACATCTATACTAAATACCTTATACCCATGCCTTACACATATGCAACCTTAATTTACATATAATTTATTTTTCATGTATTAACTAATTATTTTTAGTTAATGTTAACATTATTAAAGATATCTTTAACAAAATATAAATATACTATCTTATAAATATTGTCAAAGCTATTTTATAATTTTGTAAGTGATAGTTATTCTACTCCATATTTTTATAATGTTATTTCCAAGTGCTATAAGGGTCATAAACCCTCCAACACTTTATTCCCTCTCTAAGCAATCAATAAGTAATATATTGACAACTGTAATTCAAGTATCTTTGTCTGACTATTTTCTTGCTTTACCATTTGTATTTAGTAATATTTATGTTTCAAATGAACCTTTCTATAAAAATTTTATATCTAATTTAATAAAAAATTTAAAGCTACACTTCTAAAAACAAGTTCGAGGAGTTGTTCCTATAAAGTAAGAACAATGAATTACATAGTGTTGAAAAACATTTATAGTTTTAATTCAATTTAAAAAAATTAAGATTATGTAAGAAATGTAATGTTGAGCTTGCAAGTTATGTTTTACATCTTTGATTTAAATGGGAAACATTCCATAAATTAACTAATTTAAGTTAGAATTATCCACAACCATTCTAAAGTTAATGTGTAGATTTTTTTTTTAAACTTAATCTTTAGAAATCATTTTTATTAGAAATTTCAAAAGGAATGTTGGTGTACATTCTTTCTAGAGATTTCAAAATGAATGGTCGTGAACTATGTATCCATACAACCTTAATTTAATTATAGTTTATTTTTCATGTATTGACTTATTGTTCTAAGTTAATTATAATATTAGTTACTATATATTTGCCAAAATATGCATTATTTTATAGATATTGTCAAGGATATTTGTGATAATTTCATAAATGGTAGTTATTTTGGTCCATCTGTTTTATAATGGTATTTTGTAAGTGCTTGTTTATCTTAAAAAATATGAATATCCGGGCTTCTTAAGAGGCACTCTTTTGATAACTCATATTGTGTTACCAAGCATGAAGATCCTCTACATGTTTGAATTACATGTTGGCCTTAATATATTAGTTCCAAATATCTCAAAATATACTCTAAAAAGAGACTAACATATACTCCATATTGAAAAAATTGAATTGTTTGTGACTTTTGGAATTAGAATAAAGTATCTTTCAAAATAGTATGTAAATTTATTATATGCACCTATTAATTAAAGGTATCCTTGAAGATCACAATGTGCATAGTGGTAGATGCTAGACAAAATACCTAAAATAATGATCAAACTTACCACTATGCATTTTGGACCATAGATCAAAATAAAAGAGAGTTCTCAAAGTATCATGTCTATGTTAAATATTAGTGCCAGTTTCCATATATTGTAGACACTCTGTAATAGGAAAGATCCTATATAAATACATCTAGCAAGATGAAAATTTTTAATTTTTGACTAGTAAAATTTTTCAAAGCAATTATTAAATGTCATGGGAGATTATTATGAGTCACATCTATAATAATATAATAATAGGGTGTTAGGTAACTAAGAAATAAGGTCATACATTAATTCAATATTTAACATTATAGTGGTCTTCTAGCTCGCTACCACTACCCAAAATTTTTACAAAAGGTTGAGTTAATGAAAGTAAAATATAATATTATAAAGAATAAAATCATATGAACATTTTGAAGAGAAGTATACATAAATATATTTCAAAAAGTAGATTGATTAAGCTAAAGTGATCACATGCAATTTTTATGTGAAAATATTTTTTTATTGTCTAGTTTGATACCCAATAACCTATTTTAAAATTGTTGTTTCAAAACTATAATTTTTTATCCATTAGTTAGAAGAAATCACCTAATTTTCTAGTTGATGATTTCATCCAACTAATGCGAATTCAAAAGGAGTATTTTAATAATTCTAAAGAATTATGAATGAATCAAAATATTTTCAAGATTTAAGGGTCATGCATTCAATTTAGTTGTGGAAACATATTTCACTAATATTGAAAAAGATAAAACTCCATCATCTAAGACCATTTTGATATACTCTTCTTTGAATTTTTTCCTCACATCAATATGAAGATACTAAATAATTTTCAAAAAAAACAATTCATGGTTTGATCCATCAATAAATGAAAAGCCCTATTCATTTTTAGTTAGTGTATTTGATGGCAAGCCGGGATTCACACAAACACATTCACAGTAATTTCATGGTAATTTCATTAAAAAAAAGAAAATAGCATGATACGGGTTACAGTATTCTCTCCAGTATACCACTTCTCCCCCAATCCCGAACTTCACCATCCCCCATCCTTACAGCATTTCGGGTTTTTAACGAGGCCCCCGATCCTCTCGGCCATCAATGCCTTGCCTAACAAATTCAAATTCTAATTTTTCCCTCCCTCGGTCGAACTCCCCAAATTTTCTCACAATAAATGGCCCCTGCCTCACCCACCATGAAACCCTCATTAAAGCTCTTCTCTGACCTGCAAATGCCGCCTTGGTCAGATCGTCCTCCCGCGCCTCTGTTTCACCCATAACGTCCATGCTCTGTACTGTTGTGAAGACCATTCCCATCTTTAATACACGCGGTCGCCAATTTCAATTTCAATCTTCGTGGCAGCCCGCGCGTTTAATTAATTTCCTTTTCTGCTTTGTCTTCGGTTGACCGTGTCACTTTAATACACGTGGAGGACGCGTGTCTGCGTTTAATTAATTTCCTTTTCGGCTTTGTCTTCGGCTGACCGTGTCACTTTAATACACGTGGAGGACGCGTGTCACAAGCTTGTCTTCATACTTGTCGCGATATCGCGACCCACTGTCCCTTCGCCTTCACCTTGGCGGAAAAAGTCGCGATATCGCGACATGTCGCGATATCGCGACCCACTGTCCCTTTGCCTTCACCTTGGCAGAGAACAGTCGCGATATCGCGACATGTCGCGATATCGCGACCCACTGCCCCTTTGCCTTCACCATGGCAAAAAGATGCCGCGATATCGCGACATGTCGTGATATCGCGACTCAAACCGGCCATTGCCCTTTCGAAGCCTTGGGGTCATCGCGATTTCGCGACCCCAACGCAACATGTGCCTTTACTCTAAAACTTCTCCTTCTTTTTACGAAATCTCCCTCTTGGGCCAAGATTTGAAACAAACCCAACACAAATACTTAGAAAATAAAAGCAAACAATTAAATGATTTGGAGGATGCAAGATTGCTCCTTGACCACCGGATGCTCCTGCATCAGACACCCGGGGTAGAATAAAAAAAGTGATCCTCACTTTTGTTCGGCTAAGGGGAGACCCAAGCGGTCAACCTCCGCCTTCGACAACCAAGTCGCATCTTCAGTTGGTCTGCCCCTCCACTTGATCAAGTACTCAGTATACTGCTTGTTTTGGGTGCTCCGGCCTTCACGGGTATCTAATATTTCCTCGGCCTCATCTGTGCTTGGAGTAGAGGCTGGAAATTGCCATGGTTCTGGACTTTGCATGTCTGTACTTTCTCCCTCATGATATTCCACGAGATCTGAAATATTAAAAATAGGTGAAATATCAAGCCAACTCGGCAATTTCACTTCATACGCATTTCCTGACTCCCGCTTTCCCAGTATTTTGCATGGCCCAAACTTTTTCATCTTCAATTTATTGTAAGTCTTGGCAGGAAATCTCTCCTTCCTGAGATACACCATAACCTCATCTCCAATCTCGAACTCCTTGAACCGCCGCTTCTGGTCCGCCCTTGTCTTATATTGATCTGTTCATTTTTGTAATCTATCTTTTTACTTCCTCATGCAGACTTTTTATATGCTCTTGCAAATTCTTCTGCCTCGGCACTACATTTTTCTCTTCTGTCCAACTTTCTTAGCTCAGACACATTCCTCGGGTTGTTTCCATATACTATCTGGAACGGTGATTTATTTGTGCTTTTATTAACTGAACCGTTATATGCAAACTCTGCTTGTGGTAAGACTAAATCCCATCCCTTGGGTTGATCCACTATCAAACACCGCAGTAAATTGCCCAGGCTTCTATTGACCACCTTCGTTTGTCCATCTGTCTGTGGATGGTATGCTGAACTGAATTTCAAGTCTGTCTTCAATTTCTTCCACAGAGTTCTCCAGAAATACCCAACAAACTTTGTATCTCTGTTTGAAACTATACTTCTCGGCAAACCGTGAAGTCGTACCACTTCTTTGAAGAACAACCCGGCAATGTGAACTGCATCACTTGTCTTTTGGCAGGGAATAAAATGTGCCATTTTGGAGAACCGGTCCACCACCACAAATATTGAATCATTTCCTCTCTGTGTTCTCGGCAATCCAAGAACAAAATCCATGCTTATGTCCTCCCATGGTCTCTCAGGCACAGGTAATGGCTGGTACAGCCCTGTATTTTGTTTCACACCCTTTGCCATCTGGCATATTCTGCAACTTTGCACAAACTTCCGTACATCTTGCCGAAGTTGTGGCCAGTAGTAATTTTCCTCAACCAAGGCAATGGTCTTATCCCTACCAAAATGCCCAACCAATCCTCCGCTGTGCTTTTCTTTGATTAAATTCTCCCGCATGGAACTTCTGGGAATGCACAACTTACTGCCCTTGAACAGCATCCCGTCTTGGATTAAGAAATCCAACCATTTTGTTCTATCTATGGTAAGAGGTATTGAGCAAGCCTTCCAGGCTTCTGCAAAATCCGGATCTGTAGGGTATAGATCCTTCAGTTCTTCAAACCCCACTACTTCCACTGTCAATCTGGTCAGCAGAGTCTGCCTTCTGCTTAAGGCATCTGCAACCCTGTTTGACTTCCCACTTCTGTGCTTTAGTACAAAGGTATAACTTTGGAGGAACTCCACCCATTTCATGTGCCTTTGGTTCAGTTTTGTCTGACTGTTAATGTATTGCAAAGCCTGATGGTCAGTAAACAGCACAAACTCCTTTGGTAATAAATAATGTCTCCACTTTTTCAGGGCCTGAACTATAGCATAAAATTCTTGATCATAGACAGAATACTTCTTCCGAGCATCATTTAACTTTTCATTGAAATAAGCAACTGGCTTGCCTCCTTGACTCAGTACCGCCCCTATTGCACTGCCACTGGCATCACGGTCCACCTGAAATACCTTGTTGAAGTCTGGAAGTGCCAAAACAGGCTGTTACGTAACTTTTCTCTTCAATGTGTCAAAGCTCCTTTCAGCCCCTGATGTCCATTTGAACTCCTTTTTATCTCCCCTCATTGTCTCGGTGAGAGGTGCACAAATACTGCTGAAGTTCTTTATGAACTTCCTATAAAAACTGGCCAGACCATGGAATGACCTCACTTCAGTTGTGCTCCTTGGAGTAGGCCATTCAATGATGGCTCTCACCTTTTCGGGGTCCATCTTCAGGCCTTCTGCTGAGATTACAAACCCCAAGTATACCAATTCCTTCTTGACAAAATTACACTTTTTCAAATTTATTAATAACTTTTCTTCTTGCAGCTTTTCAAAGACTCTCCTGATATGCATCAGGTGTTCCTCCAGGGTCCGGCTAAATATCAATATATCATCTAAATAAACAATAACAAACTTTCCCAGAAATTCTTTCGGTACTTCATTCATCGGTCGCATGAAGGTACTTGGTGCATTGGACAGTCCAAAGGGCATGACTAACCACTCAAACGAGGCCTTCTCTTGTCTTGAAGGTTGTCTTCCATTCATCCCCCTCTCGGATACGGATCTGATGATAACCACTTTTCAGGTCAATCTTTGTGAAGTACTCAGCTCCACTTAAACAGTCCATGATATCATCCATTCTTGGTAATGGGAATCTGTACTTAATAGTAATTTTGTTGATGGCCCGTGAATCTGTACACATCCTCCATTCTCCATCCTTCTTTGGCGCCAGCACTGCAGGTACTGCGCATGGACTCAAACTTTCCCGAATTAATCCCTTTTCTAATAATTCTTGGACCTGTCTATTTAACTCCTCAGTCTCTACAGGTGTCATCCTGTGTGCAGCTTTATTTGGCAGGCTTGATCCTCGGTACTAAATCTATATGGTGGCTAATTTTTCTCACGGGGGTAAGCCCTCAGGCACATTGTCAGACACAATGTCTGGAAATTCCTCCAGCAGATTTAGAACTTCTGTTGGGGTATCCCGGCATTCCTTCCCCCTAACTCTTGGAATTATTGCATAACATAAATGTTCATGCTTTAACCCATTCAGAAACTCTCTCCCCTCAACTAAACAGACTTTGGAAATATTACACACCTTTTCATCTGTATCCTTCAAGGGCTTTAGCTTATGGCGTACACCATTCTTTGTCAATGAGTAGGTGTTGGCACGGCCATCATGTACTGCACTCCGGTCAAACTGCCAGGGTCTCCCCAGTAACATGTGGCAAACATCCATGGGTAAGATGTCACACAGGACCTCATCACAATACTTCCCAACGTTAAATTTAACAGAACACTGCTCATTGACCAAGGCTCCGTGGTCCTTTTGTAACCATGCGACCCGGTATGGGTGTGGGTGTTTCTTCCTCTCTAACTGTAACTTCGTAACCATTTCCTCTGAAACCAGGTTATCCATGCTACCATTATCAATAATGATATTGCAAACCTTGCCCGCACATTTACATCTAGTGCGGAATAAACTTTTCCTCTGGTCTGTGTCCTTCTCCTCGTTCAACAGGACTCTTCTTACAACCATTGTTTCTCCTCTCTCCGCTTCTTCGGAATGCTCGGATTCAGCATCCTCCTCCGCCACAGCAGCTCTGGCTGGGCCCTCAGGCCTCTTGTTTGTTCTTTCTCGGTGTTGTGGACATTCAAATGCCCTGTGTCCTTCTTCACCACAGTGGAAACATGTTCCATGAAATACTCCCCTTCCAAACCCTCGTCCAGATCCACCCCGTCCTCTTGGGTAGTTGTTCTGATCTCGGGGCTGATAAACATCTTCGTATTTTTGGTCCTGGTTACTACTGGCTTCCCCAGTCTTCTTTGGATCCTTGTACTTTTCTCCACTGGTCCTCCCACCAGTCCTTCCACCTCGGCCTCTTCCTCTTTGCTTGCCTTCAAACCGCTTTTTTAGCTTTTCTTCTACCTTCAAGGCAAATTGATAGGCATCCTCAATGGTGTTTACTCGAACCAGGCTCAGTTCTTCCTGGATACCAAGCCTCAACCCATTAATGTAACGGGCTACTTTCTCTTTATTTGCCTCTAAATGCCCTGTTCTAATAGAAATTTTGTAAAATTCTTCAGTGTACTCTTGGACAGTTTTGTTTGTCTGTCTCAAGCTCTGCATTTTTCTTAGCAGATCCAACTCGTAATCTGCCGGGATGAACTATCTTTTAAGCTTCTCCACCATTCTATCCCATCTTGTTATTCTTTCTTTCCCCCTTCTGTTTCTCTCCAACTGCATTCCCCTCCACCAAATGCTGGCATGACCCTTTAACTTGGTCTTAGCAAATCTGACCCGGTTAGGGTCTTCAATCTCCTCATACTCGAAATATTCCTCTAAATCATTTATCCAGTCAATCACTTCTTCTGGATTCAGATTTCCCGAGTAGGTAGATACCTCCATTTTTGGCTGTTTTCCAATCTGAGAGATGGCCTTATACAACCGGGCCTGAGCAGGATCCACGACTTCTGCTTCTTCCTCAGACTGTTCTTCCTCTTCAACTTCATCTTCACTTTCCTCTTCCCCTCCGGGTTCGCGCCTTCTGCGTAACTCTGCTTGCAAGGCTTGAACTTGTCTTTGCAAGGCCCGAAAGTCTTCGGTCGGCACCACATTTCCTGCTCCGCCACGGTTCCTTCGTGGAGGCATGATATTTTTATATATATATATATATATATATATATATATATATATATATATATATATATATATTATTTTTTTTTTTTAGAATTCTTCCACAGATCCTGGTGCAACTGCCTCTCTCCGGCGATCTGTTACACGCTCAGGAGCTCCCGCTCTGATACCACTTGATGGCAAGTCGGGATTCACACAAACACATTCACAGTAATTTCATGGTAATTTCATTAAAAAAAAAAAATAGCATGATACGGGTTACAGTATTCTCTCCAGTATACCACTTCTCCCCCAATCCCGAACTTCACCATCCCCCATCCTTACAGCATTTCGGGTTTTTAACGAGGCCCCCGATCCTCTCGGCCATCAATGCCCTGCCTAAAAAATTCAAATTCTAATTTTTCCCTCCCTCGATCGAACTCCCCAAATTTTCTCACAATAAATGGCCCCTGCCTCACCCACCATGAAACCCTCATTAAAGCTCTTCTCTGACCTGCAAACGTCGCCTTGGTCAGATCGTCCTCCCGCGCCTCTGTTTCGCCCATAACGTCCATGCTCTGTACTCGTTGTGAAGACCATTCCCATCTTTAATACACGCGGTCGCCAATTTCAATTTCAATCTTCGTGGCAGCCCGCGCGTTTAATTAATTTCCTTTTTTGCTTTGTCTTCGGCTGACCGTGTCACTTTAATACACGTGGAGGACGCGTGTCTGCGTTTAATTAATTTCCTTTTCTACTTTGTCTTCGGCTGACCGTGTCACTTTAATACACGTGGAGGACGCGTGTCACAAGCTTGTCTTCATACTTGTCGCGATATCGCGTCCCACTGTCCCTTCACCTTCACCTTGGCAGAAAAAGTCGCGATATCGCGACCCCATCGCATCCTTTGCCTTCACCTTGGCAGAAAAAGTCGCGATATCGCGACATGTCGCGATATCGCGACCCACTGCCCCTTTGCCTTCACCATGGCAAAAATATGCCGCGATATCGCGACATGTCGCGATATCGCGACTCAAACTGGCCATTGCCCTTTCGAAGCCTTGGGGTCGCGATTTCGCGACCCCAACGCAACTTGTGCCTTTACTCTAAAACTTCTCCTTCTTTTTACGAAATCTCCCTCTTGGGCCAAGATTTGAAACAAACCCAACACAAATACTTAGAAAATAAAAGCAAACAATTAAATGATTTGGAGGATGCAAGATTGCTCCTTGACCACCGGATGCTCTTGCATCAGTATTGTATTTTGGACATAAGTCAATAATTTGATACTATTATTCAATAAAGTTGGAGATGAAAGGGGATAAATAGGTCATGTATCTAGATTTACTTTATAATTTAATTATATGAACACTTTAGCTCTAAAATATTGTTTTCAATATTTTAAAAGTATTATGGTTATAAATTGTCCAAATGCGATAAAATTTGAATTATATAATTTTTAAAGTATCTTGCACTCCCATGCAATTTTTTAGGTAGAATTTATATATTTTAAGTGCCAAATATTTAAAACAAATGAGGTAAAAGCATCAACAACAAAAATAAATTGAAAAACTATTTTATTAAGTGTGGAACCATGGGTTGGACTTATTCCATGATTTTGATCTATGATTAGGTGATATTAATACAATCAATCATGTAAATAAATAATTTTTTATGGATATGAAGAAAATATCCACTTGAAATCCTAGTCTACATTTGGATCAACACCATAAATAGATTAAAAGAGCATGATTTAAAGTAATCCATATAAAATATTTAATAACCCAAATGCACAGTTCATCAACCAAGGCTCACATGAGGTCAACATGTAACTATTGGTCACTACATGATAACTATTGCAATCAAAACATGAAGTATCTAATATTTTATAAAGTAAAGAAAAATTATAGAATTTGGTGAATCAATATATGTTAGATTTTATAATACTTTTCATAAATGAATGGAAATATAACATTTATCATAGGTTTTATGTAATAGGATAAAAGAAAAATAAAATATCAATAGAAAAATAATAAGTGGGTGCTCTTTGGTTACCCAAACAATGATCACACTAACGTCACATGGAGATAATGAGTTCATTGGTTGAGTGGTATTTCTACCAAATAATAAATATTATTAATTTTATAACCCAATTTGACATAACCTAAGACTTTATGGTTAACCTTCACTAAACATATTTAATACCTATTGATAATTATATCACATTGTAGCAAAGTACATTTCATAGTAATTTCCTATAGGATTCAATAGTGATTACATCATCCACTATTTACCGTGGCCATTAAGGTCTTATTACTAATATTCAAACACCCCTCATAATCTAAAGTGGGGGTCAAGGAGAGAATACATTAGATATGAAATATCTTTCATTACTATAATATATACTCAAATAGAACAAAGAATATTTATTCCTCATATATCATTTGAAAGACTGGTGTTCTCTAATGGCATCCAATCATTTGAATCTTCTATATCAACTAAAATATTGTTATTCCTTAGAATGGATTGGAATAATATATATATCTTATCATGTAGAATATTAGCATTTCCTTTCTTAATGATAATGGTATAGATCCTAAATTCTATCATATAAAGAGATGTACTTATATGTAAAACATTTTCTTAAAAGGTTGCAGTGAAAAGGTTTTCAACTAGGTTTCATTTGGTTGGGTGTAAATCCTATTTTCTGGTTTGTTGAAGACTTCTTATGCATTGTTATCCTTGATGAGAGTTTTGGTGAATGCATAATTTTGGTTTGAGGTAGTGGAAGCATTGTGCACTAGGGTTTATGTTTGTGAGTCTTGCTACTTGCATTGAGTTGGTGGAACCCTTGGTTGGCTATTTTGAGTTTGATGGTTGAGTTGCTTCCATAGAGGTTGTTTAATCAAGTTATTGCTTTACTTGATTCATGATATTGGGCTTACTCCATTGAGTTGATTTGAGTAAGTTATTCTTTGCATTTGGTGATATTGTGTTTGTGGCTGTTTTGTTCAAATATCTTTGGATGGAAAAGGATTTCTACTTGTTTCCTTTTTTGTGATGATTGGTTGAATGCTTCAAGGTTGATGTTGAGTTGAATGGTGTTGGTTGACTAAACCTTATTTGATGAGCATTGTTGTTGAAACCCTAATTGATGGTGAAAATAACATGAGTATCATTGCTATGTGATTATTTGCATAGTTGGAAATTGTTGGGGTTTCATGTTCTTGAAAGAAAACATTCTATCCTATCCATTTCAGATATTGAGTTGAGTTTTTAGATTTGAGATTGAGATTGAGCTGATTTGATTTGAGTTGAGTTTTGATATTGGGATTTGAGTATAGAACATATTGAGTCTCTAACAATTCTCTTTATGCTTCTATGAGTTTGACAAATCACATTGGGTCTCTAACAATTCACTTTGTGATTTCCTACTAAGAAAGTTTTTCTTGGTGAGCTTGCTGAGTTTTTGGACAAGTTCCAATGGGGACTTGTGAGCAGTTTTTGGACAGGTTCCGATGGGGACTTGTGAGTAGATTTGGACAGGTCCTAGCAGAGGACTTATGAGTTGAGTTTGATAGTTCTATCAGAGAACTTGAGGACAAAGGTGCATTGGTTCTATGAGAAGAACTTGAAGACAGATTTGGCAAGTCTTTGAGAAGGCTTGTATGTAGAGGATTGATTTGTTCAAGAGTTGGACAGATCTGACAGATAGAGGAAGACTTGTACTAGACTGACTAACTATGTTTAGTACAGGTTGCTGAGCTATTGTGGACATGATCATAGAAGGCGAAGGTCTCTTAGGCTAAGCATTGAGGATAGGAGGTCTTCGATGGAAAGGAGTTCCACGTACTAGCAAGAGGTAGAGGTAGTTGATCTTTTGAGGGATCATTTCGAGAGCGAGAGGGTAAGGTATCTCCTTTGAGCAAAGGCTCATAAATTTTTATTAGGGGAAGGTATCTCCTTTGAGCAGAGGCTCATAAATTCTAATTGGGGGAAGATATCTCCTTTGGGTCGAGGCTCATAAATATTGTAATTGGGAAGGATTCCCAAAGAAATTTGAGATAACTTTTAGAGAAAATTTTTGTGCACGTAGCCTAGCCATTCTGGGTGAACCACGTTAAAATTGGTGTCACTTTGTAGATGTTATTATGCATTGCTTTGATATTGCTTTGGGTATATTGCTTTACTATTTTGAAGTATAAAGGAAAAAGTAAAAAGAGGTCTTATACTTGTTCACCCCCTTCTCGAGTATAAGCTTGTGTTCTTCAATTGGTATCAGAGCAGGTGCCTTCGAAAAGTTTAACAGAATGAAGGAAAAGCTAGTAAAGAACACAATGGATCATTCAAGTAGCAATGCAACACCTATTCTTGATGGGTCAGAATTTGGTCTTTGGAATGCAAGGATGAAGGTTCATCTAATGGCACTTGGTAAAGAGGTATGGGAAGTGATTGAAGATGAGTACAATATTCCTGTACATGGTCCTAATACTAAAGAAGAAAGGCTCCTACATCACATCAATTCAAAAGCAATGAATGCAATCATAAAAGGCTTACAGAAAGTAGATCTCACCAAAGTGATTCACTACAAGACAACTAGTGAAATGTGGAAATAGTTGAAGGTGGTTCATATAGGTGATACAAATTTCAGAAAGGCCAAGTTGAGACACTTCAAAGGTATGTTTGAACAACTCCAGATGAATTATGATGAAAATATTAGTGACTACATGCTTTGTATGGATGAGGTTGTTAACTCCATGAAAGACTTAGGTCTTGAGCTTGCTGAAAATGATGTTTGTGATAAGATTTTGAGATCTCTTCCTAATAGATTTAGTGAAAATATTTCTGCTATTGAGGAAGCTAAAGATTTGGATAAGTTGAAAAAGGATGAGCTCCATAGTATACTTGCAACATTTGAGTTGAGAACTCAAGTGAAGGTTGATGTCAAGAAAGAGGCAGCTTTCAAGGCTACCAAGGAATCCAAGGGTAAACAACTTCAAGATAGTGATGAGTCTTCTAGTGATGAAGAGGCATATTATAGCAAGAAAGGCAAGTTCTCTAGAAAGCACAAAAGTATGAAAAATATAAGATGTTTCAATTGTGGAAAGTTTGGTCATTATGCTACTGACTATACTATTCCCAAGAATGAAAGTGATGAAGATAAATAGGATTCTAAGAGCAAGGATTCTAAAAAGCACAAGCATCACAAGAAAAACAAATATGAGCACAACAATCAAGAAAAGAGGTATTCTCACAAGCACAAGAAGAGTTTCTACCTAGACAAAGAAAGTAAGTGTTCTAGTAGTGATAGTGAAAGTTCTTCAAGTGATGATGAAAATGAGATGTTGTTCATATCAAAAAAAGAAGAAGAACCGAAACATAGATTCATTATCATGAAATGTCTTAGATGTGGAAATTTTGGTCACCTTGAGGATGATTGCACAAATAATTATTTGGTTTCTAGTATGTATGAGGATGCTTCATAAAACTATAATGAAGATGCATGTATGGTTTTTGAAAAGGGTAGCACCTCTAGTGATAAGAAATATGAAAAAGGCTTTGATGATTCAAAAGGAAATCAAATAAAAGATCTTGAAAGTGAACTTATTAGTGCTTTTAGTGTTTTGAAAAAGGAAAGAAAGAAGAATGCTAGACTCAAGGATAAGTTAGATGAATGTTGTATGAAGAGAGATGATCTTATAGAAAGTCTTGACTTCTCTATAGCTAAGACACAAGAACTCAAGGATGAGTTAGAGTCTAAGGTTCTTGAGTATTGTGAGTTAGAACAGAAAATGGCTTCTTTGAAAGAGGAAACTAAAGAGTACAAGGATAAGCTTTACAGGTTTCAAGATAGCTCCAAAAAGGTTAAGTCACTCATCAAAGGTCAAAGAAAGACAACAAATAAAACAGGCCTTGGTTTTGTTAAGCCACACAAGGAACAAGTTGGGGAATCTAGTAAGAGATTCCAAAAGAAGAGAGTTTTGATGAGGAGAGTATTTTAGAGAAAGAGTCCTTGAGTGATAGATGCACAGAAACAGAAAATAGGAAATAGAAAAATGGGAGAAAGTTTACAAGACCTAGAAGGTCATTTACAAGAAAGTTTAATGGCAGATGTTTTACTTTTCACAGGTTTGGTCACATGTCTTCACATTGCATGACTCAAGTAAGGAAGGTAAATGCTAGTTTCAGAGGTGGTAATTTCTTTCAAGGGTATTGCTACTCTTGTAAATAGTTTGGGCATAAGGAAATTTTTTGCAAGGCTAATAATAGGAACAGGGTTAGTCAGAACAGGTGGATTCAAAGAACAGGTATGCCTAAAAGAAATAACATTGTTACTTGTTATAAGTGCAACAATGAAGGTCACACAACTAGACAGTGTAGAGCTGAACTTCCAAGGTACGAGAACAAGAACAGTGGTATGAACAGGTCCAAGGATCAAGGCATGGATAAGAACAAGAATGATAATTGGAACAGGAACAGTGAAAGGAACATGAATAGGAATATGGACAAGGAGAACAAGAGAAGACATGGTAAGGCAACTATAGACACTGATGATGATCAGTGCCTGTTGGGAGTTTTACTCCCATCCCGAAATTAAACACCTCAACAAGAGGTGGGGGAGGGACTAAGATAAGAGGCTCATTCTTAGTCCCAAGCCCCAAAGGTAACCCTTTGCCATTGATGAAAAATGGGGAGAGATATGAATAAGGGGGAGAGCCTCAAGACAGGGGGAGCTGTTTATGCTGAGTTTCTGTGTTGTTGAGAAGCATGGTTTGCCATCAATGACAAAGGAGGAGATTGTTGGCAATTTTGGGTTTGAGATCCTTTCTTCTTGTCTATGATTTGTCATTGATGTCAAAAGGAAATGACATTAATGTTAAGAGGATGTGTTGGTTTCAAAGGTGGAAGATTCCAAGAGAATATTTTTAAGAGAATCCGGATAGATTCCATTGGATAGGGTTTTTATTAAAAACAAGTTAAATGGTTTTTATTAAAACCAATGGAGGTTCTCTTTATTATTTATTTAATTATTATTTAAAACCCTTCAAGGTTTTAATTAATTAATTATTTAATTAATTAAGGGAGAAATTATTTTTAATTTATTAAAAATACTTTAAGGGTTTTTAAACCCTTTTGAAAACAAATTTCGATTAAATTCAAAATTATGTTTATTTGCAGCCGACGTGTTCTAAAGTCCACGTATGGACTATAAATATGAGAAGGTTCCTAAGGTTAAACCAACTGGGAAAATCGAAGGCAATTAATTGGTTTGGTTACGATCGAATGTTCTGTTTACACTACAAAATAGGAGAGCTCGTGGTTTGAAAAGCTTTCAAAATGCTTGACCATTTATGTGGAAGGAAGTCCGTCTTGGACTTCGTAATCCTCTTGTGGGCTAGTGGCAGTGAAGGCTGTGTTTGGGCCTTGCGTAGGTGGAGGTCTACATTTTGATCCCCATGGAGGGAGCTATGCATGGATTAGTCACGTTTTTATTAAAATGTGTTTTGTGTCGCGAATTTCGGATTCTTCAAGGGCAGCCATTATAAGGTGTGATTATTTTGTTGATATAATTTTTGGCATTGTTTAGTATTGTTTAAAAGACATAGGATAAATAAGGGGATATTTCTTTCGTTGTATTTTTGAGATTAGTCTTTTACTATGCTAAATTTAAAAATGGAGATATAAGGTGTAAGTTTTGGTTGTTGTGTTTTTGGCTTCTTTGGTGGTTGTTTTTAAATAAGAAGAGCTAAAAGGTGTATTAAGGAAAGTTTTTATATATGCTCATTTATCTTGGTTCTAACCCTAACTTGGTTGGAAATTTGAGGGTTGTGTGTGGTGACAGCTTTAAGGATCAATTTTCTTCTACTCCAAAAAGGTATGGGCACATTTTCCTTATGAGTATGATTGGTGTATGTTTTTCTGAAATAAGGTTGGAGTGAAAATGTTTTCAACTAGGTTTCCTTTGGTTGGGTGTAAATCCTATTTTCTGGTTTGTTGAAGACTTCTTATGCATTGTTATCCTTGATGAGATTTTTGGTGAATGCATAATTCTGGTTTGAGGTAGTGGAAGCATTGTGCACTAGGGTTTATGTTTGTGAGTCTTGCTACTTGCATTGAGTTGGTGGAACCCTTGGTTGGCTGTTTTGAGTTTGATGGTTGAGTTTCTTCCATAGAGGTTGTTTAATCAATTTATTGCTTTACTTGATTCATGATATTGGGCTTACTCCATTGAGTTGATTTGAGCAAGTTATTCTTTGCATTTTGTGATATTGTGTTGGTGGCTATTTTGTTCATATATCTTTGGAGGGAAATGGATTTCTACTTGTTTCCTTTTCTTGTGATGATTGGTTGAATGCTTCAAGGTTTATGTTAAGTTGAATGGTGTTGGTTGACTAAACCTTATTTGATGAGCATTGTTTTTGAAACCCTAATTGATGGTGAAAAGAACATGAGTATCATTGTTATGTGATTCTTTGCATAGTTGGCAATTGTTGGGGTTTCATGTTCTTGAAAGAAAACATTCTATCCTATCCATTTCAGATATTGAGTTGAGTTTTTAGATTTGAGATTGATATTGAGCTGAGTTGATTTGAGTTGAGTTTTGAGATTGGGATTTGAGTATAGAACATATTGAGTCTCTAAAAATTCTCTTTATGCTTCTATGAGTTTGACAAATCACATTGGGTCTCTAACAATTCACTTTGTGATTTCCTACTAAGAAAGTTTTTCTTGGTGAGCTTGCTGATTTTTTGGACAGGTTCTAGTGGGGACTTGTGGGCAGTTTTTGGATAGGTTTCAGTGGGGACTTGTGAGAATATTTGGACAGGTCCTAGCAGAGGACTTGTAAGCTGAGTTTGATAGTTCTATCAAAGAACTTGAGGATAGAGGTGCATTGGTTCTATGGGAAGAACCTGAGGATTTATTTGGCAAGTCTTTGAGAAGGCTTGTATGCAGAGGATTGATTTATTCAAGAGTTGGACAGATTTGACAGACAGAGGAAGACTTGTACTAGACCGACTGACTATGTTTGGTACAAGTTGCTGAGCTATTGTGGACGTGATCATAGAAGGCAGAGGTCTCTTAGGCTAAGCATTGAGTACATGAGGTCTTCTATGGAAAGGAGTTCCACATGCTGGCAAGAGGTAGAGGCAGTTTATCTTCTGAGGGATCATTTCCAGAGCAGAGGGGAAGGTATCTCCTTTGAGCAGAGGCTCATAAATTCTAATTAGGGGAAGGTATCTCCTTTGAGTAGAGGCTCATAAATTCTGATTGGGCGAAGATATATCCTTTGGGTCAAGGCTCATAAACATTGTAATTGGGAAGGATTCCCAAAGAAATTTGAGATAACTTTTAGAGAAAATTTTTGTGGACGTAGCCCAGCCATTCTGGGTGAACCACATTAAAATTGGTGTCACTTTGTGGATGTTATTATGCATTGCTTTGATATTTCTTTGGGTATATTGCTTTACTATTTTTAAGTATAAATAAAAAAGTAAAAAGAGGTTTTATACTGTTCACCCCCCCTTCTCAGTATAATATTGTGTTCTTCATGGAATGGTCAGCATTTACTCTACATGAAAAATGGACTCACACTTATGGAGAGTGAAATACACCACCTAAACCTTGGAGGTTGACCATAGACTACTTTGAATAGATTCACCTTAGTGGCAGAGTGATAGGTGGTGTTGTACCACAATTCATACAAAGGAAGCCATTTTTTCCAATGAGTAGTATGTTCAAAAGTGAAGCAACAAAGGTAGCTCTCCAAGCATTTATTGACAATTTTGATTTAGCCATCAGTTTGAGGATGGTAGGGTAAACTCATATTGAGTTGTGTCCCCTACAACTTGAACAGTTCCTACCAAAATTTTTTGGTGAAGGTAGGATCCCAATTAGAGAAAATGGATTTAGGCATCCCATGGAGGCAAAATATGAATTCAATGAAGATTTGGATGACAACAAATGAAGTATAAGGCTGGCATTGGGAACAACAGTGAGCATACTTTGAAAGATAATCCACTATAACCAAAATAACCAATTTACCTCTAGATTTTGGTTGTCCTTTGATGAAGTCTATAGATATATCTATCCAAAATTGCCCAAGAATTGGAAAAGGTTGAAGTTTCCATAGAGAACTTACAATTTTACCTTTCATGTGTTGGTAGTGATCACATTCGACCATAAATTTTTTGATGTTTTGTTTCATTCCTTTCCAAAAAATACATTTAGTTTAAGTATATGTTTTGAGAAAACCTAAATGACCAGTTTAAGGATAAGCATGCATTTCTTGAATGAGGATATCCTTTATTTGATACATCGATGGAATAACAAAATGGTTATGAAATCATAAATCCTAACCATCCCAAACATAGCCTGATTGGGAATTATGATCCTCTTGGAGAGTGTGGATGAGATTTTGCAATGATGAATCCTTGGTCAGATCCTCACAAATTTGATGAATTTATTATGGAAAAGGAATAGAGATAACATGTAACATGACCTAATATTCATGGAGATGAGACAAAGCATCGACAACCACATTATCTTTACCTTTATTATAAGAGATGTCATAATCATACCCCAATAATTTGGATACCCATTTTTTTGTTCCGGAGTAGCCATCCTTTGTTCTAAAAACTATTTTACACTCTGATGATCCATTTTAATGGAAAAATGTTGACCAATAAGATATGGATGCCAATGTATGACCGCATGTAAAATGGCCAACATTTCCTTCTCATAAGTCGACTTGCCCAAATTTTGAGGAGAGAGTGCCTTTCTAGTAAAAGCTAATGGTAGACCCTCCTACATTAAAATGAACCCAATGCCCATTCCTGATGCATCACTCTCAATGATAAAGGGTTTAGGATAATCTAGAATTTCCAAAATAGGGGTGGTGGTTATAGCATACTTCAAATAAAAAAAAAGCCTTTTTCATCCACACAAAAGAATTTTTCATCAACATGGTTGTCAAGTGAGCTACTATCTTATCATAATTTCTCACAAATTTTCTATAATACCCTATGAGGTGCAAGAATCCATAATTTTCCTTCAATGTATGAGGCTTTGGCCAATCCCGAACCATCTAGATTTTCTTAAGATCATTCTAAACACCCTCCTTAGTAGCTATATGTACCAAATATTCAACCTCCCACTAGCTAAAGGAACATTTGGATTACTTTGCATAAAGATTATGGTTAGAAATATTTTTGAGGGTTTTATCTAAATGGTGAAGAAAATATTCTCATGTGTGACTATAGATCAATATATCATCATAAAATATTAAAATGAATTTGTGAAGATGAGGATGAAATACTGAATTCATCAAACTCTTAAAGGTGAAAGGGGCATTGGTCAACCCAAAAGGCATAACCAAAAACTCGTAATGCCCTTCATGAGTTCAAAAATTTTTATTGGGAATATCCTCATTCTTAATGTAGATTTGGTGATAGCCCAGCCAAAAATTCAACTTTGAGAAATATTGATCCCCATGCAACTCATCAAGTAGTTCATCAATGACAAAAATAGGGAACTTATCCTTAATTGTAATTTTATTAAGATCCTGATAATCCAGACACAAGAACCAAGTGTCATCCTTTTTTCTTAAGAAAAATGCTCGTGAGGAATAGCGACTAACACTAGAGTGGATAATTCCAGAAGCTCAAAATTCCTCCACAATTTTCTCAATTTCTATTTTTGTGCATAAGAATACCTCTAGGAATGAACATTAGGAGGTATATTTCTAGGAAAAAGTTGTATTGCATGGTCATGTGAGTGTTGATGACGAATTCCTTTGGTTTCCTCAAAGACATGAGCATACCTATTTAATATATCCTTTAATTGTTGTGGGTGATCAGACTACCTTTGCTTAGGATCAGTGATAACAAAAATGTAAGCTACCATGCCATGGAAATATTTCTTCAAAAATATTTCCATATTATGAGAAGAAATACATTCTTTGGCTCTTGCTTTTGTTCTAGGTAAGGTATATTCATGTTCATCCTAACTAAATTTCATCCATAATTCTATAAAATTCCATAAGACTAGTCCTAACATTATCAACCTTTGCACTCCCAACACTATATCACACCCTTCTAAAGGTAAGGAAAACATGTTGGACTTCAGATTATAGTCCCCAATTTTTAGTTTGACATTACAACATTTGCCCTTACATGGTAGGGTGCCACCATTAGCAATCATGACTTCAAAGGATTTGCATGTGATGATGTAACGATTTCCCTATTTGACTACATGTGGATTAATACAATTATGTGTACTATCAAATTCAATCAAAATTATGATCCTTTATCCCTTGAAATGGCCAATCACCTTCATGGTTTGGGGAGTGGATACCCCCGTTAAAGCATGCACCAAAATTTTAGGTTGGGTTTCATCTTGTTTGGTCAGCTGATCTATAGTATTCATTTATTGAGGATCTTCCTCATCCTCAAAGGATTCTATAGTGGGAACTTCATCCATCTCAAGCAAGTATAATTTTTGTTGCACACACCTATGACCTCTATAATATTTATTATCACAATTGTAACATAACCCTTGTATATTTATGTTCTCCATCTCCTCATGACTCAATATTTTTACAGGTGATCTAGTATTTGTGTTTGGTATTAGCATTGGATTAGCCAAAAAATATGGCTTAGATTGAGGAAATTTAGAAGAACAACCTAGAGCCTTGAATTTATCTTATGCCTATTTGGCCAACTCTATGGCTTGTGGTAGTGAGAGAAGTCTCAAAAATTTAACCTCTATCCTGATGTCATCCTTAAGTCCACTCACAAAACAACTTTGGAAAGATTCAAAACTTGGACCCATGGTTCTATTAGAAAATATTTCAAATTGAGTTTGGTTTTCTTGCACGATTGAGGTTTGTTTGAGTTTGAAAAGGGCTCTTGTAAAATATTCAAACTCACTAGGGCAAAAATGAGTGAGTAGGTGTTGCCCAAATTTGAACCAAGATTGATCAGGTTTGGTCTTTATGAGCCATAATAGCCAATGAATTGCATCTTATTCAAAATTAAAAGAAGCAATGGTCAACCATAGGAAATGATCAATATTATGAAGAGTGAAATATTGTTTTGCCTTACAAATCCACCCCTTAGGATCCTTTCCATCAAACTTGGAAAAGTCTAATTTTGGTAATCTCATTCCATTATGAGTTGGTATAATTTGTTGGTGGTTGCTTGTACCAATTTCTTCTTGGTCTTGGTTACCTACGGAACCAATAGAGGTATAACTATCCAACTCAACCTTTATTTCCTATTGTGCAAGGGAGATTCCACTGATGGTTTTCTGGAGATTTAGGAGTTGTGATTGTATTGATTGTAGGGTTTTATCAAATTAATGTTATTATTTGGTGGTCATAGCTTCCACTCTAGCTTGAGTTTCCCTATCTAATGCTTGTTGTCGAGTACCCTCAACCATGTTTGGAAGTTGGTAACCTTTTTGAGGACTTACTAAAAATAGAAAGGTGATTTTTAGGAGTTACTATTTTTAGTAAGGGTCCACTTTTTGTTTGGGAATTAGGTTGAAATACTTATTTTAGGATAGGGACCACTTTGATGGTTGCTTGAGCTAAGCAATAAATGAGGAGATATATTGACTTCTTTGACTTTTTGTGATCTCCTGGTTTGGTGCAAGTCGATGTTAGGGCAATTTCTTCAACCTAGAATTAAAAATTCATAGGTTGGTCCTTGAGGATATTTGGTGTAAAATAATGAGCTTCTTCTAGTCCATAAAATTTTGGACCAAATTGACTGACCATTGAGAAGTTATGGCCTTAACAAGAAAAATAAGAGATTGCCAATTTTGGAAAATCGATGCAAAATTTGACCAGGAGCTCCTAAGGATAATTTTGTCTAAAATAGAATGTAGAGTTTTTTGCTAAATTTTAGAGTCAATCAAATATCTAAGTGAAGAGATGTCAATTTTTGAGTAAAAATTCAATGCTTTTTTTTACTGTTGTTTTGATGAGTCTACTGGTGAGGTCAGTTTTACCTCCAGATATTGGGTCCAAGAGTTAGGTATTGTGTTAACTATATTTTCCCTATATGTTCTAATTACCAACCACTGACTGAATCCTAACACTATTGTATTTGCTTTTTGGACAATCTAACCACTGACTAATTGTTGACATTGTTTTGTTCCCTATCTGATTCTAGATCTATCATAGATATTCCCTATTTATTCTAACTATCACAAGTAACTATTCTGATTGTGTAGGTGACTGTTATGACACTGTTATCCTAACCACCATGTATTGTATATTACTAATAAAATTTTCCATGTTTTAGCCTCTAAAGCTCTATTTCTACGTATTATTTTTAGTGATTTTGTATTGTCTATTTTTCATGCAAGAATTTTGGAATAGGGATGTCTTTTCTGTATGCTCAACTTATTTTAAGGATATGGTAACAAGTTTATATTTTTGTTTGTATGTTAAGTAGAATAGAAATACTTGGAGAGTAGACTTTGTTTGTAGGTTTAAACATAACTAGGGTATGCTAGGCAAAGGTATATGTAATACCCATAGGTCCTTTGTTATATTGCAATGATGAACAATAGTGCTCGGACCAATATTTTAGGCCACTACTCAAGGAGAATTCCACACATACCCTTGAACACACTATCTGCCTCTCTGATAATAGGGGAGGGTAGTCTTCCAGGATGTTGTGTCCCTTGCACTATGGAAAATAAAAGGTAAAAAAATTATCCTATGGATAAAATTTTATTAAATCTTAGATGGTCTCTCGATACACCCAAAGATGCGTGGGAGCTCAATTTCATGTGCGAGTATTGTTTGAGGCCTGGGTATTAGATCCTGATCACCCCTCACTTTACTAGATGCTTTATGGGCTATCTAGCTTAGCCAATAATGATAGCTCCTTTATTATTTTTAAAACCCCCAACATAGGGTTTTATAACCTACTCAACTACTGTAAAAATAGACTGTAATTTTTTTTTTGGCTTTTTGTTGGATATAAAAATTTCTATTTTTGAAATAAGGAAAAATTAACAAGAACCTGAATATAGAAATTATATACCTAACAGTCAAATTAGCAAAAACCATCATATTCACAACATAACAGAGCCCTAGAAAGCACTCTGATACCACTTTTTAAGAACCTACTATTAAAAATAAACACACTCACATAAATTTGGAAATTATATTAAATGCTCACAACACACTACGGAAGTAAATGCACATTATGAAAGTAAATTGTAGAAATGAAATAATATCATAATAATACTAAATCACATGCCTCTTCAAGGAGACAACCTCCTTCAATAATTTATTCAATTATTTAAAAATTAACATATAATACTGCCCCTCATAGTTTTAAGAAATTTATGTAGCACCTAACTCTCAAGGTTGGCTTACATGCAAAATGCAACCCAATCTAGAACTCCTACCTACAATCAGTTACATTCTTGTAAAATGGTTATATATAAGATCATCATTTGGCATAACGTCCTACTCAATCCAAAACTATAATAAAGTATTACAAAATAGTATCATGGGTACTACCCACATTCCACAAGGACTATTATATCAAGTGTTAGGGTGGGGTCCTAACACTAGAAAACTTATTATGATTAAGTCTTTATCTACTTCATGTTCCACTTCATCAAGAGCCATCACTTTCTATAAAATAGGAAGGGCATCATCATTTATGATTTCTATATTGGGTACTCCTAACTGATTGATAGATTGTGCAGATGGATAAATGATTATATTTTGAACACTCCCATCCAATATTGTCATTTATCTAATCCTACAACTAATGTATGCATCAGTTATTTCTAGCCAAGGACGTCCTAGTATGAGTAAAAAACCACCCAATATTGATTTTAACTTTAGGACTAGGAAGTCTATTAGGTATTCCCATGCATATATAGTTACAACCACATCCTCCACCATTCCCTTTGGGAGTGTTGTGGACCTATCTTCCAGTTGTAAAACTATTTTTGTTGACCACATGTTTGATAACTATAGATTATGCATAATTTCTTTAGGCATAACATTTATGGTTTCACATAGATCTACCAAAGTATATGGTAACTTTAAGACTATGATTTTAACTATTAAGATCAAGCTTCTTGGATCATAATATTTTTGGTGGTAGGTGATCCCTAACATCAAATTAGCTAAATATCCTACCACTTGTACTATCTTTGATTTTTGTCTTTGTTCTGTTCTTTTGAGACATAATTCTCTAATGGATTTTGTATAAATAGGTACATCTAGTCTGATAGAGGGGAATTGTGACAATGAGGTTTTTCAACCTTTCCCTTATGTCAAAAATTGGTTGCATTTTCTTCCTTGTTTCATGTAGCCTTTTAGCAAAATGTGGGATCCCTTCATTTTTTGTGTGTTCACTAGATGGGTTTTATTCTACTTCTACACCCTCCTCTATCGAAGGTGTTTGTTCGATTCCTTATTTTATTTCTACTTCCTCCACTATCAAATATTTTTATTCTACTCATATTTATCTACCTAATCTAATATGGATTGGATTATAATCTATATGTTCTAAACTAATATGGTATATAGGATACATCCCCATGTCTACCTGATAATCTATTTGATTTGTTTTATTATTGCAAGGATTCAGGGTTGGTTTTGGTAGTAGGTGTTGTGTCCTAGAAGTAGGCGGTGCCAACAAACTAGGCTACAGTGGAAGTTGTATTGTTGTTTGTGGATATGAAGTCCATGTATTAAAATTTTAGCACTACATTTTGTATTGTTAGTATGATATCCATGGGTATGGTATATATGGAGTAGTACCTTGAGTGGTGTTCATCCAATGTGGCTATCCCCACCACCCCATATTAGGTGTTTCGGCCTAACCTTGGTTCATAAAATTAGACCCACAATATGGTGGTGCTACTCCTAGAATTTTACCTCTCATAGGGGGTTGTTTCTAATTCCTCCTATTACCCATAAAATATGTTTCAGCTACTTATGGTTCCTCTTTTATAGTTGCTAATTTTGGGCACAACTTTGTTTTATGGTCCAATTGACAAATTGCACAAACTCGTACCTTATATTTCAAATATTTGTTCTTTGGGTGCTTCTTCCTACATTGTGGGTATAAAAAGGCCAATGCTACGTCAGTTTCCTACTTCTTTTTTGAAGGTAGAATGTATCTAATTGGATCACAAGATATTATAAGATATCACTCTTCATATATTCTATTAAGGTGCCTATTTTTGTTTTCGTTATTAAGGTTGTTGTTTTTGTCCCTCAAGTGATGTGTTTACCTTTTATCCTAGAGTAATTTCAACATAATTGTTAGATATCTAATAATTGGGCTTGGTAAATATCACCTCCCACTAATAAATTTAAGTCTTCTAATGATTCATTCATAATACTCGTTAAGAATATACTCAATTATTTTTCTCCCAATTTTGTGTGGGGTGATCGTTTGAGATTAAAATTGAACCTCCCCTAGTAATCCTTTAATGACTCTTCCTCATTATATGACATATGTAGAACTTCCTCTCGATCAACCCTAGCCATTTCAAAATCCTAGCATTTCTCTAATAATATTTTCTTCAAGTCTTCACAGGTGTTGATTTGTTTATTCCCTAAATTGATAAACTAGTGTAATGCTAAGTCATCTAATTTTGAGGGAAAATGATCTAAATTTTGGCCATCTATTTTATAATCAAATGATCTACAAAGAACATAAAACTTAAAAATAAATAGACCATGATCCTCTATTGGTTGTCCTCTTAATATAGGGGGGTGTGCTAGAGAAATATTTTTTGTTTTAGTGTCTCCTATAGATTCTTTAATTTGGAATTCAAAATTGATAGAAGCCTCGTCATTTCCAACCATGGTTATAAGTGATGCAGGGTCTAAGTTGAAAAATTCTAAAGTAGTTAACAAAGTATCACACTCATTTTTCTTATACTCTAATAACATTCCTAAATCAAAATATGAGATAGCCCTCTCTTCAAATGTTTTCCACCATTGGGTATTCAATAAATCTTCAAGATGACTAAAATTTTGGTTTGATATACTATTTGTTCCATAAATTGGGTTAATGAGCCAAGGTGCATTGGGTGGAGATGATTTCCTTCTTTAGGAAGTATTATAGATTCCTATGAAGTTATTTTTTAAATAGCTTATTATGGTAATTTTGAGGTGACTTCTATTCTCCTAATAAAATATTTGTCAGGTCCTCTTGGGATTGGTGTACTCATGCATTCTTAGGTAGAGGATCTACCAGTAAGGTAGTCTGAATTATCCACTTTCAATTTGACTAACCTATAGATCCTAAATACTATAGTTGGAACTCCCCAGTAATGGTGCCAAAATGGTGAGAAAAAATGGTGTTCTGTAAAAGGGCTAAGTCTATCCACTTATGCCAATATGGGAGTTTGTAAAATTGAGAGTACCTATACACAATACATATCTAGTGTGTGAGAGATGAGTTCCTATATATCTATCAGTTTGGTGGGGGATTTGTTTGTTCATGTATTTTCAGTTTAACCCAAACCTAGTAATACTAATAAATTAAACAAAGTAGATAATGCAATAAAATAAATGTATACAGGAAATAAATAAAATCCACACTTGCAGAAAGAAAACTAAATTAAATTTTTTGAAGGTAAATAAAGCACACAACTAAAATAAAATACATGAAATAAATAAAATATACACACTCTAAAAACTAGAAATAATAGGAAATAGCAAAAATAAATAAGGGAGGATTACTTCCTAGAGTGGGCCTAAGATCCCATAGATAGTCCAACCAATGTGTTATGAGAATTTAATCCTTAGGTTCATGCAAAAATAGAAACACTCAAAAAATTGCTTGATAAAAATGTAGTACAACAATAGTAAGAATTCATGGATTATATGTTTAGAAATGACCTGCATTCTTATATAGAAAGCGGTTGATTTATGTTACCATAATAACATATTCAAAATTCTTATTTTAATCATAATTTATGATTAACTACAACATGTTTATGTTCAACTATAATTTTTACCTATTAAAAGAGTGATCGTTCCTCAAATTCAGTCATCGATGGATGAGGATGATGCTCCCCTATTTTTCACAAAATCTTATTTCTAAAAATCACATGGTTTTTTGGTAAAAAATCACGTGCAAAATATAGGTGCTATATTCTCATTGAACATAGGTTCCTTCTTGCATATGGGATGTAGGTTCCTTACTACATCTAGGATGTAGGTACATTCCATCTAGAATATGGGTACCTTCCTACATCTAGGATGTAGGCACCTTTTTCCTCATGGGAAGTAGTCATCCTACCATTATCAATATGTAGGCACCTCCTTCATCATTTTGGTTCTATTTAAATCATATGATTCTTCAAAAATATTATATTTTCAACACAATGTTAGGTCCACATGGGATCTTCACTAAAAAATGTGTAAGAATTTAACAAAAACCAGCGGCTACACACATATCCAACTAAAAATCCTAGTAAAATATAAGTACTTAATTTTATATTAAATACATGTAATAATCATACAAAAATGCATTTCTAGTGTTAAATATGCCCATACAATACCCTTAAAAACATGAATCAAATGAGCATTTTTGGTGCTCATCAATGTCTATATCTTGTTAAGCAATTTTATCTAGGGCTAATTGTCCAACACCCTTGGATAGAGAGGTTAAGAATTATACTTTGATAAATTGATCTTTGTACAAATCTATGTCATATACCTTCTTCTAGTAATATATTTCGTACTCTTTAAACCTACTTATATCAGAACCAATACCTCTAATCACATAAAATTTTCAAACAAATTAAAAAAAAATAAACCTATAATGAATTTATTTTATAATTCTTGGATCCATCCTTAATAATGCAATACAAGAGTAATATATATCCCAAGATAAAACCTAAAATGAAACCCTAAATATTAAATCCCTAAACATAATAAATTACTATGTTTAGAAAATTGTCATTTTTAGCCAAAGATCTACTATTTTTAGTAACTTGGGAGAAAATTTTAAAAAACACACTAAAATCCATTTTGGGGCACTAGATGAAGGATTTAGGGCCTGAGAATATCTTTAAAAGACCTAAAAAATTTGATATAGATCTCCGTGTGACCTAGCCATAATATTGTCCTCCTCAATATCTAGATACTCGTAAAATCTCAAGTTGATCTGATGGTCATATCAAAAGTTATGCCCTTTGAAAGATAGACTCCCACATCATTTTGTTGTGGTTGAAAGTAAGTCTACTCCTACAAGTTCCTCTGATAAAACTCCTACAAATTTATACTATCAATATTTTTTAGTTCTCGCTCTAAAATCCAAGTATTATATTCTTGTTATAAACCTTCCCACTATACCAATTATTTGTTGTAGTTTACTTGTTTGTACTGACTATCTTCTTATCAAATACTTGCATAATTTTTTTCTTCTTCTTGGGTATTTGTTGCTCTAAATTTATTTCCTCTTCTTCTTCACTTCATATTCATCCCCATGAAATTCATACAAATTTGTAACATTAAAAACTGGTGAATACAAAAATCATTAGGCAACTCCACTTTATAGGCATTATCATTCATCTTTTTCAAAATTCTACATGGTCTAATATTCTTATACTTCATTTTTCTATATGCACCCTTCGAAAACCTCTCCTTCATAAGGTGAACAATCATCATGTCTCCCACCTCAAAGACTTTTATTCTTCTACTTGCATCTGCTACTATTTTATACTTCTATTACTATCTTGCAACTTATTTTTGATATCTTCCTATAATTAATGTATGTGCTCCACAAATGCCTCTACAACATCACTAATTTTACCCTTAATCGGTAGATCAATCAAATATAGCACACCATTGTGACTCTTACTATAAATAATCTAAAAAGGATATTTTCCTATTGACCTATTGACTGAACTATTATATGCAAACTCATCTTGTGATAAGGCTAAGTCCCACTGTTTTGGTTTTTCTCCAACAATACACCTTAGAAATTTTTTCAAACTTTTGTTTACTAATTTATTTTGCCCATCAGTCTAGGGGTGATATGCACTATTACACTATATATTTATCCCCATATTCCTCCATAAAATCCTCCAAAAGTGACTTAGAAATCTTGTATCTTGATCTAAAGTGATTGTTTTTGGAACACCATGCAGTCTAACTCTAAAAAATATTTCTACAACTCTAGTAGAATCATTAGCTTTTTAGCAAGAAATAAAATGTGCCATCTTAGAAAACCTATCTACTACAACAAAAATTTAATCCTTAATCCATTATGTGTTAGGAAACCCCAACACAAAATCCATGCTCAAATTTACCCATGGTCCTATAGAAACTGGAAAAGGTATTTAAAGCCTTGTAATCTATAAATGGCCTTTAGCCATTTGGTACACTTTACATATTAACACAAAATTGTTTATGTCCCTCTTTACCTTTGGCCAATAATACTTCTCTACAAGAGCAATCATCTTGCTCACTCCAAAGTTCCCAACTAATTTTCTTCTATGTAGTTTTCTAATAATGTTCTCCCTCATTTAACCAATAGCACAATTGCTCTCCTTTAAAAAAATAACCATTTTGCATAAAATAATCACAAAAAATACTACCAAATTCTCCCAACATTGGATTCTTACACTGCTTCACAATATTACCAAAATCTGAATCATAATCGTACATTTTATTAATTGTCTCAAATACAACTACTTCATGCTCCATAGTAGTCAATAATACTACAAGTCTACTCAAAGTATTAGCAACTTGATTATACTTACCTAACTTATGCTTCAAAATAAATGTATACTCTTGCAAAAATGATACCCACTTTGCATGCCCACTGTTTAATTTTTACTGGGTATTTACATACCTCAATGTTTCATGATCAATAAATAACACAAACTCTTTAGCCACTAAATAATATCTCCAATATATCAATACTTGCATAATAGCATAAAATTCCATATTATAAGTAAAATATTTCTTCCCAGGTCGCCCTTCTTGAATCAACATAGCTCCAATTCCCACATATGAGGCATCATAATAGACCTAAAATAGTTTGCTAAAATATAGAAATATACAAACATGCACTTCTGACACATTCTTCAATAGTTCAAAACTCTTTGTTGTCATTGTCCACAAATTCTCTCCCCTTTGTGCACTTTATTATAGGTGCAACAATGCTACTAAAATTCTTGATGAATTTTCTATAAAATATTACTAAGTCATGGAAACTTCTCACCTTTTTTATGATTCTTGGAATAGGCTATTCCAAATTTTTCTTCATCCATCCTTATTCCATCCCCTAATATTACAAATCTAAAGAATACTAGACTCTTCTAAAGGAATCTACCCTTCTTCAGATTGACATATAACTTCTCCTTCCTTAACAACTCTAACACTAATTTCAAATGCAATAGGTGTTATTCTTCATTCCTACTGAATATGAGAATGTCATCAATATAATCAACCACAAACTTACCAATAAAATCTTATAGTACTCTGTTCATCATCCTCATAAACATATTGGATGGATTAGATAATTTGAACGACATCACCAACCATTTATATAACCCATATATTGTTTTTAAAGTGGTATTCTATTTAGCTTCTTCTTGGATTTGAATTTGATAGTATACACTATGTAGATTAATTTTGTTAAAACACTATGCTTATAGTAGCACATCCATCACATCATCCAATATTGGAATTGAAAACTGATATTTTATTGTAATTTTATGGATTGCCCTACTATCCACACACATCCACAATGTATCATACTTCTTCGATGTCAATTGTTTTGCAGTCACACACAAACTCATAATTTCTCTAACAACTCCCTTCTTGATCAATTATGTCACTTATATATTCAACTCCTCATTCTGCATGGGACTAATCCTATAGGTTGCTTGATTCAAAATAATTCATCCTAGGATTAGATCAATATGATACTAAATATCCATTTTTAGGGGTAATCCATTTGGTAACTCTTTTGGTATGATATCTGCATACTCTTTCAGAAATTTTGTTGTTGTGGGTGGTATAGCAAAATCCTCAGTATCTACCTTCTTTGTTGTCAACACAATAAAAACAAAATTCCTTCATCCCTATGATAAATTCCTTAGTTGTCAATTGGCTTTCACTCTACCCTTCTTCCTTATGTGGTAACTAGACCACTTTTACTCCATCCTTCTAGAATGTGTAATTATCCCTTCCCCATAATTAGTAGACTTTCTATCATATTTCCAAGGCCTTCTCAATAATATATGACATGCATGCATCAAAATTACATCACACCATACTTCATCCTTGTAGGTATTTCCAATTGAAAACTTAACCAAACACCTCTTATCTATAATTACATCATTCCTTTTATTGAACCATGATATGTGGTAGGGATACGAGTTATTCTCACACTTCAAATTATTTTTTTGGACCATTTCATTTGAAACCATACTTTCACAAATACCACTATCAATAATTACTTACATACCTTTCCTCCAGATGTGCATCTTGTTCAAAATACATTCGTACATAGCCAAGAATCACCACAATCATTATCCTACACTTTCTCCTTCCTTGGGATGATTATCATCCTTATTATCATGAGATTTTCCCCCATGTCTACAATAACTTTTATCTCAATTTTCTCTTTTACCTAAACTAGATTAACTCTAGCTTATTCTCATTGTCTTATTTCTTGTGCAAGATAGTGCAAAATCTAAAAAGCTACGTGTCCTTCCTCATAATATCTATAATAAGTATATTGTCTTCATGGGCCATCCCAATTTCATCCTCTACCTCTTTGGTGATTACTTTGATACTACCTACATTCTTCTTGATTCTCTGTATTAGAATATTCTTCCTTTGAGGTATTAAATCCACCTTGCCCTCTAACTAGAGGTGACAATAGTCCTTTATTAACTCTTCTTAAATTACTCCTCTTATGTTTCTCTTTAACTTTTAATACTAATTGATATGCATCCTCTACACTATGGATCTAAAGCATACTCAACTTATATTATATGGCATAACTTAATGCATTCACATACCTTGTAGCCTTATGTTATTTTTACTTTTCAAGCTCTACTTAAATTGATAACTTGTAGGATTCATTGTAGTCCTCGATGCTTTGATCCTTTTGTCTAAGGTTTTAAAATCTACAAAACAACACTTAAACATAATCTTTAGGAAGACATTTCTCCTTTAGTTTTTTCTCCATTATACACCCGAACCTAATATTTTACTTTCTTTTTTGTTACCTCTCTTGTAGATGATCCCACCAAATCAAATCATGCTCTTTCAACTTTGTACATGTAAGCTTCACATTCATTTCCTTTGAAAGGATTTTCCACTCAAAACAATTCTCCATGTTATTCAACCAATCTATCAACTCCTCTAGTTTTAATCCTCCTGCATACCTGGGGACATCAATCTTTATCCCATCTCTATTTTATTCCAAGGTGCTAATCAGCCTATCCCTAAAATTATGCTCCTTTGGTTGAACCTTTGGTTCTTTCTTTACAACAACCTATGATTTGTTGTCTCATTCTATAGTCTCATTATGGGCAACTAATCTAGGCAACTGAGCTACTTTGACCTACAGCTCCTAGATATATTTCCCTTATATGGGCAATTACTCTAGATTTATAAAATCTATTGCATGGCATTCTTTTATATGCGCAATTACTCTAGTAAACTAAGATACTTGTACCTAAAACTCCTGCACATACCTGTTAACCTAGGCATAACCTCATCTTCCTCTTCTCATGCTAATATAATCTATGTTATTCCACATAGAAAATAAGAATAGTAAAATAAATATAATCAATAATATTAACTTCTATTCCCTTGCAATATCTAACTTGCCATGATACCAAATAGTGTAAATCCAACTACAAGAGGTGAAAACAAATACCTCCAATCACATAAAATTTGCAAATAAATTAAAAAATAAACCTGTAATAATTTTATTTTCTCATTCTTGGATCCACCCTTAATAATGCAATATAATAAAAGTATGTATCCCAAGAGAAGCCGTAAATATTAAAGCCCTAAAGATTAAAAATGACTATTTTTGGCAAATTGTCATTTTTAGCCATGGACTTGCTATTACATACTCTTCAAATCTGCTTATATCTCCTAATTTCTTAAATTATAATGCATCTTGATATTTCTTTTCTTTATTTACATTATTAGGTATAAATACTATCAAAAGAGATGCATGTAATTCAACTAAACCATTTGTATATACAATAATTATTTACTCATCTTATGCATATGCATCTACCAATGCAACACAATAAGAGCCATATGTCTAGTGTCTAAGTCCACAATTGCATCATTTAAAAGGTTGTGTATGTTCTATAAAGACCTATACTTATTTATCCACACAAATGGCATGATTTGGATTTGGATTTCCATCAATATTAAGGATTAGACCACTTTCCTTTATATTGAAGGGGTATAGAAAAAAATTTTACTGTGAAACCCTTGGTTGTTCTTTTACTCTTTTCATTTTAGCTTATCAACTTCCTTATTGTAATTTGTTACCAATTTTATTTTATATATTATTATAACCTAAGGATGGGATTGTTAGAGGATTAGAGGCTTTAGAAAACTGAATTTTTTTATGTTCCTTCACTTTTTTACTTTCTTCTTTCATTGTTTTATTTCAATTTTCCATAAATTGCTTAACTACCTCTAATTTTTAATTTATTATTTTCATTTCTTCAGAAATTTCCTCAATTTATTCTTCAATACTATCAATATCAGTCTCTACATATCTTGTCCAATTGTTAATATAGTTTAATTTTCTGATTTCATCATTTTGATGAGCTTCCTCTTCTACATGATGTTCTAAAACACAAGGAACGTTTGATCTTGTAGTAGTGTCTATTGTATCATGTAGAGTGATGAAATATTTTTATTTTAATGACCACTTACTTCCCATATGAAATGTTTTCTAGCTTCTTTCCATGTAGCCAAGGATGAAGATCTTGGTCGATTGGGATTTGATGATGATGTTCTAACCGTAAATGTTTTTATTTGCATTGGTTGGACTTCAAACAAAGGTTGAGGATCTATTTTCTAAATCACAATACTAGACACACTGGAAGGTAATGTTAATTCCTTACTATCCTTAGTCTTTTAATTATATTTAGCTTGACTTTTTATAGTAGGTGCCTTCAAAGAAGGACTTCTTTATATTAAATGCATAGGCCTTGGAATTCTAAATGACTGGGCTCTTGGAATTAAAGGACTTTGTGATGGAGGATTAATTATTAATTTTCCACTATCTTTACCATATCCATATTGACTCTAAATTTTTTTATAAGCATCTGTATCCGACAAGGAATTCATTGGCAATTCTCATTCTCTAGGTAATTCAAAATAAAAAAAACTAATAGGAAAGGGAACTGCCCCTTCAGATGTTTTACCAATTGACATAGCAAATTAACTTCTATAATTTGATGTAAAATTAATAGATACTAAAGTATTTTAAACTTGATACAAAATATTTACTCAAATAGATAATTAAAAACTTCTTGGTTTTAATGTTAGTCCCTTGGTTTGAATCAACAATTTCCAAATATTTCCATGGTCTCCTATTTACTCAAATAGTTGTCCTTGGAGAGTAAATTATGAATTTAAGAATAAAAGTAGTTTTCAATATCCATATGAACATAGGTTATATGAGAGGATGATTTTTATTTAATGTGTATATGCATGTGTTTAACTTATTTATTGAAACTTATACAACCTTATTCCCTTTAGAGTTTAAACCTTGTCAAGGTGTTCACTTTAAACCCACTTAATTGTAATGTTATAATTAAATACTATAATAACATCATAATAATATAATACAAATAACATGATGACATAATAAATATGTAGTTCTAATAATATAATATTAATAATATATTTTTTTTTAATTAAAATAATATGTTAAAATATTTTTAAAATTATATTCTCATATATTGGATGTTAAAATTTTATCTACATATTATAAATTTTAACATCTATACTAAATACCTTATACCCATGCCTTACACATATGCAACCTTAATTTACATATAATTTATTTTTCATGTATTAACTAATTATTTTTAGTTAATGTTAACATTATTAAAGATATCTTTAACAAAATATAAATATACTATCTTATAAATATTGTCAAAGCTATTTTATAATTTTGTAAGTGATAGTTATTCTACTCCATATTTTTATAATGTTATTTCCAAGTGCTATAAGGGTCATAAACCCTCCAACACTTTATTCCCTCTCTAAGCAATCAATAAGTAATATATTGACAACTGTAATTCAAGTATCTTTGTCTGACTATTTTCTTGCTTTACCATTTGTATTTAGTAATATTTATGTTTCAAATGAACCTTTCTATAAAAATTTTATATCTAATTTAATAAAAAATTTAAAGCTACACTTCTAAAAACAAGTTCGAGGAGTTGTTTCTATAAAGTAAGAACAATGAATTACATAGTGTTGGAAAACATTTATAGTTTTAATTCAATTTAAAAAAATTAAGATTATGTAAGAAATGTAATGTTGAGCTTGCAAGTTATGTTTTACATCTTTGATTTAAATGGGAAACATTCCATAAATTAACTAATTTAAGTTAGAATTATCCACAACCATTCTAAAGTTAATGTGTAGATTTTTTTTTTAAACTTAATCTTTAGAAATCATTTTTATTAGAAATTTCAAAAGGAATGTTGGTGTACATTCTTTCTAGAGATTTCAAAATGAATGGTCGTGAACTATGTATCCATACAACCTTAATTTAATTATAGTTTATTTTTCATGTATTGACTTATTGTTCTAAGTTAATTATAATATTAGTTACTATATATTTGCCAAAATATGCATTATTTTATAGATATTGTCAAGGATATTTGTGATAATTTCATAAATGGTAGTTATTTTGGTCCATCTGTTTTATAATGGTATTTTGTAAGTGCTTGTTTATCTTAAAAAATATGAATATCCGGGCTTCTTAAGAGGCACTCTTTTGATAACTCATATTGTGTTACCAAGCATGAAGATCCTCTACATGTTTGAATTACATGTTGGCCTTAATATATTAGTTCCAAATATCTCAAAATATACTCTAAAAAGAGACTAACATATACTCCATATTGAAAAAATTGAATTGTTTGTGACTTTTGGAATTAGAATAAAGTAACTTTCAAAATAGTATGTAAATTTATTATATGCACCTATTAATTAAAGGTATCCTTGAAGATCACAATGTGCATAGTGGTAGATGCTAGACAAAATACCTAAAATAATGATCAAACTTACCACTATGCATTTTGGACCATAGATCAAAATAAAACAGAGTTCTCAAAGTATCATGTCTATGTTAAATATTAGTGCCAGTTTCCATATATTGTAGACACTCTGTAATAGGAAAGATCCTATATAAATACATCTAGCAAGATGAAAATTTTTAATTTTTGACTAGTAAAATTTTTCAAAGCAATTATTAAATGTCATGGGAGATTATTATGAGTCACATCTATAATAATATAATAATAGGGTGTTAGGTAACTAAGAAATAAGGTCATACATTAATTCAATATTTAACATTATAGTGGTCTTCTAGCTCGCTACCACTACCCAAAATTTTTACAAAAGGTTGAGTTAATGAAAGTAAAATATAATATTATAAAGAATAAAATCATATGAACATTTTGAAGAGAAGTATACATAAATATATTTCAAAAAGTAGATTGATTAAGCTAAAGTGATCACATGCAATTTTTATGAGAAAATATTTTTTTATTGTCTAGTTTGATACCCAATAACCTATTTTAAAATTGTTGTTTCAAATCTATAATTTTTTATCCATTAGTTAGAAGAAATCACCTAATTTTCTAGTTGATGATTTCATCCAACTAATGCGAATTCAAAAGGAGTATTTTAATAATTCTAAAGAATTATGAATGAATCAAAATATTTTCAAGATTTAAGGGTCATGCATTCAATTTAGTTGTGGAAACATATTTCACTAATATTGAAAAAGATAAAACTCCATCATCTAAGACCATTTTGATATACTCTTCTTTGAATTTTTTCCTCACATCAATATGAAGATACTAAATAATTTTCAAAAAAAAAAATTCATGGTTTGATCCATCAATAAATGAAAAGCCCTATTCATTTTTAGTTAGTGTATTTGATGGCAAGCCGAGATTCACACAAACACATTCACAGTAATTTCATGGTAATTTCATTAAAAAAAAAAATAGCATGATACGGGTTACAGTATTCTCTCCAGTATCCCACTTCTCCCTCAATCCCGAACTTCACCATCCCCCATCCTTACAGCATTTCGGGTTTTTAACAAGACCCCCGATCCTCTCGGCCATCAATGCCCTGCCTAACAAATTCTAATTCTAATTTTTCCCTCCCTCGGTCGAACTCCCCAAATTTTCTCACAATAAATGGCCCCTGCCTCACCCACCATGAAACCCTCATTAAAGCTCTTCTCTGACCTGCAAACGCCGCCTTGGTCAGATCGTCCTCCCGCGCCTCTGTTTCGCCCATAACGTCCATGCTCTGTACTGTTGTGAAGACCATTCCCATCTTTAATACACGCGGTTGCCAATTTCAATTTCAATATTCATGGCAGCCCGCACGTTTAATTAATTTCCTTTTCTGCTTTGTCTTCGATTGACCGTGTCACTTTAATACACGTGGAGGACGCGTGTCTGCGTTTAATTAATTTCCTTTTCTGCTTTGTCTTCGGCTGACCGTGTCACTTTAATACACGTGGAGGACGCGTGTCACAAGCTTGTCTTCATACTTGTCGCGATATCGCGACCCACTGTCCCTTCGCCTTTACCTTGGAGGAAAAAAGTCGCGATATCGCGACATGTCGCGATATCGCGACCCACTGCCCCTTTGCCTTCACCTTGGAAGAAAACAGTCGCGATATCGCGACATGTCGCGATATCGCGACCCACTGCCCCTTTGCCTTCACCATGGCAAAAGATGTCGCGATATCGCGACATATCGTGACATGTCGCGATATCGCGACTCAAACCGGCCATTGCCCTTTTGAAGCCTTGGGGTCGTGATTTCGCGACATGTCGCGAAATCGTGACATTTCACGATTTTGCGACCCCAACGCAACAAGTGCCTTTACTCTAAAACTTCTCCTTCTTTTTACGAAATCTCCCTCTTGGGCCAAGATTTGAAACAAACCCAACACAAATACTTAGAAAATAAAAACAAATAATTAAATGATTTGGAGGATGCAAGATTGCTCCTTGACCACCGGATGCTCCTGCATCAGACACTCGGGGTAGAATAAAAAAAGTGACCCTCACTTTTGTTCGGCTAAGGGGAGGCCCAAGCGGTCAACCTCCGCCTTCGACAACCAAGTCGCATCTTCAGTTGGTCTGCCCCTCCACTTGATCAAGTACTCAGTATACTACCTGTTTCGGGTGCTCCGGCCTTCACGGGTATCTAATATTTCCTCGGCCTCATCTGTGCTCAGAGTAGAGGCTGGAAATTGCCATGGTTCTGGACTTTGCATGTCTGTACTTTCTCCCTCATGATATTCCATGAGATCTGAAATATTAAAAATAGGTGAAATATCAAGCCAACTCGGCAATTTCACTTCATACGCATTTCCTGACTCCCGCTTTCCCAGTATTTTGCATGGCCCAAACTTTTTCATCTTCAATTTATTGTAAGTCTTGGCAGGAAATCTCTCCTTCCTGAGATACACCATAACCTCATCTCCAATCTCGAACTCCTTGAACCGCCACTTCTAGTCTGCCCTTGTCTTATATTGACTGTTCATTTTTGTAATCTGTCTTTTTACTTCCTCATGCAGACTTTTTATATGCTCTGCAAATTCTTCTGCCTCGGCACTACATTTTTCTCTTTTGTCCAACTTTCTTAGCTCAGACACATTCCTCGGGTTGTTTCCATATACTATCTAGAACGGTGATTTATTTGTGCTTTTATTAACTGAACTGTTATATGCAAACTCTGCCTGTGGTAAGACTAAATCCCATCCCTTGGGTTGATCCACTATCAAACACCGCAGTAAATTGCCCAGGCTTCTATTGACCACCTTCGTCTGTCCATCTGTCTATGGATGGTATGCTGAACTGAATTTCAAGTCTGTCTTCAATTTCTTCCACAGAGTTCTCCAGAAATACCCAACAAACTTTGTATCTCTGTCTGAAACTATACTTCTCGGCAAACCGTGAAGTCGTACCACTTCTTTGAAGAACAACCCAGCAATGTGAACTGCATCACTTGTCTTTTGGCAGGGAATAAAATGTGCCATTTTGGAGAACCGGTCCACCACCACAAATATTGAATCATTTCCTCTCTGTGTTCTCGGCAATCCAAGAACAAAATCCATGCTTATGTCCTCCCATGGTCTCTCAGGCACAGGTAATGGTTGGTACAGTCTTGTATTTTGTTTCACACCCTTTGCCATCTGGCATATTCTGCAACTTTGCACAAACTTCCGTACATCTTGCCGAAGTTGTGGCCAGTAGTAATTTTCCTCAACCAAGGCAATGGTCTTATCCCTACCAAAATGCCCAGCCAATCCTCCGTTGTGCTTTTCTTTGATTAAATTCTCCCGCATGGAACTTTTGGGAATGCACAACTTACTTCCCTTGAACAACATCCCGTCTTGGATTAAGAAATCCAACCATTTTGTTCTATCTATGGTAAGAGGTATTGAGCAAGCCTTCCAGGCTTCTGCAAAATCCGGATCTGCAGGGTATAGATCCTTCAGTTCTTCAAACCCCACTACTTCCACTGTCAATCTGGTCAGTAGAGTCTGCCTTCTGCTTAAGGCATCTGCAACCCTGTTTGACTTCCCACTTCTGTGCTTTAGTACAAAGGTATAACTTTGGAGGAACTCCACCCATTTCATGTGCCTTTGGTTCAGTTTTGTCTGACTGTTAATGTATTGCAAAGCCTGATGGTCAGTAAATAGTACAAACTCCTTTGGTAATAAATAATGTCTCCACTTTTTCAGGGCCTGAACTATAGCATAAAATTATTGATCATAGATAGAATACTTCTTCCGAGCATCATTTAACTTTTCATTGAAATAAGCAACTGGATTTCCTCCTTGACTCAGTACCGCCCCTATTGCACTGCCACTGGCATCGCAGTCCACCTGAAATACCTTGTTGAAGTCTGGAAGTGCCAAAACAGGTTGTTCCAGTAACTTTTCTCTTCAATGTGTCAAAGCTCCTTTCAGCCCTCGATGTCCATTTGAACTCCTTTTTATCTCCCCTCATTGTCTCGGTGAGAGGTGCACAAATACTGCTGAAGTTCTTTATGAACTTCCTATAAAACTGGCCAGACCATGGAATGACCTCACTTCTGTTGTGCTCCTTGGAGTAGGCCATTCAATGATTGCTCTCACCTTTTCGGGGTCCATCTTCGGGCCTTACTGCGAGATTACAAACCCCAAGTATACCAATTCCCTCTTGACAAAATTACACTTTTTCAAATTTATTAATAACTGTTCTTCTTGCATCTTTTCAAAGACTCTCCTGATATGCATCAGGTGTTCCTCCAGGGTCCGGCTAAATATCAATATATCATCTAAATAAACAATAACAAACTTTCCTAGAAATTCTTTCGGTACTTCATTCATCAGCCGCATGAAGGTACTTGGTGCATTGGACAGTCCAAAGGGCATGACTAACCACTCAAACAGGCCTTCTCTTGTCTTGAAGGTTGTCTTCCATTCATCCCCCTCTCGGATACGGATCTGATGATAACCACTTTTCAGGTCAATCTTTGTGAAGTACTCAGCTCCACTTAAACAGTCCATGATATCATCCATTCTTGGTAACGGGAATCTGTACTTAATAGTAATTTTGTTGATGGCCCGTGAATCTATACACATCCTCCATTCTCCATCCTTCTTTGGTGCCAGCACTGCAGGTACTGCGCATGGACTCAAACTTTCCCGAATTAATCCCTTTTCTAATAATTCTTGGACCTGTCTATTTAACTCCTCAGTCTCTACAGGTGTCATCCTGTGTGTAGCTTTATTTGGCAGGCTTGATCCTGGTACTAAATCTATATGGTGGCTAATTTTTCTCACAGGGGGTAAGCCCTCAGGCACATTGTCAGACACAATGTCAGGAAATTCCTCCAGTATATTTAGAACCTCTGTTGGGGTATCCCGACATTCCTTCCCCCTAACTCTTGGAATTATTGCATAACATAAATGTTCATGCTTTAACCCATTCAAAAACTCTCTCCCCTCAACTAAAAAGACTTTGGAAATATTACACACCTTTTCATTTGTATCCTTCAAGGGCTTTAGCTTATGGCGTACACCATTCTTTGTCAATGAGTAGGTGTTGGCACGGCCATCATGTACTGCACTCCGGTCAAACTGCCAGGGTCTCCCCAGCAACATGTGGCAAACATCCATGGGTAAGATGTCACACAGGACCTCATCACAATACTTCCCAACATTAAATTTAACAGAACATTTCTCATTGACCAAGGCTCCGTGGTCCTTTTGTAACCATGCGACCCGGTATGGGTGTGGGTGTTTCTTCCTCTCTAACTGTAACTTCGTAACCATTTCCTCTGAAACCAGGTTATCCATGCTACCATTATCAATAATGATATTGCAAACCTTGCCCGCACATTTACATCTAGTGCGGAATAAACTTTTCCTCTGGTCTGTGTCCTTCTCCTCGTTCAACAGGACTCTTCTTACAACCATTGTTTCTCCTCTCTCCGCTTCTTCGAAATGCTCAGATTTAGCATCCTCCTCTGCCACAGCAGCTCTGGCTGGGCCCTCAGGCCTCTTGTTTGTTCTTTCTCGATGTTGTGGACATTCAAATGCCCTGTGTCCTTCTTCACCACAGTGGAAACATGTTCCATGAAATACTCCCCTTCCAAACCCTCGTCCAGATCCACCCCGTCCTCTTGGGTAGCTGTTCTGATCTCGGGCTGATAAACATCTTTGTATTTTTGGTCTTTGTTACTACTGGCTTCCCCAGTCTTCTTCGGATCCTTGTACTTTTCTCCACTGGTCCTCCCACCAGTCCTTCCACCTCGGCCTCTTCCTCTTTGCTTGCCTTCAAACCGCTTGTTTAGCTTTTCTTCTACCTTCAAGGCAAATTGATAAGCATCCTCAATGGTGTTTACTCGAACCAGGCTCAGTTCTTCCTGGATACCAAGCCTCAGCCCATTAATGTAACGGGCTACTTTCTCCTTATTTGCCTCTAAATGCCCTGTTCTAATAGAAATTTTGTAAAATTCTTCAGTGTACTCTTGGACAGTTTTGTTTGTCTGTCTCAAGCTCTGCATCTTCCTTAGCAGATCCAACTCGTAATCTGCCGGGATGAACTGTCTTTTAATCTTCTCCACCATTCTATCCCATCTTGTTATTCTCTCTTTCCCTCTTCTGTTTCTCTCCAACTGCATTCCCTTCCACCAAATGCTGGCATGACCCTTTAACTTGGTCTTAGCAAATCTGACCCGGTTAGGGTCTTCAATCTCCTCATACTCGAAATATTCCTCTAAATCATTTATCCAGTCAATCACTTCTTCTGGATTCAGATTTCTCGAGTAGGTAGATACCTCCATTTTTGGCTGTTTTCCAATCTGAGATATGGCCTTATACAACCGGGCCTGAGCAGGATCCACAACTTCTGCTTCTTCCTCAGATCGTTCTTCCTCTTCAACTTCATCTTCACTTTCCTCTTCCCCTCCGGGTTCGTGCCTTCTGCGTAACTCTGCTTGCAAGGCTTGAACTTGTCTTTGCAAGGCCCGAAAGTCTTCGATCGGCACCACATTTCCTGCTCCGCCACGGTTCCTTCGTGGAGGCATGATATTTTTCTCTGTATTATATATATATATATATATTTTTTTAGAATTCTTCCATAGATCCTGGTGTAACTGCCTCTCTCCGGTGATCTGTTACACGCTCAGGAGCTCCCGCTCTGATACCACTTGATGGCAATCCGGGATTCACACAAACACATTCACAGTAATTTCATGGTAATTTCATTAAAAAAAAAATAGCATGATACGGGTTACAGTATTCTCTCCAGTATCCCACTTCTCCCTCAATCCCGAACTTCACCATCCCCCATCCTTACAGCATTTCGGGTTTTTAACAAGACCCCCGATCCTCTCGGCCATCAATGCCCTGCCTAACAAATTCAAATTCTAATTTTTCCCTCCCTCTATCGAACTCCCCAAATTTTCTCACAATAAATGGCCCCTGCCTCACCCACCATGAAACCCTCATTAAAGCTCTTCTCTGACCTGCAAACGCCGCCTTGGTCAGATCGTCCTCCCGCGCCTCTGTTTCGCCCATAACGTCCATGCTCTGTACTGTTGTGAAGACCATTCCCATATTTAATACACGCGGTCGCCAATTTCAATTTCAATCTTCGTGGCAGCCCGCACGTTTAATTAATTTCCTTTTCTGCTTTGTCTTCGGCTGACCGTGTCACTTTAATACACGTGGAGGATGCGTGTCTGCGTTTAATTAATTTCCTTTTCTACTTTGTCTTTGGCTGGCCGTGTCACTTTAATACACGTGGAGGACGCGTGTCACAAGCTTGTCTTCATACTTGTCGCGATATCGCGACCCACTGTCCCTTCACCTTTACCTTGGCAAAAAAGTCGCGATATCGCGACCCACTGCCCCTTTGCCTTCACCTTGGCAGAGAACAGTCGCGATATCGCGACATGGCCCGATATCGCGACCCACTGCCCCTTTGCCTTCACCATGGCAAAAGATGTCGCGATATCGCGACATGTCGCGATATCGTGACTCAAACCGGCCATTGCCCTTTCGAAGCCTTGGGGTCATGATTTCGCGACCCCAACGCAACAAGTGCCTTTACTCTAAAACTTCTCCTTCTTTTTACGAAATCTCCCTCTTGGGCCAAGATTTGAAACAAACCCAACACAAATACTTAGAAAATAAAAGCAAATAATTAAATGATTTGGAGGATGCAAGATTGCTCCTTGACCACCGGATGCTCCTGCATCAGTATTGTATTTTGGACATAAGTCAATAATTTGATACTATTATTCAATAAAGTTGGAGATGAAAGGGGATAAATAGGTCATGTATCTAGATTTACTTTATAATTTAATTATATGAACACTTTAGCTCTAAAATATTGTTTTCAATATTTTAAAAGTATTATGGTTATAAATTGTCCAAATGCGATAAAATTTGAATTATATAATTTTTAAAGTATCTTGCACTCCCATGCAATTTTTTAGGTAGAATTTATATATTTTAAGTGCCAAATATTTAAAACAAATGAGGTAAAAGCATCAACAACAAAAATAAATTGAAAAACTATTTTATTAAGTGTGGAACCATGGGTTGGACTTATTCCATGATTTTGATCTATGATTAGGTGATATTAATACAATCAATCATGTAAATAAATAATTTTTTATGGATATGAAGAAAATATCCACTTGAAATCCTAGTCTACATTTGGATCAACACCATAAATAGATTAAAAGAGCATGATTTAAAGTAATCCATATAAAATATTTAATAACCCAAATGCACAGTTCATCAACCAAGGCTCACATGAGGTCAACATGTAACTATTGGTCACTACATGATAACTATTGCAATCAAAACATGAAGTATCTAATATTTTATAAAGTAAAGAAAAATTATAGAATTTGGTGAATCAATATATGTTAGATTTTATAATACTTTTCATAAATGAATGGAAATATAACATTTATCATAGGTTTTATGTAATAGGATAAAAGAAAAATAAAATATCAATAGAAAAATAATAAGTGGGTGCTCTTTGGTTACCCAAACAATGATCACACTAACGTCACATGGATGTAACGAGTTCATTGGTTGAGTGGTATTTCTACCAAATAATAAATATTATTAATTTTATAACCCAATTTGACATAACCTAAGACTTTATGGTTAACCTTCACTAAACATATTTAATACCTATTGATAATTATATCACATTGTAGCAAAGTACATTTCATAGTAATTTCCTATAGGATTCAATAGTGATTACATCATCCACTATTTACCGTGGCCATTAAGGTCTTATTACTAATATTCAAACACCCCTCATAATCTAAAGTGGGGGTCAAGGAGAGAATACATTAGATATGAAATATCTTTCATTACTATAATATATACTCAAATAGAACAAATAATATTTATTCCTCATATATCATTTGAAAGACTGGTGTTCTCTAATGGCATCCAATCATTTGAATCTTCTATATCAACTAAAATATTGTTATTCCTTAGAATGGATTGGAATAATATATATATCTTATCATGTAGAATATTAGCATTTCCTTTCTTAATGATAATGGTATAGATCCTAAATTCTATCATATAAAGAGATGTACTTATATGTAAAACATTTTCTTAAACAAAAAATACCAATCAAAAGAGCTCAAAAAATCATGCAATTTTAGCTAAAGGTCAACATTGACATTCTAGTTTTCTCAAGTTGAATCAATGCTAAAGAGTTATATGGATAGCTTCATTAAAACCTCCTATGCTACTAGTCACTTCTTTGAATCTGAGAAGATTTACTTCATAGTTTTAAATTATCAAAATTGATTGCTTGTTCATGATAAACCACTCATAGCAAGATCATATATTAAAAATATAGTCACAAACTAGAAGGGTATTATCAAGTTGGTATATGATAGGTTTTACACCTTGCACCACTACAAATATGAATACATGCATTTTCAATAAATACATCAACATAAATATAAGAAAATTCAACAACATACTAATAAAATCAATGAAATTATTAGTATTCTACATATTGATAATGATGAGAAGCATCATGTTCTAAAGTATATCAATGGCTTGCAATATCAAGTTCATTCATAAATGCAGCTTATTCTATTATACTCTCTACTGTAAGCATTTTTATTTGCAACAAAGATGGATAAGATATTATGAGAAAAACAAAAAGGACCAATTTTAGGCTCACACAAAATGCTAGCACTAGATCCAAATCCATTAGTTGTATGACTACCTAAGATATGACTGATCAAGGGATCCGCAATGTTGTCCAATCACTAAAATTCTCCAATAATATAAGACATATACAAACAAAATATAGGAGGCAAATAATGTTGCAACCATAAGTCTCAAACTCATAATGACACAAATAAATAGATAGAGTAGAATACCTTAGTAGTTTAGATAGATATGAATGACTATTCATTCTCATTAGACATAAAATACAAGATATATATCACATGTTGAAGTGCTAGAAGTCAACATGCAGGCAATACCTGTACATTGGATACTTCTAAAGAAAGAGAGTGTATTTTCACACCTAATGGTAGGTTAAGAGTAAGCTTCTCCATGTTATCATTGACATAGAAATATAAAAAAAATTATAGGATAATATATAAGAAAACACCTCAAATTTCAAACTATAATGCATATATGACCTTACACTCTTAGCTGACTTTATCCAATAAAAGATATTGAGGTTTGAGTCCAATGTATTCCCAAGTACACCATCAAGATAATATGCAAAACAATTTAGTATGACATGACACCATTGGAACTTTGTGATGTCCTATTGAGAAGGCCATACCTATTATACTGCTAAGTAAACTACTCATACTATCTATAACAATGGCCTCTATGATTTAGATAGATGACTTATGAGATACCAAAGCTTCTATCATTGAAAAAAATAACATTAGTTTTATAAAAGAAATGTAAAAAAACATCTCTCATATCCAAAAGTTTATTTTGCTAATGGTTTGACCTGAAAACCATGGTTTTAAGAAGTTAATATTTCTCACTCTAATTATATATTATTCCTAATAGTCTTAGAAAGTGAAAGTTTTGCTTTATCCATATTATAATATCTTTTAGGATCCCAACGGATTCCTACTACGTTACTTAGTGAAACATTAGATTGACTTAAACCTTGGACCAACTCTTTTTAATTGTCATTCATATCATTGATCAATTTAAAATAATGATGCAATCTAGTGCCAAATATAGGAAACAATTAATGAGGAAGAAATTAGATAAATTTCATCACCATACAACACTTGCATTGTTCTTAAACCAAATAAGGATGGGACATAGCAACTATGTATCAACTATAGATTATTAAATAAAATCACAATGAAGAATAGGTAACCACAACCATGTATTAATAATATTTGGATTAACTCTAGGAGGATAGATATTTAATAAATATTAAAATCATGTTATATTATCAAGTAACTATCAATCCCATATTCATCTAAAATATATCCTTAAATACTAGAGAAGGAATGCATAAATGATTAGTTATGTCTTTGGTTTTACCAATAGCCTAGCAAAATTTATGCACCTTATGTAGTGTTACAATAGGTCCTAGTTATTTATCATATTCTATTTGGATGACATCCTCATTTTTAATAGAATATAGGAGGAGAATTTGCAACATGTGCACCAATTTTAGGATACTTTGTGTCAACAAAAGCTTCAAACTAACCTTGGCAAGTGTATATTTGGAATCACATAATATCATACTTTGGAAACATCATTGATCAACAAGGTATATATGTAGTTCCATATAAGATCCACATCATCTAAGAATAGAAAAATCCAATAATTAAAATGAAAAGTTTCCTTGACCGTTTCAACTTCTATTGTGTTGGAATATAAGTAATATGACCTTATTGGCTAAGTCCAGTAGTGTTTATATAATCCTATTATATCTCTTGGCGTATCCATACTTCATGATATTGATTAAACCACTTTTATGATTGATCTCAATTAAGGATTTAATATATTTAATATTATAATTTAAATTTTAATCCAAGTTACATTGACTTGATATTTGTAATAAGTTAACGATTATATATCTCTATAAATACCTCCAATGGCTAATCCATTATATTAATTTATATAATGTGATATATGTAGTGACCTATCATTACCTTAGAAGATTCATAACTTTGAAAAGTCACATAATAGTGAAATCAATCAATCAATGTCTTCCAAACTCAAATTTTATAAAGTCAAATACAAGGGTCAATTAGCTCCATGAAGATCAATTTTTCCTAGGAGAAATATATTGATAAATCTAAGCAATTGGTTTGAAGCAGTGAAGCAGTAGGAAAATACTAACATATTGCCAGTAAACTAGAATAAATTGCTCATATCATAGAGTGAATTGATCATAGAGCACCATAGGGATGAATGGACAAGCACAAATCCTCAAGAATATCTTTAGAAAGTGATATTTTAGGATTTAGGGACACCATATCTCACTTTAGAAGCCTTCTAAGACTTTTAGAGGTATAATTAGAGACATGTAATATTTGGAGGTTCACCATTTTGTTAGACATATCCCAAATATTTACTTTTACTAGGAGCAATATTTTCTTACCCTAAATAACTCAAGGGTACCCATGGGATCTATTGTAAACATACTTTAACCTTGAGGAATTTTAGAGCAACGCTTTGTGAAAACCACATCGTGCTTTTGTAATTAATAAAATTAGTGGAAAATTAATGCTTTTTGTTCTCCACAAATGGTATTTCCCTATTGGATTACAAAATGTATGGTGATTGATTCATAGCCCTTTTCCCCATAATGCCATTTCTCTCATAATTTCATCTTAAATTATATGGGAACATTGTTGTTATTTATATTTCTCATGTGTTGGAGAATATTACATTATTTGGTACATGCTAATGTAGCACCATGGTACCTATGGTACAATGTAAATATTGCAATAGAATTTGAGTCTATAGTTTAGGAGAGTGATTTATATTTATATTTTATGTAAGTGCCTATGTGCAAGATATGCACAAGTGTCATGTACTTATGTGTGCAAATATGTAATATAAGGATGTGCAAAAGTTCCATGTATTAGGTGTGCATGTAAAAGTACAAGTGTCATGTAGAAGAGTGCAAGTGTCATAGAGTTAAGTGTGCATGTAAGTAGAGAATCAAGAGTCATGTATGCAAGTGGAAATATGAGAAGCCAATGGACATATGATAATTTGCATATGGTGAGCAATGTCCAAGTTATTTAAGAGTCATATTTTATGGCTATATTATGGAGACAACACTCCATGTATTGTATTGAAGAAGATCACATTCAAGAATTCCTAATATTGAAGCTTGTATGTATATTTTGAGCAATTCTACTATAATTTTTCTTCATGTTATTGTATGAATGAATTTGGCCAATTTATATTCATATTTGATATTATCTTGAATGTTATTATTATTATTGGCCATATTATATTTTAATTGCTCTTATATTTGAGACTATTCAAGATCATAAATATTGGGACTTAAGACAGTTTGGCTTAAAATCCAACAATGGTATTAAAGCTACTTCAAGTAGTGCTTATTGATAGTATTGGAGAAACTCTTTAGTGTGAATTCATTTTTAGAGTCATGGAGAAAACATAGAATTAAAGTAATACAAAATTTTAATTTATAGAATGATAGTTTTATTTATGATTTTTATAAAAAATGTTGTTATATGTTGGAATATTTCCACTCAAAAAGAAGTGAAGACTAGGACTCAACTTATTGAATAAGGGAATAAATCAAAAGCCACCTTGATTTTTTGGATTCTCTCTAAATATAGATAATCATATATTGAGTGGCCAAAGCCACCTGAGATATTTTAGTGCTTTAAATTTTAAGAATATTTTTGACCCTGATTATATAGCATATTTATTGTTTTTTAGTCTCAAGAAGACTAAAAATATATTGAAGAACTTAGACAAGAACTTGAGAAGATATTGAATAACTCAGGAAAGAACCTAAGAAAATATAACACATGCAAATACCTAATATATTGAATAATGTAGGTAAGAACTTTAGAAAATATAACTTAGGCAAGTACCTGAGAAGCTATTTGAAGAACTCAAGCAAGTAACTAAAAGTTCAAAATTAGATGATCTCAAAAAATACCTAAGAAGAAAAGAAAATAAAGAGCAATGAAGATATAATAAAAGGAGCACTTGCTTTCAATGGTAAGCTATTCTGGTGATAATCAGTCTAAGCTAAAATTTTAACAATAATTGAGTCCATTGAGGTGTCATTATCTATGAGATAAACCAATTTTATTTGATGATAACTATAAGATTCAATATATATGGTGTAAGAGAAAGAATAATCCTTTGAAGGGATGACTTAGACCAGCCAATGAATGTTGAGAGAGTGCTATCCAACCAATGGATATATAAAGAGCACTATCCTCTAAAGAACTCAGGCCAACTAGTGAGTGTAGAGAGTGCTCTATCCTCTAAAGCACTTAGACTAGCTAGTGGATGTTGATAGTGCACTATATTCTAAAGTACTTAGACCATCCAAGGAACATTCAATCAATGTGTTCACTCCAAAATCATCAAATAAAACCATATAGAGAATGTTGAGAGGCTCAACTAGGGTATCAATCTATGAAGCAGAAAACCAGACTAGCCTAGGGACATAAAAAGGCTTAGGTAAAGCACCATCCCACTACAAAAAAAGGTATTGAAAAGGAAAAATAAATGAGTTATTTGAGATATTTGCATACAATACATTTTATAACAATATATTCTAGTTAATGTAGTCAATAATACCTTTGTGAGCATTATAATGTCTTTAGCAATAGATAATCAATGCATTGTAGGTATGGTAATCAGAGTGCATTTTTCAAAGTAGAGCAAGTTTAATTTTATGATCAACTTGAACTAATTTACTAGGAGGACATAAGGTTAGAAATATTATCTCTTTGATTTATTAAATTTAAAATATTTGATGCTAACATTGGAGAATTAGAAACGTAGGAACTTTATTTAAGTGGAAGTTAAAAGGAATTTGACTTTATAGAAAATAATAATTAGGGGGAGTTATAAGGACTTCAATCTCATTTATAAAAAAATGAAGAAATATATATTTGAAATTGATATTTTATTGTTGCAACTTATTTTCAATAAAAATGATTTAAAAATAATGATATATTTATTTGATTTTTGAGAGATAAGGATTAATACTCCAAAAAGGAAAATAAAAAAAATAAAAAATTTGAAATATTTTTGAATTTTGAAGATTTAGAAATTTTAAAAATTGAAGGATTTAGAAATTTTGAAAATTGAAGAATTTAGAAAATTTACAAATTTAATAAAGTAGGAAGATAAAATATTTACTACTTCAAAAAATTTGAAATTTTTTAATTTACAAATTTGATAAGCTTTTCTATAAGTTCCATTATGTCAAACAATAAAATTTTTCTTTCTAAATCTCAACTTCTAAAAGGACCAAATTTTGCATCATGGAAAAACAAAATGAAATCAATTCCTATTGTAGAAAATATTTAAGAAATAGTGAATGGAACAAAGAAAAAACCTAGTGAAGATGAAAGGGGAAATTAAAAAATTGAAGAGAGTTATAGAAAAGCTCTTATGCTAGTTGTATTTGGGATAATTGATGAAATTGAATTATATTTAAATGGAGTAGAAAATTCTCCAAATGCTTGAGATAAATTATGTAAAATATTTGAAGGCAAAAAACAACTATTTTGAATTTACAATCTCAATTGTATTCCTTAAAGGATAATAGTGGAGAGAGTATAGAACTCTTTCTTCAAAAAGTAGAAGATATAAAGGCTAAAATTTTGACTCTAGGAGAAAATATAGAAGATAAATTTCTTGTTCAAGTTACATTGAGAGCACTTCCAGAGAGTTATAAACATTTAGTTACTTCTCTGCAAGTACTAAATAAGAAAACAACATTTGGTGACTTAGTTAATATTTTTCGGGACTATGAAGCTAAATTTTTGGTCAAATATTTTGGGATGTTTTCCACAAATAATAAAAAAAAAAATAGTCAAATATGAAATGACTATTAATTCTTTGGTGTCAAAAATAATGTATCAAATAATATTGCAACAACATCAAAGCCTCAATCTACATGGAAACCAAGATTCTCACATATGCAGAAAAATGGGTCATAATACAATTTTTTTGTAGATATAATCTTTGAATAAAGGAAATTAGATGAATATGAATCAAGTAAATAAAAATTTTCAAAATTTCTATCCAAGGAAATACTAGCCTCAATATTGATATGCTCAACAACAACAACATCAACTACAATCAATAGAAGAAAATAAAAAAGAGAATTTAGTTCAAGAAATTCAAGAGAGAAAATAATTTGTAGAAGTAAATGAATTCAAAGCTCTTAAAACAAGAATTTTAATCAATGAAGACAATTATGAAAAGAATAAAAATGAAAATTCTTCAAATATTTTTGAAGATACTAATGTTACAAATGTTATAGAAAAACAAGCTACATGAATAAGAAATAATTTAGAGAAACAACAAAGCAAGATCAAGAATAGGATAAAAAATAACAAACTAAAGAAAATATATATATATATATATATATATAAAAACAAACATAATCAAAGAAAATACAAGAAATAAAAAATAATATAAGTGCCAAAATCCAGAGTAGTGCTAGAATAGGAGCAAAAGAATAAAAACAAGAATCAAATACTGAAGACTAAAGTATTCAAAAACTAAATAATGTAATACAAGAGGGTGTTGGAGAAAAATAAATTATTTGGTACTTGATAATGTACCTCCATGGTACCCATGGTACAATGCAAATAATGGAATAGAGTATAGGTATATAGTTTAGGAGAGTGATTTATATTTTTCTTTTATGTGAGTGTTTGTGTAGGATATGCACAAGTGTCATGTAATAAGTGTGCAAATATGTAATGTAAGGATTTGGAAAAGTGTCATATATTATGTGTGCATGTAAAAGTGTAAGTGTCATAGAGTAAATCTGTTAGGAACATACTAATAAAAATAAACACTCTCACACAAATACTGAAAATAAACATATAAACTCACAACACACTTGGAAATAACATTGCACATTATAAAAGTAAATTGTAGAAAAAGAACAATCTCACAATAGCATTGAATAGCAAGCCTCTTCGAGGGGGCAACCTCCTTCAATACTTCATTCAATTATGCAAAAAGATACATACAATATTGCCTCTCATAGATTTAAGGAATTCCTCTAGCACCTAACTCCCAAGGTTGGCTTACATGCAAAATGCCACCCGGGCTAGAATCTCCTACCTACAATCAGTTACATTCTTGAAAAAATGATTACATAGAAGGGTGCCATTTGGCATAGGCGCTTCTTAATCCAAAACTATAATAAAACATTACAAAATATTAACATGGATACTACCCACATTCTACAAGGACTATTACATCAAGTGTTAGGATGGGGTCCTAACATGCCCTTCCCCTTAAAAAAGATTTGTCCTCAAAGCTAAAGGTGAGGAAACTATTGTTGGATTTGGTGAAGAGGTTCCCATGTCACATCTTCTAGTTGTAAGTCATGCCACTGGACCAAGACATCTATGATAACTCACCGATGAAGGGTACACGATCTTTGATCAAGAATGCATTCAGGTTCAAGAATGATGGACCCTTCCTCGTCCAACTCTAGAAGTGTAGATTGCACCTGCACCTTGTTGCCAATAACCTGCTTGAGAGAGGACACATGGAATACTGGATGAAGTTTAGAACTAGCTGGAAGGGCTAGTTTGTACACTGTCACCCCAAGCCTCTACAACACCTGATAAGGACCATAGTATTTGGGAGTAAGTTTTTGACAACCACACAACTGGAGAGATGATTGTTTGTATGGTTGTAAGTGAAGGAAGACCATGTCACCAATGAAAAATTTATGTTTAGTATGATGTTGATCTACTTGTTGTTTCATATGGTTTGAGCCATGTCCAAATTGATCTTGAGTTGGTGAAGAATGGAGTCATGCTGACAGAGAGTGGAATCCATGGCCTAAACCTTGGAGAGAATGTAATAAGTTGGAGTTGGAGAAAGCTGACCATAAATTACTTCAAATGGAGTCACCTTAGTGGCATAGTGATAGGTGGTGTTGTACCACCATTCAGCCAAAGGAAGCCACTTAGCCCAATGAGTAGGATGTTCAGAAGTGAAGCAAAAAAGGTAGGTTTCCAAGCATTTATTGATAATTTTGGTTTGGCCATCGGTTTGAGGATGGTAGGCCGAACTCATCTTGAGTTGTGTCCCCTACAACTTGAATATTTCCTACTAAAAGCGACTAGGTGAAGGTAGGATCCCGATCAAAGATAATAGATTTAGGTATTCCATGGAGGTGAAATATGGAGTCAAGGAAGATTTGGGTGACAATGGATGCAATATAAGGGTGGGATAGGGAAAAAAAGTGAGCATACTTCGAGAGATGATCCACTATCACCAGAATAACTGATTTACCTCCTAATTTTGGTAGCCCTTTAATGAATTCCATAGATATATCTATCCAAACCTGCTCAGGAATGGGAAAATGTTGAAGTGTGCCTGGAGAACACACAGTCTCACCTTTCATGCATTTGTAGTGATCACATTTAGCAACAAATATTTTGATATCTTTTTTCATGCCCTTCCAAAAAAAGGTACGCTTGGATCGGGTATATGTTTTGAGAAAACCCGAATGACCAGCTATGGGGGATGCATGCATTTCATGAAGGAGGAGGTCCTTGATTTGAGACTTATATGGAATAACCAATCGATCATGAAATCATAAATCCTAACCATCCCAAACATAACCAGGGTGTGATTGAGGATCCTCTTGGAGATGGCAGAGGAGAGTTTGTAATGATGAATCCTTGGCCAGATCTTCATGAAGTTGATGAAGCCATTGTGGAAGAGGAGTAGAGATGGCATGTAGCATGGCCTGATATTCATGGAGGGGATACAAAGCATCAAGCATCATATTCTACTTACCTTTCTTATAAGAAATGTCATAGTCATTTCCCAATAATTTGGAGACTCATTTTTGTTGTTTTGGAGTAGCCACCCGTTGCTCTAAAAAATATTTTAGACTTTGATGATCAGTATTGATGGAAAAATGTCAACCAATGATATATGGATGCCAATGAGTGACCAGATGTAAAATTTCAAGCATTTCCTTCTTATATGTGGACTTGTCCAAATTTCGAGGGGAAAGTGCCTTGCTAGTAAAAGCCAATGGTCGACCCTCCTACATTAAAACTGCTCCAATGCCTGTACCTGATGCATCACTCTTGATGACAAAGGGTTTAGAAAAAATTGGCATTTCCAAAATAGGGGTGGTGGTCATAGCATACTTCAAATCGACAAAAGCCTTCTCAATCAATTTAGTCCACACAAAATAATTTTTTCACAACATGGTTGTGAGGGGAGTTGTTATCTTGCCATAGTTTTTTACAAATTTTCTGTAATATCCTGTAAGACCCAAGAATCCATGAAGTCCCTTCAAGGTATGAGGTTTGGACCATTCTTGCACTGCCTGAATTTTCTTAGGGTCTACCTGAACTCCTTCCTTAGTGACTATATGCCCCAAATATTCAACCTCCTACTGACCAAAGGAATATTTTGATTGCTTTGCATAAAGTTGATGGTCAAATAAAAGTTTGAGAGTTGCTTCTAAGTGGTGAAGATGATCCTCCCATGTGTGACTATAAATCAGTATGTCATCAAAGAAGACTAGAATGAATTTGCGAATATGAGGGTGAAAAATAAAATTCATCAAACTTTGGAAGGTGGAAGGTGCATTGGTTAACCCAAAAGGCATAACTAAAAATTCATAATGCCCTTCATGAGTTCTAAAGGTTGTTTTGGGAATATCTTCATTCTTAATACGAATTTGGTGATAACCCGATTGTAAATCCAACTTGGAAAAATATTGAGCCCCATGCAACTCATCTAAGAGTTCATCAATAATAGGAATAGGGAACTTATCCTTGATGGTAATTTTGTTAAGATCTCGATAATCCACACACAAGCGCCAAGTGTCATCCTTATTTTTGACTAACAACACTGGTGAAGAATAGGGTCTAACACTTGAATGGATAATTCCAGAAGCTTGAAGTTCCTGTATAATTTTCTTAATTTTAGTTTTTTGAGCATAAGCATACTGGTATGGGTGAACATTAGGAGGTAAACTACTAGGAACAAGTTGTATTGCATGATCATGTGAGCATTGAGGAGGAATTCCCTTGGGTTCCTCAAATACATGAGAATACCTATTTAATATATGTTGTAATTTTTGTGGATGACTAGACTCCCTTTGCTCGAGAGCGGTGATAGCAAAAAGTTGAGCTACCACGCCATGGGAAGATTTCTTTAACAATTTTTCCATCTTATGAGAAGAAATAAATTGAAATGCTCCTACCTTTGTGCCACAAAAGGTATATTCCTGCCCATCCTGACTAAATTTCATCCATAATTCTACAAAATCCCATAGGATTGGTCCTAACATTCATAACCATTGTGCTCCCAAAACCATATCACACCCTCCTAAGGGTAAAGCAAACATGTCAGACTTGAGATTATAGTCCCCAATTTTTAGCTTAACATTACGATATTTTCCTTTACATGGTAGGGTGCCACCATTAGCAATCATAACTTCAAAGGAATTGCATGTGGTAATGTAACAGTTTCCTTGTTTGGCAACACGTGGATCAATAAAATTATGTGTGCTACCAGAGTCAATCAAAATGATGACCCTTTATCCCTTGAAATGGCCAATCACCTTCATGGTTTGGGGTGTGGATACTCCTGCTAGAGCATGTACAAAAATTTTTGGTTGGGATTCCTCCTGATCGATTAGGTTGGTCTATATTTTCTATTTCTTGAGGATCCTCCTCATCCTCAGAAGAGTCCAAAGTGGGAACTTCATCCATATCTAGCAAGTACAATTTTTGTTGCACACACCTATGCCCTCTGGTATATTTTTCATCACAATTGTAACATAATCCTTGTGCCTTTCTATGCTCCATCTCCTCGTGACTCAATTTTTTATAGGTGGAGATTTATTAGTCGAACTTGGCATTGGCTTGGTTGAAAAATATGACTTAGATGGAGGAAATTTAGAAGTTCGACCAAGAGCCTTGAATTTTTCCTCTACCAATTTGGCCAATTGTATGGCATGTGGTAGTGATTGAGGTCGCAACAACTTAACCTCAGCCCTGATGTCATCCTTCAGTCCACTCACAAAACAAATCTAGAAAGAATCAACACTTAGTCATGTTGTTCGATTGGTGAGTTTTTCAAATTGAGTTTGGTATTCTTGAATAGTTGAAGTTTGTTTGAGTTTAAAAAGGGCTCCTATAAAATCTTCAAACTCACTAGGACCAAAGCGAGTGAGTAGGCATTGACCAAAATCAGACCATGAAAGGTTAGGTTCAACCTTTCTAAGCCACAAAAACCAATGGAGTGCATCTGATTCAAAATTAAAAGAAGCAATGGTCAACCATAGGAAACAATCAACATTATGAAGAGTGAAATATTGTTCTGCCTTACAAATCCACCCCTCAGGATATTTTCCATCAAACTTGGGAAAGTCTAATTTTGGTAACCTCATCCCATTATGGTTGGGTATAGCTCATTGGTGGTGGCTTGTACCAATTTCCTCTTGGTCATGTTGAGTTGTGGAATCAGGAGAGACTCTACTTTCCAATTCAACCTTCATTGCTTTTTGTGCATGGGTGAGATCAGATATAGATTCTTGGAAAGAATGGAGTTGTAACTTCATTGCCTCTAAGTTTTTGTTAAGTACCCCCAATATGTGGTTACCCATATTATCCACTTTGTTTTGAATTTCCCTCTCTATTGCTTGTTGGTGAGTTCCCTCAACCATAATTGAAGGTTTGGATGCTTTTTGTGGGACTTACTAAAAATAGATAGGTAGCTTTTAGGAGTTACTATTTTTAGTAAGGGTCCAAAAAATAGTTTGGAAATTAGGTTGCAACACTAATTTCAGGATAGGGTCCACTTCAATGGTCACTTGATCTGAGTGCTCAATGAGGAGATATACTGACTTCTTTGACTTTTTGTGATCTCCTGGTTGGGTGCAAGTTGATGTTGGGGTAATTTCTTCAACTTGGACTTAAAAATTCATAGGTGAGTCCTTGAGGGTCTTTGGTGTAGAATAACAAGTAGCTTCTATTCCCAAAATTTTGGATCAATTTGATTGACCGTTGAGAAGTTATGGCCTTAACAAGAAAAATAAAAAATTGCCAATTTTGGAAAATCGGTGCAAAATTTGACCAGGAGCTGCCAAGGACAATTTTATCTGGAATAGAATGTAGAACTTTCTACTAAATTTTTGAGTCAATTTGAGCTCTAAGTGAAGAGATATCCCTTTTTTTAGTGAAAATACAATTTTATTTATTTATTTATTTATTTTATTTTTTAATAGTGGGATCAGTTTTACCTTCGAAGATTGGTTCCAAGAACTGTGTCAACTGTCTCTGCCCTGTATGTTCTGATTACTAACCATTATATGACTCTTGACACTATTATGTTCCCTTTTCAAACTATCTGACCACTATCTGATTCTTGACACTTATATTCCCTATTCGATTCTGACTCTGTCATAGATATTATCTGACTATTTTGACTATATTTTGACCACCCTATATTGATGGTTACTGATGACAGTTTCCTTTCTGTAACTGACTCTGACTCCCTATTTCCCTTATTTTAGACTCTAAATCTCCATGTCCACTTATTATTTTTTGATGATTTTGTATTTTTGTTTTGCATGCAAGAATTTTGGAATAGGGATGTCTTCTTTGTATGCTCAACTTCTATGAAGGATATGGTAACATGTTCAGATTTTTGGTTGTAGGTTAAGTAGAATAGAAAGACTTGGAGAACAAACTTTGTTTGTAGGTTTAAACAAAACCAGGGTACGCTAGGTAAAGGTGTATGTAATACCCATAGGCCCTCTGTTATACCGTAATGATGAACAATAGTGCTTGAACCAATATTTTAGGCCACTACTCAAGGAGGATTCCACACATACCCTTGAGCACACTATCTGCCTCTCTAATAGTATGGGAGGGTAGTCTTTCGAGATGTTGTGTCCCATGCACTATGGACAATACAAGGCCAAAAAATTCCTAGGGATAAATTTTTGTTAAATCCTAGATGGTCTCCCGATACACCCGAAGATGCGTGGGAGCTCAATTCCATGCACGAGTGTTGTCTAAGGCCTAGGTATTGGAGCCTGATCACCCCTCACTTCACTAGATGCTTTATGGGCTATCTAGCTTAGCCAATAATGATAGCTCCTTCATGATATTTTAAAACCCCCAGCATAGGGTTTCTAACCTACTCAACTACTATAAAAAATACTGTAAATTTTTTTGGCCTTTTTTTGGATATGTATTTTTTTTTTTTTTAATAAGGAAAACTTGCAAACAAAAAAATTGAACTCGAAAATCTTATACCTAATAGTCGAATTGGTAGAATTCATTGTAGTCGTAGTAGAACACAACCCTAGAAAGCGCTTTGATACCACTTGTTAGGAACCTACTAATAAAAATAAACACTCACACAAATACTAAAAATAAACATATAAACTCACAACACACTTGGAAATAACATGCACATTATAAAAGTAAATTGCAAAAAAATAACAATCTCACAATAGCACTGAATCGCAAGCCTCTTCGAGGGGGAAACCTCCTTCAATACTTCATTCAATTATGCAAAAATATACATACAATATTACCTCTCATATATTTAAGGAATTCCTCTAGCACCTAACTCCCAAGGTTGGCTTACATGCAAAATGCCACCTAGACTAGAATCTCCTACCTACAATCCAGTTACATTCTTGAAAACAATGGTTACATAGAAGGGTACCATTTGGCATAGGTGCTTCTTAATCCAAAACTATAATAAAACATTACAAAATATTAACATGGGTACTACCCACATTCTACAAGGACTATTACATCAAGTGTTAGGATGGGGTCCTAACATAAGTGTGCATGTAAGTAGAGAGTCAAGAGTCATGTATACAAGTGGCAAGATGAGAATCCAAAGGACATGTGAGAGTTGTCATATGGAGAGCAATGGTCAAGTACTTGAATATTTATATTGTATGGATATATTATGGATGCAAAGATCCATGTATTATATCGAAGAAGATCATATTTAATCATTAATAATATTTAAGCTTGTATGTACATTTTGAGCAATTCTACTATACATTTTTTCATGTTATTGCATGAATGACTTTGGCTATTTTACATTCATATTTGATATTATATTGAATGTTATTATTATTATTATTACTGACCATATTTATATTAATTACTTTTATATTTGAGACTAACCAAGATCTAGAATATTATGACTTACAATAGTCTTGCATAAAATCCAACATTGTGTTGATTGATAAAACACTCTCCTTACTATATTTTTGGTCATATTTAATTTTTACTCTCATCCTAGTATTTAAAATTTAATTTTATTCATTTAATTTGTTTACATTAATTTCATATTATTTTATTAGATTAGAATTTGGCAAGGAAAATGTGAAGTCAACCTAAATATGCAGGTAGGAAGAGACATCAAATCCTTCCATCGAACTATCATTAGAACTAGAAATATGGGGGCATAAAAGTTAGTATTAAAGTATTACCTACCTAAGAGATCCATTAAATACAAGGGATTATTCCCCTATCTCACTTTTTAGTATGAAAGGATTACCTACCTTTGATGAGAGTGGAAATAATAGGGCATTGGATTATCTCAATAAGCTATCTACACTCAAGTCACTTTAGAGGAAGATATTATGGTATGCTTACTAATCTATTATATAAATGATAAATCTACATTGTTGTATAGAGGTTTACCTAACAACTTGGTTATTTTTTGGGCATTAATTGTAGAACCTTTAATGCTTAGACATAGTAGTACAGGTAATGATTTCTATATTATATTTCAATTGAATGATATGCAAATTCATCCTCAAGAAAACATTCATGATTACAATACTATATTCTAGAGTAAAATGCATTACAATATTATATCAAAGGTTTACAATCTAACATATCTTTAATGATCTCTAATGCTAAACATGTTACTCTAGCTACAACTAGGATGGACTACTTTAAGACATTTTCACCTATAGCCAAGATGAAATTTATCAAAGTGATTCTTTCCATTATATATATTACTATGGTTAGAAGGTGTTGTTGGAAATATTGAGGTGTCATTGGTGTCAAAGTTGCATGGTACTAAAGGCAGGAATATTCTTCAAGAGTAAAAAGATAATAAGGATTGAAAAAATATGGGCTTAGTGAATAGCAAAATGGATAATTATCCAATGCAACCATGAAGAAAAGCAAAGGGTTATAATATTTAAATTTTAAATTTAAATATTATAAATAGAAGTTTAAAATCTTGGGACAAAATTTTAAATTTGCATAGGAAAAAGAGTTTAAAAAAATAAAATATATGGACAAAATTTTAAAGTTGCTTTGGAAAAAAAAGAGTTAAAAATTAAAAGAGAAATAAAAAGGTGAAGAACACGGGCTTATACTAAGAGGGCGGGGGTGAACAGTATAAGATAAACTTTTAATTTTCTTTACCAAATAATATTATCCAATATTATCAATTGTAATATCAATAGCAGTAATTAAAGCATTGCACAAATCATCACACACATGAGAAACATAAATTTAACATGGTTCACCCAATGTGGGTTACGTCCATGGAGAAAATATTTCTTCTAAATTTTCTCAACAAATCTCTTGGGAATAAATTCCCTATTACAATATTTATGGACCTCTGTCGAAAGGAGATATTAATCCCCAATACTCTAGTTTGTGGATCTCTCTCCACATGATAACTCTTTCCCCTTTGCTCTCGTTCATGGATATCTCTCCACAGGAGAACTCTTTCCCCTTTTCTCTAGTTCATGGATCTCTCTCTATAGGAGAACTCTTTACCCTTTGCTCTGGTTTATGGATCTCTCTTCATAGTAGAACTCTTTCTCCTTTCCTCTGGTTCATGGATATCTCTCCACTAGATAACTCTATCTCCATTGATCTAACTGGTGAACTTCTCCCCATAGAATACATTTGTCCCCACTGCTTTGGCTGGTGAACCTCTATCCAAAGGAGGCCTTTGTCCCTACTACATTGGTTGATGGACCTCTATCCATATGAGACATTTTTCCTCTCTTCTCTTGTCACCTCCAAATATTGCTCTCAAATATCTCACAAATCTACACCAACATTGTCCCAAGTCTTCTCACAAGACTTGCTCAAATTTATCTCAATTTTGATTCAAGTGTTCTCAACACTTGCTCAAAAATACCTTAAAGCCTTCTCAAAATACTTGCTCAAATATACCTTCAAGCATTCTCAAAATACTTTCTCAAATCTGCCTTCAAGAGTTCTCAAAATACTTGCTCAAATATTCCTTCAAGCCTTCTCAAAATACTTGCTCAAATCTGCCTTCAATGCTAGTCATAGAACCTGCTCAAATATTTCCAAATATTACATACAAAAAAGCTTAAATCTCTTTCAAAAAATATTTCTTCAAATAGATAAATTCAACTTAGAATTTTTTTAACTTTTGGAACATATAGAGAATGATATGCTCTATCAAAGACCCAATATGTTCTTTACATTCACAAATATTGCATTCAATTAATCCAATCTCTATCTCTTGCAAAAACCCTTTCAAATCAAATCAAAATAGTGCATAACTTGTTTCACAAAACTGGTCTATATTTCTTACAAATTTTCTCTCAAATTGTAATCACACTAATGCACAAATTTCCCTCACAAGTTTGATCTCAAATACTTTCACAATTGCTTTTAATATTTCTCAAACCAATGCTCAAAGTTTTCACAATGATGCACTAACAAGTAGCTCACAATTTCTTGCACAAATATCTCAATCTGTTTCAATAATGGAAACACAACATGTTTCACAACCCCTAGCTCAAATATTTCCAACAATACAGACTAATTAACCCTTTTATCTCCACCTTGTAATTATGAAATATTTCAACCAAACACCTTAAATAAAGAGTGATATAACCATACCTCTTTTATGAAGGAGCTCTCTCAAAAACCTATCTCAAAATATTCTGTCTTTCTTATGTCACTTTCAAGGGTTATTTTGGCATAACACTCTTAAAACCAACCATAACATCTTTCCTCAAAATTTTCTCATCAAAATATTTCATATCAAGACACAATTTTGACCATAATCAAGCCCTCTTAATATTTCCTTGTATCAAAAATTACATATACAAATTAAAACATAAGCATACCATATCACTCCTACTTGTAAAATCCACTTATAATTCAATATAACAATTTACTATCCCTAAGTGCATGTCATACATAAATTTATTTTCAAGCTCCTTATTCCTCATTTCTTTCAAAAATATATTCCAAATTTATAAAATCACAACCAGACTCTAACATATCATTATGTCCTCAAAATAATAAATTTCATATCATTGCTCTTATATCTCCCTAGACTATGTAATATGTAATTTAATAACCAAAAATTTTAAACCTTATGCCTCCCTTGTTAACCACTAAGCATACCTCTTAAGAACACAAGCTTATACTGAGAGGGGGGGTGAAAAGTATAAGACCACTTTTTACTTTTCTTTCCCAAATAGTATTAATTAATATAATCAATGGCAATATCAATAGTAATAACCAAAGCAATGCACCAATCATCACACACAATAGAGACACCATAATTTACGTGGTTCACCCAATACGGGCTACTCCACGGAGAAAATATTTTACTAAAACTTTCTCAATCAATCTCTTGGGAATCCTTACCAATTACAATGTTTATGGACCTCTATCCAAAGGATATGTTGATCCCCTAATCTCAAGTTCGTGGATATCTTCCACAGGAGAACTCTTTCCCCTTCTGCTCTGGCTAGTGATCTTCTAGAAGACTCTGTCTCTCTGCTGCACTGACTTGTGGATCTCTCTCCACTTGAAGACTCCTCACTCAGATATGTCTTCAATTGTCCTAGCTATTGGATCTCTATCCACTGAGACTCTATCCTTTATACTCTATCACCCCCAAAGATCTATCAATAGGCTCACTCAGAAACTTCTCAAATTTTCTCAATAGGTCCACTCAGAACCTACTCAAATCTACTCAATAGGTCCACTCAAAACCTGCTCAAATATGCTCAATAGGCTCACTTAGGACCTTCTCAAATCTGCTCAATAGGCTCACTCAAAACCTGTTCAAATATGCTCAACAAGCTCACTCGGAACTTTTCCAAATATTCTCAACAAGCTCACTCTAGGACTTACTCAAATATGCTCAATAAGTCCTCTCTAGGACTTGCTCAAATCTGCATAGCAATCTTTCACAAAAGCTTACTCAAAATCAGTCCACAAGCCTTCTCAAAGACTTACCTTAAATCAGCTCAACAAAATCTCAACTCAATCCCATAGAAGCATAAAGAGAATTGTTAGAGACTCAATATGTTCTATACTCAAATCCCAATCTCAACTCAAATAAATCTCAACTCAACAATCTCATAGAAGCATAAAGAGAATTGTTAGAGACTCAATATGTTCTATACTCAAATCCCAATTTCTTTCTCAACTCAACTCAACTCAAATCAGAATATAGAATAGTTTATTTTATGGAACTTGAACAACCACTTCACACAATCACTTGAATAGGCTAAAACAACTCTACTCAAGCAATCACCACAAGGAACAACTCTTTCTCACAAACCCTAGTCCAAACATGAATCAACCAACTCAAAATATTTCCAACAATGTTCAACAACAAATCTCACATAACAATGATACTCATGTTCTTCTCTAACTCAAGTTCAAGTTCTTTGCACAACCAATGGGCTTCAACAACAATGCTTATAAAACATTCTTCACATAACAATGATACTCATATTCTTCTCAAACCCTAACTCAGGTTTTTCACACAACTAATGGCTTCAACAATAATGCTTATAAAACAAGGTTTTAATCACAACTCTCAAACCAAAAAACCTTGAAGCATTCAACCAACCACTTTCGAAAAAGAAACCACAATCAATCCTTTTATCTCCAATGATATTTCAGAAATCAACCACCATAATCAATCAATAGGAGAATGTGCCCATACATTTTATGAAGATGAAGAAGCCTCTTTGGAAATATGCCACAATCACAATATTCTTTTGCCAATCTCAACAAGGGTTAGAGGTCATAAATAATAACACAATAATAGAAATATTATCTCAATAACACCTTATTACTCCTACTAAATAAAATGCACCATACCCTCTTATGCAAGAAATAAACCCTCAAAAGAATGAATCAAACTTACTTTTGAAACTCCTTGAAAAAACCAAAAATATCTTCTTGCACACACCTTATTTCTCCCTCAAAGTAATCTAAACAAGTAGCTCTTGAAAAGAGCTTTCCAATGATATATAATATGATATATTTCCAAAAAGAAAATCTTCAAAAATTTCCCAATATTCTAGGGCATAGCATAACCATAACCACCTTTTTGCCAAACTCAAGAATATTCCTTGGTTCAAATATAATCAAGATTCTATGTCTTCTTTTTCAACCTTACTCAACAAATCATACATAACATATTCCTTAGATACACCTTATCAACTCCAATCTCAAAATAATAAGCAACACTTAAATGCATCAAATTTCTCTCAAATAATATCCAACATCATAGAGTATTTAATTTCTTCCTTAACCAATATTCAAAAATCATAGAACAAAGACCATCCTCCAAAACATAGTTGACATTATAAGCATTTAAATCATCATCAACACCATACACCCTTTTCTCTCCATTACACTTAATAAAACCAAAAGAATATTAATTTTGCTAACCTTATACCTCCCAAACAAATTATGGTAATACCATAGACAATGCAAAATATATTTTATTCATTGCCCTTTCACAAAAATCAAAGTTCACGAGCATACCTCTTACACTCCTCAAAAAAGGGATTTGGCGTGATTTGATCCACCATCTCCTCTAGCCAAATCATTTGGCTAAACCGCGTGGGATATCCACGCCCACGTGAGGGAGGGAGAGGGGCCTCCCTCTTGTCTTTGAACGAGTCTCTTCCTTGGCATGAAAACCGAACACTGTACCCTCTTTGACCTCAGCGCAATCTACGAATATCCACCATCTCCTTTTACTTGCACAAAAATCGAGGTGCTTTCAATTATCGAATATGCATTGTTCAAATGAAATATTTTGGGGCTTCCTCATTTTATACTCGAAGGAGTATTTTTCCTTACGTCGGCACTATTTCTTAAAACTTTCGAAGGTCGGTGCTTTATTCGAAATGGAATTTCGAATATGCAATAATAAACTTTTAATTTTAATTTTAAAATTTAAATTTAAATTTTAAATAAATTAAAATTTAAACCAAATCTTTGAAATTAAATATCTCCATCACCGGGGCACCTTTTTCGATGAAACGAAAAGCCAACTTGGGTTTTAAGAAAAACCCATTTCAAATATGTTGTCCATGGTTTTAAATAAAAACCTTTTTTTTTCCTACCTTGGTTTCACAAAAACCCTTCCTTGCACTTTCCACAGAACATAGTGCATGCCATCATAGATCCTTTTGACATCAAATAACCTTTTGACATCAATGACAACATTTTAGCTTAGGGACTCAAAATGTCCAACAATCTCCCCCTTTGTCATTGATGGCAACCCATATTCATTTACTGAAATCTGACCTTATTTTCTGCTCCCCCTAGGACTTTGCTCCCCCTAGCTCAATGCTCTCTCAAATATCAAATCTCTCCCCATATCAAAACTTTCCTCAATATACACAAATATCTCCCCCTTTGTCATCAATGGCAAAGGGTCACCTTTGGGGCTCGGGTCTAAGAATGAGCCTCTTAGCTTAGCCCCTCCCCCACCTCCACATGAGGTGGTTAATTTTGGGATGGGAGTATTTCTACTCCCCGAAATCACTATTCTCTGCCTTTATCTTTCCCTCTTCTTTTCTGAGTTTGCTGAAACCTCTCATTGTTTCTTTCCAAGTCATCATCCATGTTCCTTTCATTTCTTTTGTTCTTATTCTTGTTCTCATCCATGTTCCTGTTCCTGTTCCTGTTCCTATTCCTATTCTCATTCATGTTCCTGTTTTTGTTCCTGTTCATGCTTGATTCTGGAATATTTGCTCTACACCATCTTGCTATGTGACCATCATTATTGCACTTATAACACTTAATGTTATTATTCCTTGGAGGTGCAAATCTCTTAGGATTTCTCCTAGTGAAGCCATATCTTCTTCTATCATGAACTCTACAATCCATTGCCTTCCTTGTGATCAAACTCATTACATGAGTAGCAATACCCATGGAAAATTTTTCCTTCCCCATATACATGTATTTCATTTGTCCTACACTGTGAAGCCGTGTGCCCAAACTTATGACATGAAAAACATCTTTCATTGAAGAAACCTTGCCTAGACCCCATTGGTCTCTTAGTCTCTTCTACCTGTTTCATGTTCCATCTATTCCTTACTTGTGCATTGTTCCTTTCCTTGTTGAAATTTCTATTGTCCAAATTATCCTTAGAGGTCTCACTCTCTCTTTTACTTCTTTTGATTCTTCTTCTTTTCTAGTGTTTGAGCTTGGCTCTCCTTTTTCTGCCTCATGTTTCCTTTGTCCTTCTTTAAAACTAAGTCCTATTTTTATGACTGATGACTTTTGTGCATTTATAATTCTATCCAAAGTCTTTGGATTCTCCTCAAACTTGTGCAACTTGTCCTTAGAGCCTTTTACTTCCATCCTTAGTGAAACTATCTCATGCTCTAATTTTTCACACTCTAGATCTTTTGTCTTTAATTTTTTGGTCATACCTTCTTTAGTTTTTCTTGCTTCATCAAACTTGATTTTGAAGTGTGTGAGTTCTTGTAGAAAATTTTCCTTTGCTTTCTTATCGTCTTTAGCTTGAGTCCTTAATTCTGAGTTCTCCCTTTTTAATTCTTCAAGAGTAATCATAAGCCTTTCACGTTCTATATCTTTTACCTTTGACTGTTCAATCATACCATCTTCAACTCTTCTTGCTTTTTCAACCTTGTCTCTTAAGTCAGAGATATCTTGTAGAATATTTGTCTTGCATTTATCATCTTCTTGTATTTGAGCATTCAATTCTAAATTCTCCTTTTTTCAATTCACCAAGTTCCTTAAGAGTGGCTTCCTCCTTTTATTTTTATGAATCTTCCTCTTCTTAAATTTCTTCTATTGTCCAAAGTGGAGTTTCTTCTTGATACCTGCTTTGACTATTCTTGTTACCTTTTTCTGACTCATTCTTTAGAACTTCAAATATGAGAGAATCATCTTCATCTTCACTACTATCAAACCCATTGCAATAACTTGCATCATGACCGAGTTGACCACAAACAAAACATTCTTGTGGACAATAAGCTGCATGGTGACCTATGTTCCCACATCTGGTACAAAACTTTATCAGTATGGATATTTCTCCATTACTTGATTCATCTCTTGAATCTATTTCCATTTGTCCTCCCAACACAACAATATTAAACTCATCTTCCTTTTCTTTCATGACCATAGGTGTTCTTTTATTCTTGTGTCTCATGCTTCTACTCTTGCCTTTCTTTGCCATTTGTGTTCTTGTAGGATCTTCCTTCAATTTGTTAAACTTCTTTCGAAGGAACCAGCTCTAATACCAATTGAAGAACACAAGCTTATACTAAGAGGGGTGGTGAACAATATAAGACCAATTTTTACTTTTCTTTCCCAAATAATATTAATCAATATAATAAATGGCAATATCAATAGCAATAACCAAAGCAATGCACCAATCATCACACATAATAGAGACACCACAATTTACGTGGTTCACCCAATGCGGGCTACTCCACGGAGAAAATATTTTGCTAAAACTTTCTCAATAAATCTCTTGGGAATCCTTCCCAATTACAATGTTTATGGACCTCTATCCAAAGGAGATGTTGATCCCCTAAATCTCAAGTTCGTGGATCTCTTCCATAGGATAACTCTTTCCCCTTCTGCTCTAGCTAGTGATCTTCTAGAAGACTTTGTCTCTCTATTGCACTGACTTGTGGATCTCTCTCCACTTGAAGACTCCTCACTCAGATTTATCTTCAATTGTCCTAGCTACTAGATCTCTATCCACTGAGACTCTATCCTCTATACTCTGTCACCTCCAAAGCTTTATCAATAGGCTCACTCAGAACCTCCTCAAATATGCTCAATAGGTCCACTCAGAACCTGCTCAAATATTCTCAATAGGCTCACTCAGAACCTGCTCAAATTTGCTCAATAGGCTCACTCAAAACATGCTCAAATATGCTCAATAGGCTCACTCAAAACCTGTTCAAATCTACTCAAGGCTCACTTAATGCTCAATAGGCTCACTCAGAACCTGCTCAAATCTACTCAACAAGCTCACTCAAAACATGTCCAAATATGCTCAACAAGCTCACTCAGAACTTGTCCAAATCTTCTCAATAAGTCCTCTCTAGGACTTGCTCAAATATGCATAGCAAGATTTCACAAAATCTTACTCAAAATCAGTCCACAAGCCTTCTCAAAGACTTACCTCAAATCAGCTCAACAAAATCTCAACTCAATCTCATAGAAGCATAAAGAGAATTTTTAGAGACTCAATATGTTCCACCATCAAATCCCAATCTCAACTCAAATCAATCCCAACTCAGCAATCTCATAGAAGCATAAAGAGAATTTTTAGAGACTCAATATGTTCTATACTCAAATTCCAATCTCAACTCAACTCAAACAAGAATATAGAATAGTTTATTTTATGGAACTTGAACAACCACTTCACACAATCACTTGAATAGGCTCAAACAACCCTACTCAACCAATCACCACAAGGAATAACTCTTTCTCACAAACCCTAGTCCAAACATGAATCAAACAACTCAAAATATTTCCAACAATGTTCAACAACAAATCTCACATAACAATGATACTCATGTTCTTCTCTAACTCAAGTTCAAGTTATTTGCACAACCAATGGGCTTCAACAACAATGTTTATAAAACATTCTTCACATAACAATGACACTCATGTTCTTCTCAAACCCTAACTCAGGTTTTTCACACAAATAATGGCTTCAACAACAATGCTTATAAAACAAGGTTTAATCACAACTCTCAAACCAGAAAACCTTGAAGCATTCAACCAACCACTCTCAAAAAGAAACCACAATCAATCCTTTTCTCTCCAATGATATTTCAGAAATCAACCACCATAATCAATCAATAGGAGAATGTGCCCATACCTTTTATGAAGATGAAGAAGCCTCTTTAGAAATCTGCCACAATCACAATATTCTTTTGCCAATCTCAACAAGTGTTAGAGGTCATGAATAATAACACAATAATAGAAATATTATCTCAATAAAACCTTATTACTCCTACTCAATAAAATGCACCATACCCTCTTATGCAAGAAATAAACCCTCAAAAGAATGAATCAAACTTACTTTTGAAACTCCTTGACAAAACCAAAAATATCTTCTTGCACACACATTATTTCTCCCTCAAAGTAATCTAAACAAGTAGCTCTCAAAAAGAGCTTTCCAATGATATATAATATGATATATTTCCAAAAAGAAAATCTTTAGAAATTTCCCAATATTCTAGGGCATAGCATAACCATAACCACCTTTTTGCCAAACTCAAGAATATTCCTTGGTTCAAATATAATCAAGATTCTATGTCTTCTTTTTCAACCTTACTCAACAAATCATACATAACATATTCCTTAGATACACCTTATCAACTCCAATCTCAAAATAATAAGCAACACTTTGAATGCATCAATTTCACTTTATTATGTTTCTGTTTGAGTGAGGAACGTTTTATATACAACGTATCCGCAACCCGTGTAGGGTTGGTGAGGGATGTGATCATTGTCACCCGCCACTTTTCTCATGTTAACTTGAGGTTTTAATACTCACTTAGCTCTTCATCAACTAATATAAAATGAGCATGACTTAAATGCATCAAATTTCTCTCAAATAATATCCAACATCATAGAGTATTTAATTTCTTCCTTAACCAATATTCAAAAATCATAGAACAAAGACCATCCTCCGAAACATAGTTGACATTATAAGCATTTAAATCATAGTCAACACCATACACCCTTTTCTCTCCATTACACTTAATAAAACCAAAATAATATTAATTTTGCTAACCTTATACCTCCCAAACAAATTTTGGTAATACCATAGACAATGCAAAATATATTTTATTCACTGCCCTTTCACAAAAATCGAAGTTCACGAGCATACCTCTTACACTCCTAAAAAAAAGGGATTTGACGTGATTTGATTTGTCGTCTCCTCTAGCCAAATCGTTTGGCTAAACCACGTGGGATATCCATGCCCACATGAGTGAAGGAAGAGGGGCCTCCCTCTTGTCTTCGAACGAGTCTCTTCCTTGGCGCAAAAATCGAAAACTTTACCCTCTTTGACCACAGCACAATCTACAAACATCCTTCGTCTCCTTTTACTCACACAAAAATCGAGGCACTTTCAATTATTGAATATGTATTATTCAAATGAAATATTTTGTGGCTTCCTCCTTTTATACTCGAATGAGTTTTTTTTCTTAAAAATTTCGAAGGTTGACGCTTTATTCGAAATGGAATTTCGAATATGCAATAATAAACTTTTAATTTAAATTTTAAATAAATTAAAATTTAAACCAAATCTTTGAAATTAAATATCTCCATCACCGGGGCACCTTTTTTGATGAAACGAAAAGCCAACTTGGGTTTTAAGAAAAGCCCATTTCAAATTTGTTATCCATGGTTTTAAATAAAACCTTTAATTTTTCCTGCCTTGGTTTTCACAAAAAACTCTTCCTTGCACTTTCCACAAAACATAGTGGATGACATCATAGATCCTTTTGACATCAAATAACATTTTGACATCAATGCCAACATTTTACCTTAGGGACTGAAAATGTCCAACAATCTCCACCTTTTTCATTGATGGCAACCCATATTCATTTACTAAAATTTGACCTTCTTTTCTGTCCCCCCTAGGACTTTGCTCCCCTGGCTCAATTCTCTCTCAAATATAAAATCTCTCCCCATATCAAAACTTTCCTCAATATACACAAATCTCTCCCCCTTTGTCATCAATGGCAAAGGGTCACCTTTGGGTCTCGAGGTTAAGAATGAACCTCTTAGCTTAGCCCCTCCCCCACCTCCACATGAGGTGGTTAATTCTAGGGTGGGAGTATTTCTACTCCCTAAAAGCACTGTTATATACCTTTATCTTTCCCTCTTATTTTATAGAGTTTGTTAAAACCTCTCACTGTTTCTTTCCAATTCACCATCCCTATTCCCGTTCTCATCCATGTTCCTATTCCTGTTCTCATCCATGTTCCTTTTCCTATTCCTATTCATGCTTGATTCTGGAATATTTGCTCTACACCATATTGCTATGTGATCATAATTATTGCAATTATAATACTTAATGTTATTATTACATGGAGGTGCAAATGTCTTAGTATTTCTCTTAGTGAAGCGATATCTTCTTCTTCATGAACCCTGTAATCCATTGCCTTGTGACCAAACTCATTTCATGAGTAGCAATACCCATGGAAAAGTTGTCCTTCCCCATAAAATTTTCGTTCATGTGTCCTACACTGTGAAGCTGTGTGCCCAAGCCTTTGACATGAAAAATATATTCCATTGAAGAAACCTTGCCTAGATCCCATTGGTCTCTTAGTCTCTTCTATCTGTTTCCTATTCCATCTGTTCCTTACTTGCATATTATTCCTTTACTTGTTGAAATTTCTATTGTCCAACTTATCCTTAGAGGTCTCACTCTCTCATTTACTTACTTCTTGAAATCATGAGGATACGAAAACAAAAATGAAAAGCCCGGATGCGATGTAAATGAACAAAAGATAATGCTAAACCCTATGAATTGAAAGTGCATGAAAAGAAAGGAGCATAAACGAATCAAAACCAAATGGAAAGCCAATATGGAAGACAACACTTTTCATTAATAAGCTTTAGAACTCGGTTACAAATTTCCTCCTCTCTTTTTAGGGGCTAGGAACATTAAATGTATTTCTTGTCACATCAATGGATGCTATTCCTCCTTTCGTGTGCCCACATGTAAAATGAGCGGACCAAACATCACCACCACTTGCGTTGATGAGTCTTGACTCCTTTTTGCTCGTCTAATGTCCAGATCCTACATTCAAGGAAACAAAAAATAGTCAGTAGCACCTGTAGATAAAATGAAACATGCAATCCCCACACCTTCAATTAGCACATGCAAAATATAAATAAAATGATGACTGAAATAGATCCAAATGAACTAAAAACATGACAAGGGCATAAAAACATCATTGGGAAGGCACTGCAAAAAGAATAGTCAAGAAATTCACCATAGATTCGTATTCGCTCCAGGGCGGGATGAATAAACCTGCAACAAAACGTCAGATAGCACTGTCCCAAATGTCACATCCGAGAAGCTCCAAATCACCTACAAATTTGGGGGTTAGCTAAATGGGGGTATTTTGGGATGACCTAGAAGGTTAGATTTTCCCAATTTGGCCTCTATCACCATGAATTTGATGATGCTACCTGCATGTTAGTAAAGGTGGGAAATGATAAAAACATAATAAAAAATGCTCAAAACGATGTGAAATCTAAATGACAACCTATCTAAGAAGTATAGAATCAGATGTAAAAATAACAGAAAGGAAATATGCCATAGATTTCTAATCACTCCTGGGCAGGGCAATTAGGACTGCAGCAGTGTGGGGGGCGCCCGGGGGCAGGACGCCCGTCGTTTGGGGCCCGATTTCGGTAACAATCCACTTGGGATGGGTCCAAAACCTCTTGTGGAGTGTTGTCTAAAAATTTGGTGTAATGTTGTGGCAAAATATCAGGTTTTGGTTCCATATTTGCACTTCCAATAACCACCCTATGACCTCCCTTTCAAAAGAGATCAAGGATGTGAAAGGCACAAATCAAAAGGTGTGTGTGTGGATGTAAAATGGCAGCACTTCGTTGCTCAAAATGCTCATTCTCTCCATTTATTGTGGTGAGAAAACTCACCAATTTATAGACCTGAAGCTCTCTTGTGATTGAGCATGCAGAGGCACCACTTGGCATTCATGCCTTCCCAAGGAGGAGAAGATTCCTCTCTGATTAGGGGCTCCATGACTACCCCTGTAACTGCCTCTAATGCTCGAAAACGCTCACTCACACTCCCATGCAATGAAGGAAGAGTTAAGTGGTAGATCTGAGCTGCCATTTGTCAAGATTTGAATTTTTGCCTTTCAAACCTGTTATTCACCCCACCCTGGAGCGAATACTACTAATCGTCCCTGGGTGGGGTGAGTACTAGTTTGTAATCATCCCTGGGTGGAACGAATAAGGAGCAAAGTGCCTAAAGGTGCCAAATTGACCTATGACCTTCCAAAAATATTGTGAGAGTGGTTAGGACCACTGTTTAACCTCTAGGGGCTGCCTTGGGGGCTGTGTGTGTCAATGCGATCAGTGTTTGCAATCACATAATTGTACTGGTGCTGTTTTGGTGTCTATAGATGCTCCTTTTTGGGATGCACTATGTGTGGCACAGTGCTAAGAAAAAATAGATAACCAAAGCACTAATGATTAGGGTTTCTCAGTAACCTAATAAAATTTTGATTCCCCAAGTATGGAAAGGGCATGCATTCTTGAATCCTTGCTTCTGACGAGCGAAGGAACTCAATTCAAGTGTTAACCTTTTTGGGTGAGGTGTTACTTGAGCTTGGACATTGATCAGTCATTAATAGGCAAAGGGTGCAACATTTTGTCTGTGGGAACCTTGAGTTCATGATTCATGAATGCCAAGTGTTTGATCAGCTTGTGATTATTGCTTGTTTTCTGTCCCAAGCAGGGGCGTGATTGTCTTTGTCAATAATTCTTTGAATGCATGCCATTTCAATGATTGGGTGTGTATTTGTTGATTGGTGACTAAGTGTGACTACCCCCTCAAGCGACGAATCGATGAGGGAATGATGTACATGAGAAAATCGATGAGTCGCTTGACCCAAAATGACTTGTGTAAGGGTGCCTTCAGATGGTTATCTTTGAATGTTTGTGCAGTTTTCCAACATTTAGACCTATTTTTGGTGGGTGTTTAACCCTTTTTGTGACCCTTTTTGGAGCTGAAATTTTCAAAAATTTGTCTTCTCGTGGAGTGGTCCGGCTATGGTAGCCTTCTTAGGGAGTAGGATATTAAAAAAAATTTATCCCAACGTCAGTTTTGCATGCCAAGAATGACGGGTGCAAAGGCACCTTTGTTTGGCAATGTTATTGCTATTTTTGGGTGGGTTTGGACCCTTTTTAGGACGCCGTTTTGGGCTTAAATTCTTGGCAATCCATCCTCCTGTGGAGAGGTTTGGATATGGTAGCCTTCTTAGGGAGTAGGATAGTGAGGATTTGTGACCCTAGGCGTTTGCTTTACATGCCCAGAATGTTAAGTGCAAAAGCACTCTTATTGGACTATTTTATTGCTATTAGTGTGTATTTTGGTGCAGTTTTTGTTGTTTTTGAAATTTTTACTCTCTAATCGTCCCTGGATGGGGTGAATACCAGTTTAGTAATCGTCCTAGGGTGGTACGAGCGCTAACTAGAGCACTCATACTAGGGAGAAATGATTACAGGCCTAAAAGCCTATTTAAGGGCCAAAACTAGGGTTTGGGCTTATTTGCATTCGATTTTTCTAGCGATTTGGAGCTTTGAGGAGGAGGAGGTCGATTCTGCGAAGTGAAGCACTGCCAAAATTTGTCTATACATAATGAGTGCATGGACTGGATCATCAGGTTACAGATCTAATGCAATACTGGTGAGTGCACCTCCTCTTTATTGTTTGTGTTGTAGTTTTAAAACCGTAATTTATTTGTTTGTTTTGTAGGTTGTTTTTCAAATTAAAAATGAAACCTTAAAAAGAAGTTTTGTTTTGTATGTGTGTGATTATGTGTGAATTGTTTGTGTTTTGTACGGCTTCATTAAAACTTAGGTGGAAAACCCTAGTGGAAACCATGTTTATTTGGAATTTGTGATAAACTAAAAGAAACCCTAGTCTAACAAAAATCAAAACTTAATTTAAGAAGACTTCGTTTAAAACTTTGCTTAAAAACTTGGCTTAACCCTAGTTTAACAAAGACCAAAACTTAGCTTAAAACTTAGTTTAACCCTAGTTGTTTGTGGTTGTTTTTGTTTTTATTAATTTATCAGTTAACTTTTTGAGTTAAAAACCCACGGGACTGAAAAATTGCTTTTGAATTTTTTTGTATTATTGTTTTTAATTTATCAGTTGACCGTTTAGATTTAAAAACCTTAGGAACTGAAAAATTATTTTTGAATTTATCAGTGCGGACATAGAGTTAAAAACCCTAGTGACTAAAAATTTGTTTATTTTTTGAAGTATTTTTGTTTTTTAATTTATCAGTTGACCGTAGAGTTAAAAACCTAGGACTGAAAAATGGTTTTGAATGTTTTTGTATTTTTGTGTTTTTAATTGATCAGTTTAGACTTAGAGTGAAACCCTAGGGACTGAAAATTTGTTTATTTTTTGAATTTTTTTTTTTTGTATTTTTGTTTTTTAATTTATCAGTTGACCGTAGAGTTAAAAACCCTAGGACTGAAAAATGGTTTTGAATGTTTTTGTATTTTTGTGTTTTTAATTGATCAGTTTAGACTTAGAGTGAAAAACCCTAGGGACTAAAAATTTGTTTATTTTTTGAATTTTTGTGAATTTTGTCGCTCGTTATTTTTCTGTGTTTAGATGTACAATGTTTAGGCATTTGTTATTCATGTTTGTTGTATAGTTTATCATGTTTTTTTTTGTCTTATTTTCTGTTGCAGATTGTGAAGAGCTGGTACCGTGTGCCTACGGTTTTCTTAGAAGCGCGGGAGGCACTGATTTTGGCTGACTGGGAGTGGCTTGATGCCCTTGGGCTCAAGCAAGTGACTCGGCTGGAGCCTGTGGTCAAGGATCGGGCCTATCTAATGGCCCTGATCAACTTGTGGGATCCCTGGACCAACACCTTCCATATCCCAATAATGGATATGATAGTGACCTTAGAGGACGTTTATCAGATTTTGTAGATTCTTATAGACGAACTACCGATTAGGATGACGCCACAGGATCAACAGACAGTAGTGCTGACATGCTTCTTTGGGCATGGGGAGGAGGTGGGCATGTAGATACCTGAGCCCTCTGGAGGTGGGTCTTCATGCCAGACGAGGGGTAGCAATACTGAGTAGTCAACATCGTCTCATCATAGGTGATTAGATGAGGTGGGCGCTAGCAGTCGTTATGCGGGGGCGAGCAGCAGTCGTCGTGAGAGGTCCCATAGGATCCACACCACGAGGGGGGAGTTTCGGTCGCACCGATCCTATGTGATCATGGTGGTCGATGCACTAGGCTTGGGGTTTTTTTTTTGAATTTTTGCTTTTTGTGGGGTCATAGGACTGGTTATTATAGCCTACGGGCATTTTTGATGATATATATACATATGACTTTATTTTGTTTATACATGTGTCATAATTGATGTTATGCACAATGATTGTTGAATGTGTATGTATGCATGTTAATTTATGTTGATGGATGCATATGTTATGATGAATGCAAATGTTTCTAATTTTTATGATATGCAAATGGAATGGATGAATTAAATTTGTGATTTGTGGCTATGGCACCATAGACTATTTAGAACTTATGGCTTTTTGTCCTAGGCGATTGCTGTGGTAAATGACCTTTAATGTATACATGCTATTTTTTGTATTTTTTGATGGCAATGCGAGGATGAAAGATAGCACAGTTGGTTTAGAATGTAGTTAAGGTTTTCTGAGATTCAGATGTTTTAACTAACTAGCCACGACTGTACTTTTATCTTACAATACTTTTGAACCAAGTATGAATCCGACTTGTCTTTGACTAAGTTATTTCACATCCCTATGTATGTAATTGAGTTTATTTATGTGGTATTTGTTAGGATACTGCCAGTGCCAGATAAGCTTTCAACCAAACCTATACTGAGGATCACCTAATTAGTTCGACTAACTCCTTTGGTGTATTTAGTTAGATTAATCTGTGGTGCTATCTAGAATACCATAAGCTAGCTCATCCACATGCAAACATTGATCTGCACACAATTTAATGTGACAGATATATCATCATGCAGGAGGTTTGCCACCAGTGACCGATAGGTTATTCACCAAACCGGTACTGAGGTTTACTTCATGACCTTTTGAATGCTGAGAGTTCTAGGGATTCAAGTTCGACTCCCTTATTTTCTTCAATTTTTATTGGGATACTTGCTATTTTGTAGTGATAAAAATCACTGTTTATTTTTATTTTTTCTTTTGAGCAAGGGATTTTGAATATTGAGTGATGAGAATCACTATTGTATGTGCTTTTTGATGTATTCCCTTTGGTGGTGATGTCAAATTTTTGAAGTTTTGACTTCTTGCAAATTTGTGATGTTTTGCAACCTTTTGAGCACTTGGGATTCTTGGGGAACTGGGTAGGGAAGATGCTTGTCCTTTTGCATACTCTCAGCATTTTTGGGGTCATTCGCATAGGGGAATGAGCAAGATAACTTTTTCACTAGATGGTATCCTAGATTGCTTTACAGATTTCATCCTTCATTCACACAACTTGGGAATTTTGTTTTTATGTGTTTTAACTTGTGTTGGGATGCTACGTAACAAGGTGTGATCCAAGTAGAGCTCTACCTTGGTAAAATCTATCTGACTTGGTACAGTATGTGGCTAGAAAGCTAATGATAGCTAAATGATGAAAACTCTTGATACATTAGAAGACAACTGATTATGATATGGTGAAAATAATGTGCATGGCATTTATTTTCGATGGACTGTTTATAGAATGGGGAAACATGGAAAATGATGGTTTTGCCAAGTAATTACAGTCTATGGTGCCTTGGCTTGTATGACCACAAATATGCAATGTATGGATGTGATGATTAATGCAACTATTATTTTTTTTTGCATTTTTGATGGATTGATTTTTTTGAGTATGAAGATGAAATGCAAAAAGAGCTCTTTATTGTTGTGATAATTTTGAGCATGCATGGAAATGAGATGCAAATTTTTTTTATTTTTGATGATTTTATTGTTTTTGAATTTACTTATTTTTGACCAGGCAATTGGGGGAACCCTTGGAGATTTTTGGTTTGACCAAAGGGGTAATGTGCACCTTTGGGGCTTTTTAGGGTTGACCAAGTGACTATAGGAATCCTTGGAGCATTTTGGTTTGACCAAGCGATTGCGGGAATCCTTGGAGCTTTTGGTTTGACCAAAGGGGTAATGGGCACCTTTGGGGCATTTTAGGGTTGACCAAGCGACTATAGGAATCCTTGGAGCTTTTGGGTTGACCAAGCGATTATGAGAATCCTTGGAGCTTTTGGTTTGGGCTATGGATCTTTTAAATATGGAATGGCCTCAAATGACTGATGCTAAAAGGTTCGAGTTTCTTGATTCCATCAAGAGAAGCGAGCCGGTATGTTCCAGGTCCTATTTTACTATGGATGACATAATGACCTAACCAGTTTACCGTGAACTTGTCTCTTAGATGGGGTGGCAAGTTAGAATTTTGCTGGTTCTCTTTTAAGACCAAGTCACCAACTTGAAAGTCCCTCAGGTGAACCTTCATGTTGTATGCCCTCTTAAGTCGCTCTTGATAGATACGTAAATGCTCAAGAGCATTAACACATCATTCATTGAGCAACATAAGCTGGTCTAACCGAGCCTACCACACAGTGTCATCATCAATGAACTCTTGCATTTATATATGCAGGGAAGGAATTTCCAACTCGAGAGGCATGACAGCCTCGGAGCCATACATGAGCGAAAATGGAGTTGCCCCAATGGGTGTCTAAATGCTAGTGTGATAGGCCCACAGGGCAAGTGGGATCTGAATGTGCCAATCCTTATGACTATTTGTAACTATATTTTTGAGGATGGCAACTAGTGTTTTGTTTGACGTCTCTACTTGCCCATTTTCCTACGAATAATAGGGTGTCAAAAAATTGTGCTGAATTTTGTATTTTATGGTCAAAGCATGCACATATTTGTTATTGAATGATGTCCCATTATCCGATATTATCTTGTATGGAATACCAAAATGACATATGATATTATGTAAAATGAACTCCAAAATGCGGGTTCCAGTCATAGAGGTAAGCGGAATTGCTTCCACCCATTTGGTGAAGTACTCTGTGGTCGTTATGATAAACATGTGACGACCTGACAACGTAGGGGAGATCTTTTCGATTAGATCTAAGCCCCACTACGAAAACATCCAAGCCGATTGGATCGGTTGCAAAGCCTGAGAAGCTACGTGTGTCAAATTTGCATGGTGTTGACACTTCATGCACTTCCTTACATATGCGCAATAATCTCACTCTAAATATGGCCAATAATAGCCCATGCAAAGAATGCACTTTACGATGGCCATACCACTGAAGTGGCCATGACATGTACCATCGTGCACTTGGGTAATTGCCTAAGTGGACTCTTGCTGGTCCAAGCAACAAATGAGGATTCCTTCGTAGCTGCGATGGTACAAAATGTCTCCTAACAAGACATGCTTTTCCGCTTTTTTTTTGAATGATCATTTTGAGGCATGCGTCAATCCAAGTGGGAGGTTACCTAACTTGAGGTAGTCCCTTATGGGTGTATACCAATCCTGCTGATTAAAAATGTTGATGGTATGAATAGCCAATCCCTCTTGAAGTTCATCCTTAGCAAAAGCTGAGCAGGAAATAACTTGTAATAATAGCGTTGTGTTGCTATTAATGGGAGTAGGGGAAAACAAGGACCCCCAGTTGGTGTGATTAAAACAATCATGGATTCGAGAGAACTCGTCCGAGGATGGTTCAATCTAGATCAAGTGGATTCCTGGTGTTAAGTCAGAGTTTGCACGCTCCATCGCTGATTGAGATAGTTTTTTCACTTGAATGGTTGGCATATCACCAAAAATGTCTTGCAGGATTAGTTACCCCAAGGATGCCATAGTATCCACAAAATTATTCGATGATCGAGGGAGTGCCTCGATGTCGTACCATTCAAGATTTGCCAAGAATTTGTCCACAAGGGCTTTGTAGGCTTGCAGAACTAGGTATTTACATTGGAATACCCCTTTGACTTGGTTGATAATTAACAGTGAATCACCAAAGATTTTTAATCGTTTGATTTTCATGGTGATGGTTGTATGTAGACCTATTCTACATTGTTGTTGGTGCATGAGAAATCTAATTTAAATGACAGAGTCATTGGATCCCCTTGCGGTGTGAAGAATACAATTCTTGTGCCACCTCTTTGCTCACATTTAGAACCATAAAAAAATAGGGTTATTTTAGCCAGTGACTTAGGCTCATCAGAATCTGGCAATTCTGAGACATGGAAGACCCCATCATCGGGTAGTTCTATGATCAAAGGTTGATCGTCTTCGAGAGGAACCTCTGCTAGTTGATCAACTATGACTTGACCTTTGATAGATTTTTGTCCAATAAAATCTATGTCAAACTCCATCAACAACATGATCCATTTTACCGTGCAGCTACTATGATAAGTACGACTCATCATGTATCACAATGGATTCTCCTTAGACACAACATACATAATTTTGCTTAGCATGTAATGGCATAGTTTTTTGGTAGCAAACACCACTACCAAGCAAATCTTCTTGACGTATGCATAGTTAAGTTCATAACTGACTACGGTGCGACTAAGATAGTAAGTAGCTTGTTATTTGTGAAGTTCATTCTTCTGGGCTAACATGGCACCCAGTGCCACCTCAGTAGCTAAGATGTATAAGTAGAATGACACTCCTGGTCTAGGTGGTGCCAATACTGGCGATGAAGCCAAGTATTGTTTGATGTTGTCAAAGGTTTATTGGCACTCGTCATCCTAGTGAAATGCAACCCCCTTGTGCAATAATTTATTCATGGGTCGGTACTTATCAAATAGCTATGCTATGAAGCGTTTGATTGACGTGACCTTTCCCTGCAGGCTTCTGAGCTACTTGATGGTAGTTGGAGGAAGTATTTCAAGGATTGCCTTGACTTAGTTTGGGTCCTCCTTGATGCCTCATTTTGAGACTATGAAACCCAAGAGTTTTCTAGATGTGACGTGAAATATGCACTTCTTGGGATTTAGTCTGACTTTATGTTCCATGAGGCGATTGAGGATATTGCTTAAGTCATCGATATGATCTAGGCACAAAAGAGATTTGGCCAACAAATCATCCATGTAATCTTCCATATTTTTATGCATGTGATTGTGGAAGATGTACGTCATGGAATGTTGGTAGATGGTGCCAACATTTTTAAGGCCAAAGGGCATGACCATATAGCAAAATGTCCCCCAAGGCATTGTGAACACCATTTTTAGTTGGTCCTCGGGATTGATATGAATCTGATTGTGTCCCAAGAAATCATCCATGAGGGAAAGCTTTTCATGGCCTGCTGTAGCGTCTACCAATGCATCGATGCTCCACAATGGGAATTCATCCTTAGGACTCACTTTGTTTAGATCTTGAAAATCAGTGCATATGTGAATCCTCCCATCAGTATTTTTAACGAGCACCATGTTGGACAACCATGGTGGGTAATCCATGCAAATGACAAACTGTGCATCCAATAGATTTTGTAATTCATATTTGACCATTAAGGCCACTGTTGGGTGCATCTTACGTAGTTTTTGCTTTATTGGCTTGACTGTCGGATCAAGTGTTAGATTATGCGTGACTAGCTACGGATCTAGCCCCGACATGTCTTTGTAGGACCATGCAAAAACCTCCTTCTCTTTGAGAAGGGCAATGTAGTCGACTTGATCTTCGGGGGATAGACTTACCCCCACCTTGATTATCTATGGATTCATTGGAATCGAGTTGATGTCTATGTCAGTCGTATCCTCGACCGACATGTGGGATCCATCCTCCAATTGGTGTGGAGTTGGGATCAGGTGGATATCATATGCTGAGTTTAAATCTATGTTGGGAACCTTGGGTTCCTCTTCAGCATGGAAGATATCCTAAGTTGGCCTTGGGGTGAAATGAAGCATTTCACTGAAAGGTCAGTAATTTGATGGTGATGGTGGTTAATTGACGTGATCCCAGTCTATGGCATATATGTCTAGATACAATGACTATGTTGGATCAGTCGAATTGTGGATGGGGGCGGTTAAATCAATGGATATCATGCTGAAATGATTTTGGTCTCCATTACCACGGGTGTGATGACTCGAACATTGTGGATGATCTTGGTGCTCTGGATATGGATTTAGAGGTATTGGCATGAATGGATCGTCCTTATGTGCAGATAGGAGGACAGGGTCTGCCCTCGGCACTGATATCGCTATAGGGTCTCTGGACAAAAGATGTTCTCCATATACCCAAAGTGGCAGATTCAACACTTGGTCCCACTGCACTAGTTTTAAGTGCCACTCATGCTCTGGCCTTATGTTTAGTTGTTCAAATATGTCATCAATATCCAGGGGGTATTATTGATGCATCTGCCACATGTGACCAAGATATGCCATCTTAGTTTCATCTTCATAATCACTGTAAAAGATCCAAAGGCCCTCGTTGGTTCCAAAAACTATTTATGACATTAGAGGCTCATCTTGCATGAGCAAATTGATTTGGCCCTATCAGGGTTGTTCCACTCTCTATGGGGGGACTTGATTTCCTTGAGGTGGCCCTTGCTCAACTGGAGCATCCAAAGGGAACATTGCCAAGAGGCTTTCCTAATAATCATCCATGGGGGTTAATTGTGAGTAATTGTTATCTGATTCAAAGGGGTCCCATGGTGCTACCTCATATTCAGACTTGTCTTCTGAAGATACTTCTTGACCTTGTCTATACCCCTCTTGTAGGTAAGTTCTCAAAATTTCTCCTCTCTCGAGTGAAGGGAAAGGGTTGTTGAGGTCAACAAGGTTGGTTGTCAACAATGGGAGATAATCCCCCAGTGTATATGTCATTTTAGGGTTGGCATATGGATCTAATACCAATCCCTCCTTTTTGCCTATCCCTAGGCCTTGCATGTTCTCTACCAAGATGTCCAAGGGTAGGGGATGGTTGAACCCTACTCCTGACTTGTCGTATGGCATTTGGTATCTTGGTTGGCAAAGAACACACACTCCTTGCTCATATTTGCCTAACCCATATCCATGCCAATTGCATTGGCCAAGGTATCTCAAAGTGAAGTCTAGGTTAGATAAATAATTGACATCTTCTATAAAGGGATCTTCATCTTCGTCCTCTTGCATGTATGTGTTAATCTCACAATGAAATTGAGAGTGGGGGGTGAATCAGTGTGGCTATTTAAAACTTAAAACTTCAACTCTTAAAGCCAAAACAATGAAAGCTTAAAACCACATAAAGCAAATATAACGAGAGAGCATCACACAACATAAAATGTATCGAGGTTCACCAGTTTTGGCTACTCCTAAAAAATATACTGTTTGGACTCCCATCCAAATCTAGCCTTTGCAAAGCAACAAATTTACAATCAATTTACTAGCACCAATTGGAAGGAGCACCAACCCCTGATTTACCAGCACCAACTGGAAGGAGCACTAACCCCTAATTTATATGCACCAACAGAAAGGAGCACCAACCCTTGATTTACCAGCACCAACTGGAAGGAGCACCAACCCTCGATTTACCAGCACCAACTGGAAGGAGCACCAACCCCTGATTCCAAGCACCAACTTGGAATTCAATTCTAAAATTTGAATATTGACATATAAATGCCTTCACTTTTACAAGACCCTGACTGGTCTATTGCTCACTCAACATTACCCACAGTTCACATAGCACATACCTATGGCTCTGCTTACTACACTTTTATGGCCCTCTTACAGCCCTCTTGCTGCGCTTCTTACTGCACTCTTATGACTCTCATGGCTATGCTTAATGCCCTCTTACGACACTCTTCTAGCCCTCTTCTTGCAGCACTTTCACTCTAGTTTGAGCAACACTTTCACTCTCTTTCAGTAGCGCACTCACACTCTATATCAGCCACACGTAATTCTCCATGCAGACCTCCTTTTATAACAATCCTTTCGCTTTGTAACTCTAGTTATAATGCCTTCTTTCATTTCTCATACACCACTTGTCAATTGTAACTATTTCTTTCATATTCTTATCTGCCACTTGTCAATTGTAACTATTTCTTTCATATTCTTATCTGCCACTTGTCAATTGTAACACATTTTATATGTAACTCCTTTTGTATATATAGAGTAGGCATTACATTACATGCAACAAATTGACACATATACCTTTACCATGACTGTTCGTCTTCTTGGTCATGACTATTCGTATTCTCCTTAGTGACTGTTTGCTTTCTTTTCTATGCATGCATGAGTTTTCACTGTAATTGCACCTGTAACTAACATACTGACTTCAGTTATCTCTTCTTATTTTATCTGCATGAATTTCTTCTACAACTACACTTGTAACTATCGTATAACTCCAGTTAACTGTCACATATATTATTTCAGCTAGGTTCTCTTCTTTGCTCATGCCAAAGTGACATATCACGAAATTACGACACTTTTGCCTCTTTGTCCTCTTCTCGGATTTGCACCCACGAAAAGACAACATGTCGCGATATCACGACACTCTTTTCTCTCTCCTATGTCTCTTTGCTTTGGCCCACAAAAATACATGTCGCAATATTGTGACACTATTTTCTCTCTCCTCTTGCTCTTTGCTTTGGCCCGTGAAAATACATGTAGCGATATCGCTACACTTTTTCTTTCGTACGCTTTCTCTTAGCTTTGGCCCGTGAGAATACAACATGTAGCGATATCACTACACTTTTTCTTCCATACTCTCCTTCTTTACTTTTGTCATGAAATCGCAACACTTTTTTGTCCATACAACCTTCCTTGCAATATGTCGCGAAATCATGACACTTTTTCATCCGTACAACCTTCCTTGCACTATGTTGCAAAATCGTGACACTTTTTCGTCTGTAAAACCTTCCTTGCACTATGTCGCAAAATCGTGACACTTTTTTGTTCTTCTTCTCTCTCCTTTGACATGTCACGAAATTGCGACAGTTTTTCTTTTTTCTTCTCTCTCCTAACATGTCACAAAATCACGACAGTTTTTCTTTCTTCTTCTCTCTCTTCTAACATGTCATGAAATCGTGACAGTTTTTCTTTCTTCTTCTCTCTCTTCTAACATGTCGCAAAATCGCGATAGTTTTCTTGCCTACTGTTTATGTCGCAATATTGCGACACTTTTCTTACTTGTCTTTTTCTTTGATCTTTTGCAATTGGGGCACTTCGATCTTCTTGTAAACTCACTGTACATACTCTGAATGACATTTGAACTCCTATCTTCTGCATCTAAATAGCTTTTAAACTTCATGTCCACTTGCATCAACAAATCTACCTAACTGTGTTGACAACAATGACAATATTGTTGTTGCACTTTTCTCAACAATATGGTTCAGTACCATGATCAAGGCCCCCATACACAAATTTTGTCTGGTTTAATGGGTAGCCTAGAGGAACAATAGTACCGATGGGGAGGTGAGGTCTCCCCATGTCCTGCATGGAATCCAGTGCGGGTGTTGCTACAATATTCTGCACCAGGTACTCCCCCAAGCCCGTATTAGACATCTCAATAGTGATTGTTGGTGATTGAGGGGGAGGGAACGAAAGTTCTTTCTGAGTCCAATCCATGTCGGGTAAACTAGGAGCTTCGACTTCCATTCTGCTAGGCATCTCCTTAGTAGAGATGGTCAAGACTGATGGTGATGCCTTTGCCAGAGGTTGCGCCTCTTCTAAAGGTTTCTTCCCTTTTTCCTCCTGTGTGGCCACCATAGGTGGCATCGTTGGGGAAGGACCAGACGATGAAGATGGACCCGGCTGGGGATTTGATAGACTTGTCAATGGGGATGCCTACGGAATCAAACCCTATTTAGATGGATTCAACTAAAAATCCAAATGTGTTGATGGAAGGGTCGATTGCGTCATTAGTTGCATCACATTGCAATAATTGAAGGGTTCCAATTCCACCGAGACTACATGCACCTGCCCTTCGAATGAATACTTTAAGCACTGATGAGCTATCTAAGGGACACACTTCATGTCCCTGATCCATGGCTAACCTAGCAAGATGTTATAGTCCATATCACCCTCCAAGATGTGGCACAATGTAGGTATAGTATTTTGGCCCACTTGGATGGGTAGGACAATTGTGCCAGTTGTCGAGTATATTGCATCATTGAATGCTCACAGTGTATAGGTGGAGGCCACTATGTGAGAGGTGGGAAAATTCAGGTGCTTCAAGGCCGCTATTGTAATGATATTACTGGACAAGCCAGTGTCCATAAATACTCTCTTGTACAGAATTGTTTTGACCCACATGATGACATGCAGGGGTGGATCCGCCATGTCACCAGCCACTGATTTCACTTCGTCCTCTCGAAATGTGATGACTGGATTAGTGCATCATTTGACATGTCCCACAAATTTGTTGAAAGAGTTTGCTTCATGGGGCTATAACTCTATGGCTTTTAGTATATCCATTAGAGCCTCCCAATGGGGCATTGATTGTTGTATGATCTCGTAGATGGAGAGCCTAGCCGACGTGGTCCTCAAACTCTAGGTGAGTTTGGTCTGAATTGTGGCCACTAGTCTAGGCAGAGGAGGTTGTGCAAGGTGCTATTATGGTTGTGACATTGTTGGCACCTCTCCTGTAGCTGCCACGGGGGTAGCTGTGCTCAGTACCTCTTGTTCCAAGTCACTATACTGATCATCCCTACATACTCGTGCATGGGGCAGTTCTGTGTGACCTCAATGACTTGTAGGGTTTTTTCCTACACATCATGGGTAGGTAAGGGGTCCCTAAAGACCTCCATTTTTTAGTTGCTTGGTGCCAGAGGGTTATCCACCACTAATGTCTTGTTATCTATTAGGTCTTGCACTAAGCCTTTAAAACTCCAACATGCATTAAGGTCATGTCCCTTTCATCTGTGGAACTTGTAGTACAAATCTTCCCTGTAGCCCTTAGGTTTTGGTGTATTGGGGTCTATGGGTTGAATCTCAGATAGGTTGATCAAGTTTTCTGCTGACAAGCAGTCAAATAGGGAGTCTCTGGACTCTGTGTAAGGTGTGAACTGTCGCCAAGGGTGACGCTGCTAATTTTTTTCTTGCCTCTAATTTTCTTGGTCATAACTGTTAAGAGGCACTGCTTGATAGTTAACCTTTTGGGGCTGCGTTGCTTGTGTAGGCTTAGGGACGTTTATAGCAACATGATTGACCACAGTGGGTTTCTATTGCATGGTCCCTATTTTGGTGTTCTTAGACCATTCTTTCTTCTTTGGCTTGGCTATCTTGCCATCCTAAATATTGATCTCCTCAATGATTCTGGCTTGCACCAGAGCTTCCTCTAAAGTGGCATATTGCTACAACTGCAATAGCATGGAGATCGATCTCAAACAGCTCTTTGAGAACATTTGGGTGAGGTCGGACATAGGAGGGAGGTAGGGTAGCTTGGAAAGAAAAGTCCCCCACTAGTTTCCATAGGTCACCATGGTTTCTTCCTCATACTGCCTAAGGCTGGATAAGTCACTTAGTGATGCCTTCTTCTTGGTGTTGAAGGCAAAGCATTCGAGTAATGCATCCACTAGCTGATCTAAGTTACTAATGTTGTGCTTTGGCAATTGAGTGAACCAATCTTGAGGCAGGGCCTACAAACATGGTGATGAATGTTTGTAACAACAAAGTATCATTATCCTAAATGCCAAAGTATTGGCTTAGGAATCTAGTCACATGCTCTTGGGCATCTTCCTCCCCTCTAAATATTTCCAACTAAGGCAGTTTAAAGTGTTTAGGGTAAGGGGTGCCAGCACTGACAGATGCACATGATGACTGCAGAGTTGGTGTAAAGTGGGCTTTTGGGGCCCAAAAGTCTTGGTTTCCACAAAATTTAAGTGCTCTAGCAATTCTTTATATGCATCAAAATATTTAATCTCTTCCTCCTTAGTTAGCTCCCATTGTGGGTTGGGGGGAACTTGAGGCCTATAGTGGGATGGCCCGATAGCAGCCCCTCTGCCTTGGTAGGGCATTTCGGTCCACTCTTCTTCTTGCTCATGCTCCTCATAGGCTTCTTGAGGAGTTTTTGGATGAGACCTATGACCATGGGTGGGTACCGATAGAGGGTGCCCATCGTTGTTCCTAGGAGTGGCCTCCCACTCAGGTTTAGGAGGTCTCAGAGGTAGCACCTGGTACAATCATGGAGACCTATCTCATACCAAGGGTTTGCACCTCTCGTATGGTTCTGCTATTTTGGTGTGAGGGGTTGGAACCCTCTCAAGCACAGGGTTATGGAGCAGATCATCTTTTTGGCACCTAATGCGCTCTTTTCTAAGGCAATATAAATGCTCTAGCTACTGTTGGTCTTGATCAAGCTGCATGATCTACGCTTGGTGGGCAGCATGTCTGGCGACTTCTAGGTTAATTTGTTCCACCATATTGAGTCTAGGAGGCCTATATGCCTCTCCTATGCATTTATCTCGATCACAATGATTCGAGATCTTTATAGGTCTCTTTCATCTGTCGAGGTTAACGACATTCACTCAAGGCTCTGGCCTCAGTAGGTGATTTTGGTAGATAGCAGATGCAGAGATGCATTACTCCCACATGATGTATTGCTCTTGAGGAATGTAATGGTCTTCCTCATGCTCCCTTTCATATATGTGAAAGGGGCGGGCAAAGTTGGCTCACCCTGTTTGAAGAGCCTTATTCTTTGGATTTTGCCTATTGTTTCTAACAATGATAGGGGGTAAATGAGGGATGACATACTCATGTGGCCTCTCCTCATGGGCCCTATGCTATTCTAGCACTTCATCGCACGGTGGCCACTCATACCAAGCTTCTAAGGGAGCCTTATCGTTTATATTGAAGGCCACATGTAAGGACTCCTCCTAAAAGGGTCTATGTTGGATGGGAGTGCCCCTCGAAGGGGTGCCTCTATAGTCCCATTATGAAATGGCATGATGTGGAATATCTTTGGGGTCGGGCCGCCAAGGTGGTATGACCAAGTCCTTGGGGCTATAGCGGAGGTGACTTGTACCCCCTTGTACACTCTTCGTAGCTCCTTCTAGTGATTGGGCTTGGCTATGGGTGTACACCATGGTGGTGTTTTCCTACAAGATGAGTATATTTTTTATTTCTTTTTATGATTTTTATGCTACACTAAATAGAAGATATCACACACATAAAGCAATGATTATCTCATTTAAAGATTAAAGGTGTGCCCTAAACCTGGTTTAGTGTGTTTTGATTTTTGTTTTGGAAGATTTTGTAAAGAACGTTTAAATGCAATATGATGGATCTTATGACTCCCAAAATGGTTTCCCCTTCGATATACCATTTCTAGGCCGATATACCAACCTCTCTATATACTCGCCCTTATGTGAGGGAAACTATTGGTACGTGAGAGCAGATGGTACGTGGAATGTAAGCAGTACGAAAGGGAAATCACCCTATTTTTGACACCTACCATAGAAGACTTATCCTCATGCGCTAGAAATCACCCCAACTACACATGGTTATCTTTCATCAGGATTTACATCTAGCAATAGTAGCGATCAGGGTTTATGGATGTAGAATTTCAATCCAAGGTGGTGATGAAATCCACCGTTGGTCTTGATCAAGGGTTGGGGTTTTACGACCAATTCCTTTGTGTTCAAATAACAACGTGATGTGTGGGGTTATTTTTATTTTGTATAAAATGAAGCAAGCATGCAATAAAAAAAAACTTTCCCTAAGCAAGTAAATAACCAGTAAATAGAAAATAGGAAACAAAAAATGACAAAAGGAGTTTAGGACCTCTACCTCTTCTCTGCCCAAATCTGCTGGTTCTAATTTTCTATCTTGAAATTGCACAGAGAGCTATTCATCCTTGGGTGGGATGAATAATAGAACTGTATTCATCATAGGGTGGGGCAAATGCCCATTCACCCTTGGTTAAGACGAATTCTAGCTCTGTATTCGCCACAGGCTAGAATGAACAGCAGTCCAACGTTTGAAAACTCGGTACCTGCAAGCAAAAAAAATCAAGCTTTGATCAAATTTCTGATATTAAAAATAGAGGACAAGGGTCCCATTGTGATCACCACTGAAAGCACGATGATACAGAAACAAAAAGGAAAATCCTAGATGCGATGTGAATGAAACAAAAGATAACACCAAATCCTATGAATTGAAAGTGCATGAAAGGAGAGAAGCATAAACGAATCAAAACCAAATAGAAAGCCAATATGGAAGACATTACTTTTCATTAATAAGTTTTAGAACTCAATTACAATTTTCCTCCTCCCTTTTTAGGGGCTAGGAGCATTAAATGTATTTCTTGTCACATCAATGGATGCTATTCCTTCTTTTGCGTGCCCACATGTAAAATGGGCGGACCAAACGGTTCTGCTACTTGTTTTGATGAGTCTTGACTCCTTGCTACTCATCTAATGTCCAAATCCTACATTCAAGGAAACAAAAAATAGTTAGTAGCACCTGTAGATAAAATGAAACATGCAATCCCCACGCCTTCAATTAGCACATGCAAAATATAAATAAAACAATGACTGAAATAGATACAAATGAACTAAAAACTTGACAAGCACATCAAAACATCATCATGAATGCACTATAAAAAGAACAATCAGGAAATTCACCACATATTTGTATTCGCTCTGGGGCAGGACGAATAAACCTACAACAAAATGTCAGATAGCACTGTCCCAAATGTCACATCTTGGAAGACCTAAATCACCTGCAAAGTTAGGGGTTAGCTAAATAGAGGTATTTTGGGAAGACCCAGAAGGCCAGATTTTCCCAATTTGGCCTTTATCACCAGGAATTTGATGATGCTACCTGCATGTTAGTAAAGGCGGGAAATGATAAAAACATGATCAAAATTGCTCAAAACGATGTGAAATTTAAATGAAAACCTATCTAAGCAGTATATAATCAGATGCAAAAATAACATAAAGGAAATCTACCACATATTTTTAACCTCTAGGGGCTGCCCTGGGGGCTGTGTGTGTCAATGCGACCAGTGTTTGCAGTCACATAATTAGACTGGTGCTGTTTTGGTGTCTACACTTCTTTTGATTCTTCTTATTTTTTGGTATTTAAGCTTGGCTCTCCTTTTTGTGCCTCCTATTTCCTTTGTCCTTCTTTAGAACTAAGTCATATTTTGATGATTGGTGAATATTGTGCATTGATGAAAAAAAATTCAAAGTCTTTGGATTCTCCTCAAACTTGTGCAACTTGTCCTTAGATACTTTTACTTCCATCCTTAGTGAAACTATATCATGTTGTAATTTTTCACACTCAAGATATTTTGTCTAATTTTTTAGTCATACCTTCTTCAGTTTTTCTTGCTTCTTCAACCTTTGATTTTAAAGTGGGTGAGTTCTTGTAGAAACTTTTCCTTTGCTTTCTTAGCTTCTTGAGCTTGAACCCTTAATATTTAGTTCTCCATTTTTAATTCTTCAAAATTAATCATAAGCCTTTCACATTCTAACTATTTTACCTTTGACTGTTCAATCATACCTTCTTCAACTCTTCTTGATTTTTCAACCTTTACTCTCAAGTCAAAGATATCTCGTAGAAGATTTGTCTTACATTTCTTATCTTCTTTTATTTGAGCCTTCGATTCTAAATTATCATTTTTCAATTCACCAAGTTCCTTAAGAGTGGCTTCCTCCTTTTCTTTTTCTGAATCTTCCTCTTCTTCAATTTCTTCTATTTTCCAAAGTGGAGTTTCTTCTTAATACTTGCTTCGACTATTCCTGTTACCTTATTCTAACTCATTCTTTATAACTTCAAATATTATAGAATCATATTCATCTTCACTGCTATCAAACCCATTGCAATAAATTGCATAATGACCAATTTGACCACAAACAAAACATTTTTATGCATAATAAGCTGCATGGTGACTTGTGTTCTCACATCTAGTACAAAACTTTATTAGTATGGATATTTCTCCATTACTTGATTCATCTCTTGAATATATTTCCATTTGTCCTCCCAACACAACAATATTAAACTCATCTTCCTTTTCTTTCATGACCATAGGTATTCTTTTTTTCTTGTGTCTCATGCTTCTACTCTTGCCTTTCTTTTCCATTTGTGTTCTTATAGGATATTCCTTCAAGTTGTTAAACTTATTCCTAAGGAACCGACTCTAATACCAATTGAATAACACAAGCTTATACTGAGAGGGGGGGTGAACGGTATAAGATTAATTTTTACATTTCTTTCCCAAACAATATTAATCAATATAATCAATGGAAAATCCAATAGCAATAACTAAAGCAATACACTAATCATCACAAACAATATAGACACCACAATTTACATGGTTCACCCAATGCGGGCTACTCCACAAAGAAAATATTTTACTAAAACTTTCTCAATCAGTCTCTTGGGAATCCTTTCCAATTACAATGTTTATTGACCTTTGTCCAAAGGAGATGTTGATCCCCTATTCTCAAGTTAGTGGATATATTCCACAGGAGAACTCTTTCCCCTTATGATCTGGCTAGTGATCTTCTAGAAGACCTTGTCTCTCTATTGTACTGACTTGTGGATCTCTCTACACTTGAAGAATCCTCACTCATATCTATATTCAATCATCCTAGCTACTAGATCTCTATCCACTGAGACTTTTTCCTCTGTACTCTATCACGTCTAAAGCTCTATCAATAGGCTCACTTAGAACATTCTCAAATATGCTCAATAGGTTCACTCATAACCTACTCAAATTTGCTCAATAGGTCCACTCATAACCTAATCAGATATAGTCAATAGGCTCACTCAAAACTTACTCAATAGGATCACTCAAAACCTGCTCAAATATGCTCAACAAGCTCACTCAGAACTTGTCAAAATATGCTCAACAAGCTCACTTAGAACTTTTCCAAATATTCTCAATAAGTCCTCTCTAGGAATTTCTCAAATATGCTCAATAAGTCCTCTCTAGGACTTGCTCAAATATGCATAGCAAGCTTTCATAAAATCTTAATCAAAATCTGTCCACAAGCCTTCTCAAAGACTTGCCTCAAATCAGCTCAACAAAATCTCAACTCAATCTCATAGAAGCAAAAAGAGAATTGTTAGAGACTCAATATGTTCTCAACTCAACTCAAATAAGAATATATAATGGTTTATTTTATGGAACTTGAACAACGACTTCACACAATCACTTGACTAGGTTCAAACAACTCTATTCAATCAATCACCATAAGGAACAACTCTTTCTCACAAACCCTAGTCCAAACATGAATCAAAAATCTCAAAATGTTTCCAACAATGTTAAAAAACAAATCTTACATAACAATGATACTCATGTTCTTCTCTAACTCAAGTTCAAGTTCTTTGCACAACAAATTGGCTTCAAAAATAATGCTTATAAAACATTCTTCACATAACAATGATACTCATGTTCTTCTCAAACCCTAACTCAGGTTTCACACAACTAATGGCTTCAACAACAATGCTTATAAAACAAGGTTTTAACCATAACTCTCAAACCAGAAATCCTTGAAGCATTCAACCAACAAATCTCAAAAGGAAACTGTTGATAAGCAACACACCCCCACTGAAAAATGAGATTCCATCCTCTTAAGAACTCTGAAATTCCATTTTTGCAGCAGGGACCCTCTTGGTCATTTTCAGGTTTAAATTCGATTTTGCTTGCCTCCTTGTTAAGTTGTGCCTTTTTCAAGTCATTCTAGCATTGTTTTCTTAAGCTTAACTTTTACATGCTAGAAATCATTCATGCACAAGCAAAATCCTGCGTCGGTACCGAGAAAATCCAGAAAACAGTTGCATAAATTCATGAAAAATCAAACTTTCCATTTTTGGTAGTGTCACGATATCACGACACTTCCATTTTCAGAAATGTCGCGATATCGCGACAGGTAAGTCAAAATGCAGCTAAGTCGGAAAAAAGTAGCGAAATTGCGACACTTTTCATTTTTGGAAGTGTCGCGATATCGCGACATTTCCATTTTTGGAAAGCGTCGCGAAATCGCTGCAGATGAGGAGAGAGAAAGCCGGGGAGAAAAATTTCGCGAAATCGCGACATGTCGCATTTTCGCGGTAGGAGAGAGAAAGTGGGCTGAAGAGTCAAAAATCCGCCAAGTCATTTTTGTGTAGCGAAATCGTGACACTTTCCATTTTTGGAAGTGTCGCGATATCGCGACATTTCCATTTTTGAAAAGTGTCGCAAAATCGCTGTCTACCGGAGGAGAGAGAAGAAATCAGTACGGACCAGCGCGATTTCGTGACATGTCGCGAAATCGCGACATGTCCCATTTTCGCTGAGGATAAATGAAAAAGTGGCTAAGTCCAAAAGTTGCAGCGATTCGCTGACGTCTCAAAATCGCGGGCTAAAGGGTGCAGCGATGCGCTGCATGTTTCCAAGTCGAAAGAAAAGGGTGCAGCGATGCGCTGCATGTTTCCAAGTCGAAAGAAAAGGGTGCAGCGATGCGCTGCATGTTTCCAAGTCGAAAGAAAAAGTTGCAGCGATGCGCTGCATGTCTCAAAATCACAGGCCGAAGCTTGCAGCGACGCGCTGCACGTTTCAAAGGCGAAGGGAGAAAATGGTAGCGACGCACTGCACGTTTTAAGGAAGATGTACGACGGCCAGCGAGAGGCGCGATTTCGCGACATGTCGCGAAATCGCGACAGGAAGCAAGGAAGTTGTACGGCAGCTGGCAGGAGGCGCGATTTCGTGACATGTCGCGAAATCGTGACATGTCGCATTTTCGCGGTCGACAGAGAGAGAAGCAATGTAGTGCTGGAGACGTCGCGATTTCGCGACATGTCTCATTTTTGCGATAGGAGAGAGAAAGTCATAAGTTGACCTGAAAGTGCATTCTAACGGGAAACAGAAGGCATCCTGGGGTAGCGACACGTGTCAAAGCGTGAGGCAGACAAGCAGAAGCCGACATGCAAGCTTATTTTGTGGTTTTTAATCTATTTTAATGTTTTAAGCTTGGATTTAATGTTTATTAAAGAGCTAATATAATATTTTTGTCTTTCATATAGGATTCCATCTGGCACTTGCGGGACAACCGGGAAAGGCCATAAAGGCAATTTTAAAGTGCAGATTTAGTCAAGAACCGCCATGCTAGGAGAGAAGCTGCCGGTGAGAGCATTCAATGACAAATTTATTATAGAATTGATAGCATGAAGACCATTTCAACTCAGGGATGGCTTTACGGAGATCAGATCTGAGAGAAGTGGTGACTCATCTGACTCACCATCAGAATTAATGGAGGCATTTATTTGCAGCTGCGGATGAATGCAAGTGGCTTTAGATTTTATCTTCTCCATTTAGGGCAGCTAACTGCACTGATTTGCCGAAGGGTTAAGTTCTATCTGGACTTTGATTTTAAATGAATTTGTATTGTAAAACCCGGGTCCTAGGGTTTAAGTGCGATAAGATTTAGGGTTTGAGCAAGATATTTTGAAAAGATCAGGGTCTGTCCTGAGTCTATAAATACAGATTCTAAATGTAATCGCAGGAGGCGGAGACTTAGAAATAAAAAGCTTATAAGCAATTTCTTGCAAATTTTGTGAAATCCTTTATTTCTGGACTTGGAGTCGATGTGCTTTAGCTTTTCTGTGATAGCATGGCTAGGAGCCTAATCTTTTGCAGAGTGTGATAAGTGTATCTTCTTTTGTTTTTCGTTCCATTTAAATTTTATTAGATATATGTTGTAAATCTGAGTTATCAAGTTTAAATATGTTGTTAGGCTTCAGTTGTTCTTTTGTCTACTAGGGGAAATTACAGATTTTAGGTGTATGTTTGTTCTAATTGCTCTATCTTCACTGTGCGAGCTAGGCTGCCGATGAAAGATACCAGTTTTAACCAGCTGCCCTTGGATTTATAATTTTCTGCTAGATATGTTTCACTCTGCCTTGTGCTCTTAGTTGAAAGTGATCTTAGACTGACTGGACACTTTCTTCTTTGATTTGTTCTGTTGTGAAGCTGATAGCATAGATAAAATTGACAGTTTAGGGTTTTACAGTTGATGTTTGATAAACTTCTCTTTTTACCTTACCCTACCCTCTCTTTGCTTTCGATGAATGATCCATTTTTATTTTCTTTGTTTGTCTTTTATTTAAATCTACTGACCCATGAGAGCTAGATCTAGAATTCAAGTTAAATCTGATTGTCAACAACTTTTGCAACTACTGAACAAGTTCAAGAACCCCCTGTAAGGTAACAGAGCAGTCCATATTGAAATCTATTCCAGAAGTGGAAAAGAGTGAATTGCCATTCGACCCAACTCTGTAACTTGCACCTTGGATAACCAGCTAGATCCTAAAGATGAGTGGGATCCGTCCCGTGGGTGTCTCCGGAGCTTCCCTGCTTCATCCTTTCCCGGGGTGTGCATGAAAGCCGGACCAACAACCCAATTGGTGCTAGAAGGAGGGCCTGAACTCAGTTCAAGTATTGTAAGGACCTAACAACAACATTTGAAGGACCCATAGTGAACTCCGGAAAATTTTGTAAATTGTCAGTACAGTTTTCTAAATTGTCAGTGCAATTTTTAAATTGTCAGTGTAGTTTTTGAAAGTTGTCAGTGCAGTTTTTGAAATTGCCACAAGAGAAGGCCTTAAGTTCAGTGGTTTGTTAAGAACAGTTCTATCATCACTTGCAGTTATCCAATTACAAATCAGAACATCACTGTCAGCCAAGTAATAATGGCAAATTGGTTGGGCCCCACTGCTTTGAACATCCCGGGTATAGCCCATGACTTGCCCAGAAATCCAAAAAGATATCTCCCTAGGTACAAACATGATGGGACAAGAACTGCAGAAGAACACCTGCTAGCTTTTAAAAATGCTCTAAAATTGTTGAATATACAGCATGAAGATGTTGCCTGCAGATTGTTCCCGTTCACTCTCCAGGAGGGAGCTTATGACTGGTTTTTAAACCTCACCAGCAATTCCATTACTAGCTGGGATGATCTAGAGAAAGCTTTTATATCACAGTTCGGTGAAGTGATAGATCCCAGCATTTTATATCAGCAATTTTCCAGCATCAAGAAAGAGTCGGGAGAAACTGTCAGGTCTTTCAATATGAGGTTCCAAAGAGCTTACGGTAGAATGACTGGCCATTACATCCCAAATGCAAATCTGGCCTTAGAAATCTACAAGAATGCATTGGATTCAGTGACCTCTATTTTCCTCAAGAGAGACATCAATATCACAACCCTGGCAGGTGCTTATAAAGAAGCCTTAATTCTTGAAAGACAGCTAGGACCTCAAATTCTGAGCAGTCCTTTGATATCCTATGTTACACAGAACATGCCTGTTCCAGACCCCATTCCACATCATGAGTTAGTGCCAACATGTCATGCTCTACCCAAGGAGACTCCGTTAACTGTGACATCCACTCAGCATGTGCAAAATACAGAGAAAAGTTTTGACAAGTTCAAAGTGGAAGAGCTTGAAGTGAACAGTTGTGATCTGGCACCACCCAAATCTGAAGTTTTTCCTGGTGAGTTAAATTTTCCTAGAGATCAAAGAAATATTGATATTTCTAGTTCACCCAAAAATAGTACAACCAGGGTTTCAGATTCTTTCACTTTTCTCGAAGAGACAAAAAGTCTTGTAGAGACTCCTACGGATGAAATGCAAGATTTTCAACAGTTCAAAATGGACAGTTATGACTTGAAATGTGAGAGTCCAGAACTTAATAATGATCCTTCCTCATCAGAGGATGATGAAAGTGAGATTCAATATCACTATGCAGAAGTAACTGAGGAGGATAACATCATTGAGGATATGAGGGAACTTAAAGCTGACATCACCCTCTATGAACTGCCTCAGATTGTTGAACAAAAGGATAGCTTGATTGAGGCTTACTCTGGACCACCTGTTGGATTTCAAGAAAAGGAGGAAAAAATAGTAAAAATGAATGTGGTCAGCCAACTTGGAATTGATGAACTGTCTCAACATAAGCCTGCAACTTCTGAACATGATATCAAAGAAAGGGCTATAAACTGTGTTGATGCAGATATTGGAGTTTATAATTTGGCAACTGAGGAGGTGAGAACAGTTACAGCCCTAATCAATCACAACCATGATGTTTGGACATTGCACATTGATGAGGTTAAATCTAAGCAAGGCTCAGGTGAAAAGGAAAATTGTAAACATTCTGCTAGAGGGATAAAAATTGAAGTCCTGGATATTGAAGCAGTACAGCAACCACAAAATGTTCAAGTTGTTAAGAACCAGGGCATACAAATAAAACATGATTTCTTTCAGTTGTCACATAATTTTGAAGATGTGGTGGTCTGGGTCTATCAATATTTTAAGGTATTTGATCTTGGGGTTTTTTACATTCAGTCCTTTTGAAAGAACTCTGCAAACCCTTCAATTAGAAGCATAAACATGTTATCATATGATTTGTTATTATATGATTTGTTTAATTTGAAGGAGTTGCAGATTTGTTTTTCAAATGGGACAGGGAAGACAGTAAACCCAAGTCTTTCCCAGATAGCAAATTTTTGAAGCACAGTCTGGAGTGCATTTCATCAACAGGACCTAAAAGGTAAATTTTTTTAAATTACTTGCACATGGTCAAAATTTTTTAAGGCACCATTTCTCTGCTTTCCCAACTGCTGCATTTTTTGAGTATGAAGGGAAGTTGTAACATATGTGTACATATTGTAAATAGCTTTGCAGTTTATTTTGCTTTAGTTTGGTGCTAGATTTCTGTACATTTGCTTTAGTTGTTTATTTCAGTTTTTTAGTTTATTTCTTTGTCAGTGCAGTTTTATTTTTAAATGTCTGTACAGTTTTAATCTGTTTCAGTTTAATTTTAATGCTCTGCAGTTCTTTTAGTTGCTTCATCTTTTTGTTTTATTTTTAAATGTCTGTACAGTTACAGTTTTTCAAATTTCTTTAATTGTTTTTCAGTTTTAGCTTGTGCAGTTTATTTCTTTTGTCAGTGCTTTTTATTTCCTTTCTTTGTCTTTTTATTTTAGCTTGCTTTTATTTTAGTCTGTACAGTATTTTCTTCCTTGCAGTTCTTTTTCTTTGCTGTCTGTACAGTTGCAGTTTAATTTATTTCAGTTGCTTTAGTTTATTTCAGTGCTGTTGCAGTTTCCCTTTGTCAGTTTTTGGTTGCTGTGTTTTTAGTTAATCCTTGCTGTCTGTATAGTGTCTTTTGTTTTAGCTTGCTTTTATTTTGTCTGTGCAGTCTTTTGTAGCAGTTTTATTTTATTTGCTTCAGTTCTTAGTTTTTTTTGTTCTAGCTTAATTTTGTTGCCTGTACAGCTGTGCTTTGCATCCTTTGTAAATAGCCTTGCAGTTTGTTTTATTCCTTTGTCTGTACAGCTGTGCAGTTTTCAGTGTTTAGTTTAGTTTATTTCAAGTCTGTGCAGTTTTTATTCTATTTTGCTTTAAAGCCTGTGCCTGTCCTTGGAAGCCTATACAAAGTCCTTTGGCTTCTGAAATTTTTCTGTCCTTTGCCTTTGCTTGAGCAATCAATGAAAAGTCAGCCTGCTGAAAATTATTTATTCTAAGATGATCAATCCAGTTTCCATCCAATGCCCATGTTGTTCATCATTATTCCAATTGAGATAGTCTGCTTGCACTGAACAGTAGAACTATTTTTTTATTCAGGACAAAGGTAGAGAGATGATTGGATCTTGTGTCTTACTTGCCACAGTTGTTTTAATGATAGAAAAACTGCTATGCTTTTTAGTTGGAGGAACTCCCGGGGAATCCAAGAAAAGCTGGTTATGAGAGGGGACTATGGTTCATGCAATTATTTGGGTATCCACAGAGGCTATCAATGCCTAGACTGAAACAGTTCCAGATTGATCAAATGATAAAAGAAGATTGTGATTTCCCTAAAAGCATTTCAGATATTGATATATTTCAGAGGGAGAGATATAAAAAAAAAAAGAGGTGAACAATTAAAAGAGGCAGCCAATATTAGATTCTGCCTTACAGTTGTAAATTGGGTTGTGTAAATCTAAAGGGTAACTCTGTCTAGGCTGTAAAAGGCTAAACTAGTAAACAAAGCTCTACTCGGTTTCCCCTTTTACAATCTAGAAAAGTTGATTAATCCAAGTTTATCATTCAATTCAGTCATCCTGAAGAAATTTTATACCCTTTGAAATTGCACATCAGAAATCTTCCTTGAAGTAATCCAGCCCAGTATGTCCTTGGGAAATTTTAACAGCTTGCAGTTAACAGTCAATTTATTGTGAAGAATGTCTATGGCAAGGCATGATGCATGGTATTTTTGTTTTGAAACCAAAGTCTTGGGTTCTAAAATAGTGCTACTATTTTACTCGCAGATATCGCCATTTGTTGAGAAGCAACACACCCCCACTGAAAAATGAGATTCCATCCTCTTGAGAACTCTGAAATTCCATTTTTGCAGCAGGGACCCTCTTGGTCATTTTCAGGTTTAAATCCGATTTTGCTTGCCTCCTTGTTAAGTTGTGCCTTTTTCAAGTCATTCTAGCATTATTTTCTTAAGCTTAACTTTTACATGCTAGAAATCATTCATGCACAAGCAAAATCCTGCGTCGGTACCGAGAAAATCCAGAAAACAGTTGCATAAATTCATGAAAAATCAAACTTTCCATTTTTGGTAGTGTCACGATATCGCGACACTTCCATTTTTGAAAATGTCGCGATATCGCGACAGGTAAGTCAAAATGCAGCTAAGTCGGAAAAACGTAGCGAAATCGCGACACTTTCCATTTTTGGAAGTGTCGCGATATCGTGACATTTCCATTTTTGGAAGTGTCGCGATATCGTGACATTTTCATTTTTGGAAAGCGTCGCGAAATCGCTGCAGGATGAGGAGAGAGAAATCCAGGGAGAAAAATGTCGCGAAATCGTGACATGTCGCATTTTCACGGTAGGAGAGAGAAAGTGGGCTGAAGAGTCAAAAATCCGCCAAGTCATTTTTGTGTAGCGAAATCGTGACATTTCCATTTTTGGAAAGTGTCGCAAAATCGCTGTCTGTCGGAGGAGAGAGAAGAAATCAGTACGGACCAGCGCGATTTCGTGACATGTCGTGAAATCGCGACATGTCCCATTTTCGCTGAGGATAAATGAAAAAGTGGCTAAGTCCAAAAGTTGCAGCGATTCGCTGACGTCTCAAAATCGTGGGCTAAAGGGTGCAGCGATGCGCTGCATGTTTCCAAGTCGAAAGAAAAGGGTGCAGTGATGCGCTGCATGTTTCCAAGTCAAAAGAAAAGGGTGTAGCGATGCGCTACATGTTTCCAAGTCGAAAGAAAAAGTTGCAGCGATGCGCTACGTGTCTCAAAATCGCAGGCCGAAGCTTGCAGCGACGCTCTACACTTTTCAAAGGCGAAGGGAGAAAATGGTAGCGACACACTGCACGTTTTAAGGAATATGTACGGCGGCCAGCGAGAGGCGTGATTTCGTGACATGTCACGAAATCATGACAAGAAGCAAGGAAGTTGTACGACAGCTGGCAGGAGGCGCGATTTCATGACATGTCACGAAATCACGACATGTCGCATTTTCGCAGCTGACAGAGAGAGAAGCAGCGCAGTGCTGGAGACGTCGTGATTTTGCAACATGTCATGAAATCGTGACATGTCTCATTTTCGCGACAGGAGAGAGAAAGTCATAAGTTGACCTGAAAGTGCATTCCGACGGGAAACAGAAGGCATCCTGGGGTAGCGACACGTGTCAAAGCGTGAGGCAGACAATCAGAAGCCGACATGCAAGCTTATTTTGTGGTTTTTAATCTATTTTAATGTTTTAAGCTTGGATTTAATGTTTATTAAAGAGCTAATATAATATTAATGTCTTTCATATAGGATTCCATCTGGCACTTGCGGGACAACCGGGAAAGGCCATAAAGGCAAATTTAAAGTGCAGATTTAGTCAAGGACCGCCATGCTAGGAGAGAAGCTGTCGGTGAGAGCATTCAATGACAAATTTATTGCAGAATTGATAGCATGAAGACCATTTCAACTCAGGGATGGCTTTACGGAGATCAGATCTAAGAGAAGTGGTGACTCATCCGGCTCACTAGCAGAATTAATGGAGGCATTTATTTGCAGCTGTGGATGAATGCAAGTGGCTTTAGATTTTATCTTCTCCATTTATGGCAGCTAACTGCACTGATTTGCCGAAGGGTTAAGTTCTATCTGGACTTTGATTTTAAATGGATTTTTATTGTAAAACCCGGGTCCTAGGGTTTAAGTGCGATAAGATTTAGGGTTTGAGCAAGATATTTTGAAAAGATCAGGGTCTGTCCTGAGTCTATAAATACAGATTCTAAATGTAATCGCGAGAGGCGGAGACTTAGAAATAAAAGGCTTATAAGCAATTTCTTGCAAATTTTGTGAAATCCTTTGTTTCTGGACTTGGAGTTGATGTGCTTTAGCTTTTCTGTGATAGCATGGCCAGGAGCCTAATATTTTACAGAGTGTGATAAGTGTATCTTCTTTTGTTTTTCGTTCCATTTAAATTTTATTAGATATATGCTGTAAATCTGAGTTATCAAGTTTAAATATGCTGTTAGGCTTCAGTTGTTCTTTTGTCTGCCAGGGGAAATTACAGATTTCAGGTGTAAGTTTGTTCTAATTGCTCTGTCTTCACTGTGCGAGCTAGGCTGTCGATGAAAGATACTAGTTTTAACTAGCTGCCCTTGGATTTATAATTTTTTGCTAGATCTGTTTCACTCTGCCTTGTGCTCTTAGTTGAAAGTGATCTTAGACTGACTGGACACTTTCTTCTTTGATTTTTTTTGTTGTGAAACCTATAGCATAGATAAAATTGATAGTTTAGGGTTTTACAGTTGATGTTTGATAAAATTATCTTTTCTGCCTTACCCTACCCTCTCTTTGCTTTCGGTGAATGATCCATTTTTATTTTCTTTGTTTGTCTTTTATTTAAATCTGCTGACCCATGAGAGCTAGATCTAGAATTCAAGTTAAATCTGATTGTCAACAACTTTTGCAACTACTGAACAAGTTCAAGAAGCCCCTATAAGATAACAGAGCAGTCAATATTGAAATCTATTCCAGAAGTGGAAAAGAGTGAATTGCCATTCGACCCAACTCTGTAACTCGCACCTTGGATAACCAGCTAGATCCTAAAGATGAGTGGGATCCGTCCCATGGCTGTCTCCAAAGCTTCCTTGCTTCATCCTTACTCGGGGTGTACATGAAAGCCGGACCAACAGAAACCACAATCAATCCTTTTCACTCCAAATATATTTCAAAAATCAACAACCATAATCAATCAATAGGAGAATGTGCCCATACCTTTTATGAAGATAAAGAAGCCTCTTTGGAAATCTGCCACAATCACAATATTATTTTTCCAATCTCAACAAGGGTTAGAGTTCATGAATAATAACACAATAATAGAAATAGTATCTCAATAACACCTTATTACTCCTACTCAATAAAATGCACCATACCCTCTTATGGAAGAAATAAACCCTCAAAAGAATGAATCAAACTTACTTTTGAAACTCATTGAAAAAACTAAAAATATCTTCTTACACACACATTATTTATCCCTCAAAGTAATATAAACAAGTAGCTCTCAAAAAGAGTTTTCCAATGATACATAATATGATATATTTACAAAAATAAAATCTTTAGAAATTTTCCAATATTCTAGGGCATAGCATAACCATAACAACCTTTTTGCCAAACTCAAGAATATTCCTTGGTTCAAATATAATCAATATTCTATATCTTATTTTTCAACCTTACTCAACAAATCATACATAAGATATTCCTTAGATACACCTTATCAACTCCAATCTCAAAATAATATGCAACACTTAAATGCATCAAATTTCTTTCAAATAATATCCAACATCATAGAGTATTTAATTTCTTCCTTAACCAATATTCAAAAATCATAAAATAAAAGACCATCCTCTGAAACATAGTTGACATTATAAGCATTTAAATGATCGTCAACATCATACACCCTTTTCTCTCCATTATACTTAATAAAATCAAAAGAATATTAATTTTTCTAACCTTATACCTCCCAAAAAAAATTTGGTAATACCATAGACAATGCAAAATATATTTTATTCACTACCCTTTCACAAAAATCAAAGTTCATGAGCATACCTCTTACACTCCTCAAAAAAATGGACTTGGCGTGATTTGATCCACCATCTCCTCTAGTCAAATCGTTTTGCTAAACCACGTGGGATATCCACACCCACGTGAGGGAGGGAGAGGGCCTCCATGTTTTCTTTGAACAAGTCTCTTCCTTGGCATGAAAATCGAACACTGTACCATCTTTGATCGCAGTGCAATCTACAAACATCTTCCCTCTCCTTTTACTCGCACAAAAATTGAGGCGCTTTCAATTACCGAATATGCATTGTTCAAATGAAATATTTTGGGGCTTCCTCCTTTTATACTGAAAGGATTATTTTTCCTTATGCCGGCACTGTTTCTTAAAAATTTTGAAGGTCGACGCTTTATTCAAAGTGGAGTTTCGAATATGCAATAATAAACTTTTAATATTAATTTTAAAATTTAAATTTAAATTTTAAATAAATTAAAATTTAAACCAAATCTTTAAAATTAAATATCTCCATCACCGGAGCACCTTTTTTGATGAAACAAAAATACAAATTGGGTTTTAAGAAAAACCCATTTCAAATATATTATCCATGGTTTTAAATAAAACCTTTTATTTTGTTTGCCTTGGTTTTCACAAAAAACCCTTCCTTGCACTTTCCATAGAACATAGTGCATGCCATCATATATCCTTTTGACATCAAATAACCTTTTGACATCAATGACAAAATTTTAGCTTAGGGACTCAAAATGTCCAACAATATCCCCCTTTGTCATTGATGGCAACCCATATTCATTTACTAAAATCTGACCTTCTTTTCTGCTCCCTTTGGTTCAATTCTCTCTCAAATATCAAATATTTCCCCATATCAAAACTTCATCAATATACATAAATATCTCCCCCTTTGTCATCAATGGCAAAGGGTCACCTTTGGGGCTCGGGGCTAAGAATGAGCCTCTTAGCTTAGCCCCTCCCCCACCTCCACATGAGGTGGTTAATTCTGGGGTGGGAATATTTCTACTCCCCAAAAGCATTGTTCTCTGCCTTTATCTTTCCCTTTTATTTTCTAGAGTTTGCTGAAACCTCTCACTATTTCTTTCCAAGTCATCATCCTTGTTCCTGTCAACACTTTTGTTCCTGTTCCTATTCTCATCCATGTTCTTATTCCTGTTCCTATTCTTATTATCATCCATGTTCCTGTTCTTGTTCTTGTTCATGCTTGATTCTAAAATATTTTCTCTACACCATATTGAAATGTGACCATAATTATTGCACTTATAAAACTTAATGTTATTATTACTTGGAGGTGCAAATGTCTTAGTATTTCTCCTAGTGAAGCCATATCTTCTTCTATCATGAACCCTGCAATCCATTGCCTTGTGACTAAACTCATTACATGAGTAGCAATACTCATGTAAAAGTTGTCCTTCCCCATATACATGTCTTTCATCTGTCCTACACTGTGAAGTCGTGTGCCCAAACCTGTGACATGAAAAACATCTCCCATTGAAGAAACCTTGCCTAGACCCCATTGGTATATTAGTATCTTCTACCTGTTTCTTGTTCCATATGTTCCTTACTTGTGCATTATTCCTTTCCTTGGTGAACTTTATATTGTCCAACTTATCCTTAGAGGTCTCACTCTCTTCTTTACTTAATTCTTTTGATTCTTCTTCTTTTCTAGTGTTTGAGCTTGGCTCTCCTTTTTCTGCCTCATGTTTCCTTTGTCCTTCTTTAGAACTAAGTCCTGTTTTGATGACTGATGAATTTTGTGCATTGATAATTATGTCCAAATATTTGGATTCTCCTAAAACTTGTGCAACTTGTCATTAGAGCATTTTACTTCCATCCTTAGTGAAACTATCTCATGCTCTAATTTTTCACACTCTAGATATTTTGTCTTTAATTTTTTGGTCATACCTTCTTCAATTTTTTTTGCTTCTTCAACCTTGATTTTGAAGTCGGTGAGTTCTTGTAGAAAATTTTCCTTTGCTTTCTTAGCTTCTTGAGCTTGAAACCTTAATCCCGAGTTCTCCCTTTTTAATTCTTCAAGAGTAATCATAAGCCTTTCACATTCTATCTCTTTTACCTTTGACTGTTCAATCATACCTTCTTCAACTCTTCTTGCTTTTTCAACCTTATCTCTCAAGTCAAATATATTCTGTAGAAGCTTTGTATTACATTTCTCATCTTCTTGTATTTGAGACTTCAATTTTAAATTCTATTTTTTCAATTCACCAAGTTCCTTAAGAGTGGCTTCCTCATTTTATTTTTTTGAATATTCCTATTCTTCAATTTCTTATATTGTCCAAAGTGGATTTTCGTCTTGATACCTACTTCGACTATTATTGTTAGATTTTTTTGAATCATTCTTTAGAACTTCAAATATAAGAGAATCATCTTCATATTCACTGCTATCAAACACATTACAATAACTTGCATCATGACCGAGTTGACCACAAACAAAATATTATTATGGAAAATAAGCTACATGGTGACCTGTGTTCTCACATCTGGTACAAAACTTTATTAGTCTAGATATTTCTCCATTACTTGATTCATCTCTTGAATCTATTTCCATTTGTCCTCCCAACACAAAAATATTAAACTCATCTTCCTTTTATTTCATGACCATAGGTGTTCTTTTTTTCTTGTATATCATGCTTCTACTCTTGCATTTCTTTACCATTTGTGTTCTTGTAGGATATTCCTTCAAGTTGTTAAACTTCTTCCAAAGGAATCAACTCTGATACAAATTGAAGAACACAAGCTTATACTAAGAGAGGGAGTGAACATTATAAGACCACTTTTTACTTTTCTTTCCCAAATAGTATTAGTCAATATAATAAATGGCAATATCAATAGGAATAACCAAAGCAATGCACCGCAATCAATCTCTTGGGAATACTTCCCAATTATAATATTTATGGACCTCTATCCAATGGAGATGTTGATCCCCTAATCCCAAGTTCATGGATCTCTTCCAGAGGAGAAATCTTTACCCTTCTACTCTGGCTAGTGATCTTCTAGAAGACTTTGTCTCTCTACTGCACTGACTTTCTCTCTCCACTTGAAGACTCCTCACTCATATCCTTCTTCAATTGTCCTAGCTATTGGATCTCTATCCATTGAGACTCTGTCCTCTATACTTTTTCACCTCCAAATATCTGTCATTAGGCTCACTCAGAACCTTCTCAAATCTACTCAATAGGTTCACTCAAAACTTGCTCAAATCTGCTCAATAGGTCCACTCAAAACCTACTCAAATCTTCTCAATAGGCTCACTCAAAACTTTCTCAAATATGCTCAATAGGCTCACTCAGAACCTACTCAAATCTGCTCAAAAATCTCACTAAATTTTTTTCTAAATCTACTCAACAAGTTCACTCAGAACTTGTCCAAATATTCTCAATAAGTCCTATCTAGGACTTGCTCAAATCTTCTCAATAAGTCCTCTCTAGGACTTGCTCAAATTTGCATAGCAAGCTTTCACAAAAGCTTACTCAAAATCAGTCCACAAGCCTTCTCAAAGACTTACCTCAAATCAACTCAACAAAATCTCAACTCAATCTCATAGAAGCATAAAGAGAATTGTTAGAGACTCAATATGTTCTATACTCAAATCCCAATCTCAACTCAAATCAATATCAACTCAACAATCTCATAGAAGCATAAAGATAATTGTTAGAGACTCAATATGTTCTATACTCAAATCCCAATCTCAACTCAACTCAAATCAGAATATAGAATAGTTTATTTTATGGAATGTTTTTCACACAATCACTTGACTAGGCTCAAACAAATTTATTAAACCAATCACCACAAGGAACAACTCTTTCTCACAAACCCTAGTCCAAACATGAATCAACCAACTCAAAATGTTTCCAACAATGTTCAAAAACAAATCTCACATAACAATGATACTCATGTTCTTCTCTAACTCAAATTCAAGTTCTTTGCACAACCAATGGGCTTCAACAATAATATTTATAAAACATTATTCACATAACAATAATACTCATGTTCTTCTCAAACCCTAACTCAGGTTTTTCACACAACTAATGGCTTCAACAACAATGCTTTTAAAACAAGGTTTTAACCATAACTCTCAAACCAGAAATCCTTGAAGCATTCAACCAACAACTATCAAAATGAAACCACAATCAATCCTTTTCACTCTAATGATATTTCAGAAATCAACCACCATAATCAATCAATAGGAGAATGTGCCCATACATTTTATCAAGATGAAGAAGCCTCTTTGGAAATCTGCCACAATTACAATATTCTTTTGCCAATCTCAACAAGGGTTAGAGGTCATGAATAATAACACAATAATAGAAATGTTATCTCAATAACACCTTATTATCCTACTCAATAAAATGCACCATACCCTCTTATGCAAGAAATAAACCCTCAAAATAATGAATCAAACTTACTTTTTAAACTCCGTAAAAAAAGCAAAAATATCTTCTTACACACACCTTATTTCTCCCTCAAAGTAATCTAAACAAGTAGCTCTTGAAAAGATATTTCCAATGATATATAATATGATATATTTCCAAAATCAAAATCTTCAAAAATTTCCCAATATTCTAGGGCATTGCATAACCATAACCACCTTTTTGCCAAACTCAAGAATATTCCTTGGTTCAAATATAATCAAGATTCTATGTCTTCTTTTTCAACCTTACTCAACAAATCATACATAACATATTCCTTAGATACACCTTATCAACTCCAATCTCAAAATAATAAGCAACACCTAAATGCATCAAATTTCTTTCAAATAATATCCAACATCATAGAGCATTTAATTTCTTCCTTAAACAATATTCAAAAATCATAGAACAAAGACCATCCTCTGAAACATAGTTGACATTATAAGCATTTAAATCATCATAAACACCATACACCCTTTTCTCTCCATTATACTTAATAAAACCAAAATAATATTAATTTTGGTAACATTATACCTTCCAAACAAATTTTGGTAATACCATAGACAATGAAAAATATATTTTATTCACTGATCTTTCGCAAAAATCAAAGTTCATGAGCATACCTCTTACACTCTCAAAAAATGGATTTGGCGTGATTTGATCCATCGTGTCCTCTAGCCAAATTGTTTGGTGAAACCGTGTGGGATATCCATGCCCACATGAGGGAGGGAGAAGAACCTCCCTCTTGTATTCAAACGAGTCTCTTCCTTGGCACGAAAATCGAACACTGTACCCTCTTTGACCATAGTGCAATCTACAAACATCCATCGTCTCCTTTTACTACACAAAAATAATGGTGCTTTCAATTATCGAATATGCATTTTTCAAATGAAATATTTTGTGGCTTCCTGCTTTTATACTGTAAGGAGTATTTTTCCTTACGTCGACACTATTTCTTAAAACTTCCAAAGGTCGGCACTTTATTGGAAATGGAATTTCGAATATGCAATAATAAAATTTTAATTTTAATTTTAAAATTTAAATTTAAACCAAATATTTGAACTTAAATATCTCAATAATCGGGGCACATTTTTTGATGAAATGAAAAGCCAACTTGGGTTTTGAGAAAACCCATTTCAAATTTGTTGTCCATGGTTTTAAATAAAACCTTTTATTTTACCTACCTTGGTTTTCATTAAAAACCCTTCTTTGCACTTTCCACAGAACATAGTGCATGCCATCATAGGTCCTTTTGACATCAATTAACCTTTTGACGTCAATGACAACATTTTAGCTTAGGGAATCAAAATGTCCAACAACCTCAACATTCAAAAAAAATTATGCCCTTACCTGCATTTATCACCATCGAGATTTGAACATGTAACCTCATGGTGCTTACACTCTAGCGCAAGTTAGAGTGCTAGCTGGGTTGGCCCTATTGACTAGAAAAAATTATGCATAAAAGTATTTTATGCCTTCCTCTGTATACAAACATGATTCACAAAACTTAACTACCTGGGGGATTCAAAACTGAGACCTATCCTCCACCATGCCTTATGCAGGACCTGCCTTCCACTTGGGCTAGTATCCCTGGCTAAAATAAAATTGTGCACTCTCCCTTATGGTTCTTTGTCACTTGATAGAAATGTGTGCACTATATTTTCCCTTCCATTTTCTCTTCGATGAATGGTGTTGTGGTCCACAAAATTCGATTAACACATATGCAATGTCTTTTAAAACTGTTGAAACACAATTTATGCTTCTCCCTTAATATGCATTCAATGGTTTTTCTATGACATCGGCTCACCCTTTATTGCCACCTTTTCTAATTTCAAATTTTGGTGCCTTTGGTAATTTCAAATTTAATTTTTATTTTTACCATAATATTTAACCTTGGTGTTAAATAATATTTTTTCTTGTAGTCCATCAATTTAATTTCTTTTTGAGACCTTTGTCCAATGCACTTCCAATCCTCCTTTTAATAAGTTCTTTTGGCCTAAATATTATAATATTAAAATATTATAATATTATCTCTTTTTTCTTAGACCATGCGCTTAAACTTGGGCCTTCAACCTTTTAACCAATCACTTAGAACTTTGTCCCAAACCTCTTTGGCTTATAATATAAAATATTATAACCTTTCTTTTTATCAATTTCCTTGTATTGGGATGAACTTTGCCTTGCATATTATAAACCTTATCTTTTTTCCATACCAAACTATCTTTGGTGTCAATGATAATTAATGTCATCAACCTCTGACATCAACTCTTTGACATCAATGACAACACAATTACTCAAAATTTCCAACAATCTCCCCATTTGTCATTGATGGAAATCCTTTCTAAAAATTCCTTTTTCCAACCACTGGATTCCAAATCTGCTCCCCTTGACTGAATGCTCTCCCCCTTACTCAAATCTCTCCCCCTTTGACATAAATGGCAAAGGGACTCATTTGGGGCTAAAAATAAGACTCTTAGCTCATCTCCCTCCCCACCTTCCCTCCTTGAGGTGATTAATTTTGGGGTGGGAGTATCTCTACTCCTAGTATACAATGCTCTTTTTATTTTTCAACCTTCTTTTTCAATATTTTTGTAGCCATACCCTTTTGATCCTTTTGAGTGTCCCTATTATTTATTGTCTCTAGATGTTCTAAAAAATCTATTCTACACCACTTGGCCTTATGCCCAATATTATTGCACTTGTAACACTTAATGTTGTAGTTCTTGGAAGATGTAAATATCTTGAAGTTCCTCTTGGTGAAGCCATACTCATTTATGTGATGAAAATTGTAGTGCATCACTTTATGACCAAAGTGATTACAACAGTAGCAATACCCTTGAAATAAATGTCTATCTTTGAATGAGTTAAAATTCCTTTTAGTGAGGCGATACTCTTTATTTTCATGAACCCTGCATTGCATAGCCATGTGACCAAACTGATTACATGAAAAAAAAATCCTTTAAAGAAATCTTGTCTTGAACTCTTTTGTCTCTTAGTCATTTCTTTGCCTTCTCTGTGATGATCCATGTTTCTTTTTTGTGCATTATTTCATTTCTTAGTGAAGATTCTATTCTTCAACTTATCCACATAAGTCTTAATTTATTCTTCACTCTCTTCCTTTGAAACTTCCTCTTATTTTATGCTTGAGCTTGACGCTTCTTCTTGTTTCCCTTGTCATTTTTCAAAACCAAGTCTTGTTTTGTTAGATGAAGATCTTTATGCATTGATAATTTTATCCAAAGTTCTTGAACTTTTCCCAAACCTGTGTAGCTTGTCCTTAGAATCTTTTACTTCCATCCTTAGAGAAACTACCTCATGTTCTAATATTTCACATTCTAACTTTTTTTCTTCTAAATTTTCACTCATGACCTCTTTAAATATCCTTGCCTTAGCTTTTGAGTTTGTTAGATCTTGTAGAAGCTTTTATTTTTCTTCCTCATGTTCTTGAACTTGAGCATTTAGTCTTAAATTCTGATTTCTAACATTTTTCAATTCTCTGAGAGCAACAATAAGTTCTGATTCTAGATCAATTGTTTCTTCCTCATAATTTTTTGAATATTTCTTTACTTCTTGGTCTCCAAGAGCATCTTCATACTTTTTGAATTTATCTTCAATAGGAGCATTTTCTTCCTCTTCTATTGCCAAACATAGAATCTCTTTTTCTTCACTATCTAAGAGTCTTTCATCAGTATCTTGAAGTCTTGCTTGCATTTTTAACATAGAAAGTCTTCTTGTTCCTTTGAAAGAACTTTTCATGTTTACCTTGACCATACCTATTTTTCTTTTCATGCCTAACTTTTTCTTCTTTCTTTTTCTTATGATCATGTTTCTCTTCACTGCTACTGCTTTCGGCTTGTGGAAAATTAGATGCATGGTGACCAAAATTACCATAATTAAAACATTTCATAGTCTTCATACCTTTGTACTTTCTTGAGTCCTTTGTACTTTCTTGAGTCCTTCTTGTTTCTTCTCACATAGTTAGCTTCTTCATCACTGCTTGACTCACCACTTGATTTTTGTTTCTTATCTTTTGTCTTCTTTGAATATTTTAAAGCTTCCTCTTTCTTGGAGTTGGGATCCTTTACTATTCTCATATTATAAGTTATGATAATTCCATGTAACTCATCTATATTCAACTGATCAATATATCACATTTGTTCAATAGCTGAAACCTTTCCATCATACCTCATGGGGAGTGATCTTAATACTTTCTGAGCAATAGTGGAGTCTTCAATTTTGAATCCAAGTCCATGCATAGTATTAAAAACCTCATCCACAAAAAGTAAGTATGTAGTAATATCTTCCTCATCTTCTATCTTAAAATATTCAAACCTTTTCTTGTGGTTTTGCAGTTTTACCATTTTGATACTTTTATCTCCATATATTTTCTTCAATTTTCCCATATCTCTTTTGCTGTTTTGTAGTGCATAACTTTAAAAAATTCTACTTCACATAATCCACTTAAGATTCCATTCATAGACTTGGAATTATTCACATGTAAAAAATTACTATATTTATCTACGGGAGGAGTAGTTGTAGGGGTGAACCCATCCTCAACCGATTACCATATCTCATATCCTTGTGCCATAAAGTAATTCTTCATTATTATACTCCAAAAGGCATAATTATTCCTATCAAAAAATGGTACATTATTTGATAAGGATCCATTCTGAGATGTCATCTGTATTCTTGTAATATCTTCCTTCAAGATTTTAAACTTTTTCGAAGGAACCTACTCTAATACCAATTGAAGAACACAGACTTATTCTAAGATTGGGATGGATAGTATAATATAAACTTTTACTTTTCTTTCCAAAAATATATTATCAAATATTACAAATTGCAATATCAATAGCAGTAATCAAAGTAATGCATAAATCATCACACACATGAGAGACACAAATTTAATGTGGTTCACCAAATGTGGGTTATGTCCATGAATAAAATCTTTCTTCTAAATTTTCTCAAAAAATCTCTTGGATATTAATTCCCTGTTACAATGTTTATGGAACTTTTTCCAAAGGAGATCTCAATCCTCAATACTTTGGTTTATAGATCTCTCTCCATAGGATGACTCTATCCCTTTTGCTCTAGTTCATGGATCTCTCTCCATAGGAGAACTCTTTCCCCTTTGCTCTAGTTCATGGATCTCTCTCCATAGGAGAACTCTTTCCCCTTTGCTTTGGTTTGTGGATATCTCTTCATAGGAGAACTCTTTCTCCTTTGCTCTGGTTCATGGATCTCTCTCCACTAGATAACTCTATCCCCTTTGCTCTAACTGGTGAACTTCTCCCCATATAAGACCTTTGTCCCCACTGCTCTGGCTGGTGGACCTCTATCCAAAGGAGACCTTTGTCCCCACTACATTGGTTGATGGACCTCTATCCATATGATACCTTTGTCCTCTCTTCTCTTGTCACCTCCAAATATTGCTTTAGTTTATGGATATCTCTCCACAGGAGAATGCTTTCCCCTTTTCTCTGGTTCATGGATCTCTCTCCATAGGAGAACTCTATCCCCTCTACTATGGCTGGTGGACCTCTATCCATAGGATAACTTTGTCCCCACTACACCTGTTGATGGACCTCTATCCATAGGAGAACTTTGTTATCTCTTATATTATCACCTCTAAATAATACACTCAACTTTGTCTCAAATATGAACCAAAACTATCCCAAGTATTCTCATAAGACTTGCTCAAATCTATCTCAATGCTACTTCAAGTCTTCACAAGACTTGCTCAAATCTACCTTTAAGCCTTCTCAAAATAATTTTTCAAATATGCCTTCAAGCCTTCTCAAAAGACTTGCTCAAATTTGACTTCAAGCATTCTCAAAAGACTTGCTCAAATATTCCTTCAAGCCTTCTCAAAAGACTTGCTCAAAGTTGTCTTCAATGCTAGTCACAGACTCTGCTCAAATATTTCTAAATCTTGCATAAAACAAAGCTTAAATATATTTTAGAAAAACTTTCTTCAAATAGATAAATTCTTCTTAGAATTCGTTTAACTTCTAGAACATATAGATAATGATATGCTATATAAAAAACCCAATATATTTTTTACATTAACCAATATTGCATTCAATTAATCCAATCTCTATCTCTTGCAAAAACCCTTTCAAATAAAATCAAAATAGTGTATAACTTGTTTCACAAAACTGGTCTATCTTTCTTACAAATTTATTCTCAAAGATCAACTGCACTAATGCACAAATTTCCCTCACAAGATTGATCTCAAACACTTTTACAATTGCTTTCAATATTTCTCAAACCAATGCTCAAAGGTTTCACAATGATGCACTAACAAGTAGTTCACAATTTCTAGCACAAATGTCTCAATCTCTTTCAACAATGGAAACACAACTTGTTTCACACCCCTAGCTCAAATATTTCCAAAAATACACACTAATCAACCCTTTTGTCTCCACCTTGTAATTATGAAATATTTCAACCAAACACCTTAAAAAAAAGTGATATAACCATACCTCTTTTATAAGGGAGATCTCTCAAAAACCTGTCTCAAAATATTCTATCTTTCTTATACCACTTTTAATGGTTAGTTTAGCATAACACTCTTCAAACCAACCATAACATCTTTTCTCAAAATTTTCTCATTAAGATATTTCATATCAAGATAAAATTTTGATCATAATCAAGCCCTCTTAGTATTTTATTTTATCAAAAATTACACATACAAATTAAACCACAATCATACCTTATCACTCCTACTTGTAAAAGCAACTTATAATTCAATATCACAATTTAATATCCCTAAGTGCATGCCATACATCAATTTATTTTCAAGCTCCTTATTGCTCATTTATTTCAAAAATATATTCCAAATTTATAAAATAACAACCAAATTCTAACATATCATTATGTCCTCAAAATAATAAATTTCATATCATTGCCCTTATGTCTTCCTAGACTATATAATATACACTTTAATAACCAAATAATTAAACCTTATGCCTCCCTTGTTAACCGCTAAGCATACCTCAACATTCAAACAAAAATTTATGACCATACCCACGTCTGTTGCCACCAAGATTCGAACATGTATTCTCATGGTGCCTATGCTCTAGCACGAGCTAGAGTGCCAGTTGGGTTGGCCCCATAAAACTATTTATGCCTTCATCTCTATCCAAATGCAGGACCTTACATAGGATCCACATGCCACTTGGGCTAGTAGCCCTGGCTGAAATCAAATTATGCGCTTTCCCTTATGGTTCATTGTCACTTTCTAAAAAATCATGCGTTGTCTTTTCCATTTCATTTTCTCTTCGAAAAATGATGCTATGCTCCACAAAATTTGATTAGCACATATGCAATGACTTTTAAAACTATTGAAACATAATTTATGTTCCTCCTTTAATATGCATTCAATGGTTTTGCTATGATGTTGGTTCACTCTTTATTGCCACCTTTTTTAATTTCGAATGTTGATGTCTTTGGTAATTTCAAATTTAATTTTTATTTTTAACATAATATTTAACCTTTGTGTTAAATATTACTTATTATATTATTTAACCTTGGTGTTAAATAATATTTTTTCTTGTAGTCCTTTGTCAATTTAATTTCTTTTTGAAACCTTTGTCCAATGTACTTCCAATACTCCTTTTAATAAGTTCTTTTGGCCTAAATATTATGATATTAAAAAATTTAAAATATTATATTTTTTTTCTTATGGACTTAAACTTGGGCCTTCAAAATTTTAACCAATCACTTAGAACTTTATTCCAAACCTCTTTGGATTATAATATAAAATATTATAACCTTTCCTTTTTATCAATTTCTTTGCATTGGGATGAACTTTGCCTTGCATCTTATAAACCTTATCTTATTGCCATACCATACTATATTTGGCATCAATGATAATTATTGACATCAACCTCTAACATCAATTCTTTGACATCAATGAAAACACAATTATTCAAAATTTTCAACAAAAGGTTTAAAATGCTAGGGACAAAGGTTTTAAGAATTAATATTATAATATTTTAAATATTATAATATAAAGTTTTCAAAAAGGAGGAGGCACCAAAGTTTATGGAGGCAAATAAAATTGAATATTTAAATATGCGTCGACGTCTTTGGATATAAGGAAAAAAGCATATATAAGGAGCACGATTATTTTCATTTGAGTCTAATATTTTTGCACGCGAAAATCGAAGACTCTCCATGCAAACAAATTGAAGTAGATAAAAAGGAGCTTTAAGGCAGTGAGCAAAATGATAATATTTTTGTGTCGTGATTGGGATTACGTCTGGGTGGCTAGTCCAGTTGGTCACCTATATGGCGCTAAGGTGCTATCGAAATAGGGGTTGCGGGGTTGAATCACACATGGTCTATTTTGGTAGGTGGAGACATTGTTTTGTTGGGCAGTGAGACAAAGAAGAGAAGGTTTTCATTGTATTGTGCACTTCATGTTCTACTTGCTAGGGTAGCCTAGCTGGTCACCTAGCTAGTGCTAGGGCATTGCGTGGGTAGAGGTTTCAAGTTCGATTCTCCTCGAGTGTGCCTGGCTTGTTGGTTGAGGTATGAGCAAAATTTTTGATTAAATTTTATAATTCGTTGGGCTTGTTGGTTGAAGTATGAGGAAAATTATTGATTAATTGTATATGAAAAGGAAGACAGTTCGCAGGGGTTATTTGGTTACAATAAGAGCAAAATTTGTTTATATTTTTTATTTAGAAAAGGAGTCATAAGGTGTAATAAGGATTATTTGTAATTGTAATTTTTGCATGAGGAAAATAAATATAAGGTGATTTGGGTATTATTTGAAAGTTGTAATCTTGCATATTTTAGAAAGGAGAAATAAGGTGTAATTGTGATTATTGTTATTTGTATTTTTTGGCATATCATAGAAAGGGGTTAAAAGGGTTTATGCTATTGATAAAGTTTTATATTGTGAGGGAAATATAAGATATTATCTTTGAGCCTTAATTGAGCACTTCTTGATAGAGGATTTTAATGTGAATATTTTTTATATCTAATCAAGAAGAGAAAAAGGAATATACTAACCTATTTTGAAGTGGCAAAAGAAAGGAAAGTTATTTTTGTTAAGACAGGTTTTGAGAAGCCCATACAAATAGAAGATTATCATCATTAAGGTAGATTTAGAGGTATGGTGATTTAATTCCTTTCTCAAGGGTGGTTTTTGTTTGAAGGAAATATTTTAATGTCATATGGTTGGAGGTATAAGGAATGATTAGATATGCATTGGTTTTGATTGAAGAGAGTGAATGTGGAAAGGTTATAGATCAACTTGTGCATTTGATTTGATTGAAATTGAAGCAAAAGTTATAGATCAGTTTTGAGAGCATAGTTGTGCATTGTTTTGATTAAAATTGGAAATAAAAGTGCAAGGGCTTGAGAACATAGTTGAGCATTGCTTTGAATGAAATTGGGAATATATGTGCAAGGTTTTGAGAATAAAGTTGTGCATTAGTGTTGATTGATATTGGAAATAAATTTGCAAGGGTTATAGACCAGATTTGTGAAGCAAATTTATGCATTGGTTTTTGATTGATTTTGGGAGTACATAAGAAGTTCAATTATCAAGTGCTAGACTAGAGCTATCTTTTGGAATGCAATAAATGTGAGACATGTGAAAGCGACAGACTTAATGAATGTGAAAGAACATATTGAGTATTTGTAATGCATATCATTATTTATATGTTCATGAAGAAAAGGAATACTGAGTAGAATATGTCTAAATTATTTTAGTCAAAGAAAGCACTTTTGGGAAAGATATGAGCAGGTTTGGTGAGAAAATAGCATTTTGAGTAGGTGAGGGTTTGTGAGAGATGAGTAGTTGAGAGAGAGAGGATTTATGAGAGTAAAAAAGAAGGGAGATAGAGAGAAAGTAATTGTGAGTAGGTTGACATTTGTGAGTAGGTTAAGTTGTGTTTGTGAGCAGGTTGAGCAGTTTTGTGAGTAGGTTGAGTTATGTTTGTGAGTAGGATTGAGCAAGTTTTATGAGTAATTTGAGTAATGATAGTGAGAAGCCTTGAGCAGTGTTGATGAGTAGGTTTGAGCAATGATAGTGAGCATATTTGAGTAGTGTTAGTGAGAATATTTTAGCAGGCTTATGGAAATATTTGAGTAAGCTTTGTGAGCATGCTTTAGAGCTAGACCATAGTAGAGGAGATTAGTGTCTCTCATGGATAGAGATCCATGAACCAGAGTAGAGAGGATATTGGTGTATCCTATGGATAGAGGTCCACAAAACCAAAATAGAGTAGAGTGGTGTCCACAGAACCAAATTAGATGGGATTGGTATCTCTTGTGAAGTGGTATCCATAAAACCAAAATGAAGTGGAGTGGTGTCCATAAAACCAGAATAGAGAGGATTGGTGTCTCCTATGGAGTGGTGTCCACAAAACCAAAATATAGTGGAGTGGTGTCCATAGAACCAGAATAGAGTGGATTGGTGTCTCCTATGGAGTGGTGTCCACAAAAATAATAGAGTGGAGTGGTATCCATAGAACCAGAGTAGAGGGGATTGGTGTCTCTTGTGGAGTGGTGTCCACAAAACTAGAACAGAGTGGAGTGGTGTCCACAGAACTAGAGTAGAGGGGATTGGTGTCTCCTATGGAGTGGTGTCCACAAAACTATAAAATAGAGTGGAGTGGTGTCCATAGAACTTGAGAGGGGATTGGTGTCTCCTATGGATTGGTGTCCATGAACATTGTAATAGGGGATTGGTGTCTCCTATGGGTTGGAGCCCATGAAATTTGTTGAGAAATTTATAAGAAATATTTCTCCATGGATGTAGCCCACATTGGGTGAACCACGTTAAATCTATGTCTCTCATATGTGTGATGATTTGTGCATTATTTCATTTACAATTGATATTATTGATGATATCATTTGGAAAGAAAAGTAAAAGTTTAATCTTATATTGTTCACCCTCCCTCTCAGTATAAGCTTGTGTTCTTCAATTGGTATCAGAGCAGGTTCCTTCATGAAAGCCTAACAACTTGAAGGAAGATCTTACAGGAACACACATGGCTCATAAGGAAGGGTTTTCATCAAATAAGGCTCCATTGTTTTATGGGACTAACTATGCTTTCTGGAGTGTGAGGATGAAGACTTATTTGATGGCACATGGATATGATACATGGAAATCTATTGAAAATGGATTCACACCATCTACAACTCCTCCTATAGATGCAAGTGGTAAGAAACCATATGAAGATAATGCCAAGGCAATGAATGTAATTTTGAGTGGGTTATGTGAATCAGAGTTTGTGAAAGTCATGCAATGTACTTCAGAAAAAGAAATGTGGGATAAGTTACAGAGAATATATGAAGGAGATGACAAGGTCAAAATGGAAAAACTTCAAACACATAGAAGGAATTTTGAAGACTTGAAGATGAAATATGATGAAGATATTGCTATGTATCTACTTCGTGTTGATGAGGTTGTCAACACTATTCGTGGACTTGGAGAAAATATTGAGGAATCTACTATTGTTCATAAAATATTGAGGTCACTCCCTATGAGGTATGATGCAAAGGTTTCAACAATAGAAGAGATGAAGGATCTCAAAACTTTAAGCATGGATGAGCTACATGGAATTCTCATAGCCTATGAGATGAGGATAGAAAAAGAACAAACATAAAAAAGAGAGGCAACATTCAAAGCTTCAAAGAAGGAAAAGAATAAAGAACAAGAATCAAGTGATGAATCAAGTAGTGAAGAAGAGGCTAACTTTGTGAGAAGAAATAAGAAGGGTCCAAGAAAACACAAAAGTATGCAGTCTGTGAAATATTTTAATTGTGGTAACTTTGGTCACTATGCATCTAATTGTCCACAAGCTGGAAGTAGTAGCAGTGAAGAGGAAAAGGAATATAAGAAAAATAAAGAAAGAAAATTTCATCATGAAAAGAAAAATAGGCACAATCAAGGCAAGCATGAGAAGAAGATCTTTCAAAGACACAAGAAGAGCTTCTATGTTGAAGAAGCAAGTAGTGCTTCCAGTAGTAGTGATGAAAGCCTCTCAGATAGTGAAAAAGAAGAAATTTTATTTTTGGCCATAGAAGAGAATGAAGATGCTCCTGTTGTTGAAGATCAAGAAGAAGAGAAAGAAGATGATCTTGTAGTTGAAGACCAAGAAGAAGAGGAAGATTCCAAAAGTGAAGAGGAAGCCACAATTGACATAGAAGAGGAACTTATTATTGCTCTTAAATAATTGAAAAGGGTCAGAAATAAGAACTCAATATTGAAGGCTCAAGTACAAGAGGATGAGGAAACAAAGGCAAAACTTCTACAAGATCTCACCGATTTAAAAGTTAAGGTTGAAGAGGCAAAGAAAGTTGAAGAAGGTATGGTTGAGCAGTTAAAGGTAAAAGAGCTAGAATGTGAAAGACTAGAAGATGAAGTTATCTCTCTAAAGAAGGGACTTGGAAAATATCTTGATAAGTTATCACGGTTTAAGGAAAGCTCAAAAACCTTGGATGATATTCTCAAGATACAGAGATCTCCATTTATTAAGACTGGACTTGGTTTTGAAGAAGATCAAGAGAAACAAAAAGGGGAGTCAAGCTCAAAATAAGTAGAAGCATCAAAGAAGGTATTTGAAGAAGAGCCTAAGACCTATACTGATAAGTTGAGAAGTGGAAGCATCAATGAGGAAGAAAACAATGCACCATCAAGGAACAAGAACCATCACAGAAAAAGCAAAGAAAGAACCATGAGACCATATTCTTCAAGGCAAGATGAATATTTCTTCCAAGGTTATTGTTACTCATGTAATATTTTTGGTCATAAAGCTATACATTGCAGGGTTCATGGTAAGAATGATTATGGCTTCACCAAAAGAAATTTCAAGTCATTTGCACTTTCCAAGGACTACAATATCATGTGTTTCAATTGCAATAATTTTGGGCATAAATCAAAATGGTGTAGAACAACGTTTCTTGAATTTTCGAAGACAAGCAAGAAGAAGGAAATTCAAAATGTTCAAAGAGGTATGACTTCAAAAGTTTAGAGAAAGAAAATGAAACAAGAAGAGGAGCATAGTAATTTGGGAGTTTCACTCCCATCCCATAATTGATCACCTCAAGAAAAGGAGGTGGTGAGGGGGCTATGCTAAGTGTCTTATTTTTAGCCCCAAGGAGCCCTTTGCCATTGATGTCAAAGGGGGAGAATTTAGTGAGGGGGAGCAGTTTGGGAATCCAGTTGCAGTAAAAGAATTTTTTTTGTAGGGTTGCCATCAATGACAAAGGGGGAGATTGTTGGAAATATTGAGTTGTCATTGATGTCAAAGGTGCATGGTACTCAAGGCAAGAATATTCTTCAAGAGTGAAAATATTATAAGGATGGACAATATTTCATTAAGGTCAAATATGGGCTTAGTGAATAGAAAAATGGACAATTATCCAAGGCAAGCATGAAGCAAAGCAAAGAAAATATCCAAGAAAAGGGTTATAATATTTAAATTTTAAATTTAAATATTATAAAGAGAAGTTTAAAATCTTGGGACAAAAGTTTAAAGTTGCATGGGACAAAGAGTTTTAAAAAATTAAAAGAGATGGACAAAAGTTTAAAGTTGCTTTGGACAAAAAGAGTTAAAAATTAAAAGAGAAAGAAAAAGGTTTAAAATGCAAGGGACAAAGGTTTTAAGAATTAATATTATAATATTTTAAATATTATAATATAAAGTTTTCAAAAAGGAGGAGGTGCCAAAGTTTATGGAGGCAATAAAAAATTGAATATTTAAATATGCGCCAACGTCTTTGGATATAAGGGAAAAAGCATATATAAGGAGCACAATTATTTTCATTTGAGTCTAATGTTTTTGCACACAAAAATTGAAGACTCTCCATGCAAACAAATTGAAGCAGATAAAAAGGAGCTTTAAGGTAGTGAGCAAAATGATAATATTTTTATGCTGCGATTGGGATTACGTCTGGGTGGCTAGTCCAGCTGGTCACCTAGCTAGCGCTAAGGCGTTGTCGAACGAGGGGTTGCGGGGTCGAATCACGTAGGGTCTATTTTGGTAGGCGGAGACATTGTTTTGTTGGGCAGTGAGACAGCGAAGAGAAGGTTTTCATTGTATCATGTGCTTTCCATTCTACTTGTTGGGGTAGCCCAGCTGGTCGCCTAGCTAGTGCTAGGGCACTATGTGGGTAGAGGTTTCAAGTTCGATTCTCCTCGAGTGTGCTTGGATTGTTGGTTGAGGTATGAGCAAAATTTTTGATTAAATTTTATAATTCGCTGGGCTTGTTGGTTGAAGTATGAGGAAAATTATTGATTAATTGTATATGAAAAGGAAGACAATTTGCAAGGGTTATTTGGTTACAATAAGAGCAAAATTTGTTTATATTTTTTATTTAGAAAAGGAGTCATAAGGTGTAATAAGGATTATTTGTAATTGTAATTTTTGCATGAGGAAAATAAATATAAGGTGATTTGGGTATTATTTGAAAGTTGTAATCTTGCATATTTTAGAAAGGAGAAATAAGGTGTAATTGTGATTATTGTTATTTGTATTTTTTTGGCATATCATAGAAAGGGGTTAAAAGGGTTTATGCTATTGATAAAGTTTTATATTGTGAGGGAAATATAAGATATTATCTTTGAGCCTTAATTGAGCACTTCTTGATAGAGGATTTTAATGTGAATATTTTTTATATCTAATCAAGAAGAGAAAAAGGAATATACTAACCTATTTTGAAGTGGCAAAAGAAAGGAAAGTTATTTTTGTTAAGACAGGTTTTGAGAAGCCCATACAAATAGAATATTATCATCATTAAGGCAAATTTAGAGGTATGGTGATTTAATTCCTTTCTCAAGGGTGGTTTTTGTTTGAAGGAAATATTTTAATGTCATATGGTTGGAGGTATAAGGAATGATTAGATATGCATTGGTTTTGATTGAAGAGAGTGAATGTGGAAAGGTTATAGATCAACTTGTGCATTTGATTTGATTGAAATTGAAGCAAAAGTTATAGATCAGTTTTGAGAGCATAGTTGTGCATTGTTTTGATTAAAATTGGAAATAAAAGTGCAAGGGCTTGAGAACATAGTTGAGCATTGCTTTGAATGAAATTGGGAATATATGTGCAAGGTTTTGAGAACAAAGTTGTGCATTAGTGTTGATTGATATTGGGAATAAATTTGCAAGGGTTATAGACCAGATTTGTGAAGCAAATTTGTGCATTGGTTTTTGATTGATTTTGGGAGTACATAAGAAGTTCAATTATCAAGTGCTAGACTAGAGCTATCTTTTGGAATGCAATAAATGTGAGACATGTGAAAGTGATAGACTTAATGAATGTGAAAGAACATATTGAGTATTTGTAATGCATATCATTATTTATATGTTCATGAAGAAAAGGAATACTGAGTAGAATATGTCTAAATTATTTTAGTCAAAGAAAGCACTTTTGGGAAAGATATGAGCAGGTTTGGTGAGCATATTTGAGCAGGTTTTGTGAGCAGGTTGAGATGTGTTTGTGAGCTAGTTGAGTTGTGTTTGTGAGTAGGTTTGAGCAGGTTTTATGAGCAGGTTGGGTTGTATTTGTGAGTAGGATCAAGGTTATGCGTAAGGGGTCGGTCCCAAAATATATTTATAAAAATTTGGTGAATCAATTTCAAAATATAGGTGAATAGTTTCAAAACACATGTAGAAGGTTCACTATTATTAGGGGTAATGTTGAAAATTTAAACTTAAAATGGTCAAATTATTATAAAATTGGGGCGAATTGACCAAAAAAAAATTGCACCTAGAAATTTTTGGCTAATGGACCTTGGTCAAGGGTCCCAAATATTAGCCAATTCCAAATTTTGAAAATCCTAATTTTAGCCAATTTTGCGAAAATAGCCACTATGCATAACCCTGAGTAGGATTGAGCAAGTTGAGATATTTTTATGAGCATGTTGAGTTGTGTTTGTGTGTAGGATTGAGCAGGTTTTGTGAGCAGGTTGAGTTGTGTTTGTGAGCAGGTTGAGTTGTGTTTGTGAGTAGGATTGAGTAGTTTTTATGAGGTTGAGTTATGTTTGTGAGTAGGATTGAGCAAGTTTTGTGAGTAGGTTTGAGCAGTGATAGTGAGTAGCCCTACACAGTGTTGATCAGTAGGTTTGAGCAATGATAGTGAGAAAATTTAAGAAGTGTTAGTGAACAGATTTGGGTAGGTCTTTGAGTAGGCTTGTGGGAATATTTGAGCAAGCTTTATGAGTAGGATTTGAAGTAGACCAGAGTAGAGGAGATTTATATCTCATGTGGACAGAGATCTATGAACCAGAGTAAGAGGATATTGGTGTCTCCTATGGAGTTGTGTTCACAAAACCAGAATAGAGTGGAGTGGTGTCCACTAAACTAGACTAGAGTGGAGTGGTATACATAGAACCAGAGTAGAGGGGATTGGTATCTATTGTGGACACCACTCCATAGGAGACTCCACTTTTGGAAAATATATAAGAAAGTTTGGTGAGAATATTTGAACTATTTTTTTGAGTAGGTTGAGTTGTCTTTGTGAGCAGGTTGAGTTGTATTCATGAGCAGGATTGAGTAGGTTGAGTTGTGTTTGTGAGTAGGATTGAGCAGGTTGAACTATGTCTATGAGTAAGTTGAAATGTTTTTGTGAGTAGGATTGAAATGGTTTTATGAGTAGGTTGAGTTATGTTTGTGAGTGATTGAGCAGTTTTTATGATTAGGTTGAGCTATGTTTATGAGCAAGATTGAGTAGGTTTTGTGAGTAGGTTGAGTTGTTTTTGTGAGCAGGATTGAGCTAGTTTTGTGAGTAGGTTTGAGCATATTTTGTGAGCAGGTTTGAGCAGTGATAGTGAGCATCCTTGAGTAGTGTTGATGAGAAAGTTTGAGCAATGATAGTGAGTATATTTGAGCAGTGTTAGTGAGTAGATTTGAGTAGGCTTGTGGGTAGATTTGAGTAAGTTTTGTGAGCGGGCTTTGGAGAATACTAGAGTAGAGGAGATTGGTATCTCCTATGGATAAATATCCATGAACTAGAGTAAGAGGATATTGGTGTCTTCTGTGGAGTGGTGTCCATAAAACTAGAATACAATGGAGTTATATCCATAGAAATAGAGTAGAGGGGATTGGTGTCTCCTATGGAGTGGTGTCCATAAAACCATAATAGAGTGGAGTGGTGTCCATAGAACCAGAGTAGATGGTATTGGTGTCTCTTGTGGAGTGTTGTCCATAAAACTAGAATAGAGTGGATTTGTGTCCATAGAACCAGAGTAGAGGGAATTGGTGTCTCCTATGGAGTGGTTTCCACAAAAGCATAATAGAGTGGATTGGTGTCCATAGAACAAGAACAAAGGGGATTGGTGTCTCCTGTGGAGTGGTTTCCACAAAACCATAACAGAGTGGAGTGGTATTCACAAAACTAAAGTAGAGGGGATTAGTGTATCCTATGGAGTGGTGTCCAAAAAATAAACACTAAGTGGACTGATGTCCATAGAACTTGATAGGGGATTGGTATCTCCTATGGATTTGAGTCCATGAACATAGTATAGGGGATTGGTGTCTCCTGTGGGTTGGATCCCATGAATTTTATTGAGAAATTTATAAGAAATGTTTCTTCATGGATGTAGCCCATATTGGATTAACCACATTAAATCCATGTCTCTTATGTGTGTGATGATTTGTGCATTGTTTAATTATTGCAATTGATAATATTGGATGATATTTCTTTGGAAAGAAAAGTAAAAGTTTGATATTATACAGTTTACCCCCCTATCAGTATAAGATTGTATTCTTAAATTGGTATTAGAGTGGGTTACTTTTTGAAAGTTTAACAACTTGAAGGAAGATCTTACAAGAACACATGTGGCTCATAAGGAAGGGTTTTCATCAAATAAGGATTCATTGTTTTATGGGACTAACTATGCTTTTTTGAGTGTGAGTATGAAGACTTATTTTATGGCATATATATATGATACATGTCAATCCATTGAAAATGGATTCACACCATCTACAACTCCTCCTACATATGCAAGTGGTAAGAAACCATATGAAGATAATGTCAAGGCAATGAATGTAATTTTTTTTTTTTTTGGTAAGTAAGAGAATATTATAATTAACACCGGGTTTTAACTGGTTGACCCAAAACCATTTTACAAAATAGGGTCCACTGACCAACTGGACAAAGGCCAAGCCCTAAAAGTTTAAACTAACAACAAAAAGGGCCAAGACCTACTCTTCCATCAGAATACATCCAAACTAAACTATGGAAGCCTAATATTATGGCCATCAGAAAAGAAAGATGCAAAATAGAACTAACAAAGACAAAAACTAATCATGCAAGAACCATGCAGAGTAGCTTGTGCCAATATAAAAATAATAGAATATGGTAAAAAAAAACATCCCATAGAATGGATAGCCAAGAGGCCAAGCAGTCTTCCTTGTAGTCCTCATGTAACTTCTTATCATCCTCCTTGCCATCATCTTTAGATTTTGCCTTCGACTCCTTGTGCCCCTGGAACTGCTGACTATAAAACAGAAGATTTAGAGAATCACACAAATCAACAACTGCACTGATGAGGCTAGATAGGCTCTTCAACTGGTTGATACTGTTGGAGGCTGATGAAATTGTCATCTTCTCCAAGACTATTATGGTGGGGTCTGGTACCTCATTGTCAGGGATCTCCAACACTTTGTTATTTCTTGCTAGGGCCTTTTTGCGACATCTAATCCAAACACACCTTGGGAAATACTTGAGGCCAAAGTAGATGTTTCCCATGCATGAATTTGTAGATAAAAAACCTATATCAGTGCCCCACCAACTGCAAAAAACACTAGTCACATGAACAAAAAAAACAAATATGACAAAAGCCATTATAAGGTTCAAAAAAATATTTTTAAAAATGCCCCCATTTTTTGTCATTGATCCACTTTGAGCCTTCCAATCTAAAATTTTTCATTATCTATCACCATTGAGACTGCATGAGGAAGATTTTCAGTCCACGTGATCAAATTTGCTGCTACAATGCCTTCATTTGCCAGTCTATCAGCTGCCATGTTTGCTTCCCGGAAGGTATGCAAAAAAATTTTGAGTGGGTTATATGAATCAAATTTTATGAAATTCATGCAATGTACTTCAAAAAAATAAATGTGGGATAAGTTACAAAGAACATATGAAGGATACGACAAGGTCAAAATGGTAAAACTGCAAACACACAAAAGAAAGTTTTAAGACTTGAATATGAAATATAATGAAGATATTGCTATGTATCTACTTCATGTTTATGAGGTTGTCAACACTATTCATGGGCTTGGAGAAAATATTGAGGAATCTACTATTGTTCAAAAAATATTGAGGTCACTCCCTATGAGGTATGATGCAAAGGTTTTAGCAATAGAAGATATGAAGGATATCAAAACTTTAATCATGGATGAGCTACATGGAATTCTCACAACCTATGAGATGAGGACAGAAAAAGAACAAACATAAAAAAGAAAGGCAACATTCAAAGCTTCAAAGAATGAAAAGAATAAAGAACAAGAATCAAGTGATGAATCAAGTAGTGAAGAAGATGCTAAATTTGTGAGAAAAAATAAGAAGGGTCTAAGAAAACACAAAAGTATGCAGTCTGTGAAATATTTTAATTGTGATAACCTTGGTCACTATGCATATAATTGTCCACAAGATAGAAGTAGTAGCAATGAAGAGGAAAATGAATACAAGAAAAATAAAGAAAGAAAATTTCATTATGAAAAGAAAAATAGGTACACTCATGACAAGCATGATAAGAAGATCTTTCAAAGACACAAGAAGAGCTTCTATGTTGAAGAAGCAAATAGTACTTCTAGTAGCAGTGGTGAAAGCCTCTTAGATAGTGAAAAAGAAGAAATTGTGTTTTTTGCCATAGAAGACAATGAATATGCTCTTCTTGTTGAAGATCAAGAAGAAGAGAAATAAGATGATTTTGTAGTTGAAGACCAAGAAGAAGAGGAAGATTATGAAATTTAAGAGGAATCCACAGTTAACGTAGAAGAGGAACTTATTGTTGCTATTAAAGAATTGAAAATGGTCAAAAAGAATAACTTAATATTGAAGGCTGAAGTAAAAGAGGATGAGGAAACAAAGGAAAAACTTGTACAATATCTCACTGATTTAAAAATTTAAGGTTGAAGAGGTAAATAAATTTGAAGAAGGTATGGCTGAGTAGTTAAAGGCAAAAGAGCTAGAATGTGAAATACTAGAAGATGAAATTATCTCTATAAAGAAGAGACTTGGAAAATATCTTGTTAAGTTATCTGGTTTAAGGAAATCTCAAAAACCTTGGATGATATTCTCAATATATAGAGACCTCCATTTATTAATACTAGACTTGGTTTTGAAGAAGATCAAGAGAAAACAAAAGGGAGAAAAGTTCAAAAGAAGTAGAAGCAAAAAATAAGGTATTTAAAGAAGAGCCTAAGACCTACACTGATAAGTTGAGAAGAAGCATCAATGAGGAAGAAAACAATGCACCATCAAGGAATAGGAACCATCACAGAAAAATCAAAGAAAGAACCATGAGATCATATTCTTCAATGCAAGGAGTTTCACTCCCATACCATAATTAATCACCTCAAGAAAAGGAGGTGGTGAGGGGGCTATACTAAGTGTCTTATTTTTAACCCCAAGGAGCCCTTTTCCATTGATGTCAAAGAGGGAAATTTAATGAGGGGGAGCAGTTTGGGAATCCAGTTGCAGTAAAATAATTTTTTTGGTAGGGTTGCCATCAATGACAAAGGGGGAGACTATTGGAAATATTGAGTTGTCATCAATGTCAAAGTTGCATGGTACTCAAGGCAGGAATATTCTTCAATAGTGAAAATATTATAAGGATGGACAATATTCCATTAAGGTCAAATATGGGCTTAGTGAATAGCAAAATGAATAATTATCCAAGGCAAGAATGAAGCAAAGTAATAAAATATCCAAGAAAAAATTTTAAATTTAAATATTATAAAGAGAAGTTTAAAATCTTGGGACAAAAGTTTAAAGTTGCATAGGACAAATAGTTTTAAAAAATTAAGAGAGATGGACAAAAGTTTAAAGTTGCTTTGGAAAAAAAGACTTAAAAATTAAAAGAGAAAGAAAAAGGTTTAAAATGCTAGGGATGAAGGTTTTAAGAATTAATATTATAATACTTTAAATATAATAATATAAAGTTTTCAAAAATGAGGAGGCACCAAAGTTTATGGAGGCAATAAAAAATTGAATATTTAAATATGCATCGACATCTTTGGATATAAGGGAAAAAGCATATATAAGGAGCACAATTATTTTCATTTGAGTCTAATATTTTTGGCATACAAAAATCAAAGACTCTCCATGTGAACAAATTGAAGTAGATAAAAAGGAGATTTAAGGCAGTGAGCAAAATGATAATATTTTCCACAATTAGGATTACATCTAGATGGCTAGTCCAGCTAGTTGCCTAGTTAGTGCTAAGGTGTTGTTGAACAAGGGATTATGGGGTCGAATCACGTAGGGTTTGTTTTGGTAGGTGGAGACATTGTTTTGTTGGGTAGTGAGACAATGAAGAGAAGGTTTTCATTGTGTCATGTACTTTTCGTTCTACTTGCTGGGGTAGCCTAGTTGGTCACCTAGCTAGTGCTAGGGCACTACGTGGGTAGAGGTTTCAAGTTTAATTCTCCTCAAGTGTAATTGACTTTTTGGTCGAGGTATGAGAAATTTTTTTGATTAAATGTTTATAATTTGATAGGCTTGTTGGTTGAAGTATGAGGAAAATTATTGATTAAATTTTATATGAAAAGGAAGACAGTTCACAAGGGTTATTTGGTTACAATAAGTACAAAATTTGTTTATTTTTTTTATTTAGAAAATGAGTCATAAGGTGTATTAAGGATTATTTTTAATTGTAATTTTTGCATGAGGAAAATAAATATAAGGTTATTTGGGTATTATTTGAAAATTAATCTTGCATATTTTAAAAAGGATAAATAAGGTGTAATTGTGATTATTGTTATTTGTATTTTTTGTATCATAGAAAGGGGTTAAAAGGGTTTATGCTATTGAAAAAATTTTATATTGTGAGGGAAATATAAGATATTATCTTTGAGTCTTAATTGAGCACTTCTTGATAGAATATTTTAATGTGAAATTTTTTTGTATCTAATCAAGAAGAGAAAAAGGGATATACTAACCTATTTTGAAGTGGCAAAAGAAAGGAAAGTTATTTTCATTAAGACAGGTTTTGAGAAGCCCATACAAATAGAATATTATCATTGTTAAGGTAAATTTAGAGGTATGGTGATTTAATTCCCTTATCAAGGGTCGGTTTTGTTTGAAGAAAATATTTTAATGTCATATAGTTGTAGGTATAAGGAATTATTAGATATGCATTGGTTTTTATTGAAGAGAGTGAATGTGGAAAGGTTATAGATTAACTTGTGCATTTGATTTGATTGAAATTGATGCAAAAGTTATAGATCAATTTTGAGAGCATAATTATGCATTGTTTTGATTAAAATTAGAAATAAAAGTGCAAGGTCTTGAGAACATAGTTGAGCATTGCTTTGATTGAAATTAGAAATATATGTGTAATTTTTTGAGAATAAAGTTGTGCATTAGTGTTGATTGATATTCAAAATACATTTGCAAGGGTTATAGACCATATTTGTGAAGTAAATTTGTGCATTGGTTTTTGATTGATTTTGGGAGTACATAAGAAGTTCAATTATCAAGTGCTGGACTAGAGCTATCTTTTGGAATGCAATAAATGTGATTCATGTGAAAGTGGCAGACTTAATGAATGTGAAAGAATATATTGACTATTTTTAATGCATATTATTATTTATATGTTCATGAAGAAAAGAAATATTGAGGAGAATATGTCTGAATTATTTTAGTCAAAGAAAGCACTTTTGGGAAAGATATGAGTAGGTTTGGTGAGTATATTTGAGAAGGTTTTGAGAGTAGGTTGAGTCGTTTTTGTGAGTAGGTTGAGTTGTGTTTATGAGTAGGATTGTGTAGGTTATGTGAGCAAGTTGAGCTGTCTTTGTGAGTAGGATTGAGAAGCTTTTATGAGTAGATTGAGCTATGTTTGTAAGTAGGTTGAGCTGTGTTTGTGAGTAGGATTGAGCAGGTTTTGTGAGTAGGTTGAGTTATATTTATGAGCAAGTTGAACTATGTTTGTGATTAGGATTGAGAAATTTTTGTGAGAAGGTTGAGTTGTGTTTATGAGTAGGATTGAGCAGGTTTTGTGAGTAGATTTTGTGTTTGTGAGTAGGATTGATAAGGTTTTGTGAGCAGGTTTGAGTAGTGATAGTGAGTATACTTGAGCAGTGTTGATTATTAGGTTTAAGAAATAATAGTGAGCAGTGTTAGTGAGAATATTTGAGTAGGCATTTGAGCAGGCTTGTGGGTAGATTTGAGTAAGCTTTGTGAGCAGGATTTGGAGTAAACCAGAGTAGAGGAGATTTGTGTATCCTGTTGGTAGAGATCCATGAACCAAAGTAAGAGGATATTAGTTTCTCCTATGGATTTGTATACACAAAACCATAACAGACTAGAATGGTATCCACAAAACCATAGTAGATGGGATTGGTGTCTTCTATGGAGTGGTGTCCACTAAACCAAAATAGAGTGTAGTTGTTTCCATAGAACTAGATTACAGAGGATTTGTGTCTACTATGGAGTGGTTTCCACAAAACTAGAACATAGTGGAGTGGTGTCCATAGAACAAGAGTAGAGGAGATTGGTGTCTCCTATAGAGTGGTGTCATCAAAACTAGAACATAGTGGAGTGGTGTCCATAGAACTAGAGTAGAGGAGATTGGTGTCTCCTATGGAGTGGTGTCCATAAAACCAGAATAGAGTGGAGTGGTGTCCACAAAACTAGAGCAAAGAGGATTGGTGTCTCCTATGGTGTGTTGTCCATAAAACTAGAACAGAGTGGAATGATGTCCACATAAATTGGGTGGGGATTGGTATATCCTATAGATTGATGTCTATGAACATAGTAATAGGGGATTTTTATCTCCAGTGGGTTGGAGCCAGTGAATTTTATTGAGAAATTTATAAGAAATGTTTCTATATGGATGTATCCCACATTGGGTGAACCACGTTAAATATACATCTCTTATGTGTGTGACAATTTATGCATTATTTCATTATAGCAATTGATAATATTGGAAGATATTGCTTTGGAAAAAAAATTAAAAGTTTTATATTATACTGTTCACCCCCTCTCAGTATAATCTTGTGCTCTTCAGGTGTATAAAATGGATTGAAGAGTGCTTTTATCCATAAAGAATTTTAGGAGGATATATATGTAACAACCATATTAATTTGAGCTAGAGGATCATACTCAATTGGCATGTCACTTGAAATAATATTTATAGTGTTTTAGGTAGGCTTATTATCCTTGTTATAAGAAAATCCATTATTTCTTTCTCAATTATGGATTTTAATGATGTGAGGTTCGGCATGATGTTTAAATTTAACATCATGATGAGGAGACTATCGTGATTGTGTTGTATGTTGATGATATTCATATCATGGGGATATCCACTACTTTGATTTAGGAGGTGAAGTCATGGCTTCATTCCACCTTTGAGATTACATATTTAGGGCTCTTGCACTATTTTTGGGAATCTAGTTTAATTGATTAGATTTTGACATTACCATTTCTCAGCCAAAGTATACTTTGGATCTTCTTCAAAAATTCAATATGAAAGAGTGTAATACTGTTCAAACCTCATTTTATTCAAGTCTAAAATTATGGTTTGATTGTACATATTTGATTGATTTCATACTATATTGGTCTCTTATAAGAGGTCTTATCTATCTCACTCATAGTATATTGGATATAGCCTTTACTATTAACTATAATTCCAAGTACATGCAAGCTCCTCAAGAGATTCACAAAACAATAGTCAATAATATTCTTATATACATCAAAGGGACATATCAAATTGGAATTCACTACTCTATTGGTTCTCCTTTAATTTTGAAAGGCTTTTAGTTGCTGATTGGGAAGGTGATTTGGATGAATGACAAACCACCATAGGATTTGTGTTCTAGTTGGGTTCTACCCTATTTCATGATGTTTTAGACACCAATCCACCATTTATTAGTCTTCTATGAAGGCTAAATATTGTGCTACCAATGAGGTATCCAAGCACCTTAGATTGATGTTAATTATTTTGGTGGAAATTGACAATCCTCAATGTTCTCTAGTCCCTTTTCATTGTGATAGTTAGAGTACTACTCAACTTGTCTATAACCATTTTTTCATTAATAAATGAAGCACATTTAGATATGAAAGCATTTTTTGCAATGGGTTTATGTTCATGGGATGTTACATACAATGTTTGTTCCTTCATTAGAATACATAGTAGAAATTTTGACCAATATCATGCCCAAGGTCACTTTTGTGTGCCTGCAGGAGATTCTTAGAGTCAGAGAGTATTATTTAAGTGAAAATATAATGTAAGGGACCCTCTCTATCTCCCTAATTCATATTAAGTAGGGATTTCAAAATATGTGTTGGTTAAGATTCTCTTGAGGCTATGGTCAAATTTTTGTTATATTTTCCTTTTGAGACCATGTAAACCTTGAAAAGGGTATTTTTTTTTTATTTTTAATATTTTGTTCTTGAGGGTCAATCTCATAACCTTGATCTAAAGGTAACATGTACTTGGGTATAATCATCATTAATAATTTTTTTATTAGTTCAAATATAATTTTTATTCTCTTTGAGTGAAGATATTTTGGTGTTTATTGATGCCTTATTATATACTATATTTTCTCATATATCGTGTATTTATTTTAATAAGCAATAATGGGTAATTTTTGAATCCAATCGCTTTGGAAACTATTGTGAAATATAACACCATTGTCTCCCAAGAAGAATATTTTATGGCATCACATGGCATGACATAGAAAAGAATGTTGAGAGTGTAAGTTCTAACTTTAAGAGGTAAGACTATAGTGACACTAGCCTTGTGTTCCCCATTGTAAAAATCCCTAATAACAAGATTGTATTTCTTTAAATATTATTGACTAGTGCAAAATGACTAATGAACTTAAATATACAGATATTTAGACCAAAACTATTATCAATTAGAATTTATTTAATGAGCTTGTGACTGATATGGCCTATAATATATAGTGGTATATTTTTGGTCAAAGAGGATTGGATAAAATTATTATTATGGAATAATATATTGATTTTATTAAACCTAGTTCACCCTACTATGGGATCAGATTCATCACGGTTTACATCTCGAGGAACAACTTTCTCACTCAATATTTTGATTAAGATATCTCTATAGACCAAAGAAGACCTAAGAATTTCAAGGGAGATCTTAGCTGGGGTGTTTTCAAGTTACTTCAACAAATTAAAAGCACATTTATCCTTGATTTTATATTAAATGAATTAATAAGGTCCTTCAAGTGAAGAATTTCATTTTGAATAAAGGATCAAAAGTATTCTTAAATGTTGATAATGATAATTTGAGAAATACAAATGGTCTCTAGCATTGATTAAACAATGCTAGAGAAATAACATTGGATAATAATAATGAGATACGATGATGTGTTGAGTGATATAAGGAATGTCTTAATAATTGATGTAATATGAGGATTAATATATGTAGAAATAATATGTTGAAACTAGCATCATATATCTTTTTCCAGAGATAGAGGGTTGATATATTTGTTATGAGATATTGTAGGGTTATATTTATATTTAAATTATATTTCTATGCTTATGGGATTAGAATGTAAACCATAGGATAGTTTGATGTAAGTATTGGAGACTAGGGAACTTGATGGTATACTAATTGATAAGGTAATTTGTGCCTACCTATTGAGACATGGGGTAACTAACATTAGTCTATAATAAATCTTCAAGGATAGATAGATATGATGATGCACCGATGGATGTGGAAGGTTTTATATCGAGATTATGCATAAGGGGTTGGACTCAAAATGTACATGTAAAAAAATGGTGAATCTTAATAGAAATCAAGGTGAATCAATATGAATCCTAATAAAATCAAATCAATCATCTTCACACCAAAATTTATGGCATTTGACACCCTAAAAAGTAAGGTCATATTTGGGGAAAGTTTTGACCTATTAAATTACCTTATAACTTCATAAAACACCACAATTAGATCAGGATCAAAAATATATTTCCAATGAGTACAAATATTATTATGTTTGAATATATATTGTGGCAAATTGACCCTCAGAAAAAATTGGTCCCAAAAATTTCAAGCGAATGGGCCGACATCGAGGGTCCTCATATTCACCAATTTCTAATTTTGAAAATCCTAATATTTGCACAATTTGCAAATATTTACCACTATGCATAACCCTGGTTTATATCCTAAAATTGATTGATGTAGTTATATAAGGTGTAATTAAATAAATAAAGAGATAAATTGATGCATTAAGATTCATGTTGGTGGACCCAAAAGATGGATTGAACTAATTTATTTTAAAAGAGTTTGAATAATTCTACTAAGAAAAAATCAATAGTGAATCACCCCTTGTAGAGGGACCTAAGGTTTCATGAGCTTCTCTAAGGAAGGCTTATATGAGTCCCTTATGCTTTCATAATAAATGGGTTGTATAGTTTAAAATATTGGAAGACCGATCTCCCATATTCTTCATGTGTAGGGCTTAAAGAATCTCAAGATGTTGAGGAATCATATTATTAGTTAAATGTGGGGTTTATAAGACTAAGGTTTCATGTATATTTGCTTAGCCATAGGTTTGAGGTTCAAAGAAAGAGAGGGTTATTTAAGATATTAAATGTTTACAACATTGATTAATAAAGAAAGAAGATTTTTTAATAGCCTTATATATAATTCCCTCAAGATACCTAGTCTAGCATATATACCTCAAGGGGAACCCTATATACCAGAGGTCCTGATATACTTTACCCCTCTCTATATTCCTATAACTACATGAGATAAGGCCAATATGTGAAACTCTAGTGGTACATGGAAGTGATCTCATGGATACATGGTCAATATAGTAGATAAGGGATAATAGTACACCTCATTATGAATCCCACTAGTTGCCCAATGTAATGTACTCCCTTCTAGGAATAATTTCACATACGACCCCATGTGGGCATTTGGTGGGCCAAGCTTGCTATATACCAAATATAGACTAGTATATCATACAATAGTTACTTAGAAGATCATTAAGATCCTCATAGGACTAGCACTTGCTATCTTTATATTATCTAGATTTAATGTATTCTAACTAAACAAATAGAATTAATGATCTTGATTAAAATTTTGATAAATTTTAGTCTTGATTAAGGTTTTGGATATTCAAGGAATATATTGAGATCCATTGTGGTGTTCACATCAGGTTCACAAAAATGTGAGATAGGAAAAATTACAAATGGCCTCTAATTTGGTATGTGGGACTAGGTGTGGTATCTCCCTTATTCCCCTAGGATAACAAGTCCATAAAATATGTCCTTGAGCATAGGGGTAGTTTTAGCCAAGTCTAAAGGTTTAATGAATTTAGCTTGACAACACATGTTTTTCCTAAGAATATGCTTCACTACCTAACATTAATTTAAAAGTATCCTAGATATGAATGCAATAAATAAAATGTAGTAGATAAAAATTTTGATTATGTGTTTTTATCTTTTTGATGATAAATGGAAAGAATATTTTTTATTTAAGAGCAAGGATTCAAGAGAATTATGTAGGGAAAAAAGCCTAAGCCTCTACATATAGTTTTATTTTAATGATGATGTAATCCCATAGTTGGTCCTCTAATGGTGTTAAGAATTATCTACTTATTCATTCCTCTCCCTTTATTTATTCAATGAAATTCTAAGAACTAATTACATCATTTAATGTTGTTAGGGTATATATTTGGGTGTTGCACCCAAATAGGCGGTTGATAGTTAGTTAATGAAACCAATCACATCGCCTTCATTGTATATATTAATAAAAATATTACCAATACCATGCTAGTCCAACATATGGTATCAAATTAGGATACATGAGAAAGAACAAGCAGGTTCAAGAGGACTAAATTATAGAAGTAATGTACATGAAGAAAAAATTGAGCTTTAGCTATAAAAGAGGTACCATTATTTTTTATTTGTTTGTTCTTGCATGAAATGTGCAATTATGTAGAAGAGACATGGAGTCTTACTAGAATTTGAAATTATATTCAATAAGTAACCTAAAAAAGAGAGATTTTGTTTTCCATTTGAATACTAGCATGGAGATTATGGAGAAAAGGACATTCATACTTATCATCTGGGAAGAGCCATATGAATGAGTTAATTCAAAGAATAAACTATCTCTAGCATTGCATTATAGAGATTCATTGTATCGTGTTGCCATTATTAATGCTAAATATGCATAGAAGTTGATAGGACTGATTGTACACGATTATTTATCTCTAAAGAATATGTCATCATAAAATTGGGTCATTTAGAGAAGATCCATCACCTAGAGTTGCCATCTAGTTCTTCCACCTAAATCTTCCATCTAGAGTTATCATATAGAAATATTGTTTGACATTTTCATCTATATGAACCATCAAAAGCTATTATTTGGAGTTCTTGTTTGGAGGTGCTTCCATTTGGAGCTAACATCTAGAGCTACTACCATCTAGAGCTATTATTTAGAGATACTATCTAGAGCTATCATATTGAGATACCATCTAGAGTTACTACCATCTAGAGCTATCATCTAGATTTATCATTTGGAGATATTGTCATCTAGATTTTCCATAAAAATGGTCATCAAAAATTAAATTTGACCCTAACATTTGTTGACTCGATATTTGTATAACAACGCTTTGCACTCTTTCATAAGTCACAACCCTTTCTAGGTATATTTAAATTCTAGACTAGTGGTCCATTGGACATCACCTTCCACATGTTGACTATCACAATGACAAAATCATATGTCAATAAGACATATAATATTTTTTTATAAGTTGTAATCTAACTATATTTGCCAAGGTTGGAATTCTATGGTGTAATCATGTGTAATACCATGGGAAATAATTATGCAATGTAATAATTTATTATTTATGTATAGTCTATGGATGTATGGTTAGCCTTGTCATGGTTAAACCTAAATTTGTAATTAATCTAAATCCTTTTTGTTGCATTGGCTTATGTTAAAGTGATTGTGTAATTATCATTGATGGGCTTTAAGTATTGGAATAAATTCCACCAACCATTCAATATATTATATAAAAGTGTTGTGAATCTTATCTATAGATATTATAGTGATTCTTGTTGCTCAAGGGCACTCATCCAATTATGTCTATCAATATTTTTTTTTACTTCTTTCCTTCTTGTACAAGATTTGACTAAATGGGTTGGTTTTGTCTATTTTTGGTAACTAATAAAAATTATGATACCATATTAGAGTGGATATGGAACACTATTACTTGGTGATACAAAGATTTATTCAAAGACTTCATTTTTTAAAATAACTAGGATAAATTAGTTCATAAAGCTTCATAATCATTTTTAGAATAAAAGGCAAAGGGAATATTCTACTCCAAGATTTACCATTAGTTATTCCAAATATTATAGATAATATTTCCCTACTCTAAATTTTATTCCATTAACATTGGAGTACATTTGATCCTTTTTTATTAAAATTATGTTTTAGAAATGACAAACTTATTGCAATTATTTTGGAAGGATTTTTTCTCCTTTACATGGAGAAGCAAGCATTTTATCCTCACAAGGTAACCATAGAATTAGACAATATAATTGTGAGATGGGTTCCATATATGTCATATTTTTAATGGATTATATGGGATTGAAACGGGCTCCACCTGTATTCCATCATCACCACACAGTGGTATTAAAACATAGCTTGGATATTATCTATGTATCATTTGGCAATATTTGAACCTGGGTCTCCTTGAAATATTTAGGAATTTAACCAATTGAGCTAATGCCACTCGATCCATATATGTCATTTTAATTACACCTTTTTGATATTGTGTATCTAGTTTTTGGTATATTTTCCATGATTTGTTGTATAAATTGAAACTATAATTTTAAAGGAATATTTTTAACTAATTATAGGAGTTTAATGAGCTTTTAATAAGAATAAGTGTTCTTAAAGTATTGTTTGAAATGTTGTAATTTTGGCAAGGGTTGTAATCATTTCCTATAGGATTCTTTAATTTTTTATTGTAGAAGTATCTTTATTGTAGAAGCATTTTGGATTTGCTATAGAGAATTTCCCATGCTTAACTTAATATAAAATTGTGACAACCACACTATCTAAGCTAATGTGATCAATATCATATATGTAGTAAAGAAAAAAGAAAAAATTTAACTAAATAAAAATATTTAATAATTTTATAGTGTATGAAAAAACAGACATGAACATCAAATAATATGACTTAAAATTATCAAATTTCTCAAATTTTAAGAAGAATATTCTAATTTGAATATTTCTGAATGATAGGTGCATAATTGCCAAGCTATTATAATACCACTATGGTCATGATGTAGTATGGGTGAAACCCAATTTAATCCCATATAACCAGTTTAAAAAAAAAATCAAAAACTAAACATGCAATATAAAATGTAAATCTAATATTGAGTAACACTTCATAGTTATATGCTTCTACAAGTCTTTGGATTTTACTAAGTAATTTTGTTATGATTTTTTTTTAATATAAAAACTCTATACCACAAAAAAATAGAAGATAATTTTACACATTTGTGTTTTTTTCCACTTTTTATTTCATAATTTTCTTGTTGATAGTAACAACAATGAAATTTTAATTCTCTCTAATTTTTGGAGTGATCATCTATATTAAAAAAAATAAAACATTTTAAAACAAAGAAAAGGAAGAATAAAAAATATTTCTTTATTAATTTAGAAGCAACAATAATTGAGAAAGAAAAAAAACACCTTGTACATGCTCCAACAATACTATGCATAAATATATATACATGAGAAGTATCTTTCTTGTTGCGTTTATAGAGTAAGTTGTGCACAAATATAGTTCACAAGGACACATGCAATAAGATGAGGTGATAAATAACTGGTACCATATGTATTATTATTAGTTGTGAAGAAATAACACTCCATAAATCTAGAAGTCCAATAAGCTTTATACAAATATTTATTCAAATGTTCTTTAATAACTAATAGATTCCTTAGAAATTTTTGCTTTGTTGGAAATTTGAATAAGTTATGCAAATTCATAATTGCATGGATCCATAAACACTAATATTGCTAATGCTTAGATGATTTGATAATTTACATTATGAAATGATGGATATTTAAATACAATAGATACCAAATTTTGGCATAACAAACCATAGCTAATACTACTACTACCATTTACTTCAAGTGGACCTTATGTACCATGTTTGAGTAGTTTTTTCAGCTTGCATTCACATTATCTATGATGTAGTAATTCCTAGAATACCCCCCTTATTATGTCATAGTCTTCACTTTAACTTTAGCTCTTGATCTTGGTTATAGCTCTGGCTCTTGGCTTTGATTTAGCTTTCACTCTTGACTTGAAGGAAATATATTTTATAGGGTGATGTTTGAATATCTAAATTTTGAATAGAGAAAATTCCTCTCCTTCAATGTAGACCTTATAGTATAATACTTAGGATTTTATGTTACTACCAATCATGAACTCCAATTAGATGCACATTACAAATACTTATTCAAAATTTAATGCTCATATATTTAATGGATATTTGGTTCTACTAATCATCTTCTTGTGAAAGTGAAGTAGGGTTATGCATAGTGGCTATTTATCGCTAAATTGGATAAAATTATGATTTTCAAAATTTGGAATTGGCTAATATTTGGGAACCTTGACCAGGGCCCATTAGCTAAAAATATTTTGGTGCTAATTTGACCATTTTATCATAATTTGACAATTTTAAGTTTAATTTTACAATATTACCCCTAATAATAGTGAACCTTCCACATGTGTTTGGACACTATTAGCCTAGATTTTGAAACCGATTCACCAAATTTTTATAAATACATTTTGGGTTCGACCCCTTATGCATAACCCTGAAGTGACGAGATACTACCATTGTTATGTCCTTTTATTTTTGGAAGAACCATTGTAGAAATTGTTTTCTTACTTGTGTTGATAGTAGTGATGCTTACTAAGATCTTTTTATTTGTTCTTCACTGATGTTGTCATGGATTCCTTAGGAAAGATAAATGTTTCCTCTATATTTTCTCTACCTTTTATGTCACTTCTTTGTAGCTTTTATTTATTTAGTTAAAAGATACTCCCCACTTTCTAGTTGCATATAAATAATACAATATTATTATGGTTGAGGAAAGGTTGTGTAAGACTTCATCTACTTCTTTTGCTTCATTGTCATATGCTTTGTGTTTCTATTCCTAAACTTATCCCATAGGCTTTGTGTTCCTTGCATGTTCTTGATCTATCATGAACACCTTGATATGATAAATATGATTTATATTTAGAATACAATATTTAATAATTTTGTGTACTTGTTTCAATTCCTTAAAATATTTCATAGCTGCCATAATATTGCCTTGAACAAGAATGTAGCATCCTATCAAAAGCTCAATAGTTGTTAGCATTGAACCATTACGAACCAATAGTCATTGATGTCCTTTAATAAATCTTTCTTTATCTCATATTATGCTTTCAATTTTTATAGTATCACATTGCTTTTCATCATCTAGTATCTTGATTGGTTGTGGTGTTAGTACACTCAACAAAAAAATTATGAGATCTAGAGATTTGATAATGATGTAAGGATGCTTAGTTTTATGAGCTATAGAAATATATATTGTTCTCTAAATAAGATTGTGTTTGCAAGCTATACCATACTCATTCAAAATATATGTTATGATAGGTCATGCATCTTGCAAATATTTTCTTCTATACTAAAAAAAGAGAGTGGAAAATAACTAACCTCAAGCAAGTCACTTTCATTCTAAAATGGATCAAAATTATTGACTTTCTAGTTATTATTGTTAGGAGTATTCCACATATTGAGATTGTTATGTTTGTTTTTGTCTCTCAACAAACTTACTTATTATTTAATAGATTTGAAAAATTTGGATGTTACATTTCAAACCTTGAGATTAGAAATAATGAACTCGATGTTGTTCATTATCCATTACCTAAGGCCTCTCATGTTTCCTATCTATCAATTGTTGATATTTTTTTCTAATTTTGACCAATATTTAATGACTTCACTAGTTCATATTTTGGGATATTGTATGTCATAAAACTATTGTTTGAGGTTTGATGTAATTAAATTTTATGGGAAATTTTATTTTGACTACCTATGATATGCTTCACATCATGGTTTAGTAAAAATGTGTTGAATACCTTTGAGAAAATGTATTATATCTATTTTAAGTAGGGTTGACACTCTTGGTACATTCTGGTGGTTGAAATTATCTCTTATGGTGTGTTTTCTGATGACCATTATTTGTAGGTCCAATCACTACATATTGACATCGGATATCCTTGCTCAAATTACTCTAGGTATGTATAGGGAGCATATTTAACCACCTTTTACTTTTGTAACTATTACTTCCATATTTAGCTTTAGATACCATCCAAAAAGACATTTTGATATTCTACCACTTCTTTATTTGATTATCTATTAGTCAAAATGAGTCATACATCATCGTTTATGAAACAAATTGATAGAAATTTAGAAGTGCCTTCGTCAACCTTATTGATGTTGTTTATAGTGAGAATATCAACATTCATGAGTTCAATTACCAAGAAGAATTATGTAACTTCTACTGATCATTGATGGTTTAACATTTCTTTGAGTTTAATTGTAGAGAATATTGATGTTGATATTTGCTTTAGTTGGCTATCATCGAGACATATTAATGTTCTTATTATTATTGATTTCTCACTATGCAACTCTTTATATCTATGATATATACTATAAATTTTTCTTCAAGTTGTTGACACATGGATATCCTGAGAATAAACTAATGCAAGAACATTGGAAAATAAATTATTTTCAATTTTAAAACTATTACTTTGATATTGTGTGCTTTATTATTTTGTGACCATGTGTGCCTTGTTGGTTTATACCTTTGTGCACCTTGTTTGTATGTGCCTATGTGCACCTTGTAAGTAATTATTTTTAGCTCTTTTAAAACAAAAAAGGGATGAGTAAGACTTTGATTAATAATGTGTCTTTGCTCTTTTTGATGATTTTTCTTTACAACATTGGTGCCTCACTTCTACTTGCCAATATATAATTTGAGTTCCTTGATTACTTTCTTATGCTTACCTTTATTTGATCTTTGATAGGATTACTTATTCTAAGAATTGCTATTACCTCTATTATGATCTTTTGGCAAGATTTTTATCATGAGACCCTTCTTAGCAAGAATTTGTTCTTTTAGAATTTACCATGGGAATACATCACAAAGAGAATGGTTACCTATTTCTCTTGAGTTTAAACCTTACTTTGTCTTTGGTAGGTTTATTTGCCCTGAGATCACTTTTCAGTAAAGTGCTTTTACAACCTCTCTAGATCAAAGCAAGGAAGATGGATCGAAAGGAGAGTTGACTCTTCCTTCCACCTGCATCGATGCTATTGATACCACTAATTCTTATAAACTTCCATAATTTATATTATGAAATAAAATATATTTAAATACAATGCATGTCCAATTTTAACATAACAAACCTTAACTTGAAGAACATGGACTTATACTGAGAGGGGGGGTGAACAGTATAAGACTTAACCAATTAATAATTTTAAATTTAGATAGCAGTGGCATCAACACAACATTAATCAAGATAGAAAACATCACACATTTAAGGCCCATTTTTAACGTGGTTCACCCAGAATGGCTGGGCTACGTCCACAAAACTTTTCTCTAAAAGTTATCTCAAAGTTCTTTGGGAATCCTTCCCAATTACAATGTTTATGAGCCTCGGACCAAAGGAGATACCTTCCCCCAATAAAAATTTATGAGCCTCTTCTCAAAGGATATACCTTCCCCTCTGCTCTGGAAATGATCCCTCAGAAGATCAACTGTCTCTACCTCTTTCCAGCACATGGAACTCATTTCCACTAAAGACCTCCTATCCTCAATGCTTAGCCTAAGAGACCTCTGCCTTCTATGATCACGTCCACAATAGCTCAGCAACCAAATCTGTCCTCAGGTTCTTCTCAAAGAACCAATGCTCCTATGTCCTTAAGTTCTCTGATAGAACTCTCAAAACTCAGCTCACAAGTCCTCTGCTAGGACCTGTCCAAATCTGCTCACAAGTCCCCACCGGAACCTGTCCAAAACTACTCACAAGTCCCCACCGAAACCTATCCAAAACCTACTCACAAGTCCCCACCGAAACCTGTCCAAAACCTACTCACAAGTTCCCATCGAAACCTGTCCAAAACCTACTCACAAGTCCCCACCGGAACCTGTCCAAAACTCAGCAAGATCACCAAAAAAAAAATTTCTTAGTAGGAAATCACAAGGTGAATTGTTAGAGACCCAATGTGATTTGTCAAACTCATAGAAGCATAAAGAGAATTGTTAGAGACTCAATATGTTCTATAATCAACTACCAATTTCAAAACTCAACTCAAATCAACTCAGCTCAAACTCAATCTCAAAAGAAAAAGATAGATGTAGTATGCTTTTCTCAAGAACATGAAACACAACCCAACAATTGCCAACCATGCAATATCTCATATAACAATGATACTCATGTTATTTCCAGAACCAATATATTTTCTCAACCAATTAGGGCTTTAACAACAATGCTTATAGACAAGGTTTAACCAACATCATTCAACTCAACATTAACCTTGAAGCATTCAACCGATCATCACAAGAAAAGGAAACAAGTAGAAATCCTTTTCCCTCCAAAGATATTTGAAAAAAATAGCCACCAACACAATATCACCAAATACAAAGAATAACTTTCTCAAATCAACTCAATGGAGTAAGCTCAATATCATGAATCAAGTAAAGCAATAACTTGATCAAACAACCTCTATGGAAGCAACTCAACCATCAAACTCAAAACAACCAACCAAGGGTTCCACCAACTCAATGCAAGTAGCTAGACTCACAAATATAAACCCTAGTGCACAAAGCTTCCACTATCTCAAACCAAAAATTATGCATTCACCAAAAACTCTCCTGAAGGATAACAATGCATAAGTAGTCTTCAACAAACCAAAAAATAGGATTTACACCTAGCCAAAGGATACCTAGTAGAATACCTTTTCACTCCAACATTATTTTAGAAAACATACACCAATCATACTCATAAGAAGAATGTGTCCATACCTTTTTGGAGTGGAAGATAATTGAACCTTCAAGCTTGGCCAACCTTAGTTCTCCAACCTTTGGAGAAAATGAATAACACCACCACAAATGCTAAAGCGCTTTCATTGCTGCTATCCTCATGCATCATGACCAAGATGAAATTTCCCACAATATGGGTCAAACTTGGCACCTCTGCCCAACGCTTCTTCACTCAACACACCACCACCATTGGAGCACAAGTGCCCAATGAAAAATATAATGCAATCCTATGTGTTGTCTTCCTTCAATCGCTAAGGATTTGAAAACGTAAATGTTTTCCTCAAGCCACCACCATTATCATTAGCGCTGTCCAAAAATGTAACTCCCAGAAAACATAGTTCGCAGTCTTATCATATGTCAGAGAAATGCAATTTTCCGAATGTCAAGCGCAAGAAAAACTTGGGTAACTCAATATGGATGGACAATGAAATACAACAAAAAACATCACTTTTTTGGAGGACACAAAGCTACGAAATTGCATTGGTCAATGGTACCATTACTTTAGAAAATCATCCCCACTTATATAGCCATTTCTCCTTAATTGTTTGACGTTGACGCTCCTCCAAGTATGGCAACACGTCGGCGAATGAATTATTTATGTGCGTCGCTTAAGGGTTAAAAGAACCTTTAATAATAATTAAAATAATAATTATTATTATTTTATTAATAATAAATTAAACTTAGACTTTTTTCAAAGGTTTGAGTAAATTTAATTATTAATAATAAACATGGACCTTCAAGGTTTTTCAATAAGTAAAAACCTTTGCATTAAGTTAAGCTTGGTTTTAATAAAAACCCTTTAACGTTATGAAGCTTCTCAAGATATTTTTGATATCACACTCTTTTTGATATCAACATAAAAATGCCTTTTGAAATCAATGACAACTTATACACTTGAGCAAAGGCAATGTACCCAAAGTACCCAAAATTGCCAACAATCTTCCCCTTTGTCATTGATGGCAAACCTTTACTGAAAACACTACTCAAGAGCCAAAACTGAAACCAACTGTGCTAACAACTGACCAACTATTCCCACAACTGAGAATATTCCTTTGAAGTTTTGATCCCCCTGACTTGAAGCTCGCCTCTTCACTTGAAGCTGTCCCCCCTACTCATATCTCTTGCCCTTTGTCATCAATGGCAAAGGGCCACCTTTGGGGCCCAGGACTAAGAATGAGCCTCTTAGCTTAGTCCCTCCCCCATCTCCTGATGAGGTGATTAATTTTGGGGTGGGAGTACAACTCCCAATTTCTCCCTTAGATACTCAAACGTATCTCTTGGAAGAGTTTTGGTGAAGATATCTGCAATCTACTCTTTAGTAGATACATACTCTACCTTGACCTGCTTGTCTTGCACTTTCTCCCTTAGAAAGTGATATTTTATGGAAATATGCTTTGTCCTTGAGTGCATTACCGGATTTTTGGAAATACTTATGGCACTTGTATTATCACAAAGTATGGAGATGGGTTGTTCATGCTTGACTTTGAAATCCTCCAAGGTGGTTTTCATCCATAAAACCTATGTACACCCAACCACTGCTGCTATGTATTCAGCCTTTGTTGTAGATAAGGAAACTGAAGGTTGTTTCTTACTTAGCCAAGAAACCAAACTCTTTCCCAGAAAGAATACTCCACCACTAGTGCTTTTCCTGTCATCAATACTGTCTGCCCAATCTACATCTGTATAAGCTATGAGAATGAAATCATCAGCTTTGGGATACCAAAGCCCAAAGTCCATAGTGTCATTCAGATATCTGAATATCCTCTTAACTCGCTATAACATGAGAATCTTTAGGAGTTGCCTGAAATCTTGCTACTAACCCAACTGCCTGCATGATATCTGGTCTAGTAGTTATAACATATAATATACTACCAATCATTGATCTGTACAACCTTTGATCTGTCGCTGGAGATTCATCATATTTACTCATCTTGCATCCTGTAATATTTGAAGTACATACTGGTTTGCTGTCCATCATCCCAAATTTCTTTAACATTTATTTGATATACTTTCCTTGAGAGAGAAATACACCATCTTTTGATTGAGCAATATGAAGACCTAAAAATAATGACAGTTCTCCAATCATAGACATCTCAAATTCCTTCTGCATGGTGTTAGCAAAATCTTTGCACATCTGAGTATTATTTCCCCTAAAAATAATATCATCAACATAGACAACCATAATCAGCATATCATCACCTTCATCCTTAATATACAAATTGCTATCTGCCACACCTTTACTGAAGCCTTGCTCATGAATATACCTATCAAGTCTTGAGTACCAAGCCCTAGGTGCTTGCTTTAACCCATATAAGGCCTTTTTTAATTTACACACATAGTCTGACTGTTCTGAGAGAGACACTCCTTCTGGCTGTTCTATGTAGACTTCTTCTTCCAACACCCTAGTTAGAAAAGCTGACTTTACATCCATTTGATATACCTTGAATGATTTGAAGCTTGAAAGGTCCAAAAACATTCTGATAGCTTCAAGACGAGCAACAGGAGCAAACGTCTCTTCGAAATCAACACCTTCTACTTGAGCATAACCTTTGCAGACTAACCTAGCTTTGTTTTTGACAATATTTCCATCCTCATTGAGTTTATTTCTGAATATCCATTTTGTGCCAATGACATTCTTGTCCTTAGGTCTTGGAACCAATTCCCAGGTTTCACTTTTCTCTATTTGATTTAGCTCTTCATCCATTGCTTTTACCCAAAACTTATCTGCACATGCTTCACTAAAATATGTTGGCTCAATTTGAGATAATAATGAAATATTTGTAGAATCATGTGAGGGAATGACTCTTCTTCTTGTTTGCCTCCTATTTGGATCACCAACGATCAAATATTTGGGATGATGTTTCTGAACATATCGTGAAGGATTTTTGGGAAGCAGTTGTTGTCTTTCCTCTTCTTCATCTAAAACCTCTCTCGAATTCTTCTTGAAAATTTTCATCACTGAGTTCCTGGACTGGTTCTCTTATCCCTGTCTTTTCATCAATTGTTACATTTATGCTCTCTACAATTGTATGAGTTCTTTTTTTGAAGCATTCGTAGGCCTTGCTTCTGCTGGAATACCCAAGAAATATTCCCTCATCACATCTAGGATCAAACTTACCCAAATTATGATATTCCCTTCTGATGAAGCACTTACTCCCAAACACTTTGAAGTATTTTATAGTAGCTGGTCTTCCTTTCCACAACTCATAAGGAGTTTTATTATGATTGACTCTAAGTTGGGCCTTGGTGATAATGTATACTGTTGTACTGACTGCCTCTTTCCAAAAGCCATATGAAAGTTTTGACTCATTTAACATAGCTCTAGCCATATTTTCAATAGTTCTGTTTTTCCTTTCAACTACTCCATTTTGTTGAGGAGTTCTTGTTGCTTGAATATTCTATTTTGATTCCTTGTTGCTCACAGTATTCCACAAATTCATTTGAAGTGAACTCTCCTCCTCTATATGATCTTAAACATTTGATTCTCTTGTCAATCTCATTTTCAACCATTTCTTTGAAAGCTTTAAATTTTTCAAAAGCTTCAGATTTTTCTTTGAGAAAAGTAACCCAAGTCATTCTAGAATAATCATCTATAAAAAGCATGAAGTAGCTTTCTCCCTGAATGCTCTGAGTTTTGGTAGGGCCACATAAATCAGTATGAATAAGATCCAATGGTTTTGAAGAAGTATACCCTTTTGATTTGAAACTGGTTCTAGTCTGTTTTCCATGTTGACAAGGACCGCAAATGATGTTATGGGGCATTTTTATTTTTTGCAAGTCTCTAACTGCTTCCTTGTTACTAATATTGACAAGATTATCAAAGCTCAAATACCACAATATTTTATGCCATAACCAACTCTCATCTTCTTGAGTTAGAAAACACTTTTCCTTTTTTATATCACTTAGCATGTAAAGATTGTTTGGAGTCCTTGTAGCACTAGCAATGAGTTTTCCATTTTTTTCTTTACTTATCTCACATATATCTGAAAAGAAAGATACTATGTGCCCTTGATCACAAATTTGACTCACACTTAGAAGATTATGTCTTAGGCATTCTACATAAAGCACATTTTCTATTTTGGATTTCCCATCCAAACTAAGAGTCCCTTTACCATAGATTTTAGCTGACCTGTTATCTCCAGAACTGACTGTTCCACTGTTTGTTTCTTTTAAGACCAAAAACTTTTTCTTTTCACCAGTTATATGTTTTGAACAACCAATATCAAGATACCATTTATCTACTTTGTCTAGAGCATGAAAAGCAGTTTGAGCTATCATTGACTTAGATTCGATCTCATTTTTCTTTTTAGTGAACTCAAGGCTAGATCTATCCAAACTGCACATCCTTGCTATATGCCCAAAATTATTGCACTTGTAACACATGACATCTTTATTCATAAGAGGTGCAAAAGAGTTAACATTTTCCTTACTATGTCTTCACAGACTTATTGCAATGTATAGCTTTGTGACCAAATTTCTTGCAGGAAAAACAATAGCCATGGAAAGTATTATGTAACCTGTTTTGATGCCTTGGATGATTGTTCTTCTTGTGACCAACTGGAATCCACCGCTCTTTAGGATGAAGATTGATCTTGCTCTAAGACCCTATTTCTTGAATGGTGATACCATCCTTCTTTTGCTTTTCACATGGAGTATTCTATCTGAGAGCCAACTGTTCCAACTTCACTCTAAGAGACATAACCTCTTCTTCTAGTTTCTCGCAATCAGCTTCCTTTCCTTTGAGAACCTCTTTGCTTTTCACATGGAGTATTCTATCTGAGAGCCAACTGTTCCAACTTCACTCTAAGAGACATAACCTCTTCTTCTAGTTTCTCGCAATCAGCTTCCTTTCCTTTGAGAACCTCTGTCAGAACCTTTTCAACCTTCTTCCCTTCTTCAGCTAGAATTTTTAAGTCTATAACACTTTGAGACAATTCTGATCTTGCTATATTTTCTTCCTAACATTGATGCTTGAGAACAGAATTCTCTTCCCTGAATTTCTAAAGCTTTCTAAAAGCCAAGAAGAATTCACCTTTGATATTGAACTCAACCTCTTCATCTCTTTCTGAATCTGTATGATCCTTTGATAGATCCTTCTCCAAGCTGTTAGGCTCTTTCTAGAGAGACCCGCTCTGATACCAATTGAATAACATGGACTTATACTGAGAGGAGGGGTGAACAGTATAAGACTTAACCAATTAATAATTTTAACTTTAGAAAGCAGTGGCATCAACACAACATTAATCAAGATAGAAATCATCACACATTGAAGGCCCATTTTTAACGTGGTTCACCTAGAATGGCTGGGCTACATCCATAAAAATTTTCTCTAAAGGTTATCTCAATGTTCTTTGGGAATCCTTCCCAATTACAATGTTTATGAGCCTCGGCCCAAAGGAGATACCTTCCCCCAATCAGAATTTATGAGCCTCTGCTCAAAGGAGATACCTTACCCTCTGCTCTGGAAATGATCCCTCAGAAGATCAATTGCCTCTACCTCTTGCCAACACGTGGAACTCCTTTCCATCGAAGACATCATGTCCTCAATGCTTAGCCTAAGAGACCTCTACCTTCTATGATCATGTCCAAAATAGCTCAGTAACCAAATATGTCCTCAGGTTCTTCTCAAAGATCCAATGCTCCTCTGTCCTCAATTTCTCTGATAGAACTCTCAAAACTCAGCTCACAAGTCCTCTGCTAAGACCTATCCAAATCTGCTCACAAGTCCCCACTGGAACCTATCCAAAACTGCTCACAAGTCCCCATCGAAACCTATCCAAAACCTGCTCACAAGTCCCCACCAAAACCTATCCAAAACTTGCTCACAAGTCCCCATCGGAACCTGTCCAAAACCTGCTCACAAGTCCCCATCGAAACCTATCCAAAACTCAGCAAGCTCACCAAAAAAAACTTTCTTAGTAGGAAATCACAAGGTGAATTGTTAGAGACCCAATTTGATTTGTCAAACTCATAGAAGCATAAAGAGAATTGTTAGAGACTCAATATATTCTATACTCAACTCCTAATCTCAAAACTCAACTCAAATCAACTTAGCTCAAACTCAATCTCAAAATAATAAGATAGATGTAGTATGCTTTTCTCAAGAACATGAAACACAACCCAACAATTTCCAACCATGCAATATCTCATATAACAATGATACTCATGTTCTTTCCACAACCAATATATTTTCTCAACCAATTAGGGATTTAAAAACAATGCTTATAGACAAGGTTTAACCAACATCATTCAACTCAACATTAACCTTGAAGCATTCAACCAATCATCACAAGAAAAGGAAACAAGTAGAAATCCTTTTCCCTCCAAAGATATTTGAACAAAACAACCACCAACACAATATCACCAAATGCAAAGAATAACTTTCTCAAATCAACTCAATGGAGTAAGCTCAATATCATGAATCAAGTAAAGCAATAACTTGATCAAACAACCTCTATGGAAGCAACTCAACCATCAAACTCAAAACAACCAACCAAGGGTTCCACCAACTCAATGCAAGTAGCTAGACTCACAAATATAAACCCTAGTGCACAAAGCTTCCACTATCTCGAACAAAAAATTATGCATTCACAAAAAACTCTCCTTAAGGATAACAATGCATAAGTAGTCTTCAACAAACCAAAAAATAGGATTTACACCTAGCCAAAGGATACCTAGTAGAATACCTTTTCACTCCAACCTTATTTTAGAAAACATACACCAATCATACTCATAAGAAGAATGTGCCCATACCTTTTTGGAGTAGAAGATAATTGAACCTTCAAGCTTGGCCAACCTTAGTTCTCCAACCTTTGGAGAAAATGAATAACACCACCACAAATGCTAAAGCGCTTTCATTGCTGCTATCCTCGTGCATCACGACCAAGACGAAATTGCCACAACATGGGTCAAACTTGGCACCTCTGCCCAATGCTTCTTCACTCAGCACACCACCACCATTGGAGCACAAGTTCCCAATGAAAAATATAATGCAATCCTATGTGTTGTCTTCCTTCAATCGCCAAGGATTTGAAAATTTAAACATTTTCCTCAAGCCACCACCATTATCATCAGCGCTGTCCAAAAATGTAACTCCCAGAAAACATAGTTCGCAGTATTATCATATGTCAGAGAAACACAATATGCCAGACGTCAAGCGCAAGAAAAACTTGGGCAATTCAATATGGATGGACAATGAAATATAGCAAAAAACATCGCTTTTTCGGAGGACACAAAGCTACGAAATTGCATCGATCAATGGTACAATTACTTTAGAAAATCATCCCCACTTATATAACCATTTCTCCTTAATTTTTTGACGTCGGTGCTCCTCCAAGGATGGCAACACGTTGGCGAATGAATTTTTTATGTGCGTCGCTTAAGGGTTAAAAGACCCTTTAATAATAATTAAAATAATAATAATAATTGTTTTATTTATAATAAATTAAACTTAGACCTTTGTCTAAGGTTTGAGTTAATTTAATTATTAATAATAAACATGGACCTTCAAGGTTTTTCAAGAAGTAAAAACCTTTGCATTAAGTTAAGCTTGGTTTTAATAAAAACCCTTAATGAGTCCAAATGGTTTTAAGAAAAACCTTTAACCTTGTCACCATGGTTTTAATAAAAACCCTTTAACATTATGAAGCTTCTCAAGATATTTTTGACATCACACTCTTTTTGATATCAACACAAAAATGCCTTTTGACATCAATGACAACTTATACACTTGAGCAAAGGCAATGTACCCAAAGTACCCAAAATTGTCAACATAACTAATCCTACAACTACCCTTTATTTCTATTGGACCTTACATACAATGTATTAAGTAGTTTTTTTCAACTAACATCCATATTATACATGATATAATAATTATTAACAAATACATGATTTAAAGCCAACAAAAATGAATGAGTGATACTAATAGGTACTCCAAGTTTTAAAATAACAAACAATTCATCTGTCTTTCATGACTAGTAATTAGCATGGTATAATATGATTAGAATAAAAGACCAAAAATGATAGTAGATGTTTTAATATAACATATCATCAATTAACCTATTAAAGTTCTCATATATAACTATAATATTGGCAAGAAATTAATTATGATTGTGATTGAACCCGTTAATATTGAGATCAATTTTTAGTCAATAATTTTTTTTTTTTATTAAATATTGTTATTAGAAGAAACAATATCAAAACATTAAAAAAGGTAAGGTTTTTCAAAACTTATAATTATCATACTATAATATAACTTGAAGGTAAAGACAAGAAATGGATATCTTTATGCTTGTGAATTTTTATAAATTTTTGTTTATTATAAGATAAGTTTTACTATTTTTTTTGTAAATAAAAGTCGTCATTAATTACTGGGTTTTGCAGGTTAATCCAAAACCTAATACAAAATCTAGCCTTATGCTGAGATTGTCGATCCTGGTCATCCTTAGAACATTCTTTTCAAAAATTATGTTGGTTATCCTATAACACCTTACACTTACTGCAGAAAGACAGTTCAACATGATAGTTAACATTACTTACAGCGATAGACATTTGAGTTGACTTAGAGAAAAAACTCTATGCTTATCATGAAAAACTTGGGAAAAAATTACCCTTCTAACTTTTTTCTTAATAAGTAGTGTGCTTTTCATGTCTAAGAATATCTTCCACTTCATGTGGTACCCCTTGTGTCCACATCATCAAACTTCCCGCATCAATACCCACATTGGCTAATTTTTCAGCCGCTTTGTTGGCCTCACGAAACACATGGTGAATCGTCCTGTCTTATCTTACCGCAAAAAAATCCTTACCTCGTGGATGACGACCTCAATCCTCCATGGAGGTTTTTGTGCCATTGGTTAGCAGGTTAATGATATTCATGGAATCACCTTCAATCATAAAATTTCCATGAGTCTCCTAGGCAACTTTTAACCCTCTCAAAAGGGCTCTAGCTTCTGCCTCATTATTAGTTCTAATTCCCAATGGTTTAGTGAAGGCCTTAACTAGGTTTCCTTGATGATATCTGATTACTCCTCCAGATCTTGCTCTTCCTGGGTTCTCCTTAGCTACACCATCAATGTTCAATTTGGACCAACCCCTAGGGGGTGGCTCCAAAGAGACCCCATTTCTGGGATTGGGTAGAGGTATGAAAGGCTTTTCCTCGATGCCTAAGGTTAAAACAATTTGTCTTTCTTGGGGAGGGATTATACGGTTCTCCTCAGCAAGATAAGTTTTACTATACTTTAACCAAACATGTTTAAATTTAGTGTACACTTGTAATAATTATTTTAAAAAATATCTGATAACTTATTAGATCCTTCTTAAACAATATGTTTTATGATAAAAAGTTATTATAACTATAAATTATGAATGATTATCTATATAATTTTTTTAATCTAATAAAAATATTAAAATAATTTCTTACTAAATATTATCTTCATAATAGAAAAACTAATCATGTTAAGATTACTAACTTCACTTAAAATGCTAAAATTTGATGTCACTTTACAAAAGTTTCGATCTAAAGTAGAAATTAAAACTTTCGATGGCCTCCATGCTATCTAAAAATTTTGAAAGCCAAATGACAATTAAAAAAAATTAATAAATATTAATTTTTTTTTATATTAAAAAATAATTAAATAATAAAATTTTTATCTTTAATGCTATTTTTTAGTTTTATTTTCTAATAATAGTTAATTGTTATACTTTCATCCTTTAATATCTTGAGCAAGGGCTAATAATAAGGTAGAGATAATAAAGAATATTTGATGTGTTAAAGGACGCAAATGGAAAACAATTGGTGTTATTATTATTATTATTTTTTATTTTCACTTGTTGTTACTATTATTAATTTTATTTTCATGATACAAGTGATTTCACATAAACAAATTTGACGTAAATTTTATAAAAACAATTAATATAAAAAGTGGTTATTATTTCAAGAATAAAATATTGAGCTACTTACTCAAAGGAGGGGCCAAAAAATAAGCTATATCTACTACAAATTTTTACCTTTCATTGAAATGATCAAATTTTTCCACAAATATTTTTAGATGAAAACTCTTAAAATATTAAAAAATATGTATTAATAAATATATAATTTTTATGTGTAATACTTACTAAAAATTTCTCATTTATCCAAATACAAAATGTATGCCTGTAAAGTGACTCCATAAGACCATACTCTTAATATATCTATATTTAAAGTTGCAAATCGATTAACATATTCATCATTTTAATCCATTTGTTTTCACCAGATCATGGGCAACATAATAAAAAGAACAAAAATAAACTACATGATAGTTTCTAAAATATATGCCTTAATTCAAGGATGTAATGTCGGACTTATGTGATGAGAAAATAAAATAAAATATATAATTTAATTTAATTAAATTATAATCTAAATTAGAGGGCAGGTATGATTAAATAAGAAATATGGATGTAGACCTCTGAAAGAAAAAATAGAGTATTATTGTGGTAGATAAAGTGCTTTTTAGTTGGAAAAAATTGAAGACAAGATTGTTGTCTTATGAAGATTTAATGAGGACATCTTCAGATATTCTCTTAGAGAAACAAAGTTTTTTGTAGATTTGTTGAAGGATAAATTTCTAATAGAGACTGAAAAAGGATAGAATATTGCAACTTTATGACTACTAGAAAAATATCGACATTTCAAAGAGTCAGTGGATGCTTGGCATAGTCATTGAGCAAAGTATGGTAGAAGAAATAGTCTTATATAGAGTCAATTATGATCTGATATGTAAATTCATGGGTATTTCCCCTATCCTAATTTTTTTACATTCTTGGGTTCAACAAAAATTGGAGCCTCTTGGTGAGTAATTTTTGTGGTTTATTAGTAATGGATATTTTATTGTTAGTTTTTCCTCACTTGTTGATAGAAATATGGCTTTCAAATAAAAAACGATGAATCATGGTATGGCATGATTATTTTCCCCTTTGGAGAGTGCGATTTGATATCCAAATTGAACCCACTACTATCCTAGTTTGTATCTAATTGTATGCACTTCCAATGGAGCTCTAGAGTGATCAAGTATTGGAAATATTTGAAAATTTCCTTGGAAGATATTTGGATATTTCTAGAGACAAAATGAAAGGAAACATAGCCGATTATGCTAGATTATGCATGGAAATGGATCTCAGCCAGCCTTTGTCGATATAGGTTGAACTCAAACTTGAAGGACTATCTTAGACTCAATAATTGGATAATAAGCAATTGTCCTTTAGGTCTAGAGTTCACCAAAAATATGGGCCTTTTTACTGGTCCTACCCAAACAATATGAACATAAAAAATGAGGCCCCTCTAGGAATGTTGAATCTTCCTAAAGAGGGTAAGTCAATAGTCAATAAAGAAACAACCAATATTTATAATGTGGAGAAGCATAGAGAGATGGTTTTGAAAATCCTAAAAGGAGAAGGAAAAAAGAAAAATATTACAAAGAGAAGACCCAACTCAAGCCATAAAATAGGTATGAGATCTTCAAGACACTAGTGGACCAAGAAGAAAAACAATTCATGGAAGGAATCGATGGGAATAATGAAAATAATAACAACCATGTTCAAACCCCTCTTTCACCTCCCATCCTAGAGCAGGTTATAGAGTGTAGTGAGTTACTATAAGCAAATATTGTAGGGGTATTGATGGTGAATATCCAAGAGCAACCAATAATAAAGGATTTCATCATGGGTATAGTAGAAAAGAACAAAGAAAAACCAATGGTAGGGATAACCAAATGGAAAAGAGATCAAAGAATATCATCTCTCAAGGAGTGGATAGAAAATAAAATAAGGAATTGATAGTAGTTCAAGGAGACAAACTGATCATTAGGGTATTAGTGAGGCCAATAGATTCTTATTGGTCTTAAGGTAACCAATGATTATACAATCATGGAATATTAGGGGTTTAAATAGTAGAACCCATCAACCTATTATTTGAAGACTCCTAGAAAAAATTAAAACAAATATTTTACTTATCCAGGAGATAAAAATGTTATTGGATCTTCATATGTAAAATAATAAATAGAATTTGGAGGGGTGTTGGTAATATGGAAGTCGCTGCCCAAGGGGCCTGAGGGGGGATAATTACCTTCTGGAACTCTCTTGAATGGACGACAATAGAACATAAAGCTTGGAGAGGTATCCTTGCATCACATTTTAGGAACAATATGATAGTTGAGCATGTTTTAATCACAAATTTTTATGGGGCTCAAAACCTAGAAGGTCAAATTCATCAATGGAAAGGAATGCATAATATGAGTCTCGAGGGATGAGTTAGACTGGACTGTTTTTGGGGATTGTGATTTTAGATTATCATCTAGATATTAGGAAGAGGGAACCCCAATTTTGGATCCAGGGGATCGACTTATGATTTCCCAAGTCCATTCATTACACTTGGTGGATATTAAATATCTTGGAACCAACTATAATAAGAGAAGGGAGCTACATAGTAAGAAGGTGAAGTTAGATATTTTTTTGGTTTCATAGGAGTAATTTATAAAATGGAATCTAAAACTTTAGGTTTTGGAGGGTCTAGTTTTGGATCACTTCTCCATTCTATTGGAAGGGGGGATCAAGACAGGGCAACATTACAAACCATTCAAATTTAAAAACTTTTGGTTACAAAAATGGGAACTTCAAAAGAAAAATCTATAGTGGTGGGAAGAGGGATGTCCAACATATGGGATAACAATATTTAGATTCTACAAGCAACTTCATTATATCAAGGGTCAACTAAAACAATGGAGGTAAGCTAATAAGACAAATTTTCAGGCCCAAAGAGCTCCATTGGTAGCCATATGGGATGAGGTTCAAAAACACTTTAGGGAAGGAATAATTATAAAGCAACTCAAAAAGAGGATGATGCATTTTGTAATGTGGTTGAGGACATTGACAAGAAAGAGGAGATCTACTAGAAACATATAGCAAGAACCACTTGGTTTTTAGAAGGTGATAAAAACACCAATTTTTTTCATCAAGATTATTGTGTTAGGAAATAGATGAACAATATGGAAGCTCTTCAGGATGCATATGGGTACTCCTTTGATACAATCCCAAGCATGCATTTCCATTCAATGGATTAGTTTTCTAAATTGTTTAAGTATGGTGCAAGATTAAGAGGCTCAAAAAAAAGTTATTTATGTCATACCCTCTATTATATTTGAAGAAAAAATTAGCCCCTACTTAAATGCATTGATAAAGAGGAACTGAAGAAAGTTGTCTTTGGAATGAGTAGTGAAAAAACATGAGGACTAAATGGATTTCCAATTGAGTTTTTTTAGACCTTCTAGGAAATCTTAGAGGAGGATGTAATGGTTGTTATAAAGGAGTCCATAGGTAGTAAAATAATGCTTAAAGCATTAAATAATACATTTATTACCTTAATTTATAAAGGGGAGAAGGAGGTGCATATTTTAGATTATAGATCTATTGCCTTATGCAATGCCATATATAAAATAATTATGAAGGTAATAGCTAAGCAGCTAAAATATCTCCTACATAGCATTATCTCCTTGGAGTAAGGGGGTTTTATAAAGGGTGGGTAGATCTTGGATGGTGTGCTTCTAGATCAAGAGACAATCCACTTAATATAAAAATCTAGTAATAGGGGAATGTTCATTAAATTGTATATGTCAAAGGATTACTATAGGGTGGAGTGGAGCTTCTTTTCAAGGATGATGGTGGCCTTCAGTTTCTCTTAGGATTTGATAGAATGGGTCACGAGTTGTGTTTCTACTCTAGCATACATAGTGTTAATCAAATGTCTTCCCTTACAATTGTTTGGAGCTACTTGAGGCCTTCATCAAGAAGATCCTTGTTCTTTTTATTTTTTTCTCATATTGGCTGAAGGATTGGGTAGACTCATCTTGAGGAGAATACAACAATATTTTCTAACAGGTATTGTTGGGTAAAATATTAGTTAGTTTTCTATAGTTCAATTAATTACCTCAATTTAATTATCAACCTAGGACAACTCGTAAAATTGTGTGTTAAGCACAATATATGCTTGTAGTGCGGATAATGAGTCCCTCTGTGCCTATTGGTTTGGTGGGGGTGTTCTTTGTGTATTTTCAATTCATCCAAACTCAATAGAATTAAGTGCAAAAAAATAAATAATGAATTAAAAATAAACACGACTGAAAATAAATCTATGAAAAGTAAAACACACACTTGCTGGAAAATTATAGAAAACAGATAAATTTACAAGAATTAAATAATCTATAGAAAAGACAAAAAAATAGTAAATAAATTAATTACAGAAAGCAAGGTAAAAGGGGGAGGAATATTGTTTAGAGTGGACCCAAGCTCCAACAGTCGTCTGCCCGATGAATTTATTCATTGGATGCTAGTTTGAGATTAATAAAAATGCTCAAATGAATATATTACAGTTTTAAAAAATTATAGAATAATTCTGATATCTAGGATTCAAGATTATTTTTATTAGGGGTGGCTTGCATATTTATAAGATATGTGGCCATGCCCTATTACATTTGAGAGTAAATCAATTTCTGATTTTTTGGTTACAACAACATGCAAGAATAAAGGGAATAAAGCAAAACATTAATTTTCAGACTATTTTAGCGTATTTTATTTTATCATAATAGAATACATATGATATTTTGCTCTACCCGATTACATTGATATTTTACGTGATTATTGAAAAATAGGTAAATATATGATTTTTGATATTTTATTTCATTTGCATCTTTGCTGAGGTATCATCTACATCTATTGTTGAAATTATTTTGTTTTACCAACAACATGAGTCATGCTATAATTTTATGTCAACAGGATTTAGGCTGTAATTCTATGTCAACAAGAATCAAGCACCATTTCTATAGAAGACGGAAATCAGGTGCTAGAATGGGAATATAGCACCTAATGGGAATAAAGTGCCTGAAATTCAAGTGTCAAACAGGAATTAGGCACTTCAATAGTCAAACGTTAAAAATGGGAATCGATACTTCAATAGTCAAACATCAAAAATGAGAATCAGGCGCCTGACAGTTAGGTGCCAAATGGGAATCGGGCACCAAAACAGGAGTTAGGCACTAGAATTAGCACTTTTCACTATTTTGTTGTGAAGGTTTTACCTTTTCTTTTTTCACCATAAAATGAAAAGTGTCAGGTCCAAATGGGACCTTGATGTAAACATACTGAAATACCATAAAAACCACTAAATCTGCACATAATTCACTTAAAAATAAATATTAAATAACATACGTAATTTACTATTAAATATATATAAACTTTCATAAAACATACATTCTATAATAATAATGTCACATAGTATGTTAGAAATCCATACAAAAATATGAGCATTTTTGGTGTTCATCGTCCCCCCATGCTTAAAGAGTGGCACATCCTCGTGACACCCCCATGCTTAAAGAGTGGCTCATCCTTATGACACCCGGTGCTTATAATTTCCATTTTTAGAAATGATTTTTCAATAGGCTCTATTTTTCTTTCTCATTTTTATGGTTGTGGCAACTCATTCCTTTTCAGCAAATGATTTGTGAATTTCCCCCATGGTAAATCTCTTTGTTTTTTCCACAATATTTTTTTAATCCAGCAACTCTATTATTTTGTAAAGCATGTGTCATATTTTTAAGTGGTTTTTGACCATGAGTGTTCTCTCAACAGAATATTTGCATATGGAAAAAATACCAAATGGGGCTAAATGATTGGATGAACAATTTAATGGGGATTGTGCTGGCACTATTTTATAAAAATATATTTCTATGAAAATTATATATACAAAATAGAAAATTAAGTACATACCTATATTATGTTTCGTACGTGTATTATATGTAGATGCTCATGGTGCACTTGTATTGGTTGTCTGATGATGACCATGTGTACTGGAACAAAGAACAACATGCTTATTTCCCATGTGACAAAAGTTTTCCTCCATATGACTAGTTCTCAGTTTTGTTGCAATTTGATTCATTTGAATTTTTCAACAAAAATTCAAGAAAATATTAGAAAAAATATGTCTTCATGGGACAACACACATCCCTTACTTAAAAGTTATTCATTGATGACCTTGGAACATGCATAAATCTCTAACAGAAAAATTAAGATAATTTTATCAATGAGAGGTTTGAATTTATGCACATGGATGAATTATTGATGTGATGCGGGCCACTTCCCAATGCTGAATATTATTCATACGAGGCACAAATATTTGTTAGAATAGAAATCATGCACCTTCATATGGGAATCGGGTGCCTTATTTTAATTACGAAACACATATGTTTGTTAAAATAGGAAGTAGATACCTTTTGCTGGCAATCGAGCATCGTGATTTAAAATAAACTTTATACATACATTTTTTTTACCCAAGGAACTTAGGTGTCGTCCTTTCAAAAATGGAAGTTGGGCTTCATTTCCTTGGTAAAAATAAGAATCAAGTGTTGGCCTACCGGTGAATGGGAGTCGGGTGCCTTTTCCTTGCAATATGGAAATCAAGTGCCTTCCACCGTATAAATGGGAATTAGACACATTCTTCTCCAAAAAATAGGAATCAGGTACTTTCCACCATATAAATAGGAGTTGGGCACCCTTTTCCTAAAATTTAGAAGTCAAGATCCTCCAAAAAAATGGAAATTGAGTGCCTTCTCTTGTAGAAAATGGAAGGCAGACACTTCTCCTTTATTTTAGCATCTGCTGATGTGTCTTCTAGTGTATGCCTATAATTGATCAAGCCTTTAGTGTTCTGGTTTGAATAATAGGGATAGAATCAACATCCACTACCTGAATCAACATTGAGGTATTTTTCTTCATGAAAACCAGAACAAACACCCATTTACATATTCAGGTATAGTGACCCCCTCTGAGTGGGGATGAGCTACTCCTACACTTAGAAATATAGAAATGCACAGGTTCATGGATTTTGTACCCATTAGGCCTAGGTTTCCCAATCTGCCTAATGATTACACTCAGGCATCATTCCAGCAAAATAAAACTTTAAAGCAGTAAAACGTAAGCTTGTGGAGTCTATGCCTGATAGGCCTAGGTTTACCAGGTTGCCTACAAATTGCATTTAGAGTACGATATTTGCAAAATAAAAATACAAATAAAATAAAATATATGATAAGAAAAATAGGTTCCATTTTGTATTTTCCCATTTTTATTTATGACAAATATGTGAACATTCATAAAATGGTTGGTATAGATTTAAAAATATGGAGTTTTTCCCATGCTTACATTTGATTCAATATCACGAATAGGAGGTGCATGAGAAGGCTATAAATGGAGCCCATTGAATGTTACTTGTATTGTTTCATCGTGTGTTGTTATGAACTCCCCATAAAAACCCCTCACTTTGTGAAATATTCATAGCCAATTTATTTTTTCACATTTTTTTTAATGAGTGGATATGTGCTGCTCAATAGAGCTATGTGAACCATATGAGCTCATATTTTGTCTACCGTAACTAGTGCTACCATGGCCAAGTGTTGCACATCTACCCGTGGTACCAAACCATATGTAATAGATGTGTTTTATTGAGCGCTTGGTAGCAGATCCCATAAAAACTCTAAATTTAAGCATTATGGCATGGATTAGAACTAGGATGGGTGACCACCTAGGAAGTCCCAAGGACTACGGCCTTTTTTTTTGGAAAATAGAATGGAGCAACACATGTTGGTAGGTCGGATTGCTTTGGATGCCTACAATCTACACTGAGCCTCTTGTTGTCTACAAAACATAACAAAATAAAAAAGAAAAACCTAAACTAATGACATTAAAGAAAACTCTAATTAATTTTTTCGTTGAATGCTATAATAGCGTTCATCATGTTGTGGGTAATAACATTGAAGGTAGGATCTCCCCATGCCTGCAATTGATCCAAATTCTGAAAATAGGGGCCCATGATAAGATCTTAATCTGTGTCTAAAATTTGATACAATTAAGACTTCATTTGTCCCATTCCATTCTCTATTCAGTTTTATGATACATTACAACATAGAAAGAGAATATTCTAGGATGACCTCAAAACCAGATTCGTCAAACTCATTGGAAGATTATGCAGGCAGGTGGATGACTATTGTTTTTACAATTTTTTTAGTAACTTTCATTTTTCTTGTTCTACATATAATGTCAGCATTAAAATTTACCAAAGTATTGGGAAATGTTAAATTTGTAGTTTTTACCATCTATTCTGGTTTCTTGAGGCATACCTTCCTAATGGCTTCAGTGTAAATAGGCACATACCTGATAGTTTAAGGAATGATATCAGTAATATTTCTTAACTATTCCATAATATCAAACTTAGGTGGTGTCATTTCTTTGGTTTTCCATAACCTTTCGAGATATAGTGAAAGTCCTTCATTACTTGATTTTTTAGCAACACGATTTATTTCTACACTATTATGACACATTGGGTTTATTCTCGTAACTCCCTGATAAGCTAGTGAATTTAAACAATTATTGCTAGGATTCAGCTCTAGTGGTGCCAACAACTATTTTGGCCTGGTACAAGGAGAAACTGATAAGATAGGATTTTTTAATATTTGTGTCTATCGAGGTAGATCCACGAAGTAAGTTTCTACTTCTTCTAGATATTCTTTTATAATTTGTGGACACAACCTGGTATGATTATCTAGGTGGTAGTTTCCATAAACTTGTACTATATTTTCTACTTCTTTTGGATATTCTTTTATAATTTGTGGACACAACCTGGTCTGATTATCCAGGTGGTAGTTTCCATAAACTTTTACTATATTCTTCGAATATTTATTTTTTTCATGGTTTTCTCTACACCTCAAACATAAAAAGACAAACATTACTTAAAATTCTTGCTTCTTCTTCTAGAATGTATCTAACTATAAATAAAGAGATCACTCTTCATACCATTAAACAACGTTCCTATTTTTGTTTTAATTGTGGAGGCTACTATTATTTTTCTTCATATTGGTAGTTTTTCCTTTTTGCTGGAATACTTCTTGAATAATTGTTGAATTTTTTCCATCCTGGTCTTGAAAATATTTCGTATAATGAGTTTTCATGATGACTCAAATGGATGGGTTTTTTTTTTCTTTAATAAAAAATTTCTAGAATATCCTAACCTTGAGGTGTTTTCTATATTTTCAATAAATTATTTGTTGGATTTTTTTTAGGCTCTTGTTTGACTCATTCTTTTTAGGTAGAGGATCTATAGGCAAGGAAATTTAAATTTAATTTTTAAACTACTTGAATTATGGATCATACACTATAGTTGTGACACTCCCCGACAACGATGTCAAAATATTGGGTAAAGCATTGATTAGTTTTCTACAGTTCAATTAATTACCTCCATTTAATAATCAATCCAGGATAGCTCGTAAACTTGTGAGTGTCAAGCACAGTATATACCTATAATACAAGGAATGAGTCCCTCTGTACCTATTGGTTTGGTGGGGGTGTTCTTCATGTATTTTCAATTCGTCCAAACTCAATAAAATTAAGTGTAGAAAAATAAATAATGAATTAAAAATAAACATGACTAAAAATAAACCTATGAAAAGTAAAACACACACTTGCTGGAAAATTACAAAAAATAAGGAAATTTACAGGAATTAAATAATCTACAGAAAAGACAAAAAATAGTAAATAAATTAATTACAAAAAGCAAGGTAAAAGGGGGAGGAATATTGTTTAGAGAGGGATCAAGCTCTAGCAGTATTTCACCCAATCAATTCATTCACTGGATGCTAGTTCGAGATTAATAAAAATACTCAAATGAATATATTGTAGTTTTAAAAAATTACAGAATAATTTTAATATCTAGGATTCATGATTCTTTTTATCAGGGGTGGTTTGTATATTTATAAGATGTGTGACCATGCCCTGTTACATTTGAGAGTAAATCAATTTTTTATTTTTTGGTTACAACAACATGCAAGAATAAATGGAACAAAGCAAAACATTAATTTTTAGACTATTTCAGTGTATTTTGTTTTATTAGAAGAGAATACATCTGATATTTTGCTCTACCTGATTACATTGATATTTTAAGTGATTGCTGAAAAATAGAAAATATATGATTTTTGACATTGTCTTTCATCTACATATTTGCTAAAATATCATTCGCATCTATTGCAAAAATTGTTGTTTTGTTTTACCGACAACGGGAGTCATGCTGTAATTTTACGTCAACAAGATTCATGTTGTAATTTTGTGTCAACAGGAATCAAGTTCCAGAATGGTAATTGGGAACCTAATGGGAATCGAATACCTAACAGTCAAGTACCAAATAGAAATCGGACACTTCAATAATCAAGTGTTAAAAATGAGAATCAGGGACTTTAATAGTCAAATGTCAAAAACAGGAATCAGGCGCCCGATAGTCAAGTGCCAAATGGGAATCAAGCACCAGAATGAGATTCAAGCACCGAACTTAGTACTATTCACTATTTTTTAACGGGGGTTTTACCTTTGCTTTTTTCACCATAAAATGGAAAGTGTCAGGTCCAAATGGGACCTTGACGTAAACATGCTAAAATACTATAAAAACCACTAAATATACACATAATTCACTTAAAAACAAATATTAGATAACATATGTAATTTACTATTAAATATATATATATATATATATATATATATATATATATATATATATATATATATATAAATTTCATAAAACATACATTCTATAATAATAATACCACATTATATGTTAGAAATCCATAAAAAAATATGAGCATTTTTTGTTCTTATCAGGTATCAAGGTGGGTGAGGAGGTTTTGACTCACCTATAGTTTGTATATGACACAATATTGGTAAGAGTGGCCAACTTTAGGGAAGAAAGAATGATTAAACATACTCTTAATGTTTATTTTAGGGCCACAAACCAAATCATCAATGATAAAAAAATCCAAAGTGGTATTTTTCACTCTTTATTGAAGGTTTTAGGATAGAATTGTAGAGATCTTGGGATTCATGAGGATTTATCTCCTAGTGGTATATTTGGGAGTCTCTTTACATTTAAAAAAACTAAAAATAGATATTTAGAGGAATATTTTGGATTGTATCAAAGAAATAATTCATCATTGATCTCACAAATGGTTAAGCTTTAAGGGTAGATTGATCTTTTTTGTAGTCAATCATTTAGGCCATACCAATTTATAAATTTTCTATTCTTGTTGACCCATACCATATGGAAATATTTGGACAAGATGGTTAGAAAATTTTTATGGGTAGGAGTAAAAGGAGAGATAAAATGGGTCTTAGTAGGTTGAGAGTGAAAACACGAGATTTCGGAAGAAAAGCAATACTAACTTGATACCAAATGAACATACACAAAATAAGACGAACGTAATCGAATCAAAACTAACATATAATGAGAAACAGGAGCACAACCCTTTTTATTAATATGATTCCGGTTTCGGTTACAATCTCTCTCCGTCCCCTTTAAGGGCTAGGAGGATTAGCATGTTTCGGTTACAATCGTCTTTAGTAATCTTCCTTCCGCGTGCCCACATGCAAAATGGACGGGCTAAAGTGCTGCCGCCGCTGGTGTTGATGAGTCTTTGATCTTTGCTGCTACTCCTGCGTTCAAAGAAACAACAAAAAGAGTTAGTAGCACCTGTGTTGAAATAAAGCATTCGGTCTTTAAAACAAATAGAACATGCATGCAGAAGATGATTAAAACAACAGATTACAGCAGATCTCGAAATCATAACGCAAAAGATCCCGATGCTATTATTATGCAAAAGAAATAAAAACCGAAATCATAATGCCAAAGAAATAAAACAGAACGATAAACTTTGTCGGCAAATTGATTAAAACAACAGATTCAAAAATAAAATAAAATGAAATAAAATAAAACCTGCATGTTGATATGCCTGCAATTAAAATCTCGAAATTATAATGCAAAAGAAATAAAAATAGAACACTGAGCTTTGTCGATGAATGGATGGATCCATGGATCCGGATTCACGTTCTCCATAAACACCCAATGACCTCCCTTGCAGAAGAGATCACGGATGCAGATGACATGAATCGAAGGCAAAACGTATGGCTGTAAATCGACAGGGCTTCGCTGCTCCAAACGTTTCTTTTCTCCCTTTTTTTCGATGAGAGAACTCTGCAATTTATAGAATTCCCGGGGTGCAGTTGTTATGGGCATGCAGGGATGCCAGTTGGTGTTCATGCTAGTGCGTGATGGGGGAAATTCTTCCTATCTAGCCTGCCCATGCTAGTCTGTGTGACAGTTCGCTGGTCGTCCACCCACGTGCATGCGATGCAGGGAGCCGTAATTGACTGACTTCCACTATTAATTGTTTAATGTCCACTTTCATTTGTTTATGTCCACGTTCGTTTGTCTAGTGTGCATTTTTAATTGTTTAATTTCCACTTTCATTGGTTTAAAGTCTGCCTTTAATTGGTTTAAAGTCCGCCTTTAATTGGTTTAAAATCTGCTTTTATTTGTTTAAAGTCTGTCAGGCGCAAAGGTAGGAGTTTGTCGCAATATCGCAACGTCGCGATATCGCGACGTCGTGATATCGCAACACTAAGAAGAAAATAGGGCATAGGGTGAGAGTTGTCGCGATATCATGACGTCACGATATCGCGCGACGTGGTGCATAAAGTCATAATCAACTTCCAAGACAGATGGATCGAATATTTTGAAGGAGGTAAGGAAAGACTATGAATCCATAACGAGTAGGGGGAATTTAAACCTTTGTGTGTGTCAATGCAATCAGTGTTTGCAGTCACATAATCGGATTGGTGCTGTTTTGGTGTCTACAGATGCCCCTTTTTGGGAAGCGCTACGGGTGATGCAGTGCTAAGCAAAAATAGATAACCAAAGCACTAATGATTAGGGTTTCTTAGTAACCTAACCAACTTGTGATGCCCCAAGTATGGAAAGGGCATGCATTCTTGAATCCTTGCTTCTGACGAGCTAAGGAATTTGATTTCAAGTATTAACCTATTTTGGTGTGACTTGAACTTAGACATTGATCAGTCATGAATAGGCAAAGGGCACAACCTTTTATCCACGGGGGAACCTTGAGTTCATGCTTCGAGAATGCCAAGCGTTTGATCACGTTTGATCGATTTGTGATTGTTGCTTGTTTACTGCCCCAAGCAAGAGCGTGATTGTCTTTGTCAATGATTCTTTGAATGCATGCCATTGCCTTGATTGGGTGTGTGTTTGTTGATTGGTGACTAAGTGTGACTACCCCCTCAAGCGACGAATCGATGAGGGAATGACCGCCATGAGAAAAGCGACGAGTCGCTTGACCCGAGGTGACTTAGGTTAGGGTGCCTTCAGATGTTTGTCCATTGAATGTGCAAGCAATTTTTTGACTTTTGGACCTATTTTTGGTGGGTAAAAACCCTTTTGGTAATGCCATAATGGGGTGAAAGTGTCAACAATCCGTCGTCCCGTGGAGTGGTCCGGCTATGGTAGCCTTCTTAGGGAGTAGAATAACGACCATTTGTGCCCCGACATCGATTTTCTATGCCAAGAGGTTAAGTGTAAGAGCGCTTGTGTCCGGCCATGCTTATTGCTTTTTTTTTTGTGTTGCATTTTTGTGATGTTTTTGTTGTTTGGTTGTTTTTGTGACGCCATTTGGGATTAAAATTGGTGAAAATCCGACCTCCCGTGGAGCGGTCCGGCTATGGTAGCCTTCTTAGGGAGTAGGATATTGATAATTTGTGACTCCGACGTCGGTTTTGTATGCCATTGAATGTCAGGCGCAAAGGTGCCTTTGTTCGTCACTTTTATTGCTTGTCGTCTGTGGATATTTGCTATTTTTGTTGTTTTGATTTTCTTGCTTTGCGTATATGTCATTATTTTATGTTATGCACAATGATTGATGTTGATGGATGCATGCTTATGGTAATGGATGTATATGGTATGATAAATGCAAATGTTTTTGATATATATGTGATATGCAAAATGTAATGGATGAAATGAATTTGTGTTGTTTGGTTAGGGCACCATAGACTGTTTAGGACTTTGTGATTTTGTGTTTATGCGATTGCTGTGGTAAATGACTTTGCATGTATACATGTGTTTTTTTTTTGTATTTTCTGATGGTAATGTGAGGATGAAAAGTAGCGCAGTTGGTTTAGAAATGTAGCTAAGGTTTTCTGAGACTCAGACGGTTTTAACTCACTAGCCACGATTGTACTTTATCTTACAAGACTTTTGAACAAGGTATGAATCGGACTTGTTTTTGACCAAGTTATTTTGCATCCTTGTGTGTGCAATTGAGTTCATTTATGTGGTATTCATCAGGATACCGCCAGTGCCAGATAAGCTGTCAACCAAACCTGTACTGAGGATCACCTAATTAGCTCCACTAATTCCTTTGTTGTATTTAGATAGATTAATCTGTGTTGCTCTCTAGGATACCATAAGCTAGCTCATCCACATGCAAACATTGATCTGTACACGAGTTAATGTGACAGATATATCGTCGTGCGGGTAGGATACCATCATTGCTAGATAGGCTGTCAACCAAACTTGTAATGAGGATCACCTAGATGGTTTTCGAATGCTGAGAATTCTAGGGATTCAAGTTCAGGTTATTTGTTGGCTGAATGATTTGGGAGACTTGCTCGTCTATATAGTGATGAAAATCACTGTTTATTTTTCTATTTATTTTTCTTTTTGAGCAAGGATTTTGGATAGTGGTGATAACCACTGTTAATTGATTTTGTATTTTGAGCAGTGTGAGTTTGGGCTTGTGAATGACCTTGATCCTTATGGTCTTGGGGACGACTACCCATCCTTTGCAGGGACGTGTAGTATGAATCCTTATGACTTTGGGAACCAAGGGGGTGATGGAGATTATGAAGTAGGGGCATTGATCTTTTAGGCCTTGGGGATGACTACCCATCCTGGTTAGGGGCGGATAGTACGAATCCTTACAACTTGGAGACCAAAGGTGAATGGAAAGTGTTAGGATGATGATTTATTGGAATTTTGTTCGTGAATGGCGTTGATCCTTTTAGGTCTTGGGGATGACTACCCATCCTTGGCAGGGACGTGTAGTACAAATCCTTACAACTTTGGGAACCAACTATGATTGGGATTTGGTAGTGGTAAAAACCACTGTTTATTAAGGTGAATGGATAGGGAAGAGCTCGTCCTTTTGTCAATTCTCAGCATTCTAGAACCATTCGCACAGGGGGATGAGCAAGATAACCGTTTCGCTTATGGTGACTCGGATTACTATGCAGGTTTCATCTTTCGTTCACACAACTTGGGAATTTTTATGTGTTTTAGCTTGTGATGGGATGTTACGTAACAAGGCGTATCCAAGTATAACTCTACCTTCGTAAAATCTATCTGACTTGGTACATTACGTGGCTAGAAATCAAAATGACGACTGAATGATAAAAACTCTTGATACATTAAAAGACCACTGACTCTAATGTGGTAAAAAGCAGTGAATGGCGTTTTTGTTTGCTTTTTTTTATAAAATGGAAGAATGTGGAACAAGGTAGACTGGCGGAGTAATTACAGTTTATGGTGCCTTTGACTTGTACGACCACAAATATGCAATGTATGGATGCAATGCTTAATGCAGCTATATATTTTTGTATTTTTGATGGATTGATTTTTGTGAATATGAAGATGAGATGCGAGAAGAGCTCTCTATTGATGAATTTGAGCATGCCTAGAAATGAGATGCAAATTTTTTTTTTTTTTGATGATTTTTGAATTTTGACTTTTCTTATTTTTGACCAAGCGATTGTGGACATCCTTGGAGCATTTTGGGGTTGACCAAGCGATTTATAGGAATCCTTGGAGCGTTTTTGGGATTGACCAAGCGATTTTAGAGATCCTTGGAGCATTTTGGGATTGACCAAGCGATTTTAGGAATCCTTGGAGCATTTTGGGATTGACCAAGCGATTTTAGGGAATCCTTGGAGCATTTTTGGGATATGGCTTTCCTAGATATGGAATGGTCGCAAATGACTGATATTCAAGGGTTCTGTTTCTTTGATTTCATCAAGAGAGGCTAGTCGGTACGTCCTGGGTCCTATTTTGCTATCAATGACATATGGACCTAACCAATTTGCCACGAACTTGTCCCTTAGGTGGGTCGGCAAACTAGAGTTCTGTTGGTTTTCCTTCAAAACCAAATCACCAACCCGAAAGTCCCTCAGGTGAACTTTCATGTTGTAAGCTTTCTTAAGTCGCTCTTGATAAATACGTAAATGCTCGAGAGCATTAACGCGTCATTCGTCAAGCAACGTAAGCTGGTCTAACCGGGCCTGCCACGCAGTGTCATCGTCGATGAACTCTTGCATTGATATACGCAGGGAAGGAATTTCCAACTCGAGAGGCATTACTGCCTCGGAGCCATACACGAGCAAAAATGGAGTTGCCCCAATGGGCGTCCGAATGCTGGTGCGATAAGCCCATAGGGCAAGCGGGATCTGAATGTGCCAGTCCTTATGATTTTTGACAACTATCTTTTTAAGAATGGCGACTAGCATTTTGTTGGACGCCTCTGCTTGCCCATTTGCCTGTGGATAATAAGGGGTTGAAAAACTATGCTGAATTTTGTACTTTGTGGTCAAAGCACGCACATCTTTATTCTTGAAAGGTGTCCCATTATCTGACAGGATCTTGGATGGAATACCAAAATGACATATGATGTTATGCAAAATAAACTCCGCAATGCGGGATCCAGTCGTAGAGGTTAGCGGAATCGCTTCCACCCACTTGGTGAAGTACTCTGTGGCCGTTAAAATGAACGTGTGATGACCAGATGACACAAGGGAGATCTTTCCAATTAGGTCAAAGCCCCACTGCAAAAAAGGCCAAACCGATTGGATCGACTACAAGGCCTGAGAAGGTACGTGTGTCAAATTAGCATGGTGCTGACATTTCATGCACTTCTTTACATATGCGCAACAATCTCGCTCTAAAGATGGCCAATAATAACCCATGCGAAGAATGCGCTTTGTGATGGCCATACCGCTGAAGTGGCCACCACATGTACCATCGTGAGCTTGGGTGATCGCCCAAGCGGACTCTTGTTGGTCCAAACAACGAAGGAGGATTCCTTCATAATTTCGACGATACAAAATGTCTCCTAACAAGACATGCTTTGCCGCTCTCTGTTTGAATGCTCGTCTCGTGGCATGCGTCAATCCAGATGGAAGGGTACCTAACTTTAGGTAGTCTCGGATAGGTGAATACCAATCCTGCTGATCTGAAACCTCAACGGTACGAACAACCAATCCCTCTTGAAGTTCCTCTCTAGCGAAAGCTGAGTAGGAAAGCATCTACAAAAATAGCATCGTGTTGCTACTAATGGGAGTAGGGGAGAATAAGGACCCCCAGTCGGCATGTTTTAGATGATCGAGGAATCGAATGAACTTATCCGGAGATGGTTCAATCTGAATCGAATGGACTCCTGGCATTGAGTCAGAGCTTGCACGCTCCATCACGGATTGCGATAAGGTTTTGACTTGAATGGTTGTCATATCACCGAAAAGGTCTTGCGGGATTAGTGACCCCAAGGAGGCCATAGTGTCCGCAAAATGATTTGATGACCGGGGGAGTGCCTCGATGTCGTACCATTCAAGTTTTGCCAGGAATTTGTCCACAAGGGCTTTGTAGGCCTACAGGACTGGGCATTTACATTGAAATATCCCTTTCACTTGGTTTACTATTAGCAGCGAATCACCAAAGATGTTCAAGCGTTTAATGTTCATGGTGATTGCTGTTTGAAGACCTATGAGCAAGGCTTCATATTCAGCGTTATTATTGGTGCATGGGAAGTCAAGTTTAAATGACAAGGGGATTGGAGCCCCTTGCGGTGTGAAGAATACAATTCTCCCCTGCCACCTCCTTGCTCACATTTAGAACCATCGAAGAACAAGGTTATGTCGGCCTGTGACTCAGGTGCATCAGAATCTGGCGATTCTGAGACATGGAAGACCCCATCATCGGGTAGTTCTATTGTTAGAGGCTGATCATCTTCAAGAGGAGCCTCTGCTAGTTGATCGGCTATGACTTGACCTTTAATGGATTTTTGTCCGATGAACTCTATGTCAAACTCCATCAACAACATGATCCATTTCATCGTGCGGCTACTATGATAAGTATGACTCATCATGTATCGCAATGGATTCTCCTTGGACACAACATACGTCGTGTTACCGAGCATGTAATGGCATAGCTTTTTGGTAGCAAACACCACTACCAAGCAGAGCTTTTCGATGTATGCGTAGTTAAGTTCGTAACTGACCAGGGTGCGGCTAAGATAGTATGTAGCCTGTTCTTTGTGAAGTTCATTCTTTTGGGCTAGCATGGCGCCCAGTGCTATCTCAGTAGCCGAGATATATAGATAGAATGACACTCCTGGTCTGGGTGGTGCCAATACTGGCGGTGAAGCCAAGTATTGTTTTATGTCGTCGAAGGTTGATTGGCACTCGTCATCCCAATGGAATGCTACCCCCTTGTGCAATAATTTGTTCATGGGTCGGCACTTGTCAGATAGTTGCGCTATGAAGCGCTTAATTGACGTGACCTTTCCCTGTAGGCTTTTGAGCTGCCTGATGGTAGTTGGGGGAGGCATCTCAAGGATTGCCTTGACTTTGTTTGGGTCCACCTCGATTCCTCGCTTTGAGACTATGAAACCCAAGAGTTTTCCAGATGTGACATCGAAGACGCACTTCTTGGGGTTTAGTCGGACCTTGTGTTCTATGAGGCGATCGAGGATTTTGCTCAAGTCAGCGAGGTGATTTGGGCGCAAGAGGGATTTGGCCAACAAATCATCCATGTAATCTTCCAAAGTTTTGTGCATGTAATCATGGAAGATGTACGTCATGGCACGTTGGTAGGTGGCGCCAACATTTTTAAGGCCAAAAGGCATGACCTTATAACAAAATGTCCCCCAAGGCATTGTGAATGCCGTTTTGAATTGGTCTTCGGGATTGATATGAATTTGGTTGTATCCTGAGAAGCCATCCATTAGGGAGAGTATTTCATGACCCATTGTTGCATCTACCAATGCATCGATGCTTGGCAAAGGAAAATCATCCTTAGGACTCGCTTTGTTTAAATCTCAAAAATCAGTGCATATGCGAATCCTCCCGTCGAGCTTTTTGACGGGCACCATGTTGGACAACCATGGCGGATAATCCACGCAGATGACAAACTGTGCATCCAACAGCTTCTGTAATTCATCTTTGACCATTAAGGCCACTTTCGGGTGCATCTTATGTAGTTTTTGCTTCACTGGCTTGACTGTCGGATCAAGCGTCAGGTTATGCGTGACTAGCTACGGATCTAGCCCCGGCATGTCTTTGTATGACCATGCAAAAACTTCTTTCTTCTCTTTGAGAAGTGTAATATAGTCGGCTTGCTCTTCGGGGGATAGGCTTACCCCTAGCTTGAGAATCTGTGGATTCATTGGATCTGAGCCGATGTCTACGTCAGTTGTTTCTTCAACTGACATGTGCGATCCGTCTTCCAACTGATGTGGAATTGGGATTAAGTGGATATCATCTGCTGAATTGAGATCTACATTGGGAACCTCGGGTTCTTCTTCAGCATGAAAAATATCCTGAGTTGACCCTGGGGTAAAATGATGCATCTCACCGAAGGGCCAGTACTCTGATGGGGATGGTATTATGTTAATGCGATCCCAGTCGATGGCATCCATGTCTAGATGCAATGACTATGCTGGATCGGCTGTATTGCAGATGGGGGCGGTTAAGTCAATGGAGATCATGTTGATGAGATGAATTTGATCTCCATTATCGTAGGTGTGATGTTTCTGACATCCTGGATGATCTCTATGTATAGGATCTGGCTCTGGTGGTATGGGCTCACGTGGATCAGCTCTATGAGCGGATAAAAGGACAGGGTCTGCCATTGGTGTTGATAACTCAATAGGATCCCTAGGAGGAAGTTGATCCCTATACGCCTCATGTGGTGGATTCAACATTTGGTCCCATTGCGCGGGGTTGAGATTCCACTCATGCCCTGGCACTATGTTCATTTGTTCGAATAGGTCATTAATGTCCAAAGGATGTTGTTGTGGTCGCATTTGATTAAGATGGGTCACCATCTCAATTTCGTCTTCATAGTCACTGTCGAAAATCAACAAACTTTCGTTGATTCCTATAGCGGCCGACGATATGTTAGACTCGTTCTGCTCGATCAGATTGACATGATTCCAATGGGGCTATTCCATGATTTGTAGGGAGACCTGAGTTTCTTGTAATGGCATGACCCCGATAAGAGCCTCCAAAGGGGGAGGATTGTTGAGGCTAACAAGGTTTATGACTAAAGGGAGATAATCTCCTAATGTATATTGTGTGTTAGGGTTGGCGTATGGGTCTACTGCCATCCCAGCCTTGTTGCCTACCCCTAAGCCTTGCATGTCCTCGACTAAGATGTCTAGGGGTAGGGGGTGGGTACACCCTACTCCTAACTTGTCATATGGCATTTGGTATCTAGGCTGGCAGAGGACACGCATTCCTTGTTCATACCTGCCTAACCCGTATCCATGCCAATTGCATTGGCTAAGATAGCGTAAAGCGAAATCTGGGTTTGATAGGTAATTGACATCTTTCGTAAAAGGGTCTTCATCTTCTTCTTTTTTCTTGGAAGGTTTAGTACCATGATCAAGGCCCCCGTACACAAAATTTGTCTGGTTAGGCGGGTAGCCGAGAGGAACAATACTGCCAATGGGAAGGCGAGGTCTCCCCATGTCCTGCATGGACTCAAGTGTAGGCGTTGCAACAATGTTTTGCACTAAATACTCCCCCAAGCCCGTGTTGGCTATTTCAACAGTAATCGTTGGCGATTGAGGGAGAGGAAAAGCAAGTCCTTCCTGAGTCCACTCTATGTCAGGTGGACTAGGCGTCTCAACTTCTATTTTTCTAGGCATCTCTTTAGCAGAGATGGTTGAGACTGACGATGGTACTTCCCTCATGGGTTGTTTTCCTTTATCCTTCGGTGTGTCCATCGTAAGTGGCGTTATCGATGAAGGACCAGCCGATGAAGACGGACCTGACTGAGGGTCCAAGGGTTTGAACAGTGATGGTGTTTGTGGAGTCTGACCCTATTTGGATGGATTTAATTGAAAATCCACATGCGTTGATGGTAGGGTTGACTGCGGTATTAATTGCACCGAGTTGCAATACTTGAAAGGTTCCAGGTCTGCGGGAACCACATGCACTTCTCCTTCAAAGGTGTACTTGAGACACTGGTGCGCTATCGAAGGGACACACTTCATGTCCCTAATCCATGGGTGGCCTAACAAGATGTTATAAGCCATCTCACCTTCCAAGATATGGCACAATGTAGGAATTGTCTTTTGTCCTACTTGAATGGGTAGGACAATTGTGCCAACGGTTGAGCATATTGCATCATTGAATGCTCGCAATGTATATGTGGAGGCTGTTATGTGAGATGCAGGCAACTTCAAGTGTTTTAGCACCGCTTTCATGATGATATTATTGGATGAACCAGTGTCTACCAACACTCTCTTGTACGGAATCCCGTTAACCCGCACGATGACGTGTAGGGGTGGATCTGCCATATCACCAGTTACTGATTTGATCTCATCATCTCTGAAGGTGATAACCGGTTCAGTGCACTTTTGGACATGCCCCATGAAATTTTTGAAAGCGTTTGCCTCATGGGGCTGCAACTCGATGGTTTTTAAGATATCCATTAGAGCTTCGCGATGAGGCGGCGATTGTTGTATAAGCTCATAGATGGAAATCCTAGCTGACGTGGTCCACAAGCTTTGGGTAAGCTTGCTTCGAATCGTGACCACTGGTCTAGGCGGAGGAGGGTGCTGTTGAGGTGGTAACGTTGTCGATGCCTCTCCTATAGCTATTGCAGGAGTAGCTATGCTCGGATATCTCTTATTTCGAGTCACTATGCTGATCATGTCGACATATCCTTGTATAGGGTAATCTTGTGTGACTTCGTTAACTTGGATATGCTTTGTTTGTGTATCATGGGCTGGTAAGGGGTCCTTAAAGACTCCCATCTATTGGTTACCCGGTGCTACGGGATTGTCTACCACTAAGGTCTTGTTATCGATCAAATCTTGCACCAAGCCTTTGAACGTCCAACAAATGTTAAGGTCGTGTCCTTTCCGTCGATGAAATCGACAGTACAATTCTTCTCTATAGCCTTTTGATTTTGGTGCGTTGGGGTCTATAGGTTGGACTTCTGGAAGGTTGATCAAATTTGCCATAGACAAGCGGTCAAATAGGGAATCTCGAGACTCCATATAGGGTGTGAATTGTCATCGAGGATGACGCAGCTGATTTTGCTTTTGCCAATTGTTTTCTTGGTCATAATTGTTGTGAGGGACCGCCTGATAATTAGCCTTTTGAGGCTATGCTTATTTGGCAGGTGTTGGTGTGTTAATCGCAACTTGATTGACCATGGCGGGTTTCTGTTGCGTTGTCCCTGTCTTGCTGTTATTCTTTGTCCATTCTTTCTTTTTTGGTTTGGCAATTTTGCCCTCCTGAATTTTGATCTCTTCGATTCTTCTGGCTTGTGCCAGGGCTTCTTCTAAAGTGGCATATTGTTGCAGCTGCAATAGCACAGAGATCGATCTCAAATAGCTTTTTGAGAACATTTGCGTGAGGTCAGACATAGGAGGGAGGTAAGGTAGCTTTGAAAGCAAAGCCCTCCATCGGTTCCCATAGGCAACCATAGTTTCTTCCTCGTATTGCCTGAGGCTGGCTAGGTCACTTAGTGACGCCTTCTTCTTGGTGTTGAAAGCGAAACGTTCAAGGAACGCGTCCACCAATTGATCTAAATTATGGATGCTATGCTTTGGCAGTTGGGTAAACCAATCCGAGGCAGGGCCTACGAACGTGGTTATAAATGTTCTTAATAGCAAAGCATCATTATCCTGAATGCTGAAGCATTGACTCAGGAATCTAGTAACATGTTCTTGGGCGTCCTCCTCCCCTCTAAAGAGTGCCAACTGGGGCAGCTTAAAGTGTTTGGGGTAAGGAGGTGCCGGCACCGATGGATGTACTGGATGACTGCGTAGTAAGCATAGGGTGGGCTTTTGGTGCCCTGAAGTTTTAGTTTCTATCGATTCTAAACGCTCCAAGAGCGCTTTGTATGCAGCGGAGGACTTAATCTCCTCTTCTGTAACTTGTTCCTGTTGTGCGTTACGGGTAACTGGAGGCCTATAGAGGGGTGGCCGGATAGCACCTCCTCTGCCTTGATAGGGCGTTTCGGCCCATTCTTCTTGTTCATACTCCTCATAAGCTTCTCGAGGAGTTACTGGGCGAGCTCGATGAACAGGGGTGGGCGCCCACGGAGGGTACCCATCGTCATTCCTGGGAGTGGCCTCCCGCTCATGTCTCGGGTGTCTTAAAGGCACCTCTTGGCGAGGTCTTGGAGACCTATCATGCACTATGGGGTTGTGCCTCTCGTACCTTTTTGCCCTCTATGTTTGGGGGGTCTGAACCTTTTTAGGCACAGTGGTGTAGAGTAGCTCATTTGTTTGGCATCGAATGTGCTCTTTATGAAGGTGATATAATTGTTCTAGCTGTTGTTGATCCTGCTCAAGCTGCTTGATCTACGCTTGGCGGGTGGCATGTCTAGCAAATGATAAGTCAATTTGCTCTGTCATTTTGATTCTAGGAGGCCTAGTCACCTCTCCGATGTATCTATCTTGGTTTTGAGGATCCGAGACTTCTATGTGGTGCTTCCCTCTATCGAGATTGGCGGCATTTACTTGAGGCTCTGGCCTTAGTGGGTGGCCCTGACACCTAGCGGGTGCGGAAACGCATTGTTCCCATGTTGTATATTGTTCTTGAGGAAGGTAAGGGTCTTCCTCGTGCTCCCGTTCATAGGTGAAAAGGGGACGGGCAGAGTTGGCTTGCCCTGCCTGATGAGCCTTGTGCTCTGGATTGGTTCTTGTAGTTTTGACAACAATAGGGGGTAAAGGGGGGATAGTGTAATCATGTGGGCCCTCCTGATGGACCCCCTGTCGTTCAGGCGCCTCATTGCATGGTGACCACTCATAGCGAGCTTCTAAGGGAGGCTTCCTATGGATGTACCCTTCTTGGAAGGGTATGTGCTGGGTATTTATGGGATCTCTCCCATCTATAGTAAGTGCCACATGTATGGAATCTTCTCGAAAGGGGCTATGTTGTGTGGGTGTGCCCCTATAGCCTCATTCCGTCAAGGCACAAAGTGGGTTGTTGTGTGTATCTGGCCACCAAGGTGGAATAACCAAGTCCTTGGAGCTGTAGCGGAGATGACTTGTGCCTCCTTGGTCATTCTCTGCAGCGTCCACCCATGAGTGGGCTTGGCTATGGGTGAACACCATGGTGGTGCTTCTTCTACTAGCTAAGCAGATTTTATCTCTTTTATGATTTTTTTTTTTGTTACACTAAGCAAAAATGAACACACACATACGCAAACGGTGATTATCTCTTTTAAAGATTAATGGTGTGTCCTAAACTGGTTTTAGTGCATTTTGATGATTTTGTTTTGTTTTTGAAAGTTTTGAAGAACGTTTAAATGTGTAATGAAGGCTCATATGACTCCCATAAATGGTCGCCCCTTCAATATACCATTGCCAAGCCGATATACCAACCTCTCTATATACCCGCCCTTACGAGAGGGAAACTATAGGTACGTGAGAGCAGATGGTACGTGGTACGTAGGCGGTACGGAAGGGGGATTGTCCTGTTTATGACACCTACCATAGAAGACTTATCCTCGCGCATTGGGAATCACCCCAACGACACTCGGTCAGCTTTCATCAGGATTTACGTCGAGCAACAGTGACAATCGGGGTAAATGAATGCAAATATCCAAGCCAACGTGGTGATGAAATCCACTATTGGTCTTGCTCAAGGGCTGGGGTTTTACGACCAACTCCTTGGTTTAAATAACCACGTGATGTGTGGGGTTCATTTTAATTTGCAAAAATTGAAACAGGCAAACAAAAAAGAAACTTTCCCTAAGCCATACAAAAACTAAAAATCAGAAAACAACAAACAAAAATTTGATAGAAGCCTTTTTTTTTTTAAGCAAAAATTGAAACAGGCAAAAAAAAAGGAAACTTTCCCTAAGCCATACAAAAACTGACAATCCGAACAGCGCAATACTAACTTGATACCAAATGAACATACACAAAATAAGACGAACGTAATCAAATCAAAACTAACATATAATGAGAAACAGGAGCATAGCCCTTTTTATTAATATGATTTCAGTTTCGGTTACAATCTCTCTCTGTCCCCTTTAAGGGCTAGGAGGATTAGCATGTTTCGATTATAATCGTCTTTAGTAATATTACTTTTGTGTGCCCACATGCAAAATGGACGGGATAAAGTGCTGCCACCGTTGGTGTTGATGAGTCTTTGATCTTTGCTGCTACTCCTGCGTTCAAAAAAACAACAAAGGCGTTAGTAGAACCTGTGTTGAAATAAAGCATTCGGTCTTTAAAACAAACAGAACATGCATGCAGAAGATGATTAAAACAATAGATTATAGCAGATCTCAAAATCATAACGCAAAAGATCCCGATGCTATTATTATGCAAAAGAAATAAAAACCAAAATCATAATGCCAAAGAAATAAAATAGAACGATAAACTTTGTCGGCAAATTGATTAAAACAGCAGATTCAAAAATAAAATAAAATGAAATAAAATAAAACCTGCATGTTGATATGCCTGCAATTAAAATCTCGAAATTGTAATGCAAAAGAAATAAAAATAGAACACTGAGCTTTGTCGACGAATGGATGGATCCATGGATCCGGATTCATGTTCTCCATAAACACCCAATGACCTCCCTTGTAGAAGAGATCACGGATGCGGATGACATGAATCGAAGGCAAAACGTATGGTTGTAAATCGGTAGGGCTTCGCTACTCCAAACGTTTCTTTTCTCCCTTTTTTTTGGTGAGAGAACTCTACAATTTATAGAATTCCTAGGGTGTAGTTGTTATGGGCATGCAGGGATGCCAGTTGGTGTTCATGCTAGTGCGTGATGGGGGAAATTCTTCCTATTTTGCTTGCCCATGCTCGTCTGTGTGATAGTTCGCTGGTCGTCCACCCACACGCATGCGATGCAGGGAGCCGTAATTGACTGACTTCCACTATTAATTGTTTAATGTCCACTTTCATTTGTTTATGTCCATGTTCATTTGCATAGTGTGCATTTTTAATTGTTTAATGTCCACTTTTGTTGGTTTAAAGTCTGCCTTTAATTGGTTTAAAGTCTACTTTTAATTGGTTTAAAATCTGCTTTTATTTGTTTAAAGTCTACTAGGCGCAAAGGCAGGAGTCTGTCGTGATATCGTGACGTCATGATATCACGACACTAAGAAGAAAATAGGGCGCAGGGTGGGAGTTGTCGCGATATCGTGACCATCACGATATCACGCGACATGGCGCATAAAGTCATAATCAACTTCCAAGACAGATGGATCGAATATTTTGAAGGAGGCAAGGAAATACTATGAATCCATAACGAGTAGGGGGCATTTAAACCTTTGTGTGTGTCAATGTGATCAGTGTTTGCAGTCACATAATCGGATTGGTGCTGTTTTGGTGTCTACAGAGAGAAAGTAAGCCAACCCAAGTTAAAGGGAGGTTTGGGACTGAGGAGATCAGAGTTAAATAATAAATCTTTATCTAGAAAGATTTATTGGAGGTGGATCTCCCAATCAACTTCTTTATTAAGTATAGTTGTAGATAGTAAATATTTGGGATATGTGAACCTGAATGAGGTGAGTGATATGGATATTATGTGATAGACTTAGATTTATATCACTAGGCTTAGGCTTATCAGAACTAAGTCTTTAGGGGCTTAGTGTATTTTTAATAATCTCTAAAAGTGAGACTTTGTTGCTCACGTAGACTTGGTATAAGTATTCTAGATAGGTTAGTTAGAAGTCTTCTAGACAAGGGTTAGTTAGAGGATTATCCCTAAAATAAGCGATGATAAGGTTATCCTCCATGTTCTAAGGATCTATGAATGTAAATTGTGCTTATTTAAGCAACTATTTTCTAATGTAAATCATCTTGGATTAAATTCCTTATCTTTGGATTTTTAATCCTTATCATTGGTATCAGAGTAGCATGATATGATTGCCTATGAGGGGGAATTTCCATCATGGAAATTCCCTCTCTTTCTTTTAGATTTGGATTCTCCATTTTGAGTGTAGGATTTGCATAGGTTTTGGGTCATTTTCGGCCTTATATTGCTTGTTGTGCTTTGGGTTATTGACAACCAACAAGAAGATATTGTTTAAGAAGCTCAATTGAGTTTTAGAACTTGCTAGAGTTTGAAGATAGAGATAAAAAAAAAATCTCTTTGGTGGCTCTCTTGTTACCCTTGTTGCCTGCATCTTATTGTTCAAAGTTGTTGCTTGTTGCCCTTCATGAAAACTTCATTCATTGTTTTAATTATTATGTGCAAGCTTTGCCAATTATTTTGACTAATTGGTTGTTTTAAAATATAATTTTTTCTTTTTAATTTTTTTTAAAGCTTTTATTATTAATATTATTTATTAAAAAAATATATTAAAAAAAAGTAGTGCAGGCCCAAACTCTCAAGCCTAGGCCCACTTGTTGTTTACAACAGTAGCTGCATCGATACTGGAATTAGTCTTGGTACCTACATTGATATTGTTCTCCTAACAACCATGCAAGACCAAGAGGAGCCTATATTTTTTGATGTCACAGGTTAGAATTAGGTCAAAACCAGATAATGATAGGAGGTCATTGACTCATCCTCTGGTGAGACCAGGTGCCCGTACCACCTATTGGGAAGAAAATCGATAGACGATAGGTAATTTTTAGCTCAACCTTAACCACTCTTGATAGCAGACTGATAGGTGACCAGTCCCTGCTAGAGCTTGAACTAGTACTGATAAGCGATCAATCCACCTACACCAATGCTCGATCTATGCAAAACAAAAATCCTATTGAAATTCATAGAACCTAATATAGAATAGAACTTGTGGATCAAAATTTGAAGCCTCACATGGAATTTAATGTAGATCCCATTGGCTAGAATCAATTTTGGATCTCAAACCCTCTTGGTTGCACTATTTCGAAGGATTTTAGATTTTGAACCTTGATTGGCGGATTGAAATATTGACCACCCAATCATGCATCTCTCTGCAATGCTAATCATGCCTCGATATATGTCAAGATCGATCTATGACTCCAATGCAATGCATGTAAAAGTTTGTGGTGATTTTTATTTATGTTTGAATGGGTAAAAAAATTATTTAGTCCCACACTGCATGGGTAAAATGTTGTAAAGACTTTAAAGGAGCAACTCACTCCTTGTGAAATAGCTAGTGCTTATTGACTATAGAAATAACTGACTCATATATTTGGAACCAATTTTGAGTGCCTTGTTGATTGGCACTTTTATTGCATGACCAGTTAGAGGTCTATGGTTGCATTGACTTTAGCAAACCACCACCAATTTTTTGAACCATCGCGATCTAGCTCAGGGTGATAAGAATCACCTATTGGATAGAATATTCTTTCAAATATTCCCTTTTCAAACTGTAAAGGCCAAATACCTCTTTTATTTTTTTGTTGGAGAACATGTAATTTTTCTCCCCAATAGAGAATTCAAACTTGAGTATGTCCTTATGTATACTTGTTGAAAAGCTCTTTTTGATTCACTTCTCCTGGAACCATTATTTTACAATTTTGTAAAGGCCTACCTTGACCTATAGTGCTTCAAATTTTGGGTTACCAAACCTATTTGCAAAAAAAATAAATTATTGTAAAACAAAGTGCATTTTCGGTTGAACCTGACACTCCTTTAATCCACTTTCATCCTTAGAGATTTTTGAAAGTAAATTTTATTAAAACCATCGTCTTGTGATTCCATCATGATTTTGGGTGCTCCTACAATAGTAGGTGTTGTTGTTCGATCATGGGAATCCTTTGGGTACTTCAATTTGAGAGTTGTCGTTGTCGCTTCTTTTGACCATTGTCCTTCTATTTTGATTCCTTTGATTATGGAATCATGGGTACTCCCATAAAAGTTGTCTTAGCCCTTTAGTGGCTTGTATCTCTTAGTGGATTTCAACTTGGATTATGTCTTCACCAAAAAGACTTACAACATTCCTTCAAGCAACACCACATCAAGATTTCACATCAGATTCACAACTATTTAAGCATGATTTTTACCTTTCAGTAAAGCATCGAGTTGAAGACTAAAAATATTTGACATTTCAGTCAACAAAAAACTTTTGAAGACTACAAAAAATAAACACTTTAGAATATGTCTACTTGTTCCTTTGTCCTATGTGTTGCCATTCTTCTTCTACCAACTATAGTTTCCAAATGGTCTTACTAATAGTTTTGGGTGCATGCTTCATAGTTAAGCATGATTGATCTGAGGAGCTGATAACATTGTGTGAAGGAGATTGAAGATATTTGCTACCTTGGCCCCTATAGCCTTGTTTGCTATGGATACTCCATTTATAGGAGTTGTAGTCCCTTCTCCATTCCAATGGGATGAATGTGTGCTATCATGTAGAGTATTTGACAATTGAATATATAGGAATTATAGATATTTTGGGTCATTTTTGACCTCATGTTGTTGTTTATTTTAGGTTCTTTTCAACCAAGAAGATCCTATATTGAAGCTCTCCATTTTTGAGCACCACTTTCCACAAGGGTCTCTCTCTCTTCTTTATGTTCGAAGATTTTTGGACACTTGTAAATATTCTCTCCCAAATTCTTGTAAAAACATTGGGGTCCAATGCTTCTATTGTTAGGAGGAATGATATGGATATTATGTGATAGGCTTAGGTTTATATCACTAGGCTTAGGCTTATTAGAACTTAGTATTTAGGGGCTTAGTTTATTTTTAATAATTTGTAAAAGTGAGACTTTGTTGCTCACATAGACTTGGCATAAGTCTTCTAGATAGGTTAGTTGTAAATATTCTAGATAAGGGTTAGCTAGAGGATTATCCATAAAATAAGTGATGATTAGCTTGTCCTCCATGTTTTGAGGATCTAGAAATGTAAATTGTTCTTATTTAAGCACGTATGTTCTAATGTAAATCATATTGGATTAAATTCTTTATCATTAGATTTTTAATCCTTATCACTGACCTATTTACATTTGGATGGTAATAGGTCCTTAATGTGGTAGGCTTTAAAGTTATGATCTCAAGTAATGAAATATGGATTATTTTGGAAAGTGGGGAAAGGGGAGAAGGCACAATTTTGGACAAGTTCATGGGATCAATACCCACCTATCATTGTTGAATTTCCAAAAGTGCAACCAGTAAAAACAACCATGGAAAGCAAGGGTTGGATCTAAATTAAAAATTATTTCAACACTAGTCAACTAATGGTTTATAAGTTTAAGTAGTGTAAGAAGTTGGATGAGTGATCAACTCCAATCCCTCTAGAATTGACACCCATCATGACTAAAAGCTTGGCAAAAATATTTCTTGTAGGTAGAGATGAGGACGATGAATTAGCTTGGGGCTATGGCAGCCTTGGATTCTACAAAGTGAAGGATGGATATGGTAAGATACTTCCAAAACCTCCTCCTCATGCATATCAAGTTGAGAATTGGAGAAATATTTGGCAGTCCAAGGGTTGGTTAAAAGTAAACTTCTTTGCTTGGAAGTTCATGCATAATAGAATTCTTACTTTGATAATATAAGACATAGGGGAATCATTGGTCCATCTCCATATGTTTTATGCTACAAGAGCAAGGAAACATCTAACCACTTGATTTTTGAGTGCCAATTCATTCACCAAATCTAAGAGAAATGGTTTTTATCTTATAAAATTTAAGGTAATGGTGATTTGGATCAAATTAATATTTGGTAAAGATGGAAGAGGGGTAGATTTAAATCTAAATCTCTTTGTATCATTTGGAAGCTCGAATTAAACTTCATTTGGTGGAAAGTGTGGTTTGAGAGAAATGGTATAATTTTTAGAGAAACCTTTTCATCCTTAGATAGCATTTGGCAGGTCATTTGGAGCAAAGTCATAAAAACTATGACAATGTATGCTAAAAAGGAAACTCAAATTGATATAGGGTGATGGAGAAGGAAGCCAAAGTGCAAGAGGGGAATGATAGAGCTAGTTGAAAACCACCCCTAGAAGGTTGGATTAAAATTAATATTGATGGAGTTGTAAAAGACAATCCAGGTAGAGATAGAATTGGAGCGGTCTACATGAATCATGTTGGAACAATGCTCTATCGGGAACTGCAAGACCTGGAAAGGGCCATGAACAATGAAGTAGAGACTTTACCTATCAAATCTACTTCTATCTAAGTAGTAAGACAAGGGTACAAGAGGATAATCTTAGAGTCAGATTCTCAAATATTGGTAGAAGCTTTGGATTGCATGAGGAAATTTGCTTTGAAGATATGGAGGTTGACGATTCTTGTCACCCAAATTAAGGAATTGTGGAGAGAATTAGATAAAGTGATTCTAGATTATGTGAGTAGAGAGTTTATGTGGGTAGAGATCTAAATAATGTGGTAAACTTCTTGGCTAAGATGAGTACTAAGAAGGAGGTAGGGGTTCAATGGCATTGTGGCATGGCTATTGAGGATAAGAGGATTAGGCAAGTTGGTGAGCAAATCTAGTGTTTAGCTAATTTGGACAGCCATTGTAGAAATATTGTTTAAGAGATTTGACTCCAATGCAAATCTTTTTTACTATTATAGATAGGTAGACAGACATTGAGAAATATGATTTAAGAGATTCAATGTATATCTTCTTTTATTGTTGTAAACAAATATTTTTATCAACAAAAACTGGAAGAAGTCTCATCCCTACTTATAAATAATCTCTGTTTTAATATAAATTTTTCAAATTATTTAAAAAAATAAAAAATTAGAGAGCAGGTAAAATAGCTGTACGATTGTCATTTCATTGGATATCTTCTTTTACTAGTATGTTATAACGGATATAAAATTATTTTGCCAATATTTTCTTACAGAAAAAAGTGGCTAAATACGGCGTTCTCGACCCCTCTGCGCTAAGCGGTCCTAATTTTAGGATCACAAGTTTACAAAGGAGAATATTCTACTAATAATAAGATTAAATATAAACTGTGTTGTCGCCTTTGGTATTTATATAAAAAGACTTTATGTAGATACATATAAATGAACCATTACAGTTTCGTTAAAAAATATAAAATATATATTTCTCCGTTGAAGAAAAAATCTTAAATACAAACCAACTCAAATAATAGTACCAATACATACCAACTCAAAAAACATAATGCCAAGACAGGTTATGTTCCTCTATACAGTGCATGGAGCATGTCTGGAAAATAATGACTTCGCACAGTATTGCAAACTTCAGCATCCCCCTATAACAAACCAGGATCTCTCTTTCTTACCGTTCGCTTTTATTCAGCTATGAAAATAAAGTTTACATTATACCATTCAACCATAAGAATTGAGAGCTAAATTTGGTCGATACCGGCTTGCACTACACACAAAGCAAACCACTGCCAAAGCAATTTGAACGATCTATATCAGGCAATGAACGGATGCGGTTCGAATCTTCGTCGATATCAGAAGTGATGCAGATGAAAACCGTACATGATGCAGATGGAAACCAATCAATCAATTTTTTACTTTAATGGTAAATGTTTTGTTTGTTATCTTAAGAATTCTTTTATTGAACAACCACCTAAGAAATTTCTTCTTATCACATTGTATGATTTAATTAGTAAACCTTTTACCACATTGTATGGAATTAATTAGTAAATAATTAGCAACCAGACAACCTTTTGAAACTGTACAACCTCTTTATAATCATAAAATCCTTTTATAATCATATAACCCTTTTCAAGCATACAATTCCTTTATTCTATTGTACAATATATGACAAATCCTACAACTAATTTATAGAATAGTAATTATATTGTCAATAGCTTTCTAAATAATAGGTGATCTTCAATGAGATACATGTCGAAAATTGAGGCCAAGGTCGATGACGAGGAAGAAGAGGACGAAAAGGAAGAGGAGCTCGAGGAAGATGTCAAAGATGAGGTATGAGGTTCCTCGGGTCCTAGGGGTATCATTTTTGCCTACCTGGATAAGACTGCTAGGAAGTTTAGTAGTTGTAGAGGACATATGTTCCTCATGATAACTAGGATCCGTAGCTTCAGCTGAAGGCTGTCTTTTGTAAAAGGTTTTGGGTCAACCTGTAAAACCCCGTAATCAATGAAAAAATTTGCTTACCAAAAAAATAATGAGATGTAATAGGTTTAGTGGATACAACCTCTATGGTTTGAATCCTCAGCTCGCCAACTACTAAAAATAGTATGGTTGTAACCAACTCTTCTATCAAGCAAAAAAAAATCATATTGTCAATGGAAAGGTTATATTGTACGATTATTAAAGTGCACCAAATCCTTTGACTTACCTCAACCTAATACTCTTTTCTTCTATGAACGATTGTTCCAACTCTGCAATCTAAATTTCATGTTCCAATATTTTCTATTTTCTATCAAGGTAGAATGGTACCCTCTATGCCTACAATATTTCGCTCACCCAAACCTCCTATGCCTCAATTATTTTTTACCATCTTCCTATGCTCATAGTGTTTCCCTGCAACCTACACACATGTTTAACAACAAAACAAATGGCCAAAAAAATAATCACTCAACATTCTACAACAAATGAAACTCAAAAATTTATTAGCAAAATGTTGTTCATATATTTTTTATTTTCATTGGGAATAGAAGGTTGATATTTAAGACCCCTCTTTCTCTCCCTATTCTTCTTGAGACAAAATACCCTATTTATAACTTTTGAAAGTAGGTATATAGTGGTCAAATAGTTGACCTTTCAGTTTCACAATGATCTAGCTTCTGCAATGGTTATTTGTTGGGATGCTCCCACATCATACTCATTGGGTAAAAGAAATGGTTCATGAACATTATGTAAATCTTCAATTTGAACTCCATATTTGGCAATCTCAAATGCATTCATCCATGTTGCATCCTTAGATACTCGATTTTTTTATTTAGTCAAAAATTCATAATACTCATATCATCACCCGTTACCCTCCTACCCTATTTAAATAACATTAATTGATCTTGGGGATCAATTAATGTCTAATAAAAGGGGCATAACCTTAAAAATCCTACAAAATTCTAATAAAATAATTTTGTAAGGGATAAGAAATATTAAATTAATTTATGGGTTATTTATGAGGTCTTGTAAAAGATAAATTTAAAGAATTATCTTTTACAAAAAAATTATAACCTTACAATAAATCATGTGCGATTCAGTGGGCCCTATGAAGATGAAACTTGAGAAGTGCTGGAGGATTTTGAAAATAGCATAGGAGTTATTATACCTATTTGGAAGTACCCATATGGCTTTCTTACATTAGTGGAAACCAAAAGGGAAGTCCTTCACCTTATCAATAATAGTTCTAATTTTGTTCCCAGTCCATGCTTTAATAGTATTAGTCTTATACTTGCCCCATGGGAAAAGATACAAGGCAAAAAAAAATATAAGGACACTTGCCTTACCCTTAGTAGGACCCTTCTCCTTACACTTCACATGACATGATGAAGTCATATTGGTCCTAGGCATATTTTTAGTAATAAAATAATGTGGCCACTATTTGACCCATGAGGGGAGAATTTCCCTATAAATAGAAGTCATTTTGGGAGGAAATGGCTAACTAAAGGATATGAGTCTTAATGGTCTATGGAGTATGCTCTTCACCCATGGGGTGAATCAAAAACTAGAAGACCTAAAGGATTTCCTAGTTAGAGTAAGGTAGATCAAGGAATTCTTGAAGGGACTAAGGAGTATGCTCTTCGCCCTTGGAGTGAATCAGAAACTAGAAGCCCTTTCATAATCTCCTATGGGCATTTATCTAAGTATTAAGCGAGGAGATTTTGTGTGAATAGAAGGAAAGATGGTGGAGCTGGAGAAGGTTAAGATATTGTCGTCACAAGGTTCTCCAAATGAAGACAAGGTTGGATATCTCTTACCTTCATTATACTAAGATGATAGCATAGCACCAGAATCTACTTTATTTTGGGTATGTTTAAACTTATGTTGCTATTCAAAGTCAAGTAAAGAATCTGGTTTGGTTTCGCAACTCATTATTAAATGGGTAGGAGGAAAATTGTATTATATATAAGGCCTTTAGATACACTATTTGGTCCTTTTAAATTATATTTACATTTTGGAAGATCCTTAGCCACAAATAGGTATAAAACCTTGACTTTGTAGTCTACCTCTAAATACTAAACTACCTCTTACAAAATGTGAAATATATATATATATATATATATATATATATATATAACAGCCGTAGAGGATCGACCCCAGTATTGTAAATAGAGAATCTTAACTTTCAGAAAAGGATTCAAATCTTCATTAAGATATAAGGAGTATTATGGTGGTAATTTGTTTGCCTTATCATTATAGTAAGTGATAATGGATATGATGTATAAATTATTTAACAAAATGATGATTACTTCATAAATTAAGGGTATGGGACTTTAATTTATGAAGGAAGGGTGGATTGTTTATCTACTCAAAAGAATGAATTTGAATTTCATTCTTGAAATAAATTATGAAGTCCTCTCTAATGTCAAAGAGGCATCTCCAAAATATGGACCCTATGATTATCATAAGCTTACACAAGATGATATAAAATTCGGATACTACTTATAGCAAGGAACTAGGGGGTTCCTTAAATACATCCTATTATAAGGGAATAGTTGATTTCCTCCTTGGTATGGGAAATACCTTAATAGTATCATGGTGTCTTAGAGAAAGGAACCAAATAAGTCCTTAATTGCATCATGAATGTATATAGGAATCAAATGTATTCCTTGGATTGTATATTGAGAAAGAGGAATTTCATTGAGATCCTTATATATTTGTAATAATTAACATATTGAACTTATGAATATGAGGAAAATACATATTTTGGAGGTTGGGTTTTTCCCGTCAGGGTTTCCAAGGATAAATCTTGGTGTTACTTTAATTTTAGGGTTTGATTTATTATATTTTGCAAATGTTGTTTTTATGTTCCAATGAAAATGATTTAAGATGTAATGTTTATTTTATGCACTGTGATATATGTTGTATTTTCATTGGGTTAGATATGTATGGAGGTTAGCAAAGTATGCTCAATTTTATAATATGTTGTTAAATCAATTGTTTCATTTATCTTATGAATGAAATGGGCAATGATGAATGCTTTTAGTAGGTGGTTTTATTCAAGTAATAAATGCACATGAAGAATGGATGTTTATTTAAATGATTCAATGAATCAGAAACTTTGTGTAATTTATTATAACATTATGTAATTATTATTTGCAATGATGCACTCTCTTCATATATTCCGAATATGGGAATCCAAGAACTATTATGCAATAAAGACCAAGTATTAAGGGAAAAATTGAACTTATACATATATACTGGGATGTAACATAAATCTTGATAAGCAGGAGTCTGGCATAATTTTATAAACCTAAGGATAAAATGTAATGAAACTTGCTTCATGAATTTAATGCTCTCAATATGGTTTAGTTGAAAATATGTTGTGGAATAAACTCTCAAGAGGACGTTATGACCTTGATTCTCAAACCAATATAGATCCTCCACTATACACTAAAGGATTAAATTTTACAAGGGACTAGTATTGTCCATTTAAAAGGAATTCATTAGAGAAATTGCCTAATCAAGGGTGTAATAGGAGGATCAAAGACATGTTCCATGGATTCACATCACAATAATGATGTAGTAGTATTAGTATCCATTTCTAATTGGATTGGAGCTAAGACTTAGGAATAATCATGGGTGTGGTTATTCTATCTATGATGGGTTACCCTTGGTGGGGTTCTCCATATTCAAGGCATTCACCTGGTCTTGGTGGGCCAAATGGTGATTTCTCCTTTTAAGGGGATGAACCAGTATGCTTGGTCAGCATACTAATACCAAGTGAGGTATGAGAGTTTCGTAGAAGCTGATCACTTCTACTTAAGGAGAATTTGATCAAGTATCTATAGATATTGAAGCTATATGTCTTGAAAGATGCAATCCAAATGGAATATGCCTATCTAGGTTATGGATTAGGCCATTACTACTTGAACAATTTATTAAAAAAAAAAATATTAAAAAAAAATTGTGAATGTGAAGGAGTAACAAATGGGGTTCGTTACAACACCTTTCCTCTTATCCTCTTGGTAACTCTAGAATCATGATTATCTCAATTTCATCTTGTTCCTTCTCTTGCAACTATTGTACTAGATTCATCTTCAAAGGTTTTGAAATCATGCTATCTTACTCACTAGTTTATCCCTCATAATATGGGTATAGATCTACTATATTAAATATAAGAGATATATCCATGGCTTCAGGTAGTTCTATTTCATAATAATTCACAAAATAAATCTTGAACATTCTATAGGGTCCAATATTCTTCTAATTTAACTTATTGTAAGTGCCTTTTGGGACCCACTCCTTTCTCAGATATGCCAAAACCAAATCTCCAATCTAAAATTCTAGTACTCTTCACTTACGATCAACATGTTATTTATATGTCATGTTACTCTTCTCTAAATTACTTCTCACCTCTTGAAACAAATGATGAATATAGTTAGCTAATTCTCTTGCAATAGCACTTTGCTTCTATGAATTAGTTGTCTTTTGCAACTCATCTACTCCTCTTTGATGTATTCCATATGAAATCTAAAATGGGATTTTACTTATACTTCAATTTACTGAGTTGTTGTATGCAAACATTAATTGTGCCAAAATAGTATCCCAAAGCTTCATCTTCTTTCCAACTACGCATCTCAAAAAACTTCCAAGACTCATATTCATAACCTTGGTTTATCCATTAGTCTGTGGATGATAAGCCAAACTGAATTCTAACTTAGTACCCAATTTTTTCCACAATGTTCTCCAAAAATAACCCACAAAAAGAGTTATGCATAAGAGGACGGATTCAAAATTTACTTGTAGGAGGACATGGTGAATTACCTTAATTTTTTACAAAAAATTATAAAACAATCATGAATTTGATAGTTCTGGCCAAGCAAGGTGTAAAACGAGATCTGACCATGGATCGGGTGCAGAAAATGGTCCGAACTTGAACTAGGTGTAGAAAATGGTCTAGCATGGGATCAGGTGCAAAAAATGTTCTGACCTTGAATCAGGTATAGAAAATAGTCTGACCAAGGATTAGGTGCATATAATGGTCTAGCCATAGATCGAGTGCAGATAATGGTCTAGCTTAGAATGGGTGTAGAAAATGGTTTAGCCTCAGATTAGGTGCAGACAGTGGTTCAGCCATGGACAGGTACAAATAATGGTCTAGCCTTGAATCAGGTGTATAAAATTGTCCATCCTCAAATCAAGTGTAGATAGTGGTTCAACCTAGGATTGTGTGTAGAAAATGGTTTGGTCTTGGATCAAGTGCAAATAATGGTACAACCACAAACGGGTGCTAAAAATAGTTTAACCTTGAAATTGGTGTAAAAAATGGTCCAACCTTGGATATGTGTAGATGGTGGTTCGATATAAGATCGGGCGCAGATAATAGTATACCCATGGATGGGTGGAGATAAAGGTCCAACCTTAGATCGAGTGGAGAATATGGTTCAGCCTCATATCGGGTGCAAAACCATGTCTAGCCAAATATTAAGTGCAAAATAATGTTAGGCTACAGATCGGTTGCCAACCATTTACCCTACCATATATCACATGGTTGGTAATTGTCTAGTGCATGTCCAATAACATGTTGCCATGTGTCCACCCCAATTAATTGTATCTATAAAAAGACATCAATAGTTATTTTTTAGGCTGTTTTCTTCTACACTAGATTAGAGCATAGCTGCAAACTCTTCTCTCCCCCAAGTGAACATTACCTTGCACCTTTCTAAAGTGATGGCCACCATGTTGAAAACATCTCAATTTTTTTTTTCAAAAATTAAAGCTGCCTCACAATTTTAGACCTCTGAAACATCCCTATGTATGACCATTCATGGATCAATGATGTAGATTTGTAGGGTTTAATTTCTATGCCAAATTTTAGGATAGATAAATTTGTTCTACATACTATCATCGAAGGTTGCGATAATGATTTTATAGCGGTCACTCTAACAATATAGAATATAAATATTTATTTTACTATCAAACCTTCTAATATCCAGATATATATTGATCTTTCGCATGATGGTTTCACTCTTGTTTCATAGAAGTTCCATATTTTTGTATATGATAAGAATTACCTGATGACCAACTGTGATATATCTCCAAAACTGTTGTCAGGTATAATTCTCATCACTTGATTATCTTACACTCAAAAATTTAAATTTTTTTTATGTCAGTTATCATCTATTTTTATTTGTAACTTTTGTGAAGAAGTTCAAAAGAGGATTAACTAATAACTCAGTTTCGAACAATGATATCAAGGCAATTCTTGAGTTCTTCCAAGCAAGATAATTTTTTCTTGGAAAAACAAAGACTCTATATGTGTCATTGGATTATATTGTTTGATGTCTTTATCGTGATAGATTTGAGTGGTGTACATATATTTTAGATTGAATCAAGATAAAGCTTCATTATATTCAAACAAAACTAGGGAACTGTTGGAACAAAATCTGCCTATGGTTGTTATTTGCACCTTGATTTTATCAACATTGAGTAGACAAACTTGATCTTGGGATCTTCCATCTAATATCTAGAGGAGGTTGGTTCCTTAATGGTTTTTATGGGGAAATGGAAAAGAGCATTACTAAAAGAGAGGGAAATATAGCTGAGGCTAAAGCTTGCTTATGGTACAAATTATACAAAAACCAAGATGAACATATATAGTTTGCTATTAAAGCATTTATTATATCTCCATCCATAAATCATGGATTTCTCAATGTGATTTATATATCTATTTAACACATGCATATATCAAATTTTAACTCCAGTAATATGATTTATGTTTTGCATAAGTCTAGATTTTAGAACAAACACAATCTACATTTCAATAATGTGAATATAAGTGAGAAATATTAATACATACACTTGCACATTGTGAACCAAAAGCAAATAGAAGCGTAATTTTATTTCTTGTATTCAAATTACATACATCTAATTTTGTAAATGCACAAGAGTTGACCTCTTTGCAGGGTGTGTTTACTATCATATATACCCTATGGTGAGTATATTTATAATTAGTACATTCTAACATAAAATCAATTACAAGAAATCAGACTACAATCATGCTTCCATATGTTTTGCATGGCTTTTAACAAACAAAATATGATAGCAAAAATCTAGGAATTGATATTTTCTACTTTCTACTTCTAGTTACTGACACAAAATTTTAGAGGTATCTTATTTATTACTGATTATATCCATTTTGAGGAAAACTTATCATGTCACAAAATCATGACACTCTTTCCTTTACGGATCCTTCGGGCTTCTTATGGACGAAACCCGCCATGTCACAAAATTGTGACATCTTCTTGTACTTCAACTTTTGTGAGCGGCATGCTGGCAAAAATTTGTCATGTCACAAAATCGTGACACTCTTTCCTTTCGGGCTCCTTCGGGCTGCTCACGGACGAAAACCCACCATGTTGTGAAATTGCGACGTTCTCTTATTTTCTAGCCTCTCCGAGCTACATACTGGAGAAAACCCACCATATCACGAAATCATGACCTACTTCATACCTTAGTCAATTTTCTACCTCATGTCTAAAAAAATGAATGCTGGTATTTCTATGCAAAAATTTTCTATCTATCAAGGTAGTCTTTTTAGACTATCATTCTTGGTGCCTTTCAGGGAAATTTTGCTAGCAAAAATATTACAATCTAGGACCTTCATCCATTGGGAAATGGAGTTAAAAAATAATACAAGAGAGGATATTTTGGAAAAGAATATTCAAGAAGAAATGCATTTAGAAAAATAAAGCATTACCTTTTTAGGATACCTTTTACGGCTTATGGATGTTTTATTAAAAATACATTAACAACTTAAAATAGTCTCAAACAGATTTAATGGCTAGCTACTAGTCCCTCATGTTAGTTGATTTTGATTATCGGGCTTGGATTTCTTCAGTCTTTCTATCACAGCAACCACTTCATTTTAGGTAAGGAAAATCTACTTCCAGTTTTCATCCTCAAGGTCTGAAGAATCCATAAACAGCTGATATATATTTCAACTTTTCTACTTTATCATGGGACACTATCTTATTCCTCAAAATCAATTCTTGCAAGCAAGACTTAATCTGTGTGAGGTTTTGCACCAGAGCGAATATTAGCATTTCCTCTATAGATTCTTCCCAATTCTCTATTTTTGAATCATCTTCAATGAAATATTTAAGGGAGTGTTAGCGCATCCTCACTTAAAACTTTTGAACTTTCATCCCACAAATATGGAAGTCCACATTTGCTTCCTAGATTTAAATGCTTCACTAATCCCTTTGCCTCAACTTCCAATTCTTGAAGGATTTTGTCACCTTGAGTTACAAGTTTAAGCCTCCTAAAGAAACTCTTAGCTACAATATTAGCTTGAGACCATGCTTCACTACGAATTTTATCAACAATGCTCTCTAGTATTTGTTTTGATAAGACTTGAATCTTTGTGGTTGCATCTGATATTTTTGAAGGATGTTTACTGAAGCTTTTATTTCCTCATTGACTACTTCAATCACCTCCTTCACTTTGTCTAGATAAAATAATATATGCCTTACTCTAAGGCTTAATGTTAATATATCTTTGAGAATTTCTTTTCTTACTTCCTTGGCCCATTCTTTTGAGAGACTAGATGGGGTGTTCTTCTTTTCCATTATCTGCTACTAGAGTTGTTGAACCTGTAGATTCAAGGACTGAATCTATGCATCTTCCTCTTCCAAATTTTCTTTGTATTTTGCTACTTCATTAGAAGCTTCACCAAACTTATCTTTCCACTTTTTTTCTTCTAGATTCAGGGCCTTTTTTGTAAATTTATATTCCTATAGGATTGACTCTAATTATTTCCTGGCCTCTTGCTCTTTAACAAAATTTTCTTTGAAAAATTCTTCATGTAAATAAATAGTTCCAAAATGGGCCTGAGCCTACCCCCACTCATATGACATATGTAGCTGAGTAATGTCTTCAACTATATCTTCCACTTGATAATCTTCAACGATCATATCTCCTTTAGAATTCCTTGAAACATGTGTCAAATTAACTTTTTTCCTCTTCATTGTGGTGGTATCAAGAGAAATTATCTCTTGAATACGAGCTGGAGTTTTGGAATCTCCAGCAAAATGAGATGTCCACCAGTCCAAGGTATTTTTGTTTGCCTTCCTCAAATATTTTAATTTTGAAAGAGTGGGATGAATCTTAGCATCTGGAGTAGATATTGACTTAATGGCTGGAACACAAATGCTAGGGAGAAATGGATTTAGAACTAACTCAGCATTAACTTCATATTGGAATTGGGGGATAATGCTAGTTTTGAGGAAGAAAACCATGAATTCAAAGGAAACATTACATCTTTCTTTGAATAAGAAAAGGAAGGAAAATCATTTTGGGGATGAGTAGAGAGAAAAGGGAAAACATACCTTTTTCTATTTTCAGCGCTTGTTGATCTCCATATTATACTTCATGATCTTGATTGTCTTCATTCATGATAGAATTTTGACTTTCATCCTGTATAGGAACTCCTACATTTCCTTTGTTGTCAACCATATTTTCATTATCTATATCTTCTTCAAGATTTATAATTTCAATATTTTGGGGAATTTCCCTAGGTTTTTTTCTTCTATATTCCATCGTTTCCTGTTTTACAATAATTTCTTTAAAATAGATATATTTTCATCCTCCTAAGCAAGGTCATTTGGATCATCAATAGTCCCAATATGGATATTTTCTTGTTCAGTAAGCTCTGGATTTAGAACATTATTCTCACTATCCTGAATAATTTGCTCATCATTTGGAGCATTTTCAATATTATTAACATCATCATCTTGAGTAATCTGCTCATGAACTTGTTGGACATTTTGAGTCCCTAAGCTAAAAGTTGACATTGATGTCAAAAGGACCTATGTAAGTAAGCACTATGATTTTCCTCTACAAAGAGCTTCATGAGAATCCAAGGTTTTGATCAAAGGTTCTAGAAGGGATGCATGGCATTTGGTTCCAAAAGGAGCTTCAAGGGAATCTTAGCAAAAGGTTTTTATGAAAACTAAGAAAGGTAAGGAAAGGTTTTATTTAAAACCAATGGATGGAAAATTTGAAATAGGTTTTTCTTAAAACCCAAGTTGGCTTTTGTTTCATCGAAAAAGGTGCCTTGATGATCGATAAATTTAATTTTAAAGGTTTATTTTAAATTTTAAATTATTAAAAATTTTAATTTTAATTTTAAAATTAAATAAAATGTTTTTTCCTCCTTTCATATTGGTGTTGTCGACGTAATGAGGGCAATGTTAAAAGGGTAGACGTATTCGCATTGAAGGATGACTTATATAAATAAGCCAAAGGTTTTCCATTTAATAAACCTAAGTCATGTTGCATGATTTTTGAAAACCCAAAGTATTTCTACATTTGAATATTGTGCAGCAAATTTTATGGAGTGTGACGTGGGCAGTCAAGTCATGGACGGTCAAATTTTTAGCACCTTTTGAGGAAAGTGCATGCATTTTAAGAAAGAGAGTGCCCAAGGCACTCATGTGGGTAGTGTTAGCTCACGTGGCTTAGCCGTTGCTTGGCAACACGATAGGCAAAGGTTCAAAATGCCAAGGCCCTTCGAGGGCTCCTTTGAGGTATGCGCTCCGACTTCGATATTTGCGGGGGTCAACATTTTAATTAAAATATTTGCTTCATATGGTTTGATTATGTTTTTGTGGGAGATATAAAGTTGAGAAAGCTTTAATATTTTATTAAGGTTTGATTATAATTTTTATGGGAGATATAAGGTTGAGCAAGCTTTAATATTTTAATAAGGTTTGATATTTGATTATTGTGAGATATTGCCTAAAAAATCTTTGTGATTATTTTTTATTGCAAAAGTGTTGAAAGGAAGGATATAAAATATTTGATTTATTTTATGGTATAAGTGGTTTGTGGAGTGACAATGTTATGCAATGATTTTATTTATTTTATTTTATGGTACAAGTAGTTTTAGGAATGATAAGGAAGTTGTGCATTAATTCTTAAGAAGGTTTTCTAATTAAAAGCCTTGGTGAATATAATTGTGAAGTGGAGTAATTTTGATTATTTTGTGATCTTCTAACCCTTGTGAATATTGGGAAAAGAATATTGTGATTGTGGTAGATTTCCAAAGAGCTTCACAAAATGTATGGGCACATTCTCCTATTGATTGATTATGGTGGTTGATTTTTGAAAATATCTTTGGAGTGAAAAGGATTGATTGTGGTTTCCTTTTCGAAAGTGATTGGTTTAATGCTTCAAGGTTTTTTGGATTGAGAGTTGTGATTAAACCTTATTTTATAAGAATTGTTGTTGGAGCCCATTGGTTGTGCAAAGAAATTGAACTTGAGTTAGAAGAGAACATGAGTATCATTGTTATGTGAGATTTTTTGTTGAGCATTGTTGAAAATATTTTGAGTTTATTGATACATGCTTGGACTAGGGTTTGTGAGAAAGGGTTTTTCATTGAGGTTATTGGTTGAGTTGATTTGATTGAGCATAGTCAAGTGCATGCATGTGGTTTTTCAAGTTCCATAAAATAAACTATTCTATATTCTTGATTTGAGTTGAGATTGAGATTTGATAATAGAACATATAGAGTCTCTAACAATTGTCTTTATGATTTATAAAATTGATTTGAGTTGAGATTGGGATTTTATTATAGAACATATAGAGTCTAAAAAGTCTCTTTATGCTTCTATGAGATTGATTTGAGTTAAGATTAGGATTTGAGTATAGAACATATTGAGTCTCTAACAATTCTCTTTATGCTTCAATGATATTGAGTTGAGATATTGATTGAGCATTAAGTATAGAACATATTGACTTTGTAATAATTCTCTTTATGATTCTATGAGATTGGACAAGTTCTGTGTAAGCTTGTTAAGCAGATTTGAGTAAGTCCTAGAGAGGACTTAATGAGCAAATTTGAGCAAGTCCTACAGAGGTCTTATTGAGAAGATTTGAGCAGGTTCTGTGTGGACCTATTGAGAAAATTTGGATAGGTTCTATGTGGACCTATTGAGAAGATTTTAGCAGGTTCTGTGTGGACTTGTTGAGCATATTTGAGTAGGTTCTGTGTGGACCTGTTGAGCAGATTTGGACAAGTTTTGAATGAGCTTGTTGAGCAGATTTGGGCAAGTTCTGAGTGAGCTTGTTGAGCATATTTGGACAAGTTTTGAGTGATATAGTTGAGAAGATTTGAGAAGGTTCTAAGTGAACCTATTGAGATAGAGCTTTGGAGGTGACAAATTATAGGGGATAAAATATCAGTGGATAGATATCCAACAACTAGTGCAATTGAAGACAGATCTAAGTGAGGAGTCTTCAAGTGGAGAGAGATCCACCAGTCAATGCAGTAGAGAGATAGGGTCTTCTAGAAGATCACTAGCTAGATCAGAAGGGGAAAGAGTTCTCCTATGGAAGAGATCCAAAAAATTGAGATTAGGGTATCAACATATCCTTTAGACAGAGGTCCATAAGCATTGTAATTGTAAAGGATTCCCAAAGAGATTGATTGAGAAAATTTTAGTAAAATATTTTTTCTGTGGAGTAGCCCATATTGGGTGAACCACGTAAATTGTGATGTCTCTATTGTGTATGGTGTTTTCTGCATTTCTTTTTTTACTACTATTGATACTACTATTTATACACCATATAATATTTAATTGAAAGAAAAAGTAAAAAGGGATCTTATACTATTCACCCCCTCTTAGTATAAGCTTGTGTTCTTCAATTGGTATCAAAGTGGGTTCCTTCAGAAGAGTTTGATAGCTTGGAGGAAAAACGGTCTAAGAACACAATGGATCAAAAGGATCAAAGACATGGACCCTTAAATAATGCAGTACTAGTCTTTGATGGAAGTGACTTTTTATATTTGTGTATGCTGATGATAGTTTACGTGATGGCACTTGGCAATGTATTTTGGGATGTAGTGGAACTTGGATATGATTCAACAAAAAATATTCCTACAGATAAGGAAGGTAAGCTTCTAATACATGCAAATTCAAGAGCTATGAATGCAATTATAAAATAGCTACATAGATCAGAATATATGAATGTTATGGAATGTAAAACAACAAAATAAATGTGGGAACTTCCTCATGAAATATATGGAGATAAAGGAGTCAGAATGGCTAAGATCAGAAATCTCAAAGGAGAATTTGAGAACCTAATAATGAGGGATGATGAAAAAATTTAGGACTATCTCAAGAAGGTTGATAAAATTGTACATGATATGAAAGGTCTTGGAAAGAAGGTTGATGAATCCGATTCTTGTGATAAGATCTTGATAACTCTTCCAAAAATGTATATTAAAAAGGTTTCTTATTTTGAAACATCAATTGAAGATATTGTCGTCACAAGGTTCTCCAAATGAAGACAAGGTTGGATATCTCTTACCTTCATTATACTAAGATGATAGCATAGCACCAGAATCTACTTTGTTTTGGGTATGTTTAAACTTATGTTGCTATTCAAAGTCAAGTAAAGAATCTGGTTTGGTTCTGCAACTCATTATTAAATGGGTAGGAGGAAAATTGTATTATATATAAGGCCTTTAGATACACTATTTGGTCCTTTTAAATTATATTTACATTTTCGAAGATCCTTAGCCACAAATAGGTATAAAACCTTGACTTTGCAGTCTACCTCTAAATACTAAACTACCTCTTACAGAATGTGAAATATATATAATATATAATATATATATATATAAAACACCCGTAGAGGATCGACCCTAGTATTGTAAATAGAGAATCTTAACTTTCAGAAAAGGATTCAAATCTTCATTAAGACATAAGGAGTATTATGGTTGTAGTTTGTTTTCCTTATCATTATAGTAATTGATAATGAATGAGATGTTTAAATTAATTAACAAAATGGCGATCACTTCATAAATTAAGGGTATGGGACTTTAATTTATGAAGGAAGGGTGGATTGTTTATCTACTCAAAAGAATGAATTTGAATTTCAATCTTGAAGGAAATTATGAAGTCCTCTCTAATGTCAAAGAGGCATCTCCAAAATATGGACCCTATGATTATCATAAGCTTACACAAGATGTTATAAAATTTTGAGACTACTTATAGCAAGGTACTAAGGGGTTCCTTAACTACATCCTATTACAAGGGAATAGTTGATTTCCTCCTTGGTATGGGACTTACCGTAATAGTATCATGATGTCTTGGAAGAAAGGAACCAAATAAGTTCTTAATTGCATCATGAATGTAAATATAGGAATCAGATGTATTCCTCAGATTGTATATTGAGAAAGAGGAATTTCATTGAGATAATTATATATTTGTAATAATTAACATCTTGAACTTATGAATATGAGGAAAACATATATTTTGGAGGCTGGGTTTTTCCCATCAGGTTTTCCCAGGATAAATCTTGGTGTTACTTTAATTTTAGGGTTTGATTTATTATATTTTGCAAATGTTATTTTTATGTTCCAATGAAAATGATTTAAGATGTAATGTTTATTTTATGCACTGTGATATATGCTAAATTTTCATTGGGTTATATATGTATGGAGGTTAGCAAAGTAAGCTCAATTTTATAATATGTTGTTAATTCAATTGTTTCATTTATCTTGTGAATGAAATGGGCAATGATGAATGATTTTAGTAGGTGGTTTTATTCAAGTAATAAATGCACATGAAGAATGGATGTTTATTTAAATGTTTCAATGAATCAGGAACTTTGTCTAATTTATTATAACATTATGTAATGATTATTTGCAAATGATGCACTCTCTTCATATATTTCGGATATGGAAATCCAAGAACTATTATGCAATAAAGACCAATTATTAAGGGAAAATTTGGACTTATACATATATACTAGGATGTAACATAAATCTTGATAAGCAGGAGTCTGGCATAATTTTATAAACCTAAGGATAAAATGTAATGAAACTTGCTTCATGAATTTAACGCTCTCAATATGGTTTAGTTGAAAATATGTTGTGGAATAAACTCTCAAGAGAACGTTATGACCTTGATTCTCAAACCAATATAGACCCTCCACTATACATTAAAGGATTAAATTTTACAAGGGACTAGTATTTTCCATGTAAAAGGAATTCATTAGAGAAATTGCCTAATCAAGGGTGTAATAGGAGGATCAAAGACATGTTCCATGGATTCACATCACAATAATGATGTAGTAGTCTTAGGATCCATTTCTAATTGGATTGGAGCTAAGACTTGGGAATAATCATGGGTGTGGTTATTCTGTCTATGATGGGTTACCCTTGGTGGGGTTCTCCATCTTCAAGGCATTCATCTGGTCCTTATGGGCCAAATGGTGATTTCTCTTTTTAAGGGGATGAACTAGTATGCTTGGTAAGCATACTAATACCAAGTGAGGTATGAGAGTTTCGTAGAAGCTGATCACTTCTACTTAAGGAGAATTTGATCAAGTATATATAGCTCTTGAAGCTATATGACTTGAAAGTTGCAATCCAAATGGAATATGCCTGTCTAGGTTATGGATTAGGCCATTGCTACTTGAACAATTTATTAAAAAAAAAATTGTGAATGTGAAGGAGTAACGAATGGGGTTCGTTACAACTACTTTCCTCTTATCCTCTTGGTAACTCTAGAATCATGATTATCTCAATTTCATCTTGTTCCTTCTCTTGCAACTATTGTACTAAATTCATCTTCAAATGTTTTGAAATCATGCTATCTTACTCACTAGTTTATCCCTCATAATATGGGTATAGATCTACTACATTAAATATAAGAGATATATCCATGGCTTCAAGTAGTTCTATTTCATAAGAATTCACAAAATAAATCTTGAACATTCTATAAGGTCCAATATTCTTCTAGTTTAACTTATTGTAAGTGCCTTTTGGGACCCATTCCTTTCTCAGATATGCCAAAACCAAATATCCAACCTAAAATTCTAGTACTCTTCACTTATGATCAACATGTTATTTATATGTCATGGTACTCTTATCTAAGTTACTTCTCACCTCTTGATACAAATGATGAATATAGTTAGCAAATTCTCTCACAATAGCACTTTGCCTCTATGAATTAGTTGTCTTTTGCAAGTCATCTACTCCTCTTTGATGTATTCCATATGAAATCTAAAATGGGCTTTTACCTATACTTCAATTTACTAAGTTTTTGTATGCAAACATTAATTGTGCCAAAATAGTATCCCAAAGCTTCATCTTCTTTCCAACTACGCATCTCAAAAAACTTCCAAGACTCATATTCATAACCTTGGTTTATCCATTAGTCTATGGATGATAAGCCAAACTGAATTCTAACTTAGTACTCAATTTATTCCACAATGTTCTCCAAAAATAACCCACAAAAAGAGTTATGCATAAGAAGATGGATTCAAAATGTACTTGTAGGAGGACATGGTGAATTACATTAATTTTTTACAAAAAATTATAAAACAATCATGAATTTGATAGTTTTGGCCAAGCAAGGTGTAAAACGAGATCCGACCATGGATCGGGTGCAGAAAATGGTCCGACCTTGAACTAGGTGTAGAAAATGGTCTAGCATGGGATCAGGTGCAAAAAACGTTCTGACCTTGAATCAAGTATAGAAAATAGTCTGACCAAGGATTAGGTGCATATAATGGTCTAGCCATAGATCGAGTGTAGATAATGGTCTAGCTTAGATCAGGTGTAGAAAATGGTTTAGCCTCAGATTAGGTGCAGACAATGGTTCAGCCATGGATAGGTACAAATAATGGTCTAGCCTTGGATCAGGTGTATAAAATTGTCCATGCTCGAATCAAGTGTAGATAGTGGTTCAACCTAGGATTGTGTGTAGAAAATGGTTTGGTATTGGATCAAGTGCAAATAATGGTACAACCACAAACGGGTGCTAAAAATAGTTTAACCTTGAAATTGGTGTAAAAAATGGTCCAACCTTGGATAGGTGTAGATGGTGGTCCGATATAAGATCGGGTGCAGATAATGGTATACCCATGGATGGGTGGAGATAAAGGTCCAACCTTAGATCGAGTAGAGAATATGGTTAAGCCTCATATCGGGTGCAAAACCATGTCTAGCCAAATATTAAGTGCAAAATAATGTTAGGCTACAGATCGGTTGCCAACCATTTACCCTACCATATATCACATGGTTGGTAATCGTCTAGTGCATGTCCAATAACATGTTGCCATGTGTCCACCCCAATTAATTTTATCTATAAAAAGACATCAATAGTTATTTTTTAGGTTGTTTTCTTCTACACTAGATTAGAGCGTAGCTGCAAACTCTTCTCTCCCCCAAGTGAACATTACCTTGCACCTTTCTAGAGTGATGGCCACCATGTTGAAAACCTCTCAGAAAATTTTCTTCAAAAAGTAAAGCTGCCTCACAATTTTAGACCTCTTAAACATCTCTATGTATGACCATTCATGGATCAATGATGTAGATTTGTAGGGTTTAATTTCTATGCCAAATTTTAGGATAGATAAATTTGTTCTACATACTATCAAACCTTCTAATATCCAGATATTTATTGATATTCCGCATGATGGTTTCACTCTCATTTCATAGAAGTTCCATCTTTTTGTATATGATAAGAATTACTTGATGACCAACTATGATATATCTCCAAAATTGTTGTCAGGTATAATTCTCATCACTTGATTATGTTACACTCAAAAATTTAATTTTTTTTTATGTCAGTTATCATCTATTTTTATTTGCAACTTTTGTGAAGAAGTTCAAAAGAGGATTAACTAATAACTCAGTTTCGAACAATGATATCAAGGCAATTCTTGAGTTCTTCCAAGCAAGATTATTTTTTCTTGGAAGAACAAAGACTCTATATGTGTCATTGGATTATATTGTTTGATGTCTTTATCGTGATAGATTTGAGTGGTGTACATATATTTTAGATTGAATCAAGATAAAGCTTCATTATATTCAAACAAAACTAGGGAACTGTTGGAACAAAATCTGCCTATGGTTGTTATTTGCACCTTGATTTTGTCAACATTGAGTAGAAAAACTTGATCTTGGGATCTTCCATGTAATCTCTAGATTAGGTTGGTTCCTTAATGGTTTTTATGGGGAAATGGAAAGAGAGCATTACTAAAAGAGAGGGAAATATAGCCGAGGCTAAAGCTTGCTTATGGTACAAATTATACAACAACCAAGATGAACATATATAGTTTGCTATTAAAGCATTTATTATATCTCCATCCAGAAATCATGGATTTCTCAATGTGATTTATATATCTATTTAACACATGCATATATCAAATTTTAACTCCAAAAATATGATTTATGTTTTGCATAAGTCTAGATTTTAGAACAAACACAATCTATATTTCAATAATGTGAATATAAGTGAAAAATATTAATACATACACTTGCACATTGTGAACCAAAAGCAAATAGAAGCGTAATTTTATTTCTTGTATTCAAATTACATACATCTAATCTTGTAAATGCACAAGAGTTGACCTCTTTGCAGGGTGCATTTACTATCATATATACCCTATGGTGAGTATATTTATAATTAGTACATTCTAACATAAAATAAATTACATGAAATCAGACTACAATCATGCTTCCATATGTTTTGCATGGCTTTTAACAAACAAAATCTGATAGCAAAAATCTAGGAATTGATATTTTCTACTGTCTACTTCCAGTTACTGACACAAAATTTTAGAGGTATCTTATTTATTATTGATTATATCCATGTCGATGAAAACTTATCATGTCACAAAATCATGACACTCTTTCCTTTACGGCTCCTTCGGGCTTCTTACGGACGAAACCCACCATGTCACAAAATTGTGACATCTTCTTGTACTTCAGCTTTTGTGAGCGGCATGCAGGAAAAAATTTGTCATGTCACAAAATCGTGACACTCTTTCCTTTCGGGCTCCTTCGGGCTGCTCATGGGCAAAAACCCACCATGTTGTGAAATTGTGACGTTCTCTTGTTTTCTAGCCTCTCCGAGCTACATACTGGAGAAAACCCACCATATCGCGAAATCGTGACCTTCTTCATACCTTAGTCAATTTTCTACCTCATGTCTAAAAAAATGAATGCTAGTCTTTCTATGCAAAAATTTGCTATCTATCAAGGTAGTATTTTTAGACTAACATTCTTGGTGCCTTTCGGGGAAATTTTGCTAGCAAAAATATTAGAATCTAGGACCTTCATCCATTGGGAAATGGAGTTAAAAAATAATACAAGAGAGGATATTTTGGATAAGAATATTCAAGAAGAAATGCATTTAGAAAAATAAAGCAATACCTTTTCAGGATACCTTTTACGGCTTATGGATGTTTTATTAAAAATACATTAAAAACTTAAAATAGTCTCAAACATATTTAATGGCTAACTACTAGTCCCTCCTTCTGTTAGTTGCTTTTGATTATCAGGCTTGGATTTCTTCAGTATTTCTATCATAGCAACCACTTCATTTTAGGTAAGTAAAATCTACTTCCAGTTTTCATCCTAAAGGTCTAAAGAATCCATAAATAGTTGATATATATTTCAACTTTTCTACTTTATCATGGGACACTATCTTATTCCTCAAAATCAATTCTTGCAAGCAAGACCTAATTTGTGTGAGGTTTTGCACCTGAGCGAATATTAGCATTTCCTCTATAGATTCTTCCCAATTCTCTATTTTTGACTCATCTTCAATGAAATATTTTAGGGATAGTGTTAGCGCATCCTCACTTAAAACTTTTGAACTTTCATCCCACAAATATGGAAGTCCACATTTGTTTCCCAGATTTAAATGCTTCACTAATCCCTTGGCCTCAAATTCCAATTCTTGAAGGAGTTTGTCACCTTGAGTTACAAGTTTAAGCCTCCTAAATAAACTCTTAGCTACAATCTTAGCTTGAGACCATGCTTCACTACGGATTTTATCAACAATGCTCTCTAGTATTTGTTTTGATAAGACTTGAATCTTTGTGGTTGCATCTGATATTTTTGAAGGATGTTTACTGAAGCTTTTATTTCCTCGTTGACTACTTCAATCACCTCCTTCACTTTGTCTAGATAAAATAATATATGCCTTGCTCTAAGGCTTAATGTTAATATATCTTTCAGAATTTCTTTTCTTACTTCCTTGGCCCATTATTTTGAGAGACCATATGGGGTGTTCTACTTTTCCATTATCTGCTACTAGAGTTGTTGAACCTATAGATTCAAGGATTGAATCTATGCATCTTCCTATTCCAAATTTTCTTTGCATTTTGCTACTTTATTAGAAGCTTCACCAAACTTATCTTTCCACTTTTTTTCTTCTAGATTCAGGGCCTTTTCTATAAATTTCTATTCCTGTAGGATTTACTCTAATTATTTCCTGGCCTCTTGCTCTTTAATAAAATTTTCTTTGAAAAATTCTCCATGTAAATAAATATTTCCAAAATGGGCCTGAGCCTCCCCCCACTCATATGACATATGTAGTTGAGTAATGTCTTCAACTATATCTTCCACTTGATAATCTTCAACGATCATATCTCCTTTAGACTTCCTTGAAACATGTGTCAAATTAACTTTTTCCCTCTTCATTGTGGTGGTATCAAGAGAAATTATCTCTTGAATACGAGCTGGAGTTTTGGAATCTCCAGCAAAATGAGATGTCCACTAGTCCAAGGTATTTTTGTTTGCCTTCCTCAAATATTTTAATTTTGAAAGAGTGGGATGACTCTTAGCATCTGGAGTAGATGTTGAATTAATGGATGGAACACAAATGCTAGGGATAAATGGATTTAGAACTAACTCAGCATTAACTTCAGATTGGAACTGGGGGATAATGCTAGTTTTGAGTAAGAAAACCATGAATTCAAAGGAAACATTACATCTTTATTTGAATAAGAAAATGAAGGAAAATAATTTTGGGGATGAGTAGAGAGAAAAGAGTGAGAAAAAAGGGAAAACATACCTTTTTCTATTTTAAGCACTTGTTGATCTCCATATTATACTTCACGATCTTGATTGTCTTCATTCATGATAGAATTTTGACTTTCTTGTGTAGGAACTCCTACATTTCCTTTGTTGTCAACCATATTTTCATTATCTATATCTTCTTCAAGATTTATAATTTCAATATTTTGGGGAATTTCCCTAGGTTGTTTTCTTCTATATTCCACCGTTTCCTATTTTACAATAATTTCTTTAAAATAGATATATTTTCATCCTCCTAAGCAAGGTCATTTGGATCATCAATAGTCCCAATATGGATATTTTCTTGTTCAGTAAGCTCTGGATTTAGAACGTTATTCTTACTATCCTGAATAATTTGCTCGTCATCTGGAGCATTTTCAATATTATTAACATCATCATCTTGAGTAATCTGCTCATGAACTTGTTGGACATTTTGAGTCCCTAAGCTAAAAGTTGACATTGATGTCAAAAGGACCTATGTAAGTAAGCACTATGATTTTGCTCCACAAAGAGCTTCATGAGAAGCCAAGGTTTTGATCAAAGGTTCTAGAAGGGATGCATGGCATTTGGTTCCAAAAGGAGCTTCAAGGGAAGCTTAGCAAAAGGTTTTTATGAAAACCAAGGAAGGCAAGGAAAGGTTTTATTTAAAACCAATGGATGGCAGATTTGAAATGGGTTTTTCTTAAAACCCAAGTTGGATTTTCGTTTCATCGAAAAAGGTGCCCCGATGATGGAGAAATTTAATTTTAAAGGTTTAGTTTAAATTTTAATTTATTTAAAATTTTAATTTAAATTTTAAAATTAAATAAAAGGTTTTTCCCTCCTTTCTTATTGGCGTCACCGACGTCATGAGGGCAATGTTAAAAGGGCCGACGTATTCACATTGAAGGATGGCTTATATAAATAAGCCAAAGGTTTTCCATTTAATAAACCTAAGTCATGTCGCATGATTTTCGAAAACCCAAAGTATTTCTGCATCCGAATATTGCGCAATGAATTTCATGGAGTGTGACGTGGGCAGTCAAGTCATGGATGATCAAAGTTTTGGTGCCTTGTGAGGAAAGCGCACACAGTTTAAGGAAGAGAGTGCCCAAGGCACTCACATGGGCAGTGTTAGCTCACGCGGCTTAGCTGTCGCTTGGCAACATGGTGGGCAGAGGTTCGAAATGCCAAGGCCCTTCGAGGGCTCCTTTGAGGTATGCACTCCGACTCCGATATTTGTGAGGGTCAATATTTTAATTAAAATATTTTCTTGCTAATGGTTTGATTATTTTTAAGGTTTGATTATAATTTTTGTGGGAGATATAAGGTTGAGCAAGCTTTAATATTTTAATAAGGTTTGATATTTGATTAATGTGAGATATTGCCTAAGAAAGCTTTGTGATTATTTTTTAGTGCAAAAGTGTTGAAAGGAAGGATATAAAATATTTGATTTATTTTATGGTATAAGTGGTTTGTGGAGTGACAAGGTTATGCAATGATTTGATTTATTTTATTTTATGGTACAAGTGGTTTTAGGAGTGATAAGGAAGTTGTGCATTAATTCTTAAGAAGGTTTTCTAATTAAAAGCCTTGGTGAATATTATTGTGAAGTGGAGTAATGTTGATTATTTTGTGATCTTCTAACCCTTGTGAAGATTGGCAAAAGAATATTGTGATTGTGGCAGATTTCCAAAGAGGCTTCTTCATCTTCATAAAAGGTATGGGCACATTCTCCTATTGATTGATTATGGTGGTTGATTTATAAAAATATCTTTGGAGTGAAAAGGATTGATTGTGGTTTCCTTTTCGAAAGTGATTGGTTTAATGCTTCAAGGTTTTCTGGATTGAGAGTTGTGATTAAACCTTGTTTTATAAGCATTGTTGTTGGAGCCCATTGGTTGTGCAAAGAACTTGAACTTGAGTTAGAAGAGAACATGAGTATCATTGTTATGTGAGATTTGTTGTTGAGCATTGTTGGAAACATTTTGAGTTGATTGATACATGCTTGGACTAGGGTTTGTGAGAAAGGGTTGTTCATTGAGGTGATTGGTTGAGTTGAGTTGATTGAGCCTAGTCAAGTGGATGCATGTGGTTGTTCAAGTTCCATAAAACAAACTATTCTATATTATTGATTTGAGTTGAGATTGAGATTTGAGAATAGAACATATAGAGTCTCTAACAATTCTCTTTATGCTTCTATGAGATTGATTTGAGTTGAGATTGGGATTTGAGTATAGAACATATAGAGTCTCTAAAAATTCTCTTTATGCTTCTATGAGATTGATTTGAGTTGAGATTGGGATTTGAGTATAGAACATATTGAGTCTCTAACAATTCTCTTTATGCTTCTATGAGATTGAGTTGAGATATTGATTGAGCATTAAGTATAGAACATATTGAGTCTCTAACAATTCTCTTTATGATTCTATGAGATTGGACAAGTTATGTGTAAGCTTGTTAAGCAAATTTGAGCAAGTCCTAGAGAGGACTTATTGAGCAAATTTGAGCAAGTCCTAGAGAGGACTTATTGAGCAGATTTGAGCAAGTCCTAGAGAGGACTTATTGAGAATATTTGGATAAGTTCTATGTGGACTTGTTGAGCAGATTTGGAGAGGTTCTATGTGGACCTATTGAGCAGATTTGAGAGGTTTTGTGTGGACCTATTGAGCAGATTTGGAGCAAGTTCTTGAGCTTATTGAGCAGATTTGAACAGGTTCGAGTGGAGCTTGTTGAGCAGATTTGGACAAGTTTTGAGTGAGCTTGTTGAGAAGATTTGAGAAGGTTCTGAGTGAACCTATTGAGATAGAGCTTTGGAGGTGATAGAGTATAGAGGATAGAGTCTCAGTGGATAGAGATCCAACAGCTAGGACAATTGAAGATAGATCTGAGTGAGGAGTCTTCAAGTGGAGAGAGATCCACCAGTCAATGTAGTAGAGAGACAAAGTCTTCTAGAAGATCACTAGCCAGAGTAGAAGGGGAAAGAGTTCTCCTATGGAAGAGATCCATGAACTTGAGATTAGGGGATCAACATCTCCTTTGGATAGAGGTCCATAAACATTGTAATTGGGAAGGATTCCCAAAGATATTGATTGAGAAAATTTTAGTAAAATATTTTCTTCGTGGAGTAGCCCACATTGGGTGAACCATGTAAATTGTGGTGTCTCTATTGTGTATGGTGTTTTGTGCATTGCTTTGATTACTACTATTGATATTACTATCTATACACTACATAATATTGAATTGAAAGAAAAAGTAAAAAGGGGTCTTATACTATTCACCCCCCTCTTAGTATAAGCTTGTGTTCTTCAATTGGTATCAGAGTGGGTTCCTTCAGAAGAGTTTGACAGCTTGAAGGAAAAGTGGTCTAAGAACACAATGGATCAAAAGGATCAAAGAGATGGACCCTTCAATAATGCAGTACCAGTATTTGATGGAAGTGACTTCTTATATTGGTGTATGTTGATGAGATTTTACTTGATGGCACTTGGCAATGAAGTTTGGGATGTAGTGGAACTTGGATATGATTCAACAACCAATCCTCCTACAGATAAGGAAGGTAAGCTTCTAATGCATGCAAATTCAAGAGCTATGAATGCAATTATAAAAGGGTTGCATAGATCAGAATCTATGAAGGTTATGGAATGTAAAACAACAAAAGAAATGTGGGAACTTCTGCATGAAATATATGAAGGAGATAAAGGAGTATGAATGGCTAAGATCAAAAATCTCAAAGGAGAATTTGAGAACCTAAGAATGAGGGATGATGAAAACATTCATGACTATCTCAACAAGGTTGATGAACTTGTACATGAGATGAAAGGTCTTGGAATGAAGGTTGATGAATCTGATGCTTGTGATAAGATCTTGAGGACTCTTCCAAAAAGGTATAGTGAAAAGGTTTCTGCTATAGAAACATCAATTGATAGTGATTATTTGACAAGGAATTCTTTTCTTGGCATGCTTACTACTTTTGAGATAAGAACAAAAGATCCTATTCCTCCGAAAGAAGTTGCTTTCAAAGTAGATAAAAAGAAAAAGGGAAAGAAGATAGAATCAAGCAGTGAGTCATCCAGTGATGAAGAAGCAAATTATGGTAGAAGAGATAGAGGTTCCAGAAGACCCATAGATCTAAGATCTATCAAATGTTTCAATTGTGGATGGTATGGACACTATGCAACAGAATGCAAAGAGCCAAAGAACAACAATGATGAAGAAAAATAAGATCACAGATACAGGGAATCAGAAAGACATAGGTACCAGAAGAAAAGCAAGGATGGACAAAGCAGACAAGGAAAGAAGTTCTTCCAGAGACAAAAGAGAAGCTACTATGCAAAAAATGCAAGTAAGTACTCAATTGATAGTGATGCTAGTTTTTCAGACAATGATAGAGATGAAGTCCTATTTATGGTTAAAGAGAAAGATCCAGTTAAGAAAAGGACTCCAGTTATTCTCAAGTGTTTTAGATGTGGTAAATTTGGACATCTTGAAGATGATTGCACTAGGGATGGTTATAGTTTCAGTGATGATGATTTTGAAGATGCACTTGAAAGACCAGATGAGAATCTTCTAATGGCTTTGGAAGATAAAGAAAGTGATCCTATAGAAGACAAGTCAAAAGGAAGTAATGATAAGGACAAAGGCAAACAAATAGAAGATTATTCAAGTAGAGAATGGTTATGATCTCAAGGGAGAACTTATCTATGCCCTTGACACAGTAAAGAAGGTTAGAAAGCAACACTCCAAGCTTGAAAGTCAGTTTCAAGAATGTGATGAAGAAAGGTTATTGCTCATAGAGGATTTAGAGAAGTCAAAGGCTAAGGCAAGCAAGTTCAAGGATAAGTTAGAAGCAAATATTTTGGAATGTGAGAAGTTAGCACAAGAAGTGGCTACTCTAAAAGAAGACTTAAAGGACTCCAAGATCAAGATGAAGAGTTTCACAAATAGCTCTAAGAACTTGGATAAGTTCATCTATGGACAACAATGAACATCATGTTCAATAGGTCTTGGCTTTGGAAAGGTTCAAAAGAAATAGGAAAAATAATCTACTTCAAGTCTTGATGAAGAAGAAACTTCAGAAGAAGATACATCAGAAGAAGATAGTTTAAGTGAAAGTGGGACATCAGAGGATGAGTTGGACAACAAAGAGTTCAACAAAGAGAGGAACAATGCACAAAGAAGATACAGATGGAACAACAATCAGAATAGGAGACCAATGAGGTCAAGACAAGGAGGCTTCAATGGAAGATGCTTTTCATGTCACAGGTTTGGACACATGGCTTCACAGTGCAGGACTCATGAAAGATAGGTATATGGAAAAGAACAACTTTTCCAAGGTTATTGCTACTCATGCAATGGTTTTGGTCACAAGGCAATGAATTGCAGGATTCATGATAGAAGAAGATATGGCTTCATTAGGAGAAATCCTAAGACAATTGCACATCCAAGGAATAATAACATTAAGTGTTATAAGTGCAATAATTATGGTCACATAGCAAGATGGTGTAGAGAAAATATTCTAGAAATAGGCATGAACGAATAGGAACATGAAGAACATGAAAATGAACAGGAATATGAATAGAAATAGGAATATGAATAGAAACAAGAAGATGAACAGGAATAGTAAAAGAATAGAGACTCAAAAAGAATAAGAACAGGAACAAGGATGAGAACCAGAATAGGAACATGGATGAGAACAAGAACAGGAATAGGAACAGAAGTGATGACAGGAACAGGGATGATGACTTGGAAAGAAATAGTGAGAGGATTCAGAAGACTCACAGAAGAAGAGAGAAAGATAAAGGCATAGATCTATGCTTTCAAGAGTAGAAATACTCCCACCCCAGAATTAACCACCTCATGTGGAGGTGGGGGAGGGGCTAAGCTAAGAGGCTCATTCTTAGCCCCGAGCCCCAAAGGTGACCCTTTGCCATTGATGTCAAAGGGGGAGAGATTTGTGTATTGGGGAGAGATTTGATATGAGGATATATTTGAGAGAGCATTGAGCCAGGGGGAGCAAAGTCCCAGGGGGAGCAAAAAAGAAGGTCAGGTTTCAATAAAATGAATATGGGTTGCCATCAATGACAAAGGGGGAGATTGTTGGACATTTTGAGTCCCTAAGCTAAAAGTTGTCATTGATGTCAAAAGGACCTATGTAAGTAAGCACTATGATTTTGCTCCACAAAGAGCTTCATGAGAAGCAAAGGTTTTGATCAAAGGTTCTAGAAGGGATGCATGGCATTTGGTTCCAAAAGGAGCTTCAAGGGAAGCTTAGCAAAAGGTTTTTATGAAAACCAAGGAAGGCAAGGAAAGGTTTTATTTAAAACCAATGGATGGCAGATTTGAAATGGGTTTTTCTTAAAACCCAAGTTGGCTTTTCGTTTCATCGAAAAAGGTGCCCCGGTGATGGAGAAATTTAATTTTAAAGGTTTAGTTTAAATTTTAATTTATTTAAAATTTAAATTTAAATTTTAAAATTAAATAAAAGGTTTTTCCCTCCTTTCTTATTGGCATCGCCGATGTCATGAGGGCAATGTTAAAAGGGCCGATGTATTCGCATTGAAGGATGGCTTATATAAATAAGCCAAAGGTTTTCCATTTAATAAACCTAAGGAGTGTCGCATGATTTTTGAAAACCCAAAGTATTTCTGCATCCGAATATTGTGCAGCGAATTTCATGGAGTGTGACGTGGGCAGTCAAGTCATGGACGGTCAAAGTTTTGGTGCCTTGTGAGGAAAGCACATGTAGTTTAAGGAAGAGAGTGCCCAAGGCACTCACATGGGCAGTGTTAGCTCACGCGGCTTAGCTGTCGCTTGGCAGCACGGTGGGCAGAGGTTCGAAATGCCAAGGCCCTTCGAGGGCTCCTTTGAGGTATGCACTCCGACTCCGATATTTGTGGGGGTCAATATTTTAATTAAAATATTTTTTTTTTGCTAAGGTTTGATTATGATTTTTGTGGGAGATATAAGGTTGAGCAAGCTTTAATATTTTAATAAGGTTTGATATTTGATTAATGTGAGATATTGCCTAAGAAAGCTTTGTGATTATTTTTTAGTGCAAAAGTGTTGAAAGGAAGGATATAAAATATTTGATTTATTTTATGGTATAAGTGGTTTGTGGAGTGACAAGGTTATGCAATGATTTGATTTATTTTATTTTATGGTACAAGTGGTTTTAGGAGTGATAAGGAAGTTGTGCATTAATTCTTAAGAAGGTTTTCTAATTAAAAGCCTTGGTGAATATTATTGTGAAGTGGAGTAATGTTGATTATTTTGTGATCTTCTAACCCTTGTGAATATTGGCAAAAGAATATTGTGATTGTGGCAGATTTCCAAAGAGGCTTCTTCATATTCATAAAAGGTATGGGCACATTCTCCTATTGATTGATTATGGTGGTTGATTTCTAAAAATATCTTTGGAGTGAAAAGGATTGATTGTGGTTTCCTTTTCGAAAGTGATTGGTTTAATGCTTCAAGGTTTTCTAGATTGAGAGTTGTGATTAAACCTTGTTTTATAAGCATTGTTGTTGGAGCCCATTGGTTGTGCAAAGAACTTGAACTTGAGTTAGAAGAGAACATGAGTATCATTGTTATGTGAGATTTGTTGTTGAGCATTGTTGGAAACATTTTGAGTTGATTGATACATGCTTGGACTAGGGTTTGTGAGAAAGGGTTGTTCATTGAGGTGATTGGTTGAGTTGAGTTGATTGAGCCTAGTCAAGTGGATGCATGTGGTTGTTCAAGTTCCATAAAACAAACTATTCTATATTCTTGATTTGAGTTGAGATTGAGATTTGAGAATAGAACATATAGAGTCTCTAACAATTCTCTTTATGCTTCTATGAGATTGATTTGAGTTGAGATTGGGATTTGAGTATAGAACATATAGAGTCTCTAAAAATTCTCTTTATGCTTCTATGAGATTGATTTGAGTTGAGATTGGGATTTGAGTATAGAACATATTGAGTCTCTAACAATTCTCTTTATGCTTCTATGAGATTGAGTTGAGATATTGATTGAGCATTAAGTATAGAACATATTGAGTCTCTAACAATTCTCTTTATGATTCTATGAGATTGGACAAGTTATATGTAAGCTTTTAAATTTGAGATTTAACTTTTGAAATTTGAGCAAGTCCTATAGAGGACTTATTAATTTAAGACTAGAGGACTTGAGCAGATTTGGACAAGTCCTATGACTTATTGAGCAGATTTGGAAAAGTCCTAGAGAGGACTTATTGAGCAGATTTGAGCAAGTTCTATGTGGACCTATTGAGCAGATTTGGACAAGTTCTATGTGGACCTATTGAGCAGATTTGAACAGGTTTCTATGTGGACCTATTGAGAAGATTTGAGTAAGTTCTATGTGGACTTATAGATTTGATTTATACTATTGAGAGATTTGGACAAGTTCTAAGTGAGCTTGTTGAGCATATTTGAGAAGGTTCTAAGTGAACCTATTGAGATAGAGCTTTGGAGGTGACAGAGTATAGAGGATAGAGTCTCAGTGGATAGAGATCCAATAGCCAGGACAATTGAAGATAGATCTGAGTGAGGAGTCTTCAAGTGGAGAGAGATCCACCAGTCAGTGCAACAGAGAGACAGAGTCTTCTAGAAGATCACTAGCCAGAGCAGAAGGGGAAAGAGTTCTCCTATGGAAGAGATCCATGAACTTGAGATTAGGGGATCAACATCTCCTTTGGATAGAGGTCCATAAACATTGTAATTGGGAAGGATTCCCAAAGAGATTGATTGAGAAAATTTTAGTAAAATATTTTCTCCGTGGAGTAGCCCACATTGGGTGAACCATGTAAATTGTGGTGTCTCTATTGTGTATGGTGTTTTGTGCATTGCTTTGATTACTACTATTGATACTGCTATCTATACACTGCATAATATTGAATTGAAAGAAAAAGTAAAAAGGGGTCTTATACTATTCACCCCCTCTCAGTATAAGCTTGTGTTCTTCAATTGGTATCAGAGTGGGTTCCTTCAGAAGAGTTTGATAGCTTGAAGGAAAAGTGGTCTAAGAACACAATGGATCAAAAGGATCAAAGAGATGGACCCTTCAATAATGCAGTACCAATATTTTATGGAAGTGACTTCTTATATTGGTGTATGCTGATGAGATTTTACTTGATGGCACTTGGAAATGAAGTTTGGGATGCAGTGGAACTTGGATATGATTCAACAGCCAATCCTCCTATAGATAAGGAAGGTAAGCTTCTAATGCATGCAAATTCAAGAGCTATGAATGCAATTATAAAAGGGTTGCATAGATCAGAATCTATGAAGGTTATGGAATGTAAAACAACAAAAGAAATGTGGGAACTTCTGCATGAAATATATGAAGGAGATAAAGGAGTCAGAATGGCTAAGATCAAAAATCTCAAAGGAGAATTTGAGAACCTAAGAATGAGGGATGATGAAAACATTCATGACTATCTCAACAAGGTTGATGAACTTGTACATGAGATGAAAGGTCTTGGAATGAAGGTTGATGAATCTGATGCTTGTGATAAGATCTTGAGGACTCTTCCAAAAAGGTATAGTGAAAAGGTTTCTGCTATAGAAACATCAATTGATAGTGATTCTTTGACAAGGAATTATTTTCTTGGCATGCTTACTACTTTTGAGATAAGAACAAAAGATCCTATTCCTCTGAAAGAAGTTACTTTCAAAGTAGACAAAAAGAAAAAGGGAAAGAAGATAGAATCAAGCAGTGAGTCATCCAGTGATGAAGAAGCAAATTATGGCAGAAGAGATAGAGGTTCCAGAAGACCCATAGATCTAAGATCTATCAAATGTTTCAATTATGGATGGTATGGACACTATGCAACAGAATGCAAAGAGCCAAAAGACAACAATGATGAAGAAAAATAGGATCACAGATACAGGGAATCAGAAAGACACAGGTACCAGAAGAAAAGCAAGGATGGACAAAGCAGACAAGGAAAGAAGTTCTTCCAGAGACAAAAGAGAAGCTACTATGCGAAAAATGCAAGTAAGTACTCAATTGATAGTGATGCTAGTTTTTCAGACAATGATAGAGATGAAGTCCTATTTATGGTTAAAGAGAAAGATCCAGTTAAGAAAAGGACTCTAGTTATTCTCAAGTGTTTTAGATGTGGTAAATTTGGACATCTTGAAGATGATTGCACTAGGGATGGTTATAGTTTTAGTGATGATGATTTTGAAGATGCACTTGAAAGACCAGATGAGAATCTTCTAATGGCTTTGGAAGATAAAGAAAGTGATCCTATAGAAGACAAGTCAAAAGGAAGTAATGATAAGGACAAAGGCAAACAAATAGAAGATTATTTAGTAGAGAATGGTTATGATCTCAAGGGAGAACTTATCTATGCCCTTGACATAGTAAAGAAGGTTAGAAAGCAACACTCCAAGCTTGAAAGTCAGTTTCAAGAATGTGATGAAGAAAGGTTATTGCTCATAGAGGATTTAGAGAAGTCAAAGGCTAAGGCAAGCAAGTTCAAGGATAAGTTAGAAGCAAAGATTTTGGAATGTGAGAAGTTAGCACAAGAAGTGGCTACTCTAAAAGAAGACTTAAAGGACTCCAAGATCAAGATGAAGAGTTTCACAAATAGCTCTAAGAACTTGGATAAGTTCATCTATGGACAACAACGAACATCATGTTCAACAGGTCTTGGCTTTGGAAAGGTTCAAAAGAAATAGGAAAAAGAATCTACTTCAAGTCTTGATGAAGAAGAAACTTCAGAAGAAGATACATCAGAAGAAGATAGTTTAAGTGAAAGTGGGACATCAGAGGATGAGTTGGACAACAAAGAGTTCAACAAAGAGAGGAACAATGCACAAAGAAGATACAGATGGAACAACAATCAGAACAGGAGACCAATGAGGTCAAGACAAGGAGGCTTCAATGGAAGATGCTTTTCATGTCACAGGTTTGGACACATGGCTTCACAGTGCAGGACTCATGAAAGATAGGTATATGGAAAAGAATAACTTTTCCAAGGTTATTGCTACTCATGCAATGGTTTTGGTCACAAGGCAATGAATTGCAGGGTTCATGACAGAAGAGGATATGGCTTCATTAGGAGAAATCCTAAGACAATTGCACATCCAAGGAATAATAACATTAAGTGTTATAAGTGCAATAATGATGGTCACATAGCAAGATGGTGTAGAGCAAATATTCCAGAAATAGGCATGAACAGAATAGGAACATGAACATGAACAAGAATATGAACAAGAATAGGAATATGAACAGAAATAGGAATATGAATAGAAACAAGAAGATGAACAGGAATAGAGACTCAAAAAGAATAGAGACTCAGAAAATAATAAGAACAGGAACAAGGATGAGAACCAGAATAGGAACATGGATGAGAACAAGAACAGGAACAGGAACAGAAGTGATGATAGGAACAGGGATGATGACTTGGAAAGAAATAGTGAGCAGATTCAGAAGACTCACAGAAGAAGAGAGAAAGATAAAGGTACAGATCTATGCTTTCGGGGAGTAGAAATACTCCCACCCCAGAATTAACCACCTCATGTGGAGGTGGGGGAGGGGCTAAGCTAAGAGGCTCATTCTTAGCCCCGAGCCCCAAAGGTGACCCTTTGCCATTGATGTCAAAGGGGGAGAGATTTGTGTATTGGGGAGAGATTTTATATGAGGATTTGATATTTGAGAGAGCATTGAGCCAGGGGGAGCAAAGTCCCAGGGGAGCAGAAAAGAAGGTCAGGTTTTAGTAAAATGAATATGGGTTGCCATCAATGACAAAGGGGGAGATTGTTGGACATTTTGAGTCCCTAAGCTAAAAGTTGTCATTGATGTCAAAAGGACCTATGTAAGTAAGCACTATGATTTTTCTCCACAAAGAGCTTCATGAGAAGCAAAGGTTTTGATCAAAGGTTCTAGAAGGGATGCATGGCATTTGGTTCCAAAAGGAGCTTCAAGGGAAGCTTAGCAAAAGGTTTTTATGAAAACCAAGGAAGGCAAGGAAAGGTTTTATTTAAAACCAATGGATGGCAGATTTGAAATGGGTTTTTCTTAAAACCCAAGTTGGCTTTTCGTTTCATCGAAAAAGGTGCCCCGATGATGGAGAAATTTAATTTTAAAGGTTTAGTTTAAATTTTAATTTATTTAAAATTTAAATTTTAATTTTAAAATTAAATAAAAGGTTTTTCCCTCCTTTCTTATTGGCATCGTCGACGTCATGAGGGCAATGTTAAAAGGGCCGACGTATTCACATTGAAGGATGGCTTATATAAATAAGCCAAAGGTTTTCCATTTAATAAACCTAAGTAGTGTCGCATGATTTTGAAAAACCCAAAGTATTTCTGCATCCGAATATTGTGCAATGAATTTCATGGAGTGTGACGTGGGCAGTCAAGTCGTGGACGGTCAAAGTTTTGGTGCCTTGTGAGGAAAGCACACGTAGTTTAAGGAAGAGAGTGCCCAAGGCACTCACGTGGGCAGTGTTAGCTCACGCGGCTTAGCTGCCGCTTGGCAACATGGTGGGCAGAGGTTCGAAATGCCAAGGCCCTTCGAGGGCTCCTTTGAGGTATGCACTTCGACTCCGATATTTGTGGGGGTCAATATTTTAATTAAAATATTTTCTTGCTAGGTTTTAAGGTTTATTATATTTTTGTGGGAGATATAAGGTTGAGCAAGCTTTAATATTTTAATAAGGTTTGATATTTGATTAATGTGAGATATTGCCTAAGAAAGCTTTGTGATTATTTTTGAGTGCAAAAGTGTTGAAAGGAAGGATATAAAATATTTGATTTATTTTATGGTATAAGTGGTTTGTGGAGTGACAAGGTTATGCAATGATTTGATTTATTTTATTTTATGGTACAAGTGGTTTTAGGAGTGATAAGGAAGTTGTGCATTAATTCTTAAGAAGGTTTTCTAATTAAAAGCCTTGGTGAATATAATTGTGAAGTGGAGTAATGTTGATTATTTTGTGATCTTCTAACCCTTGTGAAGATTGGCAAAAGAATATTGTGATTGTGGCAGATTTCCAAAGAGGCTTCTTCATCTTCATAAAAGGTATGGGCACATTCTCCTATTGATTGATTATGGTGGTTGATTTCTGAAAATATCTTTGGAGTGAAAAGGATTGATTGTGGTTTCCTTTTCGAAAGTGATTGGTTTAATGCTTCAAGGTTTTCTGGATTGAGAGTTGTGATTAAACCTTGTTTTATAAGCATTGTTGTTGGAGCCCATTGGTTGTGCAAAGAACTTGAACTTGAGTTAGAAGAGAACATGAGTATCATTGTTATGTGAGATTTGTTGTTGAGCATTGTTGGAAACATTTTGAGTTGATTGATACATGCTTGGACTAGGGTTTGTGAGAAAGGGTTGTTCATTGAGGTGATTGGTTGAGTTGAGTTGATTGAGCCTAGTCAAGTGGATGCATGTGGTTGTTCAAGTTCCATAAAACAAACTATTCTATATTCTTGATTTGAGTTGAGATTGAGATTTGAGAATAGAACATATAAATAATGTAATTGGAAATGATTCCCAAAGAGATTGATTGAGAAAATTTTAGTAAAATATTTTCTCTGTGGAGTAGCCCACATTGGGTGAAACACGTAAACTATAGTGTCTCTATTGTTTATGATGTTTTATGCATTGCTTTGATTACTACTATTGATACTGCTATCTATACATTGCATAATATTGAATTGAAAGAAAAAGTAAAAAGGGGTCTTATACTGTTCATCTCCCCCTCTTAGTATAAGCTTGTGTTCTTCAAATGGTATCAGAGCGGGTTCCTTCAGAAGAGTTTGACATCTTGAAGGAAACACGGTCTTAGAACATAATGGATCAAAATGATCAAAGAGACAAACCCTTCAATAATGCAGTACCAATCTTTGATGGAAGTGACTTCTTATATTGGTGTATGCTAATGATATTTTACTTGATAGAACTTGGCAATGAAGTTTTGGATGTAGTGGAACTTGGATAGATTCAACAGCCAATCCTCCTACATATAAGGAATGTAAGCTTGTAATGCATTCAAATTCAAGAGCTATGAATGCAATTATAAAAGGGTCATATAGATTAGAATCTATGAAGGTTATGGAATGTAAAACATCAAAATAAATATGGGAACTTCTGCATGAAATATATGAAGGAGATAAAGGAGTCAGAATGTCTAAGATCATAAATCTCAAAGGATAATTTGAGAACCTAAGAATAAGGGATGATGAAAACATTCATGACTATCTCAACAAGGTTGATGAACTTGTACATGAGATGAAAGGTCCTGGAATGAAGGTTTATGAAATATGATTCTTGTGATAAGATCTTGAGGACTCTTTGAAAAAGGTATAGTGAAAATGTTTCTGCTATAGAAACATCAATTGATAGTGATTATTTGACAAGGAATTTTTTTCTTGGCATGCTTACTACTTTTAATATAAGAACAAAAGATCCTATTCCTCCAAAAGAAGCTGCTTTCAAAGTAGACAAAAATAAAAAGTGAAAGAAGATAGAATAAAAAAATGAATCATCCAGTGATGAAGAAGAAAATTATGGCAAAAGAGATAGAGGTTCCAGAAGACCCATAGATATAATATCTATCAAATGTTTCAATTATGGACAGTATGGACACTATGCAACAAAATGCAAAGAGCCAAAGAACAACAATGATGAATAAAAAAATGATCACAGATACAGATAATCAAAAAGACGTAGGTACCAAAAGAAAAGTAAGGATGGATAAATCAGACAAGGAAATAAGTTCTTCTAGAGACAAAAGAGAAGCTACTATGCGTAAAATACAAGTAAGTACTCAATTGACAGTGATGCTAGTTTTTCAGACAATGATAGAGATGAAGTCCTATTTATGGTTAAAGAGAAAGATCCAGTTAATAAAAAGACTCTAGTTATTCTCAAGTGTTTTAAATGTGGAGAGAGTTACCATTTCTCATGGAGCTAGACCTATCTCTCATCTTCAATTTGTGGATGACTCTACTCTTATAGGTAAAGCTATAGTTAAGGAAGATTTTAATATTAAGCAAATCATTAGTTGTTTTTCTAAGGCTAATGGGTAGTTGATCAATGAAGACAAATCTAAAGTTATTTTATTTCACTAATCTGCTATACAGGAATCCATGGTCTTGGATATATTAATATATAAGAATATCTCTCTTCCAATCACTTATTTAGGTATTCCCATAAATATTCAAAGGCAGAAAAATAAAGATTGGAATTGGTTGTTGGACAAAGTCAAGAAGAAAATTGGAAAGTGGACCAACAAGTGGATTTATTATGTGGGTAGAATCACCTTGGTAAAATCAGTCCTTCAAGCTATTCCTATTTATGTTTCTTCCGTTCTGAATATCCCAAAGGTTGTTCTTTGAGAATTGGATCAAATCAGTCATCATTTCCTTTGGAGTGGTACTAAGGAGAAAATAAAATGGGCCTTGGTTAAATGGGATACTTTATGTATTCCTAAGAGTGAAGGGGGGTTGGCCAATAATCTTCATGATAAATATGCTAAGAACAAAAGTCCTAAAGACCTTATTCACTATCAACTTCCTACCAAAGGTTCTCCCATTTTAGCAGTTCTTAAGACTAGTGAGGATTTGATAAAGAAAAAATTATTCTGGATCATTCATAATGGTCAACATACAAATTTTTGGATAGATTATTGGGATGGTCACAAGCCTTTGATAACTCAGTTTTCCAATTGGAGGCCTTGGATGGAGGAGCTTCACCGAGCTAATTGGATAAAGGTGGCTAATTACTATTGATACCATACTGGTAATTCAAATGTTGGTAGATATTGGATCCCTATTAAGGACTGGCCTATTCAAATCCCAGAAGGGCAAAGACAAGATATCCAAGGCATCCTTCATATGAGATACCTCTCTTGGTCCCATGAAAAAGATTGTTTTCGATGGAAAAACACTACTAAGGGTGAGTATTCAGTTGCTCAAGGTTCTTTGACCTTATGCCATAATAATCCCAACCATTCTTCTAATATTTTTATCGATTGTGGGCTCAAAATCTTTGGCCTAAGGTGAGGTTCTTTAATTGGCTTTTATTTCATCGTAGGGTGCTTACTGGTGAGCAACTTATGAAGCATGGTTTTCATGGCCCTTTTAGATGTGAAATGTGTGAAGAGAATGTAGAAAATATCAACCATATTTTTATTGAGTGTACTTTAGCCTCTCAACTATGGAGGAGAATGGCCACTTTAATTGGCTTACAGTGGTCCAATTCTTTTACTTTATTTGGAGGGATTGGCCTAATCAAGAGGGTGTTGATCATTTTATTAGGCAGTTAGTTTGGATGGATTCTACCATTCTTCTTTGGAATATTTGGAATGAAAGGAACAACTAAATTTTTAATCAATATAGGAAGGATATTCACTATATTTGGAAAAATACCATAGCCAACATAGTTGAATCAGTCCATCAACTCCTTAATCACCCTCAAAAATGCCACTAAATATGGGATCAAGTGATGAAAAGATTGAATATTAAACCTTCTAAGGGCAACCAACTTAAAGGGAATGTGAGTATTAGTAATATGGATAGGACTATAAATTGGCAACCTCCTCCTAAGGAAATTGGAAAAGTTAATACTGATGGAGCCTCTAGAGGGAACCCTGGAAAAGCCAGTGTGGGAGGAATTGGTAGACTTTTAGATGGCTCCCTAGTTTTACTTTTGCTGAGAATTTGGGTATTCTTTCCAATAACCTTGCTAAGGGGTATGGTATCCTCAAAGGTCTTCAGGAGGCTACTAAGGTTGGATGGTAAAAGGTGTTATTTGAGTCTGACTCTCAACTTATGATTAATCTCTTGAAGACTCCTAAGAATCATAAGGTGGATTGGAGAATAAAAGGAATTATGGAGAAGATTCATTTAATCCAGATGAGATTTTTGAAAGTTTATTACAATCATGTGGTTAGATATCAAAACAAGAGTGCTAATGCTTTAGCTAATTGGGCTTTGGAAAAAGGTGATCTTACTTTTTTATGGCCACCCTCCTATATGGTGGGCTTCTCAAATTAGGGAGGCTCTTCTTTCTATCATTTCTTTGGATGACTCCAGTTTTGAAGATACCTAGTTTCTTCTTGTTTTTTTTTTTTTGCTTCTCTTGGGTTCATTTAGATTTTTTAGTTCCATAGCTCATTCTATTGTTTATTTTGTTTCCTTTATTGATTCTTGTCTTAATAGTATTATGGTCTACGTAGGTCATTGTTTTGTTCATTTTTTTTCTTTTTTCTTTTTTGTTTCTTTTGTTTAGTTTTTTAAGGTGGATGGGTTCTTTTGTTTTGTTTTGTTTTTGTGTTCTTTGTGTTGTTTTTTGTTGTTCTTGTATTTTTGTTGTTTTTTTTTTCTTTAATGTTTTTTGTTATTGTTCTTGTGTTTTTTCGTTCTTGTTCTTGGGTTTCTTTTTGTTTGTGTTATTTCATGTTTTTATGTGTGAGTGTTTTCTATGTTTTTATTTTTTATTGTCTATTGTTGGTTGTTTTTTATTTTTATTTTTATTTTATTTTTTAATTTTTTTAGGTTTTGGTTGTGTTTATTTTTCATGTTTTTTTTGGGTTATGTTTTTGTAGTGTTCTTTTATTTTTGTCTTGTTTGTGTTTTGTTATGTGGTTCTTGTGTTTGTCTATGTGGTTTGTGTTATGGTTTATTTTATATTATTGTGCATGTTTGGTTGTGCTTTTGTTTTTGACACACTCAAGGAGCATGTTTTTTAATTTATTTTATTATTTTTGTTATTATTTACTTATTTTTAAATTGGTTTTGTGTGTTTGTTTGCTTCTTGAGTATGTCAAAGGTGGTAGTCCAGGTCCGATTCCTGGGCAATTTTGGCAGAATGGATACCCCTACCTCCTTGGGTCTTACCCAAAAGTGGCATCCCTTTTGGGATGTTTTCCACAAAAAAAAGAAAAAAAAAAGTGTTTTCGATGTGGTAAATTTGGACATGTTGAAGATGATTGCACTAGGGATGGTTATAGTTTCAGTGATTATGATTTTGAATATGCACTTGAAATACCAAATGAGAATATTATAATGGCTTTGGAAGATAAAGAAGGTGGTTCAATAGAAGACAAGCCAAAATGAAGTAATGATATGAAAAAAGAAAAACAAATAAAGGATTTTTAGTATAGAATGCTTATGATCTCAAGGGAGAACTTATCTATGCCCTTGACACAGTAAAGAAGGTTAGAAAGCAACACTCCAAGCTTGAAAGTTAGTTTCAAGAATGTGATGAAGAAAGGTTATTGCTCATAGAGGATTTAGTGAAGTCAATGGCTAAAGCAAGCAAGTTCAAGGATAAGTTAGAAGCAAAGATTTTAGAATGTGAGAAGTTAGCACAAGAAGTGGCTACTCTAAAATAAGACTTAAAGGACTCCAATATCAAGATGAAGAGTTTCAAAAATAGCTCTAAGAACTTGGATAAGTTCATCTGTGGATAATAGCAAACATCATGTTCAACATATCTTGGATTTGGAAAGGTTTAAAATAAAAAGGAAAAAAATCTACTTCAAGTCTTGATGAAGAAGAAACTTCAGAAGAAGACATTTTAAGTGAAAGTGGGACATCAGAGGATGATTTTAACAACAAAGAGTTCAAAAAAGATAGAAAAAATGCATAAAGAAGATACATATGGAACAACAATCAGAATAGGAGACCAACGAGGTCAAGACAAGGAGGCTTTAATGGAAGATGCTTTTCATGTCACAGGTTTTTACACATGGCTTCATAGTGCAGGACTAATAAAAGATAGGTATATGGAAAAAAACAAATTTTCCAAGGTTATTGCTACTCATGCAATGATTTTTGTCACAAGGCAATGAATTGCAAGAGTAATGACAGAAGAGGATATGGCTTCACTAGGAGAAATCATAAGAGAATTGCACATCCAAGGAATAATAACATTGTCTTATAAGTACAATAATTATGGTCACATAGCAAGATGGTGTAAATAAAATATTCCAAAAATAGGCATGAACAAGAATAAGAACATGAACAGGAACATGAACAGAGACAGGAATATGAATAGTAATAGGAATATGAAAAGAAATAATAATATGAAGAGAAACAATAAGATGAATAGGATTAGAGACTCGAAAAAGAATAGAGACTCAAAAAATAATAAGAACAGGAACAAGGATGAAAACCAAAATAGGAACGTGAATGAGAGCAAGAAAAAGAATAGGAACAAAAGTGAGGACAAGAACAGGGATGATGACTTGGAAAGAAACAGTGAGAAGATTCATAAGACTCATATAAGAAGATAGAAAGATAAAGGTACAAATCTATGCTTTAGGGGAGTAGAAATACTCCCACCACAGAATTAACCACCCCATGTGGAGGTGGAGGAGGGGCTAAGATAAGAGGCTCATTCTTAGCCTCGAGCCCCAAAGGTGACCCTTTGCCACTGATGTCAAAGAGGGAGATATTTGTGCATTGGGGAGAGATTTGATATGATATTTGATATTTGAGAGAGCATTGATTCATGGGGAGCAAAGTTCTATGGGGAGCATAAAATAAGGTCAGGTTTCAGTAAAATGAATATGGGTTGCCATCAATGACAAAGGGGGAGATTATTGGACATTTTGAGTCCCTGAGATAAAAGTTGTCATTGATGTCAAAAGGACCTATGTAAGTAAGCACTATGATTTTTCTCCACAAAGAGCTTCATAAGAATCAATGGTTTTGATCAAAGGCTCTAGAAGGGATGCATGGAATTTGGTTCCAAAAGGAGCTTCAAGGGAAGCTTAGAAAAAGTTTTTATGAAAACTAAGGAAGGCACAAAAAGGTTTTATATAAAACCAATGGATGGCAGATTTGAAATGGGTTTTTATTAAACCCAAGTTGGATTTTTGTTTCATTGAAAAAGGTGCTCCGGTGAGCTGATTTGGATAAGTTCTAAATGAGCTTGTTGAGCAGATTTGGACAAGTTCTGAGTGAGCTTGTTGAAAATATTTGGACAAGTTCTTAGTGAGCTTGTTGAGCAAATTTGAGAAGGTTCTAAGTGAACCTATTGAGACAGAGCTTTGGAGGTGAAAAAATATAGAGGACATAGTCTCAGTGGATAGAGATCCAGCAGCCAAGACAATTGAATATAGATATGAGTGAGGAGCCTTCAAGTGGAGAGAGATCCACCAGTCAGTGCAACATAGAGATAAAGTCTTCTAGAAGATCACTATCCAGAGCAGAAGGGGAAAGAGTTCTCTTGTGTAAGAGATCCACGAACTTGAAATTAGGGTATAAGCATCTCCTTTGGATAGAGGTCCATAAACATTGTAATTGGGAAGGATTCCCAAAGAGATTGATTGAGAAAATTTTAGTAAAATATTTTCTTTGTGGAGTAGCCCACATTGGGTGAACCACATAAATTATGGTGTCTCTCTTGTTTTTGGTGTTTTGTGCATTACTTTGATTATTGTTATTGATATTGCTATCTATACACTACATAATATTGAATTGAAAGAAAAGGTAAAAAGGGGTCTTATACTGTTCACCCCTCCCTCTTAGTATAAGCTTGTATTCTTAAATTGGTATCATAGCGGGTTCCTTCAGAAGAGTTTGACAACTTGAAGGAAACACGGTCTAAGAACACAATGGATCAAAATGATGAAAGAGACGGACCCTTCAATAATGCAGTACCAATATTTTATTGAAGTGACTTCTTATATTTGTGTATGCTAATGAGATTTTACTTGATGGCACTTAGCAATGAATTTTGGGATGCAGTGGCACTTAGATATGATTCAATAGCCAATCCTCCTATAGATAAGGAAGGTAAGCTTCTAATACATTCAAATTCAAGAGCTATGAATGCAATTATAAAAGGGTTGCATATATCAAAATCTATGAAGGTTATGGAATGTAAAATAACAAAAGAAATGTGGGAAATTTTGCATGAAATATATGAAGGAGATAAAGGAGTCAGAATGGCTAAGATTAGAAATATCAAAGTATAATTTGAGAATCTAAGAATGAGGGATGATGAAAACATTCGTGACTATCTCAACAAGGTTGATGAGATTATGAAAGGTCTTGGAATGAAGGTAGATGAATCTGATGCTTGTGATAAGACCTTGAGGACTCTTCCAAAATGGTATAGTGAAAAGGTTTCTGCTATATAAACATAAATTGATAGTGATTATTTGACAAGGAATTCATTTCTTGGCATGCTTACTAATTTTAAGATAATAACAAAATATCTTATTCCTTCGAAATAAGTTGCTTTCAAAGTAGAAAAAAATAAAAAGGGAAAGAAGATAGAATCAAAAAGTGAATCATCCATTGATGAAGAAGCAAATTATGGCAAAAGAGATAGAGGTTCTAGAAGACCAATAGATCTAAAATCTACAAAAAATTTCAATTGTGGATGGTATGGACACTATGCAATAGAATGCAAATATCCAAAGAACAATAATGATGAAGAAAAAAATATCATAGATACAGGGAATCAGAAAGACATAGGTACCATAAGAAAAGCATGGATGGATAAAGAAAACAATGAAAAAAGTTCTTCCAGAGAAAAAAGAGAAGCTACTATGTGGAAAATTCAAGTATTCAATTGACAGTGATGCTATTTTTTTAGACAATGATAGATATTAAGTGCTATTTATGGTTAAATAGAAAGATACAGTTAATAAAAGTACTCTAGTTATTCTCAAGTGTTTTAGATGTGGTAAATTTGGACATCTTGAAGATGATTGCACTAGGGATGGTTATAGTTTTAGTGATGATGGTTTTGAATATGCACTTGAAATACCAGATGAGAATCTTCTAATGGCTTTGGAAGATAAAGAAGGTGGTTCAATAGAAGACAATCCAAAAGGAAGTAATGATATGAACAAAGGAAAACAAATAGAGGATTTTTTAGTAGATAATGGTTATGATATCTAGGGAGAACTTATTTATGCCTTTGAAACAATAAATAAGGTTAGAAAGCAACACTCCAAGCTTGAAAATCAGTTTCAAGAATGTGATGAAGAAAGGTTATTGGTCATAGAGGATTTAGTGAAGGCAAAGGCTAAAGCAAACAAGTTCAAGGAAAAGTTAGAAGCAAAGATTTTGGAATGTGAGAAGTTAGCACAAGAAGTGGCTACTCTAAAATAATACTTAAATGACTCCAAGATCAATATGAAGAGTTTCACAAATAACTCTAAGAACTTGGATAATTTCATCTATGGACAATAGCGAACATCATGTTCAACAGGTCTTGGATTTGGAAAGGTTCAAAATAAAAAGGAAAAAAATCTACTTCAAGTCTTGATGAAGAAGAAACTTTAGAAGAAGATACATAAGGAGAAGACAATTCAAGTGAAAGTGGGACATCATAGGATGATTTGGACAACAAAGAGTTCAACACAGAGAGGAAAAATTCACAAAGAAGATACAGATGGAACAACAATCATATTAGGAGACCAATGAGCTCAAGACAAGGAGGCTTTAATGGAAGATGTTTTTCATGTCATAGGTTTGGACACATGGCTTTATAGTGCAAGACTCATAAAAGATAGGTATATGGAAAATAATAACTTTTACAAGGTTATTGCTACACATGCAATGATTTTTGTCACAAGGCAATGAATTGTAGGATTAATGACAGAAGAGGATATGGCTTCAGTAGGAGAAATCCTAAGATAGTTGCACATCCAAGGAATAATAATATTAAGTGTTATAAGTGCAATAATTATGGTCACATAGCAATATTTTGTAAATAAAATATTCCAAAAATAGGCATGGATAGGAATAAGAACATGAACAGGAATAGGAACATGGACAGGAATATGAACAGGAACAATAATATGAAAAGAAACATGAATAGGAACATAAACAAGAAGATGAACAGGAATAGAGACTCAAAAAAGAATAGACTCTGAAAAGAATAAAAATAGGAACAAAGATGAGAACCAGAATAGGAACAGAAGTGATGACAGGAACATGGATGATGACTTGAAAAGAAACAGTGAGTGGATTCAAAAGACTCACAAAAGAAGAGAAAAAGATAAAAGTACAGATCTATGCTTTAGGGGAGTAGAAATACTCCCACCATAGAATTAACCACCTCATGTGGAGGTGGGGGAGGGGCTAAGTTAAGAGGCTCATTCTTAGCCTCAACCCCCAAAGGTGACCCTTTGCCATTAATGTCAAAAAGGAAGAGATTTTTTTATTGGGGAGATATTTTATATGATATTTGATATTTGAGAGAGCATTGATCCATGGGGAGCAAAGTTCTAGGGGTAGCATAAAATAAGGTCAGGTTTCGGTAAAATGAATATGGGTTGCCATCAATGATAAAGGGGGAGATTGTTGGACATTTTGAGTCCCTAAGCTAAAATTTGTCATTGATGTCAAAGGACCTATGTAAGTAAGCACTATGATTTTTCTCCACAAAGAGCTTCATGAGAATCAATAGTTTTGATCAAAGACTCTAGAAGGGATGCATGGCATTTGGTTCCAAAAGGAGCTTCAAGGAAAGCTTAGAAAAAGGATTTTATGAAAACTAAGGAAGGCATGAAAAGGTTTTATATAAAACTAATGGATGGCAGATTTGAAACGGGTTTTTATTAAAACCCAAGTTGGCTTTTTGTTTCATCAGAAAAGGTGCCCCGATGATGGAGATATTTAATTTTTAAGGTTTGGTTTTAATTTTAATTTATTTAAAATTAAAATTTAAGTTTTAAAATTAAATAAAAGGTTTTTCCCTCCTTTATTATTGGCGTCGCTGACGTGATGAGGATAATGTTAAAAGGGCCAATGTATTCGCATTGAAGGATGGCTTATATAAATAAGCCAAATGTTTTCCATTTAATAAACCTAAGTCATGTCGCATGATTTTCAAAAATCCAAAGTATTTCTGCATCCAAATATTGTGCATTGAATTTCGTGGAGTGTGACATGGGCAGTCAAGTCATGGACGATCAAAGTTTTGGCGCCTTGTGAGGAAAGATCATGCAATTTAAGGAAGAGAGTGCCCAAGGCACTCACATGGGCAGTGTTAGCTCATGCGGCATAGCTGCCTCTTGGCAGCACGGTAGATAGAGGTTTGAAATGCCAAGGCCCTTTGAGGGATTCTTTGAGGTTGTGCTCCGAATTTGATATTTGTGGGGGTCAAAATTTTAATTAAAATATTTGCTTGCTATGGTTTGATTCAGGTTTTTTTGGAAGATATAAGGTTGAGCAAGATTTAATATTTTATTAAGGTTTGATTAAAAATTTTGTGGGAGATATTAGGTTGAGCAAGATTTAATATTTTAATAAGATTTGATATTTTATTAATGTGAGATATTGCCTAAGAAAGCTTTGTGATTATTTTTGAGTGCAAAAGTGCTGAAAGGAATGATATAAAATATTTGATTTATTTTATGGCATAAGTGGTTTGTGGAGTGAGAAGGTTATGCAATGATTTGATTTATTTTATTTTATGGTACAAGTGGTTTTAGGAGTGATAAGGAAGTTGTGCATTGATTCATAAGAAGGTTTTCCAATTAAAATCCTTGGTGAATAATTGTGAAGTGGAGTAATGTTTATTATTTTGTGATATTCTAACCCTTGTAAATATTGGAAAATGAATATTGTGATTGTGGCAGATTTCCAAAGAGGCTTCTTCATCTTCACAAAAGGTATGGGTACATCATCCTATTGATTGATTATGATGGTTGATTTTTGGAAATATCTCTGGAGTGAAAAGGATTGATTATGGTTTCCTTTTCAAAAGTGATTGGTGTAATGCTTCAAGGTTTTCTGGATTGAGAGTTGTGACTAAACCTTATTTTATAAGCAATGTTGTTGTAGCCCATTGGTTGTGCAAAGAACTTGAACTTGATTTAAAAGAGAACATGAGTATCATTGTTATGTGAGATTTGTTGTTGAGCATTATTAAAAACATCTTGAGTTGATTGATACATGCTTGGACTAGGGTTTGTGAGAAAGGGTTGTTCATTGAGGTGATTGGTTGAGTTGAGTTATTTGAGCCTAGTCAAATGGATGCATGTGGTTGTTCAAGTTCCATATAATAAACTATTCTATATCTTTTATTTGAGTTGAGATTGAGATTTGAGAATAGAACATATATAGTCTCTAACAATTCTATTTATGCTTCTATGAAATTGATTTGAGTTGAGATTAGGATTTGATTATAGAACGTATAGAGTCTCTAACAATTTTTTTTATGCTTCTATGTGATTGATTTGAGTTGAGATTGAGATTTGAGTATAGAACATATTGAGTCTCTAACAATTCTCTTTATGCTTATATGAGATTGAGTTGAGATATTGATTGAGCATTAAGTATAGAACATATTGAGTCTCTAATAATTCTCTTTATGATTCTATGATATTGGACAAGTTATATGTAAGTTTGTTAAGAAGATTTGAGCAAGTCCTAGAGAGGACTTATTGAGCAGATTTGAGCAAGTCCTAAAGAGGACTTATTGAGAAGATTTGAACAGGTTTTGTGTGGACCTATTGAGCATATTTTGATAGGTTCTATGTGGACCTATTGAGAATATTTGAGCAGGTTTTGTGTGGATCAGTTGAGCATATTTGAGCAATTTTTGTATGGACCTGTTGAGCATATTTGGACATGTTCTGAATGAGCTTGTTGAGCATATTTCGACAAGTTTTGAGTGAGCTTTTTTAGCATATTTGGACAAGTTTTGAGTGAGATTCTTGAGAAAATTTGAGAAGGTTCTGAGTGAACCTATTGAGATAGATATTTGGAGGTGAGAGAGTATAGAGGATAGAGTCTCAATGGATAGAGATCCAGCAGCCAATATAATTGAAGACATATCTGAGTGAGGAGTCTTCAAGTAGAGAAAGATCCCCTAGTTAGTGCAGCAAAGAGATAGAGTCTTATAGAAGATCACTAGCCAGAGCATAAGGGGAAAGATTTATCCTGTGGAAGATATCCACGAACTTGATATTAGGGGATCAGCATCTCCTTTGGACAGGGGTCCATAAACATTGTAATTATTAAGGATTCCCAAAGAGATTGATTGAGAAAATTTTAGTAAAATATTTTCTCCGTGGAGTAGCCCACATTGGTTGAACCACATAAATGGTGGTGTCTCTATTGTGTATGGTGTTTTATGCATTTCTTTTATTACTGCTATTGATATTGCTATCTATAAACTACATAATATTGAATTGAAAGAAAAAATAAAAAGGGGTCTTAAATTTTTCACCCCCCCTCTCAGTATAAGCTTGTGTTCTTCAGAATTTGTATTTCTTCAACACTTTATTTCTCTTTTGTTTGAACCTCTAATACAAACTTTAGCCTCTTCCTCTTAATGTAAAGAGATTCTTCATCATATTTTGTAGCTGATTTTGAGGGGGAACAAATTTAACAATTTTAGAAGCTGCATCTTTACCTTTTGATGAATTAGCTCCTAGCTCCAAGTATTTTCCTCTTCTTTCATCCTGAAAGTGTTCAGTGATCCCTTGTCCTTCTTTTCCTAGGCCTTTGCCTTCATATCCCATATTTAGCATCATTTGAGCGACTTTCCTATATGCCTTTCCTTGTGCTTCTATGAAGACTTTTTCAGTGGCCCTTTATTTCAAAGTTCTAAGCTTGGTCTATACTTGTGCCAATGGTTTCTCAACTACAACTTTCTTACCTTTATTCTAGTCAGCATTCTATTTTTTAGCAACTTTGGGACTTCTCATTGATACCACCAATTCTACGAGGTATTTTCACAAGAAAAACTCCTAAAAAGGACTCTTGATAATGGTCATATTGTACAAACAATTCAAGATCATTTTTATAGGGTACTGTTGGCATTTTTGCCACATTTATTTGATTGCTATTTATTCATGCATTAGATGTTGAAATTCTAACTCCTCTATAGGTTTTAATGCAAAAAATGCCTAAATCCGAAGACTGTCGCGAAATCGCGACAAAAAACAACATGGAGTAGAGCAGAGAATTGTAGTGAAATTGTGCAGTGTCACATTTTTGCGATTGACGAACAGCAAAGTCCAAGGAAATAGAACCTGTAGCGAAATCATGACATGGTGGAAGTTGAAGAAACATAGAGGCAAGAGTGTCACGTTTTCGCGAGTTAGAAGTAGGACCGTACAGAATGCATAAAAATGTAGCGAAATCACGTAGTGTCATGTTTTCACGATTTAAAGCAATGAAGAGAACAAAAGATGAAGAACATCATGAAATCATGCATTGTCACATTTTTGCGGCAACAGGGTAGAGAAGAAGCATAATTGTACGGATGTCGCAAAATCGTGCAGTGTCGCCTTTTTGTGGTTCAAGGTTGCGAAGGAGATATGGAAGCCGAATACGTCGTGATTTCGTGACATGGTTGATTTTTACGATTCAAAAGTAAGAAAAGCGTACAGAGCAAAAAGACATTGCGATTTCATGACATGTCACATTTTCACGACCTGTTACAATTTCGTGCCAGAACACAGTTCAAATGGCCCGATGCAGTTTTGCAATTTTCAAGAATTAAAAGCACTCCAGAATTAAATGTGTTGCTGCTTTTCGATGCGGTCAAGGTAGAAGAACATGCCCAAGCTACCAGAATTGAATATTTCCATTATTCGAAGCTGTTGTTCATGATTTTTCTAACGGTTTCAAGCACATTTTCAAGAACAACAATTTAATGAAGACAACTGGCTCCTCCTTATGGCATTTAATTTTTGGTTTCTCCAAGGCTGTTTAAGGATATCATTTCCCTGTTTCCATTGCATACTTTGTAGATCTCGAGGAGGTTCGTTTCATAATTTTAATGCTACAAAGAGGCAAGACCTCTATATAAATCAATGTAAATCTTAAGAACAGGCATCGGGAGTTTGAGAGAAATTTTTGCTAAAAGCTTGAAGTTCATTGCATGAATGAAAGATAATTGGCCTCTGATTTTGCAAGCAACTGTTTGTGTGATTTTTCTTTCTGTTATTTACATTCTTAATATAACACTCATATTCCTTATTTGCTGCTTCATTTGAATTCTGCATGTTGAGTTTGAATATTGCTTGTGAGGGAGTGAGTTCTGGAATGTGATCTTGGAGGGATTTTCTGCGCAAGGTTGTAAGAGAATTAAGTTGATATCTTATGTTACATGTTGTTGTTGTACTTAAATTGATCTGCTGTTATTCTTTCCTAATCTAAAAAATTCGGCCTACAACTATATTTCCCATCTCTTTCCATGTATTTCCTATTTTTTTTGCATATTTGTAATTCCTTTCCAGCAACTCTAATCTGAAATCAAACTTAGAAATAGTAAGGGAACCAGCCCACTCTGGAGATTGGTCTGGGAGACATTTCCTTCTTCCAACCTTTCAATGTTGGCCGGGTCTAGGGCGCATAGAAATAGAAAATCCTTTCCTGTAGCAGATTCGTGACCAACAATTTTTGGCATGCCCGGTGGGATAGACTTCTTCTATCTCAAAAGATCCATAATCAGTGAGATTGTATGTTTCATTGTTTAACACCCGGAGGTATCAAGATTTGGATGAGCTGTCTTGACCTCATAGCGGAGATTTGTAAGTTCATCTGGCAACTTTGCTGAGCTGAAGATCCAAATTTCTTGATCGTGGATGCCTGCCTTTTTCAAGCTAAAAGAAGATACCCCAGAGGAATCAAGGTTTGGTGAGCAGCCTTGACCTTACAAGCGAAGAAAAGAATGTTCACTTGGCGACTCTGACTTAATGGCGATAGCCATGATCTCGTAGACCACTACTATAATGGTGAGGGTTTGTCCTAGATGGGATGATCCTAGCCCTTTGAATCTCCAAATTCGGCATGAGATTCCCAAAAGTGCCCTGAAAGCTCTTAAAAAATATGATGGCACCGAGGGCATGGCTCTAGAGCATGTTGAAGATGTTGCTGCTTTGTCAACCATACATGATATAGTTCATGAAGATGTCATGATCAGACTTCTAGTTCTGTCTTTGGAAGGAAGGGTGTTGTAGTGGTACAGACTGCTCAGGCATCAAAGCATCAGCTCATGGGATGATCTAGCGAGAGCACTAATCAGAAGATTCAACGAAGATCCCTTTAACGGCTCTCACGATCCCTTTCAGCTCCTAATGTACATTGCAAGAGCACCTCTAGAGATCATCACGGACTTCAATGTCCAATTCTTGATAAGTTAGAAGAGAATTCTAGAGAAGATCCGACCGACACCCACCCAAGCCCACCTCTTCTATTTTTGAGCTTTTCATCCAGATATAGGCCTCATCTTGCTACAATCAGGTGAAGTAGATTTCCTCAAATCTTTGAGGAAGCAGTGTGAGCAGAGCATATTTTGCTCCTATCGAGAAAATTACAGTGGGGAGAAGTTCCATTACCTTATCCGATAGTCACCACTCCTCTCTACCCTATGCAGTATTCATGTTAGATCCCACATATTGTGTAGCCTGAAATGTAGTTGTGTGGAACTCAAGAGGTAGACTTCATCCAAAAATGATGGGAATATGTAGGTACTTTCCCAACAATGAACAATATGGTTGCTTCTACTGTCTATCAGGAGATGGAACAAGGAGGGAAACAGTTTCAAGTTCCAAAACCTAAGCACCAAGAGGGCATAACTGTGCACAACACACAGGAATTTAGTCGAAACCTGTTGAGTATGTCTCATCAAGAGGAAGAGTCTGAAGAGATCCTGGAGAAAGTACTATTGCTGGACAATTTTTGTGATCAGATCTAGGAGTTGGAGGAACCCGTTCTCAGTTCACAACCAGGGAACCCTCCAAGATGGTGGTATTGGCTTCAGTCATTACTACAATGGGTACCTACAGGAGCCATCTATGTGGAAAATTTCTTTGCTACATTATTTGTCAATTGTATGGGTACTGCCTTGCAGGCTAACTTGCCCCTGTCTGCAACATGGAGAACTTTAGGAAGAGGTCATCCTAATTTTAAGGATCGACTCAAGTATGATCGGATTTGGTCAGGACACTGTCGATTTATCGGATAACCCTCTGAGACTGGGTTTGTGGTGGCGACATGCCAATCATGTCATAAAATTATGTATATAGTAAAAACAAAAAAACAAAAAAATAGAAAAAGAGAAAAAAAAAAGTATTGTTGTCATTTGTCCACTTTGGCTCTTTTTGCATGCGAGCCTACAGGTACGTGTTTTTCTTTATTTTTCTTCTTCTATCCCAGCAGTTAGTGGCTTCCTCTTCCTGTCTTCCTTCCCCTTCCTTACTCTTTCTTCCCTTCCCTTCTTTATTCCCTTCTTCTCCTACTCCTTTTTCTTCTGCAGTAAAAAAAGCCACTGTTGTTGTTTCTTTTTCCCTTCCTGTTATTCCCGCTTCTTCTTATCCTTTTCTTCTAAGTTCTCTATCATTTTAGCATTTATCACAGTTTATCCTCGGTTCACACCTCTTTTCTCATTTCATCACTTCCATTCCATTATTCCATTCACTTCCATTTCCCCTTTCATAGCAGCTGGTAGCACAGAAGCACTCTGTTACTGTCTACCGCATCACTTTCCCCCATTCCATTATTCCATCATTCATCATTTCCATTCCATGGTCAGTTCAGCCAAATATCGATTCTTTGAGTTTCATTCATTTAGCAAAAGTTGTTGCAGTAGTCCACCGAGATGAACCCCAACAGCCAACTTTTTGTTCTAAGTTTTCATGACTCTGTTGCCCAATGGATTCAGGCCTAGGATTCGTGCATACAGCAGAACTGTATACCCCGTGAGCCACCAAGAATGTTGGCATTTTTTCCACATTTATTTGATTGTTTTTTATTCATGCATTAGATGTTGAAATTCTAACTCCTCTACAAGTTTTAATGTAAAAAATGCCTATGTTCGAAGATTGTCACAAAATCACGACAAAAAATAGCATGGAGCAAGGCAGAGAATTGTAGCAAAATTGTGTAGTGTCACATTTTCACGGTTGATGAATAGCAAAGTCCAAGGAAATAGAACCTGTAGTGAAATTGTGACATGGTGGAAGTTGAAGAAACACAGAGGCAAGAGTGTCACATTTTCGCGAGTTAGAAGCAGGACCGTACAGAATGCATAAAAATGTAGCGAAATCGTGGTGTCATGTTTTCATGATTTGAAGCAGCGAAGAGAACAAAATATGAAGAACGTCGTGAAATCGTGCATTGTTACATTTTCATGGCAACAAGTCAGAGAAGAAGCATAATTGTATGGACGTCACGAAATCGCGCAGTGTCGCCTTTTCACGGTTTAAGGTTGCGAAGGAGATATGGAAGCCAAATACGTCACGATTTTGCAACATGTTTGATTTTTGCGATCTGGAAGTAAGAAAAGCGTACGGAGCAGAAATACGTTGTGATTTTGTGACATGTCACGTTTTCATGACCTGTTACAGTTTCACGCCAGAACGCAGTTCAAACGGCCCGATGCAGTTTTGTGATTTTCAAGAATTAAAAGCACTCCAAAATTAAATGTGTTGCTGCTTTCCGATGCGGTCAAGGTAGAAGAACGCACCCAAGCTACTAGAATTGAATATTTCCATTATTCGAAGCTTCTGTTCATGATTTTTCTAACGGTTTCAAGCATATTTTCAAGAACAACAATTTAATGAAGATGACTGACTCCTCCTTATGGCATTTAATTTTTGGTTTCTCCGAGGTTGTTTAAGGATATCATTTCCCTGTTTTTTGTTGCATACTTTGTAGATATCGAGGAGGTCCATTTCATATTTTTAATGCTGCAAAGAGGCAAGACATCTATATAAATCAATGCAAATCTTAAGAACAGGTATCGAGAGTTTGAGAGAAATTTTTGCTGAAAGCTTGAAGTTCATTTGCATGAATGAAAGATAATTGGTCTTTGATTTTGCAAGTAGCTATTTGTGTGATTTTTCTTTCTGTTATTTACATTCTTAATATAACACTCATATTCCTTATTTGCTGCTTCATTTGAATTCTACATGTTGAGTTTGAATATTGCTTGTGAGGGAGTGAGTTCTGGAATGTGATCTTGGAGGGATTTTCTGCGCAAGGTTGTAAGAGAATTAAGTTGATATCTTATGTTATATGATGTTGTTGTACTTAAAGTGATCTACTGTTATTCTTTCCTGATCTAACAAATTCATCCTACGACTATATTTCCCATCTCTTTCCATGTATTTCCTATTTTTTCTACATATTTGTAATTCCTTTCCAGCAACTCTAATCTGAAATCAAACTTAGAAATAGTAAGGGAACCATCCCACTCTAGAGATTGGTCTAGGAGACATTTCTTTCTTCCATCCTTTCAATGTTGGCTAGGTCTAGGGCACATAGAAATAGAAAATCCTTTCTTGTGGCAGATTCGTGACCAACAGGTACCTTGAATCAATCATGTCTGTTTGCACTCTCATAGTCCACCATTCATGAATCTTCCCTATCGTTCAATATGCACCTTTATTTTATATTCTGGAAATAGTTCTCTCATTTAACACATGTTTTAATTTATTCTTAGGATCATAATACATCACATGTTCATAAAAATTGTTCCAAGGAGGCAATGGTTGCATTTTTTATACATGCCATTCCAGTGCATCATCTTCATTATTGTTTCTATAGGCTTCAATATCCGGTCTGATGGATGCATGATAAATCTTCATTGGAATTCTGTTCAAAATTGCCTATCTTTCTGCAAATCTATTTATAGGATTATCTTTCCATATCTTATGGATTTATACTAATCCCAAATCTCTTAGATCTTGACCAAATTGCTCATTTTGACCTCTTTTACAAATAATAATACCTTCAAACTAAAAAGGTATAGTACATGTACTAGTTTTACCTATACCTGTGCCATATTTTAGATTGATGTGTTCAATTTTTCTTACATATTCTAATGCAAATAATTTATTAGTAACATAATGAGTAAGTAAGAAAGGTTGTATAGCAAACCCATACAACCTTATGACAACCCCTTGGGTGAGAATAAACCAGTCACCCTCTTCAGCGTGTTTATTATGTAAAAAGTTTTTAGCTTTTAGGGTTAACCTTATGATTTACCCATACATTATTTTCAAAACTGGACCCAAAAATTCCCTATTAAAATAATAATATGATTCAGTTATGTACAACACATTGGTCCACTCATACACTGATAAGGTCCTCCCTTTTCATATTTATCATTAATAGAAATAAATGCTAACTCCTTAGCCATAAAGAAAAAGAATAGCCACACCAAATATGAAGAAAAAAAAGAAAACTGAGACCCCTTCTTAATTGCAGATAACCCTTCATGGATTTCTCTAAACAGATACCCTAGCTAGTCAAAAAATAAAGGTCTAACATTTTATCCATAACTACAGAGTCATAATTTTTTGGATTTGACAGGCAATTGACTAAGGCAATCTGCCACCCATGAACTTTCTCATCAGTCTTCAGTCTGGCTACCATGACTAATATAGAAAATAACTCCAAATTTTTAAAAACAACTAGGAGAATGGGGATTTCAGGTATTTTTCCTCCGGTAGGTGGATTTTTCAACTATGTATAGAGGAAATTCTTCATATTTTCAAAAGGAACAAAATCTTTTGCTTGATATTCTAGGTTAAAAGCTTTAGGCTCAAGAGCAGGTGCATATCCAGCGGCAAAAGTAGAAATAAAAGCATATGTGCTCAAAGTGAAAAGCAATATCCCTCTTTTATGTCTAACAACTTTATTTTTTCATCGTAACAATTTGTGATTGCTTTAACCAATTCAGGATAAGGGTGCATAGGAATTTAAACATACCAGTATAGAAATGAATGAAAATCATAAGTGGCAGGAGAAGATGCATTAATCCCAGTAGCAATTTTGTCTTCAATATCCTTTTATATTATTGTTGGGTCTTTCCATGTTACCACCGTATCATCAATTCTAGCATCCAGGTCGACGAATTATTGTTGAAGGTGTAGAAGATGGGCCCGTCATTATTGTTTCTTAGGTATTATTTTTTGGAGTCATGAGAAATTTGTCACACTGAGATTTTTTCTAAACTAAACTTGAATTAGAAAAAGCAAGAATAGAAAGTGACACAGTAAATTTTATTCAGGAGTAAAACCAGGGTTTTACGTCAATTAGAAACATATGCATGATTTTCATTAATTGGAGTTTGTGGGTTAGATATTCTCGAATCCCTCTATGCCTTGTTTCTACCACCCTTTCGAATGTTTCAAAAAATCAAACCAAATATTATTTTTTGCAGACAAATAAATATTACACTTACCAAATCTTTTCCCATTTGCAAAGGTGGTTGCTTTCCTTCGATCAATCAAAAGCCATGTGAAAAATTTTGAATTTATTTCGACAACTAAAAATCAAACTTATTTAATGAAAATAAAACTTATCAAGGCTCCTAGAAAATGGTTCTCTCCCACCAATAATTGGAAAGTTGCATGGCAATTTCAAATTTGAACCGCTATATTTGATAATATAGCACTTTCTGATTTCGTCTCTCTCTTGCTCACAACCTCTAGATGGTTACGGGATGATGACAAAACTTTAATGAACTAGAAATAACTTATAAAATATTTAAAAACTTATCATAATGTACATATTATACATAAGAAATTTTTTCCCCTTTTTTATTTGAAATAGAGCTTTAAGTGAAAAGAATTTACTGTTATGGGTAAAGTCATACCCTATTGATATTTTAGTTGAAAATAATTAAGTTGCATTTCAACGACTATCTTGAAAGGGCCCTCCCAAAAAGCATCAAATTTATTGTGGTTACCTGGTTTAGCCTTTTTCACATTCCATTTTAAAACTAGGTCTCCCACTTTAAATTTCCTGTAGGTTGTCTTTTTATTAAACCATCCTTCTATATCTGCCATATGTTTTTGGTGATGATTATAAGCATGTTCTCTCTGTTCCTCCAATTGTAGAAGTTGCATTAACCAGGCATCCATTGGTTGACCTTCTTATTTGTTCATTTGATTGAGTAATTTTAGTGCTGGTATTTCTATATGTATAGGCAAAATGGCCTCTTTACCATAGACTAAGGAATAGGGTGATGTATCAATATATTTCTTGATTGAAATATTGTCAGTTCATAGTGCTTTATTGATCAAGGAATGCCGATTTCTCTTGTTATCTTCTAGAGTTCTTTTTAGTATTTTGAGGAGATTTTTATTTTTAGACTCAAATAGACCATTACCCTATGGATAATAGTTGGAATAATTCTTCAAATATATGCCATAACTACTAGTAAACTCAATCATTTTAGCTCCAATGAAATTTGATCCATTATATGTAATTAGTGAATCTGGTACACCAAACCTTTTAATCAATATTTCCACAAACTCAATTACCACCTCTTGATCAGCCTTCTTAGTAGAAATAGCTTCATTCCATTTGGTGGAATAGTCTATGGTAGTAAGTATGTACTTATGGCCACTTGATGGATTGGGTTCTATTATCCCAACAAAGTCTAACCCCCATTGTTGGAAAGGTTCTTCAACTTGTATATGCTTATGGGCATAGGGGTATTTTTGTTTCTCCCTACATATCTTTGGAACTACTCACAACTCTTAGTGATTTTAAGTGTCTGAAAAAATAGAAGGCCAGTAACAACCTGCTCAAAGTATTTTTAAAGCAGTAGATATTCCTGAATAATGTCCTCTAGAGAGACCCCCATGATATTCTTTAAACACTTTTTTTTTATCATCATCTCTTATGCATTTAAAAGTACACCATCTATATTCTTTATGTACAACCCTTCTTATTGAAGGGTGTACTTCAATGCTTGTGCTCTATAACTTCTTCTTTGTGAAGCATTCATATTCTCAAGACACATTCCTATCTAAAAGTACTTCACGATATCATCAATCAAATCAATGTTTTTTGGACTTGGATCTAATTATGTATTTGCGATTACACCTTGGTGCTCCACATGATCATTTGTATATTGTTTGGCTAATTATTAACATAGGGATATACCTATTACTATTTTTGTTGGATGTATTTCCACATCATATTCATGTATCTTAGTCACCTAACCAGTTCTTTTTTTACCAAGTTCTTGTATTATAAAATTCCTGACATCAGGATGAATCACATAAACAATGATTCTGCTTTGTGACAAAAAAAGTTTGAATTTGTTCAAGGATTTCATGATAGCATACACTTGTTTCTTGAGAAATTTTTGCTTGTTGTTCTCAAAAACTTGCTAGAAGACATTCTTGTCTGGCATTGAGGATCTATATATGAGTCTAACTATCTTGATATTCTGTATGATATTGCTAATACGACAAAAATTAGCTCCCACTGATGCCAATAAATCTATGTGGGTATTCTATTCTCTAGAGATAGACTTCATATTTAGAGCCTTAAATGCTTCTAAAATGTCCCACACTTTATTTTTATAAGCCTTTAACTGATTTTACTTACTGATACATTTTCTCATGACTTGATTCACAATAGGTTTTCTCCATAAATGAGTAGTTTTACTCCCAGTTTTTCAACTTTCCTCAGTCCCAAAAAAAGTGCTTCATACTCTGTTATGTTATTGGTGCAACTCCATGTCAACCTGTAAGAGAAAATTATTTTATTCCCTATGGGGGAAATCAAAACTATCCCTACACCAACTCCATTCTTATACCTAACTTCATCAAATAATAGTTTCCAAATTTGACTAATAGAATTATTTTCCTCAGGAGCAGGTGTCAATTACTTTTTTGGTTTTTCAATGGAATAACTTCCCATTTATGTTTCTATCATGGAATTGAAATCCTTTAGAGAAAACTTATGTTTTGCATGAAGATATTCTAAGGTCTTATTGGCAATCGAACCAACATAGATACAGTTTTTTTTTAATTCTACAGCACCCTAGGCCCGTTGCCAAGCGTTGAATATCTGAAGGAAAGGGATGTCCTCAGTGACAATCTCCAGTAGCGCTGGTTCCAAAAATAAAATAGGGGTTTGGAGACAAGGGATAGAAAGATACTAAAAGGAATGGGAAATTATGAAAAGGAATGGGAAATGGCCAAAGGCCAAAAATTCGGGGTGATGGACTATAAACATGATAGACAACTTAGATATTTGAACCAACAACAATCAAAACAATGACTTGTAATAGAAACCAATATAAAATCCTTAAAACTATGTAAACTCTAGCAAGTATTCCAGAGATTAGTATTCTATCAACAACAAAATCCAGAAAATAGAATTAAATTGTATGATAAAGACACTAACTTAATAGAAATCACAGAATAGAAGTCATACACAGAGATTGAGAACTCGAACCGGAGCCAAAAGCCTTTATTTTTGAAGTATATTTCAAGTACACAACTGCTTTTCTAGTATAAGTTATCCATGAAGTGTTACAAAGAAGGAGCAGTTTATATAGGAGAAATTTTATGCTTGAAACATTAATGCCAAACCACTTTCATGACAGATTGATCTGATTTAGATGATAGCCAAAAATAGTCTACTTTATCCTTACTAACAAATTATCGTTGAAGGCAGAAGGTTTCGGTGAAGACCTGGAACATCCGACCCAAAATTATAGGTAACTTGATATCAAAGTTAGAAGTTTCTGGTGATGATCCTCGATCCGACGATCTCAATGGCACCTTCAGAGCGGTGTAATGGAGGATGTACTACGAGCCCTCTCTTTCTACACATCAACTTTCTAAAATAGGAAGCTTATGGCTAAAGCAATCCCCTATGGAGTGCTTCTTAGTAAAGCACTCTCAAGTAGAGCACTTTTTCAATAATGCTGGCCAGTCCTTGCATCCATCAAACTGAATTGACCTCCTTCAATGTTGAGACATTTAAGAATGTGTAAGGTTGGCAACTCAATGTGTGTAGGTAAGATCGCATATTTTCCATACACCAATGAATAAGGAGAAGTCTGGATAGACCGCTTGATGGAAATTTGATCGCCCCATAGGGACTGATTCAAGTGTGGGTGCCAACTTTGTTTATTTTTCTATAGGGATTTCTTCAAAATTCATAGTAGGGTTTTTTTGTGGATTCAGCTAACCCATTTCCCTGTAGGTAATAGTTAGATGAAGTTTTTAAATAGATTTCATACTTGACCGTGAATTCACAAATATTTTCACTAGTGAACAAAGAACCGTTTTCTGAGATGATGGACTCTGAGATTTTGAATCAAGTGGTTAGACCTCCGAGGAAGGAGATGACCACTTCTTACCTCACCTCTTTGGTAAAAATGGCTTTCAACCATCTGGTGAAGTAGTCCATAGTAGTGAAGATATATATGTTGTCGATAGAAGAATTGGGATTGATGATCCCTATGAATTCCAAACCCCACTATTGGAATGGAGTTTCCACTTGAATGGGGTGAAGAGGAAGCGATGCATTCCTAACCCTTCCTGAGTAGTGATGGAAACCATCCATAAAATCACCAAGAAAGACGTCATGGTGAAGCTGCTGGTTCTTTCACTGGGAGGTAAGTTTCTTTACTAGTATCGGTTGCTCCCAGCCGATACCATTACTACATGGGATCAACTAGTTGGACAACTTATAAGGGGTTTCAATGAACAAGAAGATTCCTTCTCTCTATTACACCAGTTTACTACTATTCAAAGGCATCCTCAGGAATAAATAGCCAACTTCAATGTTAGGTTCACAAGAACTTGGAAAAGAGTCATAGACGGTCTTTGACCCACACTTGAGCAGGCCACATTTTATTACTTAAGAGCTTTCCCCTCAGATATCAGCATCAACATACGACATGCTAATATCAATATATTCCCCGATCTCTATGAGTAGGCCTAGAAGGCAAAATTTGACCTAATAGCTATCGATAATTTACCTCCTAAGGTGACAACTTTGATTTACCCAGATTTCCCCTAGAATATGTACCCGAATGCATCCGCTCCACCCACATCATAGATGTATCGCAACTAGGCATGAAATCCATCCTCTCAGTACCAAATGGTGCTTGCTTCATAGTTCCAAATGCCTATGCCACAATATCAAATACTCATTGTTCCCCAACTACCAACTCCTATCCAGTACCTGATGCTACCTACATTGTTGAATCCATTACCACTATTCGTAAGACAAAAAACTGCTAATTTGATAGATGTGATTGAAGCCCAAGCTAAAGAATAAGAGGTTAGATGACCAAGGTTTTCATCAAAATATATTCCCTCCTCCCTCGATCACCAAGGAATACACAACTTTCGATGCTCATAGGCCTCCTAAGCGAAATTCAACGATAATGAATAGTGAAGAGGCTAGTGCCTCTAATCCTTTATATTGGTGCACCATATGCAATGATTCACACAATGAATAAGACTACATGGTGCATCTAAATTATGTGCAGACACTAGCTGGTGGTACCTATGAATAAGTGAATATGATGAGGGAAGTTGGTCAGAATCTCATGACATCGTATTCTGAGCAAGTTTTGGTTCTCACCAGGACAAGGAAGAAGCCTATCAAGGTAGATCCAGTTCATATGGATCCACTAAAAGTGCCTCTAGCACCTAAGCCCATAGCTAAGCCATGGACTGAAGGATATCAGCCCTAGGAAAAAGCTCTCAATCCAACGATAGTCACTCATAAGTCTGACCTGTTAAAAGAACACATACCACCTCGTGTTAGGAAAAGAGTCTTTTAGCCTAAAGATTTACCTTCTCAGCCACTAACTGAAGTGCAGGACCAGATGAGGGAGAAGATCTGATATCCCTAATTGACTAAGAGTTAGCAGGTGGATGCAACACAACAATATTGAAATATCTATGAACCCGTAAGAGGAGCAGGATATCATGTCGCTTCGACATACAACATGGTAGAAGAAATGAAAAAGGATCCTACTAAGGTAATCCTATATGATGTCCTTCAACTCTTAGGTCAAGCTGACCTATTGCAGGAATATCTCAAGTCCATTTAAGACAAGGAAACTAGGCCAACTAAGACCATATTTTCTCAACCATTAACAACTTCGACCATAGGTAAAAATAGGCCCCTACCATTTTACCTTTCCCTTCAGATGGAGGGGTGGGTCGTGCATAACTACATGATCGACTCGAGCACCACTACAACTATCATGCCCAAAGAATTTTGTGAAATCATGGGCATGGATTACACCCGTAGCATCCCTGGAGTGATGTATTTAGATGAGACTCCAGTAAATACAATAGGAGTTATCAAAGATGTTCCCATCCAAATCCATAATAAACTACAAGTCATAATCATAAAAGATATCATGGTGGTCGACTTAGAACCATACTTTAGTATGTGCCTTTTGTGGGAATTCATAGCAAATATGGGAGGTTATCTCTCCCTCGACTAAACTCACCTAAAAATTCCCTTCAAGGGAAGAAGTTTCAAGCTCTCCAATAAGAATATTACTGGTTTTTATGTGGAGAAGCATGAGGATGACAAAAAGAGATCAGTCTCTATCAACTTGATGGAGGAAGAAATACAAGTCGAATTGATGGAAGAAGCTCTCGGTGAACTCCAAATAGAGGATGACTTCTCCTTAATAGATTTCAATGCAGTAAATGGTATAAACTTAGGATTTTGCATACTCTCTAAGCCTTATAAAGAAAATCAAGCACACCCAGAAGTGCTCTTAGCCTTAGACTAGCTTTGGAAGATGTACTTTTATGGCACCTAATGTAAAAATAACGTAGGCATGGGAATTGCCCTCATATCCCCAACTAGTGAACATAAGACTTACTCATACAGACTAGCTTGGAGATGTATGAATAATGTAGCTGAGTACGAGGCTTTGTGCCTCAGACTCAAGAATATTGAGAAGCTATGCATTAAATAGCTATAGATATTTAGAGATTCTGAGCTAATCTATAATAAAGTTACAAGCAAGTGTGTCAAAAAACAACACTACCTAAAGGTGTATCACAACAAAGTGTGGTATTTGTTTGATTCTTTTGATGTGCTAAACATCAAGTCCATTTCAAGGGAAAGGAACAAGCTGGTCAAAATTCTAGCTTCCATCAGTGCTCGATTTTCACCAGCTGATGACATGATGCACAAACAAAATATGGTAAGATTAATTTACCGATCCTCTAATCACAATAAAAAACTCTATTGGTAGGTGTTTCACAATGACAAACAACTTGTTAACTTCTTGGTCAATGAAGCATAAACCATCAAAGAACGAGCTTTAAATGAAGAAGACCATGAAGGTTTGATTCAGTTGACAAACAATCATAATCTAAAATGCCTAATCATGTTGGATAGTCTCTTCGACAAAAATGATAAGCCTATCAACCATAAGATCAAGGTGGACCAGAAGGAGTTCAACTTGGAGTTAGAATCAGGAAAGGTCATCATGGGAGGAACCAACTACACAATTGAAGAGCTTCAGCAGATCCAAATTCTATGTAAAGAATATCCCGATATCATTCCTTGGTGTTACCAAGACCTAAAGGGGTACGACAAGAGTATCATCTAGCATACCATCGAGTTAGAAGAGGGTGTCAGACCCTTCAGATAGAAGTAGTGGCCCGTAAATCCAAAGGTCAAAACTCTAATGAGGGTCAAGTTGTTGAAGATGCTCGAAGCTAAGATCATATATCTAATTAATAATTCTTCCTGGGTAGCTAACCTGGTTCTAGTATGGAAGAAAAGTGGTGATATCTAGTTGTGTATAGACTTTCAAAATTTGAATCAAGCATTTCTCAAATATCACTACCCACTACCTCAGATTGATCAAATCCTTCACATGGTGGTAGGAGCACAAATATTCTCCCTACTAGATGGATTCTTAGGCTATAACCAGATATGGGTTAAATATGAAGATCAACATAATACCGCATTCACGACCAAGTGGGGCACTTTTGCCTATCAACGGATGCCCTTCGGCCTTTCCAATGTTGGAGCTACTTTTCAAAGGGTGATGGACCTCACTTTTGGTGAATTACTCAATCATGTCATTGTAATTTATTTATATGACATGACTGTCTTCTCTCATAAAAGGGAAGAACACGACTTCCATCTATGGAAAGATTTCAAAAAATATTGGGAGTTTGGGGTCTCCATCAACCCCAAAAAGTCAATCTTTGCGGTGAAATAAGGAAAGTTGCTCGGGCATCTTATCTCTAAAAAGGGATTAAAAATTTATCTAGCTTGAGCATAAGCACTTCTTCGACTTTTGCCTCCCATAAATAAGAAAGCCTTGTAGTCATTTTTTGGACAGATAAAATTCATTAGGAAGTTCATTACCGATTTTGCTCAGGTAATAAAACCAATGGCCCAACTCTTTAAAAAGAACATTGAATTCAAATGGACTGATGAAAGGAGGTAAGATTTTTAGGAAATTAAAGAGCAGATTGCTCAAGCCCCTATTCTTATCAACCCTGATTACTCATGAGATTTTATCTTGTACATGGTCAAGGAGCCTGAAAGCTATGCAGCCATTCTAACCTAGAAAGGTAAATATGGATATGAATGCATAATCATGTTTCTCAGCCAGATCATTCAACCTCATGAAGAGAAGTTCAATTTCATTTAGCGATAGGTGCATGAAGTGTTGAGGTCTCTTCAAAAGTTTAGGTACTTTGTATCTCAAAGTAAAACAATAATGTATATCATACACCCTGATGTCTGAAGCTTCATCATCCAAGGTGAGTTGGGGAATAGAAGGGTGAGATGAGTTACCAAAATACAAGAGTTTGATATTGAGGTACACCCTACCAAGTTGGTCCAAGGCAAAGTGATTTGTTAGGAGTTAGCCAAAAATGCTATAGCTGAATCTATGATTCCAGACTCAAATAACATAATTTTTGGTAGCAACTTGGCAATCTCATCCACTGGCGACTCAGACTGGATAGAAGACCTGATCATATATTTTGACATAGGGATATGCTCCTCTCACCTCGATGCTTCACAAAGAAGAAGATTCTACCTACAAGCTAGCAGGTATGTCTCAACATCTAATATGATTTTTTATCAGAACATTGATGTAATCCTTCTAAGATGCATTAAAGAATCCGAAAAGGCTAAGATCCTAGAGGAATTTCACTATGGAATTTTGGGAGGGCATTTTGTTGGTAGACCAATGGCACTAAAAATCATCAAAGAAGGTTACTATTAGTGCACCCTATTTTCTAATGCCTTCAAAGATAGCTAGTGTTGTGACAATTTCTAGCACTACTCAGGAAAGGTTAGAAATGCATCACTTCCTCTTCACCCCATTCAGGTGGAAACTCCATTCCAATAGTGGGGTTTGGACTTCATCAGGATCATCAATCCCAATTCTTTTATCGATAATAAATATATATTTACTGCTATAGACTACTTCACCAGATGGTCAAAATTAGTTCTAACCAAAGAGGTGAGCCAAGAAGTGGTCATATCCTTCCTCAAAGGTCTGATCACTCAATTCAAAATCTTGGAGTCCATCATCTCGGATAATATTTCTCTGTCCACTGGTGAAAATATTTGTGAATTCCTGGTTAGATATGGAATCTATTTAAATTTTTTTTTTAACTATTACCCGTAGGGAAATGGGTTAGATGAATCCACCAACAAAAACCTAATATGGATTTTGAAGAAATTCCTGCAAAAAATAAATGAAGCTGGCAACTACTCTTGAATCAGTCCTTGTGGTTCAATCAAATTTCCATCAAGTGGTCTATCCAGACTTCTCCTTATTCATTGGTGTATGGAAAATATGTGATCTTACCTACACATATCGAGATACCAGTATTACAACTTTTTAAATGGTTCGAAATCGAAGGAGGACAATTCAGTTCGATGGATGCAAGGATTGGACACAATTGTTGAAAAAACACTCCACTTGGGAGCGCTTTACTAAGAAGCACTCCCCAAGGGAGCGGTTTAGCCAGAAGCTTCCTATTTTAGAAATCTGGTGTGTAGAAAGATAGGGCTCATAGTACATCCTCAATTGAACCGCTCTGAAGGTGCCATTGAGACCGTCAAATTGAGGATCATCACCAAAAACTTCTAACTTTGATATCAAGTTACCTATAATTTTGGGTCAAATGTTCCAGGTCTTCGTTGGAACCTTCTGACTTCAATGATAAATTTTCAGTGAGGATAAAGTAGATTGTTTCTGGCTATCACTAGAATTGGATCAATCTATCATGAAAGTGATTGGGCATTAATTTTTCAAGTGGTAACTTTCTCCTATATAAACTGCTCCTTCTTTGTAATACTTAATGGATAACTTCTACTAGAAAAGTAGCGGTGTACATGAAATCTGCTTCCAAAATAAAGGCTTCTGGATCCGGTTCGAGTTATCAATCTATGTGTATGACTTCTATTATGTGATTTCTATTAAGTTAGTGTCTTTATCATACAGTTTAATTTTGTTTCCTAGATTTTGCTGTTGATAGAATACTAATCTTTGGAATACTTGTTGGAGTTTACATAGTTTTGAGGATTTTATATTGGTTTATGTTACAAGTCATTATTTTGATTGTTGTTGGTTCAAATAGCTAAGCTATCTATCATGATTCCAGCCCATCAACCGAAATTTTTGGCCTGTGGCCATTTCCTATTCCTTTTCTTAATTTCTCATTCCTTTTAGTATCTTTCTATCCCTTGTATCCAAATCCCTATTTTATTTTTGGAACCAGCCCTACTGGAGATTTCCATAGAGGACATCCCTTTCCTTTAGGTATTCAATGCTTGGTAGCAGGCCTAGGGCACTGTAGACTTAGAAAACTTGTATCTAAGCCAGTTTTATTGCCAACAGATCTCTTCCATTAGGTCCACTTCTCCAATTTCTTTAGTCATCATATTCACGGTGTCAGCTTCCCCTATATTTTCTACATGAAAAGTAGATGGTTTCTCATTAAATATCTTAATCATCCTACATTTGAAAGGTATTTCTAAATATGAGTTATCCATGGATAGGTACCCTCCTATTTTTGTTGTGAATTCTCTAAATAAGAACATACCAAAGTATGGTGCCAAATCTACCACTACTACTTGTATAACCACCATTTGGGGCATCCTATGGAGCTGTATGGGAATGTCTTTAATCACTCCTACAATTTTAACTTAAGTACCATCCAAATGTAGAACTCTTGGATTGCTCCTAGTGTACTCCATCCCAATAATTTTACATACTACTTTGGGTATCATGGTAGTAGCAACATCTGAATCTATCATGCAGTTATGAACAACCCACCCTTCCATTTGAAGAGATAAATAAAAAGGAGGTGGTATTTTTTTTTTCTAGTAGTAGATGTTATATTTTCCTAGGATGTATTTGAAGAGGATATATTTTTACCTTTATATCCATTATATTTAGATATTCCCATAGGAGATCAATTCGACTAGGGAACTGAAGAGCACCATACATACTCGCCTTTGAGGGAGTATTTTTCATTTCTTCAATTATGTTAAATGCAGGTGATTCAAAAAAAAATTCTCTTGGTGAAAGTATCATACCTATTTCTGCATCCCTGGTTCACTTCATTATTTGCCTCTTAGTTAATGAAGGAATCTCATCCTTTCCTTAGCTTGGTCTTGAGTCTCAGTTTCCTTCCATGGAGTAAATTATTTATGTATTTTTGGCCCTTGGCTTTATGATAGAACTTGAGGTCTTATATCATAAGACAAATTTCCTTTGGGTGTTGCTTTGGAAGCTGGAGGAAAACTTAGAGTTTGAAGCTCTTGCGGATCTACCTGTAAAGGTTTTTTACTTGATCTGGTTAAAACTACAACTTGTTCTACTGTAGGCATCATAAAATTATGGTCAGTTTCTCTAATCATATTCACATGGCATTTCATGTTTTTCTCTACTTTTTCAATAACTACACTCTATACATAATGCTTATGGTCCATGCAGATCATTACATGTGTTACACCAGTAATATGAATTTGTAGAAGTAACTATAGCCTCCTATGCTTCATTTTCATAAACAACATTTGATCTTTCTTGCCCTCTATTACTCGACTATGTCGTATCTCTCATTATCTATGGAAAACTTCTTGGTTGAAATTTTCTCTCAGCTTCTCTTTTCTTCATTGAATTCATATCATTTGCTAGATTCTTCATTGTATCTAGTATAATAGTGAGCTTATTATCGGGTACTGGCTGAGGCGGTGGCACAGGTAATGCAGGACTTGTAGGAATATGAGGTAATACTAGAGGATTCTGAGGCATATGTATTTTAGGGATGGAAGATGGCCCATTCTATTTTGATATATCTATGCTTGAAAAACAAGAAGAGCTAGAAGAAGTAGCATTGGGAGCTTGGGGGATATCAAGAAAAATAGGCATTATTGCTTGAAGTGGATATCTCCCGATGGAAATGAGATATCTTTCTACTGTAGATACTTATTTATAAATAGTAGGGAAAGTGAATATTCATGATTGTTGTATTATCATGTTGATATTTGTATCAAAAGCCCTTAAATAATAATATACTGCTTGCTTCATGGTTGGTTTTAATCCAGTGGGCACTCTTTCCTAGGTGCGGCTGAATCAAATATTAAAATCAACAATTTCCTCTTGAGAATGTTTTTTTATAATGGTGAATTGGATGATCAGGGATAACATATCTTCATGTTTATTGAACTCATATGCCAGTCAGTTGTTGATTTTTTCCCAAGTTGTAATGGATTTACGAGGAAGTGCTCTGTACCAATAGAGCATTTTTCCTTTCAATGAGATAACCATCAACCTGATCATCACATATTCCTGAGTGATATTGTAAATTGCTCCCAAGGCTACAACATCTAAACAATGTTCATAAATTATTTTACCTGTTCCATCATATGAAGAAAAAACCTTCAAAGCTACCACAGGAATCAGGTTTTGGACCACCAGGTTCAATGGACTTGTGTGGTTCCATATAAGATAAGCTGGTGGAGGAGCGGCCATTGTAGCAACTATACTTGCATAAACTATAGAACTATTGGTATTCTTCATCAAATATGTATTGACAATAGGACTAGGCAAAACAATGGGTACAAGGATAGTAATACTGGTAGTAGGTGGGTTTGATCTAGCAAATAAAATTGGATGCACTCTAAGGCTATCGGTATGTAACTCGAAGAACTCAATGGATTCTTCAAAGTTTCTTACTTTAGATCTGGTTATCATATAGGTAAATAATCATAAGTTTTAACCAAATAAATAGATAAGGTATTTCTTAGGTCTATACATTCGGACGGAGTCGCAAAGTGATTTGATTTAGATTTTAAGAGATCAAAGACAGATACCAAACCTGTTGAGACCAAAAAAAAATTAAAATCAACCTGATAATTTACATTTCATAAAATTGTTGAAATAGATGCAAGTAAGCCCAAAATACAATAGAATCCCTCAGTACATGAATAGGGAGGCAAGCAAAAATATAATTCGCTAAAAACTCCTAATATAAGCCTAATGTCTAACAAATATAATTGCCAACTAATGGCCAAACAAAAGCCAACATGAGTTGATCACTCATGAATTATTAGTAAAATAATAAATAACCTAGGATTAGTAGAACTCAACCCTTGGTAGAATGTGATACTCTCATCATACCTCCCCACTCAAGTAGCATTGGAATCCAATGCATACACAATAAGAGTGGAAGGGTGAGTCACCAATGACTGCAAAGAAATCTCATAACCGGACGGAAGAACATCTTGGATACCCTGGGATGCTAGTGTAGAGATGCAACATTGAGAGGACTCTCTTGCCAAGGAAAGACAATGAGTAAAGACCTGTTGCTCGACATATGTTGTTGAAAACCTAGAACCTGTGAAAGTCCACAAAAGTTGCACAAAAGCTAAATGGAGCAATGTACTTCCATGATAGAAAATTCTAACCACTAAGGAGCCCAATCATAAAAAGCTATAAAGAGGTCACTGCAGTGCTCAAGGTGGAACAACAATAGGTGCAGAAGAAAGCAATGTCTTGATGAAGAAGGAAAAATGACCACCTGAGAAGGACAAAGCTCCTGAAGGCCATGAGACTAACAATAGTAGGTAACCTTGTCATTTGATCCTAGAAATATGAATGACCACCTGAAAAGGACTAAAGTCTTTGAAGGCCATGAGACTAATCATAGTAGCTAGCCTTGCCATGTCATCTATCAATAGAGTAGCCTTATGTTTGCTGGTGCAAGCCAGAAAGGTTATCAAAAATATCTCAAAGAAATGAGTATAGTTAAAGTAACATGAGTTGATTACTCATGAATTATTAGCAAAATAATAAATAACCTAGTATTAGTAGCAATAAACCCTAGGTAGAATGTGATGCCCTCATAAAAACCTCATAAAATATTGTGGGATTTAGTGTCCTACCGGGTGTGCCAAAAATTATTGGAACAAAATCTACTTATGGTTGTTATTTGCACCATTATTTTGTCAAAATTGAGTAGACAGAATTGATCTTGGGATCTTCCGTCTAATATTCAGAGGAAGTTGGTTCCTTAATGGTTTTTATGGAGAAATGGAAAGAGAGTATTACTAAAAGAGAGGGAAATATAGCCAAGGCTAGAGATTTCTTACATTACAGATTAGACAACAACTAAGATGAACATATATACTTTGTTGTTAAAGCATTTATTATATCTCCACGTAAAAATCATGGATTTATCAATGTCATTTAGATGTCTATCTAACACATGCATATGTCAAATTTCAACTCCAACAATATGATTTATGTTTTGGATAAGTCCAAATTTTAGAACAAACACAATATATATTTCAATAATATGAATAGAAGTGAGAAATGTTAATACATACACTTGCACACTATGAACCAGAAGCCAATAGAAGCATAATTTTATTGCTTGTATTCAAAGTACATACATCCAGTCTTGTAAACATCCAAGAGCCAACCTCTTTGCAAGGTGTGTTTACTATTATATATACCCTATGGAGAGTATCTTTATAATTAGTACATTATGACATAAAATCAATTACAAGCAATTAGACTACAATCATGCTTCCATATGTTTTGCATGGCTTCTAACAGATAAAATATAATAGCAAAAGTCTAGGAAATAATATTTTCTACTATCTACTTCTAGTTACTGACACAAGATTTTGGAGGTATCTTATTTATTACTGATTATATCCATGTCAATGAAAACTCATTTTCGTAAAATCATGAATCTTTCCTTTCCATCTCCTTCAGACTGCTTACGGGCAAAAACCCACCATGTCACAAAATCATGACATCTTCTTGTACTTTACTTTTTGTGAGCAGCATGCTGGTAAAAATTCATCATGTCACAAAATTGTGACACTCTTTCCTTTTTTGCTCCTTCGGGCTACTCATGGGTGAAAACCCATCATATCGTGAAATCATGACGTTCTCTTGTTTTCTGGCCTCTCTGAGCTACATATTGGCAAAAACCCGCCATGTCACAAAATCACGATCTTCTTCATGCCTTAGTCAATTTTTTGTTTCATCTCTCAAAAAATGAACACTGGTTTTTCTATGCAAAAATCTGCTATCTATCAAGGTAGTCTTTTTAGACTAACATGAAATCCCCACGATAGCCTTAGTAAATAATATTTTAGCACTTTATTATGAATATTTTCATAATTTGTAGGATATCGGTGTACCAATTGTGGTGCACCCTACATTACAAAGCATTGCTATGACCCCCCAAGATTTGAAGGTAATTATTTCATCTTTCACCATCAAATAATTTTTTTTTACATTTTTTTAATTTATATTTTAACTGTTTATTTGCACCTAAATGCAGATTAAGGTATCCAATGCATGGATAAAATAGGATATTGTTGTTAGGGGTCACATGCAAGAGACTAGTGGTGATTCTAAAGCCACAGGGTTTGAAACATCACCACAATGCTAGTGGCCTCATAAACGTTCGAAGTGAGCTTCTCCTATTTCTTGTGCACATGTGGAAACACATGTTGTGGAATGTGAATCTAGTCAAGTCACACCAATTATAGGTAAGTTTATTATTTCAAGTTTCTTGATTCATTATCATTATCGTTTAGATAACATTATATTAATTTTTTCTTTTTTATATATTTTTAGTTTTACACCCCACCTGCCTGTGCATCTACAACCAATTACCTTCACGGTATGGATGGGAGCATGAGATCTCGTCATTTGATAGGCATTTTTTTAAGATAGATATTAATTTTATTCACTTTAATTTCTTTTAATAACATCTTATTATAATGTAATTAGGTCCCTCCTCACAATTTACTGAAAGAAGAAAGTAAATGATGTTGCTACCACCACCACCACCACAACCAAAACCTCAACAATGATAACAATTTATGCAGGGTCATATTAGTGGAAAATATCTTGTTGGAGTGAGATCGTGAGGGGGAGCAACCTAGACACAATATTCATTTCCAACCATGTCATTCTCAATAAATTGTTCATTGAATTATATTTTGAGCTTAGGATTAGATGAACCACCATTAGAGGAAGATTATATTTTACAAGATAACATTGAAGAGTTCAAAGTGAGAGAGGTGTTTCAAGTTCTACAAGCACAACATATTCTTGAAGCTCAGCAAACTTCATCGTTGCCTTCTGACACCAACAACCATGGTCCTCAAACTGAGGATGAAAAAGTCAATATTTAAAAAAAAAATAGTTTTTGATCATTGTGATGCACTGATCAAGGACAATTTGCTTCAAAATTTCAAGGAAATGAAGAATTGGAGATTTTGAGCAAAGGTTCTTATCAAGGAAATAAATGCTCAATATAAAAATTTTGATAAAAGGGAATAAATTTTCTCTCTGATAAAAAACCAACTTGAGAAGCTTCGTGGATTGTTACATCAAGCTTAGTCAGGATAAATTGATGCTTTTGTTTTATATGATGATAAAATTTAAATATTATGTTGAAGAGCTTGAAGAACCTAAATGCTAAATCCCAAGCGTATTACAACCAAATGGTATTCTAATAGAAAGAAATTTGTAGTCATGGAGGCTTCAAGAGATGTGGATGAGGTGAGACTTTAGTTGTAATAAATTTTATGGTTATATCTTGTCATACAACTCTCAATTTACTAAGGCTTTCTTTTACTTTTTGTAGTTAATTCTTGACAATTTAGAGAAACAAGTTGCTTTCATAGATGTTAATCTCAAGGCTGCAAAGAAATCAATCTTAAATGTAGTAGCATTGAAGGAGACCTTACAAGCTAAAGTTAATGATAATAATTATTTAAGAGCCATTATAGTAGAACACAAAATGGATCCAAATATCTTTCTTAAGAAGAAGCATCAAGAAAAAATTCATATAGTGTAAGAGGATCCAGCCTCAAAATAAATAGGGTTGATGGAGAGCTTACAAAAGGTAAAATAAGACCTCATCAGAACTAGAGCATTGAAAGTGTAAGCGCATGATAAGGGAAAACAACTTGATACTTTAGAAGCACCTCAAACTCAAGGAAATGTAGACATAGAAGGATCGACTTAGGCACAAGGTGATCCATATACACAAGGAGCAACTAAATCTACCCCTGCTCACCCACCTCAAAATTAATGTATTGTAAAATGTTTAATAATTGATAGCAAATTCTATTGTATTGTTGTCAACAATTTTGTACAATGTATATTTTCAATGCAAATAATGAAAATGGATTTTATTAATTTATCTTTTATCACTCAAAGGTTTTTTCCATTTATAATTTTGTATTTTTTTTTTAATTTAGAAGGATCCTATTATATTTACAATTGTAAATTCAAATAATAAATGAAATATTAGTATGATATAACTCAGTTGTGCCAATACATTAATATCAATACATTAAAAGTACTATAAAATAAAATATTTAATTTAAAATATAATGTTATAACTCAGTTATGAATGAACACAGTTAGGACACTATGAAGACTATGATATAAAACATATAAATTAAAAGACAATGCCATGATCTAAATCATAAGATTACAATTTATATAGATGAAAATATCTTGTGATAATAGATAAAATCAAATTTATTGATGAAAATGATAACTAAAAAATTTATATTGATCAATATTGATCAATATTATAAAAAATACAATTCAGGTAACTAAAACAAACAAATACTATGATATCAAGGCAAATAAATCCATTTCAAATACAACAATAGCGTATAAAATAATAAAATTGATGAATAAATAAACTTCATGAAATCTAATAAATATGAAACAATATTGTGAAATTTGATATCAAATGAATTCAAATTTATTAATATTGTGAAATACTAGAAAATCACAATTTAGGTAGCTAAAAAAACACTTCTTAGCTTGTCTAGAATCACTATTAAGCATATTAGATATCTATGTCTCCACCATATGATTACTAAAAGTATCATTATCCTCCTTATATTTCATATTAATGGTACCCCTTCTATTTGTAAGGGATTTTGAATAACATAAGCTTATATTGAGAGGGGGGTGAACAGTATAAGATAAAATTTTACTTTTCTTTCAAAAATAATATTATCCAATATAATCAATGGCAATATCAACAATAGTAATCAAAGTAATTCACAAATCATCACATACAATAGAGACACCAATTTAACGTGGTTCACCTAATGTGGGCTACTCCACGGAGAAAATATTTTACTAAAATTTTCTCAACAAATCTCTTGGGAATCACTTCCCTATTACAATATTTATGGACCTCTATCTAAAGGAGATACCAATCCCCTAATGCTCTGATTTGTGGATCTCTCTCCATAGGATAACTTTTTCCCCTCTTCTCTGGTTCATGGAACTTGATCCAGGAGAAATATTTCTCCTCAACTGGTTCGTGGATCTCTTTCCATAGAATAACTCTATCTTTCTAGCTGGTTCGTAGATCACACTCCACAGGAGAACACTTTTCCCTTGCTCTAGTTTATGGATCTCTATCCACAAGATAAATTTTTCCCCTTTGCTTTGGCTGGTGCTCTTAGAAGACTTTTGCCCCTACCTAGTCAAAGAAAAAATGGTGATGGGGGATACTGAACACATGAATCGAGTGCTTGTATGCCATTTCTGTGTGATTTATATTTTATTTCATGATTAATTTGCATGAGATTGGTTTAATTGAATTTTACTTTGAAAATGCACATTAATAATGTTTTGCATTTTACAAATTATTCTAGAAAATATTGCAAAGAATATCATGCAATTTATAATTATTTTGTGAAATATTTAAATTGAGCATTTTTTAAAGTAACGGATTTTTTTTTTTATCATGCTTATTTAATCTAATTGATCATATTTTAGAAGGCAATTAGGTAGTTTTTTTTTTTATGAACTTACTCAATTTTGATTGGATCAAAACATGAAAAATAAAAACTACCTTGTAGATTTAAATAATCAATTTTTCTTACACATGCAAGGCTACTTTGGAAAGGTTGAAATGGTGGATAAGATTATTCTCTTATATCTATTGATTCTGTTTCTATTAAAATAATATATATTAAAGGAATCCTGCACATGGGATAAGAATAAAGAAGACTATATATATATATATATATATATATATATATATATATATATATATATATATATATATATTTAGAAGCATATTTTATAAAAGAAAGAAAGAAAAAATAAAATAAATAAAATATATATTTAGAAGCATCTTTCTTGTCTAAGAAGAAAGAGAGCTATAAATTACCATTGATATTGAGGAAAAAGGGGCTAGGTGATGTTGGGCTGGAGAAGATAGGAGAGGGGGTATACAAGCCTAGAGGAGCCACTCGTTGCAGGAATTCTAGGTTGGAGCTTTTTGCTCTTGTTTTATTTTGCATTAATGGATAAGTTTGGATTGCTTACACACTACTTTGAAAATAGAAAACTGGATGAAGCGTATGGATCTTTAACCTTGTTAGTTTTATCATGTGATTATTTTATTTTATCCATCATGGTTCCATTCGAAATAAGTTTGGGTTAAAGCTGATTGAGAAATTTAAAACCTAAATTTGCTTATGACATTAGACAATGATTTAAATTCCATCTTGATAGCTGGAATATTACGAATGGTAAACTATGTTCTCAAGTGTTCTTATAGAATTCACTGATCCATGAATTTTTTTGGTATGTTTATACTCTGGATAGGATTTTGTATAAATAATGCTAAAACTAGTTATCTCTCTCTTCTAAATAATCAACTGTATTGCCTTGGTTTTGAGAAGAAAATATCATATCAATCGACTCAAGTTATCTAAGTCTCCCTTAGTTGTAAACCACCGAATAGAGAACCCAAGGGTGGAAATTATGTTGTATCAAAATCGCAAAATACCTATAAATAATAGATTTCTCTTAAGATGATATACAATCCTGATTCATTGAGTGATTGGACATGATATGAGCCATAGAATAATTGGACATACACAAAAAAACATCTATAGCCAACAAAATACCTTCTTTGTTTGTTCCATGGTGTCAGTTGAGAATGGATTTTGTGTACTGATGCAGGAAAAACTGGTTTAGGTTTTTTATATAAACATTGGATTACATGGTGCAATATATTTTCTTTTCCAACCAGGAATAAATGAACTCATCCTTTCCTATTCAAAATGTATAAATGTGTCTGGATTACCATCTTGATAAGCATGTTAAATCACCGTGTGTATAGGTGTTTATATCATCAAGGAGGACCCTTATTTGGATAAACATGTTAAAATCTGTTGAAATTTTGTTCCACTTTAAAACCACTTCTTCTATTTGATTATGTCATGCTCTAATGTTGTGCTATCCATGAGAAATTCTAAGTAGTAATCCTAAATTGTTGACCCACATGAATTTTTTTGTGGCATCTAATCTGGTTGCCACGAAAGAATTAGACCAATTTTATTGTAAATAAATAATACCTTATTTTCATTTTAGAGTATTGGTTTGGGTGACCATGAAATTCAATTTCTAATTATCTTCCTCATGATTTGAATCATGGTGTAGAGGAGGTAGATGAGACACAGGCGTGCAGGCCAGTTGAAACCAATGGAAGTAACAATCTTCTCTATGGAAAAATACCCCTTAATGAGTATATTGGTTGCACTGTGATGTTAAGTGGTCAATCTTGGGTAATTTAAATCCAAGTGTTGTGCATACGATTTAGAATAGTTTTTGAATCCTAGCCAAACCATTCTCTAGCACTACAATCTGGATGTTTGGTTATTCTAAATTGCTATATTAGTGTGGATGGTTTGGATGATGGTCTCTGTTAGAAGCATACACAAACACCACCTATATACTAGGCCTAAGATCATTGTCAGTGAGAAATCGAGTTTCCTCCCACCTCGAGAGTAGCATTAGTTGGCAATTAAAAAAATAGTATGAGCTATCTAAAAGTCACAATCGGGTTGTCTATTTTTGGAAGGTATTGGCACTTTAGGATACATATTAAATCTAATATAAATGAAGATGATTTCCTTGGTATTACCCACTTGAAAATGGGAATGAAAATGTTAAGGCTTGTTTTATTATTAGCTACTATGAGAATCCTTATTGGAAGTATATGATAGTGGAGCTTGGGATTTACTTTATAATTTGATGTCTTATATTCATGCATGAGTATGTTAAAGATTGAAAATAGTTTATTGAATATTAGAATGATTAGGTATCATTCTATTTTCTTATATTTAATTGAATGAACTTATGAAGTATGGATTTATATTCATTAATTCTCCCTTTATAACATTTGTTTTGTAAATATTAGTTTTTCAATTTTAGAGTTAAATGATTTTATATAAAAATCAAATGTTATTGGGCTTTCTTAATAAATATAGAAATCAAATTATATTAAATGAAGTTATAGATATTATATGTGATTTTCTATGTTAAATATGAGAAGTAAATGGAAGGAATGATTTTAGTAGAATTATAGATTTTGTATGTAAAATACATACTATGATTTATTATGAATTTTTTAATGAATGGAATCCACTAGAAGAATGTATGATCTTCTAGTTTTATAAGGATTAAATTGGTGTCCATCAAGGAAGAGGTATGGGACTCTTCCAAACGTCCCTAACAATCAAAACAATAACATTCATGTTGATGGGGATTCGAAAGGTAAATTATTTAGAGATAGACCTTGATGTTAGATGATTTATGGGAATTTATGGGGTTTCCCTCTTTTGAGAGATTAATTGAATAGTATTAAAGCAAATATTGGAGGTAAATTTGGTATCGTTTGGAGATAAGAGAAATAATATTTCGATTGAATTTTGATAACCAAATTAGCAAGATAATTAGAGATTATGTTGGATCAAATTTTGAAAAAAATTGATAACAATTTACAAATGCATTCTTGTAAAATTAATGATAGAGGATGAGATAACTGAATGCATATTGGAATCTAATTATGGAAATGAATTGATTTGAGAGTTAACCTTGGATTGAAATATAAAAATTGTGTAGGATATTTGACGCATCTTGATCTCACATTTGGACTTAGAGAAGGGAGTTAGGAAAATTCCTTAATTGCATCATGAAATTGATAAGGAACGGTTGCATTCCTTGTCATGTATAAAGGGACCCATAGTGGCTATTCTATATCTATAATATTTGACATCTCAAGTTTATGAATATGAGGAAAGTACATATTTTTGAGGCTAGGTTTATTCCCCATGAGAGTTCCCAGGATAAACAATGTGTCACTCAATTTGTGTTTTGATGTGTTAATTATTGTGCATGTTGTTTTTACTTCAAAAATAAAAATGATTTAAGTGGATGAGATGGTTAAAGGCTTTAAGAAATAGGTATGCAATTCTTAGATTATTTCAATGTGTACTATGATGCAAGGAATGTATGCTTGAATTTATTATGTTGATGATTTAATGATATACTATTACGCCAATTATTTTTTGGAATGTATTAGGTAATTATGAATGATGTAGTTAGATAGCTTTACCTTTCAAAAAATAGCACTTAATGTATTCAATGGTTGTATGGATGCAAAAAGTAGAATGTAATGGAATGTAAATATTGCTCAATTGGATATATCATGTATGCTACAAACTCAAGAATCATAAAGTAATGTATTCTACTCCTTAAGGATTAAATGAGTTATGATAACTTCATAAACATTTATGGTTGGTATAACCTTAAATATTATGATAATAAATTGAGGATTGAACCACAGAAAGGTAATTTAAACTTGAGTTGTAAACCAAGTTAAAATTTACATTCTGAGTTGATAAATGAATTTACATGAGGATTAGGTACTCCCATGTAAAGGTGATATTCCTATCATCACTAGTTACCTCCCTAATGGTGGTGTTACTTGAGTATTACTCTAAAAAGTCTTGCCCAATCAACAAAAAACCGGTGATGTGAGATACTGACATGCATCGAGTTCTTGTATGCCATTTGTGTGTGATTTATATTTGATTTCATGATTAATTTGCATGATATTGGTTTAAATAAATTTTACTTTGAAAATACACATTAATAATGTTTTGCATTTTACAAATTATTCTAGAAAATATTGCAAAGAATATCATGCAATTTATAATGATTTTGTGAAATCTTTAAATTGAGCAATTTTTAAAGTAAAGGATTTGTTTTGTTGAGCATGCTTATTTAATCTAGTTGATCCTATTTTAGAAGGGAATTAGGTAGTTTGTTTTTTTATGAACTTGCTCAATTTTGATTGGATCAAAACATGAAAAAAAAACTACCTTGTAGATTTAAATAATCAATTTTTCTTACACATGCATGGCTACTTTGGAAAGGTTGAAATGGTGGATAGTATTATTCTCTCATCTCTATGGATTCTCTTCCTATAAAAAATAATATATTAAAGGAATCCTGCACATGCGATAAGAAAAAAAAATATTATATATATATAAACATATTTTCTGAAAGAAAGAAATAAAAAATGAAATAAATAAAATATATATTTAGAAGCATCTTTCTTGTCTGAGAATAAAGAGAGTTATAAATTACCATTGAGATTGAGGAAAAATGGGCTATGTGATGTTGGGCTGGAGAAGATAGGAGAGGGGTATACGATCCTAGAGGAATCACTCTTTGCAGGAATTCTAGGTTGGAGCTTTTTGCTCTTATTTTATTTTGCATTAATGGATAAGTTTGGATTGCTTACACGCTGCTTTGAAAATAGAAAATTGGACAAAGCACATGGCTCTTTAACCTTGTTAGTTTTATCATGTGATTATTTTCTTTTATCCATCATGGTTCCATTCGAAATAAGTTTGAGTTAAAGTAGATTGAGAAATTTAAAATGTAAATTTTCTTATGAAATTAGATAATGTTTTAAAGTCCATCTCAATAGCTGGCAGAATGGGAATGGTAAACTATGTTCTCAAGTGTTCATATAGAATTCACTAATCCATGAATTTTTCTTGGATGTTTGCACTCCGAATAGGGTTTTGTATAAATAATGCTAAAACTAGTTCTCTCTCTCTTCTATATGATCACCTATATTGCCTTGGTTTTGAGTAGCAAATATCATATCAATAGACTCAAGTTATCTAAGTCTCCCTTAGTTGTAAACCACTAAATAGAGAATCCAAGGGTGGAAATTATGTTGTATCAAAATCATAAAATACCTGTAAATAATATATTTCTCTTAAGCTGATATACAAGCCTGATTCATTGAGTGATTGGACTTGATATGAGCCATAGACTCATTGGACACATATAGAAAAACATCTATAGCCAATAGAATACCTTCTCCACTTGTTCCATGGTGTCAGCTAAGAATGGATTTTGTGTATTGATGCTGGAAAAACTGGTTTAGGTTGTTTATATCAACATTGGATTACATGGTGTAATATATATTTTTTCCCAACCTGGAATAAAGGACCCCATCATTTTTTGTTTAGAACGTAGCAATGGTTTGGATTACCTTCTTCACATGTAGGTTAAATCATCATGTGTATAGATGTTTCTATCACCAAGGAGGGCCCTTATTTGGATAAACAAGTTAAACTCTATTGAAATTTTGTTCCACTTTAACACCACTTCTTCTATTGATTGTGTCATGCTCCAATGTTGTGCTATCCATGAGAAATTTTGTGCAGTAATCCTGAAATGCTGACCCACATGAATTTTTTTGTGGTATCCGATCTGGTTGCCACGAATGAATTAGACCAATTTTATTTTAAATAATTAATACCTTCTATTCATTTTGGAGTATTGGTTTGGGTGACCATCGAATTCAACTTCTAATTGTCCTCCTCATAATTTGAATCATGGTTTATAGGAGGTAGATGAGACACAGGCATGTAGGCCGGTCAAAACCAATGGAAGTAACAATCTTCTATGTGGATAAATATCCATTAATGAGTATATCAGTTGCACTGTGATGTTTAGTGGTCAATATCAAGTAATTTAAATCCAAGTGTTGTCCATATGATTTATAACAGTGTCCAAATCCTATACGAACCATTATCTAGCACTACAATATGGATGTTTGGTTATTCTCGTGTGTTATATTAGTGTGGATGGTTTGGACGACGGTCTCTATTATGATTATACACAAACACCACCTATGTAATAGGCCTTAGATAATTTTTAGTGGGAAACAAAGTTTACTCCCACCTCGAGAGTAGCGTTAGTTGGCAATTCAAAAAAAAAGTAGTATGAGCTATCTAAAATTCACAATCGGATTGTCTGTTTTCGAAAGGTATTGGTACTTTAGGATATATATTCAATCTAGTATAAATGAAGATGATTTACTTGGTATTACCCACTTGAAAACAGTAATTAAAATATTGAGGCTTGTTTTATTATTAGCTACTATGAGAATCCTTCTTGGAAGTATATGATAGTGGATCTTGGGATTTACTTCATTTTTTGTTGTCTTATATTCATGCATGAGTATGTTAAAGACTAAAAATAGTTTATTGAATATTACAATGATTAGGTATCATTCTGTTTTATTATATTTAACTGAATTAACTTATGAAGTATGAATTTATATTCATTAATTCTCCCTTTATAACATTTGTTTTTTAAATATTAGTTTTTCAATTTTAGAGTTAAATTGTTTAATATAAAAATCAAATGTTATTGGTGTTTCTTATTAAATTTAGAAATAAAATGATATTAATTGAATTTATAGATCTTATATATGATTTTCTATGTTAAATGTGAGAAATAAATGGAAGGAATGATTTTAGTAGAATTATATATTTTGTATGTAAAATACATACTATGATTTATTATGAATTTTTTAATGAATGGAATCCACTAGAAGAATGGATGATCTTCTAGTTTTGGAAGGATTGGATTGGTGTCCATCCAGGAAGAGGTATGGGACTCTTCCAAACGTCCCTGACAATCAAAGGAATGGCATTCATGTTGATTGGGATTACTAAAGTAAATTATTTAGAGATAGACCTTGATGTTAGATGATTTATGGGAATTTATGGGGTTTATCTCTTTTGAGAGATTAATTGAATAGTATTAAAGCAAATCTTAGAGGTAAATTTGGTATCATTTGGAGATAAGAGAAATAATATTTGGATTGAATTTTGATAAAAAAAATTAGCAAGATAATTAGAGATTATGTTGGATAAAATTTTGAAAAAAAATTGATAACAATTTACAAATGCATTCTTGTAAACTTTATGATAAAGGATGAGTTGACTGAATGCATATTGGAATCCAATTATCGAAATGAATTGATTTGAGAGATAACTTTGGATTGAAATATAAAAGTTATGTAGGATATTTGATGCATCTTGATCTCACATTTGGGAAGAGAAATGATAGGATTTGGAAAGTAATGAAATGAATCTTGGATAAAATTTAGGAAAAAAATTTGATAGCAATTGAGAATCAATTGAATAGATTATTATGTTGTATTCAATAGGTAATTAGACCCCTACTGGTTTGTATTTAAGAAAATGAAATAGATTTAGTATAATGAGCTTTATATTACCCATGCTAAACCTCTAAGGGTTTACTTTTATTAACCTAATATTAAGGAGAAAGGTGGCTGACATGGGTTGATACAACAAGATATAATTATGAAATGATAGACAATTTAAATTATTAGCTTAAATTGTTAATATGGGAAGAATGGATTATTAATGAATTAAAGGTATGAGAATTTAATTATGGATTGAATTTGTGTCAATTATTTATAATTATTTGCAATTAATTCTTGATGGAACTTATATGGTTCTCTCTAACATTGATACAATTTTTTAAAAATAAGGTTCTGATGATTATCATAAACATATGAAAATTCTTAGGATGGCTTAGAGGAAGGAATCAATATATTCCTTAATTTCATCATGAGTTTAAAGGGATAGATGAATTCCTTATTGGTATGGGAAATACCTTAATGATATAATGATGACTTAGAGAAGGGAGTTAGGAAAATTCCTTTATTACATCATACAATTGATAAGGAACGGTTGTATTCCTTTCCATGTATAATTGATTAAAAGGGACCCATAGTGGCCATTCTATATCTATAATATTTGACATCTTAAGTTTATGAATTTGAGGAGAGTACATATTTTGGAGGCTGGTTTTATTCCCCATGAGGGTTACCAAGATAAACAATGTGTTACTCTATTTGTGGTTTTATGTGTTAATTCTTGTGCATGTTGTTTTACTTCAAAATAAAAATGATTTAAGAGGGTGAGGTGGTTAAATACTTGATGAAACAATTATGCAATTCTTAGATTATGTCAATGTATGCTATGATGCAAGGAATGTATACTTAACTTTATTATGTTGATGATTTAATGATATATGATTATGTCAATTATTTTTTGGAATGTATTGGATAAATATGAATGATGTAGCTAGCTAGCTTTACCTTTCAACCAGTAGAACGTGATGTATTCAATGGTTGTATGGATGCAAAAAGTAGAATTTAATGGAATGTAAATCTTGCTCAATTGGATATCTCATGTGTGCTACAGACTCAAGAATCATAAAGTAATGGATTCTAATCCTTAATGATTAATTGGTTTATGATCACTTCATAAAAATTCATGGTTGGTATAACCTAAAATATTAGATAACAAATTGAGGATTGAACCACAAAAAGGTAATTTGGACTTGATTTGTAAACCAAGTCAGATCTTACATTCTGAGTTGATAAATGAATGTACATGAGGAGTAGGTACTCTCATGATGGTTAAATAATGCCCTTTTGTAATGAAATTAATTGATTCATATATATAACAAAATGGATGCCTAAATAAAAGGGTGGACAAATAAGCCTTAATATGTATAAGGTTATATAATCATGCTTAAGATGATATTCCAGGGAGTCTATGAGTTGATCACGTATAGTGATTTTGTTATCTTAGTAACCCCAATGGGAAGATGTGGGTTGGATCTAAGATCTATGAATAACCATTTTTGAGGTTATTTTATTATGATGGGTTTCCATCTTCAAGGCATTCACCTATATACTAGTCTTGGTGGACAATATGGTTAAGGGTGATTTCCCTTTTAAGAGGGATGAAACCTAATTCTTGGCAAACGTTCTCATATTCGAGTGGTATGAGGGTTTCATAGAACCTAATAACTTCTACTCAAGAGTGACTCTGATCGATTCTTAATATCTCTTGATGTTATTTACCTTGATAACTTACATTCCAAATGGAATGATTCTATATTAGTTCATAATTATGACCCTTGCCTCATGAATGATGAATACGTATATATATATATATATATATATATATATATATATATATATATATATATGTATGTATGTATATATATTTGGTAGACAAGATACTATAGCATTAATACCGGGTTTTATAGGTTCACCCAAAACCTTTTACAAAAATCGATCCAGGGGTTGTTGATGAACATGTCCTTACTAAGGATCATGATACATAAATATATATATATATATATATATATACATATACATTACTATATATATATATATATATATATATATATATATATATATATATATATATATATATATATATATATATATATATATATATATATATATATATTGGGGTAACAATTGGGGTTGTTATAATCTATCCATAGAAGATCTCTATCCTCACTGCCCTGGCTAATGGATCTCTATCCACTGGATATTGTTATCCTTTTCTATATCACCTCCAAAGCTTACTCTTAACTCTGCTCAATATCTATCTCAAATATGCACTAAACATTGTCCTTGATCTAGTAAAAATTTGCTCTAATTCTATCTTAGGTCTAGCACAAATATGCTCTTAAATCTGCACCAAAAACTATGCCCGAATCTATCCTCAAGCCTTAACACAAAACTTGATCCAATCACAAATCAATTCTGCTTATATTTACCCCAAACCTTAACACAAAGCTTGAACAAATACTTGCTCAACTTTACCTACAAGTTTTTACTAAGACTTGCTCAACTCTGCCTACAATTTCTCTCAAGTACTTTCTCAATCTACTCTCAAGTCTTCACCAAGACTTACCTCAAATTTACCTACAAGTATTCACCAAGACTTACCTCAAATTTACCTACAAGTATTCACCAAGAATTACCTCAAATATACCTTCAAGTCCTCTCAATAACCTGCTCAATTTTCTCTCAAGTCTTCATGAAGACGTGCCTAAAATATGTCTCCATATATTCACCAAGACTTACCTCAAATATACCTTCAAGTCCTCTCAATAACTTACTCAATGTGCTCTCAATATATACTCAAAAAAACTCACAAAATATGATCAATAAATCTCAAATCTTGCACACAATGCTATCAAATATGTTGTCTAATATTTAAGGTAATTTCTTTAACTTGAAGTAGTTTAGACATATTCTATTCAAAATTTGTTTAACCTCTAGAACATATAGATAATGATGTACTCTATAAAAAACTCAATATGTTCTACTCAATCATTAAGTCTATCACTTTCACAAATATAGTTTCTAATATTTGCACATTCACTTTCAATATCACTCAAATCCAATGCTCAAGAATTTCACTCAATCATTCAATCAATGAAACACAACTTGCTCACTAACCCTAAACAAGTATTTTCAAACTTCTTCAAATAAATATCATAGTGTGGGTCTCAAACCCTAACTCAAATATTTCTTAAAATCTATATCAAACTAAAACATTCATCAACAAGGTGTAATTTAAACTTGCTCATACATTTCCAACAATATCTATTAATCCTTTTCACTCCACATTATATTTCATACATTCATTTCAAACACTCTAAACAAAATACAGTGTGCCCATACCTTTTTGGTTTGATGGAGATATGTCTTCAAAACCTATTTTACTCACAACAAAATCCTTTTACAAATTCTAGGTTAGATAGCAATAGTCTATCTCAAAATCTCCACAAGAATATTTATCTTAATCAAGTATTTTACCATAGAAGAAATACAATAAAATTTCAAGTCACAAATAGACCTTATCACTCCTTCACTTTCAAAATAATATTCAACATATATCAAAAATTAAGTTCATTGTTTTACACATTATGATCTCCAATACTCTAAAAATAATATTCACACACATAAAAATAAATTTTCTTGTTTACACCTTATAACATCCAATACTTTATTTATTTTCTAAGCAACCAAAATAATTAATCAACAACCCTTATGACTCCTTAAAAAATTTTACACATGCCCTTTTTAATATCACGTGGCCTTAAAAAAACTTGCACATTCCAAAAATATTGAGCAAAATTTAATTCAAAATGCATACCTGAATAATTTTCCCACATCATAAAAATATTGCGCACGTCTTCAATGACTAGCACTCAAACTCAAACCCGTGACCTATGTTGCGACAACACCTTAGTCCAAGGGTAAGCTATCACTTGGGCTATGCACCCTCACGTGTATAAAAGTGCCCTCATGTTTATACACTATCTGATTCGTACAAATTATGTCAAAAATGAAAATTCCTTCCTCCTTCAGCAAAATGAAAGGCGTGGGATTCGAAACAATGACATTCCCTTCACAAGTGCCTTAGCCACACCTTCGATCATCGTTTGTGCTACCCAGTTTCTTGGAATATTTCTATCGCTCCACATGAATTTCAATACACATTTGCCTTCCTTTATTTAAAAACCTTACTAAATATCTTCTCCCTTTCAAAAATGTAGCGCACAAATTCAATTGTCACTTAAGAATTGAAATTGCATTAGACTTTGGAAATTAAAATCATTTCCTTTAATTACCTTTGCTTTGCATTAAAACACGTCGAACCTCTTTGCTTTTGAATTTCAAATTTGAATTAAACTTTAAAACTTTGGTGCCATTAATTATTTAAATTATTATTTTTTTTAAAATGGTGGAATCAGTAGCTGCCACAAATCTGGGCAGGTTGTATAGTTTTTATGGTCGCCACAGTATTCTGCATTATCTGCCCCGAAAGCCACCACACAAATCTTCATGTAGTCCGCCCCTATAACCGCCATGTCGTAATCATTTTAAACATTTTATGCCACTGAAAGCACTAGGAAAGGGACAAGCGTTCAGTCCGACGAGACCCGAGATTTGAACCTTGGACCTCTGCCCCCCTTATGGGGTTTGGATGAACCAATTGGTCTACACCTCAGAAATTTAAATTAAAATTTTAACCTTAGGTTAAAATATTTTAATTTAAATAAATTAAAACCTTTACCAACCTTTATAACCTTCTCAATGGGCCTTGTCAGGGATATATATTTTTTAATGATTTCTTGGACCTTGTTATTCTTCACCTCTTCCTTTTTCCCAAATATTATAATATTATTATTTCTTTTCAAACTTGCTTCTCTTTTCTTGGGTCTTCCACCTTTTTAGCCTCTTTAGGCATATAATATTTAAAATAAATATTATACCCTTTTTCTTTTAACAACTTCCTTGCTTTTTGGAAAATCAACCTTTTGACATCAATGATGACAAATCTGGACATCAAACCTCTTGACATCAATGACAACAAAACTTGCTCAAATTTCCAATAATCTCCCCCTTTGTCATTGATGGTAACCCTTTTTTATTTAAGCATTCATTTTACCTTTTTCAATTATGCTCCCCCTGATAAATTGCTCCCCCTGACTGAATGCTCTCCCCCTAACTCAAATATCTCCCCCTTTGACATAAATGGCAAAGGGACTCCTTTGGGTCTAAATATAAGACTCTTATCTCAGCCACCTACCCACCTCATCTCCTTGAGGTGATTAATTTTTGGGTGGGATTATCTATAATCCCATAATATAATGATATTTTTCTTTGTACACCTTCTTCCTCAATTGATCCTTTTGATTCTTTTGAGTATTTATGTTCCTGCTTATCTTTGGAAATTTTGTTCTACATCGCTTAGCCATATGCCCAACATAATTTCACTTATAACACTTAATGTTGTGATTCCTAGAAGGTGTAAGTGTCTTTAAGTTCCTCTTGGTGAAGCCTAATCCATTCCTGTCATGATACCTATAATGAATTGCTTTATGACCAAACTAATTACAAGAGTAACAATACCTTTGAAAGAGATGCCCATTTCTGAAATTTCTCTTGGTGACACCATATTCCTTCTTTTCATGTGTCCTGCACTGCATAGCCTTGTGGCCAAACCTATGACATAAGAAGCAACATCCTTTGAAGAAATGTTTCCTTTAACCCATTGGTATCTTAGTCATTTCTTCCCTGTGATGTTCTTTGTTCCTTATTTGTGCATTGTTTCCTTCCTTGGTGAACCTTCTATTTTCAACTTATCCTCATAAGTCTCACTTTCTCCTTCACTCTTTTATTCTAAAGATTATTCTTATTTTGAGCTTGAGCTTGACTCCTCTCCTTGTTATTTTTGTCCCTCTTCAAAACCAAGTCTTGGATTGTTTGATGAAGATCTTTGTACACTGATAATCTTATCCAAGATCTTTGAGCTTTTCCTAAACTTGTGTAGCTTAAATTTAGAATCTTTAACTTCCTTCCTTAGTGAAGATACCTCATGCTCTAATATTTCACATTCTAAGACTTTTTCCCCTAACTTTTCTTTAAATCTCCTCGTCTTAGATATTGAGTTTTTCATATCTTGTATAAGTTTTCCCTTCTATTCATCACATTCTTGAAATTGAAAGTTGAGTTTTGAGTTCAGCTTTCTTACCTTTCTTAATTCCTTAAGAGAAAAAATAAGGTCAACTTCTAGATCTACTACTCCTTATTTATTTTATGATTCTTCCTCTACTTCTTTGTCTTCAAGAGCTTCCTCATACTTTTCAGATTTATCTCTAATAGAAGCACTTCCTTCTTCCTCAATTTCCAAGAAGATAAATTCTTAATAATTATCTGAGGATCTTCCCTCACTATCAATTGAATTTTTGCATGTCTTGTCTGCATAAAAACTCTTCTTATGCCTTTGGAAAAACTTCTTCCCATGCTTGCCTTGTCTATCCCTATTTTTATTTTCATACCTAGATTTTCCTACTCCCCTGTTCTTATGATCTTGTATCTCTTCATCACTACTACTTCCAGCTTCTGTAAATTTAGATGCATAGTGACCATATTTCCCATAATTTAAATACTTAACTATTTGCGTACATTTGTGCTTTCTCGAGTCCTTCTTGTTCCTTCTGCCATAGTTTGCTTCTTTATCATTGGATGACTCATCACTTGAATATGATTTATTATCTTGTCTTCTTTTCTACTTTGAAGTATGTCTCTCTCATAGGGATAAGATCATTTCCTATTCTTATCTCATAATTTGTGAGAGTTCCATGCAAATCATCAATAGTCAAAGTGTCGATATATTTTGTTTCTTCTATGACTGAAATATTTTCACTATACCTCATAAGGAGTGACCTTAAAACCTTTTGACAAACATCTAATTCTTCAACTTTAAACCCAAGTCCTTGAATGGAGTTAACAACATCATTCACACAAAGCAAGTATGTAGCAATGTATTCCTCATACTTCATATTCAAGTCTTCAAATGTTTTCTTGTGATTTTACAATTTTGCCATCTTGACCTTTTTGTCTCCTTAATATGTTTTCTTCAAATTTTCTCAAATCTCTTTTGCTGATGTGCAATGCCTAACTTTTACAAAATCTGCTTCATGTAAACCTCTTAATATTTCATTGATTATCTTTTCATTATATATATGTAGGATCTTATCATATTTATCTATAGGAGGACTAGCTGGAGGTGTGTATCCATCCTCAATTGCTTGCCATGTCTCATATCCTTGTGCCATCAAGTAAGTCTTAATTATTATGTTCCAAAAAGCATAATTGTTCCCATCAAATAATGGTGCCTTATTTACTGAATATCCACTTTGAGATGCCATCCGTTTTCCTGTATACTTTTCCTTCAAGATGTTAAACTCTTATAAAGAAACCCGCTCTGATACTAATTGAAGAAAATAAGCTTATATTGAGAGGGTAGGTGAACAGTATAAGAACAACTTTTAATTTTCATTACAAAACAATACTATCCAATATAATCAATGGTAATATCAACAAAAATAATCAAATCAATGCATAAATCATCATACACAATAAAGACACCAATTTAATGCAGTTCACCCAATGTGGTCTACTCCACAGAGAAAAGATTTTACTCAAATTGTCTCGACAAATCTCTTGGGAATCACTTCCCTATTACAATTTTTATGGATCTCTATCCAAAGGAGACACCAATCCCCTAATGCTCTAATTTATTTATCTCTCTCCATAGGATAACTCTTTTCTATTTTATCTAGTTCATTGAACTTGATCTAGGAGAACTCTTTATTCCCAACTTGTTCATGGATATCTATCCAAGGAAGAAATATATCTTCCCAGCTAGTTCACGTATCACACTCCATAGGATAGCTCTTTTCCCTTGATCTAGTTTATGGATATCTATCCATAGGATAACTCTTTCCCCTTTTCTCTAGTTGGTGCTCTTCTAGAAGACTTTTGCATGCACTACACTGGCATGTGGATATCTCTCCATAGAAGACCTCCATCCTCAGTACCCTGGCTAATGGATCTCTATCCATTGGAGACCGATGTCCTCTACTCTGTCACCTCCAAAGATTACTCTTAACTCTGCTCAATCTCTATCTCAAATTTACATTAAACACTATTCATGATCTAGTACAAATCTTCTCTAAATCTATCTTAGATCTAACACAAATATGCTCTCAAATATGCATGAAACACTATCTTAAAATTTTTCCTCAAGCCTTAACACGAATATTGATCCAATAACAAATAAATTCTTCTTAGAATTTTCCCAAGCCCTAACACAAAGACTAAAAAAAATAAATCAATAAAATCTACTCTTAAGTCTTCACAAATACTTGCTCAACTCTACCTACAAGTTTTCACCAAGAATTGCTCAACTTTACCTATGATTTCTCTAAATAATTTGCTCAATATGCTCTCAAGTCTTTAGTACTACTTACCTCTAATCTGCCTCCAAGTCTTCACCAAGACTTACCTCAAATATGCCTTCAAGTCCTCTCAAGAACTTGCTCAATCTGATATCAAGTCTTCACCAAGACTTATCTCAAATATGTCTCCATGTATTCACCAAGACTTACCTCAAATTTACCTTCAAGTCCTCTCAAAAACTTGCTCAATATACTCTCAATACATACACAAAATAACTCAACAAATATGATCATTCAATCTCAAATCTTGCACACAATGTTATCAAATAATTTGTCTAATATTCAAGGTAATTCCTTTAACTTGAAGTAGTTTAGACATATTATATTCATAATTATTTTAACATTTGGAACATATAGAGAATGATGGAATCTATCAAAAACTTAATATTTTCTACTCAATCACTAAGTCTATCGCTTTCACAAATCTGGTTTCTAATATTTGCACATTCACTTTCAATATCACTCAAATCCAATGCCTAAGAATTTCACTCAATCATTCAATCAATGAAACACAACTTGCTCACTAACCCTAAACAAGTATTTTCAAACTTCTTCAAACAAATATCATAGTGTAGGTCTCAAAACCTAACTCAAATATTTCTTAAAATCTATATCAAACCAAATAATTCATCAACAAGGTGTACTTTAAACTTGCTCATACATTTCCAACAATATTTATCAATCCTTTCCACTCCACATTATATTTCATACATTAATTTCAAACACTCTAAACAAAATATAGTGTGCCCATACCTTTTTGGTTTGATGGATATATGTCTTCAAAACCTGTTTTACTCACAACCAAATGCTTTTGCAAATTCTAGGTTAGATAGCAATAGTCTATCTCAAAATCTCCACAAGAACATTTATCTTACTCAAGTATTTCACCATAGAAGAAATATAATAAAATTTCAAGTCACAAATATACCTTATCACTCCTTCACTTTCAAAATAATATTCAACATATATCAAAAATAAAGTTCCTTGTTTTACACCTTATGATCTCCAATACTCTCAAAATAATATTCAACACACATCAAAATAAAGTTCCTTGTTTACACCTTATAATATCCAATACTTTATTTATTTTCTAAGCACCCAAAATAAAAATTTTAATCAACAGCCATTATGAATCCTTAAAAAAATTTACACATGCCCTTTTTAATATCACGTGACCTTAAAACAACTTGCACTTTCCAAAAATATTGGGAAAAATTTAATTCAAAATGCATACCTTAATAATTTTCCCACATCACAAAAATATTGCACACGTCTTCAATGAATAGCACCCAAACTCGAACCCACGACCTATGCTACCACAACACCTTAGCCCAAGGCTAAGCTATCACTTGGGCTATGCACCCTCATGTGTATAAAAATGCCCTCGTGCCTATACACTATCTTCTTCTTACAAATTCTATTGAAAATGAAATTTCCTTTCTCCTTCAGCAAAACGAAAGGTGTGGGATCCAAAACAATGACCTTCCTTTCATAAGCACCTTAGTCATACCTTCGACCATCATCTACGCTACCCAATGCTTTGGAATATATTTTTTTTTTTGATTGGTAGAAAGGGTGTTGAAAGGTCCCGAAACCTTGTACAAGAGAGATTACAAGAAATCCATAGCGACCGAGGTGGTCCAAGAAGAAAGGAAAAGAGAGCTGGCAAAACTCCACACTAGGGAAGGTGTTGCGAAATCATGACCAAAATGGTGATGTTGCGAAGTCGCAACAAGTTGCGCCATTGATGCCCATAGAAGAAAGGAAGTCACAAAATCGTGACAAGAAAGGCTGTCAGAACCGAATAAGGGAAGAAGTTGCGATATCGTGACATATTGCAAAGTGTCATGATATCACGACAAGTTGCTAGGTTGGAGCCGGATGAGAAGAAGCGTCGTGAAATCATGACAAGAATGAAGACCGCAGCCAAAAAAGAAAATGAGTCATGAAATCGCGATGAAAGTGGAAGCCTATTACCGAGAAGAAAAAGTGTCATGAAATCACGACAAGAATGAAGACCACTGCCGAAGAGGGAAATTGTCATAATATCACGACAAATTAGGAGACCGCTGCCGAGATGAAAAAGTGTCACAAAATCGCGACAATCTGGAGGACCGCATCTGAGGACAAAAGATGCCACGAAATTGTGACAATCTGGAAATCTGCAGTCGAGGAGGAAAGGTGTCGCGATATCGTGACAAAAAAGGAAGACCGTCGTTGGAGAGAAAAAATGTCGTGATATCGTGACAAAAAGGAAGACCACCATTGGTGTGAAAAAATGTCGTGATATCATGACAAAAAGGAGGACCGTCGTTGGAGGGAAAAAAGGTTGCGATAGAAAGGAAGACCATCGTTGGAGAGAAAAGAAGTCGCGATATCGTGACAAAAATGGAAGACTGCCATTGGAGAGAAAAAAGGTCACGATATCGCGACAAAAATGGAAGACCGCCGTTGGAGAGAAAAAAGGTCACGATATCACGACAGAATGTGAGACTGCCATTGGAGAGAGAAAAAATGTCACGATATCGCGACAAAAATGGAAGACCGCCATTGGAGAGAAAAAAGGTCATGATATCACGACAGAATGGAAGACCACCATTGGAGAGAGAAAAAATGTCACGATATCGCGACAAAAAGGAAGACCGCCGTTGGAGAGAGAAAAAATGTCGTGATATCACGACCTGAAGCAAGGAAGCGTCTGAAGGCCAAAAAGTGTCGTGATATCGCGACAAGTTTGCAAAAAAGCACCCAGATAGAAAAAGTGTCGTGATATCGCGACAGAATGGAAGACCGTCGTTGAAGAGGGAAAAATGGTCGCGATATCATGACAACTTGGAAGACCGTCGTTAGAGTGAAAAAAGGTCATGATATCATGATAGAATGGAAGACCGTCATTGAAGAGAGAAAAAAGTCTTCATAATGCGACAAGCTAAGATTTTGCAACCAACTGTGAAAAGTGACGCGAAAACGCTCCAAGATGCCAAGACGCAGCCACAGGGAAAAAACCCAGAGCCCAAAAACCCACTCACATTGTGCAAACATTGGAACTTGAAGAAGTGTCCCTTAGGTTGATTGGGAAGGAATCTCTCCAAACCTGAATGTCTGTTGCGTCAACTCCCTTGTTAGCAAGCCAGTCTACACTTTGTTTCCTTCTCGGTATTGATGTTGGATGATTAGTTCTGGGTAAAAGCCAATTAGTGTCTTGCATTCTTCAAAGATGGAAACAAGGGTCCAGGGAGGCACAAAGGTTCCTTTGAGCTAGTTGATGCAATGCAATGAGTCTCCTTCTATGATGAGTTTATTGATAGTCAAGCCTTCCAAGAGAATCAAGCTTTGGAGTAAGGCCCGAGCCTCGGCCATATTGTTGGACTGAATTCCTAAGTTCTGAGCAAAAGCCAAAATTATTTCTCTGTTGTGATTTTTGAGGATTCCACCTCCACCAGCAACTCTAGGGTTACCTTTGGCTACGCCATCGAAGTTAAGCTTGTGCCACCCGAAAGGAGGTAAGGCCCACTTGATTACAAACCTGTCAACAGAGGTACGAGGTGTTGCAAAAAAATTAAAAAGATTGAAATGATTTGTTAAATCCAATTCAAGGCCAAGAGGGGGGGTTTGGAAGATGAGACAAGAGAGGCATTCTACGTAGCAAGGGCCAGGATTTTGGCAACAACAATCTTCTTATCCATGGCAAGGTTTTTGAAAATTTTGGCATTTCTCTCAAGCCAAATCTACCACAGGAAAATGTGAAGGCAAGCTTGCCACATGAATTTGAGTTGACTGCTCTTGAAAGGCCTGGGCCATTGTTGAAAAAGGAGGGGAATGGAATGAGGGAGGGCTACAGAGATGGCAAAAGTGTTGAAAACCTAGTTGAGCACTGCAAGGGAGAAGGGACATTCCAAAAAAACATGCGCAGTAGATTCACAGGCATTTTTACATAGGATGCACCAATTGGGGATGAGAAGCCCTCTGGTTATCAAATTATCAGTGGTGAGGATTCTATTTTGGATGGCCAACCAACAGAATAATTTGACCTTGGGAATGATCTTGGGAACCCAGACCAGATTAGATAAGTCACAACCATCACTGGGAGCTTCTTGGCTATAGTAGGCATATTTAACAGTAAAATGCCCTGAATCTTCAAGGTTCCAAACCATGGAGTCATATTTGTGAGAGCTGGGGATTATGCAACTCCTCAATAAGTTTTGCAATCGCCTAAGCGCCTCGGTGATATGTCTAGGCCCATTCAGATCCAAGTGTTTCCATTCGGGTCTTGTAATACCTAGGTTAATGAAATGACACACCTTATCTCCAAAGGTGGCTTCGGTCATCATATTGAGCACAGTAAGATGAGGATATTGGATGAGAGGTTTGTCACAGATCTAAGGGTCATCCCAGAAATGAATGGTCAATCCATTTCCAAGACACCACCTTAAGACTTCCATGATGATCTTCCTTGTTTTAGTGACACCATTCCAAAAATGAGATCCGCTAGGAAGGTTGTGCTCTCCAAGAAAGGGAACCTGATGAAGGTACTTAGCTTTGATGATGTCAATCCAAGTGGCTTTTTCGTTGATGGTAAGTCTCCAGGACTCGCTTGGCAATGAGAGCCATGTTCATCCGCTTGATGTCCCTGAAGCCGAGACCTCCATCCTTTTTCTTGGAACAAACCTTGTCCCAGGCAACAAGGGAAAATTTGTTCTTGTTTTCGTTTCCCACCCAAAGGAATTTGCATTGAATTTGCTCAATTCTTTGGCATATGGAAGCTGGAGCTTTGATGATAGATAAGAAAAAAATAGGAATACTTTGCAAGCAAGCCTGGACCAGAGTGGCTTTGGAATATTTTTATCACTTCACATGAATTTCAATACATGTCTTGCTTTCCTTTATTTAAAAACCTTACAAAATATCTTCTCTCTTTCAAAATTGTAGCGCATGAATTCAATTGTCACTTAAGCATTACAATTGCATTAGACTTTGGAAATGAAAATAATTTTCTTTAAATACCTTTTCTTTGCATTAAAAAATGTCGGTCCTCTTTGCTTTCAAATTTTGAATTCGAATTAAACTTTGAAACTTTTGCACCATTAATGTGCCTTCCTTTATTTAAAAACCTTATGAAATATCTTCTCTTTCAAAAATGTAGCGCACGAATTCAATTATCACTTAAGCATTGCAATTTCATTAGACTTTGGAAATGAAAATAATTTTCTTTAAATACCGTTGCTTTGCATTAAAACACGTCGGTCCTATTAGCTTTCGAATTTCGAATTCGAAGTAAACTTTGAAACTTTCGCACCATTTACTATTTAAACTAAAATTTTAACCTTAGGTTAAAATATTTTAATTTAAATAAATTAAAACCTTTGCCAACCTTTATAACCTGCTCTATGGGCCTTGTCAGGGATATATATTTTTTAATCATTTCTTGGACTTTGTTATTCTTCACCTCTTCCTTTTGCCTAAATATTATAATATTATTATTTAATTTCAAACTTGCTTCTATTTTCTTGGGTCTTCCACATTTTTAGCATCTTTAGGCATATAATATTTAAAATAAATATTACACCCTTTTTATTTTAACAACTTCCTTACTTTTTGGAGAAGCAACCTTTTGACATCAATGACGACAAAACTGGACATCAAACCTCTTAACATCAATCACAACAAAACTTGCTCAAATTTCTAACAATATCCTCCTTTATCATTGATGTAAACCCTTTTTTACTTAAGCATTCCTTTTACCTTTTCAATTTTTCTCCCCCTAATAAACTGCTCCCCCTGACTGAATTCTCTCCCCCTATTTCAAATCTCTCCTCCTTTTACATCAATGACAAAATGACACCTTTGGGGCTAAATATAAGACTCTTAGCTCAACCTGCTCACCACATCCTCTCCTTGATGTGATTAATTTTTGGGTGGGATTATCTCTACTTCCAACATACAATGCTCTTTTTCTTTGTCCACATTCTTCCTCAACTGATCCTTCTGATTCTTTTGAGTATTCATGTTCCTACTTATCTATGGAAATTTTGTTCTACATCACTTATCCATATGCCCAATATTATTGCACTTATAACACTTAATTTTGTAATTCCTATAAGGTGCAAGTGTATTTAAGTTCCTCCTAGTGAAGCCATATCCATTCTTGTCATGATCCCTGCAATGAATTGCTTTATGACCAAACTGATTACAATAGTAGCAATACCCTTGAAAGAGATGCCCATTTTTGAAATTTCTCTTGGTGAAACCATATTCATTATTTTCATGTGTCTTGCACTGCATAGCCTTATGACCAAACCTATGACATAAGAAGCAACATCCTTTGAAGAAATATTTTCTTTGACCCATTTATCTCTTAGTCCTTTCTTCCCTATGATGTTCTTTGTTCCTTGTTTGTGCATTGTTTCCTTCTTTGGTGAACCTTCTATTTTTCATATTATCCTCATAAGTATCACTTTCTCCTTCACTCTCTTATTCTAGAGATTCTTCTTATTTGGAGCTTGAGCTTGACTCCTCTCCTTGTTCTTTTTTCCCTCTTCAAAACCAAGTCCTATCTTGTTTGATGAAGATCTTTGTACACTGATAATCGTATCCAAAGTCTTTGAGATTTTTCCAAACATGTGTAGCTTATATTTAGACTCTTTCACTTCCTTCCTTAGTGAATCCACCTAATGCTCTAATATTTCATTCTAATACTTTTACCTCTAATTTTTATTTAAATATCCTTGTCTTAGATATTGAGTTTGTCATATCTTGTATAAGCTTTCTCTTCTCTTCATCACATTCTTGAAATTGAAACTTGAGTTTTGAGTTCTACTTTCTTATCTTCCTTAATTCCTTAAGAGCATATATAATATCAACTTCTAGATATACTAATCCTTATTCTTAATTTTCTTATTATCTCTCTACTTCTTTGTCTTCAAGAGCATCCTCATACTTTTTATATTTATCTCTAATAGAAGTACTTCCTTATTCCTCAATTTCCAATAAGAGAATTTCTTCTTCATTATCTGATGATCTTCCATCACTATCACTTGAAACTTTGTCTATCTTGTCTACATAAAAACTCTTCTTATGCCTTTTGAAAAACTTGTTCCCATGCTTGCCTTGTTTGTCCCTGTTTTTCTTTTCATACCTAGATTTTTCTGCTCCCCTATTCTTATGATCTTGTCTCTCTTCATCACTACTACTTCCATATTTTGAATAGTTAGATGCATAGTGACCATATTTACAATAATTGAAATACTTAACTATATTCGTACCTTTGTGCTTTCTTGAGTCCTTCTTGTTACTTCTACCATAGTTTACTTCTTCATCACTGGATGACTCATCACTTGAATCTGACTTCTTATATTTTGTCTTATTTGCTACTTTAAAGAATGTCTCTTTCTTGGGGATAGGATCATTTACTATTCTTATCTCATAAGCTATGATATTTTCATGCAACTCATCCATAGTAAAAGTATCAATATATTTTGTTTCTTCTATGGCTGAAACCATTTCACTATACCTCATAGGGAGTGACCTTAAAATTTTTTGACAAACATATGATTCTTCAATTTTAAACCCAAGTCCTTGCATGGAGTTAAAAAAATCATCCACACAAAGCAAGTATGTAGCAATGTCTTACTAATCCTTCATCTTCAAATCTTAAAATATTTTCTTGTGATTTTGCAATTTTACCATATTGAACTTTTTGTCTCCCTCATATGTTTTCTTCAACTTTCCCCAAATATATTTTTTTGATGTGCAACACATAAATTTTACAAACCCTGCTTCACGTAAACCCCTTAATATTGTATTCATTGCCTTTGAATTATATATATGTAGGATCTTACCATATTTATCTATAGGAGGACTAGCTGGAGGTGTGTATCCATGCTTAACTGCTTGCCATATCTCATATCCTTGTGCCATCAAGTAATTTTTTATTATTATGTTCCAGAAAGCATAATTATTCCCATCAAAAAATGGTGCCTTATGTGTTGAAGATCCACTATGAGATGCCATCTGTGTTCTTGTATACTATTCCTTCAAGTTGTTAAACTCTTTCAAAGGAACTTGCTTTGATACCAATTGAAGAACACAAGATTATACTGAGAAGGGGGGTGAACAGTATAAGACCAACTTTTACTTTTCTTTCCAAAATAATATTATTCAATATAATCAATGGCAATATAAAAAGTAGTAATCAAAGAAATACACAAATCGTCACACATAATAGAGACACCAATTTAATGTGGTTCACCCAATGTGGGCTACTCCATGGAGAAAATATTTTACTAAAATTTTATCAACAAATCTCTTGAGAATCACTCCCCTATTACAATTTTTATGGACCTCTATCCAAAGGAGACACCAATCCCCCAATGCTCTAATTTGTGGATCTCTATCCATAGAAGAACTATTTCTCCTTTTCTCTAGTTCATGGAACTTGATCTAGGAGAACTCTTTCTTCTCAACTGTTTCATGGATCACTCTCCATAGAATAACTCTATCTTCCCAGTTGGTTCACTGATCACAATACACAAGATAACTCTTTCCACAGGAGAACTCTTTCCCCTTTACTCTATCTGGTGCTCTTCTATAAAACTTTTATCCCCACTAAACTGGCTTATGTATCTCTATCCACAGAAGATCTCTGTCATCACTACCTTGGCTAATGGATCTCTATCTACTAGAGAATACTATCATCTACTATTTCACCTCAAAATATTTCTCTCAAATCTACTCAATCTCTATCTCCAATCTACACTAAACATTATCCTTAGTCTATTATAAATCTGCTCTACCTTTGTCTCAGGTCTAACACAAATTTGCTCTCAAATATACACTAAACACTATATTTAAATTTTTCCTCACACCTTAACATAAAGCTTGATCCAATCACAAATCAATTCTTCTTATATTTTCCCCAAGCCTTAACACAAATCTTGAACAAATCAATCAATCAACTCTACTCTTAAGTCTTCACAAAGACTTGCTCAACTCTACCTACAAATTTTCACCAAGACTTGCTCAAATTTACCTACAATTTCTCTCAATAACTTGCTCAATCTACTCTAATACTTACCTCAAATCTGCCTACAAGTCTTCACCAATACTTACCTCAAATATACCTTCAAGTCCTCTCAAGAACTTACTCAATCTACTCTCAAGTATTCACCAAGACTTACCTCAAATCTATCTACAAGTATTCACCAAGACTTGCCTCAAATCTACCTTCAAGTCCTCTCAAGAACTTTCTCAATCTACTCTCAATACATACTCAAAAAAACTCACAAAATATGATCAATCAATCTCAAATCTTGCACACAATGTTATCAAATACTTTGTTTAATCTTCAAGGTAATTCCTTTAACTTGAAGCAGTTTAGAATTATTCTATTCATAATTTATTTAACCTCTGGAACATATAGAGAATGATGTACTCTATCAAAATCTTATATTCTACTCAATCACTAAGTCTGTTGCTTTCACAAATATGATTTCTAATGTTTGCACATTCACTTTTAATATCACTCAAATCCAATGCTCAAGAATTTTACTCAATCATTCAATCAATGAAACACAACTTGTTCACTAACCCTAAACAAGTGTATTCAAACTTATTCAAGCAAAGAGCATATTGTGGGTCTCAAACCCTAAGTCAAATATTTCTCAAACTCTATCTCAAACCAAGTCATTCATCAATAAGGTGTACTTTACACTTGCTCATACATTTCCAACAATATCTATCAATCATTTTCACTCCACCTATTTCATACATTCATTTCAAACACTCTAAAAAATATATAGTATGCCCATACCTTTTTTCTTTGATGGAGATATGTCTTCAAAACTTGTTTTACTCATAGTTAAATCCTTTTGCAAATTCTAGGTTAGATAGTAACAGTCTATCTCAAAATATCCATAAGAATATTTATCTTAATCAAGTATTTGACCATACAAGAAATACAATAAAATGTCAAGTCACAAACACACCTTATTGCTCCTTCACTTTCAAAATAATATTGAACATTTATAAAAAATAAAGTTACTTGTTTTACACCTTATGATCTCTAATACTCTAAAAACCTTGGGAAAATTTTAATTTAAAATGCTCACCCTAATAATTTATCCACATCACAAAAATATTGTGCATGTCTTCAATGACCAACACCCAAACTCGAACCCGCAACCTATAATGTCACAACACGTTATCCCAAGGCTAATATACCACTTGGGCTACATGCCCTCACATGAATAAAAGTACCTTCGCATCTATACACTCCAAAGTCCACCAAAAATAAAAACTCCTTCCTCCATTAAAATGAACGGTGTGGGATTCGAAACCATGAACTTCCCTTCACAAGTTCCTTAGCCACACCTTTTATCATTTTCTACGCTACCCAGTACCTTGGAATATTTATGTCAGTTCACATGAATTCCAATACACGTCTACCTTCCTTTATTTAAAACCTTATGAAATATCTTCTCCCTTTTGAATGTGTAGAGCACGAATTCAATTGTCACTTAAGCATTGCAATTGTATTAGAATTTGGAAATGAAAATAATTTCCTTTAAATACCTTTGCTTTGCATTAAAACATGTCGACCCTCTTTGCTTTCGAATTTCAAATTCAAATTAAAATTTGAAACTTTGGCACCATTAATTATTTAAATTAAAATTTTAACCTTAGGTTAAAATATTTTTAGTTTAAGTAAATTAAAATCTTTGCCAATCTTTATAACCTTATCAATGGGCCTTGTCAGGGATATATTTTTTTTTATGATTTCTTGGACCTTGTTATTCTTCACCTCTTCCTTTTACCCAAATATTATAATATTATTATTTATTTTCAAACTTGCTTCTCTTTTCTTGGGTCTTCCACATTTTTAGCCTCTTTAGGCATATAATATTTAAAATAAATATTATACCCTTTTTATTTTAATAAATTCCTTGCTTTTTGGAGAATCAACCTTTTGACAAAAATGACGACAAAAATGGACATCAAACCTCTTGACATTAATGACAACAAAACTTGCTCAAATTTCCAACAGATTTCTAGTATGTCAATGCTCTATCATATGGAAATTTGTCTGGTTGATATGATGACACATAAATTTCGAAAAAAATTCTAAATTTTTGTCACTCCTATTGCAGAGATTAGATTTAACAAAATATAGTGCACTAAAAACCCTCTCATCTTCCACAGAGCCCAAAATTATTGTTTGACATCATTATTATAAATAAAATTATTCCCTAATTGTATCTTGTAAGACACTACTTTGATACAATTTTTGCCACAAATATGCAATGAAACTAGTCTCATGGATGTTACTCAAAAGTGATGTTTGCTCAACCATTGTTCTTCCAAAATGCGATGACTATTATTTTAAAAGATCTTTGTTGAGTATACCTTTGATTTCAACACCATTGACTTCAATATTTTCACTAAAATACTTAATAAGCATGTGCATATATTTAATAAACGACTCATGTGTAGAATTGTAGTCAATACAAAAGGACCCCAAAATAGAGGGTTAACCACACCTATGACCTCAATCAACTCATCTTTTTGAAATCGATATCTTATCTTGCTTGTTAATGATTCTATTATTTTTAATAATTTTGTCTTATTTGTGTAAAACAACTTCAAATCTATTGTGTTATAAGAAATTGTTCAACATCATCTATAACTATACTTGACTGTATTTTAAAATAATATAGAGGTATCATATTTCCATGCACATTAATACAAAGATGATCATTGATGTCAAATTTTAAAAATCTTTCTAGATCGTTCATATTTGTCAATATATTCCAACTATAAAACAAGGGATCTATAAAATTTCCTTTGGACACATATAAACTATAAATAATCATACAAAATTATTTTCTCGTCGTCATGAAATCAATGACATAGATGGGTCTCTCTTGTGCAAGTTTAATAAGTCTATTCATTTCTTGTAATATTGGAAGAATACCACATAATGTTAAAAGGGTTTCAATGTCAGTCAAACGAAACAACAAATCTGTTGTCTTATCAACTACCCTATGATTTGCATAAATAAATCTCGTTAATTATTGATATATTGTAAAAACTTTATGTGTAGGTTGATACAATGAAATCCACCTTGTATCCATATATTTTAACACTTTTTTCCTTCTGTAACTCCTAGTGCAAACTCTTGAAAATCTACAAACCTTTTGGACTACATGAAAAATAAGAATGTATTTTATGAATGAGATCTTCCACTCTCACAATATTTTCAAAGTTCTCAATATTTTATATGCAAGATCCACTCTATGAACCATGTAATGAATGGGTATCATATATGGGGTAATTGAGGTTTGGAGTCGAACACAAAGACCATTCTTATGCCCTTGCATTGTAGCAACACCATCTACTCCAATGCATATTATCTTTATGGCTATTCATTCCTACAATATCCTTTAAACTAGTTACAACAACATTATAGATGTTTTTTTATTTGAGTTTTCCACCATATTATGTAATCCTAGAAAACTAGATTGTCTTACATGATTTTGACTTGTGTACACATGCATGCAAATCCAGGATGTGTTTTCCACGACCATTACTTCATCAATAGAAAGTAAAATAAATCTGGCAAGTTTTACTTTATCTCTTAGGTCATCATTCTCAACTAATCATAGATATTTTACCATTTCTCAACCACTTCGATTTGACCAATAGGAAATAATAAGGTTTTTGCACATCAACTAGTTGAAACTTGTGCTTATAATCAATAAAATTAGACATGGATCTAGCCTTTTTGAGAATACTATATACAATAGCAAACTGTAAACTTTTTGAAGCTAAAGTGGTCTTATAAATTTTATGAAATTGGGCTTCAATGAGTCCACCTTTCTCAAAAAGAGATTGTTTTAGCTTCAATTGATTTCCATATTCTATTACATATCTAACATGCATACATTTTGATGCATTCTTCCACCTAACTTCTTAATTAATTTTACCATCACTTCCTATAACTTTTACATAAGTTTGCCATAAGTTTTTTCTATTGTATCTATCTTATTTTGAAACCTATGATCCTTACCTAGTTTTCAACTACAAATTTTGCATCTACATTCTTTTTTATTGACTTTGTTGTTCTGAATCAAGAATGGATCTATAAAGCAAAATATTTCTACTCATTCAACCTGAAATGACCTTCTTATAGCCAAGTTAGACGCCTTTATATTTTTAGTATTTTTGCTTGAATATTCATAAGAAGTTTGTAATGTATTTGATTTATTGTTTTCATTTTCAATTGGCATGTCATTTTGAGGAATATCTTCAAGTGTTTGTTGGATGTCATTGGTAAGAGAATTTTAATTAGAAGGCATCTCTTGGTGAGGAATATATTCAAGTGGATGCATATCAGAATCAAGAGGGTATTCTACATAATAACATACAATAATATTCTTTATCATTTTTTTATTTAACAAAAGGAAAATTCAAACAAAAAAATATATTCATATCATCATGCAATATGGCCAGAGACACATACTAAGAATTAAGTATTTGAGGAAGAAATCATTATTCAAAATAATTACAGAATATACAACTAACTATTTAGTAGTCAAAAATCATTTGTACTTTGAATTTGCATAGATATCGATGGCTCATTGGATTTTGACATGTGGCTAAAATATTTGAAGATACTCTTTTCAACAAAGGATTTGGCCCTCTTCTTTCCATGGCTAGTAGGTGACATTTTACTTGTAAATAAAATATTTTTTATTTTAGAAAAGTAAATTTTTTTTTGAAGAATATTACTACTGTGAGACCTCAAGATAATATTGTAACTAGAATAAATAGATGGTCAATTGGTAGAAAATATACACCTATTTCTAGTCATGCTTTATTGTGATTTTTTTAGTGTATGGCATTACTTTTTTTTCTAGAGATAGCACTTGTAACTAATAAGAGCACAAAAATAATCAATATACAATTTCAAATCAATTTAAGAAAAAAAACGTATGTGTATGTAAAATATAATTGGAGATACAAATGTGAAAAAATAGAGCATCACAAAGTAGGTCATCACTATGTATTTAGAGAACTAGAGCACCGCAATGTAATTAGAGAACCAAAGCATTTACCTATTTATAATATTATAATAGAAAAGTAGATCTCCATAGAAACAAAGAATCAAGGTGCCTTAACCAAAAGAGAGAATTACATTTTCTCAAGATAAAATAGGGGAAAACATGCAAAACAGGGGAAAATAAAGAAAAACATGGAAAACACAACATTGATCTATTTTCAATAAATGATAGAAAAATAGCAAAAGAAAAACTTTAAATTAGATGAAAGGAAAATAGATCTTATTACTACAACAACTTCAACTCATATTATTTAAAAAAAAAACAAAAAAATACAGGATCACAAATTCACAATGACTTAAGAGAAACAAAAAATAGCGGTGTCTTAAGAGGACATGTAGTTAACAAATACATCAAAAAACTCAAATATGGAAGAGATGAAAATAGGGAGAAACAAAAGAAAACAACAAAAAATAAACCTATAGTTGGTTCGAGTGCAAAACATGGTTTGGATGTCTTTTCAGGTGTAGAATAGGTTTCGGCTATTAGTTTGGGTGCAGAATAGGATTTTGTTGTCTCTCTGGGTGTATAATAGGATCCAAAAATTAGTCTGGGTGTAAAAACTGATTTGGTAGTCTATTTAGATGTATAACAGGGTTTGACAGTTGGTATAAGCGCATAACATTGTATGGTTGTCCTTTTGAGTGCAGTACAAGGTCTGATAGTTGGTTTTGGTGCAAAAAGAGGTTTAGCAATCAGCCTAGGTGTAAAACAAGGTCTAATAGTCCGTTCGAGTGTAGAATAAGATCTAAATGTCAATCCAAGTACATAATAGAGTTTGACTATCATTTCAGTTGTAGAAAAGATCTGGTAGTCATTTTGAGTGTAGAACAAGTTTTGATAGCCCTTTCAGGTGTAGAATAGAGTTCGATAGCCGATTCGGTGTATAAAATAGTTTGGCAGTCCATCCGAGTGCAAAATGAGATTTGGATCTGTTTGGATGTAGGTATGGGTTCAATTTCGATCCATGTAGAATGTTGATCTAGATTAACATAACTAAATTTTGGTAGAATTCTATAATAGATCGAATATTTTATTTTATCTTTTCACTTGGAAGGTTCTACTTTTGTTACGACTGCTCGATTTTCTAATAGTTTGAATATTTTACATGAAAAAGTATCGTTGGCGTGTTAATTATTAGAGTTATGTGTAAGGGGTCGGCCTCAAAATGTATTTATAAATATTTGATGAATCCATTTTGAAATTCAGGCGAATAGTATCCAAATGCATGTAGAAAGTTCACTATTATTAGGGGTAATGTTGGAAATTTAAACTTAAAATGGTCAAATTATTATAAAATTGGGGCGAATCAACCCCAAAAAAATTGCACCCAATTTTTTTTGGCTAATGGGCCCTAGTCAAGGGTCCCTTATATTAGCCAATTCCGAATTTTGAAAATCCTTATTTTAGACAATTTGGCGATAAATAGCCACTATAATTATATATACTCGTATAATTGGCAAATTTTGTGGGATAAGTTGAAAATTTTAAAATTTTAAGGTGAAAAGGGTCCTCAATTTAGGTGGGAGTAAAAAAAAAATTTCCCAAAAATTTCAGGTGAATGGGCCAATGTCCAGGGTCCCCAAAATTTGCCAATTTACATTTTTCTAAATGCTAATATTCACCCATTTTACAAATATTCACCATTGTGCATAACCCTACCCACAAATTTTTATCTCTATCTAAAATAATAGTCTTTGGAAAACCATGTAATCTCACCTCTTCCATGAAGAATAAGTTAGCAATATGCATTGCATAATTTATTTTCTTACAAGGCATGAAATGCACCATCTTCAAAAATCTATCAACCATAACAAAAATAGAGTCATTACCCTTTTGTATCCTTGGCAATCCAAGAACAAAATCCATGCTTATGTCCTCCTATGGCATCTTTAGAATTGCTAATGGCTTATACGATCCAATTTTTTGGCTCTTCCCTTTCACAAACTAACATATTTTACAACCTTGCACAAATTTTCTTATATAAATACTCATCCTAGGCCGATATTAACTTCTTTCAAGTTGTCTTAGGGATTTGTCTATTCAAAAATATCCTACAAGTCCTCTACTATTTTTTTCTCATATTAAATTTTCTTTCATTGAACTTTGTGATATACGCAATTGATGTCCCTTGAATAACATCCCTTCTTAGATGAAATATTCAATTTATGGGGTCATATATCCTATAGTAGGATTACTACATGCTACCCAAGCTTCCTTGAAATACTCATCATCCTTATAAATCTCCTTCATTGTATCAAAACCAAAAATTTCAATCTTCATTATATTTACCAATAAATTTCTCCTACTCAAAGCATCAACTACTCGATTCAATCTACTACTTCTATGATTCAAAACAAATGAGTATCCTTATAAAATATTTATCCACTTCATATGCCTCTAGATTCAACTTACTTTAGTTGTTAGTAAACTATAAAGCATGACAGTCTATGAACAAGACAAACTCTTTTGGTAGAAAATAATACCTCCACTTCTTTAGAGCTTAAGCAATGGCATAAAAATATTGGACATAGACTGAGTGTTTCTTCTTTGCCTCATTTAATTTCTCATTGATATAGGAAATGGGCTTACATTTTGGGCTAAATACTCCTATCATTATCCCACTTGCATCACAATCCACTTGAAATACCTTGTTGAAATTTGGTAAGGCTAACATTTGTTGCTCTGTTATATTTTATTTTAGGACTCAAAAAATCCTTTCTACTACATTTGTCCACTTATATTGATACCTTTCTACTTTTAAAGTCTCTATAATCGGTGTATAAATCCCACAAAAGTTTTTGATAAACTTCCTATAGAAACATGTTAGACCATGGAAACTTCTAGTCTCAAACTTACTTCTTAGATATGGTCAATTCACAATGACCTTAACCTTCTTGGTATCCATTTGCAATACTTCTCATTAAATCTCAAAGTCCAAGTACACCAATTCTTCTTTCATGAAACTACACTTCTTCAAGCTGACCAACAACTTCTCTTCCTTCAATATCTATAAGACTAGTCTCAAATGTGCTAAATGTTCTTCCTTGTTGTTACTAAATTTCAAAATGTCATCTAAATAGATAACCACAAAATTACCAAGAAATGGCTTCAACACTTCATTCATCAACCACATAAAGGTACCATATGCATTTGTCAATCTGAATGGCATAACCAGCCACTCATACAATTCATCCTTTGTCTTGTATGTGATTTTCCATGCATCTCCTTCTCTAATATGGATTTGATGATATCCACTCTTCCAATCTATCTTAGTGAAGTATTTTTCTCCACTCAAATAATTCATCAAATTTTCTATGTATTGTAAAGGAAATCTATAATTTATGGTTATCTTAGTAATAGTCCTTGAATCTCTACACATTATCCATTCTTCACCTTTCTTTGGTGCAAGTACAACTGGTATTGCACATGGGCTCAAGTTCTCCCTAATAAAACCCTTATCCAACAACTCCTAAACGTGTTTATTTATTTCTTTGTTCTCCATTGGAATTAGTCTATATGTTGCCTTATTGACAAAATGATCCTAGAATGAAATCAATGTGATGGCTAATGCTCCTTATCGATGGAAATCCATCCAAAAATTCTCTTAAAAAAATCAACATACTCTTCTAGCAATTCCCTCACTTTACTTAGAACCTCATCCTTTTGGTTTGCTATCCCACCCTCCGTGGGTTTGGAAATCAAAGTAAAATACACCTACTTTATCATATCCTTCAATATTTTTTTTCCAAAAATCAAATAAATTTATGGACCCTTATCCTTTCTTTTGTCCTTGTCCTTCAACGAAATAAGTACATACATTTTCCTATCATTCTCAATAGTGTAGGTATTTTACTTACCATCATGTATTACCTTTTTGTCAAATTGTCAAGGTCTTCCTAACAACACATACCATGAGTCCATAGATATAACATCACACAAGACCTCATCCTTGTAAGATCCAATTTGGAATTTATGTATGGTAAAGGAAATCTATAATTTATGGTTATCTTATTAGTAGTCCTTGAATATCTACACATTCTCCATTCTTCACCTTTCTTTGGTGCAAGTACAACTGGTATTGCACATGGGATCAATCTCTCCTTAATCAACCCCTTATCCAACAAATCCTAAACGTGTTTATTTATTTCTTTGTTCTCCATTGGAATTAGTCTATATTTTGCCTTATTGACAAAATGATCCTAGAATAAAATCAATGTGATGGCTAATGCTCCTTATCGGTGGAAATCCATCCAAAAATTCTTCTAAAAAAAATCAGCATACTCTTCTAGCAATTCCCTCACTTTACTTAGAACCTCATCCTTTTGGTTTGCTATCCCACCCTCTGTGGGTTTGGAAATCAAAGCAAAATACACCTACTTTATCATATTCTTCAAAATTTTCTTTCCAAAAATCAAATAAATTTTTGGACCTTTATCCTCTCTTTTGTCCTTGACCTTCAACGAACTTAGTACATACATTTTACTATCTTTCTCAGTAGTGTAGGTATTTTCCTTACCATCATGTATTACCTTTTTTTCAAATTATCAAGGTCTTCCTAACAACACATACCAAGAGTCCATAGATATAACATCACACAAGACCTCATCCTTGTAAGATCCAATTTGGAATTTTACCTAACAATGTCCTTTTTACAGCCCGAAGATCTAAGATCTTGTATGGATTGGGGTGCTCTATTATCCTCAACCCTAGTTTCTCTACCATCTTGTTGGATACTAGGTTATCCATACTTCCACTATCCACAATGACCTTGCAATATTTACCACCTAATTTGCACATTGTTTTAAAAATATGTCTCCTCTAAATAAGTTACATTCCCTCATTTTTGGATTTATTAGTACTCTCTTCATTATGAGAGATTCTCAATATTTTGGCTCTTCTATGTGTTTTAGGGAAGCAACACTTTCATCTTTTGCTTCTGCAATATGGTTCTTCATCTCCTTTCCCTTATTGCTACTTTCTTGTGTGGTTGGACATTCAAATGGTCAATGACCATCTTCACCATATCTATAACACCTTCTAGTAAATCCTCTATCCCTTCCTCTACAAAAACTGCCTCTTTCGCATGAGAAGTCTCCACCTCCTCTAGAGTATTTGTTGAAGTCATTATGAGAAATACTAGCTTCTCCTTTTTGTTTTTGTTGTCCTCTTTTTTTTTCTTGCTTATCCTCATCCTTGTGAGAACCATTCTCTTCCTCTTTGATTATTTTGTTGTTTTTGCAGCATCTTGCTTTTTGCATTCAAGGCATACTGGTAAGCTTTTTTTTATCGTCCTTATTCTTATCATACTAACTTCATCCTATATGGACAATTGTACTCCATTGATATACTTAAAAACCTTCTCCTCATCATCCTTCACATGATCGCCCCAAATCATGAACCTATAAAACTTCGTATAATATTTCATACTCATTTTCTTTTGTCTTCAATTTTGTAGTTTCTTGAAAAGACCTAATTGGTATTTTGATAGGAGGAATTTGACCTTTAATTTGGTTACCATTTTCTCCCATGTCTTCATTTTTTCATTTTCTTTCTTTGTCTTTCAATTTGAACATAATCCCACCATAAGGATGCATGCCCCTTCAGCCTTGTACAAGAAAACTTCTCTCTTGGGGTCTTCAATTGATTCAAAATCAAAATATTTTTCCATATTTGTAATCCAATCAAAGAGTTTTTCAAGGTTTAAAATTACGTCATATGACGGGGTTTCTAATACCCCTGTTAGAAATTGCCCTTATTAATATCTCTTATGGATCTCTTCTTTGTCCTTCATTGTGAATTGTTGCCTAATCCACTTCCTCATATTCACTATCACTTACATTATTTATTTGAATTCCCCTCCTCTGGGCAATTTCAAGTGCATCTAGTCGAGCAATGACTCCTCATCATCTCTACTATATCTATGACTCGAGAAACTCGCGATCTTCTCCTTTCCCATTATGTCACTTCTCCTTTCACAAGTATAAACCCTCAAAAATCTTCTTGCTCTGATACCAAAATAATGAAGATAAAAATTGTACAATCCTTAAATATAGATGGAAATCAAACAATCCTTCTCCGAATAATAAATGTTTTGTTTGTTATCATACAATGATATCTTCTATGTCATATATTTTCCTTGATTAAATAACAACCTCACTCACCAACAAATACCCTTTTACCACATTGTATGATTTAATTAGCAAACCTCTTACAGTATTGTATGATTTAATTAGAAAACATACAACCCCTCTAGAACAATACAACCCTTCTACAACTATATAATCCCTTTATCTCCATGCACATAATCTCTTTATCTCCATGCAATGTGCAATGTACGATGAACCTCTTTTAACTATACTATTTAAATTTCTTCTATTATACGATATATGATCGAACAATTAATTTATATTAAGGTAATTATATTATCCGTTTTATTGTATGATTCTTAAAGTGTAGCAAATTCTTTGACATGTTTTAATCTAATACTCTTTTCTTCTATTGAATGATTGTTCTGCAATCTAAATTTTATGTTTCAATATTTTCTATTTTCTATCAAGGTAGAATGGTACCATCTATACCTGCAATCTAAATTTTATGTTTCAATATTTTCTATTTTCTATCAAGGTAGAATGGTACCATCTATACCTGAATCTGCGTCACCTGTCGCTCGCATCGTCGGTCGATCTGCAAGACTCGGAATCGAACACGCTAGGCCGACCATCAGCAAACACACAACGTCGTCCACATTAACATTTCCGTCGCCCGTCCTACCCGCCCGCGGGTCCGCGGCGTCCATAAGCCGATCCTCCCCGTACAATTTCCAAACCCAGGTTGCTAGATCCGGCGCACCCACAACACTGGGAGGCCTCCCGCAGGCCACCTTGAGGGTCAAGACGCCGAAACCGTATAAGTAGGAACAGAAAGCGCTTCTCCTACAAAAACCGATCTAATGAATGCAAAAAGCATCACTTCAATGACAGCCATCGAATCGTATCGTAAAAGAAAAGGGAAACGGAATCACAGAGACATGTTTCATGAAGAGCAGGTGTTCATAGAATCTGATGTTGCAGGCCAAGCATAAATCTGATAGTGCTAAGCAACTAAGATTAGGTCAAGGTGGAGTGGCCAGAATCGTGGTGGAACGAAATACCTGAGGAATTTGAAAACTCAAACGTGTTTTTGCCTTCATTGAAATTTCGTTTAAGTTTCCTAGGCCGGCTCCCGTTGAAGCCGCCACCAGAATAAAATGTGGAATTATCATTTGTTATTTTGTAGTCATAGATACAGGCTGTATTTTATCAAAAGTCCACCACGGTGGAATCTCAAAGTAGGTAAACCGAATGGAATAGGCTACCTACCCACAGATTGGGGTCCACATAATTTTAATTGCTCTTTGATATTCTTATAAAAAGGTTAAAACTGTCAGCTGCGCGTAAGTTACGTTAAACTTCAACCTGGTCACCAATGGAAAAGTCTTGAGAAATAGTTATCATCGAGGAAGGATAAATAGAGAGTAGCCAAACAACCCTATAACCGGAGAAGATTGATGCCATGTGATCCTGGTGTTAAGTGATGGCCAAACTCTAAAATATAGGCATGTTATATTTTTTAACTTCTAACAGAATATGGATGATATATCAACTGATTGTTGATTGTTAAATGAGGTATATACATAAAATTAAAAGTTTATATGGTTAGTTTATTTTAATCAATTGTTTTTTATATATTAATATTTTAATATTTTAATTTAATTACATAAATAAAATTTAAATTTTTTATTATTATATATTAATATATGCATTTGTATAAGATATATAATTATTGTTGAAAAAAAATAGTTTTTATATTTATTGGATGATATCTGAAAATTTTATAAACTATGTTTTTTATAAATTAAATAAAGATGAAGTTATTTATAAAAAATATATAAATAAGATAATTTATTCACAGACACTCATCAATAAATTTATTTTTTTTGTTTTAAAGGGTTGGTGGATTGGTAATGTTGTGGTGTTTAGTAAGAAGAGACTCGAAGGACATGTTTGTTTGTGCAAAGGTAGTAGTCCAATCTAAATCCATTAAGTGTACACCAACCAAATGATGATAATACCAATCCCAAAAGCCACCCAAGAATTGAATTCTGCTTCGTAATTAAAAAATATTATAGATATAACTAATTACTTTATATATAAAAAAACAAACCTAGTCCGGATTCTTAATTTAACCTTGTTAACCGTAAAAAGAGAATGTCAAACGTTTGAATTTGGATCATGAAATTTCTTCTCTATTGCGAGGAAGATAAGGGGACTTCGTCTTTATTTGCAGTAAAAGAGGCGACAGAGTTGGTCTCCGTATGCACATAAAACGAGTTATACAACGTAAGAAACTCTTCACGTTTGTGACTGGTCAAAGGTATACAAGAAAATAAGTCGTACGATATTTATATTTATTGATATAATTTTACTGTTTAATTTTACTAAAGTTGCATTTAAGGAATTAAATAACTCTAAGTTGCTTTGCTATTCTTTTCAACCAATAATCTTGTAAACACATGTCCTAAATGAATAGGAAAATAGGTTGTATATTTTACGGCACTCGTATGCAATGCTAAATATATGGATAATGGAATACGGACGTAGTTGGTTGAATATCGAAATAAAGTGAATGTGATTTATAAAATACTATGACAATAAAAGCATAATGGAATATGGAAGTAGCTGGTTGAATATATATTGTAATAAGATAAATGTGATTTATTTAATACGATGACAATAAAAGATGAGATATTATAATATGAATGTATTTGGTTGAATATCATGATAATATAATAATAAATTTATATAAATTTTAAAATAAAAGTAAAGTAGTTTTTATATGAAAGGATGTTATTTTGAATATGATGATAATTTAATGATATATTATATAAATATAAAAAATAAAAATAATAGTATAGAGATTATCAAGTTCATTTTGTTGCATGTTTTATTTTTATTTTTTTAGGAGAACTTTTACAAATTACATCAACAACCACCCTCAAGGGGTTTGAACACAAGACCACTTAAGAAACAACCATCATCTTAGCCACTAAGGCAACTACCTATCGACTGTTTTATTTTTTAAAGTTATGAGTATTTATTTATGTATCAAAATAAATAAAAAAATAGATTAAATGGTTATTATTGTTGCATTTATATATAATATAAATAGTAATTTTCTTGAAAATTAAATTTTTTTTATTGTATTTTTAGTTGATATTTAACTTTTAAATATATTTTAGTTTACTTAAATATAAGTATTCTCTATGTAAGCTTATATGAAACAATGATGTATTCACTATTAGTGATATTGATTAAATTATTTATAAGGTTAACCTTAATTAGTGAATAATTATAGCTAAAATTTTAATCTAGGTTATGTCAACTTAGGTTTATAATAAATTAGGGATTAGGTATCTCTATAGATCCTAAGGACTAAGCCATCTTATATAGTTATGTGATATGATATTATAGGGATTAAGATAAGCCTCTCCATTTTTATTTTAATTATTTCTATTATTTATTTTGTCTATGTGTTTCTTTACTGTACATTTTTATACTCTTTTGCATATGATTGTGCTAAATGTTATGTTTCAAAATTGTTCTTGAAAAGTCATCGAAAATCCAACACACTTGTTCATTTTGAAATTTTTACATGTTTTATGGTCTCTAGATTAGGTCATGTTTTGGATGGTAAAGTTCCACTAAAAGTTACAATAATAATAGGTGTATAATGAGCTAAAGAGTACCTTTATTCAATGTCAATTATTTTCATTTAGACATCACTCAATCATGAAAGTTGGAGACTTATGCTTCTAATTATGCACTTAAAAATATTATATTCTAAAATTTGTATCCAATAGAATACAATTATGATACTTTTTTTTTAATATAACTTGATGCCAGTCTACATATGATAAGAAGCTATATGTCATTATTTAAGCTATACAATAGTGTTGTAATGGGTAAGGAAACCATCATTCATATCACCATAGAATTTTATAATTTCTATATTTTTGGATTATGTTACAAAATGCTAAACATATTAAATGAATGGTTTACTTATAGTAGTTTCACCTCATCATCAAAACATCATAATGGAAAGGATAATCAAATAATACACTATCTAAGCAACCTATTAGTAAAAAACTATTAACCATTATCAATTTCATAGGGTATGGTGCTAATGACTAGTAGGCATTATATCCCTTAAACACTAACACCATTGATATTTAGTAGAAATTAACATAGGGTAAGTCAATGCCTAATTATCACCTCTAAGATGTGTTGTTGTACCATATTGAAAAGGTTTGTGTTTCATACTATATATATTGTGCTTTCTACCAACTTGGGAATCTTACTACTTCAAGGTGAATAGCTAGTATAGTATCAATAAGATATTAGAAATTCTACAATATTATTTCCACTAGCCTCTCTATGATTTTTCAAGTGCATCCTACAACATTCTAAAAATATATTTTAATAAACTGGGGTTCTATACATAATTGCATTTTTCTTCTGAGACTTGGGAATCCATCAACATGGATTTTATCTTAGGATTTCTAAACATAAATAATAAGAAAAAGTGTACCTTTATATTCACAAACATATTCAATAAGATGGTGATCATGACACTATGTAGAAATATATTGTTATTATTGAAATTACTTGTCTATTATTTTAGCAAATCTAGGTCCATTTTGGTCTATGTAGTTTTTTGTATTAGATATAGACTATAGGATCAATAATTTTTGGAATAATATTTAGAACCAAATGGATGTGAAGCTTCAATATTCTACAACCTTTCACCCATTAAGTAATTGAAAAATAGATAATATAAATAAGATTTTAGTGCATCTAATTCAAATGTATATTCGCCATCATCCTCACATGTGGGATGAGAGTTTTTCTCACATCCAATATTTGTATAAAAAATCTTTGCACTCTTTCATACATCATAACCTTTTTTAGGTTTATTTAGATTCTAGTCTAGTGGTCCATTGGAAATCACATTCCACATGTTTTCTGTCACAATGACAAATTCATATGCCAATAAACATAAGTTTTGTTATTAAAACTTGTAATCTAATTGCATTGGCCAAGGTTACCATTGTATGGTGTGCTCATGTGTAAGACAATGAAAAAACATTATGCAATGTAATCATTTAATATTTGTGTATAGCCTATGTATTTATGGTTAACCTTGTCATGGTTAAACCTAAATTTATAATTAATCTAAATCCTTTTGTTACATTGGCTTATGTTAAAATGATTATGTAATTATTATTATTAGGCTTTAAGTATTGGAATAAATACCAGCAACCATTAAACACATTATATGAAAGTGTTGTGACTCTTATCTATAGATAATATAGTGATTCTTGGTGCTCAAGGGAACCCATCCAATTATGTCTATTAATATTTATTTTCACTTCTTTCCTTATTGTATAAGATTTGACTAAATGGGTTGGTTTTGTTAATTTTTGGTAACTAATAAAAAATATAATATCATATCAGAGTGGATATGGAGCACTATTACTTGGTTATACAAAATATTTATTCAAAAACTTCATTTTTTTAAAATCACCGGGGAATATTAGTTTATCAAGCTTCATAAGTATTTTTTGTATAAGGGTTAAAGGGAATATTATACTCCAAGGTTTACCCTAAGTTATTCCAAATATTTTCAAAAATATTTTCCTAATCTAAATTTTATTTCCATTGGAACACATTTGATCCTTTATTATTTAAATTATGTGTAGACACCCAATTTTGACATGCTTATTTTGACTTCCCAAAATTAGTCCAAATCACACCAAAACATCCCAAAACCTGTTTTAACCTTCACAAAAATTCAAAATTATTATTCCCCATCAATCCAAACACTTAAAAACACCTTTAAAAATTTTACCACTTTAACCAAATTCGCTAGTAGCATATTTGGTAAGTCGAGTGGCAAATTTGGCAAAATTGTAAAATTAGGGTTTTTTATCCAAAAGTCAGTTTTTACCAAATTTACCACACCTATGGTGAATTTGGCTAGTGGTAAATTTGGAGTCCCTTTTCAAAATTCAAATATCATGAATATAATCTAATTGATTACCAAATTCACCACTTCGAACCAAATTCACCATACCTGTGGCAAATTTGGTAAACAATGGTGAATTTGGAAAAATGACCAAGAATATTTCACATGAACTAGGTAGATGTAGATTGAGCATATTTCCACCTCCACCATTGATCCCACATGCTCCATCAAAGTCTAAGATTTTTTGGTTTGGGTAGGCATTTGGTAAGGTTTTCTACTGTAGAAAAGTTCTACCCACATTTATATAGAATTTGCATTTCTTCTTTAATATCTTATAAATAAATAACATAAGCTTTCTCAAGAATTAGAGTAGTCTTCACAAGCATTTTAGGTAAGCCAAGCAATGCTATGGAGGGCTTGGAATTAAGGAGGTCACCATTGGAGGTAAGGAGGGAAGATATCATAGATCCCTTCTTCTCTCCCTTCGCCTTGGTTCCAAAGAATTTTTCCCCCCCATGGTTTACCAAATTCACCACCCTTGTGGCAATTTTAGCTCGAGTTACAAATTTATCTCTATGTTGTGGAGAATTTTGTAGACAGACCCTAGTCGAGGTAACCCAACCACTTGACCCTTCCCTAACCCTATCATTCCATTCTATGCATTTTGTTTTTGATTATTTTTTGTTCTAAAACATAAAGCACACCTATTTTGGAATATTAAGGAACCTAGATTAAAACACAATATTGTTTGTAAACGTTCAAAACTTCATTGCAAAACATAGACACAATATTTACAAAACATAGACAAACCTTTACAAAATGTAGAAATTTATTTACAAAACTTAGAAATTTCTTTACAAAAATTAGTAATTTCTTTACAAAAATTACTAATTTCCTCACCAAATATTTAAGGATAAGTTAATTAAAGAATTTTATATCCTATTTTATCATATATTTTATAATTAATTATGTAGGCAAGAAATTTGAATTACATTTAGTTGCATTAGGCTAATCCTGTTTGATTGCATTCTTCTTTGGTTGCCCTGAAAACAAAAATATCCTTAGACTAGTGCATTCAAAAATTGAATTGCATTTAGTATAGCTCTTGTTTGTTTGAATTTGTGTGTATTATTCTAAGCTTTGCATTTTATATGGTTTTGACGATTTAGGTTCAAATAAACATTAAGGCTCGATGAAGAGTCAAGATTACTAAGGATCCAAAAATTTTAGGTGATTGTCCTAATTGAACACATAAAACATCATAAAAAAGTATTACATCAACCTTTCATGAAATTTATAATTTATGAATAGTAGGGGTCTAGTTGTGTTGAGGATTAATATATCCTCGAGATCTCCTTTGAAAAGAGGTGCTCAAGTGGGGAAGAAGAGATTCTAATGAATCTCCCCTATGCACACTTGACATTAATTAGATTAAAAAGGGAAAAGAGTATGAGGTTTTCTTGTTGCCTACATAAATTGGTGAACCCGACATGAACACTTCCTTTTTCCTTAACTAAGATAAAATTTTGTTGAAATTAAATAGACCATATAATTTGTTTACTTAGTTTACATCACATTAAATTAAAATAACAAGAATATAACCAATTGTTGATCCTACTAGGGGAAGGTTAACGACCCCTTGAGTAAATCGATGTACGAACCTTAGGGGAGCAATCTTATTTTACTAGTATATTATGGTGGATTAGTGGGATTCATAAGGAGGGTTGCTTATCTAGGTGACATAAGGATCTCAAACATATTCTCTTCTTTGTTATAAATACTCTAGAAACAAAACTCTAATAAATTAACTCCCTTTTTGAAGCTAAGTCTTCTACCTATGTCTCAACATCCCTATAACACCTGAAATAAGGGTGTCCCTATTCCTTCATAGTAAGTATCATCTTATAAATAGAAAATTGAACTAGAAGTAAATCCTTGGTCACAACAAGGGCCAAAAGAAGAATTAGTTCTAGAATAAATCTCTCATAAAACTTTGTACCATGTTCGAGATTATATTAAAAGAAACAAATACATAATTTTATGTGTTCTTAAAGATGAAATTAGAGAACAAGAAAAATCATAATCTACCACAATGCACAAAAAATTGGGTTGTTCTAACGAGCAATCAATATCCACTCAAAATAACTAAATTCAAAATAACTTTGTAAGTCTTAATGTGGCTATGGTGCAGCCTACTGATTCTACAACACCTCCCACATTATACATATAAATACCCACTTCAATAAACCCCTTTTATAATGAAGCAACCAACACCACAAACCATTTTCTCATTCGCAACATGGGAATTACTCAAATTCTCAAAATCACAACTTAAAACTAAAACATCCCAACTATTACAAATATACCTCTCGCAACCCACACATTCACTCAATCACAAACTCAACCTTGATCCAAAAATATCCAAGATATTAACAATAAAATTTTACATCTAGAAAAGAGAGATGCCAAGTTTGAAGAACTTGAATGTCAAATTACCTCTCTTCAAGGAACATCTAAACTTAAATGCTCTTTTGAGGATTTTTACAATGAACCTTTGGATCTTGAAATTCTTAATCACCCATTTCCTAAGAATTTTGAAACTGCTAAGTTTCAAATGTATAATAGAAAACAATATCCCATCAACCACTTAAGGCTATTCCAAATACATGCAGTGACATTAACCACGATGAAAAAATTCTTCTTAGAATATTTCCAAAGAGCCTTAGTGGATTAGCCTTAGAATGGTACTTCCAAATACCTCGTCATTCCATTAGAATGTTTAAAGAACTTATGGGAGCTTTCATTAAACAATTCTTAATCTATATAGAAGATAAGGTTACCATAGACAAACTTTACCAACTTAAACAAGGAAAGAATGAGAAACTTATGAATTTATTGTACAAATGGAGAACCCTAATAGGTAGACTCCAATACATCCCTCATCCTAAATAACTTTTACATATTTTCCTATGAAACCTTCACAAAAAATTATCATACCCCTTGGAGATAATAAACTTAACCTCCTTAGAATAAGCCTTTGACATGGCTAAAATAGTAGAGGTCATCGTTATAAGGTATGGTCAATTCAACTATAGCAATAAAGAAGACAAAAAACCCCCTAGCAAAGGATAATACAAAAAAAAACACGTTGTAGGGAATGATGTAACCGATTCCCAACAAAATAACAATGTAAATTATATACAAAATGCCCCTCAAATATTAGTCATCCAAAAGGAATACAAACCTAAAATGCAATACATAAACATAGGGTAAAGTCAAACTACCATGTTGAAAATGCTCCTCGAGTCCAAACTAATAGAAATTTCACCCTTTAGACTGTGGGACTTGTTGAGTGGTATTTTCACCCAATTGTGAAAACACACTCTCCAATAGGATTTGAGCTTCAAATCCCCTCTTGCAAAGAAATTCAATAAGTAATTTCTCCAAGGTCTCCGCTATGTTAGCATTTTGTACACATACTTTTCAATTTGAATGCTTGGAATACCTTAGTGACTGCAAGTAACTTTTAACAAGGGGCACTGTGATTTATTTTATTTTGAGATTGAATGATCGTTCATGAATTCAATGTGAACTTCAATTTCGATAGATTTTCAAGTGTTTTATTTTAATAACCATAAACTAAACTAAGGCTAATCTCTCTGGAAAATAAAAATGTAGAGAATCTAAGAAAATGAAAATAAAACGCATAAAAACTAAAACTAAAGTCTATTTAGAAAGCTGCGATTCTATTCAACAAGACCGAAGATATGAGGTTTTCTGCATACAACCTAACCTATTGAACCTGCAAACATGCATGATCCAGATAAGCTAAGTTCTGGTTTCTAGGGTTTAACTGTAATTTTTAGATTAATACATTTGCATGAAGCAACCAAGGAAACTTGCATTAAACTTCACCCACAAGCCTAAAAATCTGAAAAGGGGAAAATAGACATTAAATCTAGCATGCAAAAAATAACTCCTTCTTTCTTGCCAATGAAATGCAACTCTCTGTAATTTTTGTATTAAAAATATATCAGTTACATCAACAAAACTTCCAGTTTATCAAAACCAGAACAAGTGGAGGAAAACGCTCCAAAAGCAGGTCCAGAATGGCTCATCACCCTCAGCTCTGCAACCCTGCTCCCAGCGGTTTCTGCCCCTGTACCCATCCTGTGCTTCTGATTTTAAACCTCTTAGTGCGGCTCTCTGCTTTACTCTATGATGCTTCGTTTCATTTCCAGACTGCATTGTTTTGTCTTCCCTGCATCTTCATTGTCTTTGACTTTTGCTTGGATGACAAACGTTTGGTTTTCTTTGTGAAATGTAATGCTTTTATCACCCTTACACTTTTATGCCACGTGTTCTACACTTCTCTACATGTTCTATAACTGCCCCCTATAAATCACAACCAAAAATAGCATGTCGTGATATCGCGATGTTTTTTTGCATGCAGCCTTGCTCCTCTACCTGTATCGCAAAAATGAGACATGTCGCAAAATCGTGGCATTTTCTTGTATGCAGCCTTGTCAGCCTTCATGCATAGCGAAAATGATACATGTCATGAAATCGTGACATTTTTATGCTATCGGGCCATGTGGGTGCAACCTGTCATGAAATCGTGACGGTTTTCTTCTTTGGGCTATGCAGATGCAACCTGTCGCAAAATCGTGACATTTTTCTGCTTTGCTGGGTTTTGTTGCACTTAGCCACGAAAACGTGACATGTCACAAAATCGTGACACTTTTCTCTTATGCACCATATTCTACTTTCTATCACGAAATTGTGACGCTTTTATCTTTCAGGCTATCTTGTTGCAACTTGTCGCGAAATCACAACGTTTTTCTCTTTCGAGCCTCGAGGATGCAACCTGTCGCGAAATCATGACACCTTTTCATTTTGCTGTGTTTTGCTGTACTTGGCCGCAAAAACGTGACATGTCACGAAATCACGAAACTTTTTCATTTGGAATCATCTCACTGTTTCTTATCGCGAAATCGTGACACTTTTTCATCTTTGCCCTTCATCTCATCTTCAAGTCGCGAAATGGTGACATGTCGTGAAATCGCAACAACTTTTCATTCCGTACACTTTGGCTGCTTTCTATCGTGAAATCACGACACTTTTCATCTTCGGACTGCTCTTGGAGTATTTGGCCACGAAAATGTGACATGTCACAAAATCGTGACATATTTTCCTTCCATACCATCGCGCTGCTTGAAGCCACAAAAATGTGACTTATCGCGATATCATGACATTTTTTCCTTTACGTTCATTTGGCTGCTCCAGGTTGTGAAACTCCGACATGTCGCGATATCACGACATCTTCTGCCTTGACTCTTCTCTTGCCACCTTTGACTGCGATTTCATAACACGTCATGATATCGCGACATTTTCTTTTCATGATGCATTTTGCTGCTCTTAGCCGCAAAAACGTGACATGTCATGAAATCGTGACACTTTTTCATTCCACTACACTTTGCTTGTCTGAGCCGCGATAGAGCAACACGTCACGAAATTGTGACAACTTTCATTTTTTAGTAGCGATAGCGCAACATGTTGCAAAATCGTGGCAACTTTCATTTCTGAGCAGTGACAGCGCAACACGTCATGAAATCGTGACAACTTTCATTTCTGAGCAGCGACAATGCAACACATTGTGAAATCATGACAACTTTCATTTTTGAGCAGCGACAGTGCTTTTTCTTGTTGTATTTTGCTCTTCCTTTGATTTTTTTAGCATCTGGGCCACTACGGTCTTCTTTGAAAGCATGCAAAAAGGTGGGTCCCCAATTTTGGGGTGTGTTGTGGATCAGCCACAACAAATGGTGACTCTGCTGTCAAATGCTCCTGAGCATTTTGGTGAGAACCCAACCTAGAAGTATACAAAACTCAAAACCAGCATTAGCACATAAGAAATATAAACAAATGCCCATAGATTAGAAATACATGAAACATCAAAATCATGAAGTATCAGCTCGGTGTGTGCAATGTGTTTCATTCCCTATCATTTGAACTTGATCAACATTCCATTGTCACTTTCACTTATGATTTGTATGCAAGACTATGAATGATTTGTGCAGGATTTGATGCATGATGAATATGCTAGAGATGTGACAACCTGCTTTATAAAGGCTCAAACATTCTAATATCATGGACAAACATAATAAAGATGTCAAACCCTCTTAGGACCAAATATATGTCTACTAAATTAATTTACTAGATCCTAAAGTTGGTTATGTGTCACTACCATCTTGAACCCATGTGCAAGTGTAAGTGAAATCAGAACTTTGGGGAATAGGATTCCCAACCTAAGCGAGATGAAAATTTAACCCTATCCTTACTATTCTGATTTGGAGTTCATTACCTCATCTTGAACAAAATAATTTAACCTGTTATGGATAAAATGGTTAGGCTAGTCTATCCATATGAGAAATTAGTGGTCTTGCTTTTAGACAAGACATGTTGCCACGCATGAGCATACTTAACCCCATAATCCCTAGTTTGGATTTATTCATTCCTTTTCTTTTATTTCTTGGAGCTTTGGGATGACTACCCATCCTTGCCAGGGACATGTAGTACAATCCTTCCAATCCAATATTGAGATGAAATGGGAAATATTAATTTTTTTACTTCTTGGACCTTTGGGATGACTACCCATCCTTTGCAGAGGACATGTAGTACGATCCTTCCAATCCAATATTGAGATGAAATGGGAAATATTAATTTTTTACTTCTTGGACCTTGGGGATGACTACCCATCCTTTGTAGAGGACATGTAGTACGATCCTTCCAATCCAAGATTTATGATGAAAATAAGACAGGAGTTTTGGGAAATCAGATTCTCAACCTAGGCGAGATGAGAATTATGCCCTATCCTTACTACTCCATGTGGGTCAAATTAGAGCTTTGGGGAATTGGATCCTCAACCTAAGTACGATGAGGATTTAATCCTATCCTTACTACTCTGGTTTTAGACTTTAAGCTTGATGTAAGTGGTAAAAACCACTGTTTTAAGGATTATGTTGCATAATAGGACAGACATGAAATATTCTTTTCACCCCACCTTTTCATCCAAGTATGGTTTTGACCATTTTGCTCAAGATTCCTTTTAATGTGTATAGAATGTGCTTGGTTCAAGATAGTTCGGGCATCAGTTTCCAACCTTAGGATCCTTTTAATATATGTTATGTAATAACCCTAAGAGGATTCGACACCTTCTCAATGATTGCTCATGAACTAAAAATGTAGCTGAGATGACATATACATGCAGTGTGGAATGTGACATGAGATATGAATGCATTGCTCCTTTTGAGATGTGGATGGAGCATATATCACCTAATTTACCATAATGTGAAAAACTAACAACTTCATGCATCACAAGTTCCAAACGATATTCTTTAATGTGCTTGTGTTACTTGTGGAGCTTTCTACAATGCAATTCCAATGTTTCATATACTCCAAATCTAAGACATGAGTTAACATTTCAATTTTTCTTTTTTTTCTCTATTTTTTTTTTTTTTGTATATAAACAAACCAAACATGTCAAATGAAATCAAAACACACAACTTAAATCCTAACTAGACTAGCAATCCTATAACAAACAAAACAGAATTTTAAAATCCATACCAAAATCCAATAGTATAGTATCAATCTCTTATGACTTAAGGGCTAAAATAATGCTTTAAAACATGCCCATTGACTGGTAACATCAGATCCTTCCATTCTAAAGTTCTCAACCTGAAGGTATTTTTTCCTAGAATTTCTGAAATCTGATAAGGGCCTAACCAAAGACAATCAAATTTTTGATGACTTCCCTTTTCTTCATGTCTTTTATCCCACAGTAAAACCAAATCTAAAATTCTGAAGGACTTGATTTTAGCTCTTTTTTCAAACCATATTTTAACCACTTCTTGATTTTTATTCATGTGAATCATGGCTTCCTCCCTTTTTTCATCAAGGTGCAGTAAATGACTTAATCTGGCTTCAACTTGGTTATCTGTCCCCAAGTATTCTTGCATGAAATGCAAGGTTTGCAGCTTCAATTTTGTAGGAAATATTAGGTCTTGCCCATAGACCAAATGATAGGGGGTATTCCCTACTGATTCTTTTACTCTAGTCCTATCTGACCAAAGGGCAAACTTTAACTGGCTGTGCCAATATTGAGGGTTCTTTTCCAGTAATTTCTTAATAATATTCAACAAATTTTTGTTTGAAGATTCGGCCAAACCATTTCCTTGAGGGTAATAATTAGATGCAAATTTTAAACTCACTTTATTGTCATATGACCAATCTGCAAATTGCATGGAAATAAAAGCTTTACCATTATCACTAACAATAGAATCAGGCATTCCAAATCTTGTTATGATGTGATCCTCAAGGAATCTTATTACATCTGTAGTGGCATGTTTTGTAGGAACTGCTTCTGTCCACCTTGTACAATAATTTGTAGCTGTTAGTATGAATTTATGGGAATCAAAATAATTTGGGTTAATAACCCCAATGAAATCTAATCCCCATTATGCAAATGGTCTCATCTCAACTATAGGTTGTAATGGCATGGTTGCATTTCTTTCTCTGTTGGTCGCTACTTGACAAATGTGGCAAGATCGTACATGAGCATGTGCATATTTAAAAATATGAGGTCAATAGTATCCTGATCTTAGGATTTGATGCGCTGTAGCATTTGCCGCACCATGACCAGTTCCATATTTCCCATGAAATTCTTGCAAAACCTTGGCAGCTTCTCCTTTATTCAGGCATCTCAGGTAGATCCCCTCATGATTTTTCCTGTACAAAACACCAGATCTAATCAGATAATTAGTAGATTTAAGTCTTAAAGCCCTTCTTTGAGTGGAATTCAAATTAGATGGGCACTTAACATTTAACAAAAAATGTACAATGTCAACATACCAGTCATCTTTAGAAATGTATACTGCATTTGCATATTGGCATGTCGTTTGTGGATTATTCTCAGCAATCATAATCACAAGTCCCTGTCCTCGAACTAGTTTCATGGGTTGGATTTCAAGATCAAATTCTTGGATAGTAGAAATCCATTTACCTCTTTTCTCACCTAGCTCATTCTGTAAAAACATAGTTTTGATAGCAGGGTCAGGCACAATGGCAAAAACTCTGCTATGCACAATGTAATGTCAAAAAAAATTTACCGTTTTAAAAAGTGTACATTTGCTTATCGAGAATGGAATACCTCAATTGAGCATCTTTTAAAGGAGCACTTAAAAATGCTATGGTATTTTTTGCACTATCCTCACATTTCTGGGTCAAGACACTCGTAAAAGAGTGTTTCGATGTGAAAGCATAAATGTAGAAAGGTTTAGCATAGTTTGGACTTATGAGGGTAGGGGCTCTGGAAATGGAATCCTTAATGTGCTGAAAGGCCACCTTCCTTTCCTCGTTCCATTTGACATCTACATCCTTCTTTAGCATCTGATTCAATGGTTTGGCTATCTCAGCAAAGCTTGAAATAAACTTCCTCACAAAATTAATTTGCCCAAAGAAAGATCTCAACTCCTTTTTACTACCCGAGAGAGGTAAGTTTTGGATAGCCTCTATCCTTTCTGGGTCAATGGATATGCCTTCTTTTGAAATGATGTGACCGAGTAATCTTCCTTCTGTTACTCCAAAGATGCATTTTTTGGGATTCGAAGAAATTCCATGCTCTCTGCATCTTTGAAGAACCTTTTTCAATCCCTTTGAATGTGTAGTCCATGGCACGTTGAAATGTTGCACCAGCATTTAATAGTCCAAACGACATTCTTTTGAAGGAAAATGTCCCCCATTTGGTTTTGAAGGCTGTTTTCATCCTGTCATTGGGATGAATAAGAATTTGGTTATATCCAGAATATCCATCAAGAAAAGACATCATTTCAGATCCATTCACCATTTTTAAAATTTCATCAATGGATGGCAATGGATAATTATCCTTTTGAGAGGCCTTGTTAAGATTTTGAAAATATATACATAGCCTAATCTCTCAGCTCTTCTTTCTTACTAGAACCAGGTTAGCAACCCAGGTCGAGTGCCTAACAGGAAAAATAATCTTTGCTTCCAATAATCTCTTGACCTCATTTTCTATCAAGGGCTTCAATAGCGGGTTAACAACTCGTTGTCTTTGCCTGAAAGGCTTGGAGTCTCGATTTAGAGGGATGGCGTGTGTAATGACATTTTGTTTGTATGTTTTCAATTCATTATAATTCCAAGAAATGCAATCCACATAGTGTTTTAGTGCATGTGTTATATTTTCTCTTTCTTCAGCTGTACATGCCTTTGCAATATACATTCCCATGGATTGTCTGCACTCCCTAGATTAATCAGATCACATGCATCTTTGGGGAGTGGAACCTTTATTTATTTTCTACCCTTGTATCCCATATCGAACATTTTCTCCAATGAAACTATGTATTTTGGTATTTTGTTGGATCGATACGTAGTTTTACTTTCGTTTTCCGCTTCTTCTTCTTACCACATTTGCTCTTCATCAATCACCTGGTTTTGACAAATTTGAATATGTGTCTGTCATTTTCAAAAACTTGGAAATTCTCGACATTATCAGGTATTGATGGACAAGGAACCAATTCAATGGAGAACTTTTTACACCTTTTTATATCAACTGGATTTAACATACCTGCGGTGACTGCAAGAGAGTCTGCTATGCGATTTCCTTTTCTAGAAATAAGGGCAATATTGAAAGTGTCAAATTCCTCAATGAGGTCTCTTACCCTAGTTCTATAAAGGCTCAGTCTCTTGTCGTGGCATATATATTGTCCTTTAATCTACTTGACTACCAATTGAGAATCTCCCAATACTTTCAAGCATTTAACCCCTTTGCTCAACGCTAGTTGTAAACCAAAAATCAATGTTTCATACTCTGCCACGTTATTTGTGCAAGGAAACTATAACTTATAGGTAGCAAGTAAAGGTTTACCTCCTAGACGAGTGAGCTCGACTCCGAATCCTGCTCCCTGTCTAGATTTGGATCCATCAAACCTAAGCAACCATATGTCATCATTTTCCTTAAGAGAAATACCATGAAATGTTTCCCCTTTAGGCTCTTCAGTAGCCTCCTCAATATCAAATGCATAAAGCCCCAAATATGGCTCAGAAAACTAAACTTCATTTGACTTATTATATTTTGTTACAATTTCTTTAAACCTCAGTTCGTTTTCCACTCTGATTTGATTTGCAATTCCTTTCCAAGGTAGCCACATATGTGAGCAATCGGTTGAAAAATAGTCGTTCAAATTTTTCATCCAATCCCTTACAAGTAGCATTCCATATCTACTTGGGATATTAACAACCAAAATGTCAACCACTTGTTGGACCCTGGGTTCAGAATTTAGTTGAATTTTGACATCATATAGGGTCCCTATCACATTTACCTCAGATCGGTCCAATTGCAAAACCTTGCATTTGGATGAAATAGGCTATAGGCCTAGCATTTGACATATCTCTGAAGGCATGAGATTGCTCGTGGCACCCGTGTCTACCAAGCAATTATGCAAATTCTTACCAGCAATTCTCAGAGTCAATAGAAACAGCGGGACATATCGTCTCTCCTTTCGTAAAATCAACTAAGACTCAACTTCCTTTCCCTTCCATACTTGATTAGGTGAGTCCAGAGCCTTTATCAATGCTTCTTTTTGGCCAGGCAACCTGCTCGCCTCTAAAAATGAAAGGCTCGACTTAGATTTCCTTAAATCCTCCACTATGTCATAGTTTGCTCTTTCAAGTTTGGTTGTCTGATGCTTGTCATTAGACGTTTCTCTCCTAAGTGGAGGAGGAGGATTATTATCTGCCTTAGTATCTTGAGGAAGGATAGAGTTATTTGGTGGTTTTGATGATGTTTTAGGGGCTTTAGATTTACTTCTCAAATGATATCCTTGATTCCCCTTTCTAAACTCTCGAAAAACTTGCACCTCCTGTTCCAAAATTTCATCTTCTTCTTCCTCACTCTCACTTTTTTGGTGGTATAAAGTTTCCACCACCATAATGTTATCATCTTGATGTTGGGATGGACCCTCATTTGGCACAATTTCTAGGTCATCTACTTGGGCTTGGAGACAATGAGTGTCTAGCGATTTCAGGACAATTTCTCTCATTGTGCTCTTTTGTATTGTGCAACCTGCACCCCTTTTCCCATGCAAAATCAAAAAGATTCAGAAGGGAACTAGATTGACTGGGTCCTGCAGAAGTATCTAGTTGATTGGCAATAGGGGCAGGTACGTCCCCATTGTATGGCTTGGTGTTCCAATGTCTCCTTCTATCACTAAAATTTTGATTTGAGTGAGGGGCATGGGACTCATACTTCTATTTTTGAACCATGTCATTACTCAGTTTATGAAATATCTTCTTGAGCTCTTCAACATCTGAATAAATCTCCTTCGGTGGAGCTACATTGTTATTGGTTCCCGTTGGGTTCGCATAATTGGTGGGGTCTTGATTTAACATTTGAGTCATATTTTGAAGAATTTGATTCATGTATGGATTTACACTTTGGATCGGAGTTGGATTTGGGAAAGGAACTATAGCCTGAGAATTAACCTGGCTGGTTCCTTGCATAGTCGATTGACTATTTTGCAAAAATGCAAGAATGGGTGGAATGGATGTGATCGATTGTATGGGAATGGGTGCATAGGCAGGTGCTGGTGGATATGGTTGTTGATATGGGAAAGCATTCATGCTTGGCATTTGCGGTGCCATGATCCAATTTGCCATGGGAGCTTGACCATATGGAACATATTGTCCCATCATAGGCATCTAGGGAAACCCATAGCCCTGTGGTGTCATTTGCTGCTCAATGGTCATAGCTTCATTGTAGGCTAAGGTGAGCGTGCTGACCTGAGGATTTCATCTTGCAAACATTGTTGTCATAGGATCCAATGCCCCAAAATATATTTGCAAGGCCACTGCGGGATCTATGGAAAAATGTCAAACCACTCTATTATAGCATTTTTGGAATTTATGATTAAAGGTTTTGATTGGTTCACCCTGGCCCCTTTTGCATGTAATGAATTGATTGTAAATGGTTGCAAGATCCAAAGGTGAACTAAACTGTTTGACAAAGGTGTTCTCCATTTGCGTCCATGAAGTGATTTAACCAGTAGGCAAACATATATACCATTCATAAGCTACTGGATCTAGGCTCATGGGAAAAAGTCTGCAAGCCACATCCTCAGGTTGAACTTGCAACCTTATCAAAACATCCCTATAGGCCTGGATATGCTCCTCTGCATTCCTTGGGGCATATGGTTTATATTTGGGCAAGAATATTTCTATGTTCTTAGGGATTTCATGGATATCCCCTACAATATTCAAAGGGATATTATTAGCTCCATACCAAGGAGCTACTGGAGGTTGGGCCATTTGGCTCAGAATTGATGAGGACAACCCTACAAGAGCAGTAGAAATGTTACTGATGATAGGTACACTAGTGGCAATTGATACCACCGGTGTAGGTCCGCTCGATGTTCCTAAAGCAGGAAGACCTTTTGTGACTGGTAGGTTTACAACTTGCTTGGTTTTATTCTTGGGAGTACCAGTGAGTGTAAGGTCGTGGAATATGGTTTCCCCAGTTTTTTGGTACCTAGTCATGATACGGTGTGGTGGGTCCAGCCTGCCTGATGAAACTCTCGATATCTCCAAGAAAACTTGCAACACAAAAAACAATGCTATAGTTTAGCCTTTAATGAGATTTAAGAAATCAAACCAAAAAACACATTACTTCTGTATGAAAATCAAAATAAAGTAAACCAAAATTACGCCCTCCTTCTAGCACCAATCTGTTGAGTGGTATTTTCACCTGATTGTGAAAACACACTCTCCAATAGGATTTGAGCTTCAAATCCCCTCTTGCAAAGAAATTCAATAAGTAATTTCTCCAAGGTCTCCGCTATGTTAGCATTTTGTACACATACTTTTCAATTTGAATGCTTGGAATACCTTAGTGACTGCAAGTAACTGTTAACAAGGGGCACTGTGATTTATTTTATTTTGAGATTGAATGAATTCAATGTGAACTTCAATTTTGATAGATTTTCAAGTGTTTTATTTTAATAACCAGAAATTAAACTAAGGCTAATATCTCTGGAAAATAAAAACATAGAGAATCTAAGAAAATGAAAATAAAACGCATAAAAACTAAAACTAAAGTCTATTTAGAAGGCTGCAATTCTATTCAACAAGACCGAAGATATGAGGTTTTTTGCATACAACCTAACCTATTGAACCTGCAAACATGCATGATCCAGATAGGCTAAGTGATGGTTTCTAGGGTTTAACTGTGATTTTTAGATTAAGAAATTTGCATGAAGCAACCAAGCAAACTTGTATTAAACTTCACCCACAAGCCTAAAAATCCGAAAAGGGGAAAATGGACATTAAATCTAGCATGCAAAAAATAACTCCTTCTTTCTTGCCAATGAAATGCAACTCTCTGTAATTTCTATATTAAAAATATATTAGTTACATCAACAGAACTTCCAGTTTATCAAAACCAGAACAAGTGGAGGAAAATGCTCCAAAGGCAGGTCCACAATGGCTTATCACCCTCAGCTCTGCAACCCTGCTCCCAACGGTTTTTGCCCCTATACCTGTCCTGTGCTTCTGCTTTTAAACCTCATGGTGTGGCTCTATGCTTTACTCTGTGATGCTTCATTTCATTTCTAGACTGCATCGTTTTGTCTTCCCCACCTCTTCATTATCTTTGACTTTTGCTTGGATGATGAACGTTTGGTTTTCCCCGTGAAATGTAACGCTTTTGTCACCCTTACACTTTTATGCCACGTGTTTCGCACTTCTTTGCATGTTTCGTAACTACCCCCTGTAAATCGTGACCAAAAATAGCATGTCATGATATCGCAACGTTTTTCTGCATGCAGCCTTGCTCCTCTACATGTATTGCAAAAATGAGACATGTTGTGAAATCGTGACATTTTCCTGTATGCAGCCTTGTCAGCCTTCATGCACAATGAAAATGATACATGTCATGAAATTGCGACATTTTTATGCTATCGGGCCATGTGGGTGCAACCTGTCATGAAATCGCGATGTTTTTCTGCTTCGGGCTATGCAGATGCAACCTGTCACGAAATCATGACATTTTTTTGCTTCGCTGGGTTTTGTTGCACTTAGCCGCAAAAATGCGACATGTCACGAAATCGTGACACTTTTCTCTTTTGCACCATATTTTGCTTTCTATAATGAAATCGTGACGCTTTTCTCTTTCAAGCTGTCTCGCTACAACTTGTCACAAAATCGTGATGTTTTTCTCTTTTGGGCCTCGAGGATGCAACCTATCACGAAATCACGATGCCTTTTCATTTTGCTGTGTTTTACTGTACTTGGCCATGAAAACGTGACATGTCATGAAATCATGACACTTTTTCATTTGGCATCATCTCGCTATTTCCTATCGTGAAATCGTGAAACCTTTTCATCTTCGCCCTTCATCTCGTCTTCAAGTTGCAAAATGGCGACATGTCACGAAATCATGACAACTTTTCATTTCGTACACTTTGGCTGCTTTTTGTCACGAAATCCTGATGCTTTTCATCTTCGGACTGCTCTTGGAGTATTTGTCCAAAAAAACATGACATGTCACGAAATCGTGACATATTTTCCTTTGGTACCATCTCGCTGCTTAGAGCCGCAAAAACGTGACCTATCACAATATCGTGATGTGTTTTCCTTTACGTTCATTTGGCTACTCCAGGTCACAAAACTCCGACATGTCACGATATCGTGACATCTTCTGCCTTGACTCTTCTCTTGCTGCCTTCGACTGCAATTTCATAACACATCGTGATATCACGACATTTTCTTTTCATGATGCATTCTACTGCTCTTAGCTATGAAAACGTGACATGTCACGAAATCGTGACACTTTTGTTCCACTACACTTTGCTTGTCTGAGCAGGGACAGCGCAACACATCGCAAAATCGTGACAACTTTCATTTTTTAGTAGCAACAGCACAACACATCCTAAAATCATGATAACTTTCATTTATGAGTAGCAATAGCGCAACACGTCATGAAATCATGACAACTTTCATTTTTGAGCAGCGATAGCGCAACACATCATGAAATCATGACAACTTCCATTTCTGAGCAGCGACAGCACAACATGTCGCGAAATCATGACAACTTTCATTTTTTAGCAGCGACAACGCAACACGTTGTGAAATCACAACTTTCATTTCTGAGTAGCGATAGTGCAACATGTCATGAAATCGTGACAACTTTCATTTTTTAGCAACGACAGCGCAACACATCGTGAAATCGCGACAACTTTCATTTCTGAGCAGTGACAGTGCAACATGTTGCGATATCACGACACTTCTTTTTCTTGCTGTATTTTGCTCTTCCTTTGATTTTTTTAGCATCTAGGCCACTGCATTCTTCTTTGAAAGCAAGCAAAAAGGTGGGTCCCCAATTTTGGGGTGTGTTGTGGATCAGCCACAACAGGACTTATCAAAAGGGGCACCTGTTTGGTATAAATAATATGAATACTGTGATTATCACCAAATATAAGGACATACTACCAAAAAATGTAGAACCCTCAATAACATCATCCAATATGTCATCGAAGAAAGAAATGTAACAATCAATAGAAAACCAAACCCTAATAAAGATATGAGTATCTTTCAAAATCCCCTACCAACGCATGACCAAAATATGGCTAACTTTGTAGGTGTCATCCATATATCAAGATATTCTCATGCCATAATAAGCCAAAAAGAAAAAAATCAACTTTCAGACCAACCCCAGTGGCTATCTCAAAATAAAAAGTCAAAATCCCCAATAAATCACCTTTAGTGATTACACCTTATCAAAACACTTTACATACCTTTGATTTTCATATACAATTAGAAGAAATACTTGCTAAAATCTCCCTCTTATAACTATTAAAGACATCGGCTACTCATAAAGAAATATTAATAAAACTCTTGAGTGGACAAGAAATCCATCAAGACCTATCTCTAAATGACATCGTTGACATGGTCGGGTTTACCAAAATTAACAATGCCATTTTATCCTTCCATGAGGAAGACGATCCTCTCGAGACTATATCAAGGGATTATTCCCTCTATATTATAACACATATAGGTTCAAATACATCAAAAGGGTCTTAGTAGATAATAGATCATCCTTAAATGTATGTAATGTCAAATTTCTATGAAATTTCAACCTAACTAAAAGTGACCTACGAAGATCAGACCTCATTATTAGGGCCTTAAACAATGAATAGTGAGAAGTAACACATACCATTACCTTATGCATCAAAGTAGGACCTAGTGTCTTGAACACCCTCTTTTATGTCATATCATCTAAGGTAACTTATAATATACTCCTTGGAAGACCCTGAATACACGCCATGATGGTTGTACCCTCTACCTTGAACTAATGCCTTAAATACAAATATCAAGGAAGGGTTATCCACATACCTAGAGACCTAGAACCTTTTACCATGTGGAACTCCATAGACTTACAAGATCTTAACCTTTGTCCTTCCATACAACCAACCAAACCAAATGATCAAGCAAAATCCAACAAAGGGAATGAAATAGTAGAAGAGCCTCTTATAGACTTAGAAGAAACCCCCCAACCCTCCTTTAGCATGAATAAAATGTTGAGCAAGGTGCAGCAATAGTATTGTCATTGTTGTCAACATAGTCAATCAGATCGTTTGATGCACTAGACAAGAGTTAAGAGATTTGCAGTGGACAGGAGTTAAGAGGTTCTTCAGAGTATGTATAGTGATTATCCAAAAGATCGAAGTGGATCATATGCTAAAAATCAAAAGAAAATCGCAAGGAAGAAAACTGTCACGATATCGCGACATGTTGAGCAAGGAAGAAAACTGTCGCGATATCGCGACATGTTGAGCAAGGAAGAAAATTGTCATGATATCATGACATGTTGAGCAAGGAAGAAAACTATCACGATATCATGACATGTTGAGCAAGGAAGAAAACTATCGCGATATCGTGACATGTTGAGCAAGGAAGAAAACTGTCGCGATATCGCGACATGTTGAGCAAGGAAGAAAACTGTTGCGATATCGCGACATGTTGAGCAAGGAAGAAAACTATCGCGATATCATGACATGTTGAGAAGAAAGAAAAACTATCACGATTTCGTGACATGTTCGAAGAGAAAGCGTAAGCAAGAAAAACTATTGTGATTTCACGACATGTTCGAAGAGAAAGCGCAAGTAAGAAAAAGTGTCACGATTTCGTGACATGTTGGAAGAGAAAAAGGCAAGTAGAAAAAGTGTCACGATTTCATGACATATTGCAAGAGAGATAGTACGAAAGAAAAAGTGTCATGATTTCACGACATGTTGGAAGAGAAAAAGGCAAGTAGAAAAAGTGTCGCGATTTCATGACATATTGCAAGAGATATTGTACAGAAGAAAAACTGTCACTATTTCACAACATATTGCAAGAGAGAGTCCGAAAGAAAAAGTATCACGATTTCGTGACATATTGCAAGAGAGATTGTACAGAAGAAAAAATGTCGCGATTTCATGACATATTGCAAGAGAGAGAGTCCAAAATAAAGTGTCACGATTTCGTGACATATTGCAAGAGAGATTGTACGGAAGAAAAAGTGTCACGATTTTGCGACATATTGCAAGAGAGAGAGTCCAAGAGAAAAAATGTCGCGATATAGTGACATGTTGCATTTTCACGGTTTGAAGCAAAGAGAAAATGCAAGGAGGAAAAAGTTTCGGGATATCGTGACATGTTGCATTTTCGTGGTCTGAAGCGAAGAGAAAATGCGAGGAAAAAGTGTCACGATATCACGACATGTAGCATTTTCACGGTCCAAAGCGAAGAGGAATGCAGAGAAAGAAAAGTGTCACGATATCGCGACATGTCACATTTTTGCAACTTGAAAAGAGTAGGAATGCTAAGAAGGAAAAGTGTCGCGATATTGGGACATGTCACATTTTCGTGACTTGAAAATAGTAAGAAGGCCAAGAAGGAAAAGTGTCACGATATCGCGACTTGAAAAGAGCATGAAGGCCAAGAAGAAAAAGTGTCACGATATCGTGACATGTCACATTTTTGCGACTTGAAAAGAGCAAGAAGGTAGAGAAGGAAAAGTGTCATGATATCGCGACATGTCGCATTTTTGCAACTAAAGGAGGAGAGAGAAAGTAAGAAGGCATAAGTGTCGTGATATCATGACAAAAGTAAAGAGGAAGGGTATGGAGGAGAAAGTGTCATGATATCATGACATGTTGTTTTTTTACGGGTACAAGCCAAGAAAAGAAGCAAGGAGGCAAAAGTGTCACGATATCGCGACATGTGTTTTTACGGGTACAAGCCGAGAAGAGGACAAAGAGGTATAAGTGTCACGATTTCATGACAGGTCACTTTGGTGAGATCTAAGAAGAGAACCCAGAAAAAATAAGATATGTGACAGTTAATTGAAGTAGTATGACAGTTACAGGTGTAGTCACAAAGAAAAATCATGCAGCTAAAATAAGAATAGTGAACTGAAGTCAGTACGATAGTTACAGGTGTAGTTACAAAGAAAAATCATGCAGCTAAAATAAGAACAATGAACTGAAGTCAGAACAATAGTTACAAGGCTAGTTACGGGTTGCATGCAAAAATATGGAAGTTAAAAATAGATTCAAAACTTTGTTATAAAAGGAGGTCTACGTGGAGAATTAAAGTGCTACTGAAAAGAGTGAAAGTGCTCGAGATTAAAGAGAGGTGGATTTAATCTTGCAAAGAGAGCAAGAGGAGAGCAAGTAGGGTGTGTGTTGTGTGAAGAGTGGGCAATGTTGAGAAAGCTATAGACCAGTCAACGTCTTGTAAAAGTGAAGGCATCTTTATGTCAATCTTCTAGTTTCAAAACAAACGTCCAAGTTGGTGCTTGCCATTAGGGGTTGGTACTCCTTCCAATTGGTGCTAGTAAATCAAGGGTTGGTGTTCCTTCTAGTTGGTGCTGGTAAATCAGGGGTTAGTGCTCCTTTCTATTGGTGTAGATAAATCAGGGGTTGGTGCTCCTTTTTATTGGTGTAGATAAATCAGGGGTTGGTGCTCCTTTTTGTTGTTGTAAATAAATCAGGGGTTGGTGCTCCTTCCAGTGGGTGCTGGTAAATTGATTGTAAAATTGGTATTTTGCAAAGGCTAGATTTGGATGGGAGTCCAAATAGTCAATTTTGAGGAGTAGCCAAAATTGGTGAACCTCAGTACATCTTGTGTTGTGTGATGCTCTTTTGGTATATTTGCTTTATTAAGTTTTAAGCTTTCATTGTTTAGGCATTAAGAATTGAAGATTTAAGTTTTTAAGAGCTACATTGATTCACCCCCCCTCTCAGTGTCATTGTGAGACTAACAATTGGTATCAGAGCTAGGTTTCTCTTGTCAGGCTAAATCAGCTAGGGTTGATCTTGGAAGTGACACAATGGCAAGTGGTGAAGGTTTCTCATCAAACAAAGCACCATTGTTGGATGGAACTAATTACACATTTTAGAAACTCAGGATGTAGACATATCTTTGTGCTTTGGGATACGACATTTGGGATTCAATAGATAGTGGATACACAATACTCACCACTTCTCCAATCGATGTTGCTGATAAGAAATTGTTTGAGAATAACTCAAAATCAAAAGAATGCTATCATGTGCGGATTAATGGACAGTGAACTAGTAAAAATTATGAGTTGTAAAATGATAAAAGAAATATGGGATAAACTGAGAAGCATTCATGAAGGATATGATAAGATCAAGGAGGCCAAGTTACAAACACATCGAGCTAAGTTCGAACCATTAAATATGAATGACGATGAGAACATAGAGGCGATTAGAGGATTCGACGAGAAAATGGAAGAAGTTGTCATCGTGAAAAAGGTACTAAGATCTCTTCCCAAAATATTTGATTCTAAAGTTTCAGTAATAGAAGAAGTTAAAGATCTAAATACTTTTAGTATGGATGAGATGCATGGTTCTTTAACTGCATATGAGATGAGAATAGGAAAAACTAAACCCACAGATAGAGAAGTTGCTTTTAAAGCACATAAACATATTAAGCAAAACAAGAATTCGAGGAAGAAGAGACATCAGATGAAATAGAAGCAAACTTTGTTTGGAAACTAATAAGGGGAAAAGTAAAATACAGAGGAAAGCTACCATTTAAGTGTTTCAACTGTGGAGTCATTGGGCATGTTGCAGCTAAATTTCCACTTAATGAGAAGGACGAAAATGATGAAGGATCACACCAAGAAAGAAGTGACTGGAAGAAAAAACCAAATTTTAGAAATGACAACTTCAAGAAGAAAAGTTTCATCTCCAATAATGTCAGTTCATCAAAAGACAGCTTCGGTGAGGATTCTGAAGAAGAAATAGATGAAGCTCTTTTCATCACATTCGAAGAAGAAAAAATAGAAGAAAAATAGGAATGTAATAAAAAACTTGAGGCTGAGGCTGAAGTATATCTAGAAGGTGAGTTGATCGCTGCACTTGAAGAGTTGGGTATAGAAAGGAAAAATAATAAAAGACTATCCAAGAAGTTGGAAGAATATGGGGATAATATTGAATATCTCTTCTTACAAATTCATAAATCCAAGAAAATAGAAGAAGCCTTGAAGTCACACCTGGATGATAAGAGCGATGTTTGCGGAAAAAAAGAAGAGGAGATTATTTTATTGAGGAAACAACTAGAATAGGCCAATACAAATCTCAAATTTTAGAAGAGCACAAAGTTTCTAGATAAAATGATAAGGCATCAAAGGAGCCCCATGTGTAAGCTTGGTCTTGGATATGAAGCTGAAAAACCTTCATCTTCTAAATATGCAGAGAAGAAGTCCACTGTTGAAGGATCAAAGCAAGAAAAGTTTGAAGCTGAAACTTCAAAAGGAAGAAAATATCAAAGGAGATCTATAGAAAAGCAACCACAACAAAAGAGGTTCTATCACTCTCACTTTATTCATAATAATGCTTGGAATGGCTATTTTTTTAGATGCAACCATTACAGTCACAAGGCAATGTATTGTGGATTGAATAGTAGATCAAAGAGTTATGCTAGTAGAAATACATCTGTTGAACACCATGTGCAATATTTTAAATGTAATGGTCATGGGCACATAGCAAGGTTTTTTCCAAGAACTTTTGTATCTAATCTAAGGCAAAATAGTATATTTCATCAGACACAAAGAATTCCACACAGACAGGGAAGAAATCATGTGCATCAAAGAAAGGAAAATAATCATCCATCAAGGATGCATAAGAGACAACCACCCAAGAGAAATGTTCAAGTTCACGAAAAGGTTCAAAATAGGGATGCAATTGAAAAACTCAAGCCCAAGTTCAAGAAATATTGGAGAAAGAAAGAAGAGAGAAAATTGTGTCTCCTTGGACTGAAGGAGATTACTCCTCTATTGCACTAAGCAACTCTAGGTAGCACATCCTCAGGGGGAGTAATCTTAAAGGTTATTTTTGCTCCTATGTGTTTTTTTGGTTATCAGAGGATGAAAGGCAAGTAGGTAGGGGGAGTTGTCGTATAGTTGTCAAAATGTGTTTCAGTTCATGTAGTTGTTTGTGGAGGTGTCGTGAAGGGTGGTGATTAAATTGAGAGTTGTCACCATTGGTAGTATTGCTATATGTCAGTGTGAATGCATGAGATTTCAGAAACAAAAAGGAACACTAAATCTATGCAATGCAAAATGAAATGTAACGCTTTAATCCTAGAAATTTGAAATGCATGAAATAGGGAAAAGAGACGAATTGAGACGAAATGAAAGAAGTATAGAAAGCACAGCGCTTTTTATTTATACTCTCTCAATATCGGTTACAAATACATCTCCCGCATTTTCAGGGGCTAGGAGCGTTAACATGTTTTGGTTACAATGGGGACTAGTGATCCTCCTTCCGCGTGCCCACATGTAAAATGGACGGGCCAAAGCAATCACCGCCGTTGGTGTGAATGAATCCCTGATCCTTGCTGCTCCTCCTACATTCAAAGAAACAAAAAAATCACTAGTATCACCTGTGGCTAAAATGGGGCGTTTGATCTCTAAACATAATGAAGGAAGCATGCATGAAACTGAATAAAAGGACAAGTGAACTGAATCAAAATAGTCTGCAACTTTCATAGAAACAAAGGAAAATTACCAGAGGGCCACTGCCATCATAACAGTTGAAAAATTCACCATAGATTTGAATTCACTCTTGGGCAGGACGAATTCGACTATAATTCATCCCGGGGTAGGACGAATTCACCTGTGACAAAGCATCGAAGTGATACTGCTCAAATGTCACATCTAGAGGGCTCCAAACGACCTACAAACTTGGGTTTAGCTAATTGGAGGCATTTTAGGAAGACCCAGATGGTCAGATTTCCCCAATTTGGCCTCCATCCATGAGAATTTAACTCTACTACCTACAAGTTAGTGAGGACAACAAAAGCGATAAAACATGATAATATTTGATCAAAGCATTAAGAAATTGGAATTACAAGCTATTTAAATAGCATAATATGGAATGCAAGATAAATAAATGATAAAAGGAACAATCTATCATGAATTCCCAATTGTTCTTAAAAAGAAGATTAGGCTCACAGTAGTGTTGCGCGCTCGGGCGGGCTGCCCACCGTTGGAACCTAATTTCGGCACCAACCCACTTGGGATGGGCCCAAAATATCTTGTAATGGGTTTTTGATGAATTGGTAGATCAATGTGGTCAAATTTCGGGTTTTGGATCCGGATTCACACTTCCAATAACCACCCAATGACCTCCCTTGCGAAAGAGATCAAAGATGTGGAAGAGGTGAATCAAAAGGTAAAGTGTGGTATTTAATTTGGCAGCACTTCGTTGCTTAAAATGCTTCCAACCTATCCTCTCTTTTGGGTGAGAAAGTTCACAATTTTATAGACCCAGGGGGTCTCTTTGGATGTGCGTGCATGGGCGCCATGTGGCAGTCATGCCTTCCCATGAGGGAGGAAAGTCCTCCTTGACTTGGGCTTCCATGACTGCCCTTGTGACAGTCCTCTAACTTCAATCTGACCACCTACATGTGCATGCAAGGTAAGAGTCATTAATGGACTATCCTTGGCTTCCATTTGGAACAATTTCTCTTTTTGCCCGTTAAACCTAGAATTCGTCCTACCGAGGAACGAATTCAAAATTCGTCCGTAGGTGGGGCGAATCCTATTTTGAATTCGTCCCAGGGTGGGACGGATACTGAGCAAAGTTCCTGAATGTGCCAAATTGCCTTCTGACCTTCCAAAATTATTACAAAAGTGGTTAGGACCACTGTTTAACCTCTAAGGTCTACCCTGGGGGCTGTGTGTGTCAAAGCAATCAGTGTTTGCAGTCACATAATCGGATTGGCGCTGTTTTGGTGTCTACAGATGCCCCTTTTTGGGATGCGTTGTGCATGGCGTAGCATCGATAAAAAATAGATAACCAAAGCACTAATGATTAGGGTTTCTTGGTAACCTAACCAAATTTTGATACCCCAAGTATGGAAAGGGCATGCATTCTTGAATCCTTGCTTCTGACGAGCGAAGGCACTCAATTCAAGTGTTAAAATTTTTTGATGAGGTGTTACTTGATCCTGGACATTGATCAGTCATGAATAGGCAAAGGGCATAACCTTTTGTCTATGAGAACCTTGAGTTCATGATTCACGAAATGCCAAGTGATTTGATTAGATTATGATTATTGCTTGTTTACTGCCCCAAGCAGGAGCGTAATTGTCTTTGTCAATGATTCTTTGAATGCATGTCGTTTTCCTTAATTGGGTGTGTGTTTTCTGATTGGTGACTAAGTGTGACTACCCCCTCAAGCTGAAGAACACAAGCTTATACTAAGAGGGGGGTGAACAGTATAAGACCTATTTTTACTTTTTCCTTAATACTTCAATACAGTAAAGTAATATACCCAAAGAAATAACAAAGCAATGCAAAATATCATCCACAAAGTGACACCAATTTTAACGTGGTTCACCTAGAATGGCTGGGCTACGTCCACAAAAACTTTTCTCTAAAATTTATCTCACAGTTCTTTGGGAAACCTTCCCAATTACTATGTTTATGAGCCTCGGCCCAAAGGACATACCTTCCCCCAAACATAATTTATGAGCCTCTGCTCAAAGGATATGCCTTCCCCTTTGCTCTGGAAATGATCCCTCAAAATATCAAATGTCTCTACCTCTTGCCAGCACTTGGAACTCCTTTCCATTGAAGATCTCCTATCCTCAATGCTTAGCCTAAGAGACTTTTGTCTTCTATGATCATGTCCATAGTAGCTCAGCAACCTGTACTAAACACAGTCAGTCGGTCTAGCACAAGTCTTCCTCTGTCTATCAGATCTATCCAACTTTGAACAAATCAATCCTCTGCACACAATCCTTTCACACAGACTTGTCAAATCTGTCCTCAGGTTCTTCTCAAAGAACCAATTCACCTTTGTCCTCAAATAGCAGAAATCAACGTTCGTCTTTGCATTTTTTCTCTCTACACCCTCTGCTCTCTCTATGCAAACACAGCCACACTTGATCAACTTCAACCTTTGCACCTCTGTGCAATCACAGTAGCACCGTATTCGCACACTCTACTTCCTTTGTGATCTTTCACACTTATAATGATTCAACAAAATGCACTCTACACACTATGATTGAATTTCGCACTCTGCTCTCAATGATCGAACTTCTTGCTCTGCTCACTATCTGTGAACGTCGCACTTCAACAATGCATCCAAATCACTCTTCAACTCTCCAAACATCCCTCCTTTTATAATGGAATTTTCATGATGAAAACTTTAATCCTAGTCGGTTGTTATAAAAAAAACAAACCCTAATATTTATCGGCTGCAAGCCCTAATCTTTGTTGGCTAAGATTTGACTTTGTTAGCTTCACTGTCTATGTAACTCTTCTGTAGCTTCTATCGCAAAAATACAACATGTCACAATATCATGACACTTTTCACTTTCTTAACCTATTCTCAGCTTGCACCCGTGAAAGCAGAACATGTCGCAAAATCGTGACACTTTCACTTCCTTGCACTCTTCTCTACTTGCACTAGCGAAAATGAAACATGTCATGAAATCGTGACACTTTCACTGCCTTGTGCTTTTTTTTTTGCCTTACACCCGTGAAAACGAAACATGTCACAAAATTGTGACACTTTCGCTGCCTTATGCTTTTCTCTGCCTTACGCCCACGAAACTGGAAAATGTCACAAAATCATGACACTTTTGCTGCCTTGTGCTTTTCTCTGCCTTACGCCCGTGAAACTGGAACATGTCATGAAATTGTGATGCTTTCTCCTTTGAGCTCTTCCTTCTTGAATTTTTCGTGAAATCGTGATGCTTCTTCTTCCATGCTCTTTCGATTTGCTTCTATCACAAAATCGTGACTCTTCTTTTGTTGAAGACCTACTTCCTATTTCTGTCGTGAAATCGTGACACTTTCTCCAATCGTATGCTGCCATCTCAATCTATCACGAAATTGTGACACTTTTTGCATCCGTAAGATTTCTCTTCAACCTATCACGAAATCATGACACTTTCTACATCTGTAAGCTTTCTCTACAACCTATCGCGAAATCACGACACTTTCTACATCCGTACGCTTTCTCTTCAACATGTTGCGAAATTGTGACATTTCTTACTTCAAAACCTTTCCTTTCTTTGCATGTCGCGAAATCACGACAGTTCTTACTTGGAACACTTTCATCTATAGCATGTCATGAAATTATTATGGTTCTCATTTCGAACTCTGTAGCATGTCGTGAAATCATGACAGTTCTCACTTTGAACTCTGCATTATGTCACAAAATCGTGACATTTTTCGTGTTACTTTCTCTCTCTTCGAACTTGTCGCAAAATCACGACAATTCATACTATGGACTCTCTTCTGCATTATGTCGTGAAAACATGACACTTTTTCTTTCGGACTCTCTTTCCTGCAACATGTCACGAAATCGTGACACTTTTTCTTTTGGACTCTCTCATGCAACATGTCACGAAATCGTGACACTTTTTCGTCCGTACAACCTTCCTTGCAATGTCACGAAATCATGACATTTTTGACTTCGTACATTCTCTCTCCTCTTTGAGTCATGAAACAGTGCCATGTCATGATATCGTGACACTTTTCTAACTTGCTTTCTCTTTCTTGCTTAAGTCATGAAAATGTGACATGTCGCGATATCGCGACACTTTTCCAACTTACTTTCTTTCGAACCTGTCAGCTTGGGGTTTGCAAAAGACCTTTGAAACTGTCATGTCGTAACCTTCATCAAAACAAATTATTTGACATCAAATTAAATTCCTTCGAAAGCTTCTTGACATCAATGACAACTTATTCACTTGAGCAAATGCAATGTACCCAAAGTACCCAAAATTGCCAACAATATCCCCCTTGGTCATTGATGGCAAACCTTTACTGTAAATGCTTCTCAAGAGCCAAAACTAAAACCAACTGTGCTAACAACTGACGAACTGTGCCCACAATTGAGAATATTCCTTTGAATTTTTGCTCCCCCTGACTTGAATTTTTCCTCTTCACTTTGAAGCTCTCCCCCTTACGCATATCTCTCCCCATTTGTCATCAATGGCAAAGGGCCACATTTGGGTCTCGAGACTAAGAATGAACCTCTTAGCTTAGTCCCTCCCACATATCTTGATGAGGTGATTAATTTTGGGATGGGAGTAAAACTCCCATTAGGCACTGATCATCATCAGCATCTATAACTTCCTTGTTGGGCCTTCTCTTGAACTATTTGTCCATATTCCTGTTCTTGTCACTGTTCTTGTTCTTGTTCTCATCCCTATTATTGTTCATGCCTTGATCCTTGGACCTGATCATGCCATTGTTCTTGTACCTGTATTCTGGAATTTCAGCTCTACACTATCTAAGTATATGACCTTCATTGTTGCACTTGAAACACTTGACGATGTTGTTTCTCTGAGGTAAACCTGATCTTCGAATCCACCAGTTCTGCCCAAACCTGTTTTGACTAAACCTGTTCTGGCTGAACCTATTTTGATCAAACCTGTTCCTGTTATTTACCTCACAATAGACTGCCTTGTGCCCAAACTATTGAAAAGAGTAGCAATACCCTTGAAAGAAACTAGAACTTCTAAAATTTTCATTTACCTTATTTACTTGAGCCATGCAATGTGAAGCCATGTGACCAAACCTGTGACACATAAAACATCTGCCATGAAATTTTCCTTTATTTGACCTCTTGGGTCCCGAAAAATTCTTCTTCTCATTCTAAATTCTGTTTTCTATTTCTGCGCATCTATCATTCAGGAACTCATGATTTGAAATACTTTCCTCATCAGAACTCTCTTCCTTTTGGAGTCTCTTACTAGACTCTCCAACTTGTTCCTTGTGCGGCTTAACAAAACCAAGGCATGTTTTATCTGTTGTCTTTCTTTGACCTTTGATGAGTGACTTAACCTTTTTGGAGCTATCTTGAAACCTATAAAGCTTATCCTTGTACTCTTTAGTTTCCTCTTTCAAAAAAACCATTTTCTGTTCTAACTCACTATACTCAAGAACCTTAGAATCTAACTCATCCTTGAGTTCTTGTGTCTTATCTATAGAGAAATCAAGATTTTTTATAAGATCATCTCTCTCCATACAACATTCATCTAACTTATCCTTGAGTATAGCATTCTTCTTTCTTTCCTTTTTCAAAGCACTAAGAGCATTAATAAGTTCACTTTCAAGATCCTTTATTTGTTTGCTTTCTAAATCATCAACGCCTTTTTCAAAATTCTTATCACTAGAGGTGCTACCTTTTTAAAAAACCATACATGCATCTTCCTTATAGTTTTCTGAAGCATCCTCATACATACTGGAAACCAAATCATTATTTGTACAATCAACCTCAAGGTGACCAAAATTTCCACATCTAAGACATTTCAAGATAACGAATCTATGTTTCGGTTCTTCCTCCTTTTTTGATATGAACAACATCTCATTTTCATCATCACTTGAATAACTTTCACTATCATTACTAGAACACTTACTTGTTTTGTTTAGGTAGAAACTCTTCTTGTGCTTATGATAATACCTCTTTCCTTGATTGTTGTGCTCATCTTTGTTCTTTCTGTGATGCTTGTGCTTTTCAGAATCCTTTCATTCTTGGGAACAGTACAGTCAGTAGCATAATGACCAAAATTTTTGCAATTAAAACATCTTATATTTTTCACGCTTTTGTGCTTTCTAGAGAACTTGCCTTTCTTGCTGTAATATGCCTCTTCTTCACTAGAAGACTCATCACTCTCTTGAATTTGTTTACCCTTGGATTTCTTGGTAGCCTTGAAAGCTGCCTCTTTCTTGACATCAACCTTCACTTGAGTTCTCAACTCAAATGTTGCAAGTATACTATGGAGTTCATCCTTTTTCAACGTATCCAAATCTTTAGCTTCCTCAATAGCAAAAATATTTTCACTAAATCTATTAGGAAGAGATCATAAAATCTTATCACACACATAATTTTCAACAAGCTCAAGACCTAATTCTTTCGTAGAGTTAACAACCTCATCCATACGAAGCATGTAATCACTAATATTTTCATCATCATTCATCTTGAGTTGTTCAAACATACCTTTGAAGTGTCTCAACTTGGCCTTTCTGACATTTGTATCACCTGTATGAACCACCAGCAACTGTTTCCACATTTCACTAGTTGTCTTGCAATGAATCACTTTGGTGAGATCTACTTTCTATAAGCCTTTCAAGATTGCATTCATTGCTTTTAAATTGTTGTGATGTAGAAGCCTTTCTTCTTTAGTATTTGGACCATGTATGGGAATAGTGTACTCATCTTCAATTACTTCCCATACCTCATTACCAAGTGCCATTAGATGAACCTTCATCCTTGCACTCCAAAGACCAAAAGCTGATCCATCAAGAATAGGTGCTGCATTGCCACTTGAATAATCCATTGTGTTCTTTACTAGCTTTTCCTTCAAGTCGTTAAACTTTTCAAAGGCACCCGCTCTGATACCAATTGAAGAACACATGCTTATACTGAGATGGGGGGGTGAATAGTATAAGACCTCTTTTTACTTTTTCCTTAATACTTCAATATAGTAAAGTAATATACCCAAAGCAATAACAAAGAAATGCAAAATATCATCCACAAAGTGACACCAATTTTAACGTGGTTCACCCAGAATGGCTGGGCTACGTCCACAAAAACTTTTCTCTAAAAGTTATCTCATAGTTCTTTGGGAAACTTTCCCAATTACAATGTTTATGAGCCTCGGCCCAAAAGAGATACCTTCCCCCAAACAGAATTTATGAGCCTCTACTCAAAGGAGATGCCTTCCCCTTTGCTCTGGAAATGATCCCTCAAAAGATCAACTATATCTACCTCTTGCAAACATGTGGAACTCCTTTCCACTGAAGATCTCCTATCCTTAATGCTTAGCCTAAGAGACTTCTGCCTTCTATGATCACGTCCATAGCAGCTCAGCAACCTGTACTAAACATAGTCAGTCGGTCTAGCACAAGTCTTCCTCTATCTATCATATCTGTCCAACTTTGAACAAATCAATCCTCTACACACAAGCCTTTCACACAGACTTGTAAAATCTATCCTCAGGTTCTTCTCAAAGAACCAATTCACCTTTGTCCTCAAATAATAGAACTCTACGTTCATCTTTGCCTTTTTGCTCTCTACACCCACTGCTCTCTCTATGCAAACACAGCCGTACTTGATCGAACTTCAACCTTTGCACCTCTGTGCAATCATAGCAACACCGTATTCACACACTCTGCTTCCTTTGCGATCTTTCACACTTAGAATTATTCGACGAAATGCACTCTACACACTATGATCAAATTTTGCACTCTGTTCTCAGTGATCGAACTTCTTGCTCTGCTCACTATCTACAAACATTGCACTTCAACAACGCATCCAAATCACTCTTCAACTCTCCAAACAACCCTCCTTTTATAACAAAATTTTCATGATGAAAAATTTAATATTAGTCGACTGTTATAACAAAAACAAACCCTAATCTTCATTGGCTGCAAGCCCTAATCTTTGTCGGCTAAGATTTGACTTTGTCAGCTTCACTGTCTCTGTAACTCTTCTGTAGCTTCTGCCACAAAAATACATGTCGTGATATCGTGACACTTTTCACTTTCTTAACCTGTTCTCGGCTTGCACCCATGAAAGCAAAACATGTCATGAAATCGTGACACTTTTGCTTCCTTGCACTCTTCTCTACTTGCACTAGCGAAAATGGAACATGTCATGAAATCGTGACTCTTTCACTGCCTTGTGCTTTTTTTTTGCCTTACGCTCGTGAAAACGGAACATGTCACGAAGTCGCAACACTTTCGCTGCCTTGTGCTTTTCTCTACCTTATGCCCACGAAACTGGAACATGTCACAAAATCATGACACTTTCACTACCTTGTGCTTTTCTCTGCCTTACGCCCATGAAACTGGAACATGTCACGAAATCGCGATGCTTTCACCTTTGAGCTCTTCCTTCTTGAATTTGTCGTGAAATCATGATGCTTCTTCTTCCATGCTCTTTCGATTTGCTTCTGTTACGAAATCATGACTCTTCTTCTATTGAAGACCTGCTTCCTATTTCTATTGTGAAATTGTGACACTTTCTCCAACCGTATGCTGCCATCTCAAACTTTCACAAAATCATGACACTTTCTACATCCGTAAGATTTCTCTTCAACTTGTCATGAAATCGTGACACTTTCTGCATCCATAAGCTTTCTCTACAACCTGTCATGAAATCGCGACACTTTCTACATTCGTACGCTTTCTCTTCAACATGTCACAAAATCATGACATTTCTTACTTTGAAACCTTTCCTTTGCTGCATGTCACAAAATCGTGACAGTTCTTACTTGGAACATTTTCATCTGTAGCATGTCACGAAATCATGAAAGTTCTCATTTCGAAATCTGTAGCATGTCATGAAATCACGACAATTCTCACTTTGACATTTTTCGCGAAATCGTGACATTTTTCGTGTTACTTTCTCTCTCTTCAAACTTGTCGTGAAATCATGACAATTCATACTACGGACTCTCTCTTCTGCATTATGTCATGAAAATGCGACACTTTTTCTTTCGGACTCTCTTTCCTGCAACATGTCGCAAAATCGTGACACTTTTTCTTTCGGACTCTCTCTCCTGCAACATGTCGCGAAATCACAACACTTTTTCGTCCGTACAACCTTCCTTGCAATATGTTGTGAAATCATGACATTTCTGACTCCGTACATTCTCTCTCCTCTTTGAGTCACGAAACTGTGACATGTCACGATATCGCGACACTTTTCTAACTTGCTTTCTCTTTCCTTCTTAAGTCACGAAAATGCGACATGTCGTGATATCGCGACACTTTTCCAACTTACTTTCTTTCAAACCTGTCAGCTTGGGGTTTGCAAAAGACCTTTGAAACTGTCATGTCGTAACCTTCATCAAAACAAATTATTTGACATCAAATAAAATTCCTTCGAAATCTTCTTGACATCAATGACAACTTATTCACTTGAGCAAATGCAATGTACCCAAAGTACCCAAAATTGCCAACACAAGCGATGAATCGATGAGGGAATGACCTTCGTGAGAAAAGCGACGAGTCGCTTGACCCAAGATGACTTGTGCAAGGGTGCCCTTAGATGGTTTAGCATTAAGCATGTGCATTTTTCTGACATTTAGACCTATTTTTGGTGGGTGTTAACCCCTTTTTGTGACGCTTTTTGGAGCTAAAATTAGCGAAAATCCATCCTCCTATGGAGCGGTCCGGCTATGGTAGCCTTCTTAGGGAGGAGGATAGTGATAATTTGTGACCCCAACGTCTATTTTGCATGCCAGAGATGTTAAGTGCAACAGCACTCTCATCGAGCAAATTTATTAGTTGTTTTTGTGAATTTTTGTTCAATTTTTATTGTTTTTTGAAATTTCTGCCCTGAATTCGTCCCAGGGTGGGACGAATACTAGCTTAGAATTCATCCTAGGGTGGTACGAGCACTAACCAGAGTGCTCATCCCAAGGGAGAATGAATTTAAGCTCAAAAGGCCTATTTAAAGGCCAAAACTAGGGTTTGGGCTCATTTGCATCTGAATTTTCTTACGATTTGGAGCTCTGGGGAGGAGGAAGCTAATTCTACGAAGCGAAGCGCTGTCAAATTTTCCCTGACATCATGAGTGCACAAACCGGATTGAGTGGCAGAGCCGAAGCGAGACCAGTAAGTGCTCCCTAGAGTTATTACTTTTGTTTAAAATTGCAAGTGTTTTGTTTAATTTTCTTTGTGATGATGTTTTTCAAAATTTTAAAACTGAAACCCTGAAACTGAGCTAATCACAAATAAGACTTAGTGTACAACTAAATGACAAACGTAGCAAAAAACCTAGGTAAAGAATTGTTATTTTGTTTATAACTAAACCCTAGGATAAACGAAATGTAAAGCCCTAGTTCTTAGGTTGAGTCGGTCAGTTTTAAAACGTAGGTTAAAACCCTAGGTTTAAAACTGTTACTTTAATTTTATGTTGTTCATGCAGACATTTTAAACTTAAAATACAGATATTCTAAGACTGACAAATAGGCTCAATAATTTATTGTATTTTTGTTAATTAATCAGTTTAGAGTTTTAAAACCCTAGGGCTAACAAATTATTTTTTGTTTTTTTTTTTGAATTTTTGTTCTGTTTTTTAAATTAATTAGTTAGGATTAGAAACCCTAGGACTAAAAAATTAATTTTTGAATTTTTTTTTGTTTTATTTTTGGAATTTATCAATTAGGATTAGAAACCCTAGAATTGAAAAATTAATTTTGTTTGAATTTTGAATGTTTGTTTTGTTTTTAAATTAATCAGTTAGGATTAGAAATCCTAGGACTGAAAATTTTAATTTTTGTTTGAATTTTTATGTTTGTTTTTTGTTGTACATTGCTAGGCAATGTTGTATATTCATGTTATTACTATACAATTCTTTTCTATGATTTTAATGTTTTTGAATTGTTTTCTTTTGCAGGTTGTTAAGAGCCGATACTGTGTACCCACTACTTTTATTGAAGCGTAGGGGGCACTGATTGTGGCTGATTGGGAGTGGCTTGATGCCCTTGGGCTCAAGCAGGTGGCTCAACTGGAGCCTATGGTCACATATTAGGCCTATTTGATGACCCTGATCAATCATTGGGATCCCCAGACCAACACCTTCCATCTCCCAATAGGGGAGATGATTGTGACCTTAGATAATATCTATCGACTTCTGTAGATTTCGATAGATGGACTACCGATCAGGACATCGCTGCGTGATCAGTAGACAACTATACTGATGCGATGCTTCGGGCATGGGGAGGATCTAGGTGTGGAGGATCCACTAGAGAGGGTAGAGGGTGACTACCAAATTGGCAAGATTTTGGTCTGATGGTGGTTAGAGAGGGGGGTGTTGAGAGTGAGGCACGCATTCCTTATGGGACTCATTTCCAACATGTTGTTACCTAAATCGTCAGGCGCGAGGTTCCCATGGAACCTACTAGATTTGGTTTGGTGATTGGTAGAGTGCCTAACAGAGGCACCACTAATCATGATATGGGGACAGACGCTATTGGCATAGCTCTATGGGGAGCTATACGAGGTCCGTTGTCAATAGCGTAAGGGGATTAGCTATAGCTATCTGTTGCAGAGTTGGGTTTGGTAGCACATAGCAGTGGAGAGGCTATCCAGGTTACCATGGACAACTTGGGCGGAGATGGAGGATAGGGAGATAAGCTATGCAGTTTTGTGGTGACAGTTCGGGGAGTAAGGACAGAGTCGATGGTGGGCAAGTGCTGTAGGGCACTATGCCAATACCTTCTCTTGGCTTACTCCAGGGGAGGTGCTCTGGCACCCCTATCAGGACTATCTAGCCTAGCCAAAGATTGGAGAGTGGCTCCGACGGGTACGTAGAGAGCGATGGCTGATTTGGCAACACATGACCGAGCATGAGTTCTTCCCCTACAGTCAGGTGACATGATAGTTTGGGGTGCGCTAGGGGTTGCCTAGTGAGCCCGTGGTCTATCGATGCTGGGGGGATGACAAGACCCTGGACCGATCGGTCATCGTGCCATTGGGCAAGGATTCAGACGCGATGATCAATGTCCCAGACATGGATGACGTCAGGACTACTGCAGAGTATGACCAGTGGTGGGTACTACGATGATGGTAGGGATAGGGGCCACTGGGAGGCGTAGAGGTGGCAGAGATGGGCAGGGAGGGTACCGAGGCACCAGGAGATGATTGGGGAGCTCCTTGGGACGATGCAGACATGGTGGAGGTGAAGGATGAGGATATAGATTTGGGGGTTTCAGATCAGCTAGAGATGCAGGACATCACAAAGCAGTAGGAGCCAGAGCAGGCTACTGTCTCAGATTTGCCTATACCTCAGGAAGGTTCAGGGGAGGTGGAGGCGAGGCTCAACATTGAGATAGCATGATTAGAGGACCTGCTATGGAGGCACGATGAGGAGTTGGGAGATGCGTTGTAGGAGAGAGATCTCTTGCGAACTCAGTTGGCAGAGCGAGAGAGCGCATGGGTGGCATCTCGTCGATAGGAGGGGGATATTGATGTTGCACGAGAGAGGGATCTCCTACGGATGTAGCTGGTAGAGAGGGATAGGTTTTTGGTGCAGCGCAATGATGTAGTAGCTTACTACCATCGACGGGAGGCAAAGTGGGATCGATAGGAATTAGATTGGAAATAGCATTGACTAGAGATGGAGGGAGAGATTATCTGCCTTGGTGGGTAGCTACTTGAGCTGTTAGGAGGTGGATCGTCATGCCAGATGAGGGGCAGTGATACTAAGCAGTCAGCATCATCTCATTGCAGGCGACTGGATGAGGGAGGGGGTAGCAGGCTTGATGTGGGAGCTAGCAGTAGCCGCCTTGAGGGGTCCCATAGGACCGACACCATGGGGGGTAGTTCTCGTCACATCGATCCTACGTGATCATGGTGGCCGATGCCCTAGGCTTGGGGGTTTTTGAGCTTTTGGATTGTGTAGGGTTAGATGACTAGTTATTGTAGCCTACGAGCATTTTTGATGATATATACAGATGACTTTATTTTTTTGATGATTTGATTTTATGTATGATGAGTTTTGAGTATGGATCTATGCATGTTAATTGATTGCGATGGATGCATATGTTATGATGAATGCAAATGTTTTTGATGTATATGTGATATGCAAAATGCAATAGATGAAATCAATCTGTGTTGTTTGGTTAGGGCACCATAGACTGTTTAGGACTTTGTGATTTTGTTTTTAGGCGATTGCTGTGGTAAATGACTTTGCATGTGTACATGTGGTTTTTTTTTTTTGTATTTTTTGATGGTAATGTGAGGATGAAGAGTAGTGCAGTTAGTTTGGAAATGTAGCTAAGGTTTTCTGAGTCTCAGACAATTTTTACTCACTAGCCATGACTGTACTTTATCTTACAAGACTTCTGAACAAGGTATGAATTAGACTTGTCTTTGACTAAGCTATTTCACATCCCTGTGTGTGCGATTGAGTTCATTTATGTGGTATTTGTTAGGATACCACCAGTGCCAGATAGGCTGTCAACCAAACATGTACTGAGGATCACCTAATTAGCTCCACTAACTCCTTTGTTGTATTTAGTCAGATTAATCTGCGGTGCTATCTAGGATACCATAAGCTAGCTCATCCACATGCAAACATTGATCTGTACACAAGTTAATGTGACAAATATGTCATCATGTGGGAGGTTTACAGCCAATGACCAATAGGCTATCCACCAAACCGGTACAAAGGTTTGCCTCATGACCTATTGGAATGCTAAGAGTTCCAGAGATTCAAGTTCGACTCCCTTCTTTTCTTCAATTGTATTGGGATACTTGCTCGTTGGTAGTGATAAAAATCACTGTTTATTTTTATATATTTTTCTTTTGAGCAAGGGATTGGAATTTTGAGTGATAAGAATCACTATTGGATGTGCGTTTTGATGTATGCACTCTGGTGGTGATGTCAAATTTTTGGAGTTTTGACTTTTTGTAAAATTTTGATGTTTGCAACTTTTTGAGAGCTTGGGATTCTTGGCGAATTGGGTAGGGAAGATGCTTGTCCTTTTTCCAACTCTCAGCATTCTTTGGGTCACTCGCATAGGAGGATGAACAAGATAACTGTTTCGCTTATGGTGACCTGGATTACTGTGCAGGTTTCATCTTTTGTTCACATAACTTGGGAATTTTTATGTGTTTTAATTTGTGTTGGGATGGTACGTAACAAGGTATAATCCAAGTAGAACTCTACCTTCATAAAATCTGTCTGACTTGATACAGTACGTGGCTAGAAAGCAAAATGACAACTGAAAGATGAAAACTCTTGATACATTAGAAGACCACTGACTCTAGTGTGGTTAAAAGCAGTGAATGGCACGTTTTTGTTGTTTTATAAAATGGAAAAATGTGAAACAAGATGGACTAACAAAATAATTATGGTCTATGGTGCCTTTAACCTGTATGACCACAAATATGCAATGTATGAGTGTGATGCTTAATGCAGCTACATATTTTTGTATTTTTGAAGGATTGATTTTTGTGAATATGAAGATGAGATGCGAGAAGAGCTTTTTATTGATGAATTTGAGCATGCTTGGAAATGAGATGCAAATTTTTGTTGTTTTTGATGAATTTTGAATTTTCTTATTTTGACCAAGCGATTGTGGGAATCCTTGGAGCATTTTGGGATTGACCAAGCGATTGTAGGAATCCTTGGAGCATTTTGGGATTGACCAAGTGATTATAGGAATCCTTGGAGCATTTTGGGATTTACCAAGTGATTGTAGGAATCCTTGGAGCCTTTTGGGATTGACCAAGTGATTGTAAGAATCCTTGGAGCCTTTTGGGATTGACCAAATGATTGTAGGAATCCTTGGAGCCTTTTGGGATTGACTAAGCGAGGATTGTAGGAATCCTTGGAGCATTTTGGGATTGACCAAATGATTGTAGGAATCCTTGGAGACTTTTGGGGTTGACCAAGCAATTGTAGGAATCCTTGGAGCCTTTTGGGATTGACCAAGCGATTTTAGGAATCCTTGGAGCATTTTGGGGTTGACCAAGCGATTATAGGAATCCTTGGAGCCTTTTGGGATTGACCAAGCGATTGTAGGAATCCTTGGAGCCTTTTGGGGTTGACCAAGCGATTGTAGGAATCCTTGGAGCCTTTTGGGATTGACCAAGTGATTTTAGGAATCCTTGGAGCATTTTGGGATTGACCAAGCGATTATAGGAATCCTTGGAGCATTTTTGAGATTGACCAAGCGATTGTAGGAATCCTTGGAGCATTTTGGGATTGACTAAGCAATTATAGGAATCCTTGGAGTATTTTGGGATACAGCTCTCTTAGATATGAAATGGTCACAAATGACTTATGTTCAAGGGTTTTTTTTCCTTGATTTCGTCAAGAGAGGCTAGCCGGTATGTCCCAGGTCCTATTTTGCTATCAATGACATATGGACCTAACTAATTTGCCATGAATTTATCCCTTAGGTGGGACGGCAAACTAGAGTTCTATTGGTTTTCCTTCAAGACCAAATCACCAATCTGAAAGTCCCTCAGGTGAACTTTCATGTTGTAAGATTTCTTAAGTTGCTCTTGATAGATACATAAATGCTCAAGAGCATTAACGCATCGTTCATCAAGCAACGTAAGCTGGTCTAACCGGGCCTACCACGTAGCATCATCATTGATGAACTCTTGCATTGATATGCGCAAGGAAGGAATTTCCAACTTGAGAGGCATGACTACCTCGGAGCCATACACGAGCGAAAACGGAGTTGCCCTAGTGGGCGTCCGAATGCTAGTGCGATAAGCCCATAGGGAAAGTGGAATTTGGATGTGCCAATCCTTATGAATATCTACAACCTTCTTTTTAAGGATGGCAACTAGCATTTTGTTTGACACCTCTGCTTGCCCATTTGCCTGCGAATAATAGGGTGTCAAAAAACTGTGCTGAATTTTGTACTTTATGGTCAAAGCACGCACGTCTTTGTTCTTGAATGGTGTCCCATTATCCGAGACTATTTTGGATGGAATACCAAAATGACATATGATGTTATGCAAAATGAACTCCACAATGCGGGGTCCTGTCATAGAGGTAAGTGGAACTGCTTCCACCCACTTGGTAAAATACTTTGTGGTCGTTATGATAAACATGTGACGGCTTGACGAGGTAGGGGAGATTCTTTTGATTAGATCGAAGCCCCACTGTGAAAATGGCCAAGCAGACTGGACTGTCTACAAGTCCTGGGAAGGTACATGTATCAAATTGGCATGATGTTGACATTTCACGCACTTCCTGACATATGCACAACAATCTTGCTGTAAAGATGGCCAATAATAGCCCATGCGAAGAATGTTCTTTGCAATGGCCATACCACTGAAGTGGCCACCACACATACCATCGTGCACTTGGGCGATTTCCCAAGTGGACTCTTGCTAGTCCAAGCAATGAAGGAGGATTCCTTCATAGCTACGACGGTACAAAATGTCTCCTATCAAGACATACTTAGCCGCTTTCTACTTGAATGCTCATTTTGCAGCATGCATCAATCCAAGCGAGAGATTACCTAACTTGAGGTAGTCTCTAATGGGTAAATACCAGTCTTATTGATTGGAAGCCTCTACGGTATGAACAACCAATCCCTTTTGAAGTTCATCCCTAGCAAACGTTGAGCGGGAGAGAACTTGTAAGAATAGCGTTGTGTTGTTATTAATGGGAGTAGGGGAGAACAAGGACCCCAAGTTGGCATGTTTCAGATGATCGTGGATTTGAGAGAACTTATCCAAGGATGGTTCAATCTAGATCATGTGGATTCCTGGTGTCAAGTCAGAGCTTGCATGCTCCATCGTGGATTGCGATAGGGTTTTGACTTGAATGGTTGTCATATCACCAAAAAGGTCTTGCGAGATTAGTGACCCCAAGGAGGCCATTGTGTCCACAAAATGATTCGATGACCGAGGGAGTGCCTCAATATCGTACCACTCAATTTTTGCCAAGAATTTGTCCACAAGGGCCTTATAAGCCTACAAAACTGGGCATTTGCATTGGAATACCCCTTTGACTTGATTGACAATTAACAGCGAGTCACCAAATATGTTCAATTGTTTAATGTTCATGGTGATTGTTGTCTAAAGACCTATGAGCAAGGCTTCATACTCTGCATTATTTTTGGTGCATGGGAAATTTAATTTAAATTACAGGGGCATTGGAGCACCCTGCAGTGTGAAGAATACTACTCCCGTGCCACCACCTTGCTCACACTTAGAACCATCAAAAAATAGGGTTATGTCAGCCTGTGACTCAGGCTTATCAAAATCTAGTGATTCTAAGACATGGAAGACCCCATCATCGGGTAGTTCTATGACTAGAGGCTGATCATCTTCGAGAGGAGCCTCTGCTAGTTGATCGGCTATGACCTATCCTTTGATGGATTTATGTCCAATAAACTCTATGTCAAATTCCGTCAACAACATGATCCATTTCGCCGTGTGACTACTATGATAAGTATGACTCATCATGTATCGCAATGGATTCTCCTTAGACACAACATACGTAGTGTTGCTCAGCATGTAGTGGCATAGCTTTTTGGTAGCAAACACCACTGCCAAGCAGAGTTTCTTGACGTATGCATAGTTAAGTTCATATCTGACCAGGGTGCGGCTAAGATAGTAATTAGCCTCTTCTTTGTGAAGTTCATTCTTCTAGGCCAGCATGGCACCCAGTGCCACCTCAGTAGTTGAGATGTATAATTAGAATAGCACTCCTGGTCTAGGTGGTGCAAATACTGGCGACAAAGCCAAGTATTGTTTGATGTCATCAAAAGCTGACTGGCACTCGTCATCCTAGTGAAATGCAACCCCCTTGTGCAATAATTTGTTCATGGGTCAGCACTTGTCAGATAGCTGCGCTATGAAGCACTTAATTGATGCGACCTTTCCCTGCAGACTTTTGAGCTACTTAATGGTAGTTGGGGGAACCATTTCAAGGATTGCCTTGAATTTGTTTGGGTCCACTTCGATGCCTCACTTTGAGACTATGAAACCCAAGAGTTTTCTATATGTGATGCCAAATACGCACTTCTTGGGATTCAGTCTGACTTTATGCTCCATGAGGTGATCGAGGATCTTGCTTAGGTCATCGAGATGATCTGGGCACAAAAGATACTTGGCCAACAAATCATCCATGTAATCTTCCAAAGTTTTATTCATGTAATCATGGACGATGTACATCATGGCATGTTGGTAGGTGGAGCTAGCATTTTTAATGCCAAAGGGCATGACCTTATAACAAAATGTTCCCCAAGGCATTATGAATGCCATTTTTAGTTGGTCCTCAAGATTGATACGAATCTGATTATATCCTGAGAAACCATCCATGAGGGATAGCATTTCGTGACTTGTTGTAGCGTCTACCAACACGTCGATGCTTGGCAAGGGGAAATAATCCTTAGGACTTGCTTTGTTTAGATCTCAAAAATTAGTGCATATGCAAATCCTCTCGTTGGGCTTTTTGACGGGCACCATGTTGGACAGCCATGGCGGATAATCCATGCAGATGACAAACTATGCATCCAATAGCTTTTGCAATTTGTCTTTGACCATCAAGGCCACTGTTGGGTGCATCTTATGTAGTTTTTTATTAATTGGCTTGATTGTTGGATCAAGCATGAGATTATGCATGATTAACTACGGATCTAGCCCCGGCATGTCTCTGTATGACTATGCAAAAACCTCCTTCTTCTCTTTGAGAAGGGCAATGTAGTCGGCTTGCTCTTTAGGGGATAGGCTTACCCCCAGCTTGAGAATCTATGGATTCATTGGATCTAAGTCGATGTCTACATCAGTCATCTCCTCAATCGACATGTGGGATCTATCCTCCAACTGATGTGGAGTTGGGATCAAATGGATATCAGTTGCCAAGTTTAAATCTACGTTGGGAACCTCGGGTTCCTCTTCGACATGAAAGATATCCTGAGTTGTCCCTGGGGTAAAATGAGGTATTTTATCAAAATTCCAGTACTCTAATGGGGATGGAGGTGAATTGACACGATCCCAGTCAATGGCATCTATGTCTAGATGCAAGGACCATGTTGGATCGGTCGGATTGCATATGGGTGCGGTCAAGTCAATGGAGATCATGTGGATGAAATGATTTTGGTCTCCATTACCGTGGGTGTGATGACTCAAACATTCTAGATGTTCTTTGTGTTTTGGATCTATTTCTGTAGGTACTGGCATGAATGGATCGGCCCTGTATGCTAATAATAGGACAGGGTCTGCCCTCAACACTGATATCACCCTAGGGTCTCGGAGTAGAAGGTGCTCTTCATGTACCCAAAGTAGCGGATCCAACACTTGATCCCACCCTGCTAGGTCTACATACCACTCGTGCCCTGGCACTATGCCCATGTGTGCAAATATGTCATTAATCCTCAAAGGGTATCGTTGTTGCATTTGTCGCATGTGGTTGAGATAGGCCATCTCAGTTTCATCTTTCGAATCACTGTCGAAGATCCAAAAACCCTCATTGGCTCGACAATTGCTTGAGGCATATGAGGCTCATCTTGTTCAAGCAAATTAATCTGGTCCCATTGCGGTTGTTCCACACTCGATGGGGGGACCTAATTCTCTTGACGTGACACTAGCTCGATTGGAGCCTCCAGAGGGAACGGAGTCAAAAATATCTCTTGCCAGTTATTCATGGGGATCACTTGTGAGTGATCACTATCAGATTCAAAGGTATCATATGATGCTGGTTCATATTCTAATTCATCCTCCGAAGATCCTTCTGGACACTGTTTATGCTTTCCTTGAAAGTGAGTTCCCAAAATTTCACCTCTCTCTATCAAAGGAGAAGGGTTACTGATGTTACCAAGGGTAGTTGTTGACCATGGGAGGTAATCTCCCAATGTATATGTTGTGTTTGGGTTGGCATAAGGATCTGATGCCAATCCACCCTTGTTGCCTATTCCTAGGCCTTGCATGTTTTCGACCAATATGTCTAAGGGCAGGGGGTGGTTGAACCCTACTCCCGATTTGTCATAAGGCATTTGGTATCTTGGATGGCAAAGGACACGCACTCCTTGCTCATACCTGCCTAGCCTGTATCCATGCCAATTGCATTGGCCAAGATATCTCAGAGCAAATTTTGAGTTAGATATATAGTTGAAATCTTTTGCAAAAGGCTCTTCGTCCTCGTCCTTTTGCATACATGTTTCAGCACCATGGTCAAGGCCCCCATACACAAAATTGGTTTGGTTCAGTGGGTATCCTAAAGGAACAACTATCCCGATGGGGAGGCAAGGTCTCCCCATGTCTTGCACTGACTCTAGCATGGTCGTTGCTACAACATTCTGCACTAGATACTCCCCCAGGCCCGTACTGGACATTTCAACAGTAATTATTGGCGATTGAGAGGGAGGGAATGGAAGCCCTTTCGGAGTCCATTCCATGTTGGGTGGACTAGAAGCCCCAACTTCCATCATGCTAGGTATCTCTTCAGTTGAGATGGTTGATATTGTTGGCGGTGCCTCTTCCAGGGGTTGAGCCTCTTCCAAGATTTTTTTCCCTTTGTCATTTTATTTAGCCATGATAGGTGGTGTTGGTAGTGAAGGAGCGGACGATGAAGATGCACCTGGCTGGGGTTTTGATGGATTAGTCACCAGTGGTGCTCACGGCATTGGACCCTGTCTAGATGGATTTAACTAAAAATCCAAGTTCATCGATGGAAGGGTCGATTGCTGCATCAACTGCACCGCATTGCAATATTTGAAGGGCTCTAAGTCTACTGGGACTACATGTACTTCCCCTTCAAATGCATACTTCAAACACTGGTGAGCTATCGAAGGGACACACTTCATGTCCCTGATCCATGGTCGCCCTAGCAATATATTGTATGCCATCTCGCCTTCCAAAATATGGCACAATGTGGGTATCGTCTTTTGTCCTACCTAAATGGGTAGAACAATTGTGCCGACTGTCGAGCATATTGCATCATTAAATACTCGTAGTGTGTATGTGGAAGCCATGATGTGAAATGCTGGCAACTTTAGATGTTTCAATGCTACTATAGTAATGATGTTACTGGACGAGCCAGTGTCTATCAACACCCTCTTATATAGGATCTCGTTGACCCATGCAATAACGTGCAGGGGTGGATCTTCCATGTCATCATATACTGATTTAACTTCATCTTCTTGAAAGGTAATGATTGGCTCCGTGCATCATTTTACATGTCCCACAAAGTTATTGAAGGAATTCGCTTCATGGGGCTACAACTCGATGGCTTTCAAAATCTCCATGAGAACCTCCCGATGTGGCGCTGATTGATGTATAAGCTCATATATGGAGAGCCTAGCCGACGTTGTCTGCAAACTCTACATGAGTTTGGTCTGTATCATAGTCGCGGGTCTAGGCAGAGGTAATTGCACAAGGTGTTGTTTAGGCTGTGACATCGATGGAATCTCTCTTGTGGCTGCCTCGAGGGCAACTCCTGGGTATTTCTTGTTCTTGGTCACTATTTTTATCATTCCCACATACCCTTGCATGGGGCAATTCTATCACACCTCATTGACCTGAAGGGGTTTTGCCTGTGCCTCATGGGTAGGCAAGGGGTCCTTGAAAACCCCCATCTATTGGTTATTTGGCGCTATGGGGTTGTCCACTGCCAATTTTTTATTGTCAATTAGGTCTTGTATCAATCCTTTGAACTTCCAACATGCATTCAGGTCATGTCCCCTTCACCTGTGGAACCTACAATACAAGTCCTCTCTGTATCCCTTAGGCTTGGGAGTGTTAGGATCTATGGTTTGAATCTCTAGAAGGGCGATCAAGTTAACCGTTGATAAGCGGTCAAATAGGGAGTCCCTAGACTCCGTATAAGGGGTGTACTATCGCTTAGGGCGATGCTATTGATTTTGCTCCTATTTTTTATTTTCTCTTTCATAATTGTTAGGAGGCACTGCCTGATAATTAGCCTTTTGAGGCTGTATTTCTTATGTAGGCTTAGGGACATTTATAGCAACTTGATTAACTACAGTGGGTTTTTGTTGCGTAGTCCTTGTCTTTGTGTTTTTGTTCCACTCTTTCTTTTTAGGTTTGGCAATTTTTCCATCCTGTATTTTGATCTCTTCTATAATTCTAGCTTGCACCAAAGCTTCTTCTAAGGTGGCATATTGTTGCAGCTGCAATAGCCTAGAGATCGATCTCAAACAACTTTGTGAAAACATTTGTGTAAGGTCGGACATAGGGGGAAGGTAGGGTAGCTTGGAAAGCAGAGTCCTCCACCGATTCTTGTAGGTTGCCATGGTCTCCTCCTCATATTGCCTGAGGCTGGCCAGGTCACTCAGTGACGCCTTCTTCTTTGTGTTGAAGGCAAAACGTTCAAGGAACACATCCACTAATTGATCCAAGTTATTGATGATGTGCTTTGGTAACTAGGTGAACCAATCCGAGGTAGGGCCCGCAAATGTGGTTATGAATGTCCTTAGCAATAGTGCATCATTATCCTAAATGCCAAAGCATTGGCTCAAGAATCTTGTCACATGCTCTTGGGCATCCTCTTCACCCTTAAAGACTACCAACTGAGGTAGCTTGAAGTGTTCGGGGTAAGGAGGTGTAGGCACTGATGGATGCATAGGGTGACTATGGAGTTGGCATAACATGGGCTTTTGGGGCCCAGAAGCTTTGGTTTCCACAAACTCTAAACGCTCTAACAGTGCTTTGTATGCATCAGAAGATTTAATCTCTTCCTCTTTAGTTTGCTCCCATTGTGGGTTGTGGGAGACTGGAGGCCTATGGGGGGGTGGCTGGATAGCAACCCCTCCGCCTTGATAGGGTGTTTCAGCCTGTTCTACTTCTTGTTCATATTCCTCATAAACTTCCTGAGGAGTCTCTGGGCGAGACCTATGACCCTGAGTGGGTCCCCGTGGAGGGTACCCATCATTGTTTTGGGGAGTGGCCTCCCTCTTAGGTCTATGGGGTCTTGGAGGCAAAACTTTATGAGGTCACAAAGACCTATCCTGCACCAATGGATTATGCCTCTCATATGGTTTTGCTCTTTGGTTTTCAAGGGTTGGAACCTTCTCAGGTAAGTTATAAAGCAAATTATCCATTTGGTGCTGAATGCGCTCTTTGGTAAGTCGGTATAGACGCTCTAGCTATTGCTGATATTGATCAAGCCATGTGATCTGGGCTTGGAGGGCGGTATGTCTGGTGATTTCCAGGTCAATTTGGTGTGCCATCTTGGGCCTAGGAGGCCTGAATGCATCTCCTATGTGTTTGCCTCAGTCATGATTATCTGAGATCTCAATGGGTTGCTTCCCTCTGTCGAGGTTGGTGACATTTACCCAAGGCTTTGGCCTCAGTGGGTGACCATGGTATCTAGCAGGTGTGAAAGCGCAAGGCTCCCATGCTATATATTGCTCTCGAGGAATATGATGGTCTTCCTCGTACTCTTTGTCGTAGGTGTGAAAGGGGCAGGCAGAGTTAGCTTGCCCTATTTGGAGAGCCCTGCGCTCTGGGTTTTGTCTATTAGTTCTAACAGTGATGGGAGGCAAAGGAGAGATGCCATAGTCATGTGGCCTCTTCTCATGGACACTATGCCTCTCTAGCATTTCATCACATAGTGGCCACTCATATCTAGCTTCTAAGGGAGCTCTTCTATCTACGTTGAGTGCCACATGTAAATATTCTTCCTGAAAGGGGCTATGATGAACGAGCATGTCCCCCAGAGGGGTGTCCCTATAATTCCACCTTGACATGGAATGATGTGGACTCTCTTGTGAGTCAGACCACCAAGGCGGTATGGCCAAGTCCTTAGGGCTAAAGTAGAGATGACTTGTACCCGCTCCTTGTACACTTTCCACAGCTTTTGCCCTTGATTGGGCTTGGCTATGGGTGTACACCATGGTGGTGCTCTTCTACAAGCTAAGAAGATTTTTATCTCTTTTATGATTTTTTATGCTACACTTAAACAAAAAAAAACACACACATACACAAACGGTGATTATCTCATTTAAAGGTTGAAAGTGTGTCCTAAAACTGGTTTAGTGTGTTTTGTTGTTGTTTTTGAGGTTTTTGTAAAGAACGTTTAAATGCAAAATGAAGGCTCTTATGGCTCCCAAAATTGGTCGCCCCTTCAATATACCATTGCCAGACCTATATACCAACTGATATTCTCACAATGACACTGAGAGGGGGGGGTGAATCAGTGTAACTAAATAAAAACTTGAATCTGCAGTTCTTAAAACTTAAACATGCAAGCTTAAAAATAGATAAAGCAAGAATAGCACAAGAGCATCACACAACACAAAATTTTACGAGGTTCACCGATGTGGCTACTCCTCAAATAATGACTGTTTGGACTACTATCCAAATCCAGTCTTTGCAAGGATTCAATCTTTACAAAAGGTTTGCCAGCACCCACTGGAAGGAGCACCCACTCCTGATTTTTTTGCTACAACAAATAGGAGCACCAACTCCTTTTACCAAGCACCCACTTGGATTTCTATTTTTAACAAAATAATGACATAAGAATGCCTTCTATTTTAAAAGACCCTCACTGGTCTAAAGCTCATACAAAAATCTTACAGAAGCATAAAGAGAATTGTTAGAGACTCAATATCTTCTGTTTCTATCTAAAACCTCTCTCTTGAATATTCAACAAAATTGTAGGTTTTGTTCTAAGGCTGTTTTCATACAGCTCTCTTTTACAACTGAGAATTTTGATATGCACAATAAAAACACAGTCGCAGTAACATCCTCACTATGCCAGTTCGATCCTTATATACTTGATTTCCTCGAATGGCTCGATTTCAAACGGCTCAATTTTCCCTCCAACTTTTCATGCATTCTCGACTGTAATTAATCTATCTTTTACGTCGTTTTCTTCTGACATTCTACTCTGCTGGTGTTGACACCCTTTTCTGTGTAGACTAACAGCCTTTCTGCACGTTTTGATACTCTCTAACTCTGTTTTCCTCGAATTTATGTAACTGCCATTTTTAATGCTTTTGCACTCTTTTCTAAACTATGTCGATCCTTCTATTCTACCCGCTATTGTCCTGTATGTCATGCACAACCATCGAGAGGATTTCTTGTTTGCAGAGATTATCTGAAATACTATGCTTGTGCCAGCTTGTAGCATCACGGCCCTGCAATAGCCATTCTATTCTTAAATGCAATGCTTCGTAACTTTCCTTTTAACTCCAGTTCACTGCTGCATCGTTTTCTCAAATCTTTCCTCAACACCTGTCACTGGGAACTGCAGATCTTACTCCAGTTAACTTTACTGTAACTAGCGCTATTTGACACTTGTCACAATGCATGCCTCTTTGGCCTTTTTCTTTCTAAGTTGTTTCCTGTCGCGATATCGCGACATTTCTTTCGGTTTGACTTTTTCAGGATTGTTGACCGCAAAAATCCTACATAACGCGATATCGCAACGTTTTCTGCCTCCTAGTATTTCTCTCTTGATACCACCGTGAAAACCTTACATGTCGTGATATCACGACATTTTTTGCCTCCTACTTTTCTCAGCATACACCCGCGAAAATAAGACATGTCATGAAATCGCGACGCTTTTGGCTTCCTGAGGCTTTTCGTTCATCCTGTCGTGAAATCGCGACACTTTTTGGTTTTCCTGACGTCACCTTCCAAGTTGTCGTGAAATCGTGAAACTTGTTGCTTTCTGAGGCTTCTCAGGAAACTTGTCATGATATCACGACATTTTTTGACTTGCTGATGTCATAATCAAAGATGTCGTGAAATCATGACGCTTTCGGTTTGCAACGGCTTTTCATTCACCCTGTCGAGAAATCACGACACTTTTTGGTTTTGCTGACGTCATCTTCTAAGATGTCGTCAAATCATGACATTCCTTGCTCCCTTAGGATTTTATGGCAACTTGTCATGATATCACGACATTTTTTGGTCTTGCTGACGTCATCCTTCACTGTGTCGTAAAATTGTGACGCTTTTGATCTTACTGACGTCATCCTTCATAGTGTCGCGAAATCGCGACACTTCTTCGTTTTGCTGACGTCACTTTCATTTCCGTCATGAAATCACGACGCTTTCAGCCTTCGTACAATTCTCACTTCATGAGGTAGCGAAATCCTTACTTATAGCGAAATCGCTACACTCTTTCGACTTAACATTTTTCGTTGCTTCATCTTTCGAAAGCTACGTCTTGTTAAACTTAGGCTTGTAGCGAAATCGCTACACCAACTTGTTCTATGTTATGCATTTGTAGCAAAATTGCTACATCTATGCCCCTTGTTTTTCAAACCTGTAGCAAAGTCACTGCACCATTTCACTTTGCTTTTCAAACCTGTAGCAAAATCGCTACACCTTTGCACTTTTCATTTTGAACCTGTAGCGAAATCGCTACACCCTTTTCGTCGAGCATTTCATCCTTGTAGCGAAATCGCTACCACTCTTTGCACTGGCATCTGAAGTCTTCTTCGTCCCGCAAAAATCTGACATGTAGCAAAATCGCTACACTTTCTTCAGCTTGCTGCTTTGCCTCCAGCATGTCGCGAAATCGCGACGCTTTTCATCCTTGGCACCTTTGCTTCATACTTGTTGCGAAATCGCAACAGTTTCTCGATTTGTCTTCTTTTCTTCTAGCATGTCACGAAATCATGACATTTCTTCATGAAATTTATCTCTCTTCTGATGTGTCGTGAAATCGTGACAATTTCTCATGCACTTTCTCTTTCCTTCGATATGTCGCGAAATCACGACAATTTGGTGTGTAATTTCTCTCTCCTGCTTTTTGTCGCGAAATCGCGACACATTTTCTCTCTCCTCAGCGAAAACTCGACATGTCACGAAATCACGACATTTTGGCATGCTTTTTCTCTTTCCTCGGATATGTCACGAAATCGTGACATTTTTACATGCACTTTCTCTCTCCTATGTTTTGTCGCGAAATCGCAACAGAAAACATGTTGCGATATCGCGACAGTTTTCTTCCTTGTCTTTTTCTGCAAATTTTTGAATCTGGGTCCCCTCTCTTTTTCTTGAAATTTTTTGCACTTGATCTGACTGACCTCTGATCTGCATCAATTGCTTCAATCTGTCTATGTTGACAACAAATACAATACTTTTGCACTGCTTTTGCTGCACCTTGCTCAACAATCTCCCCCTTTGGAATTGTTGGCAACACACTGTAGCCTTGCTCAAATTCTTCTCCCCCTTTGCCAATAATGCCAAAGGGTTTCTGCAGACTCCCCCTGAGTCTATGCACACCATTCTCAGGCATAAATAATTTGAATGCTCCCCCTGAGAATGTATGTCCCATAGCTAGTCAGTGCTTGGGAAGTGTGACTACTCCCAACTACTTCCGAAGGTATTCAAATACTTCCTTTGGCAAGGGTTTGGTGAATATGTTTGCTACTTGCTTTGTAGTGGGAAAAAAATCTAATCTGACCTCTCCTTATGCAACCTTATCCTTCAAGAAGTGATACCGGATTGCAATGTGTTTGGTGCGGGAATGCATTACTGGATTCTTTGAAATATTTATTGCACTAGTGTTATCACATTTGACTGCAATGGGGTCAGTGAAGTGAATACCGAGATCTTTCAATGTTTGTCTCATCCAAAGTATTTGTGTACAGCATGTAGTTGCTACAATGTATTCTGCCTCGGCTGTGGATAGAGAGACTGATTCTTGCTTCTTACTGTGCCATGCTACCAATTTATCTCCAAGAAAGAATTCTCCTCCACTTGTACTTTTTCTGTCATCAATGCATCCTGCCAAATCAGCATCAGAATATGAAAAGAGAGTGAAATATTTTCCTTTTGGATACCATAGTCCATACTCCATAGTACCCTTGAGGTACCTAAAGATCCTTTTCACAACTGTTACATGAGTCTCTTTTGGACTAGCCTGAAATCTTGCAACCATGCAAACAACTTGTAAGATATCCGGTCTGGTGGCTGTCAAATACAGCAGGCTCCCAATCATTGATCTGTACATTGTTTGATCAACATCCAGAGATTTATCATCCTTGCTCAACTTGCAGCTTGTTGTCATGGGGGTGCTCACTGGCTTACTATCTTCCATAGTGAACTTTTTTAGCATTTCTTTCACATATTTAATTTGAGAAATAAAAATCCCCTTTTTGGTTTGATTAACTTGTAATCCAAGGAAATATGAAAGTTCACCTATCATAGACATTTCAAACTCTTTCTACATTTTGTTTGCTATGTCTTTGCATGATTCATCATTGCTACTTCCAAAAATTATATCATCTACATAAACAACAAGGACAATGAAATTGCCATTTTTAGTTTTCACATATAAATTGCTATCCACCATACCTTTCTTGAATCCTTGCTTAGTGAGATAGTTGTCCAGCCTTGCATACCAAGCTCTAGGTGCTTGTTTCAAGCCATACAATGCTTTCTTTAGCTTGCAAACAAAGTCAAGATTATCATAAAGTTGAAAACCATCATGCTGTTCAATATATACTTCTTCTTCAAGATTTCCATTTAGAAATGCTGATTTTACATCCATCTGATAAACCTTGAAATTCTTATGAATAGCTAAAGCCAAAAATAGTCTTATTGCTTCAAGTCTGGCCACTGGTGCAAAAGTCTCTTCAAAATAAATCCCCTCAACTTGGGCATATCCCTTGCAGACCAATCTTGCTTTATTCCATACAACCTGTCCATCTTCATTCAGTTTGTTTCTAAATATCCATTTAGTACCAATTATGTTTTTATTTTCAGGCCTTGGTACTAATTACCAGGTTTTGTTTTTCTCAATTTGATCTAGTTCTTCATTTACCGCCTCCATCCAGCTTTCATCTGTGCTTGCTTCAATAATATTCTTGGGCTCAATTCTGGATAACAAAGAATAGTTATTTACTACTCTTCTTCTTGTCTGAATGCCAACTGTAGGGTCCCCAATAATCTGCTCTTTGGGATGATTTTTTTGCCAACTGCCTATTCTGTATTTTCTATTTTCATCTCTTTCTAAGTCCTCTGAATCTAATTTCTGTCTCTCTTCTTTTTCTTGATCTTCATCTTCTTCAATAAATTCTTCATAGGTTGGGTAATTTTCACTTTTGGTGGTTTCTTGTTTTCTGCCTTCATCAACCTTCACATCTGCACTCTCCACTATTTTCTTAAGTCTTTTGTTGTAGCATGTATAGGCTTTGCTTTTAGTTGAGTACCCAAGGAAGATTCCTTCATCAGATCTGTCCTCAAACTTGCCAAGATTGCTTTCAGTTATTTTAATGTAACACTTGCTGTCGAACACTTTGAAGTATTTTGCTGTAGCCTTTTTGCCAAACCACAGTTCATAAGGTGTTTTGTTTTCATGTGGCCTCAACATACATCTATTCTGAATGTAGACTGCAGTATGAACTACCTCTTTCCAGAACCTATCAGCAATTTTGCTCTCTGTTAACATGGTTCTTGCCATTTCTTGTACAGTTCTGTTCTTTCTTTCAACTACACCATTCTGCTGTGGTGTTCTAGCTACTGAAAACTATCTTCTAATCCCATGTTCTTGGCAATATTCTGCAAACTCTTCTGAAATAAACTCTCCTCCTCTATCTGATCTCAAACATTTAATTCTTTTTCCAGATTGATTCTCAACAAGATTTTTGAAGGTTTTAAACATCTCAAAGGCTTCTGATTTCTATTTCGAAAGAGTACCCATGTCATTCTGGAAAAATCATCTATACACAGCATAAAATATTTATATCCATTTATGATTTCTGTCCTCATGGGACCACACAAATCAGTGTGAATCAGTTCTAATGGCTTGTTAGTGAAATACTCTTTTGCTTTGAAAGTAGATCTGGTTTGCTTCCCCTTTTGGCATGACTCGCAGATGTTGTTTGATGGTTTACCAATAGTGGGTATGTCTCTTACTACTCTTTTTGAGATGATTTTTACCAGATTATCAAAGCTTATGTGACCGAGCCTTTTGTGCCACAACTAGTTTTCTTCTTCTTGACTAACCAAGCAAGCTCCTTCTGAAGTCTCTGAGAGTGTATACAGATTTCTAGAAGTTCTCATCCCAGTGGCTATTAACTTTCCATTCTTTGTTTTCCTAACTTCACAACCCTCCTTCTTGAAAATTACTTCATGACCTCTGTCACAAATCTGACTTACACTCAGTAGGTTGTGTTTCAGTCCTACCACAAAAAGAACTTCCTTAGAGTTGATTTTATCGTCACTTAACTTAACAGATCCTTTACCCACTATCTTTGCACCATCATTGTTTCTGAATTTTATAGAACCACCTTCGTATGTCTGTAGGTTGTCAAACTTCTATTTGTCTCCTGTCATATGACTGGAGCATCCACTATCCAGAATCCAAGGTGCAGATTTATTTTGGGCTTTGAGGGTTGTTTGAACAATTAGAGATTCCTTGTCTTTCTTTGGTTGTTCCTTTTCTTTCCACTGAGATTTGACAGCAGATCTTGTCACTTGTTTTACCTTCTCCCTTTCATTGGCTTGTGATAGTTTTTCGAGAAATTTTCTGTACCATTTTGATCCACCTGAGTGTTATTTTCTTTCCTGGTATTTATTTCTTGCAAAAGAGCTACGACAATTTCTTGCAATATGGCCGAAGTTATGGCAGTTATAACATTCTACAGGATAATCTATCAAAGGAGAAAAAATATTTCTACTAATAAAATTTCTTTGTTCTACATTAAGTCTACAACTTGAAATTTTATGACCATATGCATTGCATTTAAAACAATAACTAGAAAAGGAACGAGTGTACCCAGGAAATTGTTGTTGCCATGTGGAGGTAGGAGCCATGGGTCTTCTTATTATTTGATGAGAGACTTTGGTGAATCCATCATTTGCAGCACTCCTTTCGAGCTTGGACTTGTTGTTTTCTTTTGCTTGATACGGTTTATCTTTATCAACCTTGATCTTGTCTTTATTCTTTGTTTGTTCTGCAGTTACAGCCTTTGAGTCCTTTGAGGATTCTCCTTCATCAAACCCCAATCCAAATTTGATCCCCGTAGGCCTTTGATTATTTAGCATTTTATCCAGCTTCATAGAACTGTCTTCAAATTTGTGATGACAACTCAGTTTTCGGTTCATCTCTTCTAATTGCTGCCTTAATCCAACTATGTCTTCTTCTAGTTTATTGCACTCATTGATTTTCATGGTCAGTTGAGCTTCAAAGTCTTCAGACTTTTTCTTATGCTCTTCAGTTTTTACTTTCAAACTGATTATTAAATTGCTGGCCTCCTCAAATTTTCTTGCAATCTTTTTATTTCTTTTCCTTTCTGCACTTAACTCTTCAAGTGCAACCACCATCTCACCTTCCAAATCTACCTTGGCCTCATCGTCTAATTTTTCTTCACACTCCTGGGTTTCTTCAGTTATTTGTTCTTCGAAAGCCATGAACAAGGCTTCACCAGTTTCTTCTTCAGAGTCCTCACTGGAACTGTCTTCAGAAGAATCAATATTCTGAGAAATGAAACTTTTCTTCTTGAAGTTCCCTTTTCTAAAATGTGGTTTATTTTTCTAGAAATTTCTTTCTTGATGTCTTCCTTCATCATTTTTATTTTTCTCCTTCATTGGGCATTTTTTTGCAAAGTGCCCGATGCCTCCACAGTTAAAACATTTGAACGACAGCTTGCCTCTGTACTTTCCTTTTCCTTTTACTAACTTCCTAACAAAATTTGCTTCAGTTTCATCTGTAGATTCTTCTTCCTCAGATTCTTGTTTAGTTTTTATATTTTTCTGAGCTTGAAAAGCTGCTTCTCTGTCTGAGGGTTTGGTTTGTCCAATTCTCATTTCATATGTTGTTAGAGATCCATGCATTTCATCCAAACTGAAAGCATTTAAATCCTTTGCTTCCTCTATAGCAGAAACCTTTGCATCAAATATTTTGTTGAGGGTTCTCAGTATCTTCTTCACGACAACTGCATCTTCAATCTCCTCTCCGAGTCCTCTTATTGCATTGATGATTCCATTTACCCTCAGCATATAGGCTTCTATGTTCTCATCATCGGTCATCTTTAATGCTTCAAACTGGGCACGATGTGTTTGCAGCTTAGCTTCCTTGATTTTGTTGTCTCCTTCATGAATGCTTTGCAGTTTGTCTCATATGTCTTTAGCAGATTTGCAGTTCATGATGCGTATCAACTCACTGTCAACCAATCCACACATAATAGCATTCTTGGATTTTGAGTTGTTCTCAGGATTTTTCTTCTCAGCCGCATCTGTTGGAGGAATAGTTGGAGTGGTGTATCCATTTTCAACAGATTCCCAAATGTCATAACCCAATGCACATAGATAGGTCTGCATCCTGAGCCTCCAAAAAGAATAGTTTGTTCCATCGAATAGAGGAGCTTTGTTAGAAGAAAAACCTTCACCACCGGCCATTGTATATCTCCCAAGAACACCTTAGCTGATTAAGCTTGTGTAGGTGCCTGGCTCTGATACCAATTGATATTCTCACAATGACATTGAGAGGGGGGGTGAATCAGTGTAACTAAATAAAAACTTGAATCTACAGTTCTTAAAACTTAAACATGCAAGCTTAAAAATAGATAAAGCAAGAATAGCACAAGAGCATCACACAACACATGATTTTACGAGGTTCACCGATGTGGCTACTCCTCAAATAATGACTGTTTGGACTACTATCCAAATCCAGTCTTTGCAAGGATTCAATCTTTACAAAAGGTTTGCCAGCACCCACTGGAAGGAGCACCCACTCCTGATTTTTCTGCAACAGATAGGAGCACCAACTCCTTTTACCAAGCACCCACTTGGATTTCTATTTTTAACAAAATAATGACATAAGAATGCCTTCTCTTTTACAAGACCCTCACTGGTCTAAATCTCATACAAAAATCTTACAGAAGCATAAAGATAATTGTTAGAGACTCAATATCTTCTGTTTCTATCTAAAACCTCTCTCTTGAATATTCAAAAAAATTGCAGGTTTTATTCTAAGGTTGTTTTCATATAGCTCTCTTACACAACTGAGACTTTTGATATGCATAATAAAAACACAGTCGCAGTAACATCCTCACTATGCCAATTTGATCCTTATATACTTGATTTCCTCGAATGGCTCGATTTCAAACGGCTCAATTTTCCCTCCAAATTTTCATGCATTCTCGGCTGTAATTAATCTATCTTTTACACCGTTTTCTTCTGACATTCTACTCTGCTAGTGCTGACACCCTTTTTTGTGTAGACTGATAGCCTTTCTACATGTTTTGATACTCTCTGACTCTATTCTCATTGACTTTACATAACTGCCCTTTTTAATGCTTTTGCACTCTTTTCTAAACTATGTCGATCCTTCTATTCTACCCGCTATTGTCCTGTCTGTCATGCACCAACATCGAGAGGATTTCTTGTTTGTAGAGACTATCTGAAATAATGTGCTTGTGCCAGCTTGTAGCATCACGGCCCTGCAATAGCCGTTCTCTTCTTAAATGCAATGCTTCGTAACTTTCCTTTTAACTCCAGTTCACTACTGTAGCGTTTTCTCAAATCTTTCCTCAACACCTGTCACTGGGAACTGCAGATCTTACTCCAGTTAACTTTACTGTAACTGGTGCTATTTGACACTTGTCACAATGCATGCCTCTTTGGCCTTTTTCTTGCTAAGCCATTGCCTGTCATGATATCGCGACATTTCTTTTGATTTGACTTTTTCAGGATTATTGACCGCGAAAATCCTACATGTCGCGATATAGCGACATTTTCTGCCTGCTAGTATTTCTCTCTTCATACCACCGCGAAAACCTTACATGTCGCAATATCACGACGTTTTCTGCCTCCTTCTACTTTGCTCAGCATACACTTGCGAAAATAAGACATGTCACGAAATCGTGACGCTTTTGGCTTCCTGAGGCTTTTCGTTCATCCTGTCATGAAATCGCGACACTTTTTGGTTTTCCTGACGTCACCTTCCAAGTTGTCGCGAAATCACGATGCTTGTTGCTTTCTGAGGATTATATAGAAACTTGTCACGATATCGCGACATTTTTTGACTTGCTGACGTCATAATCAAAGATGTCACAAAATCGCGACACTTCCAGTTTGCAACGGCTTTTCATTCACCCTGTCATGAAATCGTGACACTTTTTGGTTTTGCTGACGTCATCTTATAAGATGTCATGAAATCGTGACATTCCTTGGTCCCTTAGGATTTTCTGGCAACTTGTCATGATATCACGACATTTTTGGTCTTGCTGACGTCATCCTTCATTGTGTCACGAAATCGCGACGCTTTTGATCTTGCTAACGTCATCCTTCATAGTGTCACAAAATCGCGACGCTTCTTTGTTTTGCTGATGTCACTTTCATTTCCGTCGTGAAATTGTGACGCTTTCGGCCTCCGTATAATTCTCACTTCATGAGGCAGCGAAATCCTTACTTGTAGCGAAATCGCTACACTCTTCCGACTTAACATTTTTTGTTGCTTCATCTTTCGAAAGCTACGTCTTGTTAAACTTAGGCTTGTAGCGAAATCGCTACACCATCTTGTTCTATGTTATGCATTTGTAGCGAAATCGCTACACCTATGCCCCTTGTTTTTCAAACCTGTAGCAAAGTCGCTGCACCATTTCACTTTGCTTTTCAAACCTGTAGCGAAATCGCTACACCTTTGCACTTTTCATTTTGAACCTGTAGCGAAATCGCTACACCCTTTTCGTCGAGCATTTCATCCTTGTAGCGAAATCGCTACCACTCTTTGCACTGGCATCTGAAGTCTTCTTCGTCCCGCGAAAATCTGACATGTAGCGAAATCGCTACGCTTTCTTCAGTTTGCTGCTTTGCCTCCAGCATGTCGCGAAATCACGACGCTTTTCGTCCTTGGCACCTTTGCTTCATACTTGTCGTGAAATCGCGACAGTTTCTCGATTTGGCTTCTTTTCTTCCAGCATGTCATGAAATCGCAACATTTCTTCATGAATTTTCTCTCTCCTCCGATGTGTCGCGAAATCGCGACAATTTCTCAAAGCATTTTCTCTCTCCTTCGATGTGTCGCGAAATCGCGACAATTTGGCATGCAATTTCTCTCTCCTCCTTTTTGTCGCGAAATTGCGACACATTTTCTCTCTCCTTAGTGAAAACTCGACATGTCACGAAATCGTGACATTTTGGCGTGCTTTTTCTCTTTCCTCGGATATGTCACGAAATTGCGACATTTTTACATGCACTTTCTCTCTCCTCAGTTTTGTCGCAAAATCACGATAGAAAACATGTCGCGATATCACGACAGTTTTCTTCCTTGTCTTTTTCTGCAAATTTTTGAATCTGGGTCCCCTCTCTTTTTCTTGAAATTTTTTGCACTTGATCTGACTGACCTATGAACTGCATCAACTGCATCAATCTATCTGTGTTGACAACAATTACAATACTTTTGCACTACTTTTTTTGCACCTTGCTCAACACCAACCTCTCTATATACCCGCCCTTACGTGAGGGAAACTATAGGTACGCGAGAGCAGATGATACGTGGAACATAGGTGGTACGGAAGGGGGATTGCCCTATTTATGACACCTACCATAGAAGACTTATCCTCGCATGCTGGGAATCACCCCAGCGACACTCGATCAGCTTTCGTCAGGATTTACATCTAACAATAGTGACAATCGGGGTAAATGAATGCAAAATTCAAGCCAAGGTGGTGATGAACCCACCGTTGGTCTTGATCAAGGGCTGGGGTCTTACGACCAGCTCCTTGGTTTAAAAATGCCATGTGATGTGTGTGTGGTTTATTTTAATTTTTAAAAATGAAATAGGCAAACAAAAGGAAACTTTCCCTAAACCATACAAAAATTGAAAATCAAAAAACAGAAAATAGAAATTTGATAGAGGCTTGTTGAAAACCCCTACCTCTTCTCTGTCCAAAAGGATGTTTTTGATTCTCGGCTCTGAAACTGCATAGATAGAAATTCATCCCTGGGTGAGATGAATTACAGAACATAATTCGTTCTAGGCTGAGACAAATTCGAATTCGTCTCAGGGTCAGACGAATTCCAGTACTATGTTCGCCATAGGCTGGAATGAACCATAGTCAGTGCTCAAAAAATGGTACCTGTAAGCACAAAAACACAAATTTTGATCAGTTTCTTGATCTCAAAAATCAGGGGACAGGGTCCCACCATGATCGCCACTGAATGCACGAGATTCTGGAAACAAAAAGGAACACTAAAGCTATGCAATGCAAAATGAAATGTAATGCTTTAATCCTAGAAATTTGAAATGCGTGAAATAAGGAAAAGAGATGAATTGAGATGAAATGAAAGAAGTATAGAAAGAACAAACCTTTTTATTTATACTCTCTCAATATCCGTTACAAAGACGTCTCTCACCTTTTCAGGGGCTATGAGCGTTAACATGTTTTGGTTACAATGGGGACTAGTGATCCTCCTTCCGCGTGCCCACATGTAAAATGGACGGGCCAAAGCAATCACCGCCGCTGGTGTGAATGAATCCCTGATCCTTGTTGCTCCTCCTGCATTCAAAGAAACAACAAAATCGTTAGTAGCACCTGTGGCTAAAATGGGGCGTTTGATCTCTAAACACAATGAAGGATGCATGCATGAAACTGAATAAAAGGATAAGTGAACTGAATCAAAATAGTCTGTAACTTTCATAGAAATAAAGGAACATTACCAGAGGGCAACTGCCATCAGAACAGTCAAAAAATTCACCATCGATTTGAATTCGCTCCTGGGCAGGATGAATTCGACTGTAATTCGTCCCGGGGTAGGACGAATTTGCCTACGACAAAGTTCCGAAGTGATACTGCCCAAATGTTGTGTCTAGAGGGCTCCAAACAACCTTAAAACTTGGGGTTAGCTAATTGGAGGCATTTTGGGAAGACCCAGATGGTCAGATTTCCCCAATTTGGCCTCCATCCATGGGAATTTAACACTGCTACCTGCAAGTTAGTGAGGACAACAAAAGCGATAAAACATGATAATATTTTATCAAAGCATTAAGAAATTGGAATTACAAGCTATTTAAACAGCATAATATGGAATGCAAGATAAATAAATGACAAAAGGAACAATCTGTCATGAATTCCCAATCGTTCTTAAAAAGAATATTATGCTCGCAGTAGTGCGGGGTGCTCGGGCGGGCTGCCCACCGTTGGAACCTGATTTCGGAACCAATCCACTTGGGATGGGCCCAAAATCTCTTTTAATGGGTTGTCTGTGAATTGGTAGATCAATGTGGTCAAATTTCAGGTTTTGGATCCGGATTCACACTTCCAATAACCACCAAATGACCTCCCTTGTGAAAGAGATCAAAGATGTGGAAGAGGTGAATCAAAAGGTAAAGTGTGGTATTTAATTTGGCAGCACTTCATTGCTTAAAATGCTTCCAACCTATCCTCTATTTTGGGTGAGAAAGTTCACCATTTTATAGACCCAGGGGGTCTCTTTGGATGGGCGTGCATGGGCACCATGTGGCAGTCATGCCTTCCAATGAGGGAGGAAAGTCCTCCTTGACTTGGGCTTCCATGACTGCCCTTGTGACAGTCCTCTAACTTCAATATTCCCACCTACACGTGCATGCAAGGTATGATTCATTAATGGACTATCCTTGGATGCCATTTTGTGCAATATCTCTTTTTGCCCGTTAAACCTGGAATTCGTCCTACCCAGGAACGAATTCAGAATTCGTCCCTAGGTGGGGTGAATCCTATTTTGAATTCATCCCAGGGTGGGATGGATATTGAACAAAGTGCCTTAATGTGTCAAATTGCATTTTGACCTTCCAAAATTGCTACAAAAGTGGTTAGGACCATTGTTTAACCTCTGAGGGCTGCCCTGGGGGCTGTGTGTGTCAAAGCGATCAGTGTTTACAATCACATAATTGGATTGGTGCTGTTTTTGTGTCTACACAGTGTTATACTTTTGATGGTTCTTACTTCCATTGTTCAAAGTTATGGATTATAATAGTTTTGATATTTTGGTTTAGTGAAAGAGATGCTAAAAAGTTCACAATGGAGGAGTGTAAGCCAATTAGCACTCCCATGACGACAGGTTGCAAGTTAAGCAAGGATGTGTAGATGACAGAAAGAGTACCAGTAGAGGTGCACTCTATCTTGGAGATAGGTTGGTCATGTGGAACAATAAGTAACAAGATTCAGTCTCCTTATTCACAGTAGAGGGAGAATATATTGCAGTGACAGCATGCTGCATGTAGGAGAAAGTTGCAGAAGATGAGGTTAAGTTGGATTTTGTTCCAACAATAGAGCAAGTAAGCAGATATCTTCAAACAGTTGCCCAATAAAGTCTTTGAGTACCTTTGCAATAAATTGGGAGTGGTCACGTTTCCCAAGAACTGACTAGCTATCAGGACCACATTCTTAGGGGGAGCATTTATATATTTGATTATATTTTTGCTCATGTTTGTATTTTTTTCTAACTGTATTAATTTGTGCCTAAGAATGTTGTGCATGGACTCAGGGGGAGTCTGCAACAGCCCTTTGGTATTATTTTCAAAGGGGGAGAAGAATTACAAGAAATTGCATGTGTGTTGCCAACAATTCCAAAGGGGGAGATTGTTGAGCAAGGTGCAATAACAGTATTGTCATTGTTTTCAAAACAGTCAGTCAGATCGGTTGATGCAGTGGACATGAGTTAAGAGATTTGTAGTGGATAGGAGTTAAGAGGTTCTTCAGAGTATGTACAGTGATTATCCAAAATATCGAAGTGGCCCATATGCTAAAAATCAAAAGAAAATCACAAGGAAGAAAATTGTCGCAATATCATGACATGTTGAGCAAGGAAGAAAACTGTCATGATATCGTGACATGTTGAGCAAGGAAGAAAACTGTCGCGATATCGCGACATGTTGAGCAAGGAAGAAAACTATCGCAATATCGCAACATGTTGAGCATGGAAGAAAATTGTCGTGATATCGCGACATGTTGAGAAGAAAGAAAAACTATCACGATTTTGTGACATGTTCGAAGAGAAAGCACAAGCAAGAAAAAGTGTCACGATTTCGTGACATGTTGGAAGAGAAAAATGCAAGTAGAAAAAGTGTCATGATTTCACGACATATTGCAAGAGAGATAGTATGGAAGAAAAAGTGTCACGATTTTGCGACATGTTGGAAGAGAAAAAGGCAAGTAGAAAAAGTGTCACGATTTCACAACATATTGCAAGAGAGATTGTACAGAAGAAAAAGTGTCACGATTTCATGACATATTGCAATAGAGAGAGTCTAAAAGAAAAAGTGTCACGATTTCGTGACATATTGCAAGATAGATTGTATGGAAGAAAAAGTGTCGCGATTTCGTGACATATTGCAAGAGAGAGATTCCAAAAGAAAAAGTGGCACGATTTCGTGACATATTGCAAAAGAGATTGTATGGAAGAAAAAGTGTCATGATTTGGTGACATATTGCGAGAGAGAGAATCAAAGAGAAAAAATGTCGCGATATAGCGACATGTTGCATTTTCGCGATCCGAAGCGAAAAGAAAATGCAAGGAGGAAAAAGTGTCGCGATATCGTGACACTTTGCATTTTCACGGTCCGAAGCGAAGAGAAAATGCAAGGAGTAAAAAGTTTCACGATATCGCGACATGTTGCATTTTTGTGGTCCGAAGTGAAGAGAAAATGCAAGGAGGAAAAAGTATCGCGATATCGCGACATGTAGTATTTTCACGGTCCAAAGCAAATAGGAAGGCAGAGAAATAAAAGTGTCACGATATCGCGACATGTCGCATTTTTGTGACTTGAAAAGAGCAGGAAGGCCGAGAAGGAAAAGTGTCACAATATCACGACATGTCGCATTTTCATGACTTGAAAAGAGTAGGAAGGCCAAGAAGGAAAAGTGTCGCAATATCGTGACATGTCGCATTTTTGCGACTTGAAAAGAGTAGGAAGGCCGAGAAGGAAAAGTGTCGTGATATCACAACATGTCGCATTTTCATGACTTAAAAAGAGCAGGAAGGCAGAGAAGGAAAAGTGTCGCGATATCGCAACATGTCGCATTTTCGTGACTAAAGGAGGAGAGAGAAAGTAAGAAGGCAGAAGTGTCGTGATATCGCGACAAAAGTAAAGAGGAAGAGTACGGAGGTGAAAGTGTCATGATATCGCGACATGTGTTTTTGCGGGTACAAGCCAAGAAAAGAAGCAAGGAGGCAAAAGTGTCGCGATATCGTGACATGTTGTGTTTTCATGGGTACAAGCCGAGAAGAGGACAAAGAGGCATAAGTGTCACAATTTCATGACAGGTCGCTTTGGCACGAGCTAAGAAGAGAACCCAACCAAAAAAATATATGTGACAGTTAACTGAAGTAGTATGATAGTTACAAGTGTAGTCACAGAGAAAAATCATGCAATTAAAATAAGAATAGTGAACTGAAGTCAGTACGACAGTTACAAGTGCTATTCAAGAGAAAAATCATGCAGCTAAAATAAGAATAGTAAACTGAAGTCAGAATGACATTTACAAGGCTAGTTACAGGTTGCATGCGAAAATATGGAAGTTAAAAATAAAGTCAGAACTTTTTTATAAAAGGAGGTCTATGTGGAGAATTAAAGTGCTACTGAAAAGAGTGAAAGCACTCGAGATTAAAGCAAGGTGGATTTAATCTTGAGAAGAGAACAAGAGGAGAGCGAGCAGGGTGTGTGTTGTGTGAAGAGTGGGCAATGTTGAGAAAGCTATAGACCAGTCAAGGTCTTGTAAAAGTGAATGCATCTTTATGTCAATCTTCTAGTTTCATAACAGAAGTCCAAGTTGGTGCTTGGCATCAGGGGTTGGTGCTCCTTCTAGTTGGTGCTGGTAAATCAAAGGTTGGTGCTCCTTCTAGTTGGTGCTGGTAAATCATGGGTTGGTGCTCCTTTCTATTGGTGCAGATAAATCGGGGGTTGGTGCTCCTTCTCGTTGGTGTAGATAAATCAGGGGTTGGTGCTCCTTTCTATTATTGTAGATAAATCAGGGGTTGGTGCTCCTTCCAGTGGGTGCTGGTAAATTGATTATAAAATTGATATTTTGCAAAGGCTAGATTTGGATGGGAGTCCAAATAGTCAATTTTTAGGAGTAGCCAAAACTGGTGAACCTCGGTACATCTTGTGTTGTGTGATGCTCTTTTGGTATATTTTCTTTATTGAGTTTTAAGCTTTCATTGTTTAGGCATTAAGAATTGAAGATTTAAGTTTTTAAGAGCTACATTGATTCAACCCCCCCTCTCAGTGTCATTGTGAGACTAACATAAAATCAACCACATTTACCACAAACCATATCCTTTCGCAGAACTAGTAAGCATGTTCCTCTCTCCTTGAGACATATGAATGCCTAGTAGAAGGGGACTTAAAATTCATATAGGATCTTGCACTTACATCCATGGTGGAATCAAATTTGATGAAAATATTGAAGGACGTAATTTCTTACCCTTTGAACAAACCTACACCATATTATATATATCTCCTGCGTACCCCCTAGCTAAACAAATGCTCAACAACATGGGATACCAAGGTAAATGCCTAGGATGCGATGAACAAGGCATTAAATAACATATGGAATTCTTACCTTGGCTAGCACAATGTGGGATTGGATTCATCCCTAATAAAAATGAACCCTCTCCTCTATCCTAAGAAGAATACTAAGATGACCAATCTAGCTCGATACATGGCTCTCAATGGGGTGAAGAGGATGAGGAATAACTTTGGTCTCTCCTCAATAAAACCCCTCATTAAACCATACAATTTGGAAGCATATACATGCTAGAATTAATTCATCCAAAGGCTATTTAAATCAATAATAATCTCAAAGGATATCTAGATAATGGCCATATATATTAATAAATAGTCTAGATCTTCAATGTAAATGTAGCCCAACCTCCTATTATAGAAGAAATATTCATGGACCCTCAAAAATTAAAATATCTAGGTATTATAGTACCCCTCTCCATTTTGAGGATGAGTCACAAGCCTTAATTGAGGAAACCATAGAGGTTAACATTGGAACCAATCAATATCCACACCTTATCAAACTAGGGAAGAGAAAATGGAATGCATAAACCTACTAAAACAATTCTTTGAAATTTTTGCTTGGGGATACAATGATATGCCAGGACTAGACCCCTCATTAGTAGTCCATCACCTAGTGGTACGCCTCGACGCGAAACCCATCAAGCAAAAACTAAGAAAGATACATACGAGAGTCACCCTACTAATAAAGGATGAACTCCAAAATCTACTAGATGTTGGGTTCATAAAAGCCATACATTATTTAGACTGGATCTCCAACATTGTTCCTATCACTAAGAAGGAAGGATACATTCAAATTTTTATTGACTTTAGAGACATAAATAATGCTTGTCCTAAATATGACTTCCCCTTACCCAACATAGAAATGATAGTCGACTTCACCACAGGATCCGAGATGCTATCCTTAATGGATGACTTCTCATGTTACAACTAAATCAAAATCATGGAAGAAGACCAATCTAAAACAACCTTCACCACCCCTTGGGGAACCTTTTGCTATCAGGTCATGCCCTTTGGCCTCAAAAATGTAGGAGAAACTTATCAAAGAGCCATGACCTACATATTCCATGACCTTATGCATAAAATAGTAGAATATTATATGGATGATATTATAGCTTGATCCCAAGAAAGAAAGTACCATACCCAAGACCTTAGACATATTTTCCAAAGACTACGAGACTACAAAGTCTGAATAAAACCCCTTAAGTGCATTTTTGGGGTAAGATTAGGAAATATACTTGGGTTCATCATATCCTAAAGTGGTATTGAGATTGATCCCTCAAATATCATTGCCATAACCAGCATGCTACCTCCCATAAACTTAACTGAACTACGTAGCCTTCAAGGAAATCTACAAGCTATACGTAGATTCATATCGCAACTTGTGGACAAGTTCCAACCTTTCTCTAAATTGATGAAGAAAGGAGTAAAATTTGAATGGTACGAAGGATGCCAAGAAGCCTTCGAAACCCTAAAAACCTATCTCTTAACACCACCAGTTCTAGTGCCACCAAACTTAAACCAACCACTGCTATTGTATATAGATGCTACCTAACATGCCTTAGGAGCCCTATTAGTCTTATATGATGATCAACATAGACAAAGGGTGATCTATTACATTAGTAGAACCTTGGTAAACTATAAAACTCATTATACACCCATCGAGAAGATTTGCTTAGCATTAGTCTTCTCATCTATCAAATTAAGGTATTACATGCTTAGCCAAAATACATACATTATAGCAAGAGTATACCCTTTACACTATCTGATGTCAAAACCTTATCTATTAGGAAGAACCGCAAAATGGGTCATTACCCTTAGTGAATTTGATATAGAATTCATAAACCAAAAATCACTAAAGGGGAAGGTTATAGCTGACCAATGCCCTCCTACCCCTTTAGAAGCTGAACATCCTATAAATATCTCTTTCTTGGATGATATGGTTGTATCAATAGAGGCCCAAGAACCTAAAAAATGGGCCTTCTACTTTGATGAAGCACGATGCACAAAAGGTGCAGGGGTAGGAATTGTCCTAGTCACTCCATAACAACTCATCCCATTATCATTTAAGATCCATTTTTCTTGCACCAACAACATGGAAGAATACAAAGCTCTTATTTTAGGGCTTAGGGATGCAATAAAACTAAACATTAGAAACATAACCATATATGGTGATTCGCAACTAGTAGTCAACCAAACAAATGACACCTATCAGACCAAATATGAAAAGCTAAAATCCTATAAAGACATTATAGACCTACTAAAAACTCACTTCAAGAAAATAACCATAGAGGCCATACCTCACTCTAGCAATCACCATGTTGATGCCATGAAAATAGTTGCATCCCTCATTCCTCTAGAATTGGAGGATGAAGAAGCCACCATCATTATAAGGTCAATTAAGGAACCTTCTACCATAGAATCATGAATTCTACAACTCAATATATGCAGTATCGATGCAATCATATCTCAAGCACCCTAGTATCAAGACATATTCAATTTCCTCAAGGAAGGAACATTCCCTGAGGGATTCAATTCCCAAAAATATGGGCAATTTAGGCTAAAATCTTGTAAATATGATATCATTGGAGATATCTTATATCGATGCTCTTTTGAAGGTATACTCCTCAGATGCGTAAACTTAGAAGAAGCACAAACCCTCATAAAATAAGCCCATGATGGATCATGTGGTGATCACTTTAGCAGCTTAACCATCACCAAAAATCTCCTTAGGATGGGCTATTATTGGCCCTCCATGGAAAAGGATACTCACAACTACGTCAAGAGATGTGATAAGTGTCAACGTCATGATAATCTGGTACATACCTCCTCTCAAGAATTATAGCCTATAACATCCCCATGGTCTTTCTCCTCTTGGGGATTGGATATCATAGGTAGAATAAATCCTCAATCATCCAACAGATATAAATTCATTATAAATTCACTAAATGGGTCAAGGCAATACCTCTATCCTCTTCCATTGGCATTCAAGTATCAAAATTCATCATGAATCAAATCATTAGTTGATATGGTATTCCCTCAACTATAATCATAGATAATAACACCCCCTTTAAAAATAAATAGGTCACCAAAATGTGCACCAAGTACAAAATCTAACAAAGATGGTCCACACCTTAATATCCACAAGGAAATGGATAAGTTGAATCCTCTAACAAAACAATAATCAAGATCCTTAAGAAACTAGTCAATAAAAATGGTCGATACTGGCACCTACAACTTTACCCTACCTTATGGGTATATCACACAAGTGTACGTACTCCCACTGGGGTAACACCCTATGCCCTAGTATATGGTATGGAAGCAGTCTTCCCTTTTGAACTCGAGATTCCCTCCTTAAGGATCATATTGCAGGATTCATCTATAGGATATGAATACCAAACAAACCGCCTGCAACAACTTGAACTCTTAGAGGAAAAATGCATCAACACTTTAGAACATCTTAGAACATACCATAACAAGATCCAATGAGCTTACAACAAGAAAGTGCATCACAGGTCTTTTGAAGTTAAGGATTTAGTCCTCAAATAAAATCAAAAGAACACCCACGTTGATGTCGATCTCAAAGGAAAATTTGAACCCAACTGGTTAGGTCCCTTTATTTTCATAGCTAAATTTAGATTAGGAGCCTACCACCTAGCCACATTGGATGATCAAGAACATAAAGAACCAATTAACATCATTCACCTCAAATGATACTATGCATAAATCACAATCGATTTGAATGCTTGCTCATTTGATTGAAACACAACAAGAATCATCACATAACCATGCACACTTTACCCCTTGCATGTTTACCTCATTTTCTTGATCATACCATCGATTCAGGAGGGTTTACTATGATGCAAAGGCCAAACCTTATTATAAATACATCTGCATTGCATCCACCTAGGCTAACTCATATGTTGAGTAAACTCTCCCAATCCAAAAATCTTGTCCTCTACTACCTTCTTCTATATTTCTCGCTTCATTATCTTCATATTTCTTCTCTTCTTCTCCCTCTCTTGGGTTAAGTGATGTATGACGCGATCACCCATGGCCCTTATGAACCACCCTTCTCCATTTCCACTACTCCAATCTTGGGGGTAATCAAACAAACAAACAACCATCAAATCTCTATCTACACTCTTTCCTCTACCCCTCAAAATTAAGAAATGCATACAACCTACTTTCTTCTATCTTGCACATAATTCACTTCATCAGTATCAACAACATTCTACAACCTTATCAACAATATATATCTACAATTTTCAACAAAGGGATTTTATGTTTTCAACAACCCTCACAATTATTCTATAGACTCCTCAAAGAAACCTTTTTATCTTCTAAATACAACACAATGTATTGTATAAGAGAATTCATGAGCATTCTATTGAATGTGTTTTGATATCTGCACATCTCATTCTCCACATATAACTCATATGATAGTCCATTCAAGGATATAAAATCACATTCAACCAATTTCTTGTAGATTTATAATCATTTATGAATTTTACTAGTTACTTGTTGAATGGGGTTCTCTTCCCTGATTGGCTTGTCAGTTGCGTTCACAATATCATACCTGATACATCAACACCTTCCTACTCATTCTATTTGTCATGAGGGCTAGGAGTCCTTTTATCATCCATTTGTATATGGATTAACAATTACTTGTCAACTTTATATCCTCTCTTGACATACCATTTCAGTATGCGATCAAACATAAATCAGATTCTCACACACTTTTTTTCCAATAAATCATAGGAACTATAAGGTTCCCTTGATCTAATGATGTGCATAGGTTTGCAACTTCTCCACGAACCTCACTAGACACCAGATCAAGGTTACTTTTATTTCCTCTTTGATCTATTGTGTTGACATGCTATCAACCACATCAAAATCTCAATGAATACTTTCAACAATCCATGAGGGTATTAGAGGATCTCATTGATCCAATATCTCGTAGGCCCACAATTACTTGTGTGCCTCACTAGGCACTAGATCAATGTTATCTTTGTATCCTCCTGGATCCTATCGTGCACATTCCATCAAACAAAATCAAGTCTCTCATAAATTATTGTTTAAAAGGATCTACCAGACTATGAGGCCTTATGGATCCAATGCCTGGTAAATGTGCAATTGCTTGCACGCTTCACCAGATACTGGATCGATATTGTCTTCATAGCCACCTGAGCCTCTACGATAGCAGAACATCCAAAAATCATACTCTCAATATTAGCTATTTGCCTAATAATACTACTGGATCAATAGAATTCTATTTCCAGTCAATCATATTATGCAAATATGCCATCAAGCATCATAAACCTAGAATTGGTCACCTATCAAACCGATATTCTCTATTTGTCCATAGGAAATAGATAGATAAATTCCTCCTTCTCGATAGGTGATGACAACTTATCAACCTTTCTTCTAAAATCAAAAACATCCTAGCTTCCTTATATGATCTTTGGAGGCATCAAGGGTTGATAATCAACACTTTATGTACCCATAATCATTTATGATTGTGATAAGTAGTCGATTATCAAACCTTTTGCATCCTACTGGCTTATAAGATAACGTGTACGTTAGATGACTTTTCATTCAAATGAGTTCATTCGAACTCAAGGTACAGTTATCATATGAACATCCAAGACGAGGGGAGGTCCTTCTCCCATATCCTATGCATATACATTTCTGTGTACATACACCGAATACGGGAGAAGGAGCTCTTCTTCTCTGGGATTGTACATATGGGAACTCTACCCTTAGTTTTGAAATATTTTATTCATAAAATACAAAATTAGCAAGAGCTTTCATGACTGACAAAATATCATCACAAAGCAATTACAACACCAATTTATCACATTTGTAAAATCATTTCCACTCATTTCACAAAAATATTTACAAAGAAAGCATAATCAAGTCATAAAAGCATTTGCAAAACCATATTATTACCTTACAAAACATCTATAAAAGAGCATTTTCCATAACTTTGTAAAAAAAATTACAAATATCACTTTACGAGACATTTGTAAAGATCATTTTCCATCACTTTGCAAAAACATTTGCAAATATCACTTTATAAGACATTTGTAAAGATTATTTTCCATCACTTTGCAAAAATATTGCAAAGAACATAAAATCAAATCACAAGATAGTCATCCTATTGCTTTACAACAACACTTGTAAAGACCACTCACCCTCACTTTGCAAGAATATTTTGCAAGAAACACTAAATCTACAATATCATCATTATTTCACAAAAACAATCAGATCTAAACCCTTATCTATACAATCGAATGTTTGTAGAAAGAAACATTCAAACATTGATAAGGATCATACTACATCTACCTTATCTACGCAGTCAAATGTTTACAGAGAGTAACATTCAAACACTAATAAGGATCATACTACATCTACCTTATCTACGCAATCGAATGTTTGTAGAGAGTAACATTCAAACACTAATAAGGATCATACTACATCTACCTTATCTACGTAGTTGAATGTTTGTAGAGAGTAACATTCAAACACTAATAAGGATCATACTACATCTACCTTATCTATGCATTCAAATGTTTACAAAGAGTAGCATTCAAACACTAATAAGGATCATACTACATCTACCTAATCTATGCAGTCAAATATTTGTAGAGAGCAACATTCAAACACTGATAAGGATCATACTACATCTACCTTATCTATGCAATCGAGTATTTGTAGAGAGTAACATTCAAACACTGATAAGGATCATACTACATCTACCTTATCTACATAGTCAAATTTTTATAGAGAGCAACATTTAAACACTAATAAGAATCATACTATATTTACCTTATCTATGCAATTGAATGTTTACAGAGAGCAACATTCAAACACTGATAAGGATCATACTAGAGGTACCTTATCTATGTAGGTAAATATTCACAAGAGCAACATTTGAACACTGATGAGAATAAAACAATATACTATCTCATGTACATATTACAAGTACCTCATCTACGCAGTCAAATGTTTGCAAGAGAAACATTTGAACACTGATGAGAAGAAAAACAATATACTATCTCATGTACATACTATAGGTACCTCATCTACGCAGTCAAATATTTATAAGAGCAACATTTGAACATTGATGAGAAGAAAATAATATACTATCTCATGTACATACTATAAGTACCTCATCTACACAGTCAAATTTTCATGAGAGTAACATTTGAACACTGATGAGAAGAAAAATAATATACTATCTCATGTACATACTACAGGTACCTCATCTAAACAGTAAAATATTCACGAGATCAACATTTGAACACTGATGAGAAGAAAAATAATATACTATCTCATGTACATACTACATGTACCTCATCTACACAATATTTTTTTTGTGAGAGCAACATTTGAACACTAATGAGAAGAAAACATTTCATATATCTTGTACATATTATAGGTACCTCACTATGTTCTAAATGATATCACAAATACGACATTATAGGCCACCATTTAGACATAATGAGATCATATCCCTGCCTATGGGAACATTATGGCAAATCTTACCTCCTAACGAACGTTATCCTATATCAAGTCTAGAGACCACCACTCACATACAAATATATCGGGATGTTCATTCATCACCTAAATCATTCAACATATCTCAATTCGGGGCATCTCCCCCTCATCCATAACATTCTATCTAAACATTAACAAAATCAAACATTCACATCACATAGACACAAAACACCTCATCATAACACAAAACAACCAAAACATCATCATCATCGTATATATATATATATATATATATATATATATATATATATATATACGCCTCACAACATACAAGTTGATAAGAGAAGGAGCATCACAAGAGGAAAATGATGCACTCATCTCATAGGAGGATGCACTACAATCCTAAAATCAGTGCATTCACTCCAAATCATCCCAGGAGAAGTCCCCTAACTTGAGGCCTCTATGTCCCTACAGTCCCCTACTAGAAGGAGGAGGGTGTGGTCATTGGAGGCCAGTAATATCCCATGTACCACTCACCATCGTAGACCTCAACTACATACTCAATGGAGATCATACCTGCTACTTCAAAACTACCATTACATGATATATATCATGATATCATACAACCCTGCTCGATGCCCTCCCAACCTAAATGTTCAAGTGATGCACCTTCTTCATAAAACCCAACCTCATACTCTCCAACAAGGCCTTAGAAGTTGTTAACTATAGCTCAAGTGGCCCTGTAATGATGGCCACCACCCTGCTATACAAACCTCACCCTTCATAATCATGAGCCTCATCCCTCTCCCTTGTCACCCACTCTATATCAAACTTGAGGCCAGTAATTATAACCTGATCAAGGGTACGCTCGACCACAACCTAGTCCAAGGAAAACTAAAGCCTCAAAATGGTCTCGTCGTTATTCGTATACACTCGCACCATTTCATCCCTGAGTTGAGCTACCTCTTCCAATTGTAGAGCCTACAAATCCACTAATTGGTCCCTCACATCCTCAAAGGTGTGGTGTAGTACCATAAACTTCATCGATGTAACATCTACATCCTCCCTACTCAAATCTACATCTCCACCAAAATTTGGGTCCACCCCGCTAGTATCTTGTCCACATGAGCCTGACATCTCTTCATTGTTCAAGACATATAAGTGAGGGACTACAACCAAGGGAGTCACATATAAATGATTTTATATTCTCACCTTCTATATGCCCATCATCCTTCACCATCCCTCTCCTAGTGTAAAGATAAAATATTTACAAAACATAGACAATCCTTTTACAAACCTATACAAAACATACATATTTTTTTACAAAACCTAGAAATTTCTTTACAAAACTTAGAAATTTTCTCACAAAATATCTAAGTACAAGTATATTAAATAACCTTGGGTATTATTTTAGCATATCTTTTATAATTAAGTACCTAGGCAAGAAATTCGAATTGCATTTAGTTGCATTAAGCTAATTTTATTTGATTGCATCCTTCTTTTTTTAACCTAAAAATGAAAACCTCCTTAGACTAGTGTATTCAAAACTTGAATTACATTTAGGATAGCTCTTGTTTGTTTGCATTTGTGTGGATTAAGCTAATTTTTGCATTTTAGATGGTTTTGACGATTTAGGTTCAAATAATGATTAAGGCTCGATGAAGAGTCAAGATTACTAAAGATCCAAAACTTTTATGTGATTATCCTAATTGAACACATAAAATACTACAAAACAAGTATTACATCAACCTTTCACAACCTTAAAAATTTAGGAACAATAGGGGTCCAGTTGTGTTGAGGATTCATATATCCTTGGGATCTCCTTTGCAAAGAGGTCCTCAAGTGGGGAAGCAGAGATTTTGACGAATCTCCCCATGCACACATGACATAAATTAGATTAGAAATGGAAAAGAACACAAGGTTTTCCTGTCACCTACATTATTTTTAGAAATATTAAGCTTATTACATCTATTTTGGAAGGATTTTTGCTCCTTTCCATTTATAGGCTAGCATTTTATCCTCACAAGGGAACCATAGTATTGGACAATAAAATTGCGAAATGGGTTCCATATATGTAACTTTAATTACTCCTAAAACTTGCTCAACTCTACACCTTTTTTATATAATATATCTAGTTTTTGGTACATTTTCCATGATTTGTATAAATTGGAACTATTATTTGAAAAGAATATCTTTAACTAATGGTAGGATTTTAATGCATTTTTTATAAGAATAAGTTTTGTTGGATGATTGTTTGAAAGGTTGTGGTTTTGGCAAGGGTTGTAATCATTTTTTATAGGATGCTTTAATGTTTTATTGTAGAACTATCTTTATTGTAGAAGCATTTTTTATTTTGTTGTAGAGAATATCCCATGGTTCACTTGATATAGAATGGTGACAACCACATTATCTAAGCTAATGTCATCAATAATTATACATGTATAAATGACATATGGAATTTTTAAACTATATAACAGTAAATCATTAAATTTATAGTGTATGAAAAACCAAACATGAATATCAAATGGTATGATTTCAAATAGATAAATTCCTCAAATATGAAGAAGAAGACCCCTGTTTGAATCTTGCTAAATTATAGGTGCATAACTACCAAAGCTATTATAATACCATTATGATCATAATGAAGTGTGGGTGAAACCCATTTTAATCCCATATAACCAATTAAAAAATAAAATATTTCAAAAACTAAACATGCAATCCTTAATGCAAATATAAAACGTAAGACTAATATTGAGTAACACTTCATAGTTTTATACTTCCACAAGTATTTGGATTTTAATGTTGAGCAAGGTTTTGCAAGAGTTTTGTCATTGTTGTCAACACAGGCAGTTAGATCTAATGATGCAGTGGACAGGCAGTTCAGAAGTCATTCAGATGCAGAGGACAGAAGTTCAAAGGTTATTCAAAGCATGGACAGTGAGTTTCCAAGAAGACCATAGTTGCCTATTTGCAAAAAATCAAAGAAAAAGACAAGTAAGAAAAGTGTCGCGATATCGCGACATTTTTAGCAGGCAAGAAAAACTGTCGCGATTTCGCGACATGTTAGAGGAGAGAGAAAGCGCAAGCAAAATTGTCACGATTTCGCGACATGGCCGAGGAGAGAGAAGGCGCAAAGAAAACTGTCGTGATTTCGTGACATGTTGGAGGAGAGAAGAGAAAACTATCACGATTTCGTGACATGTTGGAGAAAAGCAAGGAAGAAAATTGTCGTGATTTCGTGACATGTTTGGAGAAAAAGCGCTAAGGAAGAAAACTATCGCGATTTCGTGACATGTTCGAAGAAAAGGAAAAAAAACACGATTTCGGACATGTTTGGAGAAAAAGCGCTAAGGAAGAAAATTGTCACGATTTCGTGACATGTTTGGAGAAAAAGCGCTAAGGAAGAAAACTGTCGCGATTTCGCGACATGTTTGGAGGAAAGGGCGCTAAGGAAGAAAACTGTCGCGATTTCGTGACATGTTCGGAGAAAAAGCGCTAAGGAGGAAAAGTGTCACGATTTCATGACATGTTTGGAAACAAGAAAAGCACGATTTCGCGACCGATGAGGAGAGAGAATGTACAAAGGCAAGTATGTCGCGATTTCGTGACATGTTATGTTTTCGCGGGCGAAAGGCAGAAAAGAGCTTAAGGCAGCAAAAGTGTCACGATTTCGTGACATGTCATGTTTTCGTGGGTGCAAGCCGAGAAAAGGACAAAGAGGCGAAAAGTGTCACGATTTCGCGACAGGTTGCAAGAAAAGCCTTCGAAAGCTGAAAGCGTCGCGATTTCACGACAGGATGAAAGAAAAATGTACGGATGGAAAAAGTGTCACGATTTCATGATAGGCAGTAGTGAAGAAGCTAGCAGGATGAAGATGTCGCATTTTTGTGACATGTCACGGTTTCACGACTCTAGGAGGAGAGAGACTGTACGATGCCAGAAATGTCATGATTTCATGACAAAAGTGGAGAAGAAGGCCTAGAAGCAAAAAGGGTCACGTTTTCATGACAAGAGTGAGGATGACGTCAGCGAAAGTTAGAAGTGTCACGATTTCATGACAAGAACGGTGGCAAAGTAGACAAAGGCCAAAAGTGTCGCATTTTTGTGATAGCAGGGTAAAGAAGGCGTACGGATGTAAAAGGTGTCGCGATATCATGACATGTTGTAGTTTCATGAGGAAAGCTACAGAACCAGAGAGGCGGTTGAAGTCGACAGAGTTAAATCTGGGCCGACAAAGATTAGGGTTTTGAAGCCGACATTCATTAGGGTTTTGCAGCCGACGTTCTTTAGGGTTAAAGCCGACTACAGTTTAAGATTTGTTCTTGAAATTTCATCTATAAAAGGAGGGCTGTTTCGAGTTTGAAGTGTGTGATTTTTGTGAAGAAAATTTGTGCATGTGAAGTTCGCGATGAGCAGAGAGCGAGTCGTATCGATTCGAGCTGAGTGCGAAGCGGTAGTTCATTTGTGTCGAAGCGAAGTGTGCGAAGCAATTGCACAGAAGCAGACTAGAGTGCGAAGCATAAGCGCACAGGAGCAAAAGCCGTAACTCGGTTGTGTCGAAGCAAAGTGTGCGAAGCAGTTGTGCAGAAGCAGACTGGTGGTGCGAAGCTTTTGCAACAGAAGCCAGAGTACATAGAAACAACAGACAGTGTGCAAACAGTGTGAAGGTATTTTTCTATATTTTTCTTGAAGTCCAAGTTGCAGCTTGGCATAAGGGGTTGGTGCTCCTTCCAGTAGGTGCTGGTGAATTAGGGGTTGGTGCTCCTTTCTGTTGGTGCAAAAAAATTGAGGGGTTGGTGCTCCTTCCAGTTGGTGCTGGTAAATAAGTTGTAAAGTTGTTGCTTTGCAAAGGCTGGATTTGGATGGTAGTCCAAGCAGTCATTTTTGAGGAGTAGCCACATTGGTGAACCTCGTTAAAATTTTGTGTTGTGTGATGCTCTCTTATTAACTTGCTATTTCTGGTTTAAGTTTGCTTTATTTCATTGCAAGTTTAAAGTTTTAAAAGATCACACTGATTCACCCCCCTCTCAGTGTCACTGTAAGTATAACAATTGGTATCAGAGCCAAGTTCCTGAATAGGCTCAATCAGCTAGGGTGATCTTGGAAGTGACGCAATGGCAGGTGGTGAAGGGTTCTCCTCAAACAAAGCACCATTGTTTGACGAAACTAATTATGCATTCTGGAAGATCAGAATGCAGACATATCTCCGTGCTTTGGGATTTGATATCTGGAGTGCAGTAGTTAATGGTTACACAGCTCTCGACACTGCTCCAACCGACAACACTGGTAAAAAGGCATTTGAAAATGACTCTAAAGCAAAAAATGCCATCATGTGTGGATTAGTTGACAGTGAGTTGGTCAAGATCATAAATTGCGAATCAGCAAAAGATGTATGGGACAAACTAGAAAATATTTATGAGGGAGATGACAAGATCAAGGAAGCCAAGCTTCAAACACATCGAGCTCAATTCGAATCATTAAAAATGACCAACGATGAGAACATAGAAGCCTTTATGCAGAGAGTTAATGGAATCACTAATTCAATCAGAGGTCTCGACGAAGATTTGGATGATGCAACTATCGTGAAAAAGGTATTAAGATCGCTTCCCCAAAGATTTGATTCTAAAGTCTCAGCCATAGAAGAAGCTAAAGATCTAAATCACTTCAGTATGGATGAGATGCATGGTTCCCTGACTGCTTATGAAATGAGAATAGGAAGATCTAATCCCACAGACAGAGAAGCAGCATTTAAAGCCCTAAAAGGTAAAGACACAAAACAAGAGTCTGAAGAAGAAGAAACTTCGGATGAAATGGAAGCAAATTTTGTTAGAAAACTGAGAAAGGGAAAAGGAAAATACAGAGGAAAGCTTCCTTTCAAATGTTTCAACTGTGGGGGCATTGGACACTTTGCTACCAAATGTCCTCTCAATGAGAAGAACAAAGGTGAGGAAGCATCTCATCAAGAAAGAAGTGAATGGAGAAAGAAAACAAACTTCAGAAAGGGAAACTTCAAAAAGAAAAGTTTCATCTCCAGGAATGCAAATTCTTCAGAGGACAGCTCTAGTGAGGATTCTGAAGAAGGAACAGGTGAAGCTCTATTCATGGCTTTTGAAGTAGAAAAATCAGAAGAGGTAGAAAAAATAAGAGAAGAGAGAAGGAATGAACTCTAAAGCATGTGTTGAAAAACCCGAGGCAGAAGTTGATCTAGAAGGTGAACTGGTTTCTGCTCTTGAAGAATGGAAATCTGAGAAAAGAAAGAATTATAAACTTTCAAGAAAGCTTGAGGATGCAAACGACATTATAACCAGTTTAAAAATACAAGCAGAAGAATACAAGAAAATGTTCGAAGATCTTGAAGTTCAGATAACCATGAAGATAGATTACTGTTGTAAACTAGAAGAAGAAAATCTTGGCCTACGAATGCAGATACAAGAGCTGGATCAAAAAATTAGCTGCCATCACAAACGTGAAGAAAGTTCGAAGAAGCTGGATAAAATCTTAAGTGATCAACGACCTGCAGGCATCAAATTTGGTCTGGGCTTCATTGAAGGAGAATCATCAAACGGACCAAAAGCCAGAAATGTTGAAACTATAAGGAGTGAAGATGAGAAACAGGCTGATGAAAGAAAAACAAATCATGCAAAAGAAAGCAGTAATGCCAGGCCCGAAAGGAGAACTGACAATGATGGCTTTACCAAGGTCACAAATCAAAGAAGAAGAAGATCTATGGTTCCTACAACAACCTGGCAAAGACCATCCTTCAGGTTTAATCATTACTTTTCTGGTTTCTGTTTCAAATGTAATGGTTATGGGCACAAAATTGCAGACTGCAAGTATAATGTAGGACCAAGAAGCTTTGTTAGTAGAAATGTTTTTGCACCTCTAACAAATTATGCAGTAGAATGTTTTAGCTGTCACAACTATGGGCATATTGCAAGAAATTGTCGTAGTACCTCTGTTTTAAATCAACCTCAGAAAAGAAAGTTCCAACCACATAGGACAAGACAAAATAGAAAAATTTCTGAAAGATATGCAAAAGATATTGAAAAAGGAAAGTCCAAACTAGAGCCCAATACCGCAGTCAAAACAGAGTGGAAACAGAAAGAACAACTTAGGGAAGAAAAGGAATCCTTAATAGTACAGACAGCTTTCAAGGCTCAGAATAAATGTGTACCATGGATTCTTGACAGTGGATGCTCAAGTCACATGACAGGTGATAAACAAAAATTTGAAAAACTACAGAAATATGAGGGTGGCTCTGTGAAGTTTGGAAATAATGATGGAGCCAAAATAATAGGAAAAGGATCTGTCAAAATTAGTGATGGGAAAATCAAGTCAGAAGAAGTTTTATTTGTGGATGGTTTGAAACACAACCTGTTAAGTGTCAGTCAAATCTGTGATAAAGGACATGAAGTAGTCTTCAAGAAGCAGGGTTGTGAAGTCAAAAAAATAAACAGTGGGAAATTGATAGCAACTGGTTCAAGGACGTCTGGCAACCTGTACACACTCTCAAAAACTTTAGAAGGTACGTGTTTCATTGGACAAGAAGAAGAGAACTGGCTGTGGCACAAGAGGCTTGGACACATAAGTTTCGATAATTTGGTGAAAATCAGCTCGAAACAAGCAGTGAGAGATATTCCAACCATTAGAAAACCTTCAAATAGTATCTGTGCTTCATGTCAGAAGGGAAAGCAAACTAGAGTCTCATTCAAAACAAAAGAGTACCACACTAGCAAGCCTTTGGAACTTATACATACAGACTTATGTGGACCCATGAGAACACAAAGCATAAATGGTGACAAATACTTTATGTTGTGTATCGATGATTATTCCAGAATGACATGGATATTTTTCTTAAAAGATAAAACAGAAGCTTTTGAAATGTTCAGATCTTTCAAACATCTAGTTGAGAATGAAACAGGAAAAAGGATCAAATGTTTACGATCAGATAGAGGAGGAGAATTCATTTCGAATGAATTTACAGAATACTATGAAAAACATGGTATCAGGGAGACAATATTCAGCGACTAGAACTCCCCAACGAGAATGGTGTAGTAGAAAGAAAGAACAGAACTATACAGAAATGGCACGCACTATGTTGCGAGAAAACAAAATAGCGAGCAGATTCCGGAAAGAAGCAGTTCACACTGCAGTATACATCCAAAACAGATATATGTTAAGAACTCATGAAAGCAAAACACCTTATGAGTTGTGGTTTGGTAGAAAAGCAACAACAAAACATCTCAAAGTATTTGGTTGTAAGTGTTACATCAGAAAAACTGATGACAACCTTGGGAAGTTTGAAAATAGAGCAGATGAAGGTGTTTTTGTTGGGTATTCATCAAAAAGCAAAGCTTACAAATGCTACAACAAGAGACTCAAGAAAATTGTGGACAGTGCAGATGTTAAATTCGATGAAGGTGGGAAACGAATAGCTAACTTTGAAGAAAACTACCCAATCTATGAAGAAGTCATTGAAGGAGATGAGGTGAATGAAACAGAAAATAAATCTACGTTTGATTCAGATGACTTAATCGATGACTCGGAGGTGCAAGAAAACAAGAAATTCAAAACAGGCAGCTGGCAGAAAAATCACCCAAGAGACCAAATAATTGGAGATCCCACAGCTGGTGTTAAGACAAGAAGGAAAGTAATAAGTAATTACTCTCTTTTATCCAAAGCATTGAGCCCAAAAACATAGATGAAGCAAGCAAAGATGATAGCTGGATGAAGGCAATAAATGAAGAGTTAGATCAGATTGAAAAGAATAGAACTTGGGAATTAGTACCTAGACCTGCGAATAAGAATGTAATCGGCACCAAATGGATATTTCGAAACAAATTAAATGAAGACGGACAGGTCATTAGGAACAAAGCAAGACTGGTTTGTAAAGGCTATGCACAGGTCGAAGGCATTGATTTTGAAGAGACTTTTGCACCAGTGGCCAGACTAGAAGCAATTAGAATGTTTCTGGCCTTAGCAGATCCACAAGAACTTCGGAGTTTATCAGATGGATGTAAAATCTGCCTTTTTAAATGGAAAACTTGAAGAAGAGGTCTATATTGAACAACCAGATGGTTTTCAAATTAGTGAAGATCCCAACCTTGTCTGCAAATTAAAGAAAGCTTTATATGGATTAAAACAAGCACCACGGGCATGGTATGCAAGGCTAGACAACTATCTCTCTCAACAGGGATTCAAGAAAGGTTTGGTGGACAATAATCAGTATGTCAAAATAGAAGGTGGGCATCTAATTGTTCTTGTTGTTTATGTAGATGATATCATATTTGGCAGCAGCAAAGATGAATCCTGTAAAGACTTAGCGAATAAGATGCAGAAAGAATTTGAAATGTCTATGATTGGTGAACTGTCTTACTTTCTTGGGTTACAAGTTAATCAAAATGAGAAAGGCATATTCATTTCTCAAATTAAATATGTGAAAGAGATGCTAAAAGGTTCACAATGGAGGACTGTAAGCCGGTTAGTACTCCCATGACAACAAGCTGCAAGTTGAGCAAAGAAGACAAATCTCCACCGATAGATCAAACCATGTACAGATCAATGATTGGAAGCTTACTATACTTAACAGCTACCAGACCTGATATTCTATAGGCAATTTGCATGGTAGCAAGATTTCAGGCCAGTCCCAAAGAGACTCATGTGACAGCAGTAAAAAGGATTCTCAGATATCTCAAGGGTACTATGGAGTATGGGTTATGGTATCCAAAAGGTAAAGACTTCACTCTTATATCTTATTCAGATGCAGATTGGGCAGGATGTGTTGATGATAGGAAGAGTACAAGTGGAGGTGCATTCTATCTCGGTGACAGGTTGGTTGCTTGGCACAACAAGAAACAAGAGTCAGTTTCTTTATCAACAGTTGAGGCAGAATATATTGCAGCAACAACTTGTTGTACACAAGTTTTGTGGATGAAACAAACTCTGAAAGATCTTGGTATTAATTTTAGTGAGCCAATATCAGTTAAGTGTGATAACACCAGTGCAATTAACATCTCCAAGAATCCAATAATGCATTCACGGACAAAACACATTGCTATCAGATATCATTTCTTGAAAGAGAAAGTTGCAGAAGGAGAAGTTAAATTGGATTTTGTCCCAACCACAGAACAAGTAGCAGATATTTTCACAAAACCATTGCCCAAGGAAGTGTTTGAGTACCTTCGAAACAAATTGGGAGTGGTCACACTTCCCAAGAAGTGACTAGCTACAGGGATCACTTTCTCAGGGGGAGCATTTGAGTATTTGACTATTCTTTTGCTCATGATCATAATTTGTGCTAAGTGCAACAAATTATGCCTGAGAATTGTGTGTATGGACTCAGGGGGAGTCTGTAGTAGCCCTTTGGTATTATTGACAAAGGGGGAGAAGAGTTACAGGAATTTACATAGGTGTTGCCAACAATTCCAAAGGGGGAGATTGTTGAGCAAGGTGTTGCAAGAGTTTTGTCATTGTTGTCAACACAGGAAGTTAGATCTAATGATGCAGTGGACAGGCAGTTCAGAAGTCATTCAGATGCAGAGGACAGAAGTTCAAAGGTTATTCAGAGCATGGACAAGTGAGTTTCCAAGAAGACCATAGTTGCCTATTTGCAAAAATTCAAAGAAAAAGACAAGTAAGAAAAGTGTCGCGATATCGCGACATTTTCAGCAGAAAAACTATCACGATTTCATGACATGTTAGAGGAGAGAGAAAGCGCAAGCAAAATTGTCATGATTTCATGACATGGTCGAGGAGAGAGAAGGCACAAAGAAAACTGTCATGATTTCGCGACATGTTGGAGGAGAGAGAAAGTGCAGGGAAAATTGTCGCGATTTCGTGACATGTTGGAAGAAAAAGCGCTAAGGAAGAAAACTGTCACGATTTCGTGACATGTTTGGAGAAAAAGCGCTAAGGAAGAAAACTATCACGATTTCGTGACATGTTCGGAGAAAAACACTAAGGAAGAAAATTGTCACGATTTCGTGACATGTTTGGAAAAAGCTAAGGAAAAAACGATTACGTAAAAAAAAAAAATTTCGACATGGGAAAAAAAAAAAAAAAAAGAGAAAGAGAATGTACAAAGGCAAGTATGTCACGATTTCGTGACATGTTATGTTTTCGCGGGCGAAAGGCAGAAAAGAGCTTAAGGCAGCAAAAGTGTCACGATTTCATGACATGTCATGTTTTCATGGGTGCAAGCCGAGAAAAGGACAAAGAGGCGAAAAGTGTCACGATTTCGCGACAGGTTGCAAGAAAAGCCTTCGAAAGCTGAAAGCGTCACGATTTCACGACAGGATGAAAGAAAAATGTACGGATGGAAAAAGTGTCACGATTTCATGACAGCGAATGAAGAAGCTAGCAGGATGAAGATGTCACATTTTCATGACATGTCATGGTTTCGTGACTCTAGGAGGAGAGAGACTGTACGACGCCAAAAATGTCACGATTTCATGACAAAAGTGGAGAAGAAGGCCTAGAAGCAAAAAGGGTCACGTTTTCATGACAAGAGTGAGGATGACATCAACGAAAGTTAGAAGTGTCACGATTTCATGACAAGAACGGTGGCAAAGTAGACAAAGGCCAAAAGTGTCGCATTTTCATGATAGCAGGGTAAAGAAGGCGTACGGCTACAAAAGGTGTCGCGATATCGTGACATGTTGTAGTTTCATGAGGAAAGCTACAGAACCAGAGAGGCGGTTGAAGCCGACAGAGTTAAATCTGGGCCGACGAAGATTAGGGTTTTGGAGCCGACATTCATTAGGGTTTTGGAGCCGACATTCATTAGGGTTTTGCAGTCGACGTTCTTTAGGGTTAAAGCCGACTACAGTTTAAGATTTGTTCTTGAAATTTCATCTATAAAAGGAGGGTTGTTTCGAGTTTGAAGGGTGATTTTTGTGAAGAAAATTTGTGCATGTGAAGTTCACGATGAGCAGAGAGCGAGTCGTATCGATTCGAGCTGAGTGCGAAGCGGTAGTTCATTTGTGTCGAAGTGAAGTGTGCGAAGCAGTTGCACAAAAGTAGACTGGAGTGCGAAGCATAAGCACAGGAAGAGAAGCCGTAACTCGGTTGTGTCAAAGCAAAGTGTGCGAAGCAATTGCGCAGAAGTAGACTGGTGGTGCGAAGCTTTTGTAGCAGAAGCCAGAGTACATAGAAACAACAGACAGTGTGCAAACAATGTGAAGGTATTTTTTTGTATTTTTCTTGAAGTCCAAGTTGCAGCTTGGCATAAGGGGTTGGTGCTCCTTCCAGTAGGTGCTGGTGAATTAGGGGTTGGTGCTCCTTTCCGTTGGTGCAAAAAAATTGAGGGGTTGGTGCTCCTTCCAGTTGGTGTTGGTAAATAAGTTGTAAAGTTGTTGCTTTGCAAAGGCTGGATTTGGATGGTAGTCCAAGCAGTCATTTTTGAGGAGTAGCCACATTGGTGAACCTCGTTAAAATTTTGTGTTGTGTGATGCTCTCTTATTAACTTGCTATTTCTGGTTTAAGTTTGCTTTATTTCATTGCAAGTTTAAAGTTTTAAAAGATCACACTGATTCACCCCCCTCTCAGTGTCACTGTAAGTATAACAACATGCAATCCTTAATGCAAATATAAAACGTAAGACTAATATTGAGTAACACTTCATAGTTTTATACTTCCACAAGTATTTGGATTTTACTATGTAATTTTTTATGATTATTTTAAAAATATAAAATCTCTATACCACCAAAAATAGAAGATAAATTTGCACATCAGTGCTTTTTTCCACTCTTCCTTTCATGATTTTCTTGTGGATAGTAACAACAACAAAATTTTCATCCTCTCTAATTTTTAGATTGATCAACTTTATTAAAATAAATCAAACATTTTAAAATTAAAGGAAGAATAAAATTGTTTATTTTATAAATTTAGAAGAAACAATAATTGAGAAAGAAAATAAAACACCTTTTACATGTTCCAACAATACTATGCATAAAGATAGTATACATGAGAAGTAGCTTTCTTGTTGTGTTTATAGAGTAAGTTATGCACAAAGATAGTTCACAAGGACACATGCAATAAGATGAGGAGATAAATAAATGCTACCATATGTATTATTATTAGTTGTGAATAAATGATACCCCCTCAATCTAGATGTAGAATAAGCTTTATACAAATGTTGTTTAATAAGTAATATATTCCTTAGGTATTTTTGCTTTGTTGGAAATGTTGAATAATTTATGAATAACCATAATTTTAATGGAGCCATAAATACTCATATTGTTAATGCTTATATGCTTCAATAATTTACATTATGAAATTATGGAAATTTAAATACAGTGGATGCCAAATATTGGTATAACAAACCATAACTAATCATACAACTACCCTTGACTTCTAGTGGACCTTACGTACCATGGTTTGAGTAGTTTTTTTCAACTTACATCCACACTATCTATGATGTAATAATTCCTAGAATACATCCCTTATTATGACATAATCTTCACTTTGACTTACACTCTTGATTTTGGTTCTAGCTTTGGCTCTTGACAAGATGAAAAAAAATTTCTAGGGTGATGTTGGAATATTTAGATTTTAAATAAAGAAAATTCTCCTTCTTCAATGTAGATCTTATACTATATTACTTAGGAGTTTTAGGTACTACCGATCATGAACACCAATTACATACTTATTACAAATACTTATTCAAAATCTAATACTCATAGATTCAATGTTTTTATGATTTTACCAATTATCTTCTTGTGAGAGAAAAGAGCTACTACTATCATTATGTCCTTTCACTTTTGTAAAAATCATTGTAGAAATTATTTTTCTTGTCGGTGTTGATATTAGTGAGCTACTGATACTATGATGGATTCCTTAGGGAATAAAAATGTTTCCTCTCTTTCTCTACTTTTCATACCACTTATTTATAGATTTTTACCCCCAACTTTCTAGTTGCATGATAATATTGTGAGGTTGTTATGGTGGAGGGAAATTCATGTAAGACTTTTAATCCTTTTTATTTATTATCATTTACTTTACATTTCTCTTCTTAAACCTATCCCAATTATTTTCCATAGGCTCTATGTTCATTGCAAGTTCTTTCTCTATCGTGAGTTCCTTGATATGATAAATAGGATGTATGTTTATAATAAAATATTTAGTAATTTTGCATACTTATTTTAGTCCCTTAAATAATCCTATATCTACCTCAATATAGACTTGAACAACAATGTAGCATCCTATAAATATCTCAATAGTCTTTAGAATTGAACCATTAGGATCAGATAGTCATTGACGAAATTTGACAAATATTTTGTTATTTTAGATTATGTTACCGATTTGATAATATCATATTACGTTTCATCTTCTAGTTCTTGATTAATTATGGTGTTAGTACACTCCTTTACAAAAAATTTATGATATCTTGAGCTTTGATAATGATGTACGAATGCTTAGTTTTGTGACTTGTGGAAATAGACATTTTTCTCTCAATAATATTGAGTTTGTAAGCTATGCGTATTTTAGAGTATATGTTATAATAGGCTATGCAACCTGAAAATATTTTATTTTGTACTAAAGAAAGGTAGTGGAAAAATAGCCACATTTATTCTAGAGGGAATGAACTTCTCAAATTTCTAGTGATTAATTTTAAGAGTATCACGTGGCTTGGGCTTCATATGTTTGCCTTTGTATCTTGGTGGCCTTCCTTCCTACTTAACAAATTTGATAAAATTGAAGGTTACCTTACCACCGTTGACATTAGATATGTTAACTATATTGATATTGATTGAGGTATTATTCATTTTCTAATGGCTAAGGTCCCTCATTTTGCTCATCTAGTAGTTTTTAATTTTATTTGTTAATTTTGACTATCATGGATGACTTCACTAGTTCACATGTTGGGTCGTTGTACATCATAGAACTATTGTCTGAGACTCAGTGTAAATAGTTTTCATGAAAAATTTTATTATAACCACCTACGTTGTGCTTTGAATTATGGTTTAGTCAAATGGTGTTAAATGCCTTCAAAGGTATTTGTGATATCTATATCAAGAAGGAATTATGCTCTTGAGATATTTTGGTGGATGGAATTATCTCTCAGGGTATGTGTTCCAATGACCATTGTCTATAGGTCAAATTATTACATGTTGATATTAGATAGCTTTTATTGAATGGATATAGGCATGTAAAAGGAGTGTATTTAAACATATTTTATATCTTTTACTCTTACTTCTTGCACATTTAGCTTTAGATATCATCCAACATGACAGTTTGGTATTCTATTGCTTCTTTATTTGATTTCCTTTTGATCAAAATGAGTTGGACATCACCACTTAGGAAACACCTTTATGGAACTTTTGAAGTGTCTTATTCAACCTTTTCGATGTCATTGATGATGAGAATATCCATTTTATTGAGTTTAATTTCTGATAAGAACAATGCAAATTCTATTGGTCATTGATGGTTTGACATTTCTTTGAGTTTGATTATCGAAAAGAATGGTGATGGTCTTTATTTTATCTAGTTTTTTTTATACATCTTGATATTCTCATTTTCCTTATTGATTTCTTGCTATGTAATGCTCCATATATGTGATATATATTGCAATTTTTTTTGCAAGTTGTTAACACATGGATCACCTAAGAATACTACTAATGTAATGACATTGGAGAATGAGCTATTTTGGGTTTAAAAATTGTTACTTTGAGCCTATGTGCTTTATCGTTTTATGTCCATATGTGCCTTATTATTTTAAAATTGTGTACACCTTATTGGTATGTGCTTGTGTACGCCTTGTGAGTGATTAGCTTATGTTCTTTTGAAACAAAACAAGGGATGTGCAAGACTTTGATGAATAATGTATATTGTTTTTTTTTTATGATTTTGTTTTCCAACCTTGGTGCCTCACTTCTACTTGCCAATGTCAAATTTGAGTGGTTTTATTACTTTCTTATGCTTGCATTTAGTTGATCTTTGACAAGATTTCTTATTCTAAGATCGCTATTATATTTTCTATGGTCTTTTTGCAGGATTTCTATCCTAAGACCCTTCTTAGCAAGAGTTTGGTATTTTGGAATCTTTTGTGGAAATGCTTTATGAAGAGAATGGTTACCTCTTTCTCTTGAGGTTAAGGATTACTCAGTATTTGGTAGTGTTCTTTTCTCTAAGACCACTTTTCAATAAAGTGCTTTTACAACTTCTCTATATGGAAGCAAGGAATATTGATTGAAATGAGAGTTGGCTCTTCCTTCCATGTACTTTGATACCATTGGTACTGTTAATACTTAGATACATCCATAATTTACATTATGAAATAATTGATAGTAAATACAATGGATGCTCATTTTTGGCATAACAAACCATAACTAATCCTATAACTACCCCTAAATTATAGTGGATGTTATATACCATGTTTTAAGTAGTTTTGCTCAACTTATATTCAAATTATCTATGATGTAATAATTCATAACACATACATAGTTTAAAGCCAAAAATAACAAATGAGTGATACTAATAGGTTATACTTCAAGTTCTAAAATGAAAAACAATTCATCTGCATTTTGTGACACATAATTAGCATGGCATAATATAATTAGAATAAAAACCCAAAAATTAGAACATATATTTTAAATACTCATGTCAATGAAACTATTAAAGTTATCTTTATACCTATATTCTTTTTCAAGAATTTAATTATGATTTTGTTTAAACTCATTAGTATTGTGATCTATTTTTAGTCAATAATATTTTTTTAATTAAATATTGTTATCAAAATAAAAAATGTGAGTATCAATATGGATCTCAACTCTAGAGGACTAGTGCACAACACTAGTATCGTAGAAGAGAATGCATGTGATTATGACTCCTCTAAAATGGCTATGCAAGTTTACACTAAGAATGGTCCATAAGGTAGTCCTCCTTCTTTTGATGTAATTCTTCCATTTCTTGAATTTGATTCTACATAGAGTCAAGTTGATAATGGTTAAATGAAGTCAAGATTTTTTATTTTTCTTTGCATAAAAAAACCACGCTAAGGTTATTTATGAGCATTGCCCCTAGTACATGAGAAGCTCTCTACTTGTTTTTGTTCCTTGGACCCATGACTTTTCTATTTTTAAGGAAAGGTCTACCAAAGTCCCTGTATGGGTGGAATTCCTAGGACTCCCTCTACCTTTGTGGTCATTTCTTAGTCACATAGCAACCCTTGTAAGGAGTGCCATTTGGTGGAGATAGATATTTTTTCCATGCACACCCTAAAAAATATGTTTGCATCGAGATTTATATTTCTCAAGATCTCAAGGAGACTATTGACATACAAGTTGGTGACACTATGCTATCCCAACAAGTCCTCTACATTAATATACCCAACACATATTTTTTATGCTAGTCCTTACCACACAAGATCAAATATTATCCCTTAATGCTGCATAATAGGGACAAGTTGAGCCCCACCACACCATCTATTTCCATTCCTCAATATTAATAGGATGGTTGGATGACTATGGGAGGGTGTAAAAATGTGCGTTCAGCTACTTCTAAAGGTACACAGTCCAAGTTGGTACATATCTCAAAGCTAGTAGAAAAAATGTATGAAAAGGAAAAAGTTGGTTCCTCAGCTAAAACTACCAAGAATGAGGTTCCTTAGTCTTAATAGATTCGTAATAATAGTGGTTTCATTACAGTATTTCCAACCAACCAACCCTCAAGTACATTCCCCCCTGGCTAGTGCAAGGTGCTTCCATAGCTTGAGAAGGGGGTCTTTAGAAGAATATGTCACTCCAAAGAAGTGACTTCATATGACCAATTTTTAGTTGGGCAGTTAAATTCATAATTCCTCCAACAACTACAATGTGTTAGAGTATTGTAGCAGTAAGGATATATCATTGGATGTAAATCCATCATCGATGGAATTAACAATTCCTACAAAGGAAGTAAAATATGAATATCCCTCCTCTTTTATGCGATTATGATGTTTTCATAGTCCTCGATAGGGGAAAGAATATGGGAACAGTCTACTTGAAAAATTGTTTCACCCATCCAAACCTTGGTGGGTGAGTGTCAAACCCAATAATTTCAACAAATTTGGGGCATTGTCATTGTTTGAAGAGAAGCAAGATATGAAATCTCAATGGAGCAACCAATATTTAAGTCTACTTGGAAATATCTACTTACGTGGGTGCTTGATGAAACCAACCATTATGCATGTTAGATCTCTCCAAAATTACAATTTAGGGCTTTTTGTTCTATTTTATTTTTAGTTTTGCAATGTAGATCTCTTGGTGATCTGTTTATCATTTTTTTATTTTCTAAAACCTATTTTGCCTTAATTTAGTTTTTTGCATAGGCTTTGGGTCGTTTTTTTTTTAATTTATACTCTTATTACTTTTATTAATAAGTTTAAGTCATTTTCAAAAAAAAAAAATTCAAAATATTTATAATGACACGTCTTTTCATAACATATAATTATCATACTACATTGTAATTTGAAGGTAAAGACAAAAAATGAATATTTTTATTATTTTTAAATAAAGTTAAGTCACTAGCAAAAAAATAAAAAATAAAAACATCAAAACATTTATAATGACACGTCTTAGACTCTCCCACAAATGAATGTTGATATATGATGTATTGTAGCAAGATATAACTATAGTCTTTTTGTTGATATTAGCTTCTATTCTTATGTATATTTAATTATGGATACTTTACTTTTGATCCACCTCATTTTACCTCATTTTATTTTTTAACTGGTGAACAATGCTAACACCAAATATTTAATATTCTGATTAATCATATAATATAATATAATATAATATAATATATATATATATATATATATATAATAAAATAACACATCTTTTCATAACATATAATGCTTTTATGCTTGTAGAATTTTTACATTTTTTTCTTCGATTATAAAAGGAGTCTTACTACACTTTAGCCAAACATGTCTAACTTTAGTGTGCTCTGGTAATAATTGTTTTAAAAAATACCTAGAAAATACTAAATCCTTCTTTAAACAACATGTTTTATGATAATAGGTCATTGTAAATATAAATACCTATCAATATTGCCAATGCTTTTTTAAAATCTAATTAAAATATTAAACTTTTTTCTTAATAGGTCATTGTAAATATAAATACCTATCAATATTGTGAATGCTTTTTATAAATCTAATAAAAATATTAATTTTTTTTCTTATTAAATATTATTTTCATAATAAAAAATTAATCAGTTGAAATTATTAACTTTGCTTTAAATTTAAAATATAAATTTTAATAAATATTAATTTATTTTTTATTAAAAATAAATAAATAAAAAATACATAAAACTTTAAACTAATAAAAATTAATTGTCTTTTTTAGTGTGGTAACCATAAAAAACTAAACAACCTTGTTAACAAATAATAAATAAATAAATATAAATAAAAATTAATTGTTAACAAATAATAAATAAATAAATAAAAATAACAATTAATTGTTAGAATTCCATCTTTTGTCATTTCTTTGAATATCTTCTTTTACCATGAGGGCATAAAAATATTTTACCAATATTTTTGACGGGAAAGAGTGGCTAAATACGGGCGCTACGCAGCCCTAATTTTACAACATAGCTCAAACTATCTCGGATATGGCGACAGAGGACGTTATCAACATATTCTCAAACACTTTCACGGACTGTGTAGAGCATTCCAGGATAGCCGCCGAAAGTTGTGTCTGCCTGTACGGTGCATGGAGGATGGATGTCTGGAAATAAATGACTTCGCAGACTATTGCAAACTTCCGCGTGCCCCGATAACAAACCAGGAACTCTCTTTCATACCGTTCGATTTTAGTAGCCAATAGGCTTACTATTCATTGAACAAAATGAAGTTAGCTTACTATTCAGCGAAGAAAATTATCATTCGACCAAAGGAATTGAGAGCTAAATTAGATCAACACCAGCTCGCATTACACACATAGCTATCCACTGGCAAAGGAGTCTCAGCGACCAATATCAAGCAATGAACGGACGCAGTTCGATTCCTCGTCGGTCACCTCGATTGTATAAGAAGAACGTGTCAACGCATCCACTGAGGACAATCCCGTGTCAGTACTAAATGAAGAATTAGTCAGACAACTGGAGGAGGAATACGGCCAAATGAATGGCGGCCTCAGACGTGGAACAAAAGGAGGCGGCATATTCCTCGCCGGAATCTGCGTCACCTGCCGCATCGTCGGTCGATCTGCAGGAGTCGGAGTCGAGCACGCCAGGCCGACCATCAGCAAACACATCACGTCGTCCACGTTAACATTTCCGTCGCCCGGCATAACCGCCCGCGGGTCCGCGGCGACCAGGAGCCGATCCTCCCCGTACAATTTCCAAACCCAGGTTGCTAGATCCGGCGCATCCGCAACCCTGGGGGGCCTCCCGCAGGCCACCTCGAGGGCCACGGCGCCGAAACTGTAAACGTCAGACTCAGCCGTTGCCCGCCCCGTGTGAGAGCACTCAGGGGCAATGTATCCGATGGTCCCTGCTAAGTTCGTCAGCGAATACGACGCCCGGTCTCGCTCCAGCAGGCGGGCGAGCCCAAATTCTCCGAGGCGGGCGTTGTAGTCGGAGTCCAGCATTACGTTGCTCGCCTTCAGATCGCGGTGGATCACCTGGCTGCTACATTCCTCGTGGAGATAAAACAGCGCGGAGGCGACACCGGCAATGATGTTGTACCGTTGTTCCCAGTCCAGCAACCCCTGAAATATGTGCTTCTCCAGGCTTCCGTTGGGCATAAGCTCGTAGACCATCATGAGGCAGCCCTTATCGTGGCACCAGCCCAGCAGAGGCAACAGGTTTCGGTGGCGGAGCTGGTTGATGATGGTGATCTCCGATATAAATTCCTCCTCTCCTTGCTTGGAGTCATTCAACATAAGCTTGACGGCGACTCCGCTTTTCTCCTTGGCAAGAATTCCCTTATAGACGGCTCCGAATCCACCTCGCCCCAGCTCCGATGCAGAGCTGAAGTTTTGGGTAGCCTTCTTGAGGTCTGCGTATTGGAATTCCCACGGGCGACCCGGTAGTATGTCGAGGGCCCCCGATATTGTTAGAAATATTAACTCAGATTTCACGCCTCCGCCCAACTACGCTCAGAACTTGGGCGAAGCCGGACTGCGCTCGCGAAGTCGGGCATCCTGGTAAAAACTTTTGACTTGACATCGCACGTGCCCTCTGATAGATGTGATGTCTGACAGATCCGATCGCCGCAAAAGTTAATGCCAGTTCGGCGATTTAATGCCAGTATGACGATTGGTCAGAAACCCTAGTTGAGGGTCTGTCAAAGCCTGTCAGAGGACAACCCTTATCTTCCTCTCCCCACGGCTATATAAGGCAGTTTGGGTCTTCAAACAAGTGTGTGGAAAGAGAGCGGAGAGAGAGGAGAGTGGGGGAAACTTGGAAAAAACAGTCATTCACAGAGTAGCGAACGAGATTGTTTCAGTGAGCAGTGCAGCTCATCTGTTTAATGTCCGAGCAGCAGACTCGACATTTGTTTTCCCTTTCAGTTTATCTTGCAGCTTTGGTGTGCAGATGTTTGTATTTCCTCAGTTGAGGACTTTTGTAACCCTCATATTATAAAAATAATGTTTGCTATTGTTTAAGGCATCTACAGGGTTTTTCTTTTATTTTTGTCGACACAAAATCAGTTGTTGTTTGTATAATCGCCTCAGAGCGTTTTCTTTCGGGTTCTATAAGTTTGAGCTCAGATCTGAAATATTGCATTCAGATTCGGTGTTTTTCTCCTCCAGTATAGTTCTTGCCAATCCAGGCAAACCAATGCCGAATCCGCATAAGCCTTTAGACAGCAAAAGTCTGCAAGGCAAAAAATTTGGCTAAGTCTGGAGCTATCCTTCCAACTTCGCAGTGAAGTCGAACTTCGCTGCCTTTGACCAGTGCAAGCCAACTTCGCATCTCGATCCGTGCACAACCCAACTTCGGGCCCTCCCTCCTTCGCATTTTGCACTTCACACTTCGCACTTCACACTTCGTAATTCACGCTTTGTAGTTCGCACTTCGCACTTAGCACTTCGCATTGCGCTCTCCTGACCTCGGCAATCAAAATTTTAATTAAATTCTTCAAATTTGGATCATACCAAGGTTAGACTTCAGCAGATTGCATGAGCAGCTTGGAGTCAAAGGGCTCATGAAATCAGGATTAAAGGAGGGTGTTAGAAATATTAACCCAGATTTCATGCCTCAGTCGGACTATGCTCTAAACTTGGGTGAAGTCGTACTGCGCTCATGCAGTCAGGGATCCTAACAAAAGTTTGACATGACGTCACATATGTCAGAGGGCACATGCGACATCAACTCAAAGGTTTTTGCTAGGATGCCCGACTTTGCGAGCGTAGTCCAGCTTCTAGCAACAACAACCTGCAGTTGCAGATCCCACGCTTCAATGGGAAAAATTACAATTACTGGAGCATCCAGATGAAGATCCTGTTTAGATCTCAAGATTTGTGGGAGTTAGTCGAGAATAGCTACCCAAAATTGGCTACACTAGCCGCCCTCTCTCAAGTAGATAAGGACCTATTGAAAGAGAACATGAAGAAGGACCAGAAGGCCCTCTTCTACATCTTGCAAGCGGTCGAGGAATCCATCTTCCCATGGATCGCATCAGCCACCAAGGCAAAGTAGGCCTGGGAGATTCTGGCCAGCTCATACCAGGGCACCAATAAGGTAAAATTGGTGAAGTTGCAGATGCTCAGGAGGGAGTTTGAAAATCTACAAATGAGTGAGTCCAAGTCCATGAGTGATTTCTTCACCCGAATGATGAACATTATCAACCAAATGCGGTTGAACAAAGAAATCATGCAGATCCAAAGAATCATGGAGAAAATTCTCAGAAGTCTACCTGCAAAGTTTGACTCGATTGTGATAGCAATCGAAGAGTCAAGGGATTTGACAACCCTCTCGACAGACGAGCTCATGGGTTCATTATAGACACATGAACAGAGGTTGAGTCGTTCATCTCAGACCTCTCTAGAGCAAGCATTCAAGGCTTAGGTCTCATTTCGAGACAACGATAGACAAGATTCCCACCATGGTGCCTCTAGTTCTCACAAAGGAAGAGGTAGAGGAAAGTGTAGGAAAGGCAACAAGAAATGAGGATGGTCAAACCCTAGCCAAGGAGAGACCAACTGTAATTTCCATCAACAAGGTGGAAGATGCAGTTCAAAAAATCAGCAAGTTGGATCTAGTTAGAAGGGCATGTCAAAGGTCTAGTGCTATTTTTGTAAGAAGTTCGACCATTACTTCTCACATTCCAGAAAATGGATGGCCAAGGAGAACCAGCAGCAAGCCCATTACACGGATGAAACCGAAAATGTGGTAGGAGGAAAAGTGTTATTGACTTGCAACATTAAGGAGTGCCAGAAGAATGTCTAGTATTTAGACAGTGGGTGCAGCAACCACATGACGAGGAACAAGGAGATGTTCTCTCAACTGGATGAAACAGTCCAGTCTAAGGTAAATATTGGGAACAACAACAAGCTTCTCATAATGGGGAAAGGAAATATCTTCATCCGCACTAGGCATGGTGAACGAAAGCAGATCTATGATGTCTACTATGTGCCTGGCCTGAAGCACAACCTGCTAAGCGTTGGATAGCTCATGTAGAAGGGACATACGGTCCAGTTCAAAGACGAAGCTTACACCATCAGAGACAAGTCACATGGGTAGATTGCTACCATGTCCATGACAAAGAATAAAATTTTTTTGCTACAAATTCAGAATGAATCATTAATGTCTCAGAGTGTAATTGTAAAAGATGCTACCTGGCTATAGCATCTCATATTTGGTCACCTAAACTTTAGTGGCCTGAATCAACTACACAAGAAGCAGATGGTGAAGGGTTTACCCCTGATAGAGTAGTAAAATCAAGTTTGTGAGGGCTGCTTAGTCGACAAAAAACATAGGGATTCGTTCCCTTTCGGTTAGTCTTGGAGAGCATCATAGCCACTAGAGCTGGTGCACTCAAACATTTGTGGTCCGATGTAGACCAACACATTTTTCGGTAACAAATACTTCTTAACATTCATAGATGACTTCAACCGAAAGACTTGGATCTATGCCATCAAGCTAAAGTCAAAAGAATTTGCCAGATTCAAAGTGTTCAAGGCTCTGGTGGAGAAACAAAACGGATATCAAATCAAGACTCTCAGGATAGATGCTGGAGGTGAATACATCTCCAACAAATTCCATAACTACTACAAGTAACACGAAATTCGAAGGCATTTCACTACTAGATACATGCCATAGCAGAATGGCGTAGCTAACAGGAAGAACTAGACCATCATGGATATGGCATGAAGCATGATGAAGGCGAAGGGATTATCGCACGAATTTTGGGCAGAGGTTGTAACATGTGCAGTCTACCTGTTGAATAGATGTCCCACCAAAAGCATGAAGGAAAAATTCCCTCAGGAGGCTTGGAGTGGTGTGAAGCCAAGTGTGGCTCACTTGCGTGTGTTCGGGTGCATTGCATATGCACATGTTCCAGAAGAAAAGTGGCAGAAGTTGGATGATAGAGCTGAGAAGTGCATTTTCATAGGGTACAGTGAGCAAGCGAAGGCATATAGGCTATACAACCCTGTGACGAAGAAGCTCATCATCAGCTGTGATGTGAAGTTCTTGGAAGATGAACCTTGAAACTGGAAATCAAATGTTGGCCAGTCAGAGCTAACAGTAGTTGAGTCTATTGACTTGGAAGAAGGAAGTGTGCAGCCACATGCAACCTCCAACAGCAGCAGCGGTGCCAGTAGTAGCACAACCACTCCATCTCGATCGCCTTTATGTGCAAGTAGAATCCAGAACTTGGTGATGCCAATGAAGACAAGGAGCTTACAAGAAATCTTTGAGGCAACTCAAACCCATGTAGATGAAGAGTACTTTGACTTTTCATTCTTTATTGAAGTTGACCCAGTAGAGTTCGAAGATGCAAGTCAGAATCATAAGTGGGTGTAGGTGATGGATGAGGAGATTGAAGCCATTAAAAAGAATGATACATGGAAACTGACAGATCTTCCAGTAGGGAAGAATACCATTGGGGTCAAGTGGGTGTATAAGACAAAGTTCAACTCCCAAGGAGACATTGACAAGCATAAGGCTAGACTGGTGGCAAAGGGCTACAAGTCAGGCATTGATTACCATGAGGTTTACATGCCTATAGCCCGACTTGACATAGTCACGATGATCCTAGAATTGACAGCCCAACAAGGTTGGAAGATGTACCATATGGATGTCAAGTCAGCCTTCCTCAACGGAGTGTTGGAGGAAGAGGTCTACATAGACCAGCCACTAGGTTATGAAATTAAACGCCAGGAGGGCAAAGTCCTAAATCTGAAGAAGGCCTTGTACGGTTTGAAGTAGGCACCCCGAGCTTGGTACAACTAGATTGATAGTTATTTTTAGGAAAATGGGTTTGTCAAATGCCCATATGAGCACACCCTGTACATGAAGGTAAATGAAGCAGGTGAGCTCATTATCATCTGCTTGTATGTGGATGATTTGATTTATACTGGCAACAACAATGTCCTATTTGACCAGTTCATAATAGCCATGAAGAATGAGTTTGAGATGATGGACTTAGGGTTGATGAAGTATTTTCTCGACATTGAAGTTGACCAATCGGCAGATGACATCTTCATTTCTCAGGGCAAGTATGCGAAGGATGTCTTGAAACGGTTCAAGATGGAGGACAACAAACCTGCCATCACACCTGTAGCCACAGGTTTAAAGCTAAGCAAGATGGATTTAGGGAGAAATGTAGATCCAACCCTATTCAAGAGGCTAGTTGGCAGTTTGATGTATTTAACTGCATCTCGACCAGATCTGATGTTCGAAGTCAGTCTGATCAGCCATTTCATGGAGACTCCGAAGGACACACACTAGCAAGCATGCAAGAGGATCTTGTGCTATGTCAACAAGATGCAGAACAATGGCCTATTTTACGCCAGACATGACCAGTTGGAACTGGTGGGCTTCATAGACAGTGAATGGGCTGGCAGCATCGATGATCGAAAGAGCACCTTTGGGTATGCTTTCCATCTCGAATTAGGGGCAGTCTCATGGGTGTCCAAGAAACAAACCATCGTTGTGTTGTCCACAGTCGAAGCAAAATATGTCACCGCCATGTCAGTCGCATGTCAGGCAGTTTGGTTGTGAAGAGTTCTGAATAAACTGAACTATCCTTCAAAAGGTGCGACAATAATTTTTTGTGATAAAAATTTGGCCATCGCACTATCAAAGGATCTCGTGTTCCATGGTCGGACGAAGCACATCGATATTCGTTATCACTTCATCAGAGAGTTGGTGAAGTCCGGAGAAATTCAATTGCAATTTTGTAGATCCAAGGAGCAGTTGGCAGATATTTTCACAAAGCCTTTGAAGGAGGAATACTTTAGTAGATTGCGTGAGTAGCTTGGAGTCAAAGCACTCGTGAAATCAGTCTTAAAGGAGGGTGTTAGAAATATTAACCCATATTTCATGCCTCCGCCCAACTGTGCTCAGAACTTGGGCGAAGTCGGACTGTGCTCGTGAAGCCGGGCGTCTTGGCAAAAACCTTTGACTTGATGTCGCACGTGCCCTCTGACAGATTCGATTGTCGTAGAAGTTAATGCCAGTTCGGCGATTTAATGTTGGTTCAATGATTGGTCAGAAATCCTAGTTGAGGGTCTGTTAGAACCTGTCAGAGGACAACCCCTATCTTCCTCTCCCCATGACTATATAAGGCAGTTCGGGTCTTCAGACAAGTGTGTGGAAAGAGAGCGGAGAGAGAGGAGAGTGGGGGAAACTTGGAAAAAACAATCATTCTTAGAGTAGCGAACGAGATTGTTTCAGTGAGCAGTGCAGCTCATCTGTTTAATGTTCGAGCAGCAGACTCGACATTTGTTTTTCCTTTCAGTTTATCCTACAGCTTTAGTCTGCAGATGTTTGTATTTCTTCAGTTGAGGACTTTTGTAACCCTCGTCTTATAAAAATAAAGTTCGCTATTGTTTAAGGCATCTGTAGGGTTTTTTGGTTATTTTTGTCGGCACAAAATCAGTTGTTGTCTGTATAATCGCCTCAAAGTGTTTTCTTTCGGGTTCTATAAGTTTGAGCTCAGATCTGAAATATTGCATTCAGATTCAATGTTTCCCTCCTCCAGTACAGTTCTTGCCAATCCAGGCAAACCAACGCCGAAGCCGCGCAAGCCTTCGGACAACAAAAGTCTGCAAGGCAAAAAGATTTCGCAAGGCAAAAAATTTGGTTAAGTCTGGAGCTGTCCTCCCAACTTCGCAGCGAAGTCGGACTTCACTGCCTTTGACCAACGCAAGCCGACTTCGCACCTTTAACCAGCGCAACCCGACTTTGCACCTCGATCCGTGCGCAACCCGACTTCTCACCTCGATCCGTGCGCAACCCGACTTCGCACCTCGATCCGTGCGCAACCCGACTTCGGGCCCTCCCTCCTTCGCACTTCGCAGACTTCCTTTAACCAGCGCAACCCGACTTCGCACCTCAATCCGTGCGCAACCCGACTTCGCACCTCAATCCGTGCGCAACCCGACTTCGCACCTCGATCTGTGCGCAACCCGACTTCGGGCCCTCCCTCCTTCGCACTTCGCACTTCGCACTTCGCACTGCGCTCTCCCGACTTCGGCAATCAAAAATTTTAATTAAATTCTTCAGATATGACCGCTGCTTTCGCCAGAGATTTACGGTGCTTCACAAACAGTGCGGCGGCAACTGCCGTTGCAGCAAATGCCGCCGGCACACTGACGCAGAGAGGTACGATTAATTTCGAGTGATCATTTTTGATAGGCAGTTCTTCGACTGTGAGGTTCCAGGAGAGGATGCAGTTGAGGTACTCGGCGTTGCCCGTGGAAGCGGAGAAGCCGAAATAAACACTCTGGTCCAGATACTCGGATAGATTGATGGAAAGAGACAAGTTGGGGTTCAACGGCCTTGGATCCTCCGACCTTGCCACGTAAACGTCTAGCTGCTTTGCACCGCCGTGGTATTGAATCCACGCTGCGGTATTGGCGCCGCCCTTTAGATTGATCTGAGCCGGATCAACAGACACAAACTTCGTGGAATTTATGTTATTGACATTGATACCCACATTGTTCCCGTCGGGATCATTGGTGCCGGCGTTCTAGTTGGTGTCGAACTCAACCGCGACCATCTGATTGCCGATATCTCCGTTGGTGGAGGAATTGAACAATCCCAACCAGTAGCCATGGCTGTTAGCAGGCATTTCGCTTAGGACAGAAGAAGTAGCAGAAGTTATGATAAACGCGAGGCCTCCGCCTCCGGTTTCGTCAGACACATTCACAGGCGAAATATTCAAAACGAAGGATGAATTGAAAGAGGCTACTCGATTTTCGGATGTCGAGTATTTTGCCATATTCTATATTTGGTTCCCAGTATCTCTCTTCCTGATATATTTTGCAAGGAATGATCCTGATTTGCGGTGTCCAGCGTGACCTAAGGTTTTGAAGGTTATTCTGGCGTTGTTAAGAAAAGAGAACTTACCATCAACGCTATCATTAAAACTGGGAAAACTGACAGAGTCAGGAACAGCAACCGCTTCTCCTACTAAAGCCGATCTAATGAATGCAAAAAGCATCACTTCAATGAGAACCATCATATCGTGTCGTAAAAGAAATGGGAACCGGAATCACAGAGACAAGTTTCTTCAAAGCAGGTGTTATTAAAACCTGATGTTGTAGGCAATCATAAATCTGATAGTGCTAAGACGAAGTCAAAGTGGACAGGGCAAACGCGTTTTTGCCTTAATTGAAATTTCGTTGAAGTTTTCCAAGTTTGCCAGGCCGGCTCCAATTGAAGCCGCCACGAGAATAAAGTGTGGAATTATCATCTGTTATTTTGTAGTCATATATACACGTTGTATTTTATCAAAAGTCCACCACGGTGCAATCTTAGAACAGGTATACCTAATCGGATAGGCTACATGCCCATACATTGAAGGTGTCAACATAATTTTAATTGCTCTATAATACTCTCGTAAAAATGGTTATAACTGCGGGTTGCGGTCAGATATGTTAAACTTCAACCTGGTCAACAACGGAAAAGTCTTGAAATTTAATTGTTTAGAAGGGAGAGTAGATAAAGGGCAACCACGTTTTCTTTTCTAAACCCAAAACATTTACTTAACAAAACTCTAAACCCAAAACAATATCCATCATGTGATCCGAGTGTTCACTGATGTCCAAACTCTTGGCATGTTATATTTTAACTTCTAGAGAATATGGCTGTCATAGGATGTAATTGTTGATTGTAAGTGATTGCTGAGAATTGGAAACGAGGTAAGTGATTGCTGAGAATTGGAAACGAGATTTTTTTTAAATTGAAAGATCATAATTAGGGAGCTTTTTTTATTGAAATATTATAATTAGGGATTCTATACCATTAAAGTTTTTTTTATTGAAAGATCATAATTAGAGATTTTACATGGGTCGTTCCTGTCTGCCCGCATCAACATTATCAATTGGATTTTGGATACCCAATTTAACTTTTTGGTAATGTGAAGATTATCAATTAGATTTTGGATACCCAATTCAACTTTTTGGTAATGTGAAGATTCAAACCTGGGACCTTCTTTAAAGGATTGCCTTCTCCTCTACAATTCACCTACAACACCTAAGTGTATAATGTAATTGTTGATTGTTAAGTGATTGCTGAGAATTGAAAAAACGTTATATTTTTAACTTATAAAGAATATGGATGTCATATGATGTAACTGTTGATTGCATCTCCTCAATGTTTCAGAGAAGATTATAGTTAAATTTATAATTTTAAAAATTAAAAGTGTTGTACAAGTTATTGTGTAGATAAAATAATATGTTTTTTTAAAGATTATTATATTTTAATTAATCTTATAATGGTTTGAGAAATAATGTAATAAGTTATTGAATCCAAAACTTAAGTTAGATTTTTATAAAGCATATAATAGAATTAGATGGAATTTTATTTTCAGTATGTTTTTCAGCTTGGTTTTAGTCTAAAATTTTGAAATCATTTGGTATGCTCTTTGGTGATGCTTTAGTTTGTGTTTAGGTTAATGGATCTCTATCCTCGTTTCCTCTATAATGGTCTATCAAACAGGGTTGTCCTCTTGCTCTATTTTTGTATGTTATGGTTGTTGATGCCTTTAGTTATCTTTTTATAAGGTTTAATTTGATGGCCTCATATAAGTTATTAAGCTTCTTGGGGATAAACATGCTCATAACTCATATTTTGTTGATAAATTTGTTCTTTTTCTTTAAAATATCTAGCAAGATATGAAAATAATTAAAGAGATTGTATAACTATTTTGTGATGTCTCTGGCCCTTGTATCAACCATTCTAAAACATAAGTCTTCTCTAATTCTTCCAATATTAATGGATGCAACTCCTCAATTGAGTGGAAAATCATCCCTCATGGAATGATTGTTCAATTCTTGGGAATCCTTTTTGAAATTAATATTTATCCTAAAGATATGTGGAACAAGGTTATGAGAAGACTTAAAAAGAAATTAAATTCATGGTTGGCTTGATTTCGCTCCTTAGAAAGAGGAATTAAAGTCATGAATATATTTATGGTAGCCTCTCATGTTTACTACTCTTGTTGGATGGCCTTCAAGGAAGCCTATAACAAATTTAATTAGCCCATTCATAAATTTTTATGCACCAAATAGGATGGGGAGGTAGGAATGTCAATCATCTTGTGGAAACTTTATATTCAACCAAAGTCTTCAAGAGCTCTGAGTATTATTGATCCTCTTATATAGAGCAAACATTTGGTTATGAAATGCATTTCTAGATCCATCACAAGAGATAAAAATTGGAAACACCTATTCTTGTACAAAATATTCTAAGTTATTCACAAAGGTAAATGGAAAGAAACCCCATGGGATGATAAGGTCCTTAATGCACCATACTTTATGGTTAAAGGATTCATTCCTCTTGCACATAACTAGAAATCTTGGCAATCAATTTCTCATTTATTTTCTTAGAAGTTTGACTCCTTAAGACATGGTCTAAGGATCTGTATAAATAGACTTCGATGGAATAAAGTTATCCCTCATAATGAAAAACCTTTAGATTTATGTGATGTTCCTTGAGGACTCGCATTTTTAAAGAAAGGTATAAACAAAGTAAGAGATATTTAGGATTTGAGTAGATGCTCAATTTTTACCTAAAACTAGATCCATAATTATTGCTCTCTTCCTTGTTCATTAAAAATTTCTTATGGTTTTATTGTGTCCTACATTACATGTGAGATCCTTATAAATTTGAGAACAACTTCCTACAATATATGGACTAAATAGAAATGGCTTAGTGACCATAGAATTTCTTGCATTAAATCTAGTTGGATCTACAAAAAAAATTGTGTCCTTTATCATTGGACTTATGCTCAATGTCAAGTGGTAAGTCAAATTTACCAATACCTAGTGGTAGTCTCTCGATGCTCAAATTTAGAAAATCCAAAACTTATCTTCTTGGATGGTAGGTTTTGCATAAAAAATTTCTAATTTCTAAAAATTTGGCTTTGATTTCCATGTTCATGGAGCTTCACGAACACTAGGAGATATTATCAACATGCTTCATCAACTTTTTCACATGATCCAACATCTTCAAAAGGTCCAACAAAAACAAAAAAAAGGTAATAAATATTGATGAACTAGTTTAGGATCAACTTAATGCATGCATATTATAATACATAATATAAGGCAATAATACCCTATATTGAATAAAATAGAAGGTATTATAATATGCATGAATATATCCATGCACTTAACTTCATTTACCTGCTCAAACTCATACAATATTATTCCCTATCTTTAAACCCACTCAAGTTATAATGATATAAATAACTACTATAACAACATGATAATAATATAATACAAATAAGATGACACCAAATATTCTATATATCTTTATATGATAAATTTGATGTAATAGAGGTGGAGGCCAAGTTGTGAAGTAAATTTGTGTAGCACTATGGTACAATAGTTAGGTTGTGAAGCATATTTGTGCAGATGGGTGTTGTTCTAGGTGTTGTGCTAGGTTGTGAAGGAGATTTGTGTAGACAAGTATTGTGTTAGATCTATGGAGGTCACATAATAGATTTGTGTGAATATATAATAATAAATCATGGGTGATGTATTAGAATTATGGAGACCAAGTTGTGAAGTGAATTTGTGTAGCACTATGCTATGACAACTAGGTTGTGAAGCAGATCTATGTAGACGGGTGTTGTACTAGGATTCTGGAGATCACATAACAGATTTATGTGGATGAGGTCAAGTTGTAAAGTGGATTTGTAGATCACTGTGCTATAATAGCTAGGCTATGAAGTAGGCCAGTGTAAATTTTTAGGTTTTTGAGGAGCATTGCGGAGGAGGCAGATGAGCATTGTAGAGAAGGTGGATGCCTGGTCGGGCAACTTTGACCCCATTTCTAAAGAAGCTAAGTCTATGAAGGTGGATCTATTTAACTCCTATGACCCCTCCTTTTTTTTGAATGAGAGGAGTGATATCTTGGTAAGATAAAATGTGGGACCAATAGAACCTATGGAGGGGACCCCATCCCACCTAGTGTACCTTTATATGCAAAAGTGGTTGTTGGTATTAATGGAGGACCTAATACCCTCTTTGATATTTCTTCTATGTCAAACCAGATCCATATCCCTAATAGCTTGATTGATAATATCTTAAAATATGGGTTGTGGAATCTTGTGGAAAAATTCCAAGGTAGGAGGTCAGATATTGATGCTCTAAGGAGATGGGCTTTGGAAAGATGGAGACCTATAATTTCTCTTGAAATTGTGGCCATCATAAGAATTTTTTTCCTTATCATGATCAATTGTGAGAAGGATTTGAAGCAGATCTTGGAAGGAAGCCCATGATTTTTTAGTAAATGAGATTTATTTTTACATAAATGGGCCCCAAATTTTAATTCCCTAACATAGATAATTAATATTGTCCCATTATGGATCAAGCTACCAGACTTCCCACTTCATGTCTGGCATGAGATCATCTTCCAAGCTATTTCTAAGATGATTAGGGATTTGATTTCATTTTATCAAGCTACCATTTCCAAATATTGAATACTCTATGCTAGAATGTGTGTGATGGTAGATATTGAGAAGAATCTACCAAGCTTTGTTAAGATATTTTCTAACCTTGGCACCTGGGTTTAGAACATTTGATATGAAAATAAACCCCAAGTTTGTTAGGAGTGTGGTAAGGGTGGGCACCATAAGATCTTATACCCCTTGCATCCTAAAGCTCTAAGTACTTCGATGGGCCATAAGAAAAATAGTAAGAAGCTCAATGAAAAGTGGGTGCCTAAGTGAAACCCTCAAAAATTGAAAGAAAAAGATCCAATTTCTATTTCTCAAGTTGGGCTTAGTGAGGAATTACAAGAGGAAGCCCTTATTCCATAAAAAAATTTTGATGGTGAGGAGGAGTTGAATAGGGTTTTTGTGAATAGAAGAGAAAGTGAGCCTAGTAGGAGAGGATATTGTTCAACTTCCTAAATTTGGGGAGAGTGGAGAAGAGGTAAGTCCCTCTAGTATTATCCTCCAAAATTCCTTTCACTATATTGACATGGATGATCTAACTCTTCAACAGTTAATAGAAAGATCTCTAGCCTATCCAAAACATGTGTTTGAAAAAGGCTCTCTAGGTGCAAAGACTAGAATTCACAGGAAATCTTGTATTGATGTAGGAATCAAAATGAAAGTGGGGAGACCTAGAAACAAAGTGCTCAAGAAAAGGGAGAATGACTCTAAAATTTCTAACGGAGTACAACCCCTTCTAATGAATAGTTTTGAAGATCTGCATCTTAGAGAGAATGAGGCTATTCCAATCATGAAGACTTGGAATAAATGTGTTCAAGAATGTGGCCTGAAAAAAGAATTTCTTTCTTTGGGGGTAAAAAAAAAAGGTTGGCAAGCCTCCCAAGACCTCATTGAGTATGGATTCTAGCAAGTGATTTTTGGTTATTTTTTGTTCAATTGTTTGTCATGATGGATGTTGTTGTTGTAGATTTGCTCCAATTTTAGGTGGGATTCTGAAAGCACGAGATTTCAGAAAACAAAAAGGGAAAACTCCAAACACGATGCAAGAATGAAACTAAACTTGATGCTACAAATTAGAAATGCGTAAAATGGAGAAAGCATAGACAAATTGAAACCCAAATGGAACGAAACAACCCTCTTTTTTTATTGATGTATTTCAAATTCGATTACAATTAGCTTCCTCCATTTTTAGTGGAAAGTAGCATCAAACTTCTCTCTTGGTCACATCAATGGAAATTCATCTCTCTTCCGCGTGCCCACATGCAAAATGGGCTGGCCAAAGTGTTGCCGCCGCTGGTGTGAATAAAACCTTGATCCTTGCTGCTCCTCCTGCATTCACTAAAACAACAAAATCATTAGTAGCACCTGTTGCAAAGACAAAACATTTGTTCTCTAAAAAATGATGAAGGATGTATGCATAAAACTGAATAAAAATGATAAATGAATTGATTCTAAACAACTTGCAAATTTGACAGGAACTCGGGGAAATTACTAGAGGGCCAATGCCATCAAAACAGTTGGACAAAATGATGTCGATTCGAATTTGACTGTAATTTGTCCCTGGGCAGGACGAATTCGACTGTAATTCGTCCCCGGGTAGGACGAATTTGCCTGCGACAAAGCGTCGAAGTGATGCTGCCCAAATGTCGCATCTCGGGATCTCCAAAAGACCTAAAAACTTAGGGGTTAGCTAATTAGGGGCATTTTGGTACGACCCAGATGGTCAAATTTCCCCAATTTGACCTCCATCAACGGGAATTTGACATCGCTACCTACAAGTTAGTGGGGACAACAAAAGCGATAAAACATGATAAGATTTGATCATAGCGTTATAAAATTGGAATTACAAACTATTGAAACAACATAAAATGAAATGCAATATAAACAAGTGACAAAAAGGAACAATCTGCCATGAATTCCTAATCATTTTAAAAAGAATATTAGGCTCGCATCAATGCGGGGCGCCCAGGTGGGCCGCCCACCGTTGGAACCTGATTTTGGCACCAATCCACTTGGGATGGGCCCAAAATCTCTTGTAATGGGTTGTCGATGAATTGGTAGATCAATGTGGTCAAATTTCAGGTTTTGGGTCCGTATTCACACTTCCAATAACCACCCAATGACCTCTCTTGCGAAAGAGATCAAGGATATGGAAGAAGTGAATCAAAGGGTAAAAACGTGGTATCAATTTGGCAGCACTTCGTTACTTGAAAATGCTTCCAACCTATCCTCTTTTGGGTGAGAAATTTCACCATTTTACAGACCCAAGGGGTCTCTTTGGAGGGGCATGCATAAGCGCCATGTGGCAGTCATGCCTTCCCATGAGGGAGGAAAGTCCTCCATGACTTGGGCTTCCATGACTGCCTTTGTGACAGTCCTCTAATGTCCAATATGCCCACCTACACACGCATGCAAGGCAAGAGGCATTAAGAAAAACCTGCACAGTAATCCACCATGATCACCACTGAAAGCACGAGATTCTGGAAAACAAAAAGGGAAAACTCCAAACATGATGCAAGAATGAAACTAAACTTGATGCTACAAATTAGAAATGCGCAAAAATGGAGAAAGCATACACAAATTGAAACCCAAATGGAAGGAAACAACCCTCTTCTTTTATTGATGTATTTCAAATTCAGTTACAATTAGCTTCCTCCCTTTTTAGTGGAAAGGAGGATCAAACTTATCTCTTGGACACATCAATGGAAAGTCATCTCTCTTCTGTGTGCCCACATGCAAAATGGGCGGGCCAAAGTGTTGCCGCTACTGGTGTGAATAAATCATTGATCCTTGCTACTCCTCCTGCATTCACTGAAACAACAAAATCATTAGTAGCAACTTTTGAAAATACAAAACATTTTTTCTCTAAAAAACGATGAAGGATGTATGCATAAAACTGAATAAAAATGATAAATGAACTGATTCTAAACAACTTGCAAATTTGACAGGAACTAGGGAACATTACTAGAGGGAAAATGCCATCAAAACAGTCAAATAAAATGACATCGATTGGAATTTGACTATAATTCATCCCTGGGCAGGACAAATTCGACTGTAATTCGTCCCCGGGTAGGATGAATTCACCTACGACAAAGCGCCGAAGTGATGTGGCCCAAATGTCGCATCTCGGGATCTCCAAAAGACCTGTAAACTTAGGGGTTAGCTAATTGGGGGCATTTTGGGATGACCCAGATGGTCGGATTTCCCCAATTTGACCTCCATCAACGGGAATTTGACATCGCTACCTGCAAGTTAGTGGGGATAACAAAAGTGACAAAACATGATAATATTTGATCACAACATTATAAAATTGGAATTACAAACTATTGAAACAACATAAAATGAAATGCAAGATAAACAAGTGACAAAATGGAACAATCTACCATGAATTCCTAATCGTTCTAAAAAGAAGATTAGGCTCGCATCAATGCGGGGTGCCCAGGTGGGCCGCCCACCGTTGGAACCTGATTTCTAAACCAATCCACTTGGGATGGGCCCGAAATCTCTTGTAATGGGTTGTCGACGAATTGATAGATCAATGTGGTCAAGTTTCGGGTTTTGGGTCCGTATTCACATTTCCAATAACCACCCAATGACCTCTCTTGCGAAAGAGATCAAGGATGTGGAAGAGGTGAATCAAAGGTTAAAAATGTGGTATCAATTTGGTAGCACTTCGTTGCTTGAAAATGCTTCCAACCTGTCCTCTTTTGGGTGAGAAAGTTCACCATTTTATAGACCCAGGGGGTCTCTTTGGAGGGGCATGCATAAGCACCATGTGGCAGTCATGCCTTCCCATGAGGGAAGAAAGTCCTCCATGACTTGGGCTTCCATGACTGCCTTTGTGATAGTCCTCTAACGTCCAATCTGCCCACCTACACACGCATGCAAGGAAGGAGGCATTAATTGACTATCCTTAGCTGCCATTTGGCATAATTCTTCTTTTTTCCCGTTGAACCTGGAATTCATCCTGACCCAAAGCGAATTAAGAATTCATCCCTGGGTGAGATGAATCCCAATTTGAATTCATCCCTGGGTGGGACGGATACTGAGCAAAGTGCCTGAATGTGCCAAATTGCCTTTTGACATTCCAAATATGCTACAAAAGTGGTTAGGACCACTTTTTAACCTCTGAGGGGCTACCCTAGGGGCTGTGTGTGTCAAAGCAATCAGTAGTTGCAGTCACATAATCAGATTGGTGTTGTTTTGGTGTCTATAGATGCCCCTTTTTGGGATGCACTGTGCATGGCACAGTGTCGAGCAAAAATAGATAACCAAAGCACTAATGATTAGGATTTCTTGGTAACCTAACCAAATTTTGATGCCCCAAGTATGGAAAGGGAATGCATTCTTGAATTTTTGCTTCTGACGAGCGAAGGCACTCAATTCAAGTGTTAACATTTTTCGGTGAGCTGTTACTTGACCTTGGGCATTGATCAGTCATGAATAGGCAAAGGGCGCAACCTTTTGTCTGTGAGAACCTTGAGTTCATGATTCATGAAATGCCAAGTGATTTGATCAGATTGTGATTATTGCTTGTTTACTGCCCCAAGAAGGAGCGTAATTGTCTTTTTCAATGATTCTTTGAATGCGTGTCGTTTCCATACTTGGGGCATCAAAAGTTGGTTAGGTTACCAAGAAATCCTAATCATTAGTGCTTTGGTTATCTATTTTTGCTTGGCACTATGCCATGCATAATGCATCCCAAAAAGGGGCATCTGTAGACACCAAAACAGCACCAATCCGATTGTGTGACTGCAAAAACTGATCGCTTTGACACACACAGCCCCCAGGGCAGCCCTCAGAGGTTAAACAATGGTCCTAACCACTTTTGTAGCAACTTTAGAGGGGCATGCATAAGCGCCATGTGGCAGTCATGGCTTCCCATGAGGGAGGAAAGTCCTCCATGACTTGGGCTTCCATGACTGCCTTTGTGACAGTCCTCTAACGTCCAATATACCCACCTACACGCACATGCAAGGCAAGAGGCATTAAGCAAAACCTGCACAGTAATCCACCATGATCACCACTGAAAGCATGAGATTCTAGAAAACAAAAAGGGAAAACTCCAAACACGATGCAAGAATGAAACTAAACTTGATGCTAAAAATTAGAAATGCGTAAAATGGAGAAAGCATAGACAAATTGAAACCCAAAAGGAAGGAAACAACCCTCTTCTTTTATTGATGTATTTCAAATTCAGTTACAATTAGCTTCCTCCCTTTTTAGGGGAAAGGAGCATCAAACTTGTCTATTGGACACATCAATGGAAAGTCATCTCTCTTTTGCGTGCCCACATGCAAAATGGGTGGGCCAAAGTGTTTCCGCTTCTGGTGTGAATAAATCCATGATCCTTGCTACTCCTCTTGCATTCACTGAAACAACAAAATCGTTAGTAGCAACTTTTGAAAAGACAAAACATTTGTTCTCTAAAAAACGATGAAGGATGTATGCATAAAACTAAATAAAAATGATAAATGAACTGATTCTAAACAACTTGCAAATTTGACAGGAACTAGGGAACATTACTAGAGGTCCAATGCCATCAAAACAGTCAAATAAAATGACATCGATTAGAATTTGACTGTAATTTGTCCCTGGGCAGGACAAATTTGACTGTAATTCATCCCCGGGTAGGATGAATTCACCTACGACAAAGCGCCGAAGTGATGTGGCCCAAATGTCGCATCTCGGGATCTCCAAAAGACTTGTAAACTTAGGGGTTAGCTAACTGGGGGCATTTTGGGACGACCCAGATGGTCGGATTTCCCCAATTTGACCTCCATCAATGGGAATTTGACATCGCTACCTGCAAGTTAGTGGGGATAACAAAAGTGACAAAACATGATAAAATTTTATCACAACATTATAAAAATGGAATTATAAACTATTGAAACAACATAAAATGAAATGCAAGATAAACAAGTGACAAAATGGAACAATCTTCCATGAATTCCTAATCGTTTTAAAAAGAATATTAGGCTCGCATCAATGCGGGGTGCCCAGGTGGGCCGCCAATCGTTGGAACTTTATTTCGACACCAATCCACTTGGGATGGGCCCAAAATCTCTTGTAATGGGTTGTCGATGAATTGGTAGATCAATGTGGTCAAGTTTCATGTTTTGGGTCCGTATTCACATTTCCAATAACCACCCAATGACCTCTCTTGCAAAAGAGATCAAGGATGTGGAAGAGGTGAATCAAAGGGTAAAAATGTGGTATCAATTTGGCAGCACTTCATTGCTTGAAAATGCTTCCAACCTTTCCTCTTTTGGGTGAGAAAGTTCACCATTTTATATACCCATGGGGTCTCTTTGGAGGGGCATGCATAAGCACCATGTGGCAGTCATGCCTTCCCATGAGGGAAGAAAGTCCTCCATGACTTGGGCTTCCATGACTACCTTTTTGATAGTCCTCTAACATCCAATCTGCCCACCTACACACGCATGCAAGGCAGGAGGCATTAATTGACTGTCCTTAGCTGCCATTTGGCACAATTCTTCTTTTTTCCCGTTGAACCTGGAATTCATCCTGACCCAAAGCGAATTAAGAATTCATCCCTGGGTGAGATGAATCCCAATTTGAATTCATCCCTAGGTGGGACGGATACTAAGCAAAGTGCCTGAATGTGCCAAATTGCCTTTTGACATTCCAAAATTGCTACAAAAGTGGTTAGGACCACTTTTTAACCTCTGAGGGGCTACCCTGGGGGCTGTGTGTGTCAAAGCAATCAGTAGTTACAGTCACATAATCGGATTGGTGTTGTTTTGGTGTCTATAGATGCCCCTTTTTGGGATGCACTGTGCATGGCATAGCGTCGAGCAAAAATAGATAACCAAAGCACTAATTATTAGGATTTCTTGGTAACCTAACCAAATTTTGATGCCCCAAGTATGCAAAGGGAATGCATTCTTGAATCCTTGCTTCTAACGAGCGAAGGCACTCAATTCAAGTGTTAACATTTTTCGGTGAGCTGTTACTTGACCTTGGGCATTGATCAGTCATGAATAGGCAAAGGGCGCAACCTTTTGTCTGTGAGAACCTTGAGTTCATGATTCATGAAATGCCAAGTGATTTGATCAGATTGTGATTATTGCTTGTTTACTGCCCCAAGCAGGAGCGTAATTGTATTTGTCAATGATTATTTGAATGCGTGCCATTTCCATACTTGGGGCATCAAAAGTTGGTTAGGTTACCAAGAAATCCTAATCATTAGTGCTTTGGTTATCTATTTTTGCTTGGCACTACGCCATGCACAATGCATCCCAAAAAGGGGCATCTGTAGACACCAAAACAGCACCAATCCGATTATGTGACTGCAAAAACTAATTGCTTTGACACACACAGCCCCCAGGGCAGCCCTCAGAGGTTAAACAGTGGTCCTAACCACTTTTGTAGCAATTTTAGAGGGGCATGCATAAGCGCCATGTGGCAGTCATGCCTTCCCATGAGGGAGGAAATTCCTCCATGACTTGGGCTTCCATGACTGCCTTTGTGACAGTCCTCTAACGTCCAATATGCCCACATACCTGCACATGCAAGGTAGGAGGCACTAATTGACTGTCCTCAGCTGCCATTTGGCATAATTCTTCTTTTTCCCATTGAACCTGGAATTCATCCTGACCCAAAGTGAATTCAGAATTCATCCTTGGGTGAGATGGATCCCAATTTGAATTCATCCCTGGGTGGGATGGATACTGAGAAAAGTGCCTGAATGTGCCAAATTGCCTTTTGACCTGTCAAAATGCTGAGAGTTCCAGGGATTCAAGTTCGACTCCCTTATTTTCTTCAATTGTATTGGGAGACTTGCTCGTTGGTAGTGATAAAAATCACTGTTTATTTTTATATATTTTTCTTTAGAGCAAGGGATTTGGAATCGAGTGATAAGAACCACTATTGTATGTGCTTTTTGATGTATGCACTCTGGGGATGATGTCAAATTTTTGGATTTTTGACGTTTTGGAAAATTTTGATGTTTGCAACTTTTTGAGAACTTGGGATTCTTGGGGAATTGGGTAGGGAGGATGCTTGTCCGACCGTGATCGCCACTAAAAGCATGAGATTTCAGAAAACAAAAAGGGAAAACTCCAAACACGATGCAAGAATGAAACTAAACTTGATGCTACAAATTAGAAATGCGTAAAATGGAGAAAGCATAGACAAATTGAAACCCAAATGGAATGAAACAACCCTCTTCTTTTATTGATGTATTTCAAATTCGGTTACAATTAGCTTCCTCCCTTTTTAGGGGAAAGGAGCATCAAACTTGTCTCTTGGTCACATCAATGGAATGTCATCTCTCTTTCGCATGCCCACATGCAAAATGGGCGGGCCAAAGTGTTGCCGTAGCTGGTGTGAATAAATCCTTGATCCTTGCTGCTCCCCCTGCATTCACTGAAATAGAAAAATCGTTAGTAGCACCTGTTGCAAAGACGAAACATTTGTTCTCTAAAAAACGATGAAGGATGTATGCATAAAACTGAATAAAAATGATAAATGAACTTATTCTAAAAAACTTGCAAATTTGACAGGAACCAGGGAACATTACCAGAGGGGCAATGCCATCAAAACAATCCGAAACAATGATGTTGATTCAAATTCAACTATAATTCATCCCTGGGCAGGACGAATTCGACTATAATTCGTCCTCGGGTAGGACGAATTGACCTACGACAAAGCGTCGAAGTGATGCTGCCCAAATGTCGCATTTTGGGATCTCCAAAAGACCTACAAACTTAGGGGTTAGCTAATTGGGGGCATTTTGGTACGACCCAGATGGTCGAATTTCACCAATTTGACCTCCATAAACAGGAATTTGACGTCGCTACCTACAAGTTAGTGGGGACAACAAAAGTGATAAAACATGATAATATTTGATCACAACGTTATAAAATTGGAATTACAAACTATTGAAACAACATAAAATGAAATGCAAGATAAACAAGTGACAAAAAGGAACAATCTACCATGAATTCCTAATTGTTCTAAAAATAAGATTAGGCTTGCATCAATGCGGGGCGCCCAGGTGGGCCGCCCATCGTTGGAACCTAATTTCGGCACCAATCCACTTGGGATGGGCCCAAAATCTCTTGTAATGGGTTGTCGCTAAATTGGTAGATCAATGTGGTCAATTTTTGGGTTTTGGGTCCGTATTCACACTTCCAATAACCACCCAATGACCTCTCTTGCGAAATAGATCAAGGATGTGGAAGAGGTGAATCAAAGGTTAAAAACGTGGTATCAATTTGGTAGCACTTCGTTGCTTGAAAATGCTTCCAACCTATCCTATTTTGGGTGACAAAGTTCACCATTTTATAGACCTAGGGGGTCTCTTTGGAGGGGCATGCATAAGCGCCATGTGGCAGTCATGCCTTCCCATGAGGGAGGAAAGTCCTCCATGACTTGGGCTTCCATGACTACCTTTGTGACATTCCTCTAACGTCCAATATGCCCACCTACACACGCATGTAATGCAAGATGCATTAAGCAAAACCTGCACAGTAATCCATCATGATCGTCACTGAAAGCACGAGATTTGAGAAAACAAAAATGGAAAACTCCAAACACGATGCAAGAATGAAACTAAACTTGATGCTACAAATTAGAAATGCATAAAATGGAGAAAGCATAGACAAATTGAAACCCAAATGGAATGAAACAACCCTCTTCTTTTATTGATGTATTTCAAATTCAGTTATAATTAGCTTCCTCCCTTTTTAGGGGAAAGGAGCATCAAACCTGTCTCTTGGTCACATCAATGGAAAGTCATCTCTCTTTCGTGTGCCCACATGCAAAATGGGCGGGCCAAAGTGTTGCCACTGCTGGTGTGAATAAATCCTTGATCCTTGCTACTCCTCCTGCATTCACTGAAACAACAAAATCATTAGTAGCAACTTTTGAAAAGACAAAACATTTGTTCTCTAAAAAACGATGAAGGATGTATGCATAAAACTAAATAAAAATGATAAATGAACTGATTCTAAACAACTTGCAAATTTGATAGAAACTAGGGAATATTACCAGAGGGCCAATGCCATCAAAACAGTCGAAAAAAATGACATCGATTTGAATTTGACTATAATTCATCCCTGGGCAGGAAAAATTCAACTGTAATTCGACCCCGGGTAGGTTGAATTCACCTACGACAAAGTGCCAAAGTGATGTTGCCCAAATGTCACATGTTGGGATCTCCAAAAGACCTGTAAACTTAGGGGTTAGCTAATTGGGGGCATTTTGGGAAGACCCAGATGGTCAGATTTCCCCAATTTGACCTCCATCAACGGGAATTTGAAATCGCTACCTGTAAGTTAGTGGGGATAACAAAAGCGACAAAACATGATAAGATTTGATCACAGCATTATAAAATTGGAATTAAAAAATATTGAAACAACATAAAAAGAAATGCAATATAAACAAGTTACAAAAAGGAACAATCTACCATGAATTCCTAATCATTTTAAAAAGAATATTAGGCTCGCATCAATGCGAAGCGCCCAGGTGTGCCGCCCACCATTGGAACTTGATTTCGGCACCAATACACTTGGGATGGGCCCAAAATCTCTTGTAATGGGTTGTCGAAAAATTGGTAGATCAATGTGGTCAAGTTACAGGTTTTTGGTCCGTATTTACATTTCCAATAACCACCCAATGACCTCTCTTGCGAAAGAGATCAAGGATGTGGAAGAGGTGAATCAAAGGGTAAAAACGTGGTATCAATTTGGCAGCACTTCGTTGCTTGAAAATGCTTCCAACCTGTCCTTTTTTGGGTGAGAAAGTTCACATTTTATAGACCCAGGGGTTCTCTTTGGAGGGGCATGCATAAGCGCCATGTGGCAGTCATGCCTTCCCATGAGGGAGGAAAGTCCTCCATGACTTGAGCTTCCATGACTGCCTTTGTGACTGCAAGGCAGGAGGCATTAATTGACTGCCCTTAGCTACCATTTGGTGTAATTCTTCTTTTTTCCCGTTGAACCTGGAATTCATCCAGACCCAAAGCGAATTCAGAATTCATCCCTGGGTGAGACGAATCCCAATTTGAATTCATCCTTGGGTGGGACGGATACTGAGCAAAGTGCCTGAATGTGCCAAATTGCCTTTTGACATTTCAAAATTGCTACAAAAGTGGTTAGGACCACTTTTTAACCTCTGAGGGCTGCCCTTGGGGCTGTGTGTGTCAAAGCAATCAGTAGTTGCAGTCACATAATCGGATTGGTGATGTTTTGGTGTCTATAGATGCCCCTTTTTGGGATGCGCTGTGCATGGCACAGCGTCGAGCAATAATAGGTAACCAAAACACTAATGATTAGGATTTCTTGGTAAACTAACCAAATTTTGATGCCCCAAGTATGGAAAGGGAATGCATTCTTGAATCCTTGCTTCTGACGAGCGAATGCACTCAATTCAAGTGTTAACATTTTTTGGTGAGTTGTTACTTGACCTTGGACATTGATCAGTCATGAATAGGCAAAGGGTGCAACCTTTTGTCTGTGAGAACCTTGAGTTCATGATTCATGAAATGCCAAGTGATTTGATCAGATTGTGATTATTGCTTGTTTACTGCCCCAAGAAGGAGCATAATTGTCTTTGTCAATGATTCTTTGAATGTGTGCCGTTTCCATACTTGGGGCATCAAAAGTTGGTTAGGTTACCAAGAAATCCTAATCATTAGTGCTTTGGTTATCTATTTTTGCTCGGCGCTATTCCATGCACAACACATCCCAAAAAGGGGCATCTATAGACACCAAAATAGCACCAATCTGATTATGTGACTACAAACACTGATCGCTTTGATGAGACACAGACCCCCAAGGCAGCCCTTAGAGGTTAAACAGTGGTCCTAACCACTTTTGTAGCAATTTTAGAGGGGCATGCATAAGCGCCATGTGGTAGTCATGCCTTCCCATGAGGGAGGAAAGTCCTCCATGAATTGGACTTCCATGACTGCCTTTGTGATAGTCCTCTAACGTCCAATATGCCCACATACATGCGCATGCAAGGTAGGAGGCACTAATTGACTGTCCTCGGCTGCCATTTGGCACAATTCTTCTTTTTCCCATTGAACCTAGAATTTTTCCTGACCCAAAGCAAATTCATAATTCATCCTTGGGTGAGATGGATCCCAATTTGAATTCATCCCTGGGTGGGATGGATACTTGAGCAAAGTGCCTAAATGTGCCAAATTGCTTTGATATGTTGAAATGCTTGAGAGTTCCGAGGATTCAAGTTCGACTCCCTTCTTTTCTTCAATTGTATTGGGATACTTGCTTGTGGGTAGTGATAAAAATCACTGTTTATTTTTATATATTTTTCTTTAGAGCAAGAGATTTGGATTCGAGTGATAAGAACCACTATTGTATGTGCTTTTTGATGTATGCACTCGGGGATGATGTCAAATTTTTGAATTTTTGACGTTTTGCAAAATTTTGATGTTTGCAACTTTTTGAGAACTTGGGATTCTTGGGGAATTGGGTAGGGAGGATTCTTGTCCCACCGTGATCGCCACTAAAAGCATGATATTTCAGAACACAAAAAGGGAAAACTCCAAACACGATGCAATAATGAAACTAAACTTGATGCTACAAATTAGAAATGCGTAAAATGGAGAAAGCATAGACAAATTGAAACCCAAATGGAATGAAACAACCCTCTTATTTTATTGATGTATTTCAAATTCGGTTACAATTAGCTTCCTCCCTTTTGAGGGGAAAGGAGCATCAAACTTGTCTCTTGGTCACATCAATGGAATGTCATCTCTCTTTTGCGTGCCCACATGCAAAATGGGTGGGCCAAAGTGTTGCCACCACTGGTGTGAATAAATCCTTGATCCTTGCTGCTCCCCATGCATTCACTGAAATAGCAAAATCGTTAGTAGCACTGTTGCAAAGACGAAACATTTGTTCTCTAAAAAATGATGAAGGATGTATGCGTAAAACTAAATAAAATAATGAATGAACTAAGTCTAAACAACTTGCAAATTTGACGAGAACCAGGGAACATTACCGGAGGGCCAATGCCATCAAAACAATCGAGAAAAAATGATGTCGATTCAAATTCAACTATAATTCATCCTTGGGCAGGACGAATTTGATTGTAATTTGTCCTCGGGTAGGACGAATTGACCTGCGACAAAGCGCCGAAGTGATGCTGCCCAAATGTCGCATCTTGGGATCTCCAAAAGACCTACAAACTTAGGGGTTAGCTAATTGGGGGATCTCCAAAAGACCTACAAACTATTGTATGTGCTTTTTTATGTATGCACTCTGGGGATGATGTCAAATTTTTGGATTTTTGATGTTTTGCAAAATTTTGATGTTTGCAACTTTTTGAGAACTTGGGATTCTTGGGAAATTGGGTAGGGAGGATGCTTGTCCCACCGTGATCGCCACTGAAAGCACGAGATTTTGGAAAACAAAAAGGGAAAACTCCAAACACGATGCAAGAATGAAACTAAACTTGATGCTACAAATTAGAAATGCGTAAAATGGAGAAATCATAGACAAATTGAAACCCAAATGGAATGAAACAACCCTCTTCTTTTATTGATGTATTTCAAATTCGGTTATAATTAGCTTCCTCCCTTTTTAGGGGAAAGGAGCATCAAACTTGTCTCTTGGTCACATCAATGGAAAGTCATCTCTCTTCGCATGCCCACATGCAAAATGGGTGGGCCAAAGTGTTGCCACCGTTGGTGTGAATAAATCCTTGATCCTTGCTGCTCCTCCCTGCATTCACTGAAATAGAAAAATCGTTAGTAGCACCTGTTGCAAAGACGAAACATTTGTTCTCTAAAAAATGATGAAGGATGTAGGCATAAAACTGAATAAAAATGAGAAATTAACTGATTCTAAAAAACTTGCAAATTTAACAGGAACCAGGGAACATTACCAGAGGGCCAATGCCATCAAAATAGTCAGACAAAATGATGTCAATTTTAATTTGACTATAATTCATCCCTGGGCAGGAATAATTCGACTGTAATTTGTCCTCGAGTAGGACGAATTCACCTGTAACAAAGCGCCAAAGTGATGCTGCCCAAATGTCACATCTTGGGATCTACAAAATACCTGCAAACTTAGGGGTTAGCTAATTTGGGGCATTTTGGTACGACCCAAATGGTCGAATTTCCCCAATTTGACCTCCATAAATAGGAATTTGACGTCGCTACCTACAAGTTAGTGGGGACAACAAAAGTGATAAAACATGATAAGATTTGACCACAACGTTATAAAATTGGAATTACAAACTATTGAAACAACATAAAATGAAATGCAAGATAAACAAGTGACAAAAAGGAACAATCTACCATGAATTCCTAATTGTTTTAAAAAGAAGATTAGGCTCGCATCAATGAGAGGCGCCCAGGTGGGCCGCCCACTGTTGGAACTTGATTTTGGCACAAATCCACTTGGGATGGGCCCAAAATCTCTTGTAATGGGTTGTCGAAAAATTAGTAGATCAATGTGGTCAAGTTTCGGGTTTTGGGTCCGTATTCACACTTCCAATAACCACCCAATGACCTCTCTTGCGAAAGAGATGAATAATATGGAAGAGGTGAATCAAAGGGTAAAAACGTGGTATCAATTTGGCAAAAATTCATTGCTTGAAAATGCTTCCAACCTATCCTCTTTTTGGTGATAAAGTTCACCATTTTATAGACCCAGGGGGTCTCTTTGGAGGGGCATGCATAAGCACCATGTGGCAGTCATGCCTTCCCATGAGGGAGGAAAGTCCTCCATGACTTGGGCTTCCATGATCGCCTTTGTGACAGTCCTCTAACGTCCAATCGCCCACCTACATGTGCATGCAAGGCAAGAGGCATTAAGCAAAACCTGCACGATAATCCACCATGATCGCCACTGAAAGCACGAGATTCTGGAAAACAAAAAGGGAAAACTCCAAACACGATGCAAGAATGAAACTAAACTTGATGCTACAAATTAGAAATGCGTAAAATGGAGAAAGCATAGACAAATTGAAACCCAAATGGAATGAAACAACCCTCTTATTTTATTGATATATTTCAAATTCGGTTATAATTAGCTTCCTCCCTTTTTAGGGGAAAGGAGCATCAAACTTGTCTCTTGGTCACATCAATGGAAAGTCATCTCTCTTTCGCGTCCCCACATGCAAAATGGGCGGGCCAAAGTGTTGCTGCTGCTGGTGTGAATAAATCCTTGATCCTTGTTGCTCCTCCTGCATTCACTAAAACAATAAAATCGTTAGTAGCAACTTTTGAAAAGATGAAACATTTGTTCTCTAAAAAACGATGAAGGATGTATGCATAAAACCGAATAAAAATGATAAATGAACCGATTCTAAACAACTTACAAATTTGACGAGAACTAGGGAACATTACCGGAGGGCCAATGACATCAAAATAGTCAAACAAAATGTCGTCGATTCGAATTTGACTATAATTCGTCCTTGGGTAGCACAAATTCGACTGTATTTCATCCCTGGGTAGGACGAAATCACCTACGACAAAGCGCCGAAGTGATGCTACCCAAATGTCACGTCTTGAGATCTCCAAAAGACCTGTAAACTTAGGGGTTAGCTAATTGGGGGCATTTTGGGACGACCCAGATGGTCGGATTTCCCCAATTTGACCTCCATCAACGGAAATTTGGCATTACTACCTGCAAGTTAGTGGGGATAACAAAAGCGACAAAACATGATAAGATTTGATCACAACATTATAAAATTGGAATTACAAACTATTGAAACAACATAAAATTAAATGCAAGATAAACAAGTGACAAAAAGGAACAATCTTCCATGAATTCCTAATCGTTTTAAAATGAAGATTAGGCTCGCATCAATGCGGGGCGCCCGAGTGGGCCGCCCACCGTTGGAACTTGATTTCGGCACCAATCCACTTGGGATGGGCCCAAAATCTCTTGTAATGGGTTGTCGACGAATTGGTAGATCAATGTGGTCAAGTTTTGGGTTTTGGGTCCGTATTCACATTTCCAATAACCACCCAATGACCTCTCTTGCGAAAGAGATCAAGAATGTGGAAGAGGTGAATCAAAGGGTAAAAACATGGTATCAATTTGGTAGCACTTCGTTGCTTGAAAATGCTTCCAACTCTGTCCTCTTTTGGGTGAGAAAGTTCACCATTTTATAGACCCAGGGGGTCTCTTTGGAGGGGCATGCATAAGCGCCATGTGGCATTCATGCCTTCCCATGAGGGAGGAAAGTCCTCCATGACTTGTGATTCCATGACTGCCTTTGTGACAGTCCTCTAATGTCCAATCTGCCCACCTACACACGCATGCAAGGCAGGAGGCATTAATTGACTGTCCTCGACTGCCATTTGGCACAATTCTTCTTTTTTCCTGTTGAACCTGGAATTCATCCTGACCCAAAGCGAATTCAGAATTTGTCCCTGGGTGAGACGAATCCCAATTTGAATTAATCCCTGGGTGGGACGGATACTAAGAAAAGTGCCCGAATGTGCCAAATTGCCTTTTGAAATTCCAAAATTGCTACAAAAGTTCTTTGGTTATCTATTTTTTCTCGGCGCTACGCCATGCACAACGCATCCCAAAAAGGGGCATCTCGTAGACACCAAAATAGCACCAATATGATTATGTGACTGCAAACACTGATCGCTTTGACACACACGGCCCCGGGGCAGCCCTCGGAGGTTAAACAGGTGGTCCTAACCACTTTTGTAGCAATTTTAGAGGGGCATGCATAAGCGCCATGTGGTAGTCATGCCTTCCCATGAGGGAGGAAAGTCCTCCATGACTTGGGCTTCAATGACTGCCTTTGTGATAGTCCTCTAACGTCCAATATGCCCACCTACATGTGCATGCAAGGTAGGAGGCACTAATTGACTATCCTCGGCTGCCATTTGGCACAATTCTTCTTTTTCCCATTGAACCTGGAATTCGACCTGACCCAAAGCGAATTCAGAATTCATCCTTGGGTGAGATGGATCCCAATTTGAGTTCATCCCTGGGTGGGACGAATACTGAGCAAAGTGCCTGAATGTGCCAAATTGCCTTTTGACATTTCAAAATTGCTACAAAAGTGGTTAGGACCACTTTTTAACCTCTAAGAGCTGCCCTTGGGGCTGTGTGTGTCAAAGCAATCAGTAGTTGCAGTCACATAATCGGATTGGTGATGTTTTGGTGTCTATAGATGCCCCTTTTTGGGATGCGCTGTGCATGGCACAGCGTCGAGCAATAATAGGTAAACAAAACACTAATGATTAGGATTTCTTGGTAAACTAACCAAATTTTGATGCCCCAAGTATGGAAAGGGAATGCATTCTTGAATCCTTGCTTCTGACGAGCGAATGCACTCAATTCAAGTGTTAACATTTTTTGGTGAGTTGTTACTTGACCTTGGACATTGATCAGTCATGAATAGGCAAAGGGTGCAACCTTTTGTCTGTGAGAACCTTGAGTTCATGATTCATGAAATGCCAAGTGATTTGATCAGATTGTGATTATTGCTTGTTTACTGCCCCAAGAAGGAGCGTAATTGTCTTTGTCAATGATTCTTTGAATGTGTGCCGTTTCCATACTTGGGGCATCAAAAGTTGGTTAGGTTACCAAGAAATCCTAATCATTAGTGCTTTGGTTATCTATTTTTGCTCGGCGCTATTCCATGCACAACACATCCCAAAAAGGGGCATCTATAGACACCAAAATAGCACCAATCTGATTATGTGACTACAAACACTGATCGCTTTGACAGACACAGCCCCCAAGGCAGCCCTTAGAGGTTAAACAGTGGTCCTAACCACTTTTGTAGCAATTTTAGAGGGGCATGCATAAGCGCCATGTGGTAGTCATGCCTTCCCATGAGGGAGGAAAGTCCTCCATGAATTGGGCTTCCATGACTGCCTTTGTGACAGTCCTCTAACGTCCAATATGCCCACATACATGCGCATGCAAGGTAGGAGGCACTAATTGACTGTCCTCGGCTGCCATTTGGCACAATTCTTCTTTTTCCCATTGAACCTAGAATTTTTCCTGACCCAAAGCAAATTCATAATTCATCCTTGGGTGAGATGGATCCCAATTTGAATTCATCCCTGGGTGGGATGGATACTGAGCAAAGTGCCTAAATGTGCCAAATTGCTTTGATATGTTGAAATGCTGAGAGTTCCAGGGATTCAAGTTTGACTCCCTTCTTTTCTTCAATTGTATTGGGATACTTGCTTGTGGGTAGTGATAAAAATCACTGTTTATTTTTATATATTTTTCTTTAGAGCAAGAGATTTGGATTCGAGTGATAAGAACCACTATTGTATGTGCTTTTTGATGTATGCACTCGGGGATGATGTCAAATTTTTGGATTTTTGACGTTTTGCAAAATTTTGATGTTTGCAACTTTTTGAGAACTTGGGATTCTTGGGGAATTGGGTAGGGAGGATTCTTGTCCCACCGTGATCGCCACTAAAAGCATGATATTTCAGAACACAAAAAGGGAAAACTCCAAACACGATGCAATAATGAAACTAAACTTGATGCTACAAATTAGAAATGCGTAAAATGGAGAAAGCATAGACAAATTGAAACCCAAATGGAATGAAACAACCCTCTTATTTTATTGATGTATTTCAAATTCGGTTACAATTAGCTTCCTCCCTTTTGAGGGGAAAGGAGCATCAAACTTGTCTCTTGGTCACATCAATGGAATGTCATCTCTCTTTTGCGTGCCCACATGCAAAATGGGTGGGCCAAAGTGTTGCCACCACTGGTGTGAATAAATCCTTGATCCTTGCTGCTCCCCATGCATTCACTGAAATAGCAAAATCGTTAGTAGAACCTGTTGCAAAGACGAAACATTTGTTCTCTAAAAAAGATGAAGGATGTATGCATAAAACTGAATAAAAATGATAAATGAACTAATTCTAAAAACTTGCAAATTTGACAGGAACCAGGGAACATTACCAGAGGGCCAATGCCATCAAAACAGTCAGAAAAAATGATGTCGATTCAAATTCAACTATAATTCATCCCTGGGCAGGACGAATTTGACTGTAATTTGTCCTCGGGTAGGACGAATTGACCTGCGACAAAGCGCCGAAGTGATGCTGCCCAAATGTCGCATCTTGGGATCTCCAAAAGACCTACAAACTTAGGGGTTAGCTAATTGGGGGATCTCCAAAAGACCTACAAACTATTGTATGTGCTTTTTTATGTATGCACTCTGGGGATGATGTCAAATTTTTGGATTTTTGATGTTTTGCAAAATTTTGATGTTTGCAACTTTTTGAGAACTTGGGATTCTTGGGAAATTGGGTAGGGAGGATGCTTGTCCCACCGTGATCGCCACTGAAAGCACGAGATTTTGGAAAACAAAAAGGGAAAACTCCAAACACGATGCAAGAATGAAACTAAACTTGATGCTACAAATTAGAAATGCATAAAATGGAGAAAGCATAGACAAATTGAAACCCAAATGGAATGAAACAACCCTCTTCTTTTATTGATGTATTTCAAATTTGGTTATAATTAGCTTCCTCCCTTTTTAGGGGAAAGGAGCATCAAACTTGTCTCTTGGTCACATCAATGGAAAGTCATCTCTCTTTCGCGTGCCCACATGCAAAATGGGTGGGCCAAAGTGTTGCCACCGTTGGTGTGAATAAATCCTTGATCCTTGCTACTCCTCCTGCATTCACTGAAATAGAAAAATCGTTAGTAGCACCTGTTGCAAAGATGAAACATTTGTTCTCTAAAAAATGATGAAGGATGTAGGCATAAAACTGAATAAAAATGAGAAATTAACTGATTCTAAAAAACTTGCAAATTTAACAGGAACCAGGGAACATTACCAGAGGGCCAATGCCATCAAAATAGTCAGACAAAATGATGTCAATTTTAATTTGACTATAATTCATCCCTGGGCAGGAATAATTCGACTGTAATTTGTCCTCGAGTAGGACGAATTCACCTGTAACAAAGCGCCAAAGTGATGCTGCCCAAATGTCACATCTTGGGATCTACAAAATACCTGCAAACTTAGGGGTTAGCTAATTGGGGGCATTTTGGTACGACCCAAATGGTCGAATTTCCCCAATTTGACCTCCATAAATAGGAATTTGACGTCGCTACCTACAAGTTAGTGGGGACAACAAAAGTGATAAAACATGATAAGATTTGACCACAGCGTTATAAAATTGGAATTACAAACTATTGAAACAACATAAAATGAAATGCAAGATAAACAAGTGACAAAAAGGAACAATCTACCATGAATTCCTAATTGTTTTAAAAAGAAGATTAGGCTCGCATCAATGAGAGGCGCCCAGGTGGGCCGCCCACTGTTGGAACTTGATTTTGGCACCAATCCACTTGGGATGGGCCCAAAATATCTTGTAATGGGTTGTCGAAAAATTAGTAGATCAATGTGGTCAAGTTTCGGGTTTTGGGTCCGTATTCACACTTCCAATAACCACCCAATGACCTCTCTTGCGAAAGAGATGAATAATATGGAAGAGGTGAATCAAAGGGTAAAAACGTGGTATCAATTTGGCAAAAATTCATTGCTTGAAAATGCTTCCAACCTATCCTCTTTTGGGTGATAAAGTTCACCATTTTATAGACCCAGGGGGTCTCTTTGGAGGGGCATGCATAAGCACCATGTGGCAGTCATGCCTTCCCATGAGGGAGGAAAGTCCTCCATGACTTGGGCTTCCATGACTGCCTTTGTGACAGTCCTCTAACGTCCAATCTGCCCACCTACATGTGCATGCAAGGCAAGAGGCATTAAGCAAAACCTGCACGATAATCCACCATGATTGCCACCGAAAGCACGAGATTCCGGAAAACAAAAAGGGAAAACTCCAAACACGATGCAAGAATGAAACTAAACTTGATGCTACAAATTAGAAATGCGTAAAATGGAGAAAGCATAGACAAATTGAAACCCAAATGGAATGAAACAACCCTCTTATTTTATTGATATATTTCAAATTCAGTTATAATTAGCTTCCTCCCTTTTTAGGGGAAAGGAGCATCAAACTTGTCTCTTGGTCACATCAATGGAAAGTCATCTCTCTTTCGCGTCCCCACATGCAAAATGGGCGGGCCAAAGTGTTGCTGCTGCTGGTGTGAATAAATCCTTGATCCTTGTTGCTCCTCCTGCATTCACTAAAACAATAAAATCGTTAGTAGCAACTTTTGAAAAGATGAAACATTTGTTCTCTAAAAAACGATGAAGGATGTATGCATAAAACTGAATAAAAATGATAAATGAACTGATTCTAAACAACTTGCAAATTTGACAGGAACTAGGGAACATTACCAGAGGGCCAATGACATCAAAATAGTCAAACAAAATGACATCAATTCGAATTTGACTATAATTCGTCCTTGGGTAGCACAAATTCGACTGTATTTCATCCCTGGGTAGGACGAAATCACCTACGACAAAGCGCCGAAGTGATGCTACCCAAATGTCACGTCTTGAGATCTCCAAAAGACCTGTAAACTTAGGGGTTAGCTAATTGGGGGCATTTTGGGACGACCCAGATGGTCGGATTTCCCCAATTTGACCTCCATCAACGGAAATTTGGCATTACTACCTGCAAGTTAGTGGGGATAACAAAAGCGACAAAACATGATAAGATTTGATCACAACATTATAAAATTGGAATTACAAACTATTGAAACAACATAAAATTAAATGCAAGATAAACAAGTGACAAAAAGGAACAATCTTCCATGAATTCCTAATCGTTTTAAAATGAAGATTAGGCTCGCATCAATGCGGGGCGCCTGGGTGGGCCGCCCACCGTTGGAACTTGATTTCGGCACCAATCCACTTGGGATGGGCCCAAAATCTCTTGTAATGGGTTGTCGACGAATTGGTAGATCAATGTGGTCAAGTTTTGGGTTTTGGGTCCGTATTCACATTTCCAATAACCACCCAATGACCTCTCTTGCGAAAGAGATCAAGAATGTGGAAGAGGTGAATCAAAGGGTAAAAACATGGTATCAATTTGGTAGCACTTCGTTGCTTGAAAATGCTTCCAACTCTGTCCTCTTTTGGGTGAGAAAGTTCACCATTTTATAGACCCAGGGGGTCTCTTTGGAGGGGCATGCATAAGCGCCATGTGGCATTCATGCCTTCCCATGAGGGAGGAAAGTCCTCCATGACTTGTGCTTCCATGACTGCCTTTGTGACAGTCCTCTAATGTCCAATCTGCCCACCTACACACGCATGCAAGGCAGGAGGCATTAATTGACTGTCCTCAGCTGCCATTTGGCACAATTCTTCTTTTTGCCTGTTGAACCTGGAATTCATCCTGACCCAAAGCGAATTCAGAATTTGTCCCTGGGTGAGACGAATCCCAATTTGAATTAATCCCTGGGTGGGACGGATACTAAGAAAAGTGCCTGAATGTGCCAAATTGCCTTTTGAAATTCCAAAATTGCTACAAAAGTTCTTTGGTTATCTATTTTTTCTCGGCGCTACGCCATGCACAACGCATCCCAAAAAGGGGCATCTGTAGACACCAAAATAGCACCAATATGATTATGTGACTGCAAACACTGATTGCTTTGACACACACAGCCCCCAGGGCAGCCCTCAGAGGTTAAACAGTGGTCCTAACCACTTTTGTAGCAATTTTAGAGGGGCATGCATAAGCGCCATGTGGTAGTCATGCCTTCCCATGAGGGAGGAAAGTCCTCCATGACTTGGGCTTCAATGACTGCCTTTGTGATAGTCCTCTAACGTCCAATATGCCCACCTACATGTGCATGCAAGGTAGGAGGCACTAATTGACTATCCTCGGCTGCCATTTGGCACAATTCTTCTTTTTCCCATTGAACCTGGAATTCGACCTGACCCAAAGCGAATTCAGAATTCATCCTTGGGTGAGATGGATCCCAATTTGAGTTCATCCCTGGGTGGGACGAATACTGAGCAAAGTGCCCGAATGTGCCAAATTGCCTTTTGACATTTCAAAATTGCTACAAAAGTGGTTAGGACCACTTTTTAACCTCTCGAGGGCTGCCCTTGGGGCTGTGTGTGTCAAAGCAATCAGTAGTTGCAGTCACATAATCGGATTGGTGATGTTTTGGTGTCTATAGATACCCCTTTTTGGGATGCGCTGTGCATGGCACAACGTCGAGCAATAATAGGTAACCAAAACACTAATGATTAGGATTTCTTGGTAAACTAACCAAATTTTGATGCCCCAAGTATGGAAAGGGAATGCATTCTTGAATCCTTGCTTCTGACGAGCGAATGCACTCAATTCAAGTGTTAACATTTTTTGGTGAGCTGTTACTTGACCTTGGACATTGATCAGTCATGAATAGGCAAAGGGTGCAACCTTTTGTCTGTGAGAACCTTGAGTTCATGATTCATGAAATGCCAAGTGATTTGATAAGATTGTGATTATTGCTTGTTTACTGCCCCAAGAAGGAGCGTAATTGTCTTTGTCAATGATTCTTTGAATGTGTGCCGTTTCCATACTTGGGGCATCAAAAGTTGGTTAGGTTACCAAGAAATCCTAATCATTAGTGCTTTGGTTATCTATTTTTGCTCGGCGCTATTCCATGCACAACACATCCCAAAAAGGGGCATCTATAGACACCAAAATAGCACCAATCTGATTATGTGACTACAAACACTGATCGCTTTGACAGACACAGCCCCCAAGGCAGCCCTTAGAGGTTAAACAGTGGTCCTAACCACTTTTGTAGCAATTTTAGAGGGGCATGCATAAGCGCCATGTGGTAGTCATGCCTTCCCATGAGGGAGGAAAGTCCTCCATGAATTGGGCTTCCATGACTGCCTTTGTGACAGTCCTCTAACGTCCAATATGCCCACATACATGCGCATGCAAGGTAGGAGGCACTAATTGACTGTCCTCGGCTGCCATTTGGCACAATTCTTCTTTTTCCCATTGAACCTAGAATTTTTCCTGACCCAAAGCAAATTCATAATTCATCCTTGGGTGAGATGGATCCCAATTTGAATTCATCCCCGGGTGGGATGGATACTCGAGCAAAGTGCCTAAATGTGCCAAATTGCTTTGATATGTTGAAATGCTGAGAGTTCCAGGGATTCAAGTTCGACTCCCTTCTTTTCTTCAATTGTATTGGGATACTTGCTTGTGGGTAGTGATAAAAATCACTGTTTATTTTTATATATTTTTCTTTAGAGCAAGAGATTTGGATTCGAGTGATAAGAACCACTATTGTATGTGCTTTTTGATGTATGCACTCTGGGGATGATGTCAAATTTTTGGATTTTTGACGTTTTGCAAAATTTTGATGTTTGCAACTTTTTGAGAACTTGGGATTCTTGGGGAATTGGGTAGGGAGGATTCTTGTCCCACCGTGATCGCCACTAAAAGCATGATATTTCAGAACACAAAAAGGGAAAACTCCAAACACGATGCAATAATGAAACTAAACTTGATGCTACAAATTAGAAATGCGTAAAATGGAGAAAGCATAGACAAATTGAAACCCAAATGGAATGAAACAACCCTCTTATTTTATTGATGTATTTCAAATTCGGTTACAATTAGCTTCCTCCATTTTGAGGGGAAAGGAGCATCAAACTTGTCTCTTGGTCACATCAATGGAATGTCATCTCTCTTTTGCGTGCCCACATGCAAAATGGGTGGGCCAAAGTGTTGCCACCACTGGTGTGAATAAATCCTTGATCCTTGCTGCTCCCCATGCATTCACTGAAATAGCAAAATCGTTAGTAGCACCTGTTGCAAGACGAAACATTTGTTCTCTAAAAAATGATGAAGGATGTATGCATAAAACTGAATAAAAATGATAAATGAACTAATTCTAAAAACTTGCAAATTTGACAGGAACCAGGGAACATTACCAGAGGGCCAATGCCATCAAAACAGTCAGAAAAAATGATGTCGATTCAAATTCAACTATAATTCATCCCTGGGCAGGACGAATTTGACTGTAATTTGTCCTCGGGTAGGACGAATTGACCTGCGACAAAGCGCCGAAGTGATGCTGCCCAAATGTCGCATCTTGGGATCTCCAAAAGACCTACAAACTTAGGGGTTAGCTAATTGGGGGATCTCCAAAAGACCTACAAACTATTGTATGTGCTTTTTTATGTATGCACTCTGGGGATGATGTCAAATTTTTGGATTTTTGATGTTTTGCAAAATTTTGATGTTTGCAACTTTTTGAGAACTTGGGATTCTTGGGAAATTGGGTAGGGAGGATGCTTGTCCCACCATGATCGCCACTGAAAGCACGAGATTTTGGAAAACAAAAAGGGAAAACTCCAAACACGATGCAAGAATGAAACTAAACTTGATGCTACAAATTAGAAATGCGTAAAATGGAGAAAGCATAGACAAATTGAAACCCAAATGGAATGAAACAACCCTCTTCTTTTATTGATGTATTTCAAATTCGGTTATAATTAGCTTCCTCCCTTTTTAGGGGAAAGGAGCATCAAACTTGTCTCTTGGTCACATCAATGGAAAGTCATCTCTCTTCTGCGTGCCCACATGCAAAATGGGTGGGCCAAAGTGTTGCCACCGTTGGTGTGAATAAATCCTTGATCCTTGCTACTCCTCCTGCATTCACTGAAATAGAAAAATCGTTAGTAGCACCTGTTGCAAAGATGAAACATTTGTTCTCTAAAAAATGATGAAGGATGTAGGCATAAAACTGAATAAAAATGAGAAATTAACTGATTCTAAAAAACTTGCAAATTTAACAGGAACCAGGGAACATTACCAGAGGGCCAATGCCATCAAAATAGTTAGACAAAATGATGTCAATTTTAATTTGACTATAATTCATCCCTGGGCAGGAATAATTCGACTGTAATTTGTCCTCGAGTAGGACGAATTCACCTGTAACAAAGCGCCAAAGTGATGCTGCCCAAATGTCACATCTTGGGATCTACAAAATACCTGCAAACTTAGGGGTTAGCTAATTGGGGGCATTTTGGTACGACCCAAATGGTCGAATTTCCCCAATTTGACCTCCATAAATAGGAATTTGACGTCGCTACCTACAAGTTAGTGGGGACAACAAAAGTGATAAAACATGATAAGATTTGACCACAACGTTATAAAATTGGAATTACAAACTATTGAAACAACATAAAATGAAATGCAAGATAAACAAGTGACAAAAAGGAACAATCTACCATGAATTCCTAATTGTTTTAAAAAGAAGATTAGGCTCGCATCAATGAGAGGCGCCCAGGTGGGCCGCCCACTGTTGGAACTTGATTTTGGCACCAATCCACTTGGGATGGGCCCAAAATCTCTTGTAATGGGTTGTCGAAAAATTAGTAGATCAATGTGGTCAAGTTTCGGGTTTTGGGTCCGTATTCACACTTCCAATAACCACCCAATGACCTCTCTTGCGAAAGAGATGAATAATATGGAAGAGGTGAATCAAAGGGTAAAAACGTGGTATCAATTTGGCAAAAATTCATTGCTTGAAAATGCTTCCAACCTATCCTCTTTTGGGTGATAAAGTTCACCATTTTATAGACCTAGGGGGTCTCTTTGGAGGGGCATGCATAAGCACCATGTGGCGATCATACCTTCCCATGAGGGAGGAAAGTCCTCCATGACTTGGGCTTCCATGACTGCCTTTGTGACAGTCCTCTAACGTCCAATCTGCCCACCTACATGTGCATGCAAGGCAAGAGGCATTAAGCAAAACCTGCACAGTAATCCACCATGATCGCCACTGAAAGCACGAGATTCTGGAAAACAAAAAGGGAAAACTCCAAACACGATGCAAGAATGAAACTAAACTTGATGCTACAAATTAGAAATGCGTAAAATGGAGAAAGCATAGACAAATTGAAACCCAAATGGAATGAAACAACCCTCTTATTTTATTGATATATTTCAAATTCAGTTATAATTAGCTTCCTCCCTTTTTAGGGGAAAGGAGCATCAAACTTGTCTCTTGGTCACATCAATGGAAAGTCATCTCTCTTTCGCGTCCCCACATGCAAAATGGGCGGGCCAAAGTGTTGCTGCTGCTGGTGTGAATAAATCCTTGATCCTTGTTGCTCCTCCTGCATTCACTAAAACAATAAAATCGTTAGTAGCAACTTTTGAAAAGATGAAACATTTGTTCTCTAAAAAACGATGAAGGATGTATGCATAAAACTGAATAAAAATGATAAATGAACTTATTCTAAACAACTTGCAAATTTGACAGGAACTAGGGAACATTACCAGAGGGCCAATGACATCAAAATAGTCAAACAAAATGACATCGATTCGAATTTGACTATAATTCGTCCTTGGGTAGCACAAATTCGACTGTATTTCATCCCTGGGTAGGACGAAATCACCTACGACAAAGCGCCGAAGTGATGCTACCCAAATGTCACGTCTTGAGATCTCCAAAAGACCTGTAAACTTAGGGGTTAGCTAATTGGGGGCATTTTGGGACGACCCAGATGGTCGGATTTCCCCAATTTGACCTCCATCAACGGAAATTTGGCATTACTACCTGCAAGTTAGTGGGGATAACAAAAGCGACAAAACATGATAAGATTTGATCACAACATTATAAAATTGGAATTACAAACTATTGAAACAACATAAAATTAAATGCAAGATAAACAAGTGACAAAAAGGAACAATCTTCCATGAATTCCTAATCGTTTTAAAATGAAGATTAGGCTCGCATCAATGCGGGGTGCCCAGGTGGGCCGCCCACCGTTGGAACTTGATTTCGGCACCAATCCACTTGGGATGGGCCCAAAATCTCTTGTAATGGGTTGTCGACGAATTGGTAGATCAATGTGGTCAAGTTTTGGGTTTTGGGTCCGTATTCACATTTCCAATAACCACCCAATGACCTCTCTTGCGAAAGAGATCAAGAATGTGGAAGAGGTGAATCAAAGGGTAAAAACATGGTATCAATTTGGTAGCACTTCGTTGCTTGAAAATGCTTCCAACCTGTCCTCTTTTGGGTGAGAAAGTTCACCATTTTATAGACCCAGGGGGTCTCTTTGGAGGGGCATGCATAAGCGCCATGTGGCATTCATGCCTTCCCATGAGGGAGGAAAGTCCTCCATGACTTGTGCTTCCATGACTGCCTTTGTGACAGTCCTCTAATGTCCAATCTGCCCACCTACACACGCATGCAAGGCAGGAGGCATTAATTGACTATCCTCAGCTGCCATTTGGCACAATTCTTCTTTTTTCCTGTTGAACCTGGAATTCATCCTGACCCAAAGCGAATTCAGAATTTGTCCCTGGGTGAGACGAATCCCAATTTGAATTAATCCCTGGGTGGGACGGATACTAAGAAAAGTGCCCGAATGTGCCAAATTGCCTTTTGAAATTCCAAAATTGCTACAAAAGTTCTTTGGTTATCTATTTTTTCTCGGCGCTACGCCATGCACAACGCATCCCAAAAAGGGGCATCTGTAGACACCAAAATAGCACCAATATGATTATGTGACTGCAAACACTGATCGCTTTGACACACACAGCCCCCAGGGCAGCCCTCAGAGGTTAAACAGTGGTCCTAACCACTTTTGTAGCAATTTTAGAGGGGCATGCATAAGCGCCATGTGGTAGTCATGCCTTCCCATGAGGGAGGAAAGTCCTCCATGACTTGGGCTTCAATGACTGCCTTTGTGATAGTCCTCTAACGTCCAATATGCCCACCTACATGTGCATGCAAGGTAGGAGGCACTAATTGACTATCCTCGGCTGCCATTTGGCACAATTCTTCTTTTTCCCATTGAACCTGGAATTCGACCTGACCCAAAGCGAATTCAGAATTCATCCTTGGGTGAGATGGATCCCAATTTGAGTTCATCCCTGGGTGGGACGAATACTGAGCAAAGTGCCTGAGTGTGCCAAATTGCCTTTTGACCTGTGGAAATGCTGAGAGTTCCAGGGATTCAAGTACGACTCCCTTATTTTCTTCAATTGTATTGGGATACTTGCTCGTTGGTAGTGATAAAAATCACTATTTATTTTTATATATTTTTCTTTAGAGCAAGGGATTTGGATTCAAGTGATAAGAACCACTATTGTATGTGCTTTTTGATGTATGCACTCTTGGGATGATGTCAAATTTTTGGATTTTTGAAGTTTTGCAAAATTTTGATGTTTGCAACTTTTTGAGAACTTGGGATTCTTGGGGAATTGGGTAGGGAGGATGCTTGTCCCACCATGATCACCACTGAAAGCACAAGATTTTGAAAAACAAAAAGGGAAAACTCCAAACACAATGCAAGAATGAAACTAAACTTGATGCTACAAATTAGAAATGCGTAAAATGGAGAAAGCATAGACAAATTGAAACCCAAATGGAATGAAACAACCCTCTTCTTTTATTGATGTATTTCAAATTCAATTACAATTAGATTCCTCCCTTTTTAGGGGAAAAGAGCATCAAACTTGTCTCTTGGTCACATCAATGGAAAGTCATCTCTCTTCTGTGTGCCCACATGCAAAATGGGCGGGCCAAAGTGTTGCCGCCACTGGTGTGAATAAATATTTGATCCTTCTTGCTCCTCCTACATTCACTGAAATAGCAAAATCGTTAGTAGCACCTGTTGAAAAGATGAAACATTTGTTCTCTGAAAAACGATGAAGGATGTATGCATAAAACTGAATAAAAATGATAAATGAACTGATTCTAAAAAACTAGCAAATTTGATAGGAACCAGGGAACATTACCAGAGGGCCAATGCCATCAAAACAGTTGGACAAAATGATGTCGATTCGAATTTGACTGTAATTCATCCCTGGGCAGGACGAATTCGACTGTAATTTGTCCTCGGGTAGTACGAATTCACCTACGACAAAGCGTCGAAGTGATGCTGCCCAAATGTCATGTCTTGGGATCTCCAAAAGACCTATATTGTCGAATTTCCCCAATTTGACCTCCATAAACAGGAATTTGATGTCGCTACCTACAAGTTAGTGGGGACAACAAAAGTGACAAAACATGATAAGATTTGATCATAGCGTTATAAAATTGGAATTACATACTATTGAAACAACATAAAATGAAATGCAAGATAAACAAGTGACAAAAAAGAACAATCTACCATGAATTCCTAATTGTTTTAAAAAGAAGATTAGGCTCGCATCAATGCGGGGTGCCCAGGTGGGCTGCCCACCATTGGAACCTAATTTTGGTACCAATCCACTTGGGATGGGCCCAAAATCTCTTGTAATGGGTTGTCGACAAATTGGTAGATCAATGTGGTCAAGTTTCAGGTTTTGGGTCCGTATTCACACTTCCAATAACCACCTAATGACCTCTCTTGCGAAAGATATCAAGGATGTGGAAGAGGTGAATCAAAGGGTAAAAACGTGGTATCAATTTGGCAGCACTCTGTTGCTTGAAAATGCTTCCAACCTGTCCTCTTTTGGGTGAGAAATTTCACTATTTTATAGACCCAGGGGGTCTCTTTGGAGGGGCATGCATAAGCGCCATGTGGCAGTCATGCCTTCCCATGAGGGAGGAAAGTCCTCCATGACTTGGGATTCCATGACTGCCTTTCTGACAGTCCTCTAATGTCCAATCTGCCCACCTACACACGCATGCAAGGCAAGAGGCATTAAGCAAAACCTGCACAGTAATCCACCATGATCGCCACTGAAAGCACGAGATTCTGGAAAACAAAAAAGGAAAACTCCAAACACGATGCAATAATGAAACTAAACTTGATGCTACAAATTAGAAATGCGTAAAATGGATAAAGCATAGACAAATTGAAACCCAAATGGAATGAAACAACCCTCTTCTTTTATTGATGTATTTCAAATTCAGTTACAATTAGCTTCCTCCCTTTTTAGGGGAAAGGAGCATCAAACTTGTCTCTTGGTCACATCAATGGAAAGTCATCTCTCTTCCACGTGCCCACATGCAAAATGGGCGGGCCAAAGTGTTGTCGCTACTGGTGTGAATAAATCCTTGATCCTTGTTGCTCCTCCTGCATTCACTGAAACAAAAAAATCGTTAGTAGAAACTTTTGAAAAGATGAAACATTTGTTCTCTAAAAAATGATGAAGGATGTATGCATAAAACTGAATAAAAATGATAAATGAACTGATTCTAAACAAATTGCAAATTTTACAGGAACTAGGGAACATTACCAAAGGGCCAATGCCATCAAAACAGTCGAACAAAATGACATCGATTCGAATTTGACTGTAATTCGTCCCTGGGCAGGACAAATTCAACTGTAATTCGTCCTCGGGTAGGACGAATTCACCTGTGACAAAGCGTCGAAGTGATGCTACCCAAATGTCATGTCTCAGGATCTCCAAAAGACCTGTAAATTTAGGGGTTAGCTAATTGGGGGCATTTTGGGACAACCCAGATGGTCAGATTTCACCAATTTGACCTCCACCAACGGGAATTTGATGTCGCTACCTACAAGTTAGTGGGGATAACAAAACCGACAAAACATGATAATATTTGATCACAGCATTATAAAATTGGAATTACAAACTATTGAAACAACATAAAATTAAATGTAAGATAAACAAGTGACAAAAAGGAACAATCTGCCATGAATTCCTAATCATTTTAAAAAGAAGATTAGGCTCGCATCAATGCATGGCGCCCAGGTGGGCTGCCCACCGTTGGAACTTGATTTCGACACCAATCCACTTGGGATGGGCCCAAAATATCTTGTAATGGGTTGTCGACGAATTGGTAGATCAATGTGGTCAAGTTTCGGGTTTTGGGTTCGTATTCACATTTCCAATAACCACCCAATGACCTCTCTTGCGAAAGAGATCAAGGATGTGGAAGAGGTGAATCAAAGGGTAAAAACGTGGTATCAATTTGGCAGCACTTCGTTGCTTGAAAATGCTTCCAACTTGTCCTATTTTGGGTGAGAAATTTCACCATTTTATAGACCCAGGGGGTCTCTTTGGAGGGGCATGCATAAGCGCCATGTGACAGTCATGCCTTCCCATGAGGGAGGAAAGTCCTCCATGACTTGGGCTTCCATGACTGCCTTTGTGATAGTCCTCTAACGTCCAATCTGCCCACCTACACACGCATGCAAGGCAGAACGCATTAATTGACTGTCCTCAGCTACCATTTGGCACAATTCTTCTTTTTGCCCGTTGAACCTGGAATTCATCCTGACCCAAAGCAAATTCAGAATTCGTCCCTGGGTGAGACGAATCCCAATTTGAATTCATCCCTGGGTGGGACGGATACTGAGAAAAGTGCCTAAATGTGCCAAATTGCCTTTTGACATTCCAAAATTGCTACAAAAGTGGTTAGGACCACTTTTTAACCTCTAAGGGCTACCCTGGGGTCTGTGTGTGTCAAAGCAATCAGTAGTTGCAGTCACATAATAGGATTGGTGATGTTTTGGTGTCTATAGATGCCCCTTTTTGGGATGCACTGTGCATAGCACAGCGTTGAGCAAAAATAGATAACCAAAGCACTAATGATTAGGATTTCTTGGTAACCTAACCAAATTTTGATGCCCCAAGTATGGAAAGGGAATGCATTCTTGAATCCTTGCTTCTAACGAGCAAAGGCACTCAATTCAAGTGTTAACATTTTTCGATGAGCTGTTACTTGACCTTGGACATTGATCAGTCATGAATAGGCAAAGGGTGCAACCTTTTGTCTATGATAACGTTGAGTTCATGATTCATGAAATGCCAAGTGATTTGATCAGATTGTGATTATTTCTTGTTTACTGCCCCAAGCAGGAGCGTAATTCTCTTTGTCAATGATTCTTTGAATGCGTGCCATTTCCATACTTGGGGCATCAAAAGTTGGTTAGGTTACCAAGAAATCCTAATCATTAGTGCTTTGGTTATCTATTTTTTCTCAGCGCTACGCCATGCACAACGCATCCCAAAAAGTGGCATCTGTAGACACCAAAATAGCACCAATCCGATTATGTGACTACAAACACTGATCTCTTTGACACAAACAGCCTCCAGGGAAGCCCTCAGAGGTTAAATAGTGGTCCTAACCACTTTTGTAGCAATTTTAGAGGGGCATGCATAAGCGCCATGTGGCAGTCATGCCTTCCCATGAGGGAGGAAAGTCCTACATGACTTGGGCTTCCATGACTGCCTTTGTGATAGTCCTCTAACGTCCAGTATGCCCACCTACATGCGCATGCAAGGTAGGAGGCACTAATTGACTGTCCTCGACTGCCATTTGGAACAATTCTTCTTTTTCCCATTGAACCCGAAATTCATCCTAACCCAAAGCGAATTCAAAATTCATCCTTGGGTGAGACGGATCCCAATTTGAATTCATCCCTGGGTGGGATGGATACTGAGAAAAGTTCCTAAATGTGCCAAATTGCCTTTTGACCTATCGAAATTCTGAGAGTTCCAGGGATTCAAGTTCGACTCCCTTCTTTTCTTCAATTGTATTGGGATACTTGCTCGTTGGTAGTGATAAAAATCACTGTTTATTTTTATATAGTTTTCTTTAGGGCAAGGGATTTGGATTCGAGTGATAAGAACCGCTATTGTATGTGCTTTTTGATGTATGCACTCTTGGGATGATGTCAAATTTTTGGATTTTTGACGTTTTGCAAAATTTTGATGTTCGCAACTTTTTTAGAACTTGGGATTCTTGGGGAATTGGGTAGGGAGGATGCTTGTCCCACTGTGATCACCACTGAAAGCACGAGATTTCAAAAAACAAAAAGGGAAAACTCCAAACACGATGCAAGAATGAAACTAAACTTGATGCTACAAATTAGAAATGCGTAAAAGGGAGAAAGCATAGACAAATTGAAACCCAAATGGAATGAAACAACCCTCTTCTTTTATTGATGTATTTCAAATTTGGTTACAATTAGCTTCCTCCCTTTTTAGGGGAAAGGAGCATCAAAATTGTCTCTTGGTCACATCAATGGAAAGTCATCTCTCTTCCACGTGCCCACATGCAAAATGGGCGAGCCAAAGTGTTGTCGTCACTGGTGTGAATAAATCCTTGATCCTTGCTGCTCCTCCTACATTCACTAAAACAATAAAATCGTTAGTAGCACCTGTTGCAAAGATGAAACATTTGTTCTCTAAAAAAAGATGAAGAATGTATGCATAAAACTAAATAAAAATGATAAATGAACTGATTCTAAAGAACTTTCAAATTTGACAGGAACCAGGGAACATTACCAGAGGGCAAATGCCATCAAAACAGTTAGACAAAAATGATGTCGATTCGAATTCGACTATAATTCGTCCCTGGGCAGGACGAATTAGACTATAATTTGTCCCCGGGTAGGATGAATTCACCTGCAACAAAGCGCCAAAGTGATGTTGCCAAAATGTCGCATCTTGGGATCTTCAAAAGACCTACAAAGTTAGGGGTTAGTTAATTGGGGGCATTTTGGTACGACCCAGATGGTCGAATTTCCCCAATTTGACCTCCATAAACAGGAATTTTATGTCGCTACCTACAAGTTAGTGGGGACAACAAAAGTGATAAAACATGATAAAATTTGATCACAGCGTTATAAAATTGGAATTACAAACTATTGAAACAACATAAAATGAAATGCAATATAAACAAGTGACAAAAAGGAACAATCTACCATGAATTCCTAATTGTTTTAAAAAGAAGATTAGGCTCGCATCAATGCAATGCGCCCAGGTGGGCCACCCACCGTTGGAACCTAATTTTGGCACAAATCCACTTGGGATGGGCCCAAAATCTCTTGTAATGGGTTGTCGACGAATTGGCAGATCAATGTGGTCAAGTTTCGGGTTTTGGGTTCGTATTCACATTTCCAATAACCACCCAATGACCTCTCTTGCAAAAGAGATCAAGAATGTGGAAGAGGTGAATCAAAGGGTAAAAACATGGTATCAATTTGGTAGCACTTCGTTGCTTGAAAATGCTTCCAACCTGTCCTCTTTTGGGTGATAAATTTCACCATTGTATAGACCCAGGGGGTCTCTTTGGAGGGGTATGCATAAGTGCCATGTGGCAGTCATGCCTTCCCATGAGGGAGGAAAGTCCTCCATGACTTGGGCTTCCATGACTGCCTTTGTGATGGTCCTCTAACATCCAATCTACCCACCTACACACACATGCAAGGAAGGAGGCATTAATTGACTGTCCTCAACTGCCATTTGGCACAATTCTTCTTTTTTCCCGTTTAACCTGGAATTCATCCTGACCCAAAGTGAATTCAGAATTCGTCCCTGGGTGAGACGAATCCCAATTTGAATTCATCCCTGGGTGGGACGAATACTGAGAAAAGTGCTTGAATGTGCCAAATTGCCTTTTGACATTCTAAAATTGCTACAAAAGTGGTTAGGACCACTTTTTAACCTCTGAGGGTTGTCTTGGGGGCTATGTGTGTCAAAGCAATCAGTAGTTGCAGTCACATAATCGGATTGGTGCTGTTTTGGTGTCTATAGATGCCCCTTTTTGGGATGCGCTGTGCATGGCATAGCACCGAGCAAAAATAGATAACCAAAGCACTAATGATTAGGATTTCTTGGTAACCTAACCAAATTTTGATGCCCCAAGTATGTAAAGGGAATGCATTTTTGAATCCTTGCTTCTGATGAGCGAACGCACTCAATTCATGTGTTAAAATTTTTTGGTGAGCTGTTACTTGACCTTGGACATTGATTAGTCATGAATAGGCAAAGGGCACAACCTTTTTTCTGTGATAACCTTGAGTTCGTGATTCATGAAATGCCAAGTGATTTGATCATATTGTGATTATTGCTCGTTTACTGCCCCAAGCAGGAGCGTAATTGTCTTTGTCAATGATTCTTTGAATGCGTGTAGTTTCCATACTTGGGGCATCAAAAGTTGGTTAGGTTACCAAGAAACCCTAATAATTAGTGCTTTGGTTATCTATTTTTTCTCGGTGCTACGCCATGCACAACGCATCCCAAAAAGGGGCATCTGTAGACACCAAAACAACACCAATCTGATTATGTTACTGCAAACACTGATCGCTTTGACACACACAACCCCCAGGGCAGCCCTCAAAGGTTAAACAGTGGTCCTAACCACTTTTGTAGCAATTTTAGAGTGGCATGCATAAGCGCCATGTGGCAATCATGCCTTCCCATGAGGGAGGAAAGTCCTCCATGACTTAGGCTTCCATGACTGCCTTTGTGACAGTCCTCTAACATCCAATATGCCCACCTACATGTGCATGCAATGCAGGAGGCACTAATTGACTGTCCTCGGCTGCCATTTGGCACAATTCTTCTTTTTCCCATTGAACCTAGAATTCGTCTTGACCCAAAGCAAACTCAGAATTCGTCCTTGGGTGAGATGGATCCAAATTTTAGTTCATCCTTGGGTGGGATGGATACTAAACAAAGTGCCTGAATATGCCAAATTGCCTTTTGACCTGTCAAAATGCTGAGAGTTCCAGGGATTCAAGTTTGACTCCCTTCTTTTCTTCAATTGTATTGGGATACTTGCTCGTTGGTAGTGATAAAAATCACTGTTTATTTTTATATATTTTTCTTTAGAGCAAGGGATTTGGATTCGAGTGATAAGAACCACTACTGTATGTGCTTTTTGATGTATGCACTCTAGGGATGATGTCAAATTTTTGGATTTTTGACGTTTTGCAAAATTTTGATGTTTGCAACTTTTTGAGAACATGGGATTCTTGGGGAATTGGGTAGGGAGGATGCTTGTACCACCGTGATCGCAACTGAAAGCACGAGATTTCGAAAAACAAAAATGGAAAACTCCAAACACAATGCAAGAATGAAACTAAACTTGATGCTACAAATTAGAAATGCGTAAAATGGAGAAAGCATAGACAAATTGAAACCCAAATGGAATGAATCAACCCTCTTCTTTTATTGATGTATTTCAAATTTGGTTACAATTAGCTTCCTCCATTTTTAGGGGAAAAGAGCATCAAACTTGTCTCTTGGTCACATCAATGGAAAGTCATCTCTCTTTCGCGTGCCCACATGCAAAATGGGCAGGCCAAAGTGTAGCTACCACTGGTGTGAATAAATCCTTGATCCTTCCTGCTCCTCCTACATTCACTGAAATAGAAAAATAGTTAGTAGCACCTATTGCAAAGACGAAACATTTGTTCTCTAAAAAACGATGAAAGATGTATGCATAAAACTAAATAAAAATGATAAATGAACTAATTCTAAAAAACTTGCAAATTTGATAGGAACCAGGGAACATTACTAGAGGGCCAATGCCATCAAAACAGTTGGACAAAATGATGTCGATTCGAATTTGACTGTAATTCATCCCTAGGCAGGACGAATTCGACTGTAATTCGTCCTCGGGTAGTACGAATTCACCTGCAACAAAGCGTCGAAGTGATGCTGCCCAAATTTCGTGTCTTGGGATCTCCAAAAGACCTACAAACTTAGGGGTTAGCTAATTGGGGGAATTTTGGTATGACCTATATGGTCGAATTTCCCCAATTTGACCTCCATAAACAGGAATTAGATGTCACTACCTACAAGTTAGTGGGGACAACAAAAGTGATAAAACATGATAAGATTTGATCACAGCGTTATAAAATTAGAATTACATACTATTGAAACAACATAAAATGAAATGCAAGATAAACAAGTGACAAAAAAGAACAATCTACCATGAATTCCTAATTGTTTTAAAAAGAAGATTAGGCTCGCATCAATGCGGGGCGCCCAGGTGGGCCGCCCACCATTGGAACCTGATTTCGGCACCAATCCACTTGGGATGGGCCCAAAATCTCTTGTAATGGGTTGTCAAAAAATTGCTAGATCAATGTGGTCAAGTTTCAGGTTTTGGGTCCGTATTCACACTTCCAATAACCACCCAATAACCTCTCTTGCGAAAGAGATCAAGGATGTGGAAGAGGTGAATCAAAGGGTAAAAATGTGGTATCAATTTGGCAGCACTTCATTGCTTGAAAATGCTTCCAACCTGTCCTATTTTGGGTGATAAAGTTCACCATTTTATAGACCCAGGGGGTCTCTTTGGAGGGGCATGCATAAGCGCCATGTGGCAGTCATGACTTCCCATGAGGGAGGAAAGTCCTCCATGACTTGGGATTCCATGGATGCCTTTGTGACAGTCCTCTAATGTCCAATATGCCCACCTACACACGCATGCAAGGCAAGAGGCATTAAGCAAAACCTGCACAGTAATCCACCATGATCGCCACTGAAAGCACGAGATTCTTGAAAACAAAAAGAGAAAACTCCAAACAAGATGCAAGAATGAAACTAAACTTGATGCTACAAATTAGAAATGCATAAAATGGAGAAAGCATAGACAAATTGAAACCCAAATGGAATGAAACAACCCTCTTCTTTTATTGATGTATTTCAAATTTAGTTACAATTAGCTTCCTCCCTTTTTAGGGGAAAGGAGCATCAAACTTGTCTCTTGGTCACATCAATGGAAAATGGGTGGGCCAAAGTGTTGCCGCTGCTAGTGTGAATAAATCCTTGATCCTTGCTGCTCCTGCTGCATTCACTAAAACAAAAAAATCATTAGTAGCAACTTTTGAAAAGACAAAACATTTGTTCTCTAAAAAATGATGAAGGATGTATGCATAAAACTGAATAAAAATGATAAATGAACTGATTCTAAACAACTTGCAAATTTTATAGGAACTAGGGAGCATTACCAGAGGGCCAATGCCATCAAAACAGTCGAACAAAATGACATCGATTCGAATTTGACTGTAATTCGTCCCTGGGCAGGACAAATTCAACTGTAATTCGTCCTCGTGTAGGACGAATTCACCTGCGACAAAGCGCCGAAGTGATGCTGCCCAAAGGTCATGTCTTGGGATCTCCAAAAGACCTATAAACTTAGGGGTTAGCTAATTGGGGGCATTTTGGGACGACCCAGATGGTCGGATTTCACCAATTTGACCTCCACCAATAGGAATTTGACATCGCTACCTGCAAGTTAGTGGGGATAACAAAAGCGACAAAACATGATAAGATTTGATCATAGCATTATAAAATTGGAATTAAAAACTATTGAAACAACATAAAATGAAATGCAAGATAAACAAGTGACAAAAAGGAACAATCTGCCATGAATTACTAATCGTTTTAAAAAGAATATTAGGCTCGCATCAATGCGGGGTGCCCAGGTGGGCCGCCCATCGTTGGAACTTGATTTCGGCACCAATCCACTTGGGATGGGCCCAAAATATCTTGTAATGGGTTGTCAATGAATTGGTAGATCAATGTGGTCAAGTTTCGGGTTTTGGGTCCGTATTCACATTTCCAATAACCACCCAATGACCTCTCTTGCGAAAGAGATCAAGGATGTGGAAGAGGTGAATCAAAGGGTAAAAACGTGGTATCAATTTGGCAGCACTTCGTTGCTTGAAAATTCTTCCAACCTGTCCTCTTTTGGGTGAGAAAGTTCACCATTTTATAGACCCAGGGGGTCTCTTTGGAGGGGCATGCATAAGCGCCATGTGGCAGTCATACCTTCCCATGAGGGAGGAAAGTCCTCCATGACTTGGGCTTCCATGACTACCTTTGTGGTAGTCCTCTAATGTCCAATCTATCCACCTACACATGCATGCAAGGCAGGAGGCATTAATTTACTGTCCTCAGCTGCCATTTAGCACAATTCTTCTTTTTGCCCATTGAACCTGGAATTCGTCTTGACCCAAAGAGAATTCAAAATTTGTCCCTGGGTGAGACGAATCCCAATTTGAATTCATCCTTGGGTGGTATGGATACTGAGCAAAGTGCCTGAATGTGCCAAATTGCCTTTTGACATTCCAAAATTGCTACAAAAGTGGTTATGACCACTTTTTAACCTCTGAGGTCTACCCTAGGGGTTGTGTGTGTCAAAACAATCAGTAGTTGCAGTCACATAATCGAATTGGTGTTGTTTTGGTGTCTATAGATGCCCCTTTTTGGGATGCGCTATGCATGGCACAGTGCCGAGCAAAAATAGATAACCAAAGCACTAATGATTAGGATTTCTTGGTAACCTAACCAAATTTTGATGCCCCAAGTATGGAAAGGGAATGCATTCTTGAATCCTTGCTTCTAACGAGTGAAGGCACTCAATTCAAGTGTTAAAATTTTTCGGTGAGCTGTTACTTGACCTTGGACATTTATTAGTCATGAATAGGCAAAGGGCGCAACCTTTTGTCTATGATAACCTTGAGTTCATGATTCATGAGATGCCAAGTGATTTGATCAGATTGTGATTATTGCTTGTTTACTGACCCAAGCAAGAGCGTAATTGTCTTTGTCAATGATTCTTTGAATGCGTGTTGTTTCCATACTTGGGGCATCAAAAGTTGGTTAGGTTACCAAGAAATCCTAATCATTAGTGCTTTGGTTATCTATTTTTTCTCAGCGCTACGACATGCACAACGCATCCTAAAAAGGGGCATCTGTAGACACCAAAACAACACCAATCTAATTATGTGACTACAAACACTGATCGCTTTGACACACACAGCCCCCAAGGCAGCCCTCAGAGGTTAAACAGTGGTCCTAACCACTTTTGTAGCAATTTTAGAGGGGTATGCATAAGCACCATGTGGCAGTCATGCCTTCCCATGAGGGAGGAAAGTCCTCCATGACTTGGGCTTCCATGACTGCCTTTGTGGCAGTCCTCTAACATCCAATATGTGAACCTACATGCGCATGCAAGGTAGGAGGCACTAATTGACTGTCCTCAGCTGCCATTTGGCATAATTCTTCTTTTTCCCATTGAACCTAGAATTTGTCCTGACCCAAAGAGAATTCAAAATTCGTCCTTGGGTGAGACGGATCCCAATTTGAATTCATCCCTGGGTGGGACGGATATTGAGCAAAGTGCCTGAATGTGCCAAATTGCCTTTTGACCTGTCAAAATGCTGAGAGTTCTAGGGATTCAAGTTCGACTACCTTCTTTTCTTCAATTGTATTGGGATACTTGCTCGTTGGTAGTGATAAAAATCACTGTTTATTTTTATATATTTTTCTTTAGGGCAAGGGATTTGGATTCGAGTGATAAGAACCACTATTGTATGTGCTTTTTGATGTATGCACTCTTGGGATGATGTCAAATTTTTGTATTTTTGACGTTTTGCAAAATTTTGATGTTTGCAACTTTTTGAGAACTTGGGATTCTTGGGGAATTGGGTAGGGAGGATGCTTGTCCCACCGTGATCACCACTGAAAGCACGAGATTTCAAAAAACAAAAAGGGAAAACTCCAAACACGATGCAATAATGAAACTAAACTTGATGCTACAAATTAGAAATGCATAAAATGGAGAAAGCATAGACAAATTGAAACCCAAATGGAATGAAACAACCTTCTTCTTTTATTGATGTATTTCAAATTTGGTTACAATTAGCTTCCTCCATTTTTAGGGGAAAGGAGCATCAAAATTGTCTCTTGGTCACATCAATGGAAAGTCATCTCTCTTCCACGTGCCCACATGCAAAATGGGCAGGCCAAAGTGTTGCCATCGGTGGTGTGAATAAATCCTTGATCCTTGCTGCTCCTCCTACTTTCACTGAAATAGCAAAATCATTAGTAGCACTTGTTGTAAAGACGAAACATTTGTTCTCTAAAAAATGATGAAGGATGTATGCATAAAACTAAATAAAAATGATAAATGAACTGATTCTTAAAAACTTGCAAACTTGACAGGAACGAGGGAACATTACCAGAGTGCCAATGCCATCAAAACAGTTAGACAAAATGATGTCGATTCGAATTCTATTGTAATTCATCCCTGGGCAGGACGAATTCGACTGTAATTTGTCCTCGGGTAGGACGAATTCACCTGCGACAAAGCACCAAAGTGATGCTGCCCAAATGTTGCGTCTTAGGATCTCCAAAAGACCTACAAAGTTAGGGGTTAGCTAATTGGGGGCATTTTGGTATGACCCAAATGGTCGAATTTCCCCAATTTGACCTCCATAAATAGGAATTTGACGTCGCTACCTACAAATTAGTGGGGACAACAAAAGTGATAAAACATGATAAGATTTGATCACAGCATTATAAAATTGGAATTACAAACTATTGAATTAATATAAAATGAAATGCAAGATAAACAAGGGACAAAAAGGAACAATCTACCATGAATTCCTAATTGTTTTAAAAAGAATATTAGGCTCGCATCAATGCAAGGCGCCCAGGTGGGCCGCCCACCGTTGGAACCTGATTTCGGCACTAATCCACTTGGGATGGGCCCAAAATCTCTTGTAATCGGTTGTCGGTAAATTGGTAGATCAATGTGGTCAAGCTTCAGGTTTTGGGTCTGTATTCACACTTCCAATAACCACCCAATGACCTCTCTTGTGAAAGAGATCAAGAATGTGGAAGAGGTGAATCAAAGGGTAAAAACGTGGTATCAATTTGGCAGCACTTCGTTGCTTGAAAATGCTTCCAACCTGTCCTCTTTTGGGTGAGAAAGTTCACCATTTTATAGACCCAGGGGGTCTCTTTGGAGGGGCATGCATAAGCGCCATGTGGTAGTCATGCTTTCCCATGAGGGAGAAAATTCCTCCATGACTTGGGCTTCCATGACTGCATTTGTGATAGTCCTCTAACGTACAATCTGCCCACCTACACGTGCATGCAATGCAAGAGGCATTAAGCAAAACCTACACAGTAATCCACCATGATCGCCACTGAAAGCACGAGATTATGGAAAACAAAAAGGGAAAACTCCAAACACGATTCAAGAATGAAACTAAACTTGATGCTACAAATTAGAAATGCGTAAAATGGAGAAAGCATAGAAAAATTGAAACCCAAATGGAAAGAAACAACCCTCTTCTTTTATTGATGTATTTCAAATTCGGTTACAATTAGCTTCCTCCCTTTTTAGGGGAAAGGAGCATCAAACTTGTCTCTTGGTCACATCAATGGAAAGTCATCTCTCTTCCACGTGCCCACATGCAAAATGGGTGGGCCAAAGTGTTGCCACTGCTAGTGTGAATAAATCCTTGATCCTTGATGCTCCTCTTGAATTCACTAAAACAACAACATCGTTAGTAGCAACTTTTGAAAAGATGAAACATTTGTTCTCTAAAAAACGATGAAGGATGTATGCATAAAACTAAATAAAAATGATAAATGAGCTAATTCTAAACAACTTGCAAATTTGACAGGAACTAGGTAACATTACCAGAGGGCCAATTCCATCAAAACAAATTAACAAAATGACATTGATTTGAATTTGACAGTAATTCGTCCTTGGGAAAGACAAATTCGACTGTAATTCATCCTCGGGTAGGACGAATTCACCTGCGACAAAACGCCGAAGTGATGCTGCCCAAATGTCACATCTCAGGATCTCCAAAAGACCTGTAAACTTAGGGGTTAGCTAATTGGGAGCATTTTGGGATGACCCAGATGGTCAGATTTCCCCAATTTGACCTCCATCAACGGGAATTTGACATCGATACCTGCAAGTTAGTGGGGATAACAAAAGTGACAAAACATGATAATATTTGATCACAACATTATAAAATTGGAATTACAAACTATTGAAACAACATAAAATGAAATGCAAGATAAACAAGTGACAAAAAGGAACAATCTGCCATGAATTCCTAATCGTTTTAAAAATAATATTAGGCTCGAATCAATGCGGGGCGCCCAGGTTGGCCGCCCACGTTGGAACTTGATTTCAACACCAATCCACTTAGGATGGGCCCAAAATCTCTTGTAATGGGTTGTCGATGAATTGGTAGATCAATGTGGTCAAGTTTCGGGTTTTGGGTCCGTATTCACATTTCCAATAACAACCCAATGACCTCTCTTGCGAAAGAGATCAAGGATGTGGAAGAGGTGAATCAAAGGGTAAAAACATGGTATCAATTTGGCAGCACTTCGTTGCTTGAAAATGCTTCCAACCTGTCCTCTTTTGGGTGAGAAAGTTCACCATTTGGATGGGCATGCATAAGCGCCATGTGGTAGTCATGCCTTCCCATGAGGGAGGAAAGTCCTCCATGACTTGGGCTTCCATGACTGCCTTTGTGACAGTCCTCTAACATCCAATCTGCCCACCTACACAAGCATGCAATGCAGGAGGCATTAATTGACTGTCCTCAGCTGCCATTTGGCGCAATTCTTTTTTTTACCCGTTGAACCTGGAATTCGTCTTGACCCAAAGCGAATTCAGAATTCATCCCTGGGTGAGATGAATCCCAATTTGAATTCATCCCTCGGTGGGACGGATACTAAGCAAAGTGCCTGAATGTGCCAAATTGCCTTTTGACATTCCAAAATTGCTACAAAAGTGGTTAGGACCACTTTTTAACCTCTGAGGACTGCCCTGGGGGCTATGTGTGTCAAAGAAATCAGTAGTTGCAGTCACATAATCAGATTGGTGTTGTTTTGGTGTCTATAGACGCCCCTTTTTGGGATGCACTGTGCTAAGCAAAAATAGATAACCAAAGCACTAATGATTAGGATTTCTTGGTAACCTAACCAAATTTTGATGCCCCAAGTATGGAAAGGGAATGCATTCTTGAATCCTTGTTTTTGATGAGCGAAGGCACTCAATTCAAGTGTTAACATTTTTCGGTGAGGTGTTACTTGACCTTGGACATTGATCAGTCATGAATAGGCAAAGGGCACAACCTTTTGTCTATGAGAACCTTGAGTTCATGATTCATGAAATGCAAAGTGATTTGATCAGATTGTGATTATTGCTTGTTTACTGCCCCAAGCAGGAGCATAATTGTCTTTGTCAATGATTCTTTAAATGTGTGTCGTTTCCATACTTGGGGCATCAAAATTTGGTAAGGTTACCAAGAAATCCTAATCATTAGTGCTTTGGTTATCTATTTTTGCTCAACGCTACGCCATGCACAACGCATCCCAAAAAGGGGCATCTCTAGATACCAAAACAACACCAATCCGATTATGTGACTACAAACACTAATCGCTTTGACACACACAGCCCCCAGGGCAGCCCTCAGAGGTTAAAAAATGGTCCTAACCACTTTTGTAGCAATTTTAGAGGGGCATGCATAAGCGCCATGTGGCAGTCATGCCTTCCCATGAGGGATGAAAGTCCTCCATGACTTGGGCTTCCATGACTACCTTTGTGACAGTCCTCTAACATCCAATATGCCCACCTACATGCTCATGCAAGGCAGGAGGCACTAATTGACTGTCCTCGGCTACCATTTGGCATAATTCTTCTTTTTCCCATTGAACCTGGAATTCGTCCTGACCTAAAGCAAATTCAGAATTCGTACTTGGGTGAGACGGATCCCAATTTGAATTCATCCCTGGGTGGGACGGATACTGAGAAAAGTTCCTGAATGTGCCACATTGCCTTTTGACCTGTCGAAATGCTGAGAGTTCCAGGGATTCAAGTTCGACTCCCTTATTTTCTTCAATTGTATTGGGATACTTGCTCGTTGGTAGTGATAAAAATCACTGTTTATTTTTATATATTTTTCTTTAGAGCAAGGGATTTGGATTTGAGTGATAAGAACCACTATTGTATGTGCTTTTTTATTTATGCACTCTGGGGATGATGTCAAATTTTTAGATTTTTGACGTTTTGCAAAATTTTGATGTTTGCAACTTTTTGAGAACTTGGGATTCTTGGGGAATTGTGTAGGGAGGATGCTTGTCCCATCGTGATCGCCATTGAAAGCACGAGATTTCAAAAAAAAAAAAAAAGGGAAAACTCCAAACACGATGCAAGAATGAAACTAAACTTGATGCTAAAAATTAGAAATGCGTAAAATGGAGAAAGCATAGACAAATTGAAACCCAAATGGAATGAAACAACCCTCTTCTTTTATTGATGTATTTCAAATTCGGTTACAATTAGCTTCCTCCCTTTTTAGGGGAAAGGAGCATCAAACTTCTCTCTTGGTCACATCAATGGAAAGTCATCTCTCTTCTGTGTGCCCACATGCAAAATGGGCGGGCCAAAGTGTTGTCGCCACTGGTGTGAATAAATCCTTGATCCTTGCTACTCCTGCATTCACTGAAATAGCGAAATCATTAGTAGCACCTGTTGCAAATATGAAACATTTGTTCTCTTAAAAATGATGAAGGATGTATACATAAAACTGAATAAAAATGATAAATGAACTGATTCTAAAAAACTTGCAAATTTGACAGGAACCAGGGAACATTACCAGAGGGCCAATGCCATCAAAACAGTCGAACAAAATGATGTCGATTTGAATTCGACTGTAATTCATCCCTGGGCAGGACGAATTCGGCTATAATTTGTCCTCGGGTAGGACGAATTCACCTGCGACAAAGCGTCGAACTGATGCTACCCAAATGTCACATCATGGGATCTCCAAAAGACCTGCAAACTTAGGGGTTAGCTAATTGGGGGCATTTTGGTATGACCCAAATGGTCGAATTTCCCCAATTTGACCTCCATAAATAGGGATTTGATGTCGCTACCTACAAGTTAGTGGGGACAACAAAAGTGGTAAAACATGATAAGATTTGATCACAACGTTATAAAATTAGAATTACAAACTATTGAAACAACATAAAATGTAATGCAAGATAAACAAGTGACAAAAAGGAACAATCTACCATGAATTCCTAATTGTTTTAAAAAGAAGATTAGGCTCGCATCAATGCGGGACACCCAGGTGGGCCGCCCACCATTGGAACCTAATTTCGGAACCAATCCACTTGGGATGGGCCCAAAATCTCTTGTAATGGGTTGTCGGCAAATTGGTAGATCAATGTGGTCAAGTTTTGGGTTTTGGGTCCGTATTCACACTTCCAATAACCACCCAATGACCTCTCTTGCGAAAGAGATCAAGGATGTGGAAGAGGTGAATCAAAGGGTAAAAACGTGGTATCAATTTGGCAGCACTTCGTTGCTTGAAAATGCTTCCAACCTATCCTATTTTGGTTGAGAAATTTCACCATTTTATAGACCCAGGGGGTCTCTTTGGAGGGGCATGCATAAGCGCCATGTGGCAGTCCTCTAACATCCAATTTTCCCACCTACACATGCATTCAAGGCAGGAGGCATTAATTGACTGTCCTCAGCTGCCATTTGGCGCAATTCTTCTATTTGCCCGTTGAACCTAGAATTTGTCCTGACCCAAAGCGAATTCAAAATTCGCCCCTGGGTGAGATGGATCCCAATTTGAATTCGTCCCTAGGTGGGACGGATACTGAGAAAAGTGCTTGAATGTGCCAAATTGCCTTTTGACATTCCAAAATTTCCACAAAAGTGGTTAGGACCACTGTTTAACCTCTGAGGGCTACCCTGGGGGCTGTGTGTATCAAAGCGATCAGTGTTTGCAGTCACATAATCAAATTGGTGCTATTTTGGTGTCTACAAATGCCCCTTTTTGGGATGCGTTGTGCATGGTGTAGCGTCGAGCAAAAATAGATAACCAAGGCACTAATGATTAGGATTTCTTGGTAACCTAACCAAATTTTGATGCCCCAAGTATGGAAAGGGAATGCATTCTTGAATCCTTGATTCTGACGAGCGAAGGAACTCAATTCAAGTGTTAACCTTTTTCGGTGAGCTTTTACTTGACCTTGGGCATTGATCAGTCATGAATAGGCAAAGGGCGCAAGCTTTTGTCTGTGAGAACCTTGAGTTCATGATTCATGAAATACCAAGTTATTTAATCATATTGTGATTATTGCTTGTTTATTGCCCCAAGAAAGAGCATAATTGTCTTTGTCAATGATTCTTTGAATGCATGTTCTTTCCATAATTAGGGCATCAAAAGTTGGTTAGGTTACCAATAAATCCTAATCATTAGTGCTTTGGTTATCTATTTTTGCTCGACGCTGCGCCATGCACAGCGCATCAATAAAAGGGGCATCTATAGACACCAAAATAGCACCAATCCAATTATGTGACTGCAAACACTGATCGCTTTGACACACACAGCCACCATGGCAGCCCTTAGAGGTTAAACAGTGGTCCTAACCACTTTTGTAGCAATTTTGGAGGGGCATGCATAAGGGACATGTGGCAGTCATGCCTTCCCATGAGGGAGGAAAGTCCTCCATGACTTGGGCTTCTATGACTGCCTTTGTGATAGTCCTCTAACATCCAATATTCCCACCTGCACACGCATGCAAGGTAGGAGGAATTAATTGACTGTCCTCGATTGCCATTTGGCGCAATTCTTCTTTTTTCTTGTTGAACCTAGAATTCTTCCTGACCCAAAGCGAATTTAGAATTCTTCCCTGGGTGAGACAGATCCCAATTTGAATTCGTCCCTGGGTGGGACGGATACTGAGCAAAGTGCCTGAATGTGCTAAATTGCCTTTTCACCTATCGAAATGCTGAGAGTTCTAGGGATTCAAGTTCGACTCCTTTCTTTTCTTCAATTGTATTGGGATACTTGCTCATTGGTAGTGATAAAAATCACTGTTTATTTTTATATATTTTTCTTTTGAGCAAGGGATTTGGATTCGAGTGATAAGAATCACTATTGTATGTGATTTTTGATGTATGCACTCTGGGGATGATGTCAAATTTTTTTATTTTTGATGTTTTGCAAAATTTTGATGTTTGCAACTTTTTGAGAACTTGGGATTCTTGGGGAATTGGGTAGGGATGATGCTTGTCCCACCGTGATCGCCACTGAAAGCACAATATTCTGGAAAACAAAAAGGGAAAACTCCAAACACGATGCAAGAATGAAACTAAACTTGATGTTGCAAATTAGAAATGCGTAAAATGGAGAAAGCATAGACAAATTGAAACCCAAATGGAACAAAAAAACCCTCTTCTTTTATGGATGTATTTCAAATTCGGTTACAATTAGCTTCCTCCATTTTTAGGGGAAAGGAACATCAAACTTGTCTCTTGGTCACATCAATGGAAAGTAATCTCTGTTCTGTGTCCCCACATGCAAAATGGGCGGGCCAAAGTGTTTCCGCTGCAAGTGTGAATAAATCCTTGATCCTTTCTGCTCCCCCTACATTCATTAAAACAACAAAATCATTAGTAGCACCTTTTGCAAAGACGAAACATTTGTTCTCTAAAAAATGATGAAGGATGTGTGCATAAAACTGAATAAAAATGATAAATGAACTTATTCTAAACAACTTGCAAATTTGACAGGAACCAGGGAACATTACCAAAGGGCCAATGCCATAAAAATAGTCAAAAAAAACAATGTCGATTTGAATTCAACTGTAATTCATCCCTGGGCAGGACAAATTCGACTGTAATTCATCCCTGGGTAGGACGAATTTGCCTATGACAAAGCGCCGAAGTGATGCTGCCCAAATGTCGCATCTCGGGATCTCCAAAATACCTACAAACTTAGGGTTAGCTAATTGGGGGCATTTTGGGATGACCCAGATGGTCGGATTTCCCCAATTTGACCTCCATCAACAAGAATTTGACGTCACTACCTGCAAGTTAGTGGGGACAACAAAAGCGACAAAACATGATAAGATTTGATCACAACCTTATAAAATATGAATTACAAACTATTGAAACAACATAAAATGAAATGTAAGATAAACAATTGACAAAAAGGAAAAATCTGCCATGAATTCCTAACCGTTTTAAAAAGAATATTAGGCTCACATAAATGCGGGGCACCCAGGTGGGCCGCCCACCGTTGGAACCTGATTTCGGCACCAATCCACTTGGGATGGGCCCAAAATATCTTGTAATGGGTTGTCGGCGAATTGGTAGATCAATGTGGTAAAATTTTGGGTTTTGGGTCCGTATTCACACTTCCAATAACCACCCAATGACCTCTCTTGTGAAAGATATCAAGGATGTGGAAGAGGTGGATCAAAGGGGAAAAACATGGTATCAATTTGGCAGCACTTCGTTGCTTGAAAATGCTTCCAACCTGTCCTCTTTTGGGTGAGAAATTTTACCATTTTACAGACCCAGGGGGTGTCTTTGGAGGGACATGCATAAGCGCCATCTGGCAGTCATGCCTTCCCATGAGGGAGGAAAGTCCTCTATGACTTGGGCTTCCATGACTGCCTTTGTGACAGTCCTCTAACGTCAAATCTGACCACCTACACGTGCATGCAAGGCAAGAGGCATTAATCTAAACCTGCACAGTAATCCACCATAATCGCCACTGAAAGCACGAGATTTTGGAAAACAAAAAGGGAAAACACCAAACACGATGCAAGAAAGAAACTAAACTTGATGCTACAAATTAGAAATGCGTAAAATGGAGAAAGCATAGACAAATTGAAACCCAAATGGAATGAAACAACCCTCTTCTTTTATTGATGTATTTCAAATTCGGTTACAATTAGCTTCCTCCATTTTTAGGGGAAAGGAGCATCAAACTTGTCTCTTGGTCACATCAATGGAAAGTCATCTCTCTTCCACGTACCCACATGCAAAATGGGCGGGCCAAAGTGTTGTCGCCGCTGGTGTGAATAAATCCTTGATCCTTACTGCTCCTCCTATATTCACTAAAACAACAAAATTGTTAGTAGCACCTGTTGCAAATATGAAACATTTGTTCTTTAAAAAATGATGAAGGATGTATGCATAAAACTAAATAAAAATGATAAATGAACTGATTCTAAACAACTTGCAAATTTGACAGGAACCAGGGAACATTACCAGAGGGCCAATGCCATCAAAACAGTCAAAAAAAATGACGTCGATTCAGATTCGACTGTAATTCATCCCTGGGCAGGATGAATTCGACTGTAATTCATCCTCGGGTAGGACGAATTCGCCTATGAAAAAGTGCCGAAGTGATGCTGCCCAAATTTCATGTCTCGGGATCTCCAAAAGACCTGCAAACTTAGGGGTTAGCTAATTGGGGGCATTTTGGGATAACCCAGATGGTCGGATTTCCCCAATTTGACCTCCATAAATAGGAATTTGACGTCGCTACCTGCAAGTTAGTGGGGACAACAAAAGTGACAAAACATGATAAGATTTGATCACAACATTATAAAATTGGAATTACAAACTATTGAAACAACATAAAATGAAATGCAATATAAACAAGTGACAAAAAGGAACAATCTGCCATGAATTCCTAATCGTTTTAAAAAGAATATTAGGCTCGCATCAATGCAGGGCACCTAGGTGGGCCGCCCACCGTTGGAACATAATTTCGGCACCAATCCCCTTGGGATGGGCCCAAAATCTCTTGTAATGGGTTGTCGGTGAATTGGTAGATCAATGTGGTCAAATGTCAGGTTTTGGGTCCGTATTCACATTTCCAATAACCACCCAATGACCTCTCTTGCAAAAGATATCAAGGATGTGGAAGAGGTGAATCAAAGGGTAAAAACGTGGTATCAATTTGGTAGCACTTCGTTGCTTGAAAATGCTTCCAACTTGTCCTATTTTGGGTGAGAAATTTCACCATTTTATAGACCCAGGGGGTCTCTTTGGAGGGGCATGCATAAGCACCATGTGGTAGTCATGCCTTCCCATGAGGGAGGAAAGTCCTCCATGACTTGGGCTTCCATGACTGCCCTTGTGAGAGTCCTCTAACATCAAATCTACCCACCTACACATGCATGCAAGGCAGGAGGCATTAATTGATTGTCCTCGACTGCCATTTGGCGCAATTGTTTTTTTCCCCGTTGAACCTGGAATTCGTCTTGACCCAAAGCGAATTCAGAATTCGTCCCTGGGTGAGGCGAATCCCAATTTGAATTCATCCTTGGTTGGGACGGATACTGGGCAAAGTGCCTGAATGTGCCAAATTGTCTTTTGACATTCTAAAATTTATAAAAAAGTGGTTAGGACCACTTTTTAACCTCTGAAGACTGCTCTGGGGGTCTATGTGTGTCAAAGCAATCAATAGTTGCAGTCACATAATCGGATTGGTGCTGTTTTGGTGTCTATAGATGCCCATTTTTGGGATGCACTGTGCATGGCACAGTGCTAAGCAAAAATAGATAACCAAAGCACTAATGATTAGAATTTATTGGTAACCTAACCAAATTTTGATGCCCCAAGTATGGAAAGGGAATGCATTCTTGAATTCTTGCTTCTGATGAGCGAAGGCACTCAATTCAAGTGTTAACATTTTTCGGTGAGCTGTTACTTGACCTTGGACATTGATTGGTCATGAATAGGCAAAGGGCGCAACCTTTTGTCTGTGAGAACCTTGAGTTCATGATTCATGAAATGCCAAGTGATTTGATCAGATTGTGATTATTGCTTGTTTACTACCCCAAGCAGGAGCATAATTGTCTTTGTCAATGATTCTTTGAATGTGTGTCGTTTCCATACTTGGGGCATCAAAATTTGGTTAGGTTACCAAGAAATCCTAATCATTAGTGCTTTGGTTATCTATTTTTTCTTGACGCTATGCCATGCACAATGCATCCCAAAAAGGGGAATCTCTAGACACCAAAACAGCACCAATCCGATTATGTGACTACAAACACTGATCGCTTTGACACACATAGCCCCCAGGGCAGCCCTCAGAGGTTAAACAATGGTCCTAACCACTTTTGTAGCAATTTTAGAGGGGCATGGATAAGCGCCATGTGGCAGTCATGCCTTCCCATGAGGGAGGAAAGTCCTCCATGACTTGGGCTTCCATGACTGCCTTTGTGATAGTCCTCTAACGTCCAATATGCCCACCTACATGCGCATGCAAGGCAAGAGGCACTAATTGACTGTCCTCGGCTGCCATTTGGCATAATTCTTCTTTTCCCATTGAACCTGGAATTTGTCCTGACCTAAAGCAAATTCAGAATTCGTACTTGGGTGAGACGGATCCCAATTTGAATTCATCCCTGGGTGGGACGGATACTGAGAAAAGTTCCTGAATGTGCCAAATTGCCTTTTCACCTATCAAAATGCTGAGAGTTCCAGGGATTCAAGTTCGACTCCCTTCTTTTCTTCAATTGTATTGGGATACTTGCTCGTTGGTAGTGATAAAAATCACTGTTTATTTTTATATATTTTTCTTTAGAGCAAGGGATTTTGATTTGAGTGATAAGAACCACTATTGTATGTGCTTTTTGATTTATGCACTCTGGAGATGATATCAAATTTTTGAATTTTTGACGTTTTGCAAAATTTTGATGTTTGCAACTTTTTGAGAACTTGGGATTCTTGGGGAATTGGGTAGGGAGGATGCTTGTCCCATCATGATCGCCACTGAAAGCACGAGATTTTGAAAAACAAAAAATTAAAAATCCAAACATGATGCAAGAATGAAACTAAACTTGATGCTACAAATTAGAAATGCGTAAAATGGAGAAAGCATAGACAAATTGAAACCCAAATGGAATGAAACAACCCTCTTCTTTTATTGATGTATTTCAAATTCGATTACAATTAGCTTCCTCCCTTTTTAGGGGAAAGGAACATCAAACTTGTCTCTTGGTCACATCAATGGAAAGTCATCTCTCTTCCGTGTGCCCACATGCAAAATGGGCGGGCCAAAGTGTTGTCGTCGTTGGTGTGAATAAATCCTTGATCCTTGCTGCTCCTACATTCACTGAAATAGCAAAATCATTAGTAGTACCTGTTGCAAAGACGAAACATTTGTTCTCTAAAAAATGATGAAGGATGTATGCATAAAACTGAATAAAAATGATAAATGAACTGATTCTAAAAAACTTGCAAATTTGAAAAGAACCAGGGAACATTACTAGAGGGCCAATGCCATCAAAACAGTCGAACAAAATGATGTCAATTTGAATTCGACTGTAATTCATCCCTGGGAAAGACGAATTCGACTGTAATTTGTCCCCGGGTAGGACGAATTCACCTACGACAAAGCGTCGAACTGATGCTGCCCAAATGTCACGTCTTGGGATCTCCAAAAGACCTACAAACTTAGGGGTTAGCTAATTGGGGGAATTTTGGTACGACCCAGATGGTTGAATTTCCCCAATTTGACCTCCATAAATAGGAATTTGACGTCACTACCTACAAGTTAGTGGGGACAACAAAAGTGATAAAACATGATAAGATTTGATCACAGCGTTATAAAATTGGAATTACAAACTATTGAAACAACATAAAATGTAATGCAAGATAAACAAGTGACAAAAAGGAACAATATACCATGAATTCCTAATTGTTTTAAAAAGAATATTAGGCTCACATCAATGCGGGGCGCCCATGTGGTCCGCCCACCATTTGAACCTGATTTCGTCACCAATCAACTTGGGATGGGCCCAAAATCTCTTGTAATGGGTTGTCGGCAAATTGGTAGATCAATGTGGTCAAGTTTTGGGTTTTAGGTCCGTATTCACACTTCCAATAACCACCCAATGACCTCTCTTGCGAAAGAGATCAAGGATGTGGAAGAGGTGAATCAAAGGGTAAAAACATGGTATCAATTTGGCAACACTTCGTTGCTTGAAAATGCTTCCAACTCTGTCCTCTTTTGGTTGAGAAATTTCACCATTTTATAGACCCGGGGGGTCTCTTTGGAGGGGCATGCATAAGCGCCATGTGGCAGTCCTCTAACATCCAATTTGCCCACCTACACATGCATGCAATGCAGGAGGCATTAATTGACTGTCCTCAGCTGCCATTTGGCACAATTCTTCTATTTGCCCATTGAACTTGGAATTCGTCCTGACCCAAAGTGAATGAAGAATTCGCCCCTGGGTGAGATGGATCCCAATTTGAATTCGTCCCTGGGTGGGATGGATACTGAGAAAAGTGCTTGAATGTGCCAAATTGCCTTTTGACATTCCAAAATTGCTACAAAAGTGGTTAGGACAACTGTTTAACCTCTGAGGGCTGCCATGGGGGCTGTGTGTACCAAAGAGATCAGTGTTTGCAGTCACATAATCAAATTGGTGCTATTTTGGTGTCTATAGATGCCCCTTTTTGGGATGCATTGTGCATGGCGCAGCGTCGAGCAAAAATAGATAACCAAGGCACTAATGATTAGGATTTCTTGGTAACATAACCAACTTTTGATGCCCCAAGTATGGAAAGGGAATGCATTCTTGAATCCTTGCTTCTGACGAGTGAAGGCACTCAATTCAAGTGTTAACATTTTTCGATGAGCTGTTACTTGACCTTGGGCATTGATCAGTCATGAATAGGCAAAGGGCGCAAGCTTTTGTCTGTGATAACCTTGAGTTCATGATTCACGAAATGCCAAGTGATTTGATCATATTGTGATTATTGCTTGTTTACTGCCCCAAGGAAGAGCGTAATTGTCTTTGTCAATGATTCTTTGAATGCATGTTGTTTCCATACTTGGGGCATCAAAAGTTGGTTAGGTTACCAAGAAATCCTAATCATTAGTGCTTTGGTTATCTATTTTTGCTTGACGCTGTGCCATGCACAGCGCATCAATAAAAGGGGCATCTATAGACACCAAAATAGCACCAATCCGATTATGTGACTGCAAACACTGATCGCTTTGACCCACACAGCCACCAGGGCAGCCCTTAGAGGTTAAACAGTGGTCCTAACCACTTTTGTAGCAATTTTGGAGGGGCATGCATAAGGGCCATGTGGCAGTCATGCCTTCCCATGAGGGAGGAAAGTCCTCCATGACTTGGGCTTCCATGACTGCCTTTGTGATAGTCCTCTAACATCCAATATTCCCACCTACACACGCATGCAAGGTAGGAGGCATTAATTGACTGTCCTCGATTGCCATTTGGCACAATTCTTCTTTTTTCTTGTTGAACCTAGAATTCGTCCTGACCCAAAGCGAATTTAGAATTCGTCCTTGGGTGAGACAGATCCCAATTTGAATTCGTCCCTGGGTGGGACGAATACTGAGCAAAGTGCCTGAATGTGCCAAATTGCCTTTTGACCTATCAAAATGCTGAGAGTTCCAGGGATTCAAGTTCGACTCCTTTCTTTTTGTCAATTGTATTGGGATAATTGCTCATTGGTAGTGATAAAAATCACTGTTTATTTTTATATATTTTTCTTTTGAGCAAGGGATTTGGATTCGAGTGATAAGAATCACTATTGTATGTGCTTTTTCATGTATGCACTCTGGAGATGATGTCAAATTTTTTGATTTTTGACGTTTTGCAAAATTTTGATGTTTGCAACTTTTTGAGAACTTGGGATACTTGGGGAATTGGGTAGGGAGGATGCTTGTCCCACCGTGATCGCCACTGAAAGCACGAGATTCTGGAAAACAAAAATGGAAAACTCCAAACACGATGCAAGAATGAAACTAAACTTGATGCTACAAATTAGAAATGCGTAAAATGGAGAAAGCATAGACAAATTGAAACCCAAATGGAACAAAAAAACCCTCTTCTTTTATGGATGTATTTCAAATTCGGTTACAATTAGCTTCCTCCATTTTTAGGGGAAAGGAACATCAAACTTGTCTCTTGGTCACATCAATGGAAAGTAATCTCTCTTCTGTGTCCCCACATGCAAAATGGGCGGGCCAAAGTGTTTCCGCCGCTAGTGTGAATAAATCCTTGATCCTTGCTGCTCCCCCTACATTCATTGAAAAAAAAAAATCATTAGTAGCACCTTTTGCAAAGAAGAAACATTTGTTCTCTAAAAAATGATGAAGGATGTGTGCATAAAACTGAATAAAAATGATAAATGAACTTATTCTAAACAACTTGCAAATTTGATAGGAACCAGGGAACATTACCATAGGGCCAATGCCATAAAAACAGTCAAAAAAAACAATGTCAATTTGAATTCAACTGTAATTCATCCCTGGGCAGGACAAATTCGACTGTAATTCATCCCCAGGTAGGACGAATTTGCCTATGACAAAGCGCCGAAGTGATGCTGCACAAATGTCGCATCTTGGGATCTCCAAAAGACCTACAAACTTCGAGGTTAGCTAATTGGGGGCATTTTGGGATGACCCAGATGGTCGGATTTCCCCAATTTGACCTCCATCAACAATAATTTGATGTCACTACCTGCAAGTTAGTGGGGACAACAAAAGCGACAAAACATGATAAGATTTGATCACAACCTTATAAAATATGAATTACAAACTATTGAAACAACATAAAATGAAATGTAAGATAAACAAGTGACAAAAAGGAAAAATCTGCCACAAATTCCTAACCGTTTTAAAAAGAATATTAGTCTCACATCAATGCGGGGCACCCAGGTGGGCTGCCTATCGTTGGAACCTGATTTCGGCACCAATCCACTTGGGATGGGCCCAAAATATCTTGTAATGGGTTGTCGGCAAATTGGTAGATCAATGTGGTCAAATTTTGGGTTTTGGGTCCGTATTCACACTTCCAATAACCACTTAATGACCTCTCTTGTGAAAGATATCAAGGATGTGGAAGAGGTGGATCAAAGGGTAAAAACGTGGTATCAATTTGGCAGCACTTCGTTGCTTGAAAATGCTTCCAACCTGTCCTCTTTTGGGTGAGAAATTTTACCATTTTACAGACCCAGGGGGTGTCTTTGGAGGGACATGCATAAGCGCCATCTGGCAGTCATGCCTTCCCATGAGGGAGGAAAGTCCTCTATGACTTGGGCTTCCATGACTACCTTTGTGACAGTCCTCTAACGTCAAATCTGACCACCTATACGTGCATGCAAGGCAAGAGGCATTAAGCTAAACCTACACAGTAATCCACCATGATCGCCACTGAAAGCACAAGATTTTGGAAAACAAAAATGGAAAACACCAAACACGATGCAAGAAAGAAACTAAAATTGATGCTACAAATTAGAAATGCGTAAAATGGAGAAAGCATAGACAAATTGAAACCCAAATGGAATGAAACAACCCTCTTCTTTTATTGATGTATTTCAAATTCGGTTACAATTAGATTCCTCCCTTTTTAGGGGAAAGGAGCATCAAACTTGTCTCTTGGTCACATCAATGGAAAGTCATCTCTCTTCCGCGTACCCACATGCAAAATGGGCGGGCCAAAGTGTTGCCGCTGCTGGTGTGAATAAATCCTTGATCCTTGCTGCTCCTCCTGTATTCACTAAAACAACAAAATTGTTAGTAGCACCTGTTGCAAATATGAAACATTTGTTCTTTAAAAAACGATGAAGGATGTATGCATAAAACTAAATAAAAATGATAAATGAACTGATTCTAAACAACTTGCAAATTTGACAGGAACCAGGGAACATTACCAGAGGGCCAATGCCATCAAAATAGTCAAAAAAAATGATGCCGATTCAGAATCGACTGTAATTCATCCCTGGGCAGGATGAATTCTACTGTAATTCATCCTCGGGTAGGACGAATTTGCCTATGAAAAAGCGCCGAAGTGATGCTACCAAAATTTCATATCTCGGGATCTCCAAAAGACCTTCAAACTTAGGGGTTAGCTAATTGGGGGCATTTTGGGATAACCCAGATGGTCGGATTTCCCCAATTTGACCTCCATCAACAAGAATTTGACGTCGCTACCTGCAAGTTAGTGGGGACAAAAAAAGTGACAAAACATGATAAGATTTGATCACAGCATTATAAAATTGGAATTACAAACTATTGAAACAACATAAAATGAAATGCAATATAAACAAGTGACAAAAAGGAACAATCTGCCATGAATTCCTAATCGTTTTAAAAAGAAGATTAGGCTCGCATCAATGCGGGGCACCCAGGTGGGCCGCCCACCGTTGGAACCTGATTTCGGCACCAATCCACTTGGGATGGGCCCAAAATCTCTTTTAATGGGTTGTCGGTGAATTGGTAGATCAATGTGGTCAAATTTCAGGTTTTGGGTCCGTATTCACATTTCCAATAACCACCCAATGACCTCTCTTGCGAAAGAGATCAAGGATGTGGAAGAGGTGAATCAAAGGGTAAAAACGTGGTATCAATTTGGCAGCACTTCGTTGCTTGAAAATGCTTCCAACCTGTCCTATTTTGGGTGAGAAATTTCACCATTTTATAGACCCAGGGGGTCTCTTTGGAGGGGCATGCATAAGCACCATGTGGTAGTCATGCCTTCCCATGAGGGAGGAAAGTCCTCCATGACTTAGGCTTCCATGACTGCCTTTGTGAGAGTCCTCTAACATCAAATCTACCCACCTACACATGCATGCAAGGCAGGAGGCATTAATTGAATGTCCTCAGCTGCCATTTGGCACAATTCTTTATTTCCCCGTTGAACCTGGAATTCGTCTCGACCCAAAGCGAATTCAGAATTCGTCCCTGGGTGATGCGAATCCCAATTTGAATTCATCCTTGGGTGGGACGGATACTGGGCAAAGTGCCTGAATGTGCCAAATTGCCTTTTGACATTCTAAAATTGCTACAAAAATGGTTAGGACCACTTTTTAACCTCTGAGGACTGCTCTGGGGGCTATGTGTGTCAAAGCAATCAGTAGTTGCAGTCACATAATCGGATTGGTGCTGTTTTGGTGTCTATAGATGCCCATTTTTGGGATGCACTGTGCATGGCACAGTGCTAAGCAAAAATAGATAACCAAAGCACTAATTATTAGAATTTCTTGGTAACCTAACCAAATTTTGATGCCCCAAGTATGGAAAGGGAATGCATTCTTGAATTCTTGCTTCTGATGAGCGAAGGCACTCAATTCAAGTGTTAACATTTTTCGGTGAGATGTTACTTGACCTTGGACATTGATCGGTCATGAATAGGCAAACGGCGCAACCTTTTGTCTGTGAGAACCTTGAGTTCATGATTCATGAAATGCCAAGTGATTTGATCAGATTGTGATTATTGCTTGTTTATCGCCCCAGCAGGAGCATAATTGTCTTTGTCAATGATTCTTTGAATGTGTGCCGTTTCCATACTTGGGGCATCAAAAGTTGGTTAGGTTACCAAGAAATCCTAATCATTAGTGCTTTGGTTATCTATTTTTGCTCGACGCTATGCCATGCACAACGCATCCCAAAAAGGGGCATCTCTAGACACCAAAACAGCACCAATCCGATTATGTGACTACAAACACTGATCGCTTTGACACACACAGCCCCCAGGGCAGCCCTCAGAGGTTAAACAATGGTCCTAACCACTTTTGTAGCAATTTTAGAGGGGCATGGATAAGCGCCATGTGGCATTCATGCCTTCCCATGAGGGAGGAAAGTCCTCCATGACTTGGGCTTCCATGACTGCCTTTGTGACAGTCCTCTAATGTCCAATATGCCCACCTACATGCGCATGCAAGGCAAGAGGCACTAATTGACTGTCCTCGGCTGCCATTTGGCATAATTCTTCTTTTCCTATTGAACCTGGAATTCGTCTTTACCTAAAGCGAATTCAGAATTCGTACTTGGGTGAGACGGATCCCAATTTGAATTCATCCCTGGGTGGGACGGATACTGAGAAAAGTTCCTGAATGTGCCAAATTGCCTTTTAACCTGTCGAAATGCTGAGAGTTCCAGGGATTCAAGTTCGACTCCCTTCTTTTCTTCAATTGTATTGGGATACTTGCTCGTTGGTAGTGATAAAAATCACTGTTTATTTTTATATATTTTTCTTTAGAGCAAGGGATTTGGATTCGAGTGATAAGAACCACTATTGTATGTGCTTTTTGATTTATGCACTCTGGAGATGATGTCAAATTTTTGAATTTTTGACGTTTTGCAAAATTTTTATGTTTGCAACTTTTTGAGAACTTGGGATTCTTGGGGAATTGGGTAGGGAGGATGCTTGTCCCATCATGATCGCCACTGAAAGCACGAGATTTCGAAAAACAAAAAAGGAAAAATCCAAACATGATGCAAGAATGAAACTAAACTTGATGCTACAAATTAGAAATGCGTAAAATGGAGAAAGCATAGACAAATTGAAATCCAAATGGAATGAAACAACCCTCTTCTTTTATTGATGTATTTCAAATTTGGTTACAATTAGCTTCCTCCCTTTTTAGTGGAAAGGAACATCAAACTTGTCTCTTGGTCACATCAATGGAAAGTCATCTCTCTTCTGTGTGCCCACATGCAAAATGGGCGGGCCAAAGTGTTGTCGTCGTTGGTGTGAATAAATCCTTGATCCTTGCTGCTCCTGCATTCACTGAAATAGCAAAATCATTAGTAGCACCTGTTTCAAAGACGAAACATTTGTTCTCTAAAAAATGATGAAGGATGTATGCATAAAACTGAATAAAAATGATAAATGAACTGATTCTAAAAAACTTGCAAATTTGACAAGAACCAGGGAACATTACTAGAGGGCCAATGCCATCAAAACAGTTGAACAAAATGATGTCAATTTGAATTCGACTGTAATTCATCCCTGGGCAAGACGAATTCGACTGTAATTTGTCCCCGGGTAGGACGAATTCACCTGCGACAAAGCATCGAACTGATGCTGCCCAAATGTCACGTCTTGGGATCTCCAAAAGACCTGCAAACTTAGGGGTTAGCTAATTGGGGGCATTTTGGTATGACCCAGATGGTTGAATTTCCCCAATTTGACCTCCATAAATAGGAATTTGACGTCGCTACCTACAAGTTAGTGGGGACAACAGAAGTGATAAAACATGATAAGATTTGATCATAGCGTTATAAAATTGGAATTACAAACTATTGAAACAACATAAAATGTAATGCAAGATAAACAAGTGACAAAAAGGAACAATATACCATGAATTCCTAATTGTTTTAAAAAGAAGATTAGGCTCACATCAATGTGGGGCGCCCATGTGGGCCGCCCACCATTGGAACCTGATTTCGTCACCAATCCACTTGGGATGGGCCCAAAATCTCTTGTAATGGGTTGTCGGCAAATTGGTAGATCAATGTGGTCAAGTTTCAGGTTTTAGGTCCGTATTCACACTTCCAATAACCACCCAATGACCTCTCTTGCGAAAGAGATCAAGGATGTGGAAGAGGTGAATCAAAGGGTAAAAACATGGTATCAATTTGGCAGCACTTCGTTGCTTGAAAATGCTTCCAACCTGTCCTCTTTTGGTTGAGAAATTTCACCATTTTATAGACCCAGGGGGTCTCTTTGGAGGGGCATGCATAAGCGCCATGTGGCAGTCCTCTAACATCCAATTTGCCCACCTACACATGCATGCAAGGCAGGAGGCATTAATTGACTGTCCTCAGCTGCCATTTGGCGCAATTCTTCTATTTGCCCATTGAACCTGGAATTCGTCCCGACCCAAAGTGAATGAAGAATTCGCCCCTGGGTGAGATGGATCCCAATTTGAATTCATCCCTGGGTGGGATGGATACTGAGCAAAGTGCTTGAATGTGCCAAATTTCCTTTTGACATTCCAAAATTGCTACAAAAGTGGTTAGGACCACTGTTTAACCTCTGAGGGCTGCCCTGGGGGCTGTGTGTACCAAAGCGATCAGTGTTTGCAGTCACATAATCAAATAGGTGCTATTTTGGTGTCTATAGATGCCCCTTTTTGGGATGCGTTGTGCATGGCGCAGTGTCGAGCAAAAATAGATAACCAAGGCACTAATGATTAGGATTTCTTGGTAACCTAACCAACTTTTGATGCCCCAAGTATGGAAAGGGAATGCATTCTTGAATCCTTGCTTTTGACGAGTGAAGGCACTCAATTCAAGTGTTAACATTTTTCGGTGAGCTGTTACTTGACCTTGGGCATTGATCAGTCATGAATAGGCAAAGGGCGCAAGCTTTTGTCTATGAGAAACTTGAGTTCATGATTCACGAAATGCCAAGTGATTTGATCATATTGTGATTATTGCTTGTTTACTGCCCTAAGGAAGAGCGTAATTGTCTTTGTCAATGATGCGAGCCTAATATTCTTTTTAAAACGGTTAGGAATGCAATCATGCCTTCCCATGAGGGAGGAAAGTCCTCCATGACTTGGGCTTCCATTACTACCTTTGTGATAGTCCTCTAATGTCCAATATGCCCACCTACACACACATGCAATGTAGGAGGCATTAATTGACTGTCCTCAGCTGCCATTTGGCGCAATTCTTCTTTTTTCCTGTTGAACCTAGAATTCGTCCTGACCCAAAGCGAATTTAGAATTCGTCCCTGGGTGAGATGGATCCCAATTTGAATTTGTCCCTGGGTGGGACGGATACTGAGCAAAGTGCCTGAATGTGCCAAATTGCCTTTTGACCTATCGAAATGCTGAGAGTTCCAGGGATTCAAGTTCGACTCCTTTCTTTTCTTCAATTGTATTGGGATACTTGCTCATTGGTAGTGATAAAAATAACTGTTTATTTTTATATATTTTTCTTTTGAGCAAGGGATTTGGATTCGAGTGATAAGAATCACTATTGTATGTGCTTTTTGATGTATGCACTCTGGGGATGATGTCAAATTTTTGGATTTTTGACGTTTTGCAAAATTTTGATGTTTGCAACTTTTTGAGAACTTGGGATTCTTGGGGAATTGGGTAGGGAGGATGCTTTTCCCACCGTGATCACCACTGAAAGCACGATATTCTGGAAAACAAAAAGGGAAAACTCCAAACACGATGCAAGAATGAAAAACTTGATGCTACAAATTAGAAATGCATAAAATGGAGAAAGCATAGACAAATTGAAACCCAAATGGAACAAAAAAACCCCCTTCTTTTATTGATGTATTTCAAATTCAGTTACAATTAGCTTCCTCCATTTTTAGGGGAAAGGAACATCAAACTTGTCTCTTGGTCACATCAATGCAAAGTAATCTCTCTTCTGTGTCCCCACATGCAAAATGGGCGGGCCAAAGTGTTTTCGCCGCTAGTGTGAATAAATCCTTGATCCTTGCTGCTCCCCCTACATTCACTAAAACAACAAAATCATTAGTAGCACCTGTTGCAAAGACAAAACATTTGTTCTCTAAAAAATGATGAAGGATGTATGCATAAAACTGAATAAAAATGATAAATGAACTGATTCTAAACAACTTGCAAATTTGACAAGAACCAAGGAACATAACCAAAGGGCCAATGCCATAAAAAAATTCAAAAAAAACAATGCCGATTTGAATTCGACTGTAATTCATCCCTGGGTAGGACAAATTCGACTGTAATTCATCCCCGGGTAGGACGAATTTGCCTGCGACAAAGCGTCGAAGTGATGCTGCCCAAATGTCGCATCTCGAGATCTTCAAAAGACCTACAAACTTAGGGGTTAGCTAATTAGGGGCATTTTGGGACGACCCAGATGGTCGGATTTCCCCAATTTGACCTCCATCAACAAGAATTTGACGTCACTACCTGCAAGTTAGTGGGGACAACAAAAGCGACAAAACATGATAAGATTTGATCACAACATTATAAAATTGGAATTACAAACTATTGAAACAACATAAAATGAAATGCAAGATAAACAAGTGACAAAAAGGAACAATATGCCATGAATTCCTAATCGTTCTAAAAAGAATATTAGGCTCGCATCAATGCGGGGCACCCAAGTGGGCCGCCCACCGTTGAAACCTGATTTTGGCACCAATCCACTTGGGATCGGCCCAAAATATCTTGTAATGGGTTTTCAGTGAATTGGTAGATCAATGTGGTCAAGTTTCGGGTTTTGGGTCCGTATTCACATTTCCAATAACCACCCAATGACCTCTATTGCGAAAGAGATCAAGGATGTGGAAGAGGAGAATCAAAGGGTAAAAACGTGGTATCAATTTGGCAGCACTTCGTTGCTTGAAAATTCTTCCAACCTATCCTCTTTTGCATGAGAAATTTTACCATTTTACAGACCCAGGGGGTCTCTTTGCAGGGACATGCATAAGCACCATGTGGCAGTCATCCCTTCCCATGAGGGAGGAAAGTCCTCTATGACTTGTGCTTCCATGACTGCCTTTGTGATAGTCCTCTAACGTCAAATCTGACCACCTACACGTGCATGCAAGGCAGGAGGCATTAAGCGAAACCTACACAGTAATCCACCATGATCACCACTGAAAGCACAAGATTTTGGAAAACAAAAAGGGAAAACACCAAACACGATGCAAGAATGAAACTAAACTTGATGCTACAAATTAGAAATGCATAAAATGGAGAAAGCATAGACAAATTGAAACCCAAATGGAATGAAACAACCCTCTTCTTTTATTGATGTATTTCAAATTTGGTTACAATTAGCTTCCTCCCTTTTTAGGGGAAAGGAGCATCAAACTTGTCTCTTGGTCACATCAATGGAAAGTCATCTCTCTTTCGCATGCCCACATGCAAAATGCACGGGCCAAAGTGTTGTTGTCGCTGGTGTGAATAAATCCTTGATCCTTGCTACTCCTCCTGTATTCACTAAAACAACAAAATCGTTAGTAGCACCTGTTGCAAAGATGAAACATTTGTTCTTTAAAAAACGATGAAGGATGTATGCATAAAACTGAATAAAAATGATAAATTAATTGATTCTAAACAACTTGCAAATTTGACAGGAACCAGGGAACATTACCAGAGGGCCAATGCCATCAAAACAGTCAAAAAAAATGATGCCGATTCAGATTCAACTGTAATTCGTCCCTGGGCAGGATGAATTCGACTGTAATTCATCCTCGGGTAGGACAAATTTGCCTACGACAAAGCGCCGAAGTGATGCTACCCAAATTTCATGTCTCGAGATCTACAAAAGACCTGCAAACTTAGGGGTTAGCTAATTGGGGGCATTTTGGGATGACCCAGATGGTCGAATTTCCCCAATTTGACCTCCATAAATAGGAATTTGACGTCGCTACCTACAAGTTAGTGGGGACAACAAAAGTGACAAAACATGATAAGATTTGATCATAGCATTATAAAATTGGAATTACAAACTATTGAAACAACATAAAATGAAATGCAAGATAAACAAGTGACAAAAAGGAACAATCTGCCATGAATTCCTAATTGTTTTAAAAATAAGATTAGGCATGCATCAATGCGGGGTGCCCAGGTGGGCCGCCCACCATTGGAACCTAATTTCGGCACCAATCCCCTTAGGAGGGGCCCAAAATATCTTGTAATGGGTTGTCGGTGAACTGGTAGATCAATGTGGTCAAATGTCGGGTTTTGGGTCCATATTCACACTTCCAATAACCACCCAATGACCTCTCTTGCGAAAGAGATCAAGGATGTGGAAGAGGTGAATCAACGTGTAAAAACGAGGTGTCAATTTGGTAGCACATCGTTGCTTGAAAATGCTTCCAACCTGTCCTCTTTTGGGTGAGAAAGTTCACCATTTTATAGACCCAGGGGGTCTCTTTGGAGGGGCATGCATAAGCACCATGTGGCAGTCATGCCTTCCCATGAGGAAGGAAAGTCCTCCATGACTTGGGCTTCCATGACTACCTTTGTGACAGTCCTCTAACATCCAATCTACCCACCTACACGTGCATGCAAGGTAGGAGGCATTAATTGACTTTCCTTAGCTGCAATTTGGCGTAATTCTTCTTTTTGCCCGTTGAACCTGGAATTCGTCCTGACCCAAAGCGAATTCAGAATTTGTCCATCGGTGAGATCGATTCCAATTTGAATTCATCCTTGGGTGGGATGGATACTGAGCAAAGTGCCTGAATGTGCAAAATTGCCTTTTGACATTCCAAAATTGCTACAAAAGTGGTTAGGACCACTGTTTAACCTCTGAGCGCTGCCCCGGGGGTTGTGTGTATCAAAGTGATCAGTGTTTGCAGTCACATAATCGAATTGGTGCTGTTTTGGTGTCTATAGATGCCCCTTTTTGGGATGCACTATGCATGGCATAGCGTCGAGCAAAAATAGATAACCAAAGCACTAATTATTAGGATTTCTTGGTAACCTAACCAAATTTTGATGCCCCAAGTATGGAAAGGGAATGCATTCTTGAATCCTTGCTTTTTACGAGCAAAGGCACTCAATTCAAGTGTTAACCTTTTTCGGTGAGGTGTTACTTGACCTTGGACATTGATTAGTCATGAATAGACAAAGGATGCAACCTTTTGTCTATGAGAACCATGAGTTCATGATTCACGAAATGCCAAGTGATTTGATCAGATTGTGATTATTGCTTGTTTACTACCCCAAGCAGGAGCGTAATTGTCTTTGTCAATGATTATTTGAATGCATGTCGTTTCCATACTTGGGGCATCAAAAGTTGGTTAGGTTACCAATAAATCCTAATAATTAGTGCTTTGGTTATCTATTTTTGCTTGAACCTACGCCATGCTCAATGCATCCCAAAAAGGGGCATCTGTAGACACCAAAATAGCACCAATCCGATTATGTGACTGCAAACACTGATCGTTTTGACACACACAGCCTCCAGGGCAGCCCTCAGAGGTTAAACAGTGGTCCTAACCACTTTTGTAGCAATTTTGGAGGGGCATGCATAAGCGCCATGTGGCAGTCATGCCTTCCCATGAGGGAGGAAAGTCCTCCATGACATGGGATTCCATGACTACTTTTGTGAAAGTCCTCTAATGTCTAATCTACCCACCTACACATGCATGCAAGGCAGGAGGCATTAATTGACTGTCCTCGGCTGCCATTTGGCTCAATTCTTCTTTTTGCCCATTGAACCTAGAATTCGTCCTGACCCTAAGCAAATTCAGAATTCATCCCTGGGTGAGACAAATCCCAATTTGAATTCATCCCTGGGTGGGATGGATACTGAGCAAAGTGCCTGAATGTGCCAAATTGCATTTTGACCTATCAAAATGCTGAGAGTTCCATGGATTCAAGTTCGACTCCCTTATTTTCTTCAATTGTATTGGGATACTTTCTCGTTGGTAGTGATAAAAATCACTGTTTATTTTTATATATTTTTCTTTTGAGCAAGGAATTTGGATTTGAGTGATAAGAATCACTACTGTATGTGCTTTTTGATGTATGCACTCTGGGGATGATGTCAAATTTTTGGAGTTTTGACGTTTTGAAAAAATTTGATGTTTACAACTTTTTGAGAACTTGGGATTCTTGGGGAATTGGGTAGGGAGGATGCTTGTCCCACCATGATCGCAACTGAAAGCACGAGATTCCAGAAAAAAAAAAGGGAAAACTTGAAACATGATGCAAGAATGAAACAAAACTTGATGCTAGAAATTAGAAATGTGTAAAATGAAGAAAGCATAGACAAATTGAAACCCAAATGGAACGAAACAACCCTCTTCTTTTATTGATGTATTTCAAATTCGGTTACAATTAGCTTCCTCCCTTTTTAGGGGAAAGGAGCATCAAACTTGTCTCTTGGTCACATCAATGGAAAGTCATCTCTCTTCCATGTGCCCACATGCAAAATGGGCAGGCCAAAGTGTTTTCGCCACTGGTGTAAATAAATCCTTGATCCTTGTTGCTCCTCCTACATTCAATGAAACAAAAAAATCGTTAGTGGCACCTGTTGCAAAGACAAAACATTTGTTCTCTAAAAAACGATGAAGGATGTATGCATAAAACTGAATAAAAATGATAAATTAATTGATTCTAAACAACTTGCAAATTTGACAGGAACTAGGGAACATTACCAGAGGGCCAATGCCATCAAAAAAATCAGACTAAATGACGCCAATTCGAATTTAACTGTAATTCATCCCTGGGCAGGATGAATTCCACTGTAATTCATCCCCAGGTAGGACGAATTCACCTACGACAAAGCACCGAAGTGATGCTGCCCAAATGTCACATCTCGGGATCCCAAAAAGACCTGCAAACTTAGGGGTTAGCTAATTGGGGGCATTTTGGGACGACCCAGATGGTCGTATTTTCCCAATTTGACCTCCATCAATAGGAATTTGACGTCACTACCTGCAAGTTAGTGGGGACAACAAAAGTGACAAAACATGATAAGATTTGATCACAACTTTATAAAATTGGAATTACAAACTATTGAGACAACATAAAATGAAATACAATATAAACAAGTGACAAAAATGAACAATTTGCCATGAATTCCTAATCGTTTTAAAAAAAATAGTAGGCTCACATCAATGCGGGGCACCCAGGTGGGCCGCCCACCGTTGGAACCTAATTTCGGCACCAATCCACTTGGGATGGGCCCAAAATCTCTTGTAATGGGTTGTCGATGAATTGGTAGATCAATGTGGTCAAATTTCAGGTTTTGGGTCCGGATTCACACTTCCAATAACCACCCAATGACCTCTCTTGTGAAAGAGATCAAGGATGTGGAAGAGGTGAATCAAAGGGTAAAAACGTGGTATCAATTTGGCAGCACTTCGTTGCTTGAAAATGCTTCCAACCTGTCCTCTTTTGGGTGAGAAAGTTCACCATTTTATAGACCCAGGGGGTCTCTTTGAAGGGGCATGCATAAGTGCCATGTGGCAGTCATGCGTTCCCATGAGGGAGGAAAGTCCTCCATGACTTGGGCTTCCATGACTGCCTTTGTGACAATCCTCTAACATCCAATCTGCCTACATACATGTGCATGCAAGGCAGTAGGCATTAATTGACTATCCTCGGCTGCCATTTGGTGCAATTATTCTTTTTTCCCGTTGAACCTAGAATGCATCCTAACACAAAGCGAATTCAGAATTCATCCTTGGGTGAGATGCATCCAAATTTGAATTCGTCCATGGGTGGGACAGATACTGATCAAAGTGCCTGAATGTGCCAAATTGCCTTTTGACATTCCAAAATTGCTACAAAAGTGGTTAGGACCACAGTTTAACCTCTGAGGGCTGGCCTGGGGGCTGTGTGTATCAAAGCGATCAGTGTTTGCAATCACATAATCAAATTGGTGCTATTTTGGTGTCTATAGATGCCCCTTTTTGGGATGCGCTATGCATGGCACAGTGCTAAGCAAAAATAGATAACCAAAGCACTAATGATTAGAATTTCTTGGTAACCCAACCAACTTTTGATGCCCCATGTATGGAAAGGGAATGCATTCTTGAATCCTTGCTTTTGACAAGCGAAGGCACTCAATTCAAGTGTTAACCTTTTTCGGTGAGCTGTTACTTGACCTTGGACATTGATCAGTCATGAATAGGCAAAGGGCGCAACCTTTTGTCTGTGAGAACCTTGAGTTCATGATTCATGAAATGCCAAGTGATTTGATCAGATTATGATTATTGCTTGTTTACTGCCCCAAGCAGGAGCGTAATTCTCTTTGTCAATGATTATTTGAATGCATGTCATTTCCATACTTGGGGCATCAAAAGTTGGTTAGATTACCAAGAAAACCTAATCATTAGTGCTTTGGTTATCTATTTTTGCTCGATGTTGTGCCATGCACAGCGCATCCCTAAAAGGGGCATCTATAGACACCAAAATAGCACCAATCTGATTATGTGACTGCAAAAACCGATCACTTTGACACACACAGCCTCCAGGGCAGCCCTTAGAGGTTAAACAGTGGTCCTAACCACTTTTGTAGCAATTTTGGAGGGGCATGCATAAGCGCCATGTGGCAGTCATGCCTTCCCATGAGGGAGGAAAGTCCTCCATGACTTGGGCTTCCATGACTACCTTTGTGACAGTCCTCTAACGTCCAATCTGCCCACCTACACACGCATGCAAGGCAGGAGGCATTAATTGACTGTCCTCGGTTGCTATTTGGCGCAATTCTTCTTTTTTCCTATTGAACCTAGAATTCGTCCTGACCTAAAGTGAATTTAGAATTTGTCCTTAGGTGAGACGGATCCCAATTTGAATTCGTCCCTAGGTGGGACAGATACTGAGCAAAGTGCCTAAATGTGCCAAATTGCCTTTTGACCTATCAAAATGCTGAGAGTTCCAGGGATTCAAGTTCGACTCCTTTCTTTTCTTCAATTGTATTGGGATACTTGCTCATTGGTAGTGATAAAAATCACTATTTATTTTTATATATCTTTCTTTTGAGAAATGGATTTGGATTCGAGTGATAAGAAACACTATTGATGTGCTTTTTGATGTATGAACTCTGGGGATGATGTCAAATTTTTGGAGTTTTGACCTTTTGAAAAATTTTGATGTTTGCAACTTTTTGAGAACTTGGGATTCTTGGGGAATTGGGTAGGGAGGATGCTTGTCCCACCGTGATCGCCATTGAAAGCACGAGATTCTGAAAAACAAAAAGGGAAAACTCCAAACATGATGCAAGAATGAAACTAAACTTGATGCTACAAATTAGAAATGCGTAAAATGGAGAAAGCATAGACAAATTGAAACCCAAATGGAACGAAACAACCATCTTCTTTTTTTGATGTATTTCAAATTCGGTTACAATTAGCTTCCTCACTTTTTAGGGGAAAGGAGCATCAAACTTGTCTCTTGGTCACATCAATGAAAAGTCATCTCTCTTCCACGTGCCCACATGCAAAATAGGTGGGCCAAAGTGTCGTCGCTGCTGGTGTGAATAAATCATTGATCCTTGCTACTCCTCCTGCATTCACTGAAACAACACAAATTTTAGTAGCACCTGTTGCAAAGATGAAACATTTGTTCTCTAAAAAACAATGAAGGATGTATGCATAAAACTGATTCTAAACAACTTGCAAATTTGACAAGAACTAGGGAACATTACCAGAGGGTCAATGCCATCAAAACAATCAGACAAAATGATGCTGATTCGAATTTGACTGTAATTCATCCCTGGGTAGGACGAATTCGACTATAATTCATCCTCGGGTAGGATGAATTCACCTACGACAAAGTGCCGAAGTGATGTTGCCCAAATGTCACATCTCAAGATCTCCAAAAGACCTGCAAACTTAGGGGTTAGCTAATTGGGGGCATTTTGGGACGACCCAGATGGTCGGATTTCCCCAATTTGACCTCCATCAATGAGAATTTGACGTCGCTACCTGCAAGTTAGTGGGGACAACAAAAGTGACAAAACATGATAATATTTGATCACAACCTTATAAAATTGGAATTACAAACTATTGAAACAACATAAAATGAAATGCAAGATAAACATGTGACAAAAAGGAACAATCTGCCATGAATTCCTAATCGTTTTAAAAAGAATATTAGGCTCGCATCAATGCGGGGTGCCTAGGTGGGCCGCCTACCATTAGAACCTGATTTTGGCACCAATCCACTTGGGATGGGCCCAAAATCTCTTGTAATGGGTTGTCGGCAAATTGGTAGATCAATGTGGTCAAATTTTGGGTTTTGGGTCCGTATTCACACTTCCAATAACCACCCAATGACCTCTCTTACGAAAGAGATCAAGGATGTGGAAGAGGTGAATCAAAAGGTAAAAACATGGTATCAATTTGGGAGCACTTCGTTACTTGAAAATGCTTCCAACCTATCCTCTTTTGGGTTAGAAATTTCACCATTTTATAGACCCAGGGGGGTCTCTTTGGAGGGGCATGCATAAGCGCCATGTGGCAGTCATGCCTTCCCATGAGGGAGGAAAGTCCTCCATGACTTGGGCTTCCATGACTACCCTTGTGACAGTCCTCTAACATCCAATCTGCCCACCTACACACGCATGCAAGGTAGGAGGCATTAATTGACTATCCTCGGCTGCCATTTGGCGCAATTCTTCTTTTTTCCCGGTGAACCTGGAATTCGTCCTGACCCAAAGCGAATTCAAAATTTGTCCCTGGGTGAGACGGATCCCAATTTGAATTCGTCCCTGGGTGGGACAGATACTGAGAAAAGTACCTGAATGTGCCAAATTGCCTTTTGACATTCCAAAATTGCTACAAAAGTGGTTAGGACTACTTTTTAACCTTTGATGGTTGCCCTGGGGGCTGTGTGTGTCAAAGTGATCATTGTTTGCAGTCACATAATCGGATTGGTGCTGTTTTGGTGTCTATAGATGCCCCTTTTTGGGATGCACTATGTATGGTGCAGCGTCGAGGAAAAATAGATAACCAAAGCACTAATGATTAGGATTTCTTGGTAACCTAACCAACTTTTGATGCCCCATGTATGGAAAGGGAATGCATTCTTGAATCCTTGCTTCTGACAAGCGAAGGAACTCAATTCAAGTGTTAACATTTTTTGGTGAGGTGTTTCTTGACCTTGGACATTGATTAGTCATGAATAGGCAAAGGGCACAACCTTTTGTCTATGAGAACCTTGAGTTCATGATTCACGAAATGCCAAGTGATTTGATCAGATTGTGATTATTGCTTGTTTACTGCCCCAAGCAGGAGCGTAATTGTCTTTGTTAATGATTATTTGAATGCATGTCGTTTCCATACTTGGGGCATCAAAATTTGGTTACGTTACCAAGAAATCCTAATCATTAGTGCTTTGGTTATCTATTTTTGCTCGAAGTTGCGCCATGCACAATGCATCCCAAAAAGGGGCATTTATAGACACCAAAATAGCACCAATCCGATTATGTGACTGCAAACACTAATTGCTTTGACACACACAGCCCCCAGGGCAGCCCTCAGAGGTTAAATAGTGGTCCTAACCACTTTTGTAGCAATTTTGGAGGGGCGTGCATAAGCGCCATGTGGCAATCATGCCTTACCATGAGGAAGGAAAGTCCTCCATGACTTGGGATTTCATGATTGCCTTTGTGACAGTCCTCTAACATCAAATATACCAACCTACATGTGCATTTAAGGTAGGAGGCATTAATTGACTGTCCTCGACTGCCATTTAGCACAATTCTTCTTTTTTCCCGTTGAACTTGGAATTCATCCTAACCCAAAGTGAATTCAGAATTCATACTTGGGTGAGACAGATCCCAATTTGAATTCGTCCCTGGGTGGGATGGATACTGAGCAAAGTGCCTGAATGTGCCAAATTGCCTTTTGACCTGTCGAAATGTTGAGAATTCCAAGGATTCAAGTTCGAATCCCTTCTTTTCTTCAATTGTATTGGGATACTTGCTCACTGGTAGTGATAAAAATCCCTGTGATAAAAATCCCTGTTTATTTTTATATATTTTTCTTTTAAGCAAGGGATTTGGATTCGAGTGATAAGAATCACTATTGTATGTGGTTTTTGATGTATGCACTCTGGGGATGATGTCAAATTTTTGGAGTTTTGACGTTTTGCAAAATTTTGATGTTTGCAACTTTTTGAGAACTTGGGATTCTTGGGGAATTGGGTAGGGAGGATGCTTGTCCCACCGTGATCGCCACTGAAAGCACGAGATTCTAGAAAACAAAAAGGAAAAACTCCAAACACGATGCAAGAATGAAACTAAACTTGATGCTACAAATTAGAAATGCATAAAATTGAGAAATCATAGACAAATTGAAACCCAAATGGAATGAAACAACCCTCTTCTTTTATTGATGTATTTCAAATTCGGATACAATTAGCTTCATCCATTTTTAGGGGAAAGGAACATCAAACTTGTCTCTTGGTCACATCAATGGAAAGTCACCTCTCTTCCGCGTGCCCACATGCAAAATGGACGGGCCAAAGTGTTGTCGTCGCTGGTGTGAATAAATCCTTGATCCTTGCTGCTCCTTTTGCATTCACTGAAATAAAAAAATCGTTAGTAGCACCTATTTCAAATACGAAACATTTGTTCTCTAAAAAATGACGAAGGATGTATGCATAAAACTGAATAAAAATGATAAATGAACTAATTCTAAACAACTTGCAAATTTGATAGAAACCAGGGAACATTACCAAAGGGCCAATGCCATCAAAACAGTCAGAAAAAATGACACCGATTTGAATTCGACTTTAATTCATCCCTAGGCAGGATGAATTCAACTGTAATTCATCTCTAGGTAGGATGAATTCGCCTACGACAAAGCGCCGAAGTGATGCTGCACAAATGTCACATCTCGAGATCTCCAAAAGACTTGCAAACTTAGGGGTTAGCTAATTGGAGGCATTTTGGGATGACATAGATGGTCGGATTTCCCCAATTTGACCTTCATCAATGGGAATTTGACATCGCTACCTGCAAGTTAGTGGAGACAACAAAAGCGATAAAACATGATAAGATTTGATCACAGTGTTATAAAATTGGAATTACAATCTATTGAAAGAGCATAAAATTAAATGCAAGATAAACAAGTGACAAAAAGGAAAAATCTACCACGAATTCCTAATCGTTTTAAAAAGAATATTAGGCTCGCATCAATGTAGGGTGCACAGGTGGGCCGCCCACTGTTGGAACCTAATTTTGGTACCAATCCACTTGGGATGGGCCCAAAATCTCTTGTATTTGGTTGTCGGTAAATTGGTAGATCAATGTGGTCAAATGTTGGGTTTTGGTCCCGTATTCGCACTTTCAATAACCACCTAATGACCTCTCTTGCAAATAGATCAAGGATGTGGAAGAGGTGAATCAAAGGGTAAAAATGTGGTATCAATTTGGTAGCTCTTCGTTGCTTGAAAATACTTCCAACCTGTCCTCTTTTGGGTGAGAAAGTTCACCATTTTATAGACCCAGGGGGTCTCTTTGGAGGGGCATGCATAAGCGCCATGTGGCAGTCATGCCTTCCCATGAGGGAGGAAAATCCTCTATGACTTGGGCTTCCATGACTGCCTTTGTGACAGTCCTCTAACGTCCAATCTGCCCACCTACATGTGCATGCAAGGTAGGAGGCATTAAGTGAAACCTACACAATAATCCACCATGATCGCCACTGAAAGCATGAGATTCCACAAAACAAAAAGGAAAAACTCCAAACACGATGCAAGAATGAAACTAAACTTGATGCTACAAATTAGAAATGCGTAAAATGGAGAAAGCATAGACAAATTGAAACCCAAATGGAACAAAACAACCCTCTTCTTTTATTTATGTATTTCAAATTCGGTTACAATTAGCTTCCTCCCTTTTTAGGGGAAAGGAGCATCAAACTTGTCTCTTGGTCACATCAATGGAAAGTCATCTCTCTTCCGCATGCCCACATGCAAAATGGACGGGCCAAAGTGTTGCCGCTGTTGGTGTCAAAAAATCCTTGATCCTTGCTGCTCCTCCTGCATTCACTGAAACAACAAAATTTTTAGTAGCACCTATTGCAAAGATGAAACATTTGTTCTCTAAAAAATGATGAAGGATGTATGCATAAAATTGAATAAAAATGATAAATGAACTGATTCTAAAAAACTCGCAAATTTGATAGGAACCAGGGAACATTACGAGAGGGCCAATGCCATCAAAACAATTAGTCAAAATGACACCAATTCGAATTCAACTGTAATTCATCCCTGGGCAGGACGAATTCGACTGTAATTCATCCTTGGGTAGGACGAATTCGCTTGCGACAAAGCGCCGAAGTGATGCTACCCAAATGTCGCATCTCAGGATCTCCAAATGACCTGCAAACTTAGGGTTTAGCTAATTGAGGACATTTTGGGATGACCCAGATGGTCGGATTTCCCCAATTTGACCTCCATCAACGGGAATTTGATGTCACTACCTTCAAGTTAGTGGGGACAACAAAAGCGACAAAACATGATAAGATTTGATCACAGCGTTATAAAATTGGAATTACAAACTATTGAAAGAGCATAAAATGACATGCAAGATAAACAAGTGACAAAAAGGAACAATCTGCCATGAATTCCTAATCGTTTTAAAAAGAATATTAGGCTCGCATCAATGCGGGGTGCCCAGGTGGGCCACCCATTATTGAAATCTGATTTCAGTACTAATCCACTTGGGATGGGCCCAAAATCTCTTGTAATTGGTTGTCGGTAAATTGGTAGATCAATGTGGTCAAATGTTGGGTTTTGGGCCCGTATTCACACTTCCAATAACCACCCAATGACCTCTCTTGCGAAAGAGATCAAGGATGTGGAAGAGGTGAGTCAAAGGGTAAAAATGTGGTATCAATTTGGCAGCACTTCATTGCTTGAAAATGCTTCCAACCTGTCCTCTTTTGGGTGAGAAATTTCACCATTTTATAGACCCAGGGGGTCTCTTTGGAGGGGCATGCATAAGCGCCATGTGGCAGTCATGCCTTCCCATGAGGGAGGAAAGTCCTCCATGACTTGGGCTTCCATGACTGCCTTTGTGATAGTCCTCTAATGTCCAATCTGCCCACCTACACACACATGCAAGGCAGGAGGCATTAATAAAAACCTACACAGTAATCCACCATGATCGCCACTGAAAGCATGAGATTCCAAAAAACAAAAAGAAAAAACTCTAAACACGATGCAAGAATGAAACTAAACTTGATGCTACAAATTAGAAATGCGTAAAATGAAGAAAGCATAGACAAATTGAAACCCAAATCGAATGAAACAACCCTCTTCTTTTATTGATGTATTTCAAATTCGGTTACAATTAGCTTCCTCCATTTTTAGGGGAAAGGACCATCAAACTTGTCTCTTGGTCACATCAATGGAAAGTCATCTCTCTTCCACGTGCCCACATGCAAAATGGACGAGCCAAATTGTTGTTGCCACTGGTGTGAATAAATCCTTGATCCTTGCTACTCCTATTGCATTCAATGAAACAACAAAATAGTTAGTAGCACCTATTGTAAAGACATAACATTTGTTCTCTAAAAAATGATGAAGGATGTATGCATAAAACTGAATAAAAATGATAAATGAACTGATTCTAAACAACTTGCAAATTTGACAGGAACCAGGGAACATTACCAGAGGGCCAATGCCATCAAAACAGTCAGAAAAAATGATTTCGATTCGAATTCGACTGTAATTCATCCATAGGCAGGATGAATTCGACTGTAATTCATCCTCGGGTAGGACAAATTTGCTTGCAACAAAGCGCCGAAGTGATGCTACCCAAATGTCACGTCTTGAGATCTCCAAAAGACCTACAAACTTAGGGGTTAGCTAATTGGGGGCATTTTGGGATGACCTAGATGGTCGGATTTCCCCAATTTAATCCCCATCAATGAGAATTTGATGTCGCTATATGCAAGTTAGTGGGGACAACAAAAGTGACAAAACATGATAAGATTTGATCACAGCGTTATAAAATTTGAATTACAAACTATTGAAACAACATAAAATGAAATGCAAGATAAAAAAGTGACAAAAAGGAACAATCTACCATGAATTCCTAATCGTTCTAAAAAGAATATTAGGCTCGCATCAATGTGGGGCACCCAGGTGGGCCACCCACCGTTGGAACCTAATTTCGGCACCAATCCACTTGGGATGGGCCCAAAATCTCTTGTAATGGGTGAAAGAGATCAAGGATGTAGAAGAGGTGAATCAAAGGGTAAAAACGTGGTATCAATTTGGTAGCACTTCGTTGCTTGAAAATGCTTCCAACCTGTCCTATTTTGGGTGAGAAAGTTCACCATTTTATAGACCCAAGGGGTCTCTTTGGAGGGGCATGCATAAGCGCCATGTGGCAGTCATGCCTTCCCATGAGGGAGGAAAGTCCTCCATGTCTTGGGCTTCCATGACTACCTTTGTGATAGTCCTCTAACGTCCAATATACCCACCTACACGTGCATGCAAGGTAGGAGACATTAATTAACTATCCTCGATTGCCATTTGGCGCAATTATTCTTTTTTCCCATTGAACCTGGAATTCATCCTGACCCAAAGAAAATTTAGAATTCGTCACTGGGTGAGACGGATCCCAATTTGAATTCATCCTTGGGGGGGACAGATACTGAGCAAAGTGCCTGAATGTGCCAAATTGTGTTTTGACTTTCCAAAATTGGTACAAAAGTGGTTAGGACCATTTTTTAACCTCTGAGCGCTGCCTTGGGGGCTGTGTGTCAAAGCGATCAGTGTTTGCAGTCACATAATTGGATTGGTGTTGTTTTGGTGTCTACAAATGCCCCTTTTTAGGATGCGCTGTGCATGGTGCAGCGTCGAGCAAAAATAGATAACCAAAGCACTAATGATTAGGATTTCTTGGTAACCTAACCAAATTTTGATGCCCCAAGTATGGAAAGGGCATGCAAAGACAAAACATTTGTTCTCTAAAAAATGATGAAGGATGTATGCATAAAATTGAATAAAAATGATAAATGAACTGATTCTAAACAACTTGTAAATTTGACAGGAACTAGGGAACATTACTAGAGGGCCAATGCCATCAAAATAGTTAGATAAAATGACACCGATTTGAATTCAACTGTAATTCATACCTGGGAAGGATGAATTCAACTGTAATTCATCCCCAGGTAGGATGAATTCGCCTGTGACAAAGTGCCGAAGTGATGCTGCCAAATTGTTGCATCTCGGGATATCCAAAAGACCTACAAACTTAGGGGTTAGCTAATCGAGGGCATTTTGGGATGACCCAGAGGGTCGGATTTCCTCAATTTGACCTCCATCAATGGGAATTTGACGTCACTACTTGCAAGTTAGTGGGGACAACAAAAGCGAAAAAACATGATAAGATTTGATCACAACATTATAAAATTGGAATTACAAACTATTGAAACAACATAAAATGAAATGCAAGTTAAACAAGTGACAAAAAGAAACAATCTACCATGAATTCCTAATCATTTTAAAAATAATATTAGGCTCGCATCAATGCAGGGCACCCAGGTGAGCCGCCCAACATTGGAACCTGATTTTGGCACCAATACACTTGGAATGGGCCCAAAATCTCTTGTAATGGGTTGTCGGCAAATTGGTAGATCAATGTGGTCAAATTTTGGGTTTTGGGTCCATATTCACACTTCCAATAACCACCCAATGACCTCTCTTGCGAAAGATATCAAGGATGTGGAAGAGGTGAATCAAAGGGTAAAAACGTGGTATCAATTTGGCAACACTTCGTTGCTTGAAAATGCTTCCAACCTATCCTCTTTTGGGTGAGAAAGTTCACCATTTTATAGACCCAGGGGGTCTCTTTGGAGGGGCATGCATAAGCACCATGTGGCAGTCATGCCTTCCCATGAGGGAGGAAAGTCCTCCATGACTTGGGCTTCCATGACTGCATTTGTGATTGTCCTCTAACATCCAATTTGCCCACCTACACACGCATGCAATGCAGGAGGCATTAATTGACTTTCCTCAGCTATCATTTGGTGCAATTCTTCTTTTTTCCCGTTGAACCTAGAATATGTCCTGACCCAAAGCGAATTCAGAATTCGTCCCTGGGTGAGACGGATCCCAATTTGAATTCGTCCCTGGGTGGGATGGATACTGAGCAAAGTTTCTGAATGTGCCAAATTGCATTTTGACCTTCCAAAATTTCTACAAAAGTGGTTAGGACCACTGTTTAACCTCTAAGGGTTGCCCTGGGGGCTATGTGTGTCAAAGCAATCAGTGTTTGCAGTCACATAATCAGATTGGTACTATTTTGGTGTCTAGAGATGCCCCTTTTTGGGATGCACTGTGCATGGCGCAACGCCGAGCAGAAATAGATAACCAAAGCACTAATAATTAGGATTTCTTGGTAACCTAACCAAATTTTGATGCCCCAAGTATGGAAAGGGCATGCATTCTTGAATCCTTTCTTCTGACGAGCGAAGGCACTCAATTCAAGTGTTAACCTTTTTCGGTGAGGTTTTACTTGACCTTGGACATTGATCAGTCATGAATAGGAAAAGGATGCAACCTTTTGTCTGTGAGAACCTTGAGTTCATGATTCACGAAATGCCAAGTGATTTGATCAGATTGTGATTATTGCTTGTTTACTGCCCCAAGCAGGAGCGTAATTATCTTTGTCAATGATTCTTTGAATGCATGTCGTTTCCATACTTGGGGCATCAAAAGTTGGTTAGGTTACCAAGAAATCCTAATCATTAGTGCTTTGGTTATCTATTTTTGTTTGGTACTGTGCCATGCATAGTGCATCCCAAAAAGGGGCATCTGTAGACACCAAAATAGCACCAATCCAATTATGTGATTGCAAACACTGATCGCTTTGACACACACAGCCCCTAGGGCAGCCCTCAGAGGTTAAACAGTGGTCCTAACCACTTTTGTAGCAATTTTGGAGGGGCATGCATAAGTTCCATGTGGCAGTCATGCCTTCCCATGAGGGAGAAAAGTCTTCCATGACTTGGGCTTCCATGACTACCTTTGTGACAGTCCTCTAACATCCAATCTGCACACCTACATGCGCATGCAAGGCAGGAGGCATTAATTGACAGTCCTCGGCTGCCATTTGGCGCAATTCTTCTTTTTACCCATTGAACCTGGAATTTGTCCTGACCCAAAGTGAATTCAGAATTCGTCCCTAGGTGAGACGGATCCCAATTTGAATTTGTCCCTGGGTGGGATGGATACTAAGCAAAGTGCCTGAAAGTGCCAAATTGCCTTTTGACCTGTCGAAATGCTGAGAGTTCTAGGGATTCAAGTTCGACTCCCTTATTTTCTTCAATTGTATTGGGATACTTGCTCGTTGGTAGTGATAAAAATCACTGTTTATTTTTATATATTTTTCTTTTGAGCAAGGGATTTGGATTCGAGTGATAAGAATCACTATTGTATGTGCTTTTTGATGTATGCACTCTGGGGATGATGTCAAATTTTTGGAGTTTTGACGTTTTGCAAAATTTTGATGTTTGCAACTTTTTGAGAACTTGGGATTCTTGGGGAATTGGGTAGGGAGGATGCTTGTCCCACCGTGATCACCACTGAAAGCACAAGATTTTGGAAAATAAAAATGGAAAACTCCAAACACGATGCAAGAATGAAACTAAACTTGATGCTACAAATTAGAAATGCATAAAATGAAGAAAGCATAGACAAATTGAAACCCAAATGGAAAGAAACAACCTTCTTATTTTATTGATGTATTTCAAATTTGGTTGCAATTAGCTTCCTCCCTTTTTATGGGAAAGGAGCATCAAACTTGTCTCTTGGTCACATCAATGGAAAGTCATCTCTTCCGTTTTCCCACATGAAAAATTGGTGGGCCAAAGTGTTATCACCGCTGGTGTGAATAAATCCTTGATCCTTGCTACTCCTCCTGCATTCACTGAGACAAAAAAATAGTTAGTAGCACCTGTTGCAAATATGAAACATTTGTTCTCTAAAAAACGATGAAGGATGTATGCATAAAACTGAATAAAAATGATAAATGAACTGATTCTAAACAACCTGCAAATTTGACAGAAACCAGGGAACATTACCAGAGGGCCAATACCATCAAAACAATCAAAAAAACTGATGTCGATTCAAATTTGACTGTAATTCATCCTTGGGCAGGACGAATTGGACTATAATTCGTCCCCGGGTAAGACGAATTTGCCTGTGACAAAGCGCCGAAGTGATGCTGCCCAAATTTCGCATCTAAAGATCTCCAAAAGACCTAAAAACTTAGGGGTTAGCTAATTGGGGGCATTTTGGGATGACCCAGATGGTCGGATTTCCCCAATTTGACCTCCATCAATGGGAATTTGACGTCGCTACATGCAAGTTAGTGGGGACAACAAAAGCGGCAAAACATGATAAGATTTGATCACAGCGTTATAAAATTGGAATTACAAACTATTGAAATAGCATAAAATGAAATGCAAGATAAAAAAGTGACAAAAAGGAACAATCTACCATGAATTCCAAATCGTTTTAAAAAGAATATTTGGCTCGCATCAATGTGGGGCACCCAGTTGGGTTGCCCATGATGGAACCTGATTTCGGCACCAATCCCCTTGGGATGGGCCCAAAATCTCTTGTAATGGGTTTTCAACGAATTGGTAGATCAATGTGGTCAAATTTCAAATTTTGGGTCCATATTCACACTTCCAATAACCACCGAATGACCTCTCTTGTGAAAGAGATCAAGGATTTGGAAGAGGTGAATCAAAGGGTTAAAACATGGTATCAATTTGGCAGCACTTCGTTGCTTGAAAATGCTTCCAACCTATCCTATTTTGGGTGAGAAATTTCACCATTTTATAAACCCAGGGGGTCTCTTTGGAGGGGCATGCATAAGCGCCATGTGGCGGTCATACCTTCCCATGAGGGAGGAAAGTCCATGACTTTGGCTTCCATGACTACCTTTGTGACAGTCCTCTAACGTCAAATCTGCCCACCTACATGCGCATGCAAGGCAGAAGGCATTAAGTGAAACCTACACAATAATCCACCGTGATCGCCACTAAAAGCATGAGATTTTGGAAAACAAAAAGGGAAAATTCCAAACACGATGCAAGAATGAAACTAAACTTGATGCTAGAAATTAGAAATGCATAAAATGGAGAAAACATAGACAAATTGAAACCCAAATGGAACGAAAAAACCCTCTTATTTTATTGATGTATTTCAAATTTGGTTACAATTAGCTTCCTCCCTTTTTATGGGAAAGGAGCATCAAACTTGTCTCTTGGTCACATCAATGGAAAGTCATCTCTCTTCCGCGTGCCCACATGCAAAATGGGCGGGCCAAAGTGTTGCCACCACTGGTGTGAATAAATCCTTGATCCTTGCTGCTCCTCCTACATTCACTGAAACAAAAAAATCATTAGTAGCACCTGTTGCAAAGATGAAACATTTGTTCTCTAAAAAACGATGAAGGATGTATGCATAAAACTGAATAAAAATGATAAATGAACTGATTCTAAACAACTTGCAAATTTGACAGGAACCAGGGAACATTACCATAGGGCCAATGCCATCAAAATAGTAAGAAAAAATTACGCCAATTCGAATTCGACTGTAATTCATCCCTGGGTAGGATAAATTTGACTGTAATTTGTCCTCGGGTAGGACGAATTCGCCTATGACAAAGCGCCGAAGTGATGCTGCCCAAATGTCACATCTCGGGATCTCCAAAAGACTTGCTAACTTAGGGGTTAGCTAATTGGGGGCATTTTGGGATGACCCAGATGGTCGAATTTCCCCAATTTGACCTCCATCAACGGGAGTTTGACGTCGCTACATGCAAGTTAGTGGGGACAGCAAAAGCGACAAAACATGATAAGATTTCATCACAACGTTATAAAAGTGGAATTACAAACTATTGAAATAGCATAAAATGAAATGCAAGATAAACAAGTGACAAAAATAAACAATCTGCCGTGAATTCCTAATCGTTTTAAAAAGAAGATTAGGCTCGCATCAATGCGGGGCGCCCAGGTGTGCCGCCCACCATTAGAATCTAATTTCGACACCAATCCACTTGGGATGTGCCCAAAATCTCTTGTAGTTTTCGGTGAATTGGTAGATCAATGTGGTCAAATGTCAGGTTTTGGGTCTGTATTCACACTTCCAATAACCACCCAATGACCTCTCTTGCGAAAGAGATCAAGGATGTGGAAGAGGTGAAGCAAAGGGTTAAAACATGGTATCAATTTGGCAGCACTTCGTTGCTTGAAAATGCTTCCAACCTATCCTCTTTTGGGTGAGAAAGTTCACCATTTTATAGACCCAGGGGGTCTCTTTGGAGGGGCATGCATAAGAACCATGTGGCAGTCATGCCTTCCCATGAGGGAGGAAATTCCTCCATGACGTGGTCTTCCAAGACTACCTTTGTGACAGTCCTCTAACATCCAATTTGCCCACCTACATGTGCATGCAATGCAGGAGGCATTAATTCACTATCCTTGGTTGTCATTTTGTGCAATTCTTCTTTTTGTCCATTAAACTTGGAATTCATCCTGACCCAAAGCGAATTCAGAATTCATCCCTGGGTGAGACGGATCCCAATTTGAATTCATCCCTGGGTGGGACGGATACTGAGCAAAGTGTCGGAATGTGCCAAATTGCCTTTTGACCTTCCAAAATTTCTACAAAAGTGGTTAGGACCACTATTTAACCTCTGAGGGCTGCCCTGGGAGCTATGTGTGTCAAAGAGATCAATGTTTGCAGTCACATAATCGGATTGGTGTTGTTTTGGTGTCTAGAGATGCCCCTTTTTGGGATGCGTTGTGCATGGTGCAGCACCGAGCAAAAATAGATAACCAAAGCACTAATGATTAGGATTTCTTGGTAACCTAACCAATCATTTGATGCCCCAAGTATGGAAAGGGCATGCATTCTTGAATCCTTACTTCTGATAAGCGAAGGCACTCAATTCAAGTGTTAACCTTTTTCGGTGAGGTGTTACTTGACCTTGGACATTGATCAGTCATGAAGAGGCAAAGGGCACAACCTTTTGTCTATGAGAACCATGAGTTCATGATTCATGAAATGCCAAGTTATTTTATCATATTGTGATTATTGCTTGTTTACTACCCCAAGCAAGAGCGTAATTGTCTTTGTGAATGATTCTTTGAATGCATGCCATTTCCATACTTGGGACATCAAAAGTTGGTTAGGTTACCAATAAATCCTAATCATTAGTGCTTTGGTTATCTATTTTTGCTCGGCGCTGCACCATGCACAATGCATCCCAAAAAGGGGCATCTATAGACACCAAAACAACACCAATCCGATTATGTGACTGCAAACACTAATCACTTTGACACACACAGCCCCCATGGCAGCCCTCAGAGGTTAAACAATGGTCCTAACCACTTTTGTATCAATTTTGGAGGGCCATGAATAAGCGCCATGTGGCATTCATGCCTTCCCATGAGGGAGGAAAGTCCTCCATGACTTGGGCTTCCATGACTGCCTTTGTGATAGTCCTCTAAAGTCCAATATGCCCACCTACATGCGCATGCAAGGCAGGAGGCATTAATTGACTGTCCCCGACTGCCATTTGGCGTAATTCTTCTTTTTACCCATTGAACCTGGAATTCATCCTGACCCAAATCGAATTTAGAATTCATCCTTGGGTGAGACGGATGCTAATTTGAATTTGTCCCTGGGTGGGACGGATACTGAGCAAAGTTCCTGAATGTGCCAAATTGCCTTTTGACCTGTCGAAATTCTGAGAGTTCCAGGGATTCAAGTTTGACTTCCTTATTTTCTTCAATTGTATTGGGATACTTGCTCATTGGTAGTGATAAAAATCACTATTTATTTTTATATATTTTTCTTTTGAGCAAGGGATTTGGATTTGAGTGATAAGAATCACTATTGTATGTGCTTTTTGATGTATGCACTCTGGGGATGATGTCAAATTTTTGGAGTTTTGACGTTTTGCAAAATTTTGATGTTTGCAACTTTTTGAGAACTTAGGATTCTTGGGGAATTGGGTAGGGAGGATGCTTTTCCCACCGTGATTGCCACTGAAAGCATGAGATTCCAAAAAACAAAAAGGGAAAACTCCAAACACGATGCAAGAATGAAACTAAACTTGATGCTACAAATTAGAAATGCGTAAAATGGAGAAAGCATAGACAAATTGAAACCCAAATGGAATGAAACAACCCTCTTCTTTTATTGATGTATTTCAAATTCGGTTACAATTAGCTTCCTCCCTTTTAGGGGAAAGGAGCATCAAACTTGTATCTTGGTCACATCAATGGAAAGTCATCTCTCTTTCGCGTGCCCACATGCAAAATGGGCGGGCCAAAGTGTTGTTGTCACTGGTGTGAATAAATCCTTGATCCTTGCTACTCCTCCTACATTCACTGAAATAACAAAATCTTTAGTAGCACCTGTTGCAAAGACGAAACATTTGTTCTCTAAAAAATGATGAAGGATGTATGCATAAAACTGAATAAAAATGATAAATGAACTGATTCTAAACAACTTGCAAATTTGATAGGAACCAGGGAACATTACTAGAGGGCTAATGACATCAAAACAATTAGAAAAAATGATGTTGATTCGAATTTGATTGTAATTCATCCCTGGGCAGGACGAATTCGACTGTAATTCGTCCCCGGTAGGACGAATACGCCTGCGACAAAGCGTTGAAGTGATGCTGCCCAAATGTCACATCTTAGGATCTCCAAAAGACCTAAAAACTTTGGGGTTAGCTAATTGGGGGCATTTTGGGATGACCCAGATGGTTGGATTTCCCCAATTTGACCTCCATCAATGGGAATTTGACGTCGCTACCTGCAAGTTAGTGGGGACAACAAAAGCAACAAAACATGATAAGATTTGATCACATCATTATAAAATTGAAATTACAAACTATTGAAACAGCATAAAATGGAATGCAAGATAAACAAGTGACAAAAAGGAACAATCTGCCATGAATTCCAAATCGTTTTAAAAAGAATATTAGGCTCGCATCAATGCGGGGAACCCAGGTGTGTCGCCCACCGTTGGAACCAGATTTCGGCATCAATCCACTTGGGATGGGCCCAAAATCTCTTTTAATGGGTTGTTGGAAAATTGGTTGATCAATGTGGTCAAATGTTAGGTTTTGGGTCTGTATTCACACTTCCAATAACCACCGAATGACCTCTCTTGCAAAAGTGATCAAGGATGTGGAAGAGGTGAATCAAAGGGTAAAAACGTGGTATCAATTTGGCAGCACTTCGTTGCTTGAAAATGCATCCAAACACTCCTATTTTGGGTGAGAAATTTCACCATTTTATAGACCCATGGGATCTCTTTGGAGGGGCTTGCATAAGCGCCATGTGGCAGTCATGCCTTCCCATGAGGGAGGAAAGTCCTCCATGACTTGGGCTTCCATGACTGCCTTTGTGACAGTCCACTAACGTCCAATCTGCCCACCTACATGTGCATGCAATGCAGGAGGCATTAAGCAAAACCTACATAGTAATCCACCATGATCGCCACTGAAAGCACGAGATTCTAGAAAACAAAAAGGGAAAACTCCAAACGCGATACAAGAATGAAACTAAACTTGATGCTACATATTAGAAATGCGTAAAATGGAGAAAGCATAGACAAATTGAAACCCAAATGGAACGAAACAACCCTCTTATTTTAATGATGTATTCCAAATTTGGTTACAATTAGCTTCCTCCATTTTTAGGGGAAAGGAGCATCAAACTTGTCTCTTGGTCACATCAATGGAAAGTTATCTCTCTTCCGCATGCCCACATGCAAAATGAGCGGGCCAAAGTTTTTTCACCGCTAGTGTGAATAAATCCTTGATCCTTTCTGCTCCTCCTGCATTCACTAAAACAACAAAATCATTAGTAGCACCTGTTGCAAATATGAAACATATTTTCCCTAAAAAATGATGAAGTATGTATGCATAAAACTGAATAAAAATGATAAATGAACTGATTCTAAAAAACTTCCAAATTTCACAGGAACCAGGGAACATTACCAGAGGGCCAATGCCATCAAAACAGTCAGAAAAAACGATGCTGATTTGAATTCTACTATAATTCGTCCCTGGGCAGGATGAATTCGATAGTAATTCGTTCCCGGGTAGGACGAATTCGCCTGTGACAAAGCACCAAAGTGATGCTGCCTAAATTTTGCATCTCGGGATCTCCAAAAGACCTACAAACTTAGGGGTTAGATAATTGGGGGCATTTTGGGACAACCCAGATGGTCTCATTTCCCCAATTTTACCTCCATCAATGGGAATTTGATGTCACTACCTACAAGTTAGTGGGGACAACAAAAGCGACAAAACATGATAAGATTTGATCACAACGTTATAAAATTGGAATTACAAACTATTGAAACAACATAAAATGAAATGGAAGATAAAAAAGTGACAAAAAGGAACAATCTGCCATGAATTCCTAATCGTTCTAAAAAGAATATTAGGCTTGCATCAATGCGGGGCACCCGGGTGGGCCGCCCACCGTTGGAACCTAATTTCAACACCAATCCACTTGGGATGGGCCCAAAATATCTTGTAATGGGTTGTCGGAAAATTTATAGATCAATGTGGTCAAATGTCAAGTTTTGGGTCTGTATTCACACTTCCAATAACCACCCAAGGACCTCTTTTGTGAAATAGATCAAGGATGTGGAAGACGTGAATCAAAAGGTAAAAACGTGGTATCAATTTGGCAGAACTTCGTTGCTTGAAAATGCTTCCAACCTATCCTCTTTTGGGTGAGAAAGTTCACAATTTTACAGACCCAGGGGGTCTCTTTAGAGGGGCATGCATAAGCGCCATGTGGTAGTCATGCCTTCCCATGAGGGAGGAAAGTCCTCCATGACTTGGGCTTCCATGACTGCCTTTGTAACAGTCCTCTAACGTCCAATCTGCCCACCTAGAGGCGCATGCAAGGCAGGAGGCATTAATTGACTGTACTCGACTACCATTTGGCATAATTCTTCTTTTTACCTGTTGAACCTGGAATTCGTCCTGACCCAAAGTGAATTCAAAATTCATCCCTGGGTGAGACGGATCCCAATTTTAATTCGTCTCTTGGTGGGACAGATACTGAGCAAAGTTCCTGAATGTGCAAAATTGCCTTTTGACCTTCCAAAATTGCTAAAAAAGTGGTTAGGACCATTGTTTAACCTCTGAGGGCTGCCCTGGGGGCTGTGTGTGTCAAAGCGATCAGTCTTTGCAATCACATAATCAGATTGGTGTTGTTTTGGTGTCTACAGATGCCCCTTTTTGGGATGCGCTGTGCATGGTGTAGTGCCGAGCAAAAATAGATAACCAAAGCACTAATGATTAGGATTTCTTAGTAACCTAACCAAATTTTGATGCCCCAAGTATGGAAAGGGCATGCATTCTTGAATCCTTGCTTCTGACAAGCGAAGGCACTCAATTCAAGTGTTAACCTTTTCGGTGAGGTGTTACTTGACCTTGGACATTGATCAGTCATGAATAGTCAAAGGGCACAACCTTTTGTCTATGAGAACCTTGAGTTCATGATTCATGAAATGCCAAGTGATTTGATCAAATTGTGATTATTGCTTGTTTACTGCCCCAAGCAGGAGCGTAATTGTATTTGTCAATGATTCTTTGAATGCATGTCATTTCCATACTTGGGGCATCAAAAGTTGGTTAGTTTACCAAGAAATCCTAATAATTAGTGCTTTGGTTATCTATTTTTTCTTGGTATTGTGCCATGCATAGTGCATCCCAAAAAGGGGCATCTGTAGACACCAAAACAACACCAATCTAATTATGTGACTGCACACACTGATCGGTTTGACACACACAGCCCCTAGGGCAGCCCTCAGAGGTTAAATAGTGGTCCTAACCACTTTTATAGCAATTTTGGAGGGGCATGCATAAGCACCATGTGGCAGTCATGCCTTCCCATGAGGGAGGAAAGTCCTCCATGACTTGGGATTCCATGACTACCTTTGTGACAGTCCTCTAACATCCAATCTGCCCACCTACATGCGCATGCAAGGCAGGAGGCATTAATTGACTGTCCTCGTCTACCATTTGGTGTAATTCTTCTTTTTATGGAATTCGTCCTGACCCAAAGTGAATTTAGAATTCGTCCCTAGGTGAGACGGATCCCAATTTGAATTTGTCCCTGGGTGGGATGGATACTGAGCAAAGTGCCTAAATGTGCCAAAGTGCCTTTTGACCTGTCGAAATGCTGAGAGTTCTAGGGATTCAAGTTCGACTCCCTTATTTTCTTCAATTGTATTGGGATACTTGCTCGTTGATAGTGATAAAAATCACTGTTTATTTTTATATACTTTTCTTTTGAGCAAGGGATTTGGATTCGAGTGATAAGAATCACTATTGTATGTGCTTTTTGATGTATGCACTCTAGGGATGATGTCAAATTTTTGGAGTTTTGACGTTTTGCAAAATTTTGATGTTTGCAACTTTTTGAGAACTTGGGATTCTTGGGGAATTGGGTAGGGAGGATGCTTGTCCCACCGTGATCGCCACTAAAAGCACGAGATTCTAGAAAATAATAAGGGAACACGATGCAAGAATGAAACTAAACTTGATGCTACAAATTAGAAATGCATAAAATGGAGAAAGCATAGACAAATTGAAACCCAAATGGAAAGAAACAACCTTCTTATTTTATTGATGTATTTCAAATTTGGTTACAATTAGCTTCCTCCATTTTTAGGGGAAAGGAGCATCAAACTTGTCTCTTGGTCACATCAATGGAAAGTCATCTCTCTTCCGTGTGCCCACATGCAAAATTGGCAGGCCAAAGTGTTGTCGCCACTGGTGTGAATAAATATTTGATCCTTGCTACTCCTCCTGCATTCACTGAAACAAAAAAATCATTAGTAGCACCTGTTGCAAAGATGAAACATTTGTTCTCTAAAAAACAATGAAGGATGTATGCATAAAATTGAATAAAAATGATAAATGAACTGATTCTAAACAACTTGCAAATTTGAAAAAAACTAGGGAACATTACCAGAGGGCCAATGCCATCAAAACAGTCAGAAAAAATGATGTCGATTAAAATTTGACTGTAATTCATCCTTGGGCAGGACGAATGCGACTATAATTCGTCCCCGGGTAAGACGAATTTGCCTATGACAAAGCGCCAAAGTGATGCTGCCCAAATGTCACATCTGAGGATCTCCAAAAGACCTACAAACTTAGGGGTTAGCTAATTGGGGGCATTTTGGGATGACCCAGATGGTCGGATTTCCCCAATTTGACCTCCATCAATGCGAATTTGACGTCGCTACATGTAAGTTAGTGGGGACAACAAAAGCGGCAAAACATGATAAGATTTGATCACAGCGTTATAAAATTGGAATTACAAACTATTGAAACAACATAAAATGAAATGCAAGATAAAAAAGTGACAAAAAGGAACAATCTGCCATGAATTCCTAATCGTTTTAAAAAGAATATTAGGCTCGCATCAATGTGGGGCGCCCAGTTGGGTTGCCCATGTTGGAACCTGATTTCGGCACCAATCCACTTGGGATGGGCCCAAAATATCTTGTAATGGGTTTTCAGCAAATTGGTAGGTCAATGTGGTCATATGTCGAATTTTGGGTCCATATTCACACTTCCAATAACCACCGAATGACCTCTCTTGTGAAAGAGATCAAGGATTTGAAAGAGGTGAATCAAAGGGTAAAAACGTGGTATCAATTTGGCAACACTTCGTTGCTTGAAAATGCTTCCAACCTATCCTATTTTGGGTGAAAATTTTCACCATTTTATAAACCCAGGGGGTCTCTTTGGAGGGGCATGCATAAGCGCCATGTGGCAGTCATGCCATCAAATGAGGGAGGAAAGTCCTCCATGACTTGGGCTTCCATGACTACCTTTGTGACAGTCCTCTAAAGTCAAATCTTCCCACCTACATGTGCATGCAAGGCAGAAGGCATTAAGCAAAACCTACACAATAATCCACTGTGATCGCCACTAAAAGCACGAGATTCTGGAAAACAAAAAGGGAAAACTCCAAACACGATGCAAGAATGAAACTAAACTTGATGCTAGAAATTAGAAATGCATAAAATGGAGAAAGCATAGACAAATTGAAACCCAAATGGAACAAAACAACCCTCTTATTTTATAGTTGTATTTAAAATTCGGTTACAATTAGCTTCCTCCCTTTTTATGGGAAAGGAGAATCAAACTTGTCTCTTGGTCACATCAATGGAAAGTCATCTCTCTTCCGCATGCCCACATGCAAAATGGGCGGGCCAAAGTGTTTCCACCGCTGGTGTGAATAAATCCTTGATCCTTGCTGCTCCTACATTCACTGAAACAACAAAATCGTTAGTAGCACCTGTTGCAAAGATGAAACATTTGTTCTCTAAAAAACGATGAAGGATGTATGCATAAAACTGAATAAAAATGATAAATGAACTGATTCTAAACAACTTGGAAATTTTACAGGAACTAGGGAACATTACCAGAGGGCCAATGCCATCAAAATAGTCAGAAAAATTACGTCGATTCGAATTCGACTGTAATTCATCCCTGGGTAGGATAAATTCGACTGTAATTCATCCCCGGGTAGGACGAATTCGCCTATGACAAAGCGCCGAAGTGATGATGCCCAAATGTCGCATCTCGGGATCTCCAAAAGACCTGCTAACGTAGGGGTTAGCTAATTGGGGGCATTTTGGGACGACCCAGATGGTCTCACTTCCCCAATTTGACCTCCATAAACGGTAATTTGACGTCGCTACCTGCAAGTTAGTGGGGACAACAAAAGGGACAAAACATGATAATATTTGATCACAATGTTATAAAATTGGAATTACAAACTATTGAAACAACATAAAATGAAATGCAAGATAAACAAGTGACAAAAAGAAAAAATCTGCCATGAATTCCTAATCATTCTAAAAAGAAGATTAGGCTCGCATCAATGCGGGGCGCCTGGGTGGGCCGCCCACCATTGGAACCTGATTTCGACACCAATCCACTTGGGATGTGCCCAAAATCTCTTGTAATGGGTGGTCGATGAATTGGTAGATCAATGTGGTCAAATGTCAGGTTTTGGGTCTGTATTCACACTTCCAATTACCACCCAATTACCTCTCTTGCGAAAGATATCAAGTATGTGGAAGAGGTGAAGCAAAGGGTTAAAATGTGGTATCAATTTGGCAGCACTTCGTTGCTTGAAAATGCTTCCAACCTATCCTCTTTTGGGTGAGAAAGTTCACCATTTTATAGACCCAGGGGGTCTCTTTGGAGGGGCATGCATAAGAACCATGTGGCAGTCATGCCTTCCCATGAGGGAGGAAAGTCCTCCATGACATGGTATTCCATGACTGCCTTTGTGACAGTCCTCTAACATCCAATTTGCTCACCTACATGTGCATGCAACGCAGGAGGCATTAATTCACTATCCTTGGTTGTCATTTTGTGCAATTCTTCTTTTTGTCCATTGAACTTGGAATTCGTCCTGACCCAAAGCGAATTCAGAATTCATCCCTAGGTGAGACGGATCCCAATTTGAATTCATCCCTAGGAGGGACGGATACTGAGCAAAGTGTCTGAATGTGCCAAATTGCCTTTTGACCTTCCAAAATTGCTACAAAATTGGTTAGGAACACTGTTTAACCTCTAAGGGCTGCCCTGGGGTCTGTGTGTGTCAAAGCGATCAGTTTTTGCAGTCACATAATCAGATTGGTGTTGTTTGGGTGTCTACAGATGCCCCTTTTTGGGATGCGTTGTGCATGGCACAGCGCCAAGAAAAAATAGATAACCAAAGCACTAATGATTAGGATTTCTTGGTAACCTAACCAAATTTTGATGCCCCATGTATGGAAACGACATGCATTCAAAGAATCATTGACAAATACAATTACGCTCATGCTTAGGGCAGTAAACAAGCAATAATCGTAATATGATCAAATCACTTGGCATTTTGTGAATCATGAACTCAATGTTTTCACAGACAAAAGGTTGCGCCCTTTGCCTATTCATGACTGATCAATGTCCAAGGTCAAGTAACACCTCACCAAAAAATGTTAACACTTGAATTGAGTGCCTTATCTCGTTAGAAGGAAGCATTCAAGAATGCATGCCCTTTCCATACTTGGGGCATCAAAAGTTGGTTAGGTTACCAATAAAACCTAATCATTAGTGCTTTGGTTATCTATTTTTGCTCAGCGCTGCACCATGCACAATGCATCCCAAAAAGGGGCATCTGTAGACACCAAAACAACACCAATCCGATTATGTGACTGCAAACACTAATCGCTTTGACACACACAGCCCCCATGGCAGCCCTCAAAGGTTAAACAGTGGTCCTAACCACTTTTGTAGCAATTTTGGAGGGCCATGAATAAGCACCATGTGGCATTCATGCCTTCCCATGAGGGAGGAAAGTCCTCCATGACTTGGGCTTCCATGACTGCCTTTGTGATAGTCCTCTAACGTCTAATCTGCCCACCTACACGCACATGCAAGGCAAGAGGCATTAATTGACTATCCTCGACTGCCATTTGGCGTAATTATTCTTTTTACCCATTGAACATGGAATTCATCCTGACCCAAATCAAATTTAGAATTCATCCCTGGGTGAGACGGATCCTAATTTGAATTTGTCCCTGGGTGGGACGGATACTGAGTAAAGTTCCTGAATGTGCCAAATTGCTTTTTGACCTGTCGAAATGTTGAGAGTTCCAGGGATTCAAGTTTGACTCCCTTATTTTCTTCAATTGTATTGGGATACTTGCTCATTGGTAGTGATAAAAATCACTATTTATTTTTATATATTTTTCTTTTGAGCAAGGGATTTGGATTCGAGTGATAAGAATCACTATTGTATGTGCTTTTTGATGTATGCACTCTAGGGATGATGTCAAATTTTTGGAGTTTTGACGTTTTGCAAAATTTTGATGTTTGCAAATTTTTGAGAACTTAGGATTCTTGGGGAATTGGGTAGGGAGGATGCTTTTCCCACCGTGATCGCCACTGAAAGCACGAGATTCTAGAAAACAAAAAGGGAAAACTCCAAACACGATGCAAGAATGAAACTAAACTTGATGCTACAAATTAGAAATGCGTAAAATGGAGAAAGCATAGACAAATTGAAACCCAAATGGAATGAAACAACCCTCTTATTTTATTGATGTATTTCAAATTTTGTTACAATTAGCTTCCTCCCTTTTTATGGGAAAGGAGCATCAACCTTGTCTCTTGGTCACATCAATGGAAAGTCATCTCTCTTTCGCATGCCCACATGCAAAATGGGCGGGCCAAAGTGTTGTTGTCACTGGTGTGAATAAATCCTTGATCCTTGCTACTCCTCCTACATTCACTGAAATAACAAAATTGTTAGTAGCACCTGTTGCAAAGACGAAACATTTGTTCTCTAAAAAATGATGAAGTATGTATGCATAAAACTGAATAAAAATGATAAATGAACTGATTCTAAACAACTTGCAAATTTGATAGGAACCAGGGAACATTACCAGAGGGCCAATGACATCAAAACAGTTATAAAAAATGATGTTGATTCGAATTTTATTGTAATTCATCCCTGGGCAGGACGAATTCGACTGTAATTCATCCTCGAGTAGGACAAATTTGCCTGCGACAAAGAGTCGAAGTGATGCTGCCCAAATGTCACATCTCAGGATCTCCAAAAGACATAAAAACTTTGGGGTTAGCTAATTGGGGGCATTTTGGGATGACCCAGATGGTCGGATTTCCCCAATTTGACCTCCATCAACGAGAATTTGACGTCGCTACTTGCAAGTTAGTGGGGAAAACAAAAGCAACAAAACATGATAAGATTTGATCACATCGTTATAAAATTGAAATTACAAACTATTGAAACAACATAAAATGAAATGCAAGATAAGCCCAGGTGTGCCGCCCACCGTTGGAACCTAATTTTGGCATCAATCCACTTGGGATGGGCCCAAAATCTCTTGTAATGGGTTGTCGGAAAATTGGTAGATCAATGTGGTCAAATTTTTGGTTTTGGGTCCGTATTCACACTTCCAATAACCACCGAATGACCTATCTTGCAAAAGAGATCAAGGATGTGGAAGAGGTGAATCAAAGGTTAAAAACGTGGTATCAATTTGGCAGCACTTCGTTGCTTGAAAATTCTTCCAACCACTCCTCTTTTGGGTGAGAAATTTCACCATTTTATAGACCCAGGGGGTCTCTTTGGAGGGGCATGCATAAGCACCATGTGGCAGTCATGCCTTCCCATGAGGGAGGAAAGTCCTCCATGACTTGGGCTTCCATGACTACCTTTGTTATAGTCCACTAACGTCCAATCTGCCCACCTACACGTGCATGCAAGGCAGGAGGCATTAAGCAAAACCTACACAGTAATCCACCATGATCGCCACTGAAAGCACGAGATTCTAGAAAACAAAAAGGGAAAACTCCAAACACGATGCAAGAATGTAAGTAAACTTGATGCTATAAATTAGAAATGCGTAAAATGGAGAAAGCATAGACAAATTTAAACCCAAATGGAACAAAACAACCCTCTTCTTTATTGATGTATTTCAAATTTTGTTACAATTAGCTTCCTCCATTTTTAGGGGAAAGGAGCATCAAACTTGTCTCTTGGTCACATCAATGGAAATTCATCTCTCTTCTGCATGCCCACATGCAAAATGGGCGGGCCAAAGTTTTTTCACCGCTAGTGTGAATAAATCCTTGATCCTTGCTACTCCTCATGCATTCACTAAAACAATAAAATCATTAGTAGCACCTGTTGAAAATATGAAACATATTTTCTCTAAAAAACGATGAAGTATGTATGCATAAAACTGAATAAAAATGATAAATGAACTGATTCTAAACAACTTGCAAATTTCACAGGAACTAGGGAAAATTACCAGAGGGCCAATGCCATCAAAACAGTCGGACATAACGATGCTGATTCGAATTCTATTGTAATTCCTCCTTGGGCAGGATGAATTCGACAGTAATTCGTTCCCGGGTAGGACGAATTCGCCTGTGACAAAGCGCCAAAGTGATGCTGCCTAAATTTCGCATCTCGGGATCTCCAAAAGACCTGCAAACATAGGGGTTAGCTAATTGGGGGCATTTTGGGATGACCCAAATGGTCTCATTTCCCCAATTTGACCTCCATCAACGAGAATTTGATGTCACTACCTACAAGTTAGTGGGGACAACAAAAGTGACAAAACATGATAAGATTTGATCACAACGTTATAAAATTGGAATTACAAACTATTGAAACAACATAAAATGAAATGCAAGATAAACAAGTGACAAAAAGGAACAATCTGCCATGAATTCCTAATCATTCTAAAAAGAATATTAGGCTTGCATCAATGCGGGGTGCCCAGGTGGGCCGCCCATCGTTGGAACCTAATTTCAGCACCAATCCACTTGGGATGGGCCCAAAATCTCTTGTAATGGATTTTCGGTGAATTGGTAGATCAATGTGGTCAAATGTCGAGTTTTGGGTCTGTATTCACACTTCCAATAACCACCCAAGGACCTCTTTTGTTAAAGAGATCAAGGATGTGGAAGAGGTGAATCAAAGGGTAAAAACGTGGTATGAATTTGGCAGCACTTCGTTGCTTGAAAATGCTTCCAACCTATCCTCTTTTGGGTGAGAAAATTCACCATTTTATAGACCCAGGGGGTCTCTTTGGAGGGGCATGCATAAGCGCCATGTGGCAGTCATGCCTTCCCATGAGGGAGGAAAGTACTCCATGACTTGGGCTTCCATGATTGCCTTTGTGACAGTCCTCTAACATCCAATCTGCCCACCTACACATGCATGCAAGGCAAGAGGCATTAATTGACTGTCCTCGACTGCCATTTGGCATAATTCTTCTTTTTACCCGTTGAACCTAGAATTCGTCCTGACCCAAAGCAAATACAAAATTCATCCCTGGGTGAGACAGATCCCAATTTTAATTCGTCCCTGGGTTGGACATATACTGAGCAAAGTGCCTGAATGTGCCAAATTGCCTTTTGACCTTCCAAAATTGCTAAAAAAGTGGTTAGGACCATTGTTTAACCTCTGAGGGCTGCCCTGGGGGCTGTGTGTCAAAGTGATCAGTGTTTACAATCACATAATGATTAGGATGTGTTGTGCATGGTGTTTGAAATCACATAATGATTAGGATTTCTTGGTAACCTAACCAAATTTTGATGCCCCAAGTATGGAAAGGGCATGCATTCTTGAATCCTTGCTTCTGACAAGCGAAGGCACTCAATTCAAGTGTTAACCTTTTTCGGTGAGGTGTTACTTGACCTTGGACATTGATCAGTCATGAATAGGCAAAGGGCACAACCTTTTGTCTATGAGAACCTTGAGTTCATGATTCACGAAATGCCAAGTGATTTGATAAAATTGTGATTATTGCTTGTTTACTGCCCCAAGCAGGAGCGTAATTATCTTTGTCAATGATTCTTTGAATGCATGCTATTTCCATACTTGGGGCATCAAAAGTTGGTTAGGTTACCAAGAAATCCTAATCATTAGTGCTTTGGTTATCTATTTTTGCTTGGTACTGTGCCATGCATAGTGCATCCCAAAAAGGGGCATTTGTAGACACCAAAACAACACCAATCCGATTATGTGACTGCAAACACTGATCACTTTGACACACAACCCCTAGGGCAGCCCTCAAAGGTTAAAAAGTGGTCCTAACCACTTTTGTAGCAATTTTGGAGGGGCATGCATAAGCGCCATGTGGCAATCATGCATTCCCATGAGGGAGGAAAGTCCTCCATGACTTGGGCTTCCATGACTACCTTTGTGACAGTCCTCTAACATCCAATCTGCCCACCTACACATGCATGCAAGGTAGGAGGCATTAATTGACTGTCCTCAACTGCCATTTGGCGCAATTCTTCTTTTTACCAATTGAACCTGGAATTCGTCCTGACCCAAAGTGAATTAAGAATTCGTCCCTAGGTGAAACGAATCCCAATTTGAATTTTTCCCTGGGTGGGATGGATACTGAGCAAAGTGCCTGAATGTGCCAAATTGCCTTTTGACCTGTCGAAATGTTGAGAGTTCTAGGGATTCAAGTTCGACTCCCTTATTTTCTTCAATTGTATTGGGATACTTGCTCGTTGGTAGTGATAAAAATCACTGTTTATTTTTATATATTTTTCTTTTAAGCAAGGGATTTGGATTCGAGTGATAAGAATCACTATTGTATGTGCTTTTTGATGTATGCACTCTAGGGATGATGTCAAATTTTTGGAGTTTTGAAGTTTTGCAAAATTTTGATGTTTGCAACTTTTTGAGATCTTGGGATTCTTGGGGAATTGGGTAGGGAGGATTCTTGTCCCACTGTGATCGTCACTGAAAGCACGAGATTCTGGAAAATAAAAATGGAAAACTCCAAACACGATGCAAGAATGAAACTAAACTTGATGCTACAAATTAGAAATGCAAAAATTGAGAAAGCATAGACAAATTGAAACCCAAATGGAACGAAACAACCTTCTTATTTTATTGATGTATTTCAAATTTGGTTACAATTAGCTTCCTCCCTTTTTAGGGTAAAGGAGCATCAAAATTGTCTCTTGGTCACATCAATGGAAAGTCATCTCTCTTCCGTGTGCCCACATGCAAAATTGGCGGGCCAAAGTGTTGTCGCCACTGGTGTGAATAAATCATTGATCCTTGCTGCTCCTCTTGCATTCACTGAAACAACAAAATCATTAGTAGCACCTGTTGCAAAGGTGAAATATTTGTTCTCTAAAAAACGATGAAGGATGTATGCATAAAACTGAATAAAAATGATAAATGAACCGATTCTAAACAACTTGCAAATTTGACAGAAACCAGGGAACATTACCAGAGGGCCAATGCCATCAAAACAGTAAAAAAAAATGATGCTGATTCAAATTTGACTGTAATTCTTCCTTGGGCAGGACGAATTCGACTATAATTCATCCTCAGGTAAGATGAATTTGCCTATGACAAAGCGCCGAAGTGATGCTGCCCAAATGTCACATCTGAGGATCTCCAAAAGACCTACAAACTTAGGGGTTAGCTAATTAGGGGCATTTTAGGATGACCCAGATGGTCGGATTTCCCCAATTTGACCTCCATAAATATGAATTGGACGTCGCTACATGCAAGTTAGTGGGGACAACAAAAGCGACAAAACATGATAAGATTTGATCACAGCATTATAAAATTGGAATTACAAACTATTGAAATAGCATAAAATGAAATGCAAGATAAAAAAGTGACAAAAAGGAACAATCTGCCATGAATTCCTAATCGTTCTAAAAATAATATTAGGTTCGCATCAATGTGGGGCGCCCAGTTGGGTTGCCCATGTTGGAACCTGATTTCAGCACCAATCCACTTGGGATGGGCCCAAAATCTCTTGTAATGGGTTTTCAGTGAATTGGTAGATCAATGTTGTCAAATTTCAAATTTTGGGTCCATATTCACACTTCCAATAACCACCGAATGACCTCTCTTGTGAAAGAGATCAAGGTTTTGGAAGAGGTGAATCAAAGGGTAAAAACATGGTATCAATTTGGCAGCACTTCGTTGCTTGAAAATGCTTCCAACCTATCCTATTTTGGGTGAGAAATTTCACCATTTTATAAACCCAGGGGGTCTCTTTGGAGGGGCATGCATAAGCGCCATGTGGCAGTCATGCCTTCCCATGAGGGAGGAAAGTCCTCCATGACTTGGGCTTCCATGACTACCTTTGTGACAGTCCTCTAACGTCAAATCTACCCACCTACATGCGCATGCAAGGCAGAAGGCATTAAGTGAAACCTATGCAATAATCCACCGTGATCGCCACTGAAAGCATGAGATTCTGGAAAACAAAAAGGGAAAACTCCAAACACGATGCAAGAATGAAACTAAACTTGATGCTAGAAATTAGAAATGCATAAAATGGAGAAAGCATAGACAAATTGAAACCGAAATGGAATGAAACAACCCTCTTATTTTATTGATGTATTTCAAATTCAGTTAAAATTAGCTTCCTCCCTTTTTATGGGAAAGGAGCATCAAACTTGTCTCTTGGTCACATCAATGGAAAGTCATCTCTCTTCCGCGTGCCCACATGCAAAATGTGCGGGCCAAAGTGTTGCCACCACTGGTGTGAATAAATCCTTGATCCTTTCTGCTCCTCCTACATTCACTGAAACAACAAAATCGTTAGTAGCACCTGTTGCAAAGATGAAACATTTGTTCTCTAAAAAACGATGAAGGATGTATGCATAAAACTGAATAAAAATGATAAATGAACTGATTCTAAACAAATTGGAAATTTGATAGGAACTAGGGAACATTACTAGAGGGCCAATGCCGTCAAAACAGTCAGAAAAAATTATGCCGATTCGAATTCGACTATAATTCATCCCTGGGTAGGATAAATTCGACTGTAATTCGTCCCCGGGTAGGACGAATTCGCCTGACAAAGTGCCGAAGTGATGCTGCCCAAATTTCACATCTTGGGATCTCCAAAAGACTTGCTAACTTAGGGGTTAGCTAATTGGGGGCATTTTGGGATGACCCAGATGGTCGTATTTCCCCAATTTGACCTCCATCAACGGGAATTTGACATCGCTACCTACAAGTTAGTGGGGACAACAAAAGCGACAAAACATGATAAGATTTGATCACAACATTATAAAATTGGAATTACAAACTATTGAAACAACATAAAATGAAATGCAAGATAAACAAGTGACAAAAAGAAACAATCTACCATGAATTCCTAATCGTTTTAAAAAGAAGATTAGGCTCGCATCAATGTGGGGCGCCCAGGTGGGCCGCCCACCATTGGAACCTGATTTCGACACCAATCCACTTGGGATGTGCCCAAAATCTCGTGTAATGGGTTGTCGGTGAATTGGTAGATCAATGTGGTCAAATTTCAGGTTTTGGGTCTATATTCACACTTCCAATAACCACCCAATGACCTCTCTTGCGAAAGAGATCAAGGATGTGGAAGAGGTGAAGCAAAGGGTTAAAATGTGGTATCAATTTGGTAGCACTTCGTTGCTTGAAAATGCTTCCAACCTATCCTCTTTTGGGTTAGAAAGTTCACCATTTTATAGACCTAGGGGGTCTCTTTGGAGGGGCATGCATAAGAACCATGTGGCAGTCATGCCTTCCCATGAGGGAGGAAAGTCCTCCATGACATGGTCTTCCATGACTACCTTTGTGACAGTCCTCTAACGTCCAATTTTCCCACCTACATGTGCATGCAACGCAGGAGGCATTAATTCACTATCCTCGGTTGTCATTTTGTGCAATTCTTCTTTTTTTCCATTGAACTTGGAATTCGTCCTGACCCAAAGCGAATTCAGAATTCATCCCTGGGTGAGACGGATCCCAATTTGAATTCATCCCTGGGTGGGACGGATACTGAGAAAAGTGTTTGAATGTGCCAAATTGACTTTTGACCTTCCAAAATTGATAAAAAAGTGGTTAGGACCACTGTTTAACCTCTGAGGGCTGCCCTGGGAGCTGTGTGTGTCAAAGAGATCAATGTTTGTAGTCACATAATCGGATTGGTGTTGTTTTGGTGTCTAGAGATGCCCCTTTTTGGGATGCACTATGCATGGTGCAGCACCGAGCAAAAATAGATAACCAAAGCACTAATGATTAGGGTTTCTTGGTAACCTAACCAATCATTTGATGCCCCAAGTATGGAAAGGGCATGCATTCTTGAATCCTTGCTTCTGACGAGCGAAGGCACTCAATTCAAGTGTTAACATTTTTTGGTGAGGTGTTACTTGACCTTGGACATTGATCAGTCATGAAGAGGCAAAGGGTGCAACCTTTTGTCTATGAGAACCATGAGTTCATGATTCACGAAATGCCAAGTTATTTTATCATATTGTGATTATTGCTTGTTTACTTCCCCAAGCAAGAGCGTAATTGTCTTTGTGAATTATTATTTGAATGCATGCCATTTCCATACTTGGGGCATCAAAATTTTGTTAGGTTACCAAGAAATCCTAATCATTAGTGCTTTGGTTATCTATTTTTTCTCGGCGCTACACCATGCATAATGCATCCCAAAAAGGGGCATCTGTAGACACCAAAACAACACCAATCCGATTATGTGACTGCAAACACTAATCGCTTTGACACACACAACCCCCATGGCAGCTCTCAGAGGTTAAAAAATGGTCCTAACCACTTTTGTAGCAATTTTGGAGGGCCATGAATAAGCGCCATGTGGCATTCATGCCTTCCCATGAGGGAGGAAAGTCCTCCATGACTTGGGCTTCCATGACTACCTTTGTGATAGTCCTCTAACGTCCAACCTGCTCACCTACACGCGCATGCAAGGCAGGAGGCATTAATTGACTGTCCTCGACTGCCATTTGGCGTAATTCTTCTTTTTACCCATTGAACCTGGAATTCATCCTGACCTAAATTGAATTTAGAATTCATCCCTGGGTGAGACGGATCCTAATTTGAATTTGTCCCTGGGTGGGACGGATACTGAGCAAAGTTCATGAATGTGCCAAATTGCCTTTTGACCTGTCGAAATGCTGAGAGTTCCAGGGATTCAAGTTTGACTACCTTATTTTCATCAATTGTATTGGGATACTTGCTCATTGGTAGTGATAAAAATCACTATTTATTTTTATATATTTTTCTTTTGAGCAAGGGATTTGGTTTCGAGTGATAAGAATCACTATTGTATGTGCTTTTTGATGTATGCACTCTAGGGATGATGTCAAATTTTTGGAGTTTTGACGTTTTGCAAAATTTTGATGTTTGCAACTTTTTGAGAACTTAGGATTCTTGAGGAATTGGGTGGGGAGGATGCTTTTCCCACCGTGATCGCCACTGAAAGCATGAGATTCCAAAAAACAAAAAGGGAAAACTCCAAACACGATGCAAGAATGAAACTAAACTTGATGCTACAAATTAGAAATGCGTAAAATGGAGAAAGCATAGACAAATAGAAACCCAAATGGAATGAAACAACCCTCTTCTTTTATTGATGTATTTCAAATTCGGTTACAATTAGCTTCCTCCATTTTTAGGGGAAAGGAGCATCAAACTTGTCTCTTGGTCACATCAATGGAAATTCATCTCTCTTTCGCGTGCCCACATGCAAAATGGGCGGGCCAAAGTGTTGTTGTCTCTAGTGTGAATAAATCCTTGATCCTTGCTGCTCCTCCTACATTCACTGAAATAACAAAATCATTAGTAGAACCTTTTGCAAAGACGAAACATTTGTTCTCTAAAAAATGATGAAGGATGTATGCATAAAACTGAATAAAAATGATAAATGAACTGATTCTAAACAACTTGCAAATTTGATAGGAACCAGGGAACATTACCAGAGGGCCAATGACATCAAAACAGTTAGAAAAAATGATGTTGATTCAAATTTGATTGTAATTCATCCCTGGGCAGGACGAATTCGACTGTAATTTGTCCTCGGGTAGGACGAATTCGCCTGCAACAAAGCGTCGAAGTGATGCTGCCCAAATGTCACATCTCAGGATCTCCAAAAGACCTAAAAAATTAGGGGTTAGCTAATTGGGGGCATTTTGGGACGACAAAGATGGTCGGATTTCACCAATTTGACCTCCATCAATAGGAATTTGACGTCGCTACCTGCAAGTTAGTGGGGACAACAAAAGCAACAAAACATGATAAGATTTGATCACATAATTATAAAATTGAAATTACAAACTATTGAAACAACATAAAATGAAATGCAAGATAAACAAGTGACAAAAAGGAACAATCTGCCATGAATTCCTAATCATTTTAAAAATTATATTACGCTCGAATCAATGCGGGGCGTCCAGGTGTGCCGCCCACCGTTGGAACCTGATTTCGGCATCAATCCACTTGGGATGGGCCCAAAATCTCTTGTAATGGGTTGTCGGCAAATTGGTAGATCAATGTGGTCAAATGTCGGGTTTTGGGTCCGTATTCACTCTTCCAATAACCATCGAATGACCTCTCTTGCAAAAGAGATCAAGGATGTGGAAGAGGTGAATCAAAGGGTAAAAACGTGGTATGAATTTGGCAGCACTTCGTTGCTTGAAAATGCTTCCAACCACTCCTCTTTTGGGTGAGAAAGTTCACCATTTTATAGACCCAGGGGGTCTCTTTCGAGGGGCATGCATAAGCGCCATGTGGCAGTCATGCCTTCCCATGAGGGAGGAAAGTCCTCCATGACTTGGGCTTCCATGACTGCCTTTGTGATAGTCCACTAACGTCCAATCTGCCCACATACACGTGCATGCAAGGTAGGAGGCATTAATTGACTGTCCTCAACTGTAATTTGGCACAATTCTTCTTTTTACCCGTTGAACCTGGAATTCATCCTGACCCAAAGCGAATTCAGAATTCATCCCTGGGTGAGACGAATCCTAATTTTAATTCGTCCCTGGGTGGGACAGATACTGAGCAAAGTGCCTGAATGTGCCAAATTGCCTTTTGATCTTCCAAAATTGCTAAAAAAGTGGTTAGGACCATTGTTTAACCTCTGAGGGCTGCCTTGGGGGCTATGTGTGTCAAAGCGATCAGTGTTTGCAATCACATAATCGGATTGGTTCTGTTTTGGTGTCTATAGATGCACCTTTTTGGGATGCGTTGTGCATGGCGTAGCACTAATCAAAAATAGATAACCAAAGCACTAATGATTAGGATTTCTTGATAACCTAATCAACTTTTGATGCCCCAAGTATGGAAAGGGCATGCATTCTTGAATGCTTGCTTCTGACGAGAGAAGGCACTCAATTAAAGTGTTAACCTTTTTTGGTGAGGTGTTACTTGACCTTAGACATTGATCAGTCATGAATAGGCAAAGGGTGCAACATTTTGTCTGTGAGAACCTTGAGTTCATGATTCACGAAATGCCAAGTGATTTGATCATATTATGATTATTGCTTGTTTACTAACGCAAGCATGAGCGTAATTGTCTTTGTCAATGATTCTTTGAATGCATACCATTTCCATACTTGGGGCATCAAAAGTTGGTTAGGTTACCAAGAAATCCTAATCATTAGTGCTTTGGTTATCTATTTTTGCTCGACGCTGCACCATGCATAGTGCATCCCAAAAAGGGGCATCTATAGACACCAAAATAACACTAATCCGATTATGTGACTGCAAACACTGATCGCTTTGACACATAGAGCCCTCAAGGCAGCCCTCAGAGGTTAAATAGTGGTCCTAACCACTTTTGTAGTAATTTTGGAGGGGCATGCATTAGCGCCATGTGGCAGTCATGCCTTCCCATGAGGGAGGAAAGTCCTCCATGACTTGGGCTTCCATGACTGCCTTTATGACAGTCCTATAACGTCCAATCTGCCCACCTACATGCGCATACAAGGCAGGAGGAATTAATTGACTGTCCTCGGCTACCATTTAGCGTAATTCTTCTTTTTGCCCGTTGAACCTGGAATAAGTCCTGACCCAAAGTGAATTCAGAATTCATCCCTGGGTGAGACGGATCCCAATTTGAATTCGTCCTTGGGTGGGATGAATACTGAGCAAAGTTCCTGAAAGCGCCAAATTGCCTTTTGACCTATCGAAATGCTAAGAGTTCTAGCGATTCAAGTTCGAATCCTTTCTTTTCTTCAATTGTATTTGGATACTTGCTCATTGGTAGTGATAAAAATCACTGTTTATTTTTATATATTTTTCTTTTGAGCAAGGGATTTGGATTCGAGTGATAAGAATCACTATTGTATGTGTGTTTTTTGATGTATGCACTCTGGGGATGATGTCAAATTTTTGGATTTTTGATGTTTTGCAAAATTTTGATGTTTGCAACTTTTTGAGAACTTGGGATTCTTGGGGAATTGGGTAGGGAGGATGCTTGTCCCATCGTGATCGCCACTGAAAGAACGAGATTCCAAAAAAAAAAAGGGAAAACTCCAAACATGATGCAAGAATGAAACTAAACTTGATGCTACAAATTAGAAATGCGTAAAATGGAGAAAGCATAGACAAATTGAAACCCAAATGGAACGAAACAACCCTCATCTTTTATTGATGTATTTCAAATTCGGTTACAATTAGCTTCCTCCCTTTTTATGGGAAAGGAGCATCAAACTTGTCTCTTGGTCACATCAATGGAAAGTCATCTCTCTTCCACGTGCCCACATGCAAAATGGGTGGGCCAAAGCGTTGCCACCACTGGTGTGAATAAATCCTTTATCCTTACTGCTCATCCTACATTCACTAAAACAAAAAAATCGTTAGTAGCACCTATTGCAAATATGAAACATTTGTTCTCTAAAAAATGATGAAGGATGTATGCATAAAACTGAATAAAAATGATAAATGAACTAATTCTAAACAACTTGGAAATTTGACAGGAACCAGGGAACATTACCAGAGGGCCAATGCTATCAAAACAGTCAAAAAAAATTATGCCATTTCGAATTCGACTGTAATTCATCCCTGGGTAGGATAAATTCGACTGTAATTCATCCCCGAGTAGGACGAATTCGCCTATGACAAAGCGCTGAAGTGATGCTGCCAAAATGTCGCATCTCGGTATCTCAAAAAGACTTGCTAACTTAGGGGTTAGCTAATTAGGGGCATTTTGGGACGACCCAGATGGTCGGATTTCCCCAATTTCACCTCCATCAACGGGAATTTGACGTTGCTACCTGCAAGTTAGTGGGGTCAACAAAAGCGAAAAAACATGATAAGATTTGATCACAAAATTATAAAATTGGAATTACAAACTATTGAAACAACATAAAATGAAATGCAAGATAAAAAAGTGACAAAAAGAAACAATCTGCCATGAATTCCTAATAGTTTTAAAAATAATATTAGGCTCGCATCAATGTGGGGTGCCCAGGTGGGCCGCCCACCATTGGAACCTGATTTCGGCACCAATCCACTTGGGATGGGCCCAAAATCTCTTGTAATGGGTTGTCGATGAATTGGTAGATCAATGTGGTCAAATTTCAAGTTTTGGGTTCGTATTCACACTTCCAATAACCACCCAATGACCTCTCTTACGAAAGAGATCAAGGATGTGGAAGAGGTGAAGCAAAGGGTTAAAACGTGGTATCAATTTGGCAGCACTTCGTTGCTTGAAAATGCTTCCAACCTATCCTCTTTTGGGTGAGAAAGTTCACCATTATATAGACCCAGGGGGTCTCTTTGGAGGGGCGTGCATAAGTGCCATGTGGCAGTAATGCCTTCCCATGAGGGAGGAAAGTCCTCCATGACTTGGGCTTCCATGACTGCCTTTGTGACAGTCCTCTAACGTCCAATCTGCCCACCTACACACGCATGGAAGGTAGGAGGCATTAATTGACTGTCCTCAGCTACCATTTGGCACAATTCTTATTTTTTCCCGTTGAACCTGGAATTCGTCCTGACCCAAAGCGAATTCAGAATTCATCCCTGGGTGAGACGAATCCCAATTTGAATTCGTCCCTAGGTGGGACGGATACTGAGCAAAGTGCCTGAATGAGCAAAATTGCCTTTTGACATTCCAAAATTGCTACAAAAGTGGTTAGGACCACTTTTTAACCTCTGAGGGCTTCCCTGGGGTCTGTGTGTGTCAAAGCAATCAGTAGTTGCAGTCACATAATCGGATTGGTGTTGTTTTGGTGTCTATAGATGCCCTTTTTTGGGATGCGCTGTGCCATGGCTGAGAAAAATTAGATAACCAAAGCACTAATGATTAGGATTTCTCAGCAACCTAACCAAATTTTGATGCCCCAAGTATGGAAAGGGAATGCATTCTTGAATTCTTGCTTCTGACGAGCGAAGGCACTCAATTCAAGTGTTAACATTTTTTGGTGAGCTGTTACTTGACCTTGGACATTGATCAGTCATGAATAGGCAAAGGGCACAACCTTTTGTCTGTGAGAAACTTGAGTTCATGATTCATGAAATGCCAAGTGATTTGATCATATTGTGATTATTGCTTGTTTACTGCCCCAAGCAGGAGCGTAATTGTCTTTGTCAATGATTCTTTGAATGCGTGCCATTTCCATACTTGGGGCATCAAAAGTTGGTTAGGTTACAAAGAAATCCTAATCATTAGTGCTTTGGTTATCTATTTTTGCTCGGTGCTATGCCATGCACAACGCATCCCAAAAAGGGGCATCTATAGACAACAAAACAGCACCAATCCGATTATGTGACTGCAAACATTGATCGCTTTGACACACACAGCCCCCAGGGCAGCCCTCAGAGGTTAAACAGTGGTCCTAAGCACTTTTGTAGCAATTTTGGAGGGACATGAATAAGCGCCATGTGGCAGTCATGCCTTCCCATGAGGGAGGAAAGTCCTCCATGACTTGGGCTTCCATGACTGCCTTTGTGATAGTCCTCTAATATCCAATCTACCCACCTACACGCGCATGCAAGGCAGGAGGCATTAATTGACTGTCCTCGACTGCCATTTGGTGCAATTCTTCTTTTTACACGTTGAACCTGGAATTCATCCTGACCCAAATCGAATTTAGAATTCGTCCCTGGGTGAGACGGATCCTAATTTGAATTTGTCCCTGGGTGGGACAGATACTGAGCAAAGTTCCTGAATGTGCCAAATTGCCTTTTGACCTGTCGAAATGCTGAGAGTTCCAGGGATTCAAGTTTGACTCCCTTATTTTCTTCAATTGTATTGGGATACTTGCTCATTGGTAGTGATAAAAATCACTATTTATTTTTATATATTTTTCTTTTGAGCAAGGGATTTGGATTCGAGTGATAAGAATCACTATTTTATGTGCTTTTTAATGTATGCACTCTGGGGATGATGTCAAATTTTTTGAGTTTTGATGTTTTGCAAAATTTTGATGTTTGAAACTTTTTGAGATCTTGGGATTCTTGGGGAATTGGGTAGGGAAGATGATTTTCCCATCGTGATCGCCACTGAAATCATGAGATTCCACAAAACAAAAAGGGAAAACTTCAAACACGATGCAAGAATGAAACTAAACTTGATGCTACAAATTAGAAATGCGTAAAATGGAGAAAGCATAGACAAATTGAAACCCAAATGGAACAAAACAACCCTCTTCTTTTATTTATGTATTTCAAATTTGGTTACAATTAGCTTCCTCCCTTTTTAGGGGAAAGGAGCATCAAACTTGTCTCTTGGTCACATCAATGGAAAGTCATCTCTCTTTCGTGTGCCCACATGCAAAATGGGCAGGCCAAAGTGTTGTTGTCACTAGTGTGAATAAATCCTTGATCCTTGCTACTCCTCCTACATTCACTGAAATAACAAAATCGTTAGTAGCACCTGTTGCAAAGACGAAACATTTGTTCTCTAAAAAATGATGAAGGATGTATGCATAAAACTGAACAAAAATGATAAATGAACTGATTCTAAACAACTTGCAAATTTTATAGGAACCAGGAAACATTACCAGAGGGCCAATGACATCAAAACAGTTAGAAAAAATGATGTTGATTCGAATTTGATTGTAATTCATCCCTAGGCAGGATGAATTCGACTGTAATTCATCCTCGGGTAGGACGAATTCGCCTGCGACAAAGCGTCGAAGTGATGCTGCCAAAATGTCACATCTCAGGATCTCCAAAAGATCTAAAACATAGGGGTTAGCTAATTGGGGGCATTTTGGGATGACCCAGATGGTCGGATTTCCCCAATTTGACCTCCATCAACGAGAATTTGACATCGCTTCCTACAAGTTAGTGGGGACAACAAAAGCAAAAAAACATGATAAGATTTGATCACATCGTTATAAAATTGGAATTACAAACTATTGAAACAACATAAAATGAAATGCAAGATAAAAAAGTGACAAAAAGGAAGAATATACCATTAATTCCTAATCGTTTTAAAAAGAATATTAGGCTCGCATCAATGCGGGGCGCCCAGGTGTACCGCCCACTGTTGGAACCTGATTTCGGCATCAATCCACTTGGGATGGGCCCAAAATATCTTGTAATGGGTTATCAAAAAATTGGTAGATCAATGTGGTCAAATTTCGGGTTTTGGGTCCGTATTCACACTTCCAATAACCACCGAATGACCTATCTTGCAAAAGAGATCAAGGATGTGGAAGAGGTGAATCAAAGGGTAAAAATGTGGTATGAATTTGGCAGCACTTCATTGCTTGAAAATGCTTCCAACCACTCCTCTTTTGGGTGAGAAAGTTCACAATTTTATAGACCCAGGGGGTCTCTTTGGAGGGGCATGCATAAGTGCCATGTGGCAGTCATGCCTTCCCATGAGGGAGGAAAGTCCTCCATGACTTGGGCTTCCATGACTGCCTTTGTGACAGTCCACTAACGTCCAATCTGCCCACCTACACGTGCATGCAAGGTAGGAGGCATTAAGAAAAACCTACACAGTAATCCACTGTGATCGCCACTGAAATAATGATATTCTTTAAAACAAAAAGGGAAAACTCCGAACACGATGCAAGAATGAAACTAAACTTGATGCTACAAATTAGAAATGCGTAAAATGGAGAAAGCATAGAAAAATTGAAACCCAAATGGAACGAAACAACCCTCTTCTTTTATTTATGTATTTCAAATTTTGTTACAATTAGCTTCCTCCATTTTTAGGGGAAAGGAGCATCAAACTTGTCTCTTGGTCACATCAATGGAAGGTCATCTCTCTTTCACGTGCCCACATGCAAAATGGGCGGGCCAAAGTTTTTTCACAACTAGTGTGAATAAATCCTTGATCCTTGCTGCTCCTCCTACATTCACTAAAACGACAAAATCATTAGTAGCACCTGTTGCAAATATGAAACATATTTTATCTAAAAAACGATGAAGTATGTATGCATAAAACTGAATAAAAATGATAAATGAACTGATTCTAAAAAACTTGCAAATTTCACAGGAACCAGGGAACATTACCAGAGGGCCAATGCCATCAAAACAGCTGGAAAAAATGATGTCAATTTGAATTCTACTGTAATTTGTCCCTGGGCAGGATGAATTTGATAGTAATTCGTTACCGGGTAGGACGAATTCACCTGTGACAAAGCATCGAAGTGATGCTGCCTAAATTTTATGTCTTGGGATCTCCAAAAGACCTGCAAACTTAGGAGTTAGCTAATTGGGGGCATTTTGGGACGACCCAGATGGTCGGATTTCCCCAATTTGACCTCCATCAATAGGAATTTGATGTCACTACCTACAAGTTAGTGGGGACAACAAAAGCAACAAAACATGATAAGATTTGATCACAACGTTATAAAATTGGAATTACAAACTATTGAAACAACATAAAATGAAATGCAATATAAACAAGTGACGAAAAGGAACAATCTGCCATGAATTCCTAATCATTTTAAAAATAAGATTAGGCTTGCATCAATGCGGGGCACCCAGGTGGACCGCCCACCGTTGGAACCTGATTTCGACACCAATCCACTTAGGATGGGCCCAAAATCTCTTGTAATGGGTTGTCGGTGAATTGGTAGATCAATGTGGTCAAATGTCAGGTTTTGGGTCCGTATTCACACTTCCAATAACCACCCAAGGACATCTTTTGTGAAAGATATCAAGGATGTGGAAGAGGTGAATCAAAGGGTAAAAACGTGGTATGAATTTGGCAGCACTTCGTTGCATGAAAATGCTTCCAACCTATCCTATTTTGGGTGAGAAAGTTCACCATTTTATAGACCTAGGGGGTCTCTTTGGAGGGGCATGCATAAGCGCCATGTGGCAGTCATGCCTTCTCATGAGGGAGGAAAGTCCTCCATGACTGCCTTTGTGATAGTCCTCTAACATCCAATCTGTCCACCTACATGCGCATGCAAGGCAGGAGGCATTAATTGACTGTCCTCGGTTGCCATTTGGCAAAATTCTTCTTTTTACCTGTTGAACCAGGAATTCGTCCTGACCCAAAGAGAATTCAGAATTCGTCCCTGGGTGAGACGGATCCCAATTTTAATTTGTCCCTGGGTGGGACAGATACTGAGCAAAGTGCCTGAATGTGGTAAATTGCCTTTTGACCTTCCAAAATTGCTAAAAAAGTGGTTAGGACCACTGTTTAACCTCTAAGGGCTGCCCTGGGGGCTATGTGTGTCAAAGCGATCAGTGTTTGCAATCACATAATCAGATTGGTGTTGTTTTGGTGTCTACAGATGCCCCTTTTTGGGATGCGCTGTGCATGGTGTAGCGCTGAGCAAAAATAGATAACCAAAGAACTAGTGATTAGGATTTCTTGATAACCTAACCAACTTTTGATGCCCCATGTATGGAAAGGGCATGCATTATTGAATGCTTGCTTCTGACGAGAGAAGGCACTCAATTCAAGTGTTAACCTTTTTTGGTGAGGTGTTACTTGACCTTGGACATTGATCAGTCATGAATAGGCAAAGGGCGCAACCTTTTGTCTTTGAGAACCTTGAGTTCATGATTCACAAAATGCAAAGTGATTTGATCAGATTATGATTACTGCTTGTTTACTAACGCAAGCATGAGCGTAATTGTCTTTGTCAATGATTCTTTTAATGCATACCATTTCCATACTTAGGGCATCAAAAGTTGGTTAGGTTACCAAGAAATCCTAATCATTAGTGCTTTGGTTATCTATTTTGCTCGGAGCTGTGCCATGCACAGCGCATCCCAAAAAGGGGCATCTGTAGACACCAAAATAGCACTAATCCGATTATGTGACTGCAAACACTGATTGCTTTGACACACAGAGCCCCCAAGGCAGCCCTCAGAGGTTAAATAGTGGTCCTAACCACTTTTGTAGTAATTTTGGAGGGGCATGCATAAGTGCCATGTGGCAGTCATGCCTTCCCATGAGGGAGGAAAGTCCTCCATGACTTGGGATTCCATGACTACCTTTGTGATAGTCCTCTAACGTCCAATCTGCCCACCTAAATGCGCATGCAAGGTAGGAGGAATTAATTGACTGTCCTTGATTGCCATTTGGCATAATTCTTCTTTTTGCCCGTTGAACCTGGAATAAGTCTTGACCCAAAGCGAATTCAGAATTCGTCCCTGAGTGAGACGGATCCCAATTTGAATTCGTCCCTGGGTGGGACGAATACTGAGCAAAGTGCCTGAATGTGCCAAATTGCCTTTTGACCTATCAAAATGTTAAGAGTTCTAGGGATTCAATTTCGACTCCCTTATTTTCTTCAATTGTATTTGGATACTTGCTCATTGGTAGTGATAAAAATCACTGTTTATTTTTATATATTTTTATTTTGAGCAAGGGATTTGGATTCGAGTGATAAGAATCACTATTGTATGTGTTTTTTGATGTATGCACTCTGGGGATGATGTCAAATTTTTGGAGTTTTGATGTTTTGCAAAATTTTGATGTTTGCAACTTTTTGAGAACTTGGGATTCTTGGGGAATTGGGTAGGGAGGATGCTTGTCCCACCGTGATCGCCACTGAAAGCACGATATTCCGAAAAAAAAAAGGGAAAACTCCAAACACGATGCAAGAATGAAACTAAACTTGATGCTACAAATTAGAAATGCGTAAAATGGAGAAAGCATAGACAAATTGAAACCCAAATGGAACAAAACAACCCTCTTATTTTATTGATGTATTTCAAATTTGGTTACAATTAGCTTCCTCCCTTTTTAGGGGAAAGAAGGATCAAACTTTTCTCTTGGTCACATCAATGGAAAGTCATCTCTCTTCCACGTGCCCACATGCAAAATGGGTGGGCCAAAGTGTTGTCGTCGCTGGTGTGAATAAATCCTTGATCCTTGATGCTCCTCCTACATTCATTGAAACAATAAAATCGTTAGTAGCACCAGTTGCAAAGATGAAACATTTGTTCTCTAAAAAACGATGAAGGATGTATGCATAAAACTGAATAAAAATGATAAATGAACTGATTCTAAAAAACTTGCAAATTTGACAGGAACTAGGGAACATTACCAGAGGGCTAATGCCATCAAAACAGTCGAACAAAATGACGTCGATTTGAATTCGACTGTAATTCATCCCTGGGTAGGACGAATTCGATTGTAATTCGTCCCCGGGTAGGACGAATTCGCCTGTGACAAAGGGCCGAAGTGATGCTACCCAAATTTTGCATCTTAAGATCTCCAAAAGACCTACAAACTTAGGGGTTAGCTAATTGGGGGAATTTTAGGACGACCCAGATGGTCGGATTTCCCCAATTTGACCTCCATCAACGGGAATTTGACGTCGCTACCTACAAGTTAGTGGGGACAACAAAAGCGACAAAACATGATAAGATTTGATCACAACATTATAAAATTGGAATTACAAACTATTGAAACAGCATAAAATGAAATGCAAGATAAACAAGTGACAAAAAGGAACAATCTACCATGAATTCCTAATCATTCTAAAAATAAGATTAGGCTCGCATCAATGCGGGGCGCCCAGGTGGGCCGCCCACTGTTGGAACCTGATTTTGGCACCAATCCACTTGGGATGGGCCCAAAATCTCTTGTAATGGGTTTTATATGAATTGGTAGATCAATGTGGTCAAATTTCAGGTTTTGGGTCCGTATTCACACTTCCAATAACCACCCAAGGACCTCTCTTGTGAAAGAGATCAAGGATGTGGAAGAGGTGAATCAAAGGGTATAAACGTGGTATCAATTTTGCAGCACTTTGTTGCTTGAAAATGCTTCCAACCTATCCTATTTTGGGTGAGAAATTTCACCATTTTATAGACCTAGGGGGTCTCTTTGGAGTGCATGCATAAGCGCCATGTGGCAGTCATGCCTTCCCATGAGGGAGGAAAGTCCTCCATGACTTGGGCTTCCATGACTGCCTTTGTGATAGTCCTCTAACGTCCAATCTGCACACCTACACATGCATGCAAGGCAAGAGGCATTAATTGACTGTCCTCGACTGCCATTTGGCACAATTCTTCTTTTTACCCATTGAACCTGGAATTCATCCTGAACCAAAGCGAATTTAGAATTCGTCCCTAGGTGAGAATGATCCCAATTTTAATTCGTCCCTGGGTGGGACGGATACTGAGCAAAGTTCCTGAATGTGCCAAATTGCCTTTTGACCTTCCAAAATTGATAAAAATGTGGTTAGGACCATTGTTTAACCTCTGAGGGCTGCCCTGGGGGCTATGTGTGTCAAAGCGATCAGTGTTTGCAAACACATAATCATATTGGTGTTGTTTTGGTGTCTACAGATGCCCCTTTTTGGGATGCGCTGTGCATGGCGCAGCGTCAAGCAAAAATAGATAACCAAAGCACTAATGATTAGGATTTCTTGATAACCTAACCAACTTTTGATGCCCCAAGTATGGAAAGGGCATGCATTCTTGAATGCTTGCTTCTAACAAGAGAAGGCACTCAATTCAAGGGTTAAATTTTTTTGGTGAGGTTTTACTTGACCTTGGACATTGATCAGTCATGAATAAGCAAAGGGTGCAACCTTTTGTCTATGAAAACCTTGAGTTCATGATTCACAAAATGCCAAGTGATTTGATCAGATTACGATTATTGCTTGTTTACTGCCCCAAGCATGAGTGTAATTGTCTTTGTCAATGATTCTTTGAATGCATGTCATTTCCATACTTGGGGCATCAAAAGTTGGTTAGGTTACCAAGAAATCCTAATCATTAGTCCTTTGGTTATCTATTTTTGCTTGGTGCTGCGCCATGCACAACGCATCCCAAAAAAGGGCATCTGTAGACACCCCAACAACACCAATCCGATTATGTGACTGCAAACATTGATTTCTTTGACACACACAGACCCCAGGGCAACCCTTAGAGGTTAAACAGTGGTCCTAACCACTTTTGTAGCAATTTTGGAGGGGCATGCATAAGCGCCATGTGGCAGTCATGCCTTCCCATGAGGGAGGAAAGTCCTCCATGACTTGGGCTTCCATGACTGCCTTTGTGAAAGTCATCTAACGTCTAATATGCCCACCTACACGCGCATGCAAGGCAGGAGGCATTAATTGACTGTCCTCAACTACCATTTGGCGCAATTCTTCTTTTTGCCCATTGAACCTGGAATTCATCCCTGGGTGAGACAGAACCCAATTTGAATTTGTCCTTGGGTGGGATGGATACTGAGAAAAGTGCCTGAATGTGCCAAATTACGTTTTGACCTGTCAAAATGCTAAGAGTTCTAGGGATTCAAGTTCGACTCCCTTCTTTTCTTCAATTGTATTTGGATACTTGCTAGTTGGTAGTGATAAAAATCACTGTTTATTTTTATATATTTTTCTTTTGAGCAAGGGATTTGGATTCGAGTGATAAGAATCACTATTGTATGTGCTTTTTGATGTATGCATTCTGGGGATGATGTCAAATTTTTGGAGTTTTGATGTTTTGCAAAATTTTGATGTTTGCAACTTTTTCAAAACTTGGGATTCTTGGGGAATTGGGTAGGGAGGATGCTTGTCCCACTGTGATCGCCACTGAAAGCACGAGATTTCAGAAAACAAAAAGGGAAAACTCCAAACACGATGGAATAATGAAACTATACTTGATGCTACAAATTAGAAATGCGTAAAATAGAGAAAGCATAGACAAATTGAAACCCAAATGGAATGAAACAACCCTCTTCTTTTATTGGTGTATTTCAAATTCGGTTACAATTAGCTTCCTCCCTTTTTAGGGGAAAGGAGCATCAAACTTGTCTCTTGGTCACATCAATGGAAAGTCATCTCTCTTTCGCGTGCCCACCTTTCAAAATGGGTGGGCCAAAGTGTTGCCACCGCTGGTGTGAATAAATCCTTGATCCTTGCTGCTCCTCTTGCATTCACTGAAACAATAAAATCGTTAGTAGCACCTATTGCAAAGACAAAACATTTGTTCTCTAAAAAACGATGAAGGATGTATGCATAAAACTAAATAAAAATGATAAATGAATTGATTCTAAACAACTTGCAAATTTGACAGGAACCAGGGAACATTACTAGAGGGCCAATGCCATAAAAATAGTTGGAAAAAATGACGCTGATTCGAATTCGACTGTAATTCATCCCTGGGCAAGAAAAATTCGACTATAATTCGTCCTCGGGTAGGACGAATTTGCTTGCGATAAAGCACCAAAGTGATGCTGCAAAAATGTCATGTCTCAGGATCTCCAAAAGACCTGCAAACTTAGTGGTTAGCTAATTGGGGGAATTTTGGGATGACCCAGATGGTCGGATTTCCCCAATTTGACCTCCATCAATGGGAATTTGACGTCGCTACCTGCAAGTTAGTGGGGACAAAAAAAGCGACAAAACATGATAAGATTTGATCACAACATTATAAAATTTGAATTACAAACTATTGAAACAAAATAAAATGAAATGCAAGATAAACAAGTGACAAAAAGGAACAATCTGCCATGAATTCCTAATCGTTCTAAAAAGAATATTAGGCTCGCATCAATGCGGGGCGCCCAGGTGGGCCGCCCACCGTTGGAACCTGATTTTAGCACCAATCCACTTGGGATGGGCATAAAATCTCTTGTAATGGGTTGTCGGTGAATTGGTAGATCAATGTGGTCAAATGTCAGGTTTTGGGTTCGTATTCACACTTGCAATAACCACCCAATGACCTCTCTTGCGAAAGATATCAAGGATGTGGAAGAGGTGAATCAAAGGGTAAAAACATGGTATCAATTTGGTAGCACTTCGTTGCTTGAAAATGCTTCCAACCTGTCCTATTTTAGGTGAGAAATTTCATCATTTTATAGACCTAGGGGGTCTCTTTGGAGGGGCATGCATAAGCGCCATGTGGCAGTCATGACTTCCCATGAGGGACGAAAGTCCTCCATGACTTGGGCTTCCATGACTACCTTTGTGATAGTCCTCTAACGTCCAATTTGCCCACCTACACGCACATGCAATGCAAGAGGCATTAAGTGAAACCTGCACAGTAATCCACTATGATCGCCACTGAAAGCATGAGATTCCGAAAAACAAAAAGGGAAAACTCCAAACATGATGCAAGAATAAAACTAAACTTGATGCTACAAATTAGAAATTCATAAAATGGAGAAAGCATAGACAAATTGAAACCCAAATGGAATGAAACAAACCTCTTCTTTTATTGATGTATTTAAAATTCGGTTACAATTAGCTTCCTCCATTTTTAGTGGAAAGGAGCATCAAACTTGTCTCTTGGTAACATTAATGGAATGTCATCTCTCTTTTGCGTGCCCACATGCAAAATGGGTGGGCCAAAGTGTCTCCGTCGCTGGTGTGAATAAATCCTTGATCCTTGCTACTCCTCATACTTTCATTGAAACAACAAAATCGTTAGTAGCACCTATTACAAAGACGAGACATTTTCTCTCTAAAAAACGATGAAGGATGTATGCATAAAACTGAATAAAAATGATAAATGAACTGATTCTAAACAACTTGCAAATTTGACAGGAACCAGGGAACATTACCAGAGGGCCAATGCCATCAAAACAGTTGGAAAAAATTATGCCGATTTGAATTCGACTATAATTTGTCCCTGGGCAGGACGAATTCAACTGTAATTCGTCCTCGGGTAGGATGAATTCACCTGTGATAAAGTGCCGAAGTGATGCTACCAAAATGTCGCATCTTGGGATCTCCAAAAGACCTAAAAAATTAGGGGTTAGCTAATTGGGGGCATTTTGGGACAACCCAGATGGTCAGATTTCCCCAATTTGTCCTCCATCAACGGGAATTTGATGTTGCTACCTGCAATTTAGTGGGGACAATAAAAGCGACAAAACATGATAAGATTTGATCACAGCGTTATAAAATTGGAATTACAAACTATTAAAACAAAATAAAATGAAATGCAAGATAAACAAGTGACAAAAAGGAACAATCACCCATGAATTCCTAATCATTTTAAAAAGAAGATTAGGCTCACATCAATGCGGGGTGCCCAGGTGGGCTGCCCACCGTTGGAAATTGATTTCGGCACCAATCCACTTGGGATGGGCCCAAAATCTCTTGTAATGGGTTGTTGGTGAATTGGTAGATCAATGTGGTCAAATGTTGGGTTTTGGGTCCATATTCACACTTATAATAACCACCCAATGACCTCTCTTGCGAAAGAGATCAAGGATGTTGAAGAGGTGAATCAAAGGGTAAAAATGTGGTATCAATTTGGCAGCACTTCGTTGCTTGAAAATGCGTCCAACCTATCCTCTTTTGGGTGAGGAAGTTCACCATTTTATAGACCCAAGGGGTCTCTTTGGAGGGGCATGCATAAGCGCCATGTGGCAGTCATGCCTTCCCATGAGGGAGGAAAGTCCTTCATGACTGTCTTTGTGATAGTCCTCTAATATCAAATCTGCCCACCTACACGTGCATGCAAGGCAGGAGGCATTAATTTACTATCCTTGGCTGTCATTTGGGGCAATTCTTCTTTTTACCCATTGAACCTGGAATTTGTCCTGACCCAAAGTGAATTCAGAATTCATCCCTGGGTGAGACAGATCCCAATTTGAATTCGTCCCTGGGTGGGACGGATACTGAGCAAAGTGCTTGAATGTGCCAAATTGCCTTTTGACCTTTTAAAATTGCTACAAAAGAGGTTAGGACCACTGTTTAACCTCTAAGGGCTACCCTAGGGGCTGTGTGTTTCATAGCGATCACTGTTTGTAGTCACATAATCGGATTGGTGCTATTTTGGTGTCTACAGATGCCCCTTTTTGGGATTCGCTGTGCATGGCACAGCGTCGAGCAAAAATAAATAACCAAAGCACTAATGATTAGGATTTCTTGGTAACTTAAGCAACTTTTGATGCCCCAAGTATGGAAAGGGCATGCATTCTTGAATCCTTGATTCTGATGAGCGAAGGAACTCACTTCAAGTGTTAACATTTTTTGGTGAGGTGTTACTTGACCTTGGACATTGATCAGTCATGAATAGGCAAAGGGCGTAACCTTTTGTCTGTGAGAACCTTGAGTTCATGATACACAAAATGCCAAGTGATTTTATCAGATTGTGATTATTGCTTGTTTACTACCCCAAGCAGGAGCGTAATTGTCTTTGTCAATGACTCTTTGAATGCATGTCATTTTCATACTTGGGGCATCAAAAGTTGGTTAGGTTACCAATAAATCCTAATCATTAGTGCTTTGGTTATCTATTTTTGCTCGACGTTGCGCCATGCATAGCGCATCCCAAAAAGGGGCATGTGTAGACACCAAAACATCACCAATCCAATTATGTGATTGCAAACACTGATCGCTTTGACACACACAGCCCCCAGGGTAGCCCTCAGAGGTTAAATAGTTGTCCTAACCACTTTTGTAGCAATTTTGGAGGGGCATGCATAAGTTCCATGTGGCAGTCATGCCTTCCCATGAGGGAGGAAAATACTCCATGACTTGGGCTTCCATGACTGCCTTTGTGATAGTCCTCTAATGTCCAATCTGCCCACCTACACGCGCATGCAAGGCAGGAGGCATCAATTGACTATCCTCGGCTCCCATTTGGCGCAATTATTATTTTTTCCCATTGAACCTGGAATTCGTCCTGACCCAAAGCGAATTCATAATTCGTCCCTGGGTGAGACGGATCCCAATTTGAATTTTTCCCTGGGTGGGACTGATACTGAGCAAAGTGCCTGAATGTGCCAAATTGCCTTTTGACTTGTCGAAATGCTGAGAGTTCCAGGGATTCAATTTTGACTCCCTTATTTTCTTCAATTGTATTAGGAAACTTGCTCATTGGTAGTGATAAAAATAACTGTTTATTTTTATATATTTTTCTTTTGAGCAAGGGATTTGGATTTGAGTGATAAGAATCACTATTGTATGTGCTTTTTGATGTATGCACTCTAGGGATGATGTCAAATTTTTGGAGTTTTGATGTTTTGCAAAATTTTGATGTTTGCAACTTTTTGAGAACTTGGGATTCTTGGGGAATTGGGTAGGGAGGATGCTTGTCTCACCGTGATCGCCACTGAAAGCACGAGATTCCAGAAAACAAAAAGGAAAAACTCCAAACATGATGCAAGAATGAAACTAAACTTTATGCTACAAATTAGAAATGCGTAAAATGGAGAAAGCATAGATAAATTGAAACCCAAATGGAATGAAACAACCCTCTTCCTTTATTGATGTATTTCAAATTCGGTTACAATTAGCTTCCTCCATTTTTAGGGGAAAGGACCATCAAACTTGTCTCTTGGTCACATCAATGGAAAGTCATCTCTCTTTCGCGTGCCCACATGCAAAATGGGCGGGCCAAAGTGTTGCCGCCGTTGGTGTGAATAAATCCTTGATCCTTGCTACTCCTCTTGCATTCACTGAAACAACAAAATCATTAGTAGCACCTGTTGCAAAGATGAAACATTTGTTCTCTAAAAAATGATGAAGGATGTATGCATAAAACTGAATAAAAATGATAAATGAACTGATTCTAAACAACTTGCAAATTTGATAGGAACCAGGGAACATTACCAGAGGGCCACTGCCATCAAAATAGTCGGAAGAAATGATGCTGATTCAAATTCGACTGTAATTCGTCCCTGGGCCGGATGAATTCGACTATAATTCGTGCTCGGGTAGGATGAATTCTCTTGTGACAAAGCGCCAAAGGGATGCTGCCAAAATGTCACATCTTGGGATCTTCAAAAGACCTACAAACTTAGGGGTTAGCTAATTGGGGGCATTTTGGGACGACCCAGATGGTTGGATTTCCACAATTTTACCTCCATCAATGGGAATTTGACATCACTACCTGCAAGTTAGTGGGGACAACAAAAGTGACAAAACATGATAAGATTTGATCACAATGTTATAAAATTGGAATTACAAACTATTGAAACAACATAAAATGAAATGCAAGATAAACAAGTGACAAAAAGGAACAATCTCCCACGAATTCCTAATCGTTGGAACAGGTAGGCCACCCACCGTTGGAACCTGATTTCGGAACCAATCCACTTGGGATGGGCCCAAAATCTCTTGTAATGGGTTGTCAGCAAATTGGTATATCAATGTTGTCAAATTTCGGGTTTTGGGTCCGTATTCACACTTCCAATAACCACCCAATGACCTCTCTTGCGAAAGAGATCAAGGATGTGGAAGAGGTGAATCAAAGGGTAAAAACATGGTATCAATTTGGCAGCACTTTGTTGCTTAAAAATTCTTCCAACCTGTCCTATTTTGGGTGAGAAAGTTCACAATTTTATAGACCCAGAGGGTCTCTTTGGAGGGGCATGCATAAGCGCCATGTGGCAGTCATGCCTTCCCATGAAGGAGGAAAGTCCTCCATGACTTGGGCTTCCATGATTGCCTTTGTGATAGTAATCTAACATCCAATCTGCCCACCTACACGTGCATGCAAGGCAGGAGGCATCAAGCGAAACCTGCACAGTAATCCATCGTGATCACCACTCAAAGCACGAGATTCCAGAAAACAAAAAGGGAAAACTCCAAACACGATGCAAGAATGAAACTAAACTTGATGCTACAAATTAGAAATGCGTAAAATGGAGAAAGCATAGACAAATTGAAACCCAAATGGAATGAAACAACCCTCCTATTTTAGTGATGTATTTCAAATTTGGTTACAATTAGCTTCCTCCCTTTTTAGGGGAAAGGAGCATCAAACTTGTCTCTTGGTAACATCAATGGAAAGTCATCTCTCTTACGCGTGCCCACATGCAAAATGGGCAGGCCAAAGTTTTTCCACCGTTGGTGTGAATAAATCCTTGATCCTTGCTGCTCCTCCTGCATTCACTGAAACAACAAAATTGTTAGTAGCACCTGTTGCAAAGACGAAACATTTGTTCTCTAAAAAATGATGAAGGATGTATGCATAAAACTGAACAAAAATGATAAATGAACTGGTTCTAAACAACTTGCAAATTTGACAGGAACCAGGGAACATTACCAGAGGGCCAATGCCATCAAAATAGTAAAAAAAAATGATGTCGATTTGAATTCGACTGTAATTCGTCCCTGGGTAGGACAAATTTGACTGTAATTCATCCCCGGGTAGGATGAATTCGCCTATGACAAAGCACCAAAGTGATGCTGCCCAAATTTCATCTCTCGAGATCTCCAAAAGATGTGCAAACTTAGGGGTTAGCTAATTGGGGGCATTTTGGGACAACCCAGATGGTTGGATTTCCCTAATTTGACCTCCATCAATGGGAATTTGATGTTGCTACCTGCAAGGTACTGGGAACAACAAAAGCGACAAAACATGATAAGATTTGATCACAACGTTATAAAATTGTAATTACAAACTATTGAAACAACATAAAATGAAATGTAATATAAACAAGTGACAAAAAGGAACAATCTTCCATGAATTCCTAAACATTTTAAAAAGAAGATTAGGCTCGCATCATTGTGGGATGCCCAGGTGGGCCGCCCACCGTTGGAACCTGATTTTTGCACAAATCCACTTGGGATGGGCCCAAAATCTCTTGTAATGGGTTGTCGGTGAATTGGTAGATCAATGTTGTCAAATTTCAGGTTTTGGGTCCGTATTCACACTTCCAATAACCACCCAATGACCTCTCTTGCGAAAGAGATCAAGGATGTGGAAGAGGTGAATCAAAGGGTAAAAATGTGGTATCAATTTGGTAGCACTTCGTTGCTTGAAAATGCTTCCAACCTATCCTATTTTGGGTGAGAAAGTCCATTTTATAGACCCAGAGGGTCTCTTTGGAGGGGCATGCATAAGCACCATGTGGCAGTCATGCCTTCCCATGAGGGAGGAAAGTCCTCCATGACTTGGGCTTCCATGACTGCCTTTGTGATAGTCCTCTAACATCCAATCTTCCCACCTACATGCGCATGCAAGGCAGAAGGCATTAATTGACTGTCCTCAGTTGCCATTTGGCATAATTCTTCTTTTTACCCATTGAACCTGGAATTCGTCCTAACCCAAAGCAAATTCAGAATTCATTCTTAGGTGGGACGGATCCCAATTTTAAATTGTCCCTGGGTGGGATGGATACTGAGCAAAGTGCTTGAATGTGCCAAATTGCCTTTTGACCTTCCAAAATTGCTACAAAAGTCATTAGGACCACTATTTAACTTCTGAGGGTTGCCCTGGGGGCTGTGTGTGTCAAAGTGTTCAGTGTTTGCAATCACATAATCGGATTGGTCCTATTTTGGTGTCTATAGATGCCCCTTTTTGGGATGCGCTATGCATGGCACAACGTCGAGCAAAAATAGAAAACCAAAGCACTAATGATTAGGATTTCTTGGTAACCTAACCAAATTTTGATGCCCCAAGTATGGAAAGGGCATGCATTATTGAATGCTTGCTTCTGACGAGCGAAGGCACTCAATTCTAGTGTTAACCCTTTTCGGTGAGGTGTTACTTTACCTTGGAAATTGATCAGTCATGAATAGACAAAGGGCGCAACCTTTTGTCTGTGAGAACCTTGAGTTCATGATTCATGAAATGCCAAGTGATTTGATCAGATTATGATTACTGCTTGTTTACTAACCCAAGCATGAGCGTAATTGTCTTTGTCAATGATTCTTTGAATGCATACCATTTCCATACTTGGGGCATCAAAAGTTGGTTAGGTTACCAAGAAATACTAATAATTAGTGCTTTGGTTATCTATTTTTTCTCGGCACTGTGCCATGCACAGCGCATCCCAAAAAGGGGCATTTGTAGACACCAAAACAACACTAATCCGATTATGTGACTACAAACACTGATTGCTTTGACACACATAGCCCCCAGGGCAGCCCTCAGAGGTTAAACAGTGGTACTAACCACTTTTGTAGTAATTTTGGAGGGGCATGCATAAGCGCCATGTGGCAGTCATGCCTTCCCATGCGGGAGGAAAGTCCTCCATGACTTGGGCTTCCATGACTACCTTTGTGACAGTCCTCTAATGTCCAATCTGCCCACCTACACGCGCATGCAAGGCAAGAGGAATTAATTGACTGTCCTTGGCTACCATTTGGCACAATTCTTCTTTTTGCCCATTGAACCTGGAATAAGTCCTGACCCAAAGCGAATTCAGAATTCATCCCTGGGTGAGACAGATACCAATTTGAATTAGTCCCTGGGTGGGATGAATACTAAGCAAAGTGCCTGAATGTGCCAAATTGCCTTTTGACCTATCGAAATGCTAAGAGTTCCAGGGATTCAAGTTCGACTCCCTTCTTTTCTTCAATTGTATTTGGATACTTGCTCATTGGTAGTGATAAAAATCACTGTTTATTTTTATATATTTTTCTTTTGAGCAAGGGATTTGGATTCGAGTGATAAGAATCACTATTGTATGTGCTTTTTGATGTATGCACTCTGATGATGATGTCAAATTTTTGGAGTTTTTATGTTTTGCAAAATTTTTATGTTTCTGACTTTTTGAGAACTTGGGATTCTTGGGGAATTGGGTAGGGAGGATGCTTGTCCCACCGTGATCACCACTGAAAGCACGAGATTCTAGAAAACAAAAAGGGAAAACTCCAAACACGATGCAAGAATGAAACTAAACTTGATGCTACAAATTAGAAATGCGTAAAATGGAGAAAGCAGAGACAAATTGAAACCCAAATGGAATGAAACAACCCTCTTATTTTATTGATGCATTTCAAATTTGGTTACAATTAGCTTCCTCCCTTTTTAGGGGAAAGAAGGATCAAACTTGTCTCTTGGTCACATCAATGGAAAGTCATCTCTCTTCCGCGTGCCCACATGCAAAATGGGCAGGCCAAGGTGTTGCCGCCACTGGTGTGAATAAATCCTTGATCCTTGCTACTCCTCCTGCATTCACTAAAACAAAAAATTAGTTAGTAGCACCTGTTGCAAAGATGAAAAAATTATTCTCTAAAAAATGATAAATGAACTAATTCTAAACAACTTGCAAATTTGACAGGAACCACGAAACATTACCAGAGGGCCAATGCGATCAAAAAAGTTGAAAAAATGATGCCAATTCAAATTTGACTATAATTCATCCCTGGGCAAGACGAATTTGACTATAATTCATCCTCGGGTAGGACAAATTCGCCTCCGACAAAGCGTCGAAGTGATGCTGCCCAAATTTCGTGTCTCAAGATCTCCAAAAGACCTACAAACTTAGGGGTTAGCTAATTGGGGGCATTTTGGGACAACCCAGATGGTCGGATTTCCCTAATTTGACCTCCATCAATGGGAATTTGACGTCGCTACCTACAATTTAGTGGGGACAACAAAAGCAACAAAACATGATAAGATTTGATCACAGCGTTATAAAATTGGAATTACAAACTATTGAAATAGCATAAAATGAAATGCAAGATAAAAAAGTGACAAAAAGGAACAATCTGCCATGAATTCCTAATCGTTCTAAAAAGAATATTAGGCTCGCATCAATGCGGGGAACCCAGGTGGGCCGCCCACCGTTGGAACTTGATTTTAGCATCAATCCACTTGGGATGGGCCCAAAATCTCTTGTAATGGGTTGTCGAAGAATTGGTAGATCAATGTGGTCAAATTTTGGGTTTTTGGTCCGTATTCACACTTCCAATAACCACCCAATGACCTCTCTTGTGAAAGAGATCAAGGATGTGGAAGAGGTGAATCAAAGGGTAAAAACATGGTATCGATTTGGTAGCACTTCGTTGCTTGAAAATGCTTCCAACTTGTCCTCTTTTGGGTGAGAAAGTTCACCATTTTATAGACCCAGGGGGTCTATTTGGAGGGGCATGCATAAGCGCCATGTGGCAGTCATGCCTTCCCATGAGGGAGGAAAGTCCTCCATGACTTGGGCTTCCATGACTGCCTTTGTGACAGTTCGCTAACATCCAATATGCCCACCTACACGCACATGCAAGGTAGGAGGCATTAAGCAAAACCTGTATAGTAAAACACTGTGATCGTCACTAAAAGCACGAGATTCCGGAAAACAAAAATGGAAAACTCCAAACACAATGCAAGAATGAAACTAAACTTGATGCTACAAATTAGAAATACGTAAAATAGAGAAAGCATAGACAAATTGAAACCCAAATGGAATGAAACAACCCTCTTCTTTTATTGATGTATTTCAAATTTGGTTACAATTAGCTTCCTCCCTTTTTAGGGGAAAGGAGCATCAAACTTGTCTCTTGGTCACATCAATGGAAAGTCATCTCTCTTCCACGTGCCCACATGCAAAATGGGCGAGCCAAAGTTTTGCCACCGCTGGTGTGAATAAATCCTTGATCCTTGCTGCTCCTCCTCCATTCACTGAAACAAAAAAAATCATTAGTAGCACCTATTGCAAAGACAAAACATTTTTTCTCTGAAAAATGATGAAGGATGTATGCATAAAACTGAATAAAAATGATAAATGAATTGATTCTAAACAACTTGCAAATATGACAGGAACCAGGGAACATTACTAGAGGGCCAATGCTATCAAAACAGTCGTACAAAATAATGTCGATTCGAATTTGACTGTAATTCGTCCCTTGGCAGGACGAATTCGACTGTAATTCGTCCCTAGGTAGGATGAATTCGCCTGCGACAAAGCACCAAAGTGATGCTGCCCAAATGTCGCATCTCGGGATCTCCAAAAGACCTTTAAACTTAGGGGTTAGCTAATTGGGGGCATTTTGGGACGACCCAGATGGTCGGATTTCTCCAATTTGACCTCCATCGATGGGAATTTGATGTCGCTACTTGCAAGTTAGTGGGGACAACAAAAGCGACAAAACATGATAAGATTTGATCACAACATTATAAAATTGGAATTACAAACTATTGAAATAACATAAAATGAAATGCAAAATAAACAAGTGACGAAAAGGAACAATCTTCCATGAATTCCTAATCATTTTAAAAAGAATATTAGGCTCGCATCAATGCGGGGCGCCCAGGTGGGCCACCCACCGTTGGAACCTGATTTCGGCACCAATCCACTTGGGATGGGCCCAAAATCTCTTGTAATGGGTTGTCGGAAAATTGGTAGATCAATGTGGTCAAATGTCGGGTTTTGGGTCCGTATTCACACTTCCAATAACCACCCAAGGACCTCTCTTGTGAAAAAGATCAAGGATGTGGAAGAGGTGAATCAAAGGGTAAAAATATGGTATCAATTTGGTAGAACTTCGTTGCTTGAAAATGCTTCCAACCTGTTCTCTTTTGGGTGAGGAAGTTCACCATTTTATAGACCCAGGGGTTGTCTTTGGAGGGGCATGCATAAGTGCCATGTGGCAGTCATGCCTTCCCATGAGGGAGGAAAGTCCTCCATGACTTTGGATTCCATGACTGCCTTTGTGACAGTCTTCTAACATCCAATCTGCCCACCTACATGTGCATGCAAGGTAGGAGGCATTAATTGACTGTCCTCAACTACAATTTGGCATAATTCTTATTTTTACCTGTTGAACCTGGAATTCATCCTGACCCAAAGCGAATTTAAAATTCATCCCTGGGTGAGACGGATCCCAATTTGAATTCATCCATGGGTGGGACGGATACTGAGCAAAGTGCCTGAATGTGCCAAATTGCCTTTTGACCTTCCAAAATTGCTACAAAAGTGGTTAGGACCACTGTTTAACCTTTGAGGGCTGCCCTGGGGGCTGTGTGTGTCAAAGCGATCAGTGTTTGCAATCACATAATTAGATTGGTGCTGTTTTGGTGTCTACAGATGCCCCTTTTTGGGATGCACTATGCATGGCGCAACGTCGAGCAAAAATAGATAACCAAAGCACTAATTATTAGGATTTCTTGATAACCTAACCAAATTTTGATGCCCCAAGTATGGAAAGGGCATGCATTCTTGAATGCTTGCTTCTGACGAGAGAAGGCACTTGATTGAGCAAAGTGCCTGAATGTGCCAAATTGCCTTTTGACCTATCAAAATGCTGACTCCCTTTTTGAGAACTTGGGATTCTTGGGGAATTGGGTAGGGAGGATGCTTGTCCCAATGTGATCGCCACTGAAAGCATGAGATTCTGGAAAAAAAAATGGAAAACTCCAAACACGATGCAAAAATGAAACTAAACTTGATGCTACAAATTAGAAATGCATAAAATGGAGAAAGCATAGACAAATTGAAACCCAAATGGAATGAAACAACCCTCTTCATTTATTGATGTATTTCAAATTTAGTTACAATTAGCTTCCTCCATTTTTAGGGGAAAGGAGCCTCAAACTTGTCTCTTGGTCACATCAATGGAAAGTCATCTCTCTTCCACGTGCCCACATGCAAAATGGGCGGGCCAAAGTGTTGCCGTCGCATGGCAGGATAAATCCTTGATCCTTGTTGCTCCTCTTGCATTCACTGAAACAACAAAATCATTAGTAGCACCTATTGCAAAGAGGAAACATTTGTTCTCTAAAAAATGATGAAGGATGTATGCATAAAACTGAATAAAAATGATAAATGAACTGATTCTAAACATCTTGCAAATTTGACAGGAACCAGGGAACATTACCAGAGGGCCAATGCCATCAAAACAGTTTGACAAAATGATGTCGATTCGAATTCAACTATAATTCATCCCTGGGTAGGATGAATTCGACTATAATTCATCCTCGGGTAGGATGAATTCGCCTGCGACAAATCGCCGAAGTGATGTTGCCCAAATTTTGCATCTCGATATCTCCAAAAGACCTACAAACTTAGGGGTTAGCTAATTGGGGGCATTTTGGGATGACCCAGATGGTCGGATTTCCCCAATTTGACCTCCATCAACGGGAATTTGACGTCGCTACCTGCAAGTTAGTGGGGACAACAAAAGCGACAAAACATGATAAGATTTGATCACAGCGTTATAAAATTGGAATTAAAAACTATTGAAATAGCATAAAATGAAATGCAAGATAAATAAGTGACAAAAAAGAACAATCTGCCATGAATTCCTAATCATTTTAAAAAGAAGATTAGGCTCGCATCAATGCGGGGTGCCCAGGTGGGCCGCCCACCGTTGGAACCTTATTTCGGAACCAATCCACTTGGGATGGGCACAAAATCTCTTGTAATGGGTTGTCGGTGAATTGGTAGATCAATGTAGTCAAATGTCGGGTTTTGGGTCCGTATTCACACTTCCAATAACCACCCAATGACCTCTCTTGTGAAAGAGATCAAGGATGTGGAAGAGGTGAATCAAAGGGTAAAAACGTGGTATCAATTTTGCAGCACTTCGTTGCTTGAAAATGCTTCCAACCTATCCTATTTTGGGGCATGCATAAGCGCCATGTGGCAGTCATGACTTCCCATGAGGGAGGAAAGTCCTCCATTACTTGGGCTTACATGACTGCCTTTGTGACAGTCATCTAACGTCCAATCTGCCCACCTAAACACACATGCAATGTAGGAGGCATTAAGCAAAACCTACACAGTAATCCATCGTGATCGCCACTAAAAGCAAGAGATTCTAAAAAATAAAAAGGGAAAACTCCAAACACGATCAAGAATGAAACTAAACTTGATGCTACAAATTAGAAATGTGTAAAATGGAGAAAGCATAGACAAATTGAAACCTAAATGGAACAAAACAACCCTCTTCTTTTATTGATGTATTTCAAATTTTGTTACAATTAGCTTCCTCCATTTTTAGGGGAAAGGAGCATCAAACTTGTCTCTTGGTCACATCAATGGAAAGTCATCTCTCTTCCGCATGCCCACATGCAAAATGGGTGGGCCAAAGCGTTTCCATCGCTGGTGTGAATAAATCCTTGATCCTTGCTGCTCCTCCTGCATTAACTAAAACAACCAAATTGTTAGTAGCACCTGTTGCAAAGACGAAACATTTGTTCTCTAAAAAACGATGAAGGATGTATGCATAAAACTAAAAAAAATGATAAATGAACTGATTCTAAACAACTTGCAAATTTGACAAGAACTAGGGAACATTACCAGAGGGCCAATGCCATAAAAATAGTTTGACAAAAGGATGTTAATTCGAATTCAACTGTAATTCATCCCTGGGCAGGACGAAGTTGACTGTAATTCGTCCCCGGGTAGGATGAATTCGCCTATGATAAAGTGACAAAGTGATGCTGCCCAAATGTCGCATCTCAGGATCTCCAAAAGACCTAAAAACTTAGGGGTTAGCTAATTGGGGCATTTTGGGATGACCCAGATGGTCAGATTTCCCCAATTTGACATCCACCAACATGAATTTTATGTCGCTACCTACAATTTAGTGGGGACAACAAAAGCTAGAAAAAATGATAAGATTTGATCACAAAGTTATAAAATTGGAATTACAAACTATTGAAATAATATAAAATGAAATGCAAGATAAACAAGTGACAAAAGGGAACAATCTGCCATGAATTCCTAATCATTTTAAAAAGAATATTAGGATCGCATTAATGCGGGGTGCCCAAGTGGGCCGCCCACAATTGGAACCTGATTTCGGCACCAGTCCACTTGGGATGGGCCCAAAATCTCTTGTAATGGGTTGTAGGTGAATTGGTAGATCAATGTGGTCAAATGTCAGGTTTTGGGTCCGTATTCACACTTCCAATAACCACCCAATGACCTCTCTTGCGAAAGAGATCAAGGATGTGGAAGAGGTGAATCAAAGGGTAAAAATATGGTATCAATTTGGTAAAACTTCATTGCTTAAAAATGCTTCCAACTTGTCCTCTTTTGGGTGAGGAAGTTCACCATTTTATAGACCCAGGGGTCTCTTTAGAGGGGCATGCATAAGTGCCATGTGGTAGTCATGCCTTCCCATGAGGAAGGAAAGTCCTCCATGACATGGGCTTCCATGACTACCTTTGTGATAGTCCTCTAACATCCAATCTGCCCACCTACATGTGCATGTAAGGCAAGAGGCATTAATTGACTATCCTCGGCTGCCATTTTGTGCAATTATTCTTTTTACCTGTTAAACCTGGAATTCGTCTTGACCCAAAGCGAATTCAAAATTCGTCCCTGGGTGAGACGGATCCCAATTTGAATTCATCCCTGGGTGGGACGGATACTGAGCAAAGTTCCCGAATGTACCAAATTGCCTTTTGACCTTGCAAAATTGCTATAAAAGTGGTTAGGACCACTGTTTAACCTCTGAGGGCTACCCTGGGGGCTGTGTGTGTCAAAGCAATCACTGTTTGTAGTCACATAATCAAATTGGTGCTATTTTGGTGTCTACAAATGCCCCTTTTTGGGATGCGCTATGCATGGCGCAGCGTCAAGCAAAAATAGATAACCAAAGCACTAATGATTAGGATTTCTTGGTAACCTAACCAACTTTTGATGCCCCAAGTATGGAAAGGGCATGCATTCTTGAATCCTTGATTCTGACAAGCGAAGGCACTCAATTCAAGTGTTAACCTTTTTTAGTGAGGTGTTACTTGACCTTGGACATTGATCAGTCATGAATAGGCAAAGGGTGCAACCTTTTGTCTATGAGAACCTTGAGTTTATGATTCACGAAATGCCAAGTGATTTGATCAGATTGTGATTATTTCTTATTTACTACCCCAAGCAGGAGCGTAATTGTCTTTGTAAATGATTCTTTGAATGCATGCCATTTCCATACTTGGGGCATCAAAATTTGGTTAGGTTACAAAAAAATCCTAATCATTAGTGCTTTGCTTATCTATTTTTGCTTAGCGCTGCGCCATGCACAACACATCCCAAAAAGGGGCATCTGTAGACACCAAAACATCACCAATCCGATTATGTGACTACAAACACTGATCGCTTTGACACACACAGCCCCCAGGGTAGCCCTCAAAGGTTAAACAGTGGTCCTAACCACTTTTGTAGCAATTTTGGAGGGGCATGCATAAGCGCCATGTGGCAATAATGCCTTCCCATGAGGGAGGAAAGTCCTCCATGACTTGGGCTTCCATGAATGCCTTTGTGACAGTCCTCTAATGTCCAATCTGCCCACCTACATGCGCATGCAAGGCAGGAGGCATTAATTGACTGTCCTCAGATGCCATTTGGCAAAATTCTTCTTTTTGCCTGTTGAACCTGGAATTCGTCCTAACCCAAAGCGAATTCAGAATTCATCCCTGGGTGATACGGATCCCAATTTGAATTTGTCCCTGGGTGGGATGGATATTGAGCAAAGTGCCTGAATGTGCCAAATTGCCTTTTGACCTATCGAAATGCTGAGAGTTCCAGGGATTCAAGTTTGACTCCCTTCTTTTCTTCAATTGTATTGGGATACTTGCTCATTGGTAGTGATAAAAATCACTATTTATTTTTATATATTTTTCTTTTGAGCAAAGGATTTGGATTCGAGTGATAAGAATCACTATTGTATGTGCTTTTCGATGTATACACTCTGGGGATGATGTCAAATTTTTGGAGTTTTGACATTTTGCAAAATTTTGATGTTTGTAACTTTTTGAGAACTTGGGATTCTTGGGGAATTGGGTAGGGAGGATGCTTGTCCCACCGTGATCACCACTGAAAGCATGAGATTCTAGAAAACAAAAAGGGAAAACTCCAAACATAATGCAAGAATGAAACTAAACTTGATGCTACAAATTAGAAATGCATAAAATGGAGAAAGCATAGACAAATTGAAACCCAAATGGAAAGAAACAACCATCTTCCTTTATTTATGTATTTCAAATTTGGTTACAATTAGCTTCCTCCATTTTTAGGGGAAAGGAGCATCAAACTTGTCTCTTGGTCATATCAATGGAAATTCATCTCTCTTCCGCGTGCCCACATGCAAAATGGGCAGGCCAAAGTGTTGCCGTCACTGGTGTGAATAAATCCTTGATCCTTTTTGCTCCTCATGCATTCACTGAAACAAAAAAATCATTAGTAGCACCTGTTACAAAGACGAAACATTTGTTCTCTAAAAAATGATGAAGGATGTATGCATAAAACTGAATAAAAATGATAAATGAACTGATTCTAAACAACTTGCAAATTTGACAGGAACTAGGGAACATTACCAGAGGGCCAATGCCATCAAAACAGTAAAAAAAAATGATGCTGATTCGAATTCAACTGTAATTCATCCCTAGGCCGAACGAATTTGACTATAATTCGTCCTCGGGTAGGACGATTTCTCCTACAACAAAGCGTCAAAGTGATGCTGCCCAAATGTCGTGTCTCAGGATCTCCAAAAGACATGTAAACTTAGGGGTTAGCTAATTGGGGGCATTTTGGGATGACCTAGATGGTCGAATTTCCACAATTTGACCTCCATCAACGGGAATTTGACGTCGCTACCTGCAAGTTAGTGGGGACAACAAGAGCGACCAAACATGATAAGATTTGATCACAGTGTTATAAAATTGGAATTACAAACTATTGAAATAGCATAAAATGAAATGCAAGATAAACAAGTGACAAAAAGGAACAATCTACCATGAATTCCTAATCATTCTAAAAAGAAGATTAGGCTCGCATCAATGCGGGGCGCCCAGGTGGGCCGCCCACCGTTGGAACCTGATTTTGGCACCAATCCACTTGGGATGGGCCCAAAATATCTTGTAATGGGTTGTCAAAAAATTGGTAGATCAATGTGGTCAAATTTAGGGTTTTGGGTCCGTATTCACACTTCCAATAACCACCCAATGACCTCTCTTGCGAAAGAGATCAAGGATGTGGAAGAGGTGAATCAAAGGGTAAAAATGTGTATCAATTTTTCAGCACTTCGTTTCTTGAAAATGCTTCCAACCTGTCCTCTTTTGGGTGAGAAAATTCACCATTTTATAGACCTAGGGGGTCTCTTTGGATGGGCATGCATAAGCGCCATGTGGCAGTCATGCCTTCCCATGAGGGAGGAAAGTCCTCCATGACTTGGGCTTCCATGACTACCTTTGTGATAGTCCTCTAACGTACAATTTTCCCACCTACACGCGCATGCAATGCAGGAGGCATTAAGCTAAACCTGCATAGTAATCCACCATGATCGCCACTAAAAGCACGAGATTCCAAAAAACAAAAATGGAAAACTCCAAACACGATGCAAGAATGAAACTAAAATTGATGCTACAAATTAGAAATGCATAAAATGGAGAAAGCATAGACAAATTGAAACCCATATGGAACAAAACAACCCTCTTATTTTATTGATGTATTTCAATTTTTTTTACAATTAGCTTCCTCCCTTTTTAGGGGAAAGGAGCATCAAACTTGTCTCTTGGTCACATCAATTGAAATCATCTCTCTTCTGCGTGCCCACATGCAAAATGGGCTGGCCAAAGTGTTGCCACTGCTAGTGTGAATAAATCCTTGATCCTTGCTACTCCTCCTGCATTCACTAAAATAGCAAAATCATTAGTAGCACCTGTTGCAAATACGAAACATTTGTTCTCTAAAAAATGATGAAGGATGTATGCGTAAAACTGAATAAAAATGATAAATTAACTGATTCTAAACAACTTGAAAATTTGATAGGAACCAGGGAACATTACTAGAGGGCCAATGCCATCAAAACAGTCAGACAAAATGATGCCAATTCAAATTCAACTGTAATTCGTCCCTGGGCAAGACGAATTCGATAGTAATTCATCCCAGGGTAGGACAAATTCGCCTGTGACAAATTCAATGCGGGGCACCCAGGTGGGCCGCCCACCGTTGGAACCTGATTTCGGCACCAATCCACTTGGGATGGGCCCAAAATCTCTTGTAATGGGTTGTCAAAAAATTGGTAGATCAATGTGGTCAAATGTCGGGTTTTGGGTCCGTATTCACACTTCCAATAACCACCCGATGACCTCTCTTGTGAAAGAGATCAAGAATGTGGAAGAGGTGAATCAAAGGGTAAAAATGTGGTATCAATTTGTCGGCACTTCATTTCTTGAAAATGCTTCCAACCTGTCCTCTTTTGGGTGAGAAAGTTCACCATTTTATAGACCTAGGGGGTCTCTTTGGAGGGGCATGTATAAGCGCCATGTGGCAGTCATGCCTTCCCATGAGGGAGGAAAGTCCTCCATGACTTGGGCTTCCATGACTACCTTTGTGACAGTCCTCTAACGTCCAATCTACCCACCTACACGCACATGCAAGGCAGGAGGCATTAAGCTAAACCTGCACAATAATCCACCGTGATAGCCACTAGAAGCACGAGATTCCAGAAAACAAAAATGGAAAACTCCAAACACGATGCAAGAATGAAACTAAACTTGATGCTACAAATTAGAAATGCATAAAATGGAGAAAGCATAGACAAATTGAAACCCATATGGAACAAAAAAACCCTCTTATTTTATTGATGTATTTAAAATTTGGTTACAATTAGCTTCCTCCCTTTTTAGGGGAAAGGAGCATCAAACTTGTCTCTTGGTCACATCAATCGAAATCATCTCTCTTCCGTGTGCCCACATGCAAAATGGGCTGGCCAAAGTGTTGCCGCTGCTGGTGTGAATAAATCCTTGATCCTTGCTACTCCTCCTGCATTCACTAAAACAACAAAATCGTTAGTAGCACCTGTTGCAAGGAAAAAACATTTGTTCTCTAAAAAAATATGAAGGATGTATGCATAAAACTGAATAAAAATGATAAATGAACTGATTCTAAACAACTTGCAAATTTGGTAGGAACTAGGGAACATTACCAGAGGGCCAATACCATCAAAAAAGTTGGACAAAATGATGCCGATTCGAATTCGACTGTAATTCATCCCTGGGCAAGACGAATTCGATAGTAATTCGTCCCAGGGTAGGACGAATTTGCCTGTGACAAAGCATCGAAGTGATGCTGCCCAAATGTCACGTCTCGAGATCTCCAAAAGACCTACAAACTTTGGTGTTAGCTAATTGGGGGCATTTTGGGATGACCCAGATGGTCAGATTTCCCCAATTTGACCTCCATCAATGGGAATTTGATGTCGCTACCTGCAAGTTAGTGGGGACAACAAAAGCGACAAAACATGATAAGATTTGATCACAGCATTATAAAATTGGAATTACAAACTATTGAAACAACATAAAATGAAATGCAAGATAAACAAGTGAAAAAAAGGAACAATATGCCATGAATTCCTAATCATTCTAAAAAGAATATTAGGCTCGCATCAATGCGGGACGCCCAGGTGGGCCGCCCACCGTTGGAACCTGATTTCAGCACCAATCCAATTGGTAGATCAATGTGGTAAAATGTCGGGTTTTGGGTCTGTATTCACACTTCCAATAACCACCCAATGACCTCTCTTGCGAAAGAGATCAAGGATGTGGAAGAGTTGAATCAAAGGGTAAAAATGTGGTATCAATTTGGCAGCACTTCATTGCTTGAAAATGCTTCCAACTTGTCCTCTTTTGGGTGAGGAAGTTCACCATTTTATAGACCCAGGGGGTCTCTTTGGAGGGGCATGCATAAGCGCCATGTGGTAGTCATGCCTTCCCATGAGGGAGGAAAGTCCTCCATGACTTGGGCTTCCATAACTGCCTTTGTGACAGTCCTCTAACATCCAATATGCCCACCTACATGCGCATGCAAGGTAGGAGGCATTAATTGAATGTCCTCGGCTTCCATTTGGCCCAATTTTTCTTTTTTGCCGTTGAAACTGGAATTCGTCCTGACCCAAAGCGAATTCAGAATTTGTCCCTGGGTGAGACGGATCCCAATTTGAATTCGTCCCTGGGTGGGACGGATACTGAGCAAAGTGCTCGAATGTGCCAAATTGCCTTTTGACCTTCCAAAATTGCTACAAAAGTGGTTAGGACCACTGTTTAACCTTTGAAAGCTGCCACGGGGGCTGTGTCAAAGCGATCAGTTTTTGCAGTCACAATCGGATTGGTGCTATTTTGGTGTCTATAGATGCCCATTTTTGGGATTCGCTATGCATGGCACAGTGTCGAGCAAAAATAGATAACCATAGCAATAATGATTAGGATTTCTTGGTAACCTAACCATATTTTGATGCCCCAAGTATGGAAAGGGCATACATTCTTGAATCCTTGCTTCTGACGAGCGAAGGGACTCAATTCAAGTGTTAACCTTTTTCGATGAGGTGTTACTTGACCTTGGACATTGATCAGTCATGAATAGGCAAAGGGCACAACCTTTTGTCTGTGAGAACCTTGAGTTCATGATTCACGAAATGCCAAGTGATTTGATCATATTGTGATTATTGCTTGTTTACTGCCCCAAGCAGGAGCGTAATTGTATTTGTCAATGATTCTTTGAATGCATGCCATTTCCATACTTGGGGCATCAAAATTTGGTTAGGTTACCAAGAAGTCCTAATCATTAGTGCTTTGGTTATCTATTTTTGCTCGACGCTGCGCCATGCACAATGCATCCCAAAAAGGGACATCTATAGACACCAAAATAGCACCAATCCGATTATGTGACTACAAACACTAATCGCTTTGACACACACAGCCCCCAGGGCAGCCCTCAGAGGTTAAACAGTGGTCCTAACCACTTTTGTAGCAATTTTGGAGGGGCATGCATAAGCACCATGTGGCAGTCATGCCTTCCCATGATGGAGGAAAGTCCTCCATGACTTGGGCTTCCATGACTGCCTTTGTGATAGTCCTCTAACGTACAATCTACACACCTACACGTGCATGCAAGGCAGGAGGCATTAATTGACTGTCCTCGGCTACCATTTGGTGTAATTATTCTTTTTGCCAGTTGAACCTGGAATTCATCCTGACCCAAAGAAAATTCAAAATTCATCCCTGGGTGAGACGGATCCCAATTTGAATTCATCCTTGGGTGGGACAGATACTGAGAAAAGTGCTTGAATGTGCCAAATTGCCTTTTGACCTGTCGAAATGCTGAGAGTTCTAGGGATTCAATTTTGACTCCCTTCTTTTCTTCAATTGTATTGGGATACTTGCTCGTTGGTAGTGATAAAAATCACTGTTTATTTTTATATATTTTTCTTTTGAGCAAGGGATTTGGATTCGAGTGATAAGAATCACTATTGTATGTGCTTTTTGATGTATGCACTCTGGGGATGACTTAGTAGCACCTGTTGCAAAGATGAAACATTTGTTCTCTAAAAAACGATGAAGGATGTATGCATAAAATTGAATAAAAATGATAAATGAACTGATTCTAAACAACTTGCAAATTTGATAGGAACCAAGGAACATTACCAGAGGGCCAATGCCATCAAAAAAGTTGGACAAAACGACGTCAATTTGAATTTGACTGTAATTCGTCCCTGGGCAGGACGAATTTGACTGTAATTCGTCCCCGGGTAGGATGAATTCACCTATGACAAAGCGTCAAAGTGATGCTGCCCAAATGTCCCATCTCAAGATCTCCAAAAGACCTAAAAACTTAGGGGTTAGCTAATTGGGGGCATTTTGGGACGACCCAGATGGTCGGATTTCCACAATTTGACCTCCATCAATGGGAATTTGACGTCTCTACCTACAAGTTAGTGGGGACAACAAAAGCGACAAAACATGATAATATTTGATCACATCGTTATAAAATTGGAATTACAAACTTTTGAAATAGCATAAAATGAAATGCAAGATAAACAAGTGACAAAAAGGAACAATCTGCCACGAATTCCTAATAATTTTAAAAAGAAGATTAGGCTCGCATCAATGCGGGGTGCCCAGGTGGGCCACCCACCGTTGGAATGGCACCAATCCACTTGGGATCGGCCCAAAATCTCTTGTAATGGGTTGTCGACGAATTGGTAGATCAATGTGGTCAAATGTCAAGTTTTGGGTCCGTATTCACACTTCCAATAACCACCCAATGACCTCTCTTCTGAAAGAGATCAAGGATGTGGAAGAGGTGAATCAAAGGGTAAAACTGTGGTATCAATTTTGTAACACTTCGTTGCTTGAAAATGCTTCCAACCTGTCCTCTTTTGGGTGAGAAAGTTCACCATTTTATAGACCCAGGGGTTGTCTTTGGAGGGGCATGCATAAGCGCCATGTGGCAGTCATGCCTTCCCATGAGGGAGGAAAGTCCTCCATGACTTGGGCTTCCATGACTGCCTTTGTGATAGTCCTCTAACGTCCAATCTACCCACCTACATGCACATGCAAGGTAGGAGGCATTAAGCGAAACCTGCACAATAATCCACCGTGATCATCACTAAAAGCACGAGATTCCAGAAAACAAAAAGGGAAAACTCCAAACACGATGCAAGAACGAAACTAAACTTGATGCTACAAATTAGAAATGCGTAAAATGGAGAAAGCATAGACAAATTGGAACCCAAATGGAACGAAACAACCCTCTTCTTTTATTGATGTATTTCAAATTCGGTTACAATTAGCTTCCTCCCTTTTTAGGGGAAAGGAGCATCAAACTTGTCTCTTGGTCACATCAATGGAAAGTCATCTCTCTTCCGCGTGCCCACATGCAAAATGGGCGGGCCAAAGTGTTGCCACCGCTGGTGTGAATGAATCCTTGATCCTTGCTGCTCCTCCTGCATTCAAAGAAACAACAAAATCGTTAGTAGCACCTGTTGCAAAGATGAAACGTTTGTTCTCTAAAAAACAATGAAAGATGCATGCAAAAGATTGAATAATAGCGATAAATAAACCGATTCTAAACAACTTGCAAATTTGACAGGAACCAGGGAACATTACCAGAGGGCCACTGCCATCAAAACAGTCAGAAAAAACACCGCCGATTCGAATTTGACTATAATTCGTCCCTGGGTAGGACGAATTCAACTGTAATTCGTCCTCGGGTAGGACGAATTCGCCTGCGACAAAGCGCCGAAGTGATGCTGCCCAAATGTCGCATCTCGGGATCTCCAAAAGACCTACAAACTTAGGGGTTAGCTAATTGGGGGCATTTTGGGAAGACCCAGATGGTCGGATTTCCCCAATTTGACCTCCATCAATGGGAATTTGACGTCGCTACCTGCAAGTTAGTGGGGACAACAAAAGCGACAAAACATGATAAGATTTGATCAAAACATTATGAAATTGGAATTACAAACTATTTAAACAACATAAAATGGAATGCAAGATAAACAAGTGACAAAAGAACAATCTGCCATGAATTCCCAATCGTTCTTAAAAAAGAAGATTAGGCTCGCATGAGTGCGGGGCGCCCGAGCGGGCCGCCCACCGTTGGAACCTCATTTCGGCACCAATCCACTTGGGATGGGCCCAAAATCTCTTGTAATGGGTTGTCGGCGAATTGGTAGATCAATGTGGTCAAATGTCGGGTTTTGGGTCCGGATTCACACTTCCAATAACCACCCAATGACCTCTCTTGCGAAAGAGATCAAGGATGTGGAAGAGGTGAATCAAAAGGGTAAAGCTTGGTATCAATTTGGCAGCACTTCGTTGCTTGAAAATGCTTCCAACTTGTCCTCTTTTGGGTGAGAAAGTTCACCATTTTATAGACCCAGGGGGTCTCTTTGGAGGGGCATGCATAAGCGCCATGTGGCAATCATGCCTTCCCATGAGGGAGGAAAGTCCTCCATGACTTGGGCTTCCATGATTGCCCTTGTGACAGTCCTCTAACGTCCAATCTGCCCACCTACACGCGCATGCAAGGCAGGAGGCATTAATTGACTGTCCTCGACTGCCATTTGGCGCAATTTTTCTTTTTGCCCATTGAACCTGGAATTCGTCCTGACCCAGAGCGAATTCAGAATTCATCCCTGGGTGAGACGGATCCCAATTTGAATTCGTCCCAGGGTGGGACGGATATCGAGCAAAGTGCCTGAATGTGCCAAATTGCCTTTTGACCTTCCAAAATTGCTACAAAAGTGGTTAGGACCACTGTTTAACCTCTGAGGGCTGCCCTGGGGGCTGTGTGTGTCAAAGCGATCAGTGTTTGCAATCACATAATCAGATTGGTGTTGTTTTGGTGTCTACAGATGCCCCTTTTTGGGATGCGTTGTGCATGGCGCAGTGCCGAGCAAAAATAGATAACCAAAGCACTAATGATTAGGGTTTCTTGGTAACCTAACCAACTTTTGATGCCCCAAGTATGGAAAGGGCATGCATTCTTGAATCCTTGCTTCTGACGAGTGAAGGCACTCAATTCAAGTGTTAACCTTTTTCGGTGAGGTGTTACTTGACCTTGGACATTGATCAGTCATGAATAGGCAAAGGGCGCAACCTTTTGTCTATGAGAACCTTGAGTTCATGATTCATGAAATGCCAAGTGATTTGATCAGATTGTGATTATTGCTTGTTTACTACCCCAAGCAAGAGCGTAATTGTCTTTGTCAATGATTCTTTGAATGCATGTCATTTTCCTTAATTGGGTGTGTGTTTGCTGATTGGTGACTAAGTGTGACTACCCCCTCAAGCGACGAATCGATGAGGGAATGACCTTCGTGAGAAAAGCGACGAGTCGCTTGACCCAAGATGACTTGTGCAAGGGTGCCCTTAGATGGTTTAGCGTTAAGCATGTGCAATTTTTCGACATTTAGACCTATTTTTGGTGGGTGGTAACCCTTTTTGCGACGCTTTTTGGAGCTGAAATTGGCAAAAATCCATCCTCCCGTGGAGCGGTCCGGCTAAGGTAGCCTTCTTAGGGAGTAGGATAGTGACAATTTGTGACCCCAACGTCTGTTTTGCATGCCCGGGATGTCAAGTGCAACAACACTCTCATCGGGCAAGTTTATTAGCTGTTTTAGTGCATTTTTGTTCAATTTTTGATGTTTTTTGAAATTTTTGCCTGAATTCGTCCCAGGGTGGGACGAATACCAACTTAGAATTCGTCCCAGGGTGGGACGAGTGCTAACCAGAGTGCTCGTCCTAGGGGAGGATGAATTTAAGCTCAAAAGGCCTATTTAAAGGCCAAAACTAGGGTTTGGGCTCATTTGCATCTGAATTTTCTTGCGATTTGGAGCTCTGGGGAGGAGGAGGTTAATTCTGCGAAGCGAAGCACTGCCGGATTTTCCCTACCATCATGAGTGCACAAACCGGATCGAGCGGCGGAGCCGAAGCGAGACCAGTAAGTGCTCCCTAGAGTTATTACTTTTGTTTAAAATTGCAAGTGTTTTGTTTAATTATTTTTGTGATGATGTTTTTCAAAATTTTAAAACTTAAACCCTGAAACTGAGCTGAAGACAACTAAGACTTAGTGTACAACTAAACGTAGCGAAAAACCTAGGTAAAGAATTTTTATTTTGCTTATAACTAAACCCTAGGATAAACGGAACGTAAAACCCTAAGACTTAATGTTTTGTTTTTTTTTTTGAATTTTTGTTCTATTTTTAAATTAATCAGTTAAGATTAGAAACCCTAGGACTAAAAAATTAATTTTTAATTTTTTTTTGAATTTATTAATTAAAAAAAAAAAATAATTTTTTAATTTTGAATTTTTTTTTTTGAATTTATCAGTTAGGATTAGAAACCCTAGAACTAAAAATTAATTTTGTTTGAATTTTGAATATTTGTTTTGTATTTATCAGTTAGGATTAAAACCCTAGAACTAAAAATTAATTTTTTTAATTTTGAATGTTTATTTTGTTTTTAAATTTATCAGTTAGGATTAGAAACCCTAGAACTAAAAATTAATTTTTGATTTTGTTTTATTTTATTTTTAATTTATCATTAGGATTAAAAACCCTAGAACTAAAAATTAATTTTTGAATTTTGAATGTTTATTTTGTTTTAAATTAATCAGTTAGGATTAGAAACCCTAGAACTGAAAAATTAATTTTTGTTTGAATTTTTATGTTTGTTTTTTTGCTATACATTGGTAGGCAATGTTGTATATTCATGTTATTGTTGTACAGTTTCTTTTCCATGATTTTAATGTTTTTGAATTGTTTTCTTTTGCGAGTTGTTAGGAGCCGGTACCGTGTACCCACTGCTTTTACTGAAGCACGGGGGGCACTGACTGTAGCTGACTGGGAGTGGCTTGATGCCCTTGGGCTCAAGCAGGTGGCTCGACTGGAGCCTGTGGTCATGGATCAGGCCTATTTGATGGCCCTGATCAATCTTTGGGATCCATGGACCAACACCTTCCATCTCCCAACAGGGGAGATGACTGTGACCTTGGAGGATATCTATCGGCTTCTACGGATTTCGATAGATGGACTGTCGATCAGGACATCGCCGCGTGACCAGCGGACAACTGTACTGATGAGATGCTTCGGGCATGGGGAGGAGCTGGGTGTGGAGGATCCACTAGAGAGGGCAGAGGGTGACTGCCAGATTGGTGGGATTTTGGTCCGATGGTGGTTGGAGAGGGGGGTGTTGGGAGTGAGGCACGCATTCCTTATGGGCCTCATGTCCAACATGCTGTTACCTGACTCGTCAGGCACGAGGTTCCCATGGAACCTGCTGGATTTGGTTTGGCAGTTGGTAGAGTGCCCGATAGAGGCACCGCTTATCATGAGATGGGGACAGACGCTGTTGGCACAGCTCTATGGGGAGCTGTATGAGGTCCGCTGTCGACAGCGAAAGGGGATTAGTTGTAGCTACTTGTTGTAGTGCTGGGCTTGGCAGCACATAGCAGTGGAGAGGCCAGCTGGGTTACCATGGATGACTCGGGCGGAGATGGAGGATAGGGAGATAGGTTATGCAGTTTTATGGCGGTGGTCCGGGGAGCAGGGGTAGAGTCGATGGTGGGCAGGTGTCATAGGGCACTATGTCGATACCTTCTCTCGGCTTACTCCAGGGGAGGTGGTTTGGCGCCCTTATCGGGACTGTCCAGCCTGGACGAAGGCTGGAGAGTGGCTCCGATGGGTACGCAGAGAGCGGTGGCTGATTGGGCGGCATGGGACCGAGCATGAGTTCTTCTCATACAGTCGGGTGACACGATAGTTTGGGGTGTGCCAGGGGTTTCTTGGTGAGCCCATGGTCTATCGACATCGAGGGGATGAGAGGACTCTAGACCGACCGGTCATCGTGCCACTGGGCGAGGATTCAGACGTGGTGATCGACGTCCCGGACGTGGATGACATCGGGACTACCATAGAGTATGACCAGTGGTGGGTACTACGATGATGGCGGGGAGAGGGGCCACTGGGAGGTGCAGAGGCGGCAGCGGTGGGCGGGGAGGGTGCTGAGGCACCAGGGGATGATTGGGGAGCTCCTTTGGAGGATGCGAACATGGTGGAGGTGGAGGGTGAGGATGTGGATTTGGGGGCTCCGGATCAGCCGGAGATGCAGGACATTGCGGAGCAATGGGAGCCAGAGTAGGTTGCTATTCCAGAGAGTCCCATGCCTCAGGCGGATGCAGAGGACATGGAGTCCAGGGTACACGCTGAGAATGCACGGTTGGTAGAGCTACTTTGGAGGCGAGATGAGGAGCTAGGGGATGCACTACGGGAGAGGGATCTCCTATGGGCTCAGCTAGCAGAGCGAGAGAGTGCATGGGTTGCGGACCACTGGTAGGAGGGGGGAACCGAAATTTCCCTGGAGAGAGATCTCCTATGGATGCAGCTGGCACAGCGCGATGATGTAGTCATGATGTACCATCGATGGGAGGCGGAGTGGTGCCGACATCGGATGGATTTGGAGGGGGAGATCATCCACCTTGGTGGGCGGGTACCTGAGCCGTCGGGAGGTGGATCTTCACGTCGGATGAGGGATAGTGGTACTGAGCAGTCAACATCATCTCATCGTAGGTGATTGGATGAGGGAGGGGGTAGCAAGCGTGATGTGGGGGCTAGCAGTAGCCACCCTGAGGGGTCCCATAGGACCCACACCATGGGGGGTAGTTCCCGTCGCACCGATCCTGCATGATCATGGTGGCCGACGCCTTAGGCTGGGTGGTTTTGTTGTATGATTGCGGGGTCAGAGGACCAGTTTTGTAGCCTGCAAGCATTTTTTTGATGATATATATATATATATATACCGACTTTATTTTGTTTATGCACATGTGATGATTTGATCTTATGCATGATGGTTGATGAATATGGATGTATGCATGTTAATTTATTTTGATGGATGCATATGTTATGATGAATGCAAATGTTTTTGATTTATATGTGATATGCAAAATGTAATGGATGAAATGAATTTGTGTTGGTTGGTTAGGGCACCATAGACTGTTTAGGACTTTGTTATTTTGTTTTTAGGCGATTGTTGTGGTAAATGACTTTGTATGTATACATGTGGTTTTTTTTTTGTATTTTTTGATGGTATTGTAAGGATGAAAAGTAGCGCAGTTGGTTTAGAAATGTAGCTAAGGTTTTCTGAGACTCAGACGGTTTTAACTCACTAGCCACGATTGTACTTTATCTTACAAGACTTTTGAACAAGGTATGAATCGGACTTGTCTTTGACCAAGCTATTTCACATCCCTGTGTGTGCAATTGAGTTCATTTATGTGGTATTTGTCAGGATACCGCCAGTGCCAGATAGGCTGTCAACCAAACCTGTACTGAGGATCACCTAATTAGCTCCACTAACTCCTTTATTGTATTTAGTCAGATTAATCTGCGGTGCTATCTAGGATACCATAAGCTAGCTCATCCACATGCAAACATTGATCTGTACACAAGTTAATGTGATAGATATATCGTCATGTGGGAAGTTTACCGCTAGTGACCGATAGGCTATCAACCAAACCGGTACTGAGGCTTGCCTCATGACCTGTCGAAATGCTGAGAGTTCCAGGGATTCAAGTTCGACTCCCTTCTTTTCTTCAATTGTATTGGGATACTTGCTCGTTGGTAGTGATAAAAATCACTATTTATTTTTATATATTTTTCTTTTGAGCAAGGGATTTGGATTTGAGTGATAAGAATCACTATTGTATGTGCTTTTTGATGTGTGCACTCTAGGGATGATGTCAAATTTTTGGAGTTTTGACGTTTTGCAAAATTTTGATGTTTTGCAACTTTTTGAGAACTTTGGGATTCTTGGGGAATTGGGTAGGGAGGATGCTTGTCCTTTTGCCAACTCTCAGCATTCTTTGGGTCATTTACACAGGGGGATGAGCAAGATAACCGTTTCGCTTATGGTGACCTGGATTACTGTGCAGGTTTCATCTTTCGTTCACACAACTTAGGAATTTTTATGTGTTTTAATTTGTGTTGGGATGCTACGTAACAAGGTGTGATCCAAGTAGAACTCTACCTTCGTAAAATCTGTCTGACTTGGTACAGTACGTGGCTAGAAAGCAAAATTATGACTGAAAGATGAAAACTCTTGATACATTATAAGACCACTGACTCTAGTGTGGTAAAAAGCAGTGAATGGCATGTTTTTGTTGTTTTTTGGATTGCTTATAAAATGGAAAAATGTGGAACAAGATGGACTAGCAGAGTAATTACAGTCTATGGTGCCTTTGACCTGTACGACCACAAATATGCAATGTATGGATGCGATGCTTAATGCAGCTATATATTTTTGTATTTTTGATGGATTGATTTTTGTGAATATGAAGATGAGATGTGAGAAGAGCTTTTTATTGATGAATTTGAGCATGCCTGGAAATGAGATGCAAATTTTTGTTGTTTTTGATGATTTTTGGATTTTCTTATTTTTGACCAAGCGATTGTGGGAATCCTTGGAGCATTTTGGGATTGACCAAGCGATTATAGGAATCCTTGGAGCATTTTGGGATTGACCAAGCGATTATAGGAATCCTTGGAGCATTTTGGGATTGACCAAGCGATTATAGGAATCCTTGGAGCATTTTGGGATTGACCAAGCAATTATAGGAATCCTTGGAGCATTTTGGGATTGACCAAGTGATTATAGGAATCCTTGGAGCATTTTGGGATTGACCAAGCGATTATAGGAATCCTTGGAGCATTTTGGGATTGACCAAGCGATTATAGGAATCCTTGGAGCATTTTGGGATTGACCAAGCGATTATAGGAATCCTTGGAGCATTTTGGGATTGACCAAGCGATTATAGGAATCCTTGGAGCATTTTGGGATTGACCAAGTGATTATAGGAATCCTTGGAGCATTTTGGGATATGGCTCTCTTAGATATGGAATGGTCACAAATGACTGATATTCAAGGGTTCTGTTTCCTTGATTCCATCAAGAGAGGCTAGCCGGTATGTCTCGGGTCCTATTTTGCTATCAATGACATATGGACCTAACCAATTTGCCATGAACTTGTCCCTTAGGTGGGACGACAAACTAGAGTTCTGTTGGTTTTCCTTCAAAACCAAATCACCAACCCGAAAGTCCCTCAGGTGAACTTTCATGTTGTAAGCTTTCTTAAGTCGCTCTTGATAGATACGTAAATGCTCGAGAGCATTAACGCGTCGTTCATCAAGCAACGTAAGCTGGTCTAACCGGGCCTACCGCGTAGCGTCATCATCGATGAACTCTTGCATTGATATGCGCAAGGAAGGAATTTCCAACTCGAGAGGCATGACTGCCTCGGAGCCATACACGAGCAAAAATGGAGTGGCCCTAGTGGGCGTCCGAATGCTAGTGCGATAAGCCCACAGGGCAAGTGGGATTTGGATGTGCCAATCCTTATGACTATCTATGACCGTATTTTTAAGGATGGCAACTAGCATTTTGTTTGACGCCTCTGCTTGCCCATTTGCCTACGGATAATAGGGTGTCAAAAAATTGTGCTAAATTTTGTACTTTGTGGTCAAAGCACGCACGTCTTTGTTCTTGAATGGCGTCCCATTATCCGAGACTATTTTGGATGGAATACCAAAATGACATATGATGTTATGCAAAATGAACTCCACAATGCGGGGTCCTATCGTAGAGGTAAGCGGAACTGCTTCCACCCACTTGGTAAAATACTCTGTGGCCATTATGATAAACGTGTGATGGCCTGACGATGCAGGGGAGATCTTTCCAATTAGATCGAAGCCCCACTATAAAAATGGCCAAGCGGACTGGACTGTCTGCAAGGCCTGGGAAGGTACATGCATCAAATTGGCATGGTGTTGACACTTCACGCACTTCCTGACATATGCGCAACAATCTCGCTCTAAAGATGGCCAATAATAGCCCATGCGAAGAATGCGCTTTGCGATGGCCATACCACTGAAGTGGCCACCACATGTACCATCGTGCGCTTGGGCGATCGCCCAAGTGGACTCTTGCTGGTCCAAGCAACGAAGGAGGATTCCTTCATAGCTGTGACGGTACAAAATGTCTCCTATCAAGACATACTTAGCCACTTTCTGCTTGAATGCTCATTTTGCGGCATGCGTCAATCCAAGCGGGAGATTACCTAACTTGAGGTAGTCTCTAATGGGTAAATACCAGTCCTGTTGATCGGAAACCTCGATGGTATGAACAGCCAATCCCTCTTGAAGTTCATCCCTAGCAAACGCTGAGTGGGATAGAACTTGTAAGAATAGCATTGTGTTGCTATTAATGGGAGTAGGGGAGAACAAGGACCCCCAATTGGCATGTTTCAGATGATCGTGGATTCGAGAGAACTTATCCGAGGATGGTTCAATCTGGATCATGTGGATTCCTGGCGTCAAGTCGGAGCTTGCACGCTCCATCATGGATTGCGATAGGGTTTTGACTTGAATGGTTGTCATATCACCGAGAAAGGTCTTGCGGGATTAGTGACCCCAAGGAGGCCATTGTGTCCGCAAAATGATTCGATGACCGAGGGAGTGCCTCGATGTCATACCACTCAAGTTTTGCCAAGAATTTGTCCACAAGGGCTTTATAAGCCTGCAGAACTGGGCATTTGCATTGGAATACCCCTTTGACTTGATTGACAATTAATAGCGAATCACCAAAGATGTTCAGTCATTTGATGTTCATGGCGATTGTTGTCTGAAGACCTATGAGCAAGGCTTCATACTCTGCATTATTGTTGGTGCATGGGAAATTTAATTTAAATGACAGGGGCATTGGAGCACCCTGCGGTGTGAAGAATACTATTCCCATGCCACCACCTTGCTCACATTTAGAACCATCAAAAAATAGGGTTATGTCAGCCTGTGACTCAGGCTCATCAGAATCTGGCGATTCTGAGACATGGAAGACCCCATCATCGGGTAGTTCTATGACTAGAGGCTGATCGTCTTCGAGAGGAGCCTCTGCTAGTTGATCGGCTATGACCTGTCCTTTGATGGATTTTTGTCCGATAAACTCTATGTCAAATTCCGTCAACAACATGATCCATTTCGTCGTGCGACTACTATGATAAGTACGACTCATCATGTATCGCAATGGATTCTCCTTAGACACAACATACGTAGTGTTGCTCAACATGTAGTGGCATAGCTTTTTGGTAGCAAACACCACTGCCAAGCAGAGTTTCTCGACGTATGCATAGTTAAGTTCATAACTGACCAGGGTGCGGCTAAGATAGTAAGTAGCCTGTTCTTTGTGAAGTTCATTCTTCTAGGCCAGCATGGCACCCAGTGCCACCTCAATAGCTGAGATGTATAAGTAGAATGACACTCCTGGTCTAGGTGGTGCCAATACTGGCGACGAAGCCAAGTATTGTTTGATGTCATCAAAGGCTGACTGGCACTCGTCATCCCAGTGAAATGCAACCCCCTTGTGCAATAATTTGTTCATGGGTCGGCACTTGTCAGATAGCTGCGCTATGAAGCGCTTGATTGACGTGACCTTTCCCTACTGGACTTTTGAGCTGCTTAATGGTAGTTGGGGGAACCATTTCAAGGATTGCCTTGACTTTCTTTGGGTCCACCTCGATGCCTCGCTTTGAGACTATGAAACCCAAGAGTTTTCTAGATGTGATGCCAAATACGCACTTCTTGGGATTCAGTCTGACTTTATGCTCCATGAGGCGATCGAGGATCTTGCTTAAGTCATCGAGATGATCTGGGCGCAAAAGAGACTTGGCCAACAAATCATCCATGTAATCTTCCAAAGTTTTATGCATGTAATCATGGAAGATGTACGTCATGGCACGTTGGTAGGTGGCGCCAGCATTTTTAAGGCCAAAAGGCATGACCTTATAACAAAATGTCCCCCAAGGCATTGTGAACGCCATTTTTAGTTGATCCTCGAGATTGATACGAATCTGATTGTATCCCGAGAAACCATCCATGAGGGATAGCATTTCATGACCTACTGTAGCGTCTACCAACGCGTCGATGCTTGGCAAGGGGAAATCATCCTTAGGACTCGCTTTGTTTAGATCTCAAAAATCAGTGCATATGCGAATCCTCCCATCGGGATTTTTGATGGGCACCATGTTGGACAACCATGGCGGATAATCCATGCAGATGACAAACTGTGCATCCAACAGACTTTTGCAATTTGTCTTTGACCATCAAGGCCACTGTTGGGTGCATCTTACATAGTTTTTGCTTAACTGGCTTGATTGTCGGATCAAGCGTTAGATTATGCGTGACTAGCTATGGATCTAGCCCCGACATGTCTCCATATGACCATGCAAAAACCTCCTTCTTCTCTTTGAGAAGGGCAATGTAGTCGGCTTGCTCTTCAGGGGATAAGCTTACCCCTAGCTTGATAATCTATGGATTCATTGGATCTAAGCCGATGTCTACGTCAGTCGTCTCCTCGACCGACATGTGGGATCCATCCTCCAACTGATGTGGAGTTGGGATCAAATGGATATCATTAGCTGAGTTTAAATCTATGTTGGGAACCTCGGGTTCCTCTTCAGCCTGAAAGATATCCTGAGTTGTCCCTGGGGTAAAATGAGGCATTTTACCGAAAGGCCAGTACTCTGATGGGGAGAGAGGTGAATTGACGTGATCCCAGTCGATGGCATCTATGTCTAGATGCAATGACCATGCTGGATCGGCCGGATTGCGGATGGGTGCGGTCAAGTCAATGGAGATCATGTGGATGAAATGAATTTGGTCTCCATTACCGTGGGTGTGATGACTCAAACATTCTGGATGTTCTCTATGTTTTGGATCTGGTTCTGTAGGTACTGGCATGAATGGATCGGCCCTATGTGCTAATAAGAGGACAGGGTCTACCCTCGGCACTGATATCACCCTAGGGTCTCAGAGTGGAAAGTGCTCTTCGTGTACCCAGAGCAGTGGATCCAACACTTGATCCCACCTTGGTTGGGTCTACATACCACTCATGCCCTGGCACTATGCCCATCTGTGCAAATATGTCATTAATCCTCAAGGGGTATCATTGTTGCATTTGTCGCATGTGGTTGAGATAGGCCATCTCAGTTTCATCTTTCGAATCGCTGTCGGAGATCCAAAAACCCTCATTGGCTCCAACAATTGCTTGCGACATATGAGGCTCATCTTGTTCTAGCAAATTAATCTGGTCCCATTGCGGTTGTTCCACGCTCCATGGGGGGACCTGATTCTCTTGACATGATACTGGCTCGATTGGAGCCTCTAGAGGGAACAGATTCAAAAATATCTCTTGCCAATTATTCATGGGAATCTCTTGTGAGTGATCACTATCGGATTCGAAGGGAACATATGACACTGGTTCATATTCTGATTCATCCTCCGAAGATCCTTCTAGACACTATTTATGCTCTCCTTGAAAGTGAGTTCCCGAACTTTCACCTCTCTCTAGCAAAGGAGAAGGGTTATTGATGTTACCAAGGGTGGTTGTTGACCATGGGAGGTAATCTCCCAATGTATATGTTGTGTTTGGGTTGGCATAAGGATCTGATGCCAATCCACCCTTGTTGCCTATTCCTAGGCCTTGCATGTTTTCCACCAAGATGTCTAAGGGCAGGGGGTGGTTGAACCCTACTCCCGACTTGTCATAAGGCATTTGGTATCTTGGCTGGCAAAGGACATGCACTCCTTGCTCATACCTGCCTAGCCCGTATCCATGCCAATTGCATTGGCCAAGATATCTCAGAGCGAAGTTCGGGTTAGACAGATAGTTGACATCTTCTACAAAAGGCTCTTCGTCCTCGTCCTTTTGCATGCATGGTTCAACACCATGGTCAAGGCCCCCATACACAAAATTGGTCTGGTTCGATGGGTAGCCTAAAGGAACAACTATCCCGATGGGGAGGCGAGGTCTCCCCATGTCTTGCACTGACTCTAGCGTGGGCGTTGCTACAACATTCTGCACTAGATACTCCCCTAGGCCCGTACTGGCCATTTCAACAGTAATTGTTGGCGATTGAGAGGGAGGGAACGGAAGCCCTTTCGGAGTCCATTCCATGTTGGGTGGACTAGGAGCCTCAGCTTCCATTGTGCTAGGTATCTCTTCGGTTGAGATGGTTGATATTGTTGGCAGCACCTCTTCTAGGGGTTGAGCCTCTTCCAGGATTTGTTTCCCTTTGTCCTTCTATTTAGCCATGATAGGTGGCATTGGTAGTGAAGGAGCGGACGATGAAGATGCACCTGGCTGGGGTTTTGATGGATTAGTCACCAGTGGTGCTCACGGCATCGGACCCTGTCTAGATGGATTTAACTAAAAATCCAAGTGCATCGATGGGAGGGTCGATTGCGGCATCAACTGCACCGCATTGCAATATTTGAAGGGTTCTAAGTCCATCGGGACTACATGTACTTCTCCTTCAAATGCATACTTCAAACACTGGTGAGCTATCGAAGGGACACACTTCATGTCCCTGATCCATGGCCGCCCTAGCAATATGTTGTATGCCATCTCGCCTTCCAAAATATGGCACAATGTAGGTATCATCTTTTGTCCTACCTGAACGGGTAGAACAATTGTGCCAACTATCGAGCATATCGCATCATTGAATGCTCGCAGTGTGTAAGTGGAAGCCATGATGTGAGAGGCTGGCAACTTCAGATGTTTCAATGCTGCTGTAGTAATGATGTTACTGGACGAGCCAGTGTCTACCAACACCCTCTTATACGGGATCCCGTTGACCCATGCGATAACGTGCAGGGGTGGATCTGCCATGTCATCAGATACTGATTTAACTTCATCTTCTCGAAAGGTAATGACTGGCTTCGTGCATCGTTTTACATGTCCCACGAAGTTATTGAAGGAATTCGCTTCATGGGGCTGCAACTCGATGGCTTTCAAAATCTCCATGAGAGCCTCCCGATGGGGTGCTGATTACTGTATAAGCTCATATATGGAGAGCCTAGCCGACGTGGTCCACAAACTCTGCATGAGTTTGGTCCGTATCGTGACCTCGGGTCTAGGCGGAGGTAACTGCATAGGGTGTTGTTGAGGTTGTGACATTCTCAGGAACTTCTCTTGTGGCTGCCTCGGGGGCAACTCCTGGGTATTTCTTGTTCTTGGTCACTATGCTTATCATTCCCACATACCCTTGCATGGGGAAATTCTATCGCACCTCATTGACCTGAAGGGGTTTTGCTTGTGCCTCATGGGCAGGCAAGGGATCCTTGAAGACCCCCATCTACTGGTTATTTGGTGCTATGGGGTTGTCCACTGCCAATGTTTTATTATCAATCAAGTCTTGTATCAATCCTTTGAATTTCTAGCATGCGTTCAGGTCATGTCCCCTTCGCCTGTGGAACCTACAATACAAATCCTCTCTGTATCCCTTAGGCTTGGGAGCGTTAGGATCTATGGTTTGGATCTCTCGGAAGGGTGATTAAATTTTCCGCTGACAAGCGGTCAAATAGGGAGTCCCTAGACTCCGTATAAGGGGTGTATTGTCGCTTAGGGTGATGTTGCTGATTTTGCTCCTATTTTTTATTTTCTCTTTCATAATTATTAGGAGGCACTGCCTGATAATTAGCCTTTTGAGGTTGTATTTCTTGTGCAGGCTTAGGGACATTTATAGCAACTTGATTAACCGCAGCGGGTTTTTGTTGCGTAGTCCCTATCTTTGTGTTTTTGTTCCACTCTTTCTTTTTAGGTTTGGCAATTTTGCCATCCTATATTTTGATCTCTTCGATAACTCTGGCTTGCGCCAGAGCTTCTTCTAAGGTGGCATATTGCTGCAGCTGCAATAGCCCAGAGATCGATCTCAGACAACTTCGTGAAAACATTTGTGTGAGGTCGGACATAGGGGGAAGGTAGGGTAGCTTAGAAAGTAGAGTCCTCCATCGATTCCCGTAGGCCGCCATTGTCTCTTCCTCATATTGCCTGAGGCTGGCCAGGTCACTCAGTGATGCCTTCTTCTTGGTGTTGAAGGTGAAGCATTCAAGGAACGCATCCACTAATTGATCCAAGTTATTGATGTTGTGCTTCGACAACTGGGTGAACCAATCCGAGGTAGGGCCCGCGAATGTGGTTATGAATGTCCTTAGCAACAATGCATCATTATCCTGAATGCCAAAGCATTGGCTCAAGAATCTTGTCACATGCTCTTGAGCATCCTCTTCACCCTTAAAGACTGCCAACTGAGGCAACTTGAAATGTTCGGGGTAAGGAGGTGCGGGCACTGACGGATGCACCGGATGACTATGGAGTTGGCGTAACGTGGGCTTTTGGGGCCCAAAAGCTTTGGTTTCCATAGACTCCAAATGCTCTAACAATGCTTTGTATGCATCGGAAGATTTAATCTCTTCCTCTTTAGTTTGCTCCCATTGTGAGTTGTGGGAGACTGGAGGCCTATGGAGGGGTGGCCGGATAGCAGCCCCTCCACCTTGATAGGGCATTTCAGCCCGCTCTACTTCTTGTTCATACTCCTCGTAAACTTCCTGAGGAGTCTCTAGGCGAGACCTATGACCCTGAGTGGGTCCCCACGGAGGGTACCCATCATTGTTTCGGGGAGTGGCCTCCCTCTCAGGTCTATGGGGTCTCGGAGGCAAAACTTGATGAGGTCACGGAGACCTATCCTGCACCAAGGGATTATGCCTCTCATATGGTTCCGCTTTTTGGGTGCGAGGGGTTGGAACCCTCTCAGGTAAGTTATAAAGTAGCTCGTCTGCTTGGCACTGAATGCGCTCTTTGTTAAGGCGGTATAAGCGCTCTAACTACTATTGATCTTGCTCAAGCCGCGTGATCTAGGCTTGGTGGGCGGCATGTCTGGCGACTGCCAAGTCAATTTGGTCTACCATATTGGGCCTAGGAGGCCTGAATGTCTCTCCTATGTATTTGCCTCGATCATGATGATCCGAGATTTCAATGGGTCGCTTCCCTCTATCGAGGTTGGTGGCATTTACCTGAGGCTCTGGCCTCAATGTGTGACCATGGTATCTAGCAGGTGCGGAAGTGCAAGGCTCCCATGCTGTATATTGCTCTCGAGGAATGTGATGGTCTTCCTCGTACTCCCTTTCGTGGGTGTGAAAGGGGCGGGCAGAGTTAGCTTGCCCTATTTGGGGAGCCCTGTGCTCTGGGTTTTGTCTGTCGGTTCTAACAATGATGGGAGGCAAAGGAGAGATGCCATAGTCATGTGGCCTCTCCTCATGGACACTATGCCTCTCTAGCGCTTCATCGCATGGTGGCCACTCATATCTAGCCTCTAAGGGAGGTCTTCTATCTACGTTGAGTGCCACATGTAAAGCTTCTTCCCGAAAGGGGCTATGCTGAACGGGCGTGTCCCCCAGAGGGGTGTCCCTATAATTCCACCTTGACATGGAATGATGTGGACTCTCTTGTAGTCCAGACCGCCAAGGCGGTATGGCCAAGTCCTTAGGGCTAAAGCGGAGGTGACTTGTGCCCGCTCCTTGTACACTTTCCATAGCTTCTGCCCTTGATTGGGCTTGGCTACGGGTGTACACCATGGTGGTGCTCTTCTACAAGCTAAGCAGATTTTTATCTCTTTTTATGATTTTTTTGATTTTTATGTTACACTAAGAAGAAAAGAACACACACATACACAAACGGTGATTATCTCGTTTAAAGGTTGAAGGTGTGTCCTAAGACTGGTTTTAGTGTGTTTTGATGATTTTGTTTTGTTTTTGAAAGTTTTGAAGAACGTTTAAATGCAGAATGTTGGCTCATATGACTCCCATAAATGGTCGCCCCTTCAATATACCATTGCCAGGCCGATATACCAACCTCTCTATATACCCGCCCTTACGAGAGGGAAACTATAGGTACGTGAGAGCAGATGGTACATGGTACATAGGCGGTACGAAAGGGGGATTGTCCTATTTATGACACCTACCATAGAAGACTTATCCTCGCATGTTGGGAATCACCCCAATGACACTCGGTCAGCTTTCATCAGGATTTACGTCTAGCAACAGTGACAATCGGGGTAAATGGATGCAAAATTCAAGCCAAGGTGGTGATGAACCCACCGTTGGTCTTGATCAAGGGCTAGGGTCTTACGACCAGCTCCTTGGTTTAAAAATGCCATGTGATGTGTGTGTGGTTCATTTTAATTTAAAAATTAAAATAGGCAAAAGCAACTACTTTCCCTAAGAAGGCAAAATTGACAGAAAACAAAAATAGAAAAGCAAAAAATGACAGGAGCTAGTTTAGAACCCCTACCTTTTCTCTCGCCAAGAAGTGTGTTTTTGATCCTCGGCCCTAAAAATGCATAGACAAAAATTCATCCCTGGGTGAGATGAATTACAGAACAGAATTCGTCCTGGTCTGAGATGAATTAGAATTCGTCTCAGGGTCAGACGAATTACAGTAATGTATTCGCCACAGGCAAAGATGAATAACAGTCAGAGTTCAAAAAAATGGTACCTGTAAGCACAAAAACACAAATTTTTGATCAGTTTCTTGATCTCAAAAACTAGGGGACAGAGTCCCACCGTGATCGCCACTGAAAGCACGAGATTCCAGAAAACAAAAAGGGAAAACTCCAAACACGATGCAAGAACGAAACTAAACTTGATGCTACAAATTAGAAATGCGTAAAATGGAGAAAGCATAGACAAATTGGAACCCAAATGGAATGAAACAACCCTCTTATTTTATTGATGTATTTCAAATTCGGTTACAATTAGCTTCCTCCATTTTTAGGGGAAAGGAGCATCAAACTTGTCTCTTGGTCACATCAATGGAAAGTCATCTCTCTTCCGCGTGCCCACATGCAAAATGGGCGGGCCAAAGTGTTGCCATCACTGGTGTGAATGAATCCTTGATCCTTGCTGCTCCTCCTGCATTCAAAGAAACAACAAAATTGTTAGTAGCACCTGTTGCAAAGATGAAACATTTGTTCTCTAAAAACAATGGAAGATGCATGCAAAAGATTGATTACAATGATAAATAAACCGATTCTAAACAACTTGCAAATTTGACAAGAACCAGGGAACATTACCAGAGGGCCACTGCCATCAAAACAGTCAGAAAAAATCACACCGATTCGAATTCGACTGTAATTCATCCTTGGGCAGGACGAATTCGACTGTAATTCGTCCCGGGTAGGACGAATTCGCCTACGACAAAGCGTCGAAGTGATGCTGCCCAAATGTCGCATCTCGGGAGCTCCAAAAGACCTACAAACTTAGGGGTTAGCTAATTGGGGGCATTTTGGGAAGACCCAGATGGTCAGATTTCCCCAATTTGACCTCCATCAATGGGAATTTGACGTCGCTACCTGCAAGTTAGTGAGGACAACAAAAGCGACAAAACATGATAAGATTTGATCACAAGCATTATGAAATTGGAATTACAAACTATTTAAATAGCATAAAATGGAATGCAAGATAAACAAGTGACAAAAGAACAATCTGCCATGAATTCCCAATCGTTCTTAAAAAAGAAGATTAGGCTCGCAGGAGTGCGGGGCGCCCGGGTGGGCCGCCCACCGTTGGAACCTGATTTCGGCACCAATCCACTTGGGATGGGCCCAAAATCTCTTGTAATGGGTTGTCGGTGAATTGGTAGATCAATGTGGTCAAATGTCGGGTTTTGGGTCCGGATTCACACTTCCAATAACCACCCAATGACCTCCCTTGCGAAAGAGATCAAGGATGTGGAAGAGGTGAATCAAAAAGGTAAAAATGTGGTATCAAATTTGGCAGCACTTCATTGCTTGAAAATGCTTCCAACTTGTCCTCTTTTGGGTGAGAAAGTTCACCATTTTATAGACCCAGGGGGTCTCTTTGGAGGGGCATGCATAAGCGCCATGTGGCAGTCATGCCTTCCCATGAGGGAGGAAAGTCCTCCATGACTTGGGCTTCCATGACTACCCTTGTGACAGTCCTCTAACGTCCAATCTGCCCACCTACACGCGCATGCAAGGCAGGAGGCATTAATTGATTGTCCTCGACTGCCATTTGGCACAATTTTTCTTTTTTCCCGTTGAACCTGGAATTCGTCCTGACCCAGAGCGAATTCAGAATTCGTCCCTGGGTGAGACGGATCCCAATTTGAATTCGTCCCAGGGTGGGACGGATACTGAGCAAAGTGCCTGAATGTGCCAAATTGCCTTTTGACCTTCCAAAATTGCTACAAAAGTGGTTAGGACCACTGTTTAACCTCTGAGGGCTGCCCTAGGGGCTGTGTGTGTCAAAGCGATCAGTGTTTGCAGTCACATAATCGGATTGGTGCTGTTTTGGTGTCTATAGATTCATGGCTCTCTAGTTCTCTGAGAACCCTTGGGTTCCATTGATGAGGCTTGGTTCCTATATTCAAGGCCCTAGTGGTGGGCAAGATCTTAAAATTTTGAATTTTGAATTTGAATACAACTCTAGGCGGGATTTTCAAATTCTTAATTTTAAATATTGAATTTTAATGTTATTTTGGGTGGCGGTTTCTCCTATATTGGCCCTGTTGCTAGATGGTTGTTTGATCATGATAATATATTGTATTTTATTGATAAAAATATGCAGTTTATTTTCTCGGAGGTTCCTTCTTTGGATTTTTAGGTTGTATTTATGGAATCCAACTCAGTATTTCTTGATATCTTATTGCTAGATCTAATGTTTGGTGCTGCATTTCAAAACCATACTTGTAATAAGTTCGGGGACCCTTTAAAAATCCCTTCTACTATAAATAAAAATAATAATATAATACAAATACAATAATGATATATTAAAAATGTAGTTCTAATAATATAATATAAATAAAGTCCCATGGGATAGCACAATGGTTTGGGCTTTGCATCTTCTTCGATAGGTCCAAGGTTCATACAAGGACATGTATGTGGTTGTGTGTTGAATTTCTATTGATAATCTTAGATCTTCCCTTATGTTAAATTTCTATTGATTTTGTGGTGTGGGCAAGTGTGTGAAGGGATGGGTGTGTGGTGGTTGTGTGTTAAATTCCCTATTGATAAGCATAGCTCTTAGTTTTATGAGGGATCATGGTTGGGAGGAGACTTCTCCACCCTGTGCATTGGTCGTAGGGGTTTTTCACACTAACCAAAAAAAAAATTCTATTGATAATCTTAGCTCTCCTCCTTATGAAAAGTTATGATAGAATAAGGATATCCAACCTTAAGCATTGATCACAAATATTTTTACACTAACTAAATATTTATAAATATATATATATATATATATATATATATATATATATATATATATATATAAAGAAATTTCTATATAAATAGATAATATTTAATTAAGATAATATAAAATTATTATTAAAAATTTACATTATAATACTCTATAACAATAAAACAATCTATAAAATGTTAAGTTAATTAAATATAAATATAAAGTTAATTTAATTCTTACCTTTAAATATTTTATTTAAATAAAAATAATAATTTAAAGTAATCCAAACCCAATCTATAATTACACAACACTGATTTTTTTGCTCATACTCTTCCAAACAAAAAAATCAACATAAAGACTAACAAAATAAAGGTTTATTAATTAAACATTACTACCATAATTTCATTTAATACCATAATTTCATTAGTAGATAGAAAATATTCTGTGAATTTGAATCTATGAAATTTTTTCTTTATTCCTCAATGTAATATCGTTTCTCTAATATAATGACAGGTTTTATTGCCACTCATTTTTCGGGAAATGCAAGAAACCTTAAAAGTCTACTAATACAATAAGAAGTGACACCATAGGTATTCCACGCAATACAACTTCAAAATACAAAAATATTTATAATCCAAAAAAAAGAGAAAATTGTATCGCTATGGTTTGATGAAGAAAAATTGCTTTGCTAGGGTTTGGGTCTGTCGTCATTCGTAAATGGCTAGCTCAATTGCTATTGTGTGGTTGTCGAGAGAAATGGCACCAATGAAGTACCCAAGAAATTTTGTTCCAAAAGTGTTTCACAAGGTAAGAGTACTATCCCTATTGTTTCCATTCCCTTGCATGAGTTTCATAATGCTTACCATTGGTTTGAGTCACATACCCTTGTCGGGTATTTCCTGGGTAGAATTCCCAATGATACCCTCATTAGGTCCTGGGTGCAACAAGTTTAGGATCCACATGGTGTGATAGTTGAGAATGTTCAGAATCTCACCAAGGGTTATTTCATTTTTCACTTCTTGATCTTGCTCATGCTCAAAAAGTGTTAGCCAAATGTCCCTAGACAGTGAGAAATTCCCTATTAATTTTACAATCTTATACTCGTGACTTCATAGCTAGTGAACAAGTTGAGATAGAAGTTCTTGTGTGGATTGAGTTACCAGGTTTACCTATTTTCTTTTGAGATTTTTTGCAAATGCTCTGATCTTCCCTCGATAAGTTTGTATATCTTGAACTTGAACAATTTTTCTCAGCTCACCCTACCAAGCAGGCTTGTGTCAAAGTCGACCTCACCAATCCTTAAGTTTTTGTACCAAGCCCTGATTGTTATGAACTATCAGCAATTTGTGGATGTGCTCAATAAAATATGGAACTTAGAGCTCAATTGGGTCACTTGGGCGAGAACCTTTAAGCTTATCAACTTTTTTCCAATTCAAGGAAATTTCCATATTCTTCTTTGGAATGTAGTACCTCAAGGTCTACATACTCAAAGTAGGTTGAAACGGATGGGCCAAGGGCAAGGTGATTGCCCTTTTTGTGGTTTGGAAGAGACAATACAACATTTATTTTGGAACTATGCTCGTACCCATCGTATTTGGTGTGAAGGACAACACTTTATTTATCCCTTACCATTGCCTATGACAAAGGATCAAGCCTTATAGGGGATCAATATGATGCCCAATCAAAAATTTCATCTCTCCATTTCTAGGGCAGCTGTCATCTTTCATATATGTGTTGGAAATAATATCTATTCCATCATCTGGGTTATGTAAATGTATCCTCCAAGATACATATCTAGATTAATTAATGTGCAAGTTATCTAGTGACTACATGCATTGTAATCAGTGGACAAGTGTTCATGTGTAAGTTATACATGTGCAAGGTGTCCTATACTCAACTAGATAGAGTGTTGGGCAAGCATCCTATTTTACATATATAAGGATGGCTTCTTAGATACATAGAAGGAAGGACAACCAGGAGATATTGCTCGATAGCGTAGTTTAGTGGATTGTGTTCCACACCATATAATGGTGATGGATATGATGTAGATATTTGACTTTGTTAATGTAGTGCTCACTTCCTCCATAGCTACATTGTAATATTTTATATTTCAGAATACTTCAGTCATCTAGCAGATTTACTTTCTTGCATGTTATTATGCATCTTGTAATTGTTATCTCTCATGGCTCATTCATCAAAAGCTAACAATACGGAAGACTCAATGCAAATCTATTTTTAAAACTGATCAAGAAGATATCTATAATATCTCAGTAGCTAACATATTTGTTGTTGTAAAATACTAGTTGTAAGTTGTATCAACAAGTTGCACCCATAAGGAGAAAGCACTACAAAAAGAAATCACAACTCTAAAGAACATGGTAGGTAAATTAACTGAGTAACATAGCTCGGTAATGCATAATCAAGCACACTTGAAAAAGCATTTGGGTCAAAGGGAATTAGAATCCATCAACACTCATTCCAATCCTAATATTAGGCTCCCATCACAACATGAGGTGGAGCAGGGTCACTTAGACTCTTATCCTTAGCAGATCTTTCCCAACATGGCTACTCCTTTGTAGTTTTTGTTTTGGTAGCACATTACTCTCTTCTCAACAAATAGTGTGCAAGTCGTTCACTAGAGAAAGCAACCCAATAGTCTCCAATCATTCTTTTTTATGTCAGCATGTTTTTTGAGAGTCTTAGTGATGGCATGGTTTATCATCCCCATAACAACCATTGGGGATATCTCATTTTTTAACATGGGTCACCAAGGGATCACTTGTGTGGTTGTTCACTTCCAATGCTTGTAGTCGAGTGCCTTGAGTATCAAAATATTTCTCAGTTCTCCATTGTGTTGGTCCTTCATGGCTTCATGTTGTAATACAGTTGTGAAGGTCTGTGAGTGGTCTTCAGTGTGCTTATTTCTAATAATGGGTGCCTTGCGTGACCTTGTGAATGCACCTGTGTTTGCTTTGTTCTTGTTAAAAAAAATTCTATCGTGGTTCTAATGTTGTTGCAGGCATAGATGTAGACACCCAAACTACTATTAACATTTACATTATCTTTGTTCCCTCAAAATTTTGGCCGACAACAATTTCAACTAAAAAATAATAATAATGAGATAAAAAGTACATTAAAAAATAAAGCTTTAATATTCACTGTTACTTTTTAGTTTTATTATTTAATAAAAGTTTACTGTTACAATTTCATCCTTGATTGTCATTTCTTTGGATATCTTCTTTTACCATGAGGACATAAAAATATTTTGCCAATATTTTTGACGAGAAAAAATGGCCAAATACGGGCGCTACGCAGCCTTAATTTTACAATCATAATTTTACAACATACATCAAACTAACTCGGATATGGCGACAGAGGACGTTATCAACATATTCACAAACTCTTTCACTTCACTGTCTGGAGGATTCCAGGGTAGTAGTCGCTAAATGAAAACATAATGCCGCCGAAAGTCATGTTTCTATGTACGGTGCCTGGAGGATGGAAGTCTGGAAATATATGGCTTCGCAGAGTATTGCAAACTTCTGCGTCCCCCGATAACAAAGCAGGAACTCTCTTTCATACCGTTCGATTTTAGTAGCCTATTCAGCGAACAAAATTAAGTTTACAATATAACATTCATTGAGAGCTAAATTAGTTCAATACCAGCTCGCATTACACACAAAGCTATCCACTGGCAAAGGAGTTTCAGCGACCAATATCAGCCAATGAACGGACGCTCGTTCGATTCCTCGTCGGTCACCTCGATTGTATAATAAGAACGTGTCAACGCATCCACTGAGGACAATCCCGTGTCAGTACTAAATGAAGAATTAGTCAGACAACTGGAGGAGGAATACGGCCAAATGAATGGCGGCCTCAGACGTGGAACAAAAGGAGGCGGCATATTCCTCGCCAGAATCTGCGTCACCTGCCGCATTGTCGGTCGATCTGCAGGAGTCGGAGTCGAGCACGCCAGGCCGACCATCAGCAAACACATCACGTCGTCCACGTTAACATTTCCGTCGCTCGGCATAACCGCCCGCGGGTCCGCGGCGTCCAAGAGCCGATCTTCCCCGTACAATTTCCAAACCCAGGTTGCTAGATCCGGCGCATCCGCAACCCTGGGGGGCCTCCCGCAGGCCACCTCGAGGGCCACGGCGCCGAAACTGTAAACGTCAGACTCGGCTGTTGCCCGCCCCGTGTGACAGCACTCAGGGGCAATGTATCCGAGGGTCCCTGCTACGTTCGTCAGCGAATACGACGCCCGGTCTCTCTCCAGCAGGCGGGCGAGCCCGAAGTCTCCGAGGCGGGCGTTGTAGTCGGAGTCCAGCATTACGTTGCTCGCCTTCACATCGCGGTGGATCACCTGGCTGCTGCATTCCTCGTGGAGATAAAACAGCGCGGAGGCGACGCCGGCAACAATGTTGTACCGTTGTCCCCAGTCCAGCAACCCCTGAAATATGTGCTTTTCCAGGCTTCCGTTGGGCATAAGCTCGTAGACCATCATGAGGCGGCCCTTGTCGTGGCACCAGCCCAGCAGTGGCAACAGGTTTCGGTGGCGGAGCTGGTTGATGATGGTGATCTCCGATATAAATTCCTCCTTTCCTTTCTTGGAGTCATTCAACATAAGCTTGACGGCGACTCCGGTTTTCTCCTTGGGAAGAATTCCCTTGTAGACGGCTCCGAATCCACCTCGCCCCAGCTCCGATGCAGAGCTGAAGTTTTGGGTAGCCTTCTTGAGGTCTGCGTATCGGAATTCCCGCGGGCGCCCCGGTAGTATGTCCAGGGCCCCCGATATGACCGCTGCTTTCGCCTGAGATCTACGGTGCTTCACAAACAGTGCAGCGGCAACTACCGTTGCAGCAAATGCCGCCGGCACACCGACGCAGAGAGCTACGATTAATTTCAAGTGATCATTTTTGATAGGCAGTTCTTCGACTGTGAGGTTCCAGGAGAGGATGCAGTTGAGGTACATGGAGTTGCCCGTGGAAGCGGAGAAGCCGAAATAAACACTCTGACTCAGATAGTCGGATAGATTGATGGAAAGGGACAAGTTGGGCTTCAGCGGCCTTGGATTAGGCGACCTTGCCACGTAAACGTCGAGCTGCTTTGCACCGCCGTCGTATTGGATCCACGCCGTGGTATTGCCGCCCTTTAGATTGATCTGAGCCGGATCAAGAGACACAAGGTTCGTGGAATTTATGTTATTGACATTGATACCCACGTGGTTCCCGTCGGGATCATTGGTGCCGGCGTTCTGCTTGGTGTCGAACTCAACCGCGACCATCTGATTGCCGATCTCTCCGTTGGTGGAGGAATTGAACAATCCCAACCACTGGCCATCGCTGTTAGCAGGCATTTCGCTTAGGACTGAAGAAGTAGCAGAAGTTATGATAAACGCGAGGCCCCCGCCTTCGGTTTCATCAGACACATTCACAGGCGAAATATTCAAAATGAAGGATGAATTGAAAGAGGCTACTCGATTTTCGGATGTCGAGGATTTTTCCCATATTCTGTATTTGCTTCCCAGTATCGCTCTTCCCGATATATTTTTCAAGGGATGATCCTGATTTGCGGTGTCCAGCGTGACCTGTAAGGTTTTGAAGGTTATTCTGGCGTTGTTAAGAAAAGAGAACTTACCATCAACGCTATTATTAAATTCGGGAAAACTGACACCGTTAGGAACAGCAACCGCTTCTGCCAATAAAGCCGATCTAATGAATGCAAAAAGCATCACTGCAATGACAAACATCATATCGTATTGTAAATGAACCTCAGGGTCACACTGGGAGTAGAAGAAATGGGAACCGGAATCACAGAGACAAGTTTTTTTAAAAGAAGGTTTTAATAAAACCTGATGTTGTAGGCAATTATAAATCTGATGGTGCTAAGACGAAGTCAAAGTGGACAGGGCAAACGCGTTTTTGTCTTTATTGAAATTTCGTTGAAGTTTTCCAAGTTTGCTCCGCCACGAGAATAAAATGTAGAATTATCATCTGTTATTTTGTAGTCATATATACACGCTGTCCTTGATCAAAAGTCCACCACGGTGGAACAGGTATATCTAGTCGGATACGTTACATGCCCATAAGGTGAAGGTGTCCACATAATTTTAATTACTCTGTGATATTCTCGTAAAAATGGTTATAACTGCGGGTTGCGGTCAGATATGTTAAACTTCAACCTGGTCGGCAATGGAAAAGTCTTGAAATTTAATTGTCTAGAAGGAAGAATAGGTAAAGGGCAGCCACGTTTTCTTTTCTAAACCCAAAAAATTTACTTAACAAAACCCTAAAAGTAGAGAAGATGGATGTCGTGTGATCGGAGTGTTGAGTGATGTCTGTTATTTTTTTTATAAATATATATCCACCCTTTAAACACTCATTCACGTTATTGTTTAAATTTTCAATTTTTTGAAGAAGAGTCAAAGTTTAAACCGTGCATGTTATATTATTTTTAACATAGTAATTGTTGATTGTAAAGCGATTGTTGAAGAAGAAAAAGAGGTATTAAAGTGGAAGGAAATTCTAACATAGGAATATGCCACATGTTAGAAAGTAAGAGTGCCAACTACCCCACACATGCCCCTATTCCATGTTAATAGGGGTGAGAAGTCCTGAGGAGTCCCACATAAATGGGTTCAAGGGCTTCCACCTTCAAGGGGCAAAGAGTTGGTAAATGTTAGGTTCATAAACCACTCAAGTTTTACAATTGGATTAATGTGGAATTATTAACATGCACACATTACATTAACTAGATAGAAAATATACGAAATTCCGAACATAAAAACGTACCATTGAAAATAAACAACTTATATAAAAAAAACACGCTATATTTTTAGCTCTGAGAGAATATGGATGTCACATGATGTACTTGTTGATTGTTAAGTGATAATTGAAAACGCGTTATATTTTTAACTTCTAGAGAATATGAAGCAATTGTTGATTGCATCTCAGTCATATGATGTACTTGTTGATTGTTAAGTGATTGCTGATAATTGAAAACGCGTTATATTTTAAACTTCTAGAGAATATGGATGTCATATGAAGTAATTGTTGATTGCATCTCCATGTTTCGTTGGAAGATTAAAGTTAAAGTTATAATTTTAAAAATTAAAAATTGTTATACAAGGGTTATTATATTTTAATTAAGTTTATAATGGTGTGAGAAACAATGTAAATACTTTATAAAATTTAATTAGGTTAAGTTAGATTTTGATAAAGTATATAATAGAATTGGATGAAATTTTATTTTCCTTATATTTTTTAGTGTTCATATTAATGGAGCTTTATCCTCCTTCCTTCTAAAGAGGGTTTTTCTCTTGCTTCATTCTTGTAATGTATAGTTGTCCATATTTTTATTTATCTTTTTCATAAGGTTTAATTTGATGGCCTCTTTAAGGTATTAAGTTTATTGGGGATAAACATGCTTATAACTCACATTTTTTTTATGATATCTTTATTTTTCTTTAAAATATCTAGCAAGATATTTAAAAAATAAAAGATATTGTATAACTATTTTGTGATGTCTCCAGACCTTGTATCAACCATTCTAAAACATGAGACTTCAATACTTCTTCCAATATTAATGGATGAAACTTCTCATTTGAGTAGAAAATCATTTTTCATGGAATGATTATCTTATACTTGGGAATCCTTTCTAAAATTAATATTTCTCCTAAAGATATGTGGAACGTGGTTATGAAAAGACTTTAAAAGAAATTCAATGCATGGTTGGTCTAATTTCTCTTTTTAGCAATAGGAATCCAAGTCATGAATAAAGTTATGGTAGCCTCTCATGTTTACTACTCTTGTTGGATGACCTTCAAGGAAGCCTATAACAAATTTAATTAGCCCATTCATAAATGTGTATGCAAAAAATAGGATGGAGAGGTAGGAATGACAATCATATTGTGGAAACTTTATATTCAACCAAAGGCTTCAAGAGGTTTGGGTATTATTGATACTCTTACCTAGAGCAAACATTTCGTTATAAAATGTGTTGCTAGAGCAATCACTAGATTTGGAAACACCTATTCTTGTACAAAATCTTCTAAGTTATTCACAAAGGTAAATGGAAAGAAACCTCATGGGAGGATAAGGTCTTTAATGTACTATAATTTATGGTTAAAGGATCTATTCCTCTTACCCATAACTAGAAAACTTGGCAATAAATTTCTAATTTATTGGCTTAGAAGTCTGACACCTTAAGACATGGTCTAAGCATCTGTCTAAATAGTCTTCGATGGAATAAACTCATCCCTCATAATGAAAAACCTTTATCTTTATGCAATGTTCCTTGAGGACTCAAATTTTTAAAGAAAGGTATAAACAAAGTAAGAGATATTTAGGATTTGAGTAGATGCTCAGATTTTACCTAAAACTATATCCATAATTATTTCTCTCTTCCTTATTCATTCAAAAATTCTTATGACTTCATTGTGGTTTACATTCCATGTGAGGTCCTTATAAAGTCGGGAAGAACTGCCTACAATATATGGAATAAATAGATATGGCTTAGAGACCATATAATCTCTTCCATTAAATCTAGTTGGATATACAAAAAAAAGTGTGTCCTTTATCATTGGACTCTCTGCTCAATATCAAGTGGCAAGTCAAATTTACCAATACCTAGTGGCAATATCTCGATGCTCAAATTTGGGAAATCTAAAACTTAGCTTCTTGGATGGTAAGCTTTGCATAAAAAATTTCCAAATTCTAAAAATTTGGCTTTGATTTTATATGTTTCCCCTTAATGCAAATTTTGTAATTCTTCAAAAATTGTTATTCACTTGTTTTGGTTTTGTGACATGGCTAAAAAATTATGGGATGCCTTCTACACTTTTTTATTGCCCTCCATCAGTAGATCTTCAAAGATTTCTCTACTTGGTTTTTCCCAGCAATATCATTGCCCCAAAATCTAGGATATTTATAAACTCATTTCTCTTAAACATATTTGGATGTTCAAGTGTAAAAATGTGTTTATCATTTTGTTCCTTCATGGGATATAGTTTTAGCAGACTTGACTTGGAATATTTTGTTACATTTGGAATGAATTCATTTCCTTGTTCTTGGATCTTCCATAAAACTAGGAGATGTTATCGAAATGCTTCATCAACCTTTTCACATGACCCAAGATCTTCAAAAGGTAAAAAAAAAAGGCAATAAATATTGATTAACTAGTTTAGGAACTCATTACTTCTATTATTTCTTTGAATATTTCAGAAGATATAATGAAGAACATACCCAAAACCTCACTACATGACAAGCTCTTCCATGAATGAGTGATAATATTTTGTTTATTGTAGCAAAATACAACTATAGTATCTTTGGTATTATTAGCTTCTATTCTTATTCATACTCAATTATGGATTATTTACTCCTTATTCTCTTTATTTATTTATTTATTTTTGTTGGTGGGTGGTGCTAGCACCATATTATTGTAATGCTCCTATTGATGACATAATATAACCTAGATTATACTTTAGAAAAACCACATCATGGATTATTTACTCCTTATTCTATTTATTTTCTTTATTTTTTATTAGTTTTCTTTTTCCATGTAAACATAAACAATTATTATTATTATACATTAAAAAATATTTTTATGTATTTATATAATAAATAATTATTATTGGAGAAAAAAATCTAATAATTATATTTATTGAATGGTATAAATTTAAATAATTAAATATTGCATTTCAAAAATGTCATCCATTTAAAGTATTTTATTAGTTATTGAAGCATTGCTATGAATATGCTGGATAGGATAAAAATAAGATTATATATTATAGATGCATGATGGTATAAAATAGTTGTGATTAGTTGATTACTTTGACTATATAGTTTTATCAATACAATATGATGATGACTTAATATAGATATGATCAACTAAGATGATTGTGTTTTCTTAAATATTATAATGATATAATCATATCATAATATAGATGGATGTGATTTATTGAACACCAAAAAAATGTTATGAGAATACAATAATGATATAATGTGCATGTAACGATAATGTAACAAGATGTGAATTTAATATCTTTACAAGACGACGATGTAAAGGAATCGGTAACTACATTTCCATTTTAAACAATTGGTGATAGGGTCAAGTTGTATTTCCTTCTATTATAGCATCAAATCATGGTAATACCACTATAATCCCTACCTTGCCTTGGTAAACACAGTTCGAAGTGAGGGAGACTCTCGATGGATCGGGGTTTGTATCGTCATCATCAAGCTGATGCACACTCATAAAAATTAGGTCAGAATACTACCTTTACCCTAGATTGGGCATGCCCATGAGGTTTGAACCTAGGTCTCCTCATGGTAAGTGCCAAAATTATTACAAATCCACCTATCCCTCGTGGACACAATACATATATAGTTTATTAAGATAAGTAACTTTTGAATTTTATAGGCATTATGTATACTAGGCTACCACCTTATAATATAATGTCATTTTTGTTGATTATAATGATAATACAAAGGTGATATAGTTAATATGTTTATAATGTAATATGGATGTGATTGGTTGAATATTGTAATAATATTATATAACATGGATGTAAAATATAAGATATTATAATATGATTTGAATACTACAAGATAAAATAATATAAATTTAAAAATAAAAGTAAAATAATTTTTAATGTTCACATGAACATACGTTATACTAAAGGTTGTTGTTTATTTAGTGCATATATCTTAATGCACTTAACTTCATTTACCCACTCAAACTCATACAATCTTGTTCACTATCTATTAAACATCTAGAACTGTATATAACTAGAAGGATTCCAGTCATAACAACTATAAAATATTGATAGAGTGCTATTTTTTTTAACATACAAAGCGTTACATATTATAACAAAATTACAAAACCTTTTATATAAATCAAGATCATGAATATCATCAAACATGGAGCATATAGCCCAATCAATTGTCTTCAATTGATCCAAGTCCTCAAAAACTTTCTTTGATTTGCAGTTGCCCTTTAATGTCCATAGCGACCTGTTGATCTATAATAAGATTTTGAAGTGTATGAGTCTCAAATGAGATCCAGTAATATTTCTACAATGCTACTGAAAAACTTCATCGTTGCGAGATCTCCATATCATCCATAAAATTTTAGAGGATAGAATGAGCCAAAATAGATTATAAGTTTTTTGCAACTACTAAATATGCCCACAAACAACTTGCATTTTAAACTCAATTGAGGTACAATTCCAGCCAAGAAAACTAGAGTAGAAAAGAATACATATTTCTTTAGCATATACACAATAAAAAATATATGACAAATAGTCTCTGAAACTTTACATAAAGAGCATATAACCAAACTGTTAGGATCAACTATAGTAGGCAACCTGTATAACAGAAGAAGCCATCTAATTTTTTTTTTGGTTCAAGATGCCTGGACCATATATGCTATAGAATAAAAGAGTAATGACTAATAGATAAACTAAAACCCCATTTAGTGATAATGTGCTGATAAATAATATCTGTATTAGTAAGCATAAGATATAGCTACTTCGGCTTAGGATTTATGAATTTAGAACCATCATTCCAATAGATAAAATCAAAAATCTGCTGCTCATCAAAAACAAATTTAGGATTGATCAACTGTCTAAAATATTTCTGAAGCACAGAGTAAGTTCTTTGTTGGGAATCAGGTAGATGAAATTCCTTCTTCAACATTTCCCAAGACTTCAAACCAGTAGGACATAGAATATGCTCAAAAAAATAGATACCATTTTGAGCCCAACTATGAGCTTAAAATCCCTATAAAAGGGCTAAAGGCTTATTTTTATGTTTCAAGTTTGACCAAAAAAAACTCTTCACATATATTTTAAAGCTAGAATTTATAGGTTGAAAACAACCCTACAAATTAGATCTCACATGTTGCCAAGATTTCTAGATAGTTCTAAAAACAACTAAACTAGATGAAACACTACTAAAAGTACCAAAAAGAACATCAAAAAAGGATAATCCATGCCAAAACTTCCTTTTGTGAGGAACAATGGCACAAATATTATGCCTAATTAAAACTTTCCATGGTTCCACACCATTAATGCACTTTATTATCCATTTAATAGCAAGAGTCATACCTTGTTTACACAAGTCAATTAAACCCAAACCTCCTTTGAATTTGCATAAAGCAACCCAATCCCATTTAGCCATATGCCTTTTCTTAATCCCATAATCACCAGCCCACAGGAACTATTTAATATATTTTTGAATTTCAAAAATTTGATTAGCATTGAAAGACCTAATTGAAGCATAATAAATAGTAAAGGAGGATAAGATCTTTTGATAGATCTAAAACCTGTCAGCCAAAGAAAGTTGTTTTTTCTTCCATTTATCTAGTTAAAAAAAAAAAAATCTCCTTGACCCAGCTTCACATATCCCTTAAATTGGGTTGAATAGCAAAAGGTATCCCAAGATATCTTACCTGAACATTAAGTGCACACCATTGAAGCTCATATTTGTTCAACCAAATAGGAGGATTAAAATTCCAACTCAAAATTTTGGACTTAGCATTAGATATTTTAGCTCCATAAGAATTGCAAAAAAGATCCAGTTTATGAAAAAAATTAGCAAAATTATCCTCCACTAACTCCACAAAAAGCGTAGTATCATCCGCAAATTACATATTAAGAAGCTCTTGAGAAGAAGGTAAACTAACACCTCTAATAGAAGGACCCAACGAGTTATCTCTTAACAAGTAATAGAGAATGTCATTAGCCATAACAAACAATGTAGGAGCAAGGGAATAACCCTTCCTGATTGATATTTAAAAAAATAAATAGGATTAGATAAACTCCTATTAACTTCAATCCGTGTAACAACATCAGTCATAAGAGTTGTAACCATTCTGCAAAAAATGTCAAGGAACCCAAAAGCAACCAAAATAGCCATAATATACCCCCATTCTATTATATCATAAACCTTCTAAAAATCAATAAGAATCATACCAATATTTTGACCAGACCTACGAGCCCAATCCATAGCCTCCAATCCAGTAATTAGATTTTCCAGAATATATCTACCTTTGATAAAATTGGTTTGGGTAAAATTAATAAATTTAGATAAAATATCCACCAATATAAGTGCCAAGTGTTTTTCCAATATCTTATAAGAGACATTCAAAAGTGTAATAGACCTCCAATTCTTAATAAAAGTTGTGTCTCCATCTTTAGGAAGAAGTCTGATGACCCCTGAGTTAATAATACTACCTAAATAACCATGCTTAATAGCCTCATCATACACCTTCTGTAAATACTCACAAATCCAATTACTATACTTCTTATAGAACTCAATAGGTATCCCATCAGGTCTAGGCACCTTATCACTATTTATAGCTTTAATGGCTTTGCAAATTTCATCACAAGAGATCGGCCTATCCAAAATTTCAGCCTCTTGATGGGTAATTTTTCTCATAATAAGAGAACAACAAATATTCCTATCTCTAACCCAAGAAGAGTCATCTTTAGAAGAGAAAAGAGAGGAGTAAAACTGATGAAATATCTCCTTTATTTTATCCTCATCAGTAACCAACTAATTTCCATCAGAGATAGAATGGATATGAACTTTATGAGTCTTTTCCTTCAGATAATCAAAATAGAATTTGGTATCCATGTCGCCCATTTTTAACCAATTCATTCTAGCCCATTTTTGTTCCCTATATTTAGATCCACTCAAGTTATAATGATATAAATAACTACTATAACAACATGATAATAATATAATACAAATATAATAATGATACAATAAAAATGTAGTTCTAATAATATAATATAAATAAAGTCCAAGGGATATAATGGTTACCCTAGGGTTAGGTGGATTGGTAAGTGCTTGTCTTGCCAAGAATTTATCAATAATACACCTAGGTTCAAACTTTCAGGTAGCTTATTTGCAAAGATAGTAGTTTGATCTGAATCCTCTGAGTGTGTGTCAGACCAATGGTAATGGTATAAATTTCGAGCGATTGGTGGTTTGAGTGTGTGTTAGACCAATGATGATGGTACAAATTTTGATCAACTAGTGGTCCTTTCATGCTAGATCAACAATAACAAAGAAGAATAGGCTGTGGTTTGAACCCTACATTTATCAGTTACTAAAAATAATGTGGTTGTGACCAACTCTCATATGTAACCGACAAAAAAGTATAATGGTTTGGGCTTTGGCTCTTCTACGAGAGGTCCAAGGTTCATACAATGACATGTGTGTGGTTGTGCATTGAATTTATATTTATAAGAATAACTCTTTCCCTTATGTTAGATTCCTATTGATTCTGCGACATGGCCGAGTGTGTGAGGGGGAAGTGGTGAGTGTGTGTTGGCTGTGTGTTAAATTCCCTATTGATAAACATATCTCTATGTTAAATTCCCTATTGATAAACCTATCTCAAGGCTTTAGGAGGGTTCATGGTCATGGTTGGGAGGAGAATGTGCGTTGGTGGTAGGGTTTTTTCACACTAAAAAAAAAAAAAAAAATTCTATTGATAAGCTTAACTCTCGTCCTTATAAAATAATTATGATAAGATGAGGGTACTTAAACATTGATCGAAATTTTTTTTACATTAACTAAATTTTTATAATATATATAATATAAATAAAATATTTTTTATATAAACAATATTGAATGAAAATAGTATAAAATTAATATTATAATACATAATCTATATGAGTAAAACAGTCTATAAAATGTTATGTTAATTAAATAGAAAGTTAATTTAATTCTTAACTTTAAATATTTTATTTAAATAAAAATAATAATTTAAAGTAATCCAAACCCAATATATAATTACACTATTTTTTTTTGCTCATATTCATGAGACAAAAAATCAACATAAACATTAATACCATAATTTCATTAGTAGATAGGAAATGTTCCGTGAGTTTGAATGTATGAAGCTTTTTCTCTTTATTCCTCAATGAAATATCGTTTCTCTAATATATTAAGAGGTTTTATTGCCACTCATTTTCCGGGAAACGCAAGCAACATTAAAAGTCTACTAGTACAATAAGAAGTGACACCATAGGTATTTCACGCAATACAGCTCCACAATACGAAAAGTTTTATAATCTTTAAAAATAAAATTAAACCAAATTTTAATTTAAAAAATAACAAGATTTTAAGACTTCAATCCTAAAAAAAATAAAAATCAAAGTAAATTAACAGAAATTCCACTTTTAAAGAATCAAAATACAGAATAAGTTACCAATAATGTGCATATAATTTTAGTTAAGTTATTAATATTAGGTCTTAACCTATAGACAGCTCGAATATGTCTGTTTTTAAGGTTCCTGTCATAAATAAAAAATATATATTCATTTTATATTTTCTTAAAATTATACACAAGTATGTTAAATTACACCGTTATTCATTAAATAAAATTATTTTTATTTTTATAGTTCGTAATTTATAAAAACAATTAATAATATATAAATATTTTAAATATATGTATATCTTTAAATTTTAATATTTATATCTTATATCCACATTTCCGAAATTTGAAAACGATGACATCCTAGATGTCTATAGACCTTAATATCTACATCTCATATCTACATACTATAAATTTGATCATTTATACTTAATTTATGGACCTCTTATTTTTAATTAATGTAATACTAATAAAAATATCATAAATAATCTTATAAATAATGTTAAAATTATTTATGAAAATTTAATAAATATTAGTTGTTTTATTCCATATTTTTATAATGGTGTGTTTGACTATTTTATAAAATGTGAATATCTGAACTTTTCAAGATATATTCTTTTGATAACTTATAATGTGTTAGCAAGTATAAAGCTTATCTATGTGTTTGAAATATATGCTAACTTTACTAAGTTTTAAATATATGTTTTTAATATAATTATTCCAAACATAATAAGTTGAAGATGTAAATCTGATTTTAAGAAAATGAAATTTAATTGTCTATGTGATACTTTATTATATTCTTATAATTTGAACTTAGATTAATATTTGAAAAAAAATGGAAGAGGGGTATATTTAAATCTAAAGCTTTTTATATCATGTGAAAGCTTGGATTAAACTTTATTAAGTGGTAATAGAAAAATGATAATTTTTTTAGAGAAACCTTTATATCTTTAGATGAGGTCTTGTAGTTCATTTGGAGAAAAGTCATATGAATTGTTATAGTATATGCTAAAGAGAAAACTACGACTAATATAAGGACAATGGAGAAGGAAACTGGTATGCACAAGGTGTAGGAAAAATCTAGTTGGAAAACATCCTCAAAAGGCTAGATTAAAACTAATACTAATAGAGCTACAAAAGGCAATCTAGGTAAAATTGGAATTGGAGTGGTTTGCAGGAATCATGTTGGAACAATGCTTTATTGGGAACTATTTGACAAGGCCATGAACAATGAAGAAAAAACCTTAACTATTTATCCAGGGGGTAAGACAAGGTCATAGGAGGGTAATCATAGAATCATTTTCTTCAATCTTGGTAGGAACTCTGTATTGCATGAGGAATTTTGCGTAGGATACATAGAGGTTGATGATTCTTGTCACTCAAATTAAGGAGTTGTGGATGGAATTGGATGATGTGAACCTTATTTATATGGGTAGAACTTTGAATACAGTGGCATACTTCCTAACTAAGATGAGTATTGAGAAAGGGGTTGGGGTTCAATGGCACAATGACATAGCTATTAAGGACAAGAAAATTAGGCAGTTTGGTGAACCAATATAACATTTTATTAATTTGGATAGCCATTGCAAACATATGGTTTAGGAGATTTGACTTTTAGCATTTTAACCAAAAATAGTTAATTATTAAGATCTTGGACTTTATAGTTATGGAAGTTCGTTAAAAATTCAAAAGAAAGAAAAATTATTATTAAATAAATCTAGAAAAAATCTCCACCCAACTTATAAATAATCTTTGTTTTAATATTAAATTTCAATTTTAATATATATATTAAAACTAAAACAATAAATGAAAATAGAAAATTTCTAAAAAAATATAAAACACTCAAAATCTTTTTAAAAATATATGTTAAAATCAAAATAATAAATAAAAATATAATTTTTTTTAGAAAATAAGGGGAAAGGTATAGTCCGCTTGAGAAAAACACACAATTTAAACACAATATGGCCAAGCCATATCACGTAGTAGTTTGATAATCATGGAGATTGATGAAATTGGCTGCATAGACATGATATTTCTCTTCCATTAATATTATATTGGAGATGAGATTTCTCTTACATTTATATTATATAAACATCAATATTTTTAAATATATTATTACTACCTAATTGATAGAATATATCTAAATTTTTTTAACTAATTGAAACTTTGTTTCTCATATTTTATCTTATTTACAAGGTAGATCCAACTGATGTGATTTGACGGCAAGATGGACGACTTTAGTGAATGCAACTTTCCTAGTTCAACCTTTGACCAAATAAAAGCTAAAATCAACACCTGCTCTGAGAACGTGGTAACAAGATTTTAGAAATCTTAGTAAAGACCAAGCACTGATTGTTTAAGAATTAACCTAATCTAAATAATTGACTTTACCCACCAATTTAAAATAGTCTTTATCAATCAATTTAAAATATAATATCAGAAAATACTTGACTTTATCAACCATATTAAAATAATACATTAAGAGATACTTGACTCTACCAATCAATATTAAAAAAAATTAAATTTAACCTTTATCAAATAAAATTGAAATTTTATATAAACAAATACTTTAAAATATTATATCAGAAAATACTTGACTTTATCAACCATATTAAAATAATACATTAAGAGATACTTGACTCTACCAATCAATATTAAAGTTTCCTTAACCTTTATCAAATAAAATTGAAATTTATATAAACAAATACTTGATTCTACCAACCAGTGTTGAAATTTTCAAACAAAGCTAAAGTTTTTTATAGAAAGAAAATGTCAAACGTTTGAATTTGGATTATGAAATTTCGTCTCTATTGCCACGAAGATCGCGGGATTTGGTCTTTATTTCTGGGAAAAGAGGCGACAGAGGTGGTGTCCATATTCACATAAAACGACATATACACCATAAGAAACTCTTCTCGTGTATACAAGAGAATAAATTGTACTCATATTTATACTATTGATATAATTTTTATTATTTAATTTAGTAATGTTTCATATAAAGAATTAAAGAACCCTAAGCAGCGTTGCTTTAGCCCAATAAACCTGGGGACACATGTCCTAGATGAATAGGAAAATAGGTTTGTATATTTTAGGGCACTAGTTTTGAATACTAAATATATAGATAAGGGAATATGGATGTAGTTGGTTGAATATCATAACATCATAACACGTTATGATCTTAAAAAAATAAGATATTATAACTTAAATGGATTCAGTTGAGTAGTATGATAATATAATAATAAATTTTAAAAATAATAATAAAGAATTTTAAATATGAAATTTGATTCTCAATTGTAATAATAAAATTAAATATTATAAAAATATAATACAAATATAAAAATAATAATAAAACATAGTTTTAATAATATGATTAAAATAATAAAAAATTAATATTAAATTTTAACATTATAATAAATTTATCTATAAATAAATATTAAATAATTTATAAAATGTTAACTAAATATAAACTGAATCCTCACTTGTAATATTTTACTTAGATTAAAAATAAATTAAAATAACCTTAAACTTACATCTTTATGTCAATTAATAATTTCATAATACTAGTATATATATATATATATATATATAAAATTTATATATATATTATTAAAAAACAAATAAATATGTATTAATTAAATATTAATACCATGTAAATATTTTTTAGATTAAAAAATAAATTAAAATAACTTTAAACTTACATTTATATGTCAATGTTGGAAATTTGAACAATTTTTGTTGTCATTGATGTTGAGAGGTTTGATGTCTAGTTTTTTTGTAATTGATGTTAAAAGGTTGATTTTCAAAAGGCAAGGTTAAAATAAAAGGGTATAATATTTATTTTAAATATTATATGCCTAAAGAGGCTAAAAAGGTTGAAGACCCAAGAAAAGAGAAGCAAGCTTAAAAATAAATAATAATATTATAATATTTGGGCTAAAGGAAGAGGTGAAAAATAAAAAGGTTCTAAATTATATAAAAAAATATATCCTTGACAAGGTCTATTAAGCAATTTATAAAGGTTGGCAAAGGTTTTAATTTATTTAAATTAAAATATTTTAACTTAAGGTTATAATTTTAATTTAAATATTTATGGCATCAAAGTTTCAAAGTTTCAAATCAAATTCAAAAGCAAAGAAAGTGTCAATGTGTTTTAATCCCAAGGAAAGAATATTTAAAGGAAATGATTTTTCATTTCCAAAGTCTGATATATTTTTATGCCCAAGTGATGAGAAAAATTGTGCACTCGAATTTCAAAAGGGAGAAGAAATTTGTGAGTTTTAAAAGCAAGGGAGGCAGATTTGTGTTGAAATTTTCCTAAAGCAAAAGACATATCCCATAGCGCTAGGTAGCATAGGTGGTAGGAGGAACATGGCTAAGGTGCTTATGAAGGAAAGGTTTTAGTTTTGAATCCCACCAAGTTGTTTTGCAAGAAGATAAAGCCTTTTTCATTTTCAATGAAGGAGATTTCAAATATGAAATCGTGGATATTTGTTTTTATGTGGGCATGTAGCCCAAGCGGCAGCCTAGCCTTGGGCTAGGGCATTGTGGTGGCTTAGGTCATGGGTTCGAGCTTGGGCGCTAGTCATTGAGACTTGTGCAATACTTTTCATAGGTAGAATATTAAGGTATGCTTTTTGATTAATGTGCTTGGAATATGTGATTTGACTTTGAAACTTTGAAATTGTTAAAGAAAAATAAGTGAAATTGATTAGGGAGTCACAAGGGGTATTAATTTTTATTTTGGGTGCTTAGAAATTAAACCAAGTATTGGAATTTATAAGGTGTAAACAAAGGAATTTTATTTTTGATGTGTGTTGAATATTAGTTTGAAAAAGAAGGATATTATAAGGTGTAAGCAAGGAATTTTATTTGTGTTGAATATTATTTTGAAAGTGAAGTAGTGATAAGGTGTATTTGTTACTTGAAATTTTATTGTACTTCTTTTATGGTGAAATATTTATTGAGGTAAATAGTTTATGAATATTTTGAGATAGACTGTTGCTATCTAACATTGAATTGGAAAAATAATTTTTTTGTGAGTAAAACAGGTTTTGAAGACATATCTCCATAAAAGAAAAAAGGTATGGGCACATCATCTTTTGTTTGAAATATTGGAACAAATGTTGTAAAATATAAGGTGGAGTGAAAAGGTTTGTTTGATAAAGCATTGTTGGAAATATTTGAGTGAATTCTTATATGCTTCTTTTTTTATTATTATTTGTGGTAAACATCCCAAAAGGGATGTCACTTTCGGGTAAGACCCAAGGAGGCATGGGTATCCATTCTTATATGCTTCATTGGTGAATGTTTAGAGAACATTTGAGATAGATATTGAGGATTATTTGAGTTAGGTTGAGACCCATATTAATCTCTTTTTCGAAGAAGTTTGAAAACACTTGTTTAGAGTTAGTGAGCAAGTTGTATTTCATTGGTTGAATGATTAAGTAAAATTCTTGAGCATTGGATTTGAGTGATATTGAAAGTAAACGTGTAAACATTAAAAATCAGATTTTTGAAAGTGGTAAACTTAATGATTGAGTAGAACATATTGAGTTTTCATAGAGTACATCATTCTCTATATGTTCCAAAGGTTAAATGAATTTTGGATAGAATATGTCTAAAATTCTTCAAATTAAAGGAATTACTTTGAATAATAGACAAAGCATTTGATAGCATTGTGTGCAAGATTTGAGATTAATTGAGCATATTTTATGAGTTGTTTTGAGTATGTATTAAGATATATTGAGAAAGATCTTTAGACGACTTGAAATAAAATTTGAGGCAAGTCTTAGTGAAGACTTGAGAACAAATTGAGAAATTTCTTGAGAGGACTTGAAAGTAGATTTGAGGTAAGTCTTGGTGAAGACTTGAGAGCAGATTGAGAAAGTACTTGAAATCAGATTTAAGGTAAGCCTTGGTGAAGACATGAGAGTAGATTGAGCAAGTTTTTTAGAGGACTTGAAGGAAAATTTGAAGAAAGTATTTGTGAATACATGAAAGCAGAGTTGATTGATTGATTTGTTTAAACTTTGCATTAAGGCTTGAGGTGAATCTAAGAAAATTTGATTTGTGATTGGATCAAGCTTTGTGTTAAGGCTTGAGGATAGATTTGAGGATAAAATTTGGTATAGATTTATGAGAAAATTTGTGCTATACCTAAGATAGAGTTAGAGAAAATTTGTACTACACTTGGGACATAGTTTGGTGCATATATGAGATAGAATTGAGAGCAAGATTTGGAGGTGATAGAGTAGAGGACAAAAATCTCCAGTAGATAGCGATCCATTATCCAAGTTAGTGAGGACAAATGTATTTAGTGGATAGAGATTTATTAGCTAGGGTAGTGAGGATAGTGGTATTCAATAGATAGAGATCCACAAGCCAAAGTAGTGGGGGTAGAAGTCTTCTAGAAGATCATCAACCAGAGCAAAGGAGAAATAATTCTCCTATGGATGGAGATCCATGAACTAGAGCAAGGAGAAAGAGTTCTCCTATGGAGTATGATCCATGAACCAACTAGGAAGATAGAGTTCTTCTATGGAGAGAGATCCATAAACTAGTTGAAGAGATAGAGATCTCCTGGATCAAGTTCCATGAACTAGATAAAATAGGAAATAGTTCTCCTATGGAGAGAGATCCACAAATTAGAGCATAGGAGGTCCATAAACATTGTAATAGGGAATTGATTCCTAAGAATATTTGTTGAGAAAATTTAGTAGAAATATTTTCTCTATGGAGTAGCCCACATTGGGTGAACCACGTTAAATTGGTATCTCTATTGTGTGTGATGATTTTTGTATTACTTTGATTACTACTATTGATATTTCCATTGATAATATTATTTGGGAAATAAAAGTAAAAGTTGATATTATACTGTTCACCCCCCTTCTCAATACAAGCTTATATTCTTCAATTGGTATTAGAGCGGGTTCCTTAAGGCAATCCTAATAGCTTGAAGAAAAATCTACAAGAACATACAAGACAAGGAAAGGCAAAATAAGAACCATGACACCTGAAGAAGAATTTGATCTTAAGATTAAAAAAAGGAAAGAAGTAAAATTTGTGAGATGTGTTGAGTGTTGTAAGCTTGGTCACATGGCACATTATTATCCATAAAATGGGTATAATAGCAGAAAAGAGAAAAATGAATTTGAATTTTCTCTCAAAGAGAATTTTTCTTTAAGAGGAGAAGTGGAAATAAAATCTAGTAGTAAAAAAGAAGCTAACTATGTAAAAAGGAATAAGAAGGAACTAATAATACTAAAATATTTTATTTGTGGTAACTTTTGTCATCTTGAAGATCATTTTTTAAAAGTTGGGTATAGTAGCAATGAAGAAGAATGTTTTGGTAACCTTGGCTACAATGCAGCTTATTGTAATGTTTTAAGAAGCAGTGAAGATGAAGAAGAAAATAGGGATAGTCAAAGAAGATATAAAAAAGAAACTATACTTTCGATAATAGAAGAAAAGGGATATGCTCTCATTGAAGTAGTAATCAGTGCTTCAAGTGATAGTCATGAAAGTCCTTTAGATATTGAAGTGTATGAATATGCTCTTGAAAACCTAGAAGAAGAGGAATATTCAGAACAAGAAAATGAGGAAGCCACAGTTGAGGAAATGGTTAAGTTAAAAATGGAGAACTCAAGATTAAAATCCCAAGTACAAGAAGATAAGGAAAAAACACAAAGTTTCTACAATATCTCACTAGCCTTAAGGTTAATATTGAAGAGGTAAGGATAATTGAAGAAGGTATGACTAAAAAGTTAGAGGTAAATGTTATGATCCTATTTCATAACCAAACAAACATCTGGATTTTTTTTATAAGCTTACATCACTATTTCTAGTTCATATGTGAATTCAAGTATCTTCGTGTGGTTCTCTTATGGATGAATATCTAAGAAATTCCAAAGCTACACTTCATAAGAAATCAACATGGTCAATATCTATCCTGTGGATAGGAGTGGCAAAACCCCTATAATGACCTACAGGTAAGGTTTCTTTACCTTTCACTTGGTAATTATCCCATCTATTTCAACATACATTAAACTAGTTCCTTATGTTATGTTTATTTTAACCTTATACATTAGGTGTATGCCTTGATGATTATCTTGTTATTCCTTATAGATAGAACAAAAATCATTGCAATACTTAAATTTATCACACCCTTGTTAATAATTTAAGGGGGTTATCACACAAACCCACATAGACTTGTGAATTTCTACCATTAAGCCTCACTTGAATCATTCAACCATAACATCCATGAGATTGGATAGCATTCACATTTTCCCTTAAGTCCATTTCATATTTAATTCCCTAAAGATACATCCTTAAGTGATATGAATGGTTTCTTCATTCACTTTAATACTAGGATTACTCTAGGAAATTCAAAACCATATTTAATTCACATTTAAAGGTCTAAATCCAAACATTCGATAACTTTATGTCATAATACAACTTGCATTATTTTCCATGATAATTTACTAATGAGAACTACATTGCTTACAATCCTATTAAAGAGTGATAAAATAAACTATAATTTGGCCTCAAAGAGGTGCTTTTACAATACTAGAGACCCTTCATTTAAGAAGATCCAATTTTTGTAATACATAAAATTTTACAATAGAATTCAAGTAGGACCAATCTTCATTTGACTCCACTCGAACCACAAGTAGTTTATTGGAGGTAAATCGGGATGAGGACAACCCATAACATATATATGAAATGCATTCTAATCAAGAAATAACAAGTAATAATTCTTTTCAATGAATGCAACTAACTCAATACATTTCACATAATGTGCTTTGTCTAAAGTATTCAATTATTCAAAGGAAGGAAATCCCATAATTTACTAAGACAAAGAAAAAAAACACATTTTCATCTCATATTTTCCATCAAAATATGCCTTTGAGTCAAATACCATTACCACCATTTATTACTAGTTTCTTTTAAAGAATATCTAGATCCACTCGTATTTTCACCAGCAACTCATTTTCTTTCAACTAGAAATAACATTTAAAAAAATCATACTTCCTCAAGTAACTCATATTTCTATCAATAGAAATTGAACAAAAACTCATATTTATATCAACTAGAATTAGTAAAACATACTCCATTGAGTAACTCATATTTCCTTCACAAATGTGTTTACTTGTTTGCTTGAAATCTGTAGTTCTTACTCAAATTTGGCTACCAAAATGGCTCAAGACCATTCTATAGTTTCTAGAGTTTAGCTAACATCTCTCTTGTAATCTACCCACAAGATTACTCAAAATTTAGCTACAACTCTAGCCATAATCCATCACACAATATTACACTATAGATTACAATTTTGGCCCTCAATTGGTTATAGGAAGAACACTATAGACATATAAATTTATCAAAGGAGATTTACAAATCATTCTCATGACAAAGATAGACTATAGCATACAGATGCCTTTATTTCAAAAATCAACTAGCAAATTAAAATTCTCATATTTAATTGATTTAGCTCAAACACATTTCATAATTTCCTTTCAGTTTCTAAATCAAAGTCCCATACCTCTGATTTACAAACGAATAATTCTTAGCATACTAGTTAATTGAAGATCCTCACTTCTAATTAACCTTGTCTTTAAAACGTACGATTTTTTTCCTTTCAATGTTTTTAGCATACTAGTTAATTGAAGATCTGTAGATATAAATCAAAGTTTTACTAATGTAGACCATGACGAATGTCACCTTATCCTTCAACAGATGCGTGTCCATGTAGCATCATGACAGATAAATATTAATTGAATGCGACAATCACACATGTGCCAATATGTAGGAATGTTAAACAAGGTTCAATTCCATGTAGTCTCTACATTCTGGTAAGTTCTTATATGCACTTCCACAGGTTACTAGTCACGAATTTAAACATCACGATCCGTCAATAACAAGTTGTTTACTAAAAAATATTTTTAGGAGGTAGAACACGCAGTCGAACCAAAACAAATTATTTTGATGCATCCTCCATAGGCAACATATATGCTTATATATTCAAAAAAATATGATCATCAATCTTCGATGGTGATGGATTTCTAGTTTAGGAGTAACCATATATATGCCCTAATATTAGACCAAAATAGTAGAACATAGATCGGTATTCTCGCATGACTAAGTCTTTGCAATTTCAAGTAGTGACTAACAATGATACTCTACCGCATTTGTGGAATACTCTAATGGTTGAATATGAATACCTGATGTTATTTGGAAGAGATCCTCTAATTTGATGACAGTCAAAGGATCCATCGATCAACTGAAATAGAAGTATTTCATTTCCTGGAAGATATATGCTACTACAATGAGGTTGTGAGGCTATGTTATTTTGTGTCCCTTTTTAAAAAAAGGCTAAGTAATTTCCAGGTCGTACACAGTGTTGGTAAGAAGACAAGTTTTTGAACATCCCATCTTGGAAGTGTTTGGAAGATATTTATGGAGACTAAGGTAAATATCGATGGGGCTAAGTGGTGAATCTAAAAATTATTAATTGATCTCCTTCTAAAGGGTCTTCTTGGCCAGTAGGTTCTTAACCCTAGGTCACATAAGTTTTCAAGACTCTTTAAGCTTAGTTTAGTTAAACTAGCCTCACATCATGGGTTAAGAGTGCTTGATAGTATTAAATTGAAATTGATGTAAACCATGGCTATCTTATAAGCTTAATTTCTATTTGGTTGATTTAACATGATTGCACCAACATAGAATAATGGTTCCTATAAGTATTATAAGCTTAATTTCTATTTGGTTGATTTAACATTATTGTACCAACATAGAACAATGGTTCCTATAAAAAATGAAATACAATGATTGAAAAGGATATGGCAGTAACATAAGACCATAAGTTCCACTTAACATAGTTAAGTAAGAATTTTTACCTGCAAATTTTACAAAAGCTCCCAAATTTTATCCTCTTGAATCTGATTCTAGCAATCCTTCCTTCTTGTATTTCTTAATCAATATCCTGGTCCAATACTTCTAAAATATTTAAGCTTTCTGGTTTCTGTTTCACCAAAGGGTGAAGAGCATAATCCCTAAGCCCAAGTTTTTCCTATCAAGAATGTCCTTCCTTTCTTCCCGAAAGCTTCAATTTATAGGAGAGCATCCTCTCTCATGAGCTACAAGTGGTTATTATTTTATTAACCTACCACCTATCCATAAGCAACTAAAGTGATAAAGATATTATAATTAAAGTCTAAGGTCAGAATACACTACCTTAGTGGATTCATTATTTAATATGCCACCACATACGAGGAGTATAAAGTAATAGTAGTATTACTTTTATCACATGCCATTTATCCATAAGTGGCTAAAGTGCTTAAGATATTATTTTTATACTCTATCACTAGCCCATAGGTGGCTTATTAAATTACTATTGCATGGTGGACATAGTGGGATGCCCACTTATCCCTTCCGGAGGCATGTTCTAAATAATAAAAGGAAATCATATAAGAGAGTGAATAATAAAATATTTATTTTTTATTATTCTAGAAAGTTAGTGCCCTCCCTCTTGGTCCAATAGGACTTTGACAAATTTTGTGAGCACCTGGTTGAGTTAAATTAGGTTAACCAAACCTAATGACTTTTTATTATGTAAAAGATACTTTTACATCCTATTTAGTTTCTTCCTCAAAATGTATTTCAAAACACCAAATATACCAACAACATTCTCCAAAACTCTATAGCTTACCAATATCCCTTAAAGGTTCATAAAACTAAGCAATAGTCTCATAATCAACAAGCATAAGGGTTCATTCAAGACAGGATGTGACATACTCCCCCCTTAGGCTAAACATAGTCCCTTGTGTTATCATGGTAAGTAAGCAATATAACATTAATGCATAACAAAAGCATAGTAAAGGAAATAATAATCATAATGCTTTTACCAAAATGCAATCACATGCAATCATGCAAACTCAATATTCCACACCATTGTTTTATCCTAAATATGGCTTTTAAGATAGTCTCACTATCACCATCACAACCAGGAAGCTAGTCATAGACATCATTACCCAATGGTGTAGTCATGAGTATACCTATATGCGGGTAATTATCCATGTTACCCATGGGTTGCCTTTATCATCATTTTCCGTTTTGGCCAATTTCTCATTCCTGGTGGTCAAACAACTCCTTCCTACGAGAAGGTCAGTTTCTTCCACTCACGAGAGTTCCTAGACCTATGATGCAATAGAATATCAATAGTACCATATTCTTAAAAAATATAAAGCATTTCTACTTCATAATTATTTGCAAAACATAGAAAACATAAATATCATAAAATATAGATCAAATGCATACAAACCATCATAGAGTTTTGTAGTATCTATCAATGCATAAGTGTCTCAATAAAGTAGCAAAATATCTATCTATGCATCAAACATAGTCAAATTGAAACAATATTACACATTGTTTTCAAATAAATAAGGAAAGTGATTCCTCATGTCCTCCACATTTTCCCAGGTGGTATTTCTTTCTGAATAAAGATCCCATTGGACCTTGCACTACTCTATGTTTCGCTTCCTCATGGTCTTGGAACGAAACTCAAGAATATTTACTGGTTTCACCTCAATGTACGTTGGGTTCACCATCTGCAACTTTGAGACATCCAAAACATGATTAGGATCATCAATGTATTTCCTAATAAGGGACACATGGAAAGAATCATGGATCTTTGCCAAGTTAGGTGGCAAGTCGAGTCTGTAGGCAACAAGACTAATCCTTTCTAGGATGGCGAATGGCCCAACATATCTAGGATCTAACTTTATTGACTTGATAGCACTTTTCATAGGTTTCACCCTCAAGAATACTCTATCCCCCACAAAGAATTCTCATGGAGTTCTCTTCAAGTTAGCATAGCTTTTTTGGTGATCCGAAGCTTCCTTAAGCCTTTGTCGGATTACCTTTAATTGTTCTTCCATTTCCTTGAGTGTATCGGGTCCAATGTTGACTCGATCCTCTATATTATCCCATGATAGTGGTGTTCGACATCTTTGACCATATAAAGCTTCAAAAGGATCCATATTCAAAGAAGCATGGTATCCATTATTATAAGAAAATTCCACTAATGGTAAGAAATCTTCCCACCGAGACTTCTGATCCATGCAATACATGTGAAGCATATCTTCTAAGACTTGATTAACTCTTTTTGTTTTTCCATCTGTCTCTGGATGATAAGAAAAACTTATATTGAGAGTAGTGCCAATAGCACGATGAAGAGCTCACCAAAAGTTAGATGTAAATCTAGAATCTCGGTCGGAGATGATCACTTCAGGAAATCCATATAACCTAAAGATCTCTTTGGTGAATCTATTAGCTACTACTACCGCATCATCTTTAGTGCTTCTAGGAATGAAATGTGCTACCTTGGTTAGTTTATCCACCACCACAAGTATCAAATCATGTTGATACCTAGTCTTTGGTAACCCTACTATGAAATCCATAGATATCACTTGCCATTTTTGTGAGGGTATTTCATGTGGATACAACTTTCCAGCTGGATTTTTATGCTCTGCTTTTACCTTTTGGTATTCTAGACAACGAGCAATAAATTTAGTAACATCCTTCTTCATTCTAGGCCAGTAGAAAGTTTTCTTCATGTTTTCCCTCATCTTGGCCCCTCTTGGATGAGAAAAATATGGAGATCTATGAGCTTCACTCATGATTGCTCTTCTCAAATTACCATATTTAGGAATGACTACCCGATCCTTAAAACACAAAAGTCCCTCCTTGAGACTATAATTTTCAGCTATTTTAGGATCCTGATTCATTTTGGCTTGTATTTCAATACAAAATTGATCCTGATATTGAGCTTGTTTAACCTGATCCATGAGATTTACATGACTTCGAGTTAGTGTAGTAATGTGCCTTCTTCTGCTTAAAGCATCGATGACCTTATTTTCCTTACCCTTGATATATTCAATTCCAAAATCATATTCGACCAAGAACTCAATCCACCTTCTCTGTCTTGCATTTAGCAAAGGTTGAGTAAAAATATATTTTAAACTTTGGTGATCAGTTCTTAATTCAAAGGGTCTACCCACAAGGTAGTGTCACCATCTCTTAAGGGCATGAACGACTGCAACTAGTTCTAGGTCATGTGTAGCATAGTTAATCTCATGTTTCTTGAGTTTCCTAGACTCATAAGCTACTACTATTTTATCTTGGGTTAACACACCACCCAAACCTTCTAAGGAAGCATCTGTGCATACTAAAAAATCACCTTGAGGTTCTAGAATATTTAGTATAGGGGTAGATGTGAGATTTTGTTTAAGTAATTGGAAAGCAACTTCACATTTATCTGACCATATGAATGCTTTTCCTTTTCTTTGAAGATTTGTTATTGGAGAGGCTATCTTAGAATAGTCCTTCACAAACCTTCGATAATATCCTACTAATCCCATGAAGCTTCTTACTTCAGTTACATTAGTCGGAGGTGGCCAATTCAAAATAGCCTCAATTTTCTTGGGATCCATTGCTATCCCATTTTCAGAGATTATATGTCCCAAGTATTGTACTTGTGACACATAAAAATCACATTTTGCAATGTTTCCATAGAGTTGATTTCTTTTTAGCAACTCTAGTACGACTTTCAGATGTCTATCATGTTCTTCTTTGTCGTGGGAATAAATTAGAATATCATCTAAAAATACCAATACAAATCGATCCAACTAATTTCTAAACACATTGTTCATCAGATTCATGAAAGCAGTTGGTGCATTGGTCAACCCAAATGGTAGAACAGTGAATTCATAATGTCCATACCAAGTTTTAAAAGCAGTTTTATGAGTATCCTCATCTCGAATTCTTAGCTGATGATATCCTGATTTCAAATCAATTTTGGAGAAGATGGTTGCCCCCTTGAGTTGATCAAAAAGGTCTTCTATCCTTGGTAAAGGATACCTATTTTTGATGGTAGCTTTTTTTAACATCCTATAGTCTATACAAAGCCTTAGTGAACCATCCTTCTTATTTACAAATAGTACCGATGCTCCCCATGGGGATACACTTGGTTTGATTAATCCTTTGTCTAGTAATTCTTGCAATTGTACTTTCAATTCTTGCATCTCTATAGGATTCATTCTGTAAGGAGTTCTATGGATGGGTTTTGTACCAGGTACTAATTCAATAGTGAAGTCAAACTCACGTTTGGGAGGTATTCTAGGAAGTTCTGAAGTAAATACTTCCCTATATTCCTGTAGAATTGGGAATTTTCTGAATACTTCTTCCTTATTGTCTTCAACTTCTTTTAGTTTGACTGCATAAACCATTTATCTCTTCCTTATAGCCTTATTTAGTTGCATTTCTGACAATAGCACAGGCTCAAATGATCCTTGTTCACTAACCATTTTTACCCTATTCTCCTTATCATTAGTGAACTCTATCCATCGATCTTGGAAATTGATCAAAGCTTTATGGGCTTTTAACCAATCCATGCCCAAGATGATGTCGAAGGCATGTAATGGTGCTACATAAAGGTGCCAAGTGGTAGTACTAGTGGGTAGGGCTATCTCAACTATGGAAAAATACTGATCCATGGAGTAGGTCTATCCTGACCCATACTCCACTTTCCAACCTTGTGCCAATGATCTAGGTCTTTCTGGTATGTCCCTTATTATGCTACTAGATATAAAGCTATCTGTAGCTCCACTATCTATCAATATTTTAACATCTCTACCAAATATTTTACCTTTTATGAGCAAGGGAGTTGCTTGTCCTTCTAGGTTTTGTTTCTCGGTAGCTACGTAGATTTTGTGTTCCTTCCCTTTTGCCTTCTTGCTAGATTCTACACGGAGGGGACAATTCCTTGCATAATGTGGACCTCCACAATCATAGAAACCTGACTTATAGTTCTGGTTTACTCCTTGGATAGGCTTATCCTTCTCAGTAGTAGGAGCTTGTCCTACCTGATTCAGAGGTTGGGGTCTTTCTGCATTGTTGTTATTTTTAAACTTTGGTTGAAATCTCTTTTTAAAGTGACCTGATTTTCCATTGTTCTTCCTTGCAAACTTGGGGTTTCCACTACCCTTCTGATGTTGTTCAGGTTCCCACTTCCTCTTCAGCTGATGGTGATATTCTTTCTTTGGCCCATTTGAAGTGTTAACCATTTTTTTTATTAGGATTCAAATTGTATTCTACCTGACATGCCAATTTGTAAGTTATTTCCAAATCACTTGGTTTGTGCATATTTTCTGAATTCCTGATGTGATACATAGTTCCTGAGAGGAATTTATGTACTTTCATCTTGTTATCCTTTTCATAGGATGGAATATATTTAAGCAATATTATGAATTGCCTATAGTAGGCTTCTACGGACTGGGTTCCTTGCTGAAGTTGGACAAACTCATCAAGTTTCTTCATATAGAATTGTTCCATGAGGAACCTTTTTCTAAAGGCTTTTACAAAATCCTCCCATTGGAAGTGAATGACATTGATATTTTCCTCCTTACTATAGGTTTCCCACCATTCCAGACTTATTTTAGTTAGCAGTCCTATGGTCCAGACCATCTTAGTTGTTGAGGAGTAATTTCTCATGGAGAAATAAACCTCTAGTTCATTCAACCAAGATTCTGCTGAGTCACCCCCTTCTTTTCTTGAGAATTTCCTAACCTTCACATGTTTCAAGTCCTTCTCCAACTCCCCATTAATACGAGATTTTACCACATGATCTACTTCATTTGTGTCATTTGCATGCTCTATCATTGGATTTGTTGTTTTAGGACCCCTATTCCCATATTTTTGTATTTCGACCCTAATGGCCTCCAACAAATTGCTCTATTGGACCATTTTCTCTCTATATGAATTCATTTCTCCTTGCATTGCCTGCATAAGAGTTGTGAGGTTTTCTACTCTATCTGAGTTTCCTGAACTTTCCCCTATGGGTCTATCTTCAATACTATCAGTACTAATTGGTCCCTATTTATGAGCGACCCTCTTCCTTCCACTTCTCAACTTAGGTGGCATGTTTCCTATTTAGAGAATCGTATCAGTTTGTAAACATATAAATTTAGTTTGCTACATTGTTTTACTAATCAAAACAAGTTAAGCAAAATTTTATACCAAATTTGTATCAATTCAGAGTTTCTTTATAGTTTTTCATGGAAGCTTTGTGCCTAATCAACCTAGGCTCTGATACCAACTGTAATAACCCTATTTCATAACCAAACAAACTTAGGGATTTTTTTTTATATATAAGATTACATCATTATTGCTAGTTCATATGTGAATTCAAGTATCTTCGTGTGGTTCTCTTATGGATGAATATCTAAGCAAGTCCAAGGTTGCACTTCACAGGAACTCAACATGGTCAGTGTCTATCCTATGGATAGGAGTGGCCAAACCCCTATAATGACCTGCAGGTAAGGTTTATTTACCTTGCACTTGGGAATTCTCCCATCTATTTCAATAGGAACACCCTCTTTCCCTTACTAGTTTAAATCACACATTAAACTAGTTCCTTATGTTAGGTTTATTTTAACCTTATACATTAGGCGTATGCCTTGATGATTAGCTTGTTCTTTCTTATAGATAGAACAACAATCATTGCAATGCTTAAATTTATCACACCCATGTTAATAAGTTAAGGGGGTTATCACACAAACCCACGTAGACTTGTGAATGCCTACCATTAAGCCTTACTTGAATCATTCAACCATAATATCCACGAGGTTAGATAACATTCACATTTTCCCTTAAGTCCATTTCATATTTGATTCACTAAAGTTACATCCTTAAGTGATATGCATGGTTTCTTCATTCACTTTAATATTAGGATTACTCTAGGAGATTTAGAACCATCTTTAAATCACATTTAAAGGTCTAAATCCAAACATTCGATAACTTTATGTCATAATACAACTTGCATTATTTTCCATGACAATTTACTAATGAGAACTACATTGCTTACAATCCTCTTAAAGAGTGATACAAATCAATTACAATTTGACCTCAAAGAGGTACTTTTACAATAATAGAGACCTTTCGTTTAAGAAGGCCCTTTTGCAATACATAAATATTTACAATAGAAATCGAGTAGGACCAATCTTCATTTGACTCCACTCGAACCACCAGTACTTGATTGAAGGTAAATCGGGATCAGGACAACCCATAACATGTATATGAAATGCATTCTAATCAAGCAATAACAAGTAATGATTCTTTCCAATGAATGCAACTAAACTCAATACATTTCACATAATGTAGTTTGTCTAAAGCATTCAATTATTCAAAGGAAGGAAATCCCATACTTTCCTAAGACAAAAAAAAACACATCTTCATCTCATATATTTCCATAAAATATGCCTTTGAATCAAATATCATTACAACCATTTATTGCTAGTTTCTTTTAAAGAATATACGGATCCATTCGTATTTTCACAAGTAACTCATTTTTCTTTCAACTAGAAATAACATTTAAACATATCATACTTTCTCAAATGACTCATATTTCTATTAATCTAGAAATAGCAATTTAACAATACTTTGAGTAACTCATATTTCTATCAACTAGAAATAGCAAAACATACTCCATCGAGTAACTCATATTTCCTTCACAAGTGTGTTTGCTAGTTTGCTTGAAATCTATAGTTCTTCCTCAAATTTGGCTACCAAATTGGCTCAAGATCTACCCATGAGACCATTCTATAGTTTCTAGAGTTTAGCTAACATCTCTCTTGTAATCTACCCATGATATTACTCAAAATTTAGCTACAACTCTACCCATAATCCATCACACAAGATTACACTATAGATTACAAATTTGGCCCTCAATTGGTTATAGGAAGCATACTATAGACATAAATTTATCAAAGGATATTTAAAAATCATTCTCATGACAAAGATAGACTATAGCATAAAGACAACTTTATTTAAAAAATCAACTAGAAAATTAAAGTTGTCATCTTTAATTGATTTAGCTCAAACACATTTCATAATTTCCTTTTAGTTTATAAATCAAAGTCTCATACCTCTTATTTACAAATGAATAATTCTTAGCATACTAGTTAATTAAATATCTTCACTTCTAATTAACCTTGTCTTTATAACATAATATGTTTCTCTTTTCGAAGTATAAACCAAAGTCCCATACCTCTAATTTATAAATGAACCACTTCCTATCTTAAACATTTTCTAAGGTTTTCTCTTTTATTGCTATGCAATAGAATAGTTGTTTCTCAATTTCCCCTCTTTGCAATAGTTAGAAATCCTTATATTATTTATATAAATATATTTACAATACTATGCTTTCTTTTATAAAAAGGGATATACCATTCTATACTTCCTTACAAGGAAGAAAATATACCATATTATATTTTATTTATACAAGAAGAGAAGAATCCATTTCTTTTTAATTTACAATATTTTTATTATGCTTGTCTACTAATATGTTATGCAATCCCTCTATACAACTTGTAACCATCCATAGTCAATTAGTGATTTTATTTCCTTAATATAAAACATCTCCTCATAAAGGAGTTTCCATTAATACAATGTAAAGGTTTCCCATATTGTAATGGAAAAGTAGGCTCCAAATTCGAAGCGGTCGGTGTTGGTCATATGGTATACCATTCTGAACATCAGAGGTTTCAACGCTCAACACAAGCTCCTTGTACCACCCTTAACCTTCAAGCTTATCATTTTGTGAAACCATATGCCCAGCTTGGTTTGAGAAAAATGTAGAAGCCTCCAATTTTTACTAATATAGACCATGATGAATGTCACCTTATCCCATGTAGCATCATGACAAATCAATATTAAATGATTGTGACATCACATTCATGCCAATTTGGAGGAATGTTAAAAAATGTTCAATTCCACACATTCTCTACATTATGGTAAGTTTTTATATGCACTTCCACAAGTTATTGGTCATGTATGTAAACATCATGATCCACCGGTAACAAAATTTTTATTGCATAATATTTTTAGGAAGTATAAGGTGCAGTCAAACCAAAGCAGAGGATTTCAATACATCCTCCATAGGCAACATATACGCTTATATATTTCCAATAAATATGGTCATCAATATCCAATGGTGATGGATTTCCAATTTGGAAGTAACCATATTTATGCCCTAATATTAGACCAAAATAATAGAACGTAGATTAGACTTCTTGCGTGACTAAGTCTTCACAGTTTTAGGTAGTGACTAACAATGATATTATGAAACCTTTGTGGAATACTCTAATGGTCGAATATGAATACTTAATGTTATTTGGAAAAGACCCTCCAGTTTGATGATAGTTAAAGTATCCATCAATCAGTTGCTATAGAAGTATTTCATTTCCTGCCAGATATATGCTACTACAATGAGGTTGTGAGGCTATCTGAGTTTGTATCCCTTTTTTTAAAAAGGATCGGTAAGGTCCAGGCCATACACAACACCCGTAAGAAGACAAGTTTTCGAACGTCCCATATTGGAAGTGTTTGGAAGGTATTTGTGGATACTAAGGTAAATATCGATAAGGCTAAGCAATGACTTTGATAATTATTAATCGATCTCCTTCCAAAGGGTCTTCTTGGCCAGTAGGTTCTCTACCCTAGGTTGCATAAGTTTTCAAGACTATTTAAGATTAGTTTAGTTTAACTAGCCTCACATCATGGGTTAAGATTACTTGCTAGTATTAAATTGAAATCGAAGTAAACCATGGATGTATTATAAGCTTAATTTCTATTTGGTTGATTTAACATTATTTCACCAACATAGAACAATGGTTCCTATAAATATTATAAGCTTAAATTCTATTTGGTTGATTTAACATTATTGTACCAACATTGAAAATGGTTCCTATAAACAATGAAATACAATAATTGAAAAGAATATGGCGATAACATAATACCATAAGTTCTACTTAACATAGGTAAGTAAGAATTCCGACCTAGAAATTTTGCAAAATCTCCCTAATTTTATCCTCTTGACTCTGAGTCCAACAATCCTTCATTCTTGCATTTCTTAATCAATATCTTGGTCCAATGCCTCTATAATATTTAAGCTTTCTGTTTTCTATTTCATCGAAGAGTAAAGAGCATAATCCCTAAGCCAATTTTTTTCCTATCAAGAATGTCCTTCCTTTCTTCCCGAAAGCTTAAATTTATAGGAGACCATCCTCTCTCATGAGTTACAAGTGGTTATTATTTTATTAACCTACCACCTATCGATAAGCAACTAAAGTGATAAGTATATTATAATTAAAGTCTAAGGTCATAATACACTACCTTATTGGATTTATTATTTAATATGCTACCACATACAAGGAGTATAAAGTAATAGTAGAATTAATTTTATCACATGCCATTTATCCATAAGTGGCTATAATGCTTATGATATTATTTTTATACTCTGTCACTAGCACTTAGGTGACTTATTAAATTATTATTGCATGGTGGACATAGTGGGATGCCCACTTATCCCTTCTAGAGGAATGTTCTAAATAATAGGAAATCATATAAGAGACTGAATAATAAATATATATTTTTATTAAAATTTAGTGCCCTCCCTCTTGGTCTAATAGGACTTGACAAATTTTGTGAGCACCTGGTTGAGTTAAATTAGGTTAACCGAACCTAATGACTTTTTATTATGTAAAAGATACTTTTACATCCTATTTAATTTTTTCCTCAAAATGTATTTCAAAATACAAAATATACCAACATTCTCCAAAACTCTATAGCTTACCAATATCCCTTAAATATTAAAAAAAACTAAGCAACAGTCTCATAATCAATAAACATAAGGGTTCGGTCAAGACAGGATGTGACAACACAAGTCTTAGAATGTAAAATATTAGAACATGAGGTAGTTTTAGTAAGAAAGAAAGTGAAAGAGTCTAAAGACAAGCTATACAGGTTTGAGAAAAGTTCAAAAGCTTTGGATAACATTACTAAAGTACAAATATCTTCATTTATCAAAATAGTACTAGGCAATGAAGAATATCTAGAAGTACAAAAAGGGGAATCAAATGCAAAAGAAAATGAAGTATCAAAGGGAACATCAAAATAAGTGACTATGGAAGAACCTAAGACTTATGCTGATGTGTTAAGAAGTGAGAGCATCAAATAGGAAGGAAATAATGCACAAACAAGGTTCAAGGATCAACACAAAAAAGGAAGGACTAAGAGACAAATGGGTCCAAGACAAGATTTATTCAAAGGACATTGCTTCTCATGTAATAGGTTTGGTCACAAGGCTATGTAGTGCAGTTCTCATGAAAAGAAGGAATATGGTTTGACTAAGAGAAATTTCATAGATTGACATCTCTTTCAAGGGTATTTTTATTCTTGTAATCATATTTGTCATAAATAAATTCATTGCAGGGTTCATAAAAGGAATGGATATGGCTTCACCAAGAGGGATTTAAAGATATTTGCACCTCCTAGGAATGACAACATCAAGTGTTTCAATTGCAATAATGTTGGGCATACAACAAGGTGGTGTAGAACAAAATTTCCAGAACTTCCAAGGACATGCAAGAAAGAGGATTCTCAAAATATTAAAAAATATATGACTTCAAAGGTATGGAAAGAGAAATATAATAAAGGAGAGGAACATTATATGCTGGGAATAGAGATACTCCCACCCCAAAATTAGTCACCTCAAGGAGAGGATGTGGGGAGGGGAATGAGATAAGAGTCTTATATTTAGACCCAAAGGAGTCCCTTTGCCATTGGTGTTAAAGGGGGAGAGATGTGAGTAAGGGGAGAGCATTCAGTTAGGGGGAGTAATTTCTTAGGGGGAGCAGTATTGAAATAGGTAAAAGATATGCTTAAATAAAAAGAGAGTTACCATCAATGACAAAGGGGGCAATTGTAGGAAATTTGAGCAAGTTTTGTTGTCATTGATGTCAAGAGGTTTGATGTCCATTTTTGTTGTCATTGATGTCAAAAGGTTGATTTTTCAAAATGCAAGGAAGTTGTTAAAATAAAAGGGTATAGTATTTATTTTAAATATTATATGCCTAAAGAGGCTAAAAAGGTTGAAGACCCAAGAAAAGAGAAGCAAGCTTAAAAAGAAATAATAATATTATAATATTTAATATTATAATATTTGGGCAAAAGGAAGAGGTGAAAAATAACAAGGTTCTAAATTATATAAAAAAAATATCCCTAACAAGGTCCATTGAGCAAGTTATAAAGATTGGAAAAGGTTTTAATTTATTTAAATTAAAATATTTTAACCTAAGGTTAAAATTTTAATTTAAATATTTATGGCGCCAAAGTTTCAAAGATTCAAATCGAATTCAAAAGCAAAGAAAGGATCGATGTGCTTTAATCCCAAGAAATAATATTTAAAGGAAATTATTTTTCATTTCCAAAGTTTAACATATTCTTATGCCCAAGTGATGAGATAAATCATGCGCTCGAATTTTGAAAGGGAGAAGACATTCATGAGTTTTAAAGGCAAGGGAGGTAGAGTTGTGTTGAAATCCACCTAAAGCAAAATACATATCCCATAGCACTAGGTAGTGCATGTGGTAATAGGATGTGGATAAGGTGCTTATGAAGGGAAGGTTTCAGTTTTGAATCCCATCGAGTTGTTTTGCAAGAAGATAAAGCCTTTTTCATTTTTAGTGAAGGAGATTTCAAACATGAAATCATGGATGTTTCTTTTTGTGCGGGCGTGTAGCCCAACCAATAGCCTAGCCTTGGGCTAGTGTATTTTGATGGCTTAGGTCAGGGGTTTGAGCTTGGGTGTTGTTTGTTGAGACTTGTGCAATATTTTTCGTAGGTAGAATATTAAGGTATGTTTTTTGATTAATGTTCTTGGAATATGTGATTTGACTTTGAGGATTTAAAATCATGAAAGGAAAATAAGTGAAATTGATTAGGAAGTCATAAGGGGATTTTTTATTTTATTTTGGGTGCTTAGAAATTAAACCAAGTATTGGATATTATAATGTGTAAACAAAGGGATTTTATTTTTTATGTGTGTTGAATATTATTTTGAAAAAGGAGATTATAAGGTGTAAACAAGGAACTTTATTTGTGTTGAATATTATTTTGAAAGTGAAGGAGTGATAAGGTGTATTTGTGAATTGAAATTTTATTGTACTTCTTGTATGGTGAAATATTTATTGAGGTAAATATTTTTGTGAATATTTTGAGATAGACTGTTTCTATCTAACCTAGACTTGGCAAAAGGGTTTGGTTGTGATTAAAATAGGTTTTAAAGACATATCTCCATCAAAGCAAAGATGTATGGGCACATCATATTTTGTTTGAAATGTTGGAATGAATATTGTTAAATATAAGGTGGAATGAAAAGGCTTGTTTGATAAAGCATTGTTGGAAATATTTGAGTGAATTCTTATATGCTTCATTGGTGAATGTTTAGAGAACATTTGAGATAGATATTGAGGATTATTTGAGTTAGGGTTGAGACCCACATTGTGCTCTTTTTTGAAGAAGTTTGAAAACACTTGTTTAGGGTTATTGAGCAAGTTGCGTTTCATTGGTTGAATTATTGAGTGAAATTCTTGAGCATTAGATTTGAGTGATATTGAAAGTTAATGTGCAAACATTAGAAATCATATTTGTGAAAGTGAAAGAATTAATTACTGAGTAGAACATATTGAGTTTTGATAGAGTACATCAGTATCTATATGTTCCAAAGGTTAAAAAAATTCTGAATAGAATATAGCTAAACTGATTCAAGTTGAAAGAATTGCTTTGAATATTAAACAAAGAATTTGATAGCATTGTGTGCAATATTTGAGATTGATTGAGTATATTTTATGAGTTTTTTTGAGTATGTATTAAAACAAATTGAGCAAGTTATTGAGAGGACTTAAAGGCATATTTGAGGTAAGTCTTAGTGAATACTTGAGAGCATATTGAGCCAGTTCTTGAGAGGACTTGAAAGCAAATTTGAGTTAAGTCTTGGTGAAGACTTGAGAGCAGATTTAGAAATTTCTTGAAACTATATTTGAGGTAAGTCTTGGTGAAGAATTGATAGCATATTGAGCAAGTTCTTGAGAGGACTTGAAGCCATATTTTAAGTAAGTCTTTGTGAATACTTGAGAGCAAAGTTGAATGATTGATTTGTTCAATATTTATGTTAAGGCTTGAGGTGGATCTAAGAAGAGTTGATTTGTGATTGGATCAAGCTTTGTGTTAAGGCTTGAGGACATATTTGAGTATAGATTTTGATACAGATTTATGAGTAGATTTATGCTAGACTTGAGATAGAGTTAAAGCAAATTTGTACTACACTTGGGACAAATTTTGGCATAGATTTGAGATAAAGTTGAAAGCAAAAATAGTCTCTAGTGGATAGAGATACATTAGCCAAGGTAGTGAGGACAAAGGTCTTTAGTGGATAGAGATCCATTAGCTAGGGTAGTGAGGATAGAGGTCTTTAGTGGATAGAGATCCACAAGCTAGAGAAGTTGAGGTAGAAGTATTCTAGAAGATCATAAACCATATCAGAGGAGAAAGAGTTCTCCTATGGATAGATATCCATCAACTAGAGCAAGGGGAAAGAGTTCTTTTGTGGAGTGTTATCCATGAACTAGTTGTAAAGATAGAGTTATTCTATGGAGAGATATCCACAAACCAGTTGAGGAGATAGACATCTCCTGGATCAAGTTCCACGAACCATAGAAATAGATAAAGTGTTCTCCTATGGAGAGAGATCCACAAATCAGAGCATACAGGATTGGTGTCTCCTTTTTATAGAGGTCCATAAACATTTTAATTGATAATTGATTCCAAAGAAGATTGAAAGCACGAGGATACAAAATCAAAACAGAAATTGAACATATGCGGAATGCAAACGAAGAAACTGAGCTTAGCGCTAAATCCTAAAAACTTGAAAATGCATGAAAAGAAGGAAAAGCATGATCGAATCTAAATGAAACAAATGAGAATAAAGAAGACAGCCCTTTTTATTAATGTGTTTCAAACTCGGTTACAATATGCATCCTCCCCTTCCAAGGGTTAGGAGCATTTAAGCATGAGCTCTTGTTACATCCACGGGCGCCTTTCCTTCTTCTGCATGCCCACATGTAAAATGGGTGGACCAAAATGTTTTCGCCACTTGGAATGATGAGTCTTGACTCCTCGCTACTCCTCCAATGTCTGAACCCTGCATTCAAAGGAACAAGAAACAGTCAGTAGCACCTACGAATGAAACAAAGCATGTAATCCCCAAGCCTACGATAAGTAAATAAGAAAAATGAATTAAACTATAACTAAAACAGATCCAAATGCTATGAAAATTTGACAGGGGCATCAGGATATCACCAGGAAGGTTTTGCAAAAAGAACAGTCGAAAAATTCCCCACCAATTTGAATTTGCTCTAAGGCAGGACGAATTCACCTACAACAAAATGCTGAAAATATATTGTCCTAATGTCCTACCTCTGGAGCTCCAAAAGACTTGAAAACTTGGTATTAGCTAATTGGGGGCATTTTGAGAATACCCAGATGGTCATATTTTCCAAATTTGGCTTCCATAAATGGGAATTTGATAATGCTACCTGTAGATTAATAAAAATGAACAAAGCTAGAAATATGATCAAAATTGCTCAAAACGAGACGAAATTCAAATGATAACCTATCTAAACATCATAGAATTGAATGCAAAAATGAAAGAAAGCAAATCTACAATGGAATTCCCATCACTCCGAAAGGGGGCGATTAGGATTATGGCAGTGTGGGAGGGGGTGCCCATGGGGCAGGCCGCCCGTAGTTCAAGGCTTGATTTCGATACCAATCCACTTGGGATGGGTTCAAAACCTCTTGTGTGGTATTGTCAAAAAATTTGGTGGGATATTGTGGCCAAATTTTGGGTTTTGGAATCGAGATTTGTCCTCCCAATAGTCACCCAATGACCTCCCTTCTAAAGGAGATCAAGGATGTGAAAGGTGCAAATCCAAAAGGTATGAGATGTGTAAATAAAATGACAGCACTTTGTTGCTCTAAAATGCTACTTCTCTCTCTATTTTGGGGTGAGGAAACTCACCAATTTATAGACCTAGAGGTCTCTTGAAATGGGCATGCAGAGGTGCCACTTGGCAATCATGCCTCCCTAGGGGGAAGGAGATTCTTACCTGAATAGGGACTCCATGAATGACCTTACAGATGCCTCTAACACTTGAAAATGCTCACCCATACTCCCATGCGATGAAGGAAGCATTGGGTGGCATACATGAGCTGCCATTTGTCAAGATTTGACTTTTTTCCCATCAAACTTGCAATTCGCCCCACCCCGAAGCGAATTTAGAATTCGTCCCTAGGTGGGGCGAATCCCATTTTGAATTCATCCCAAGGTGGGACGGATACTGAGCAAAGTGCTTGAATGTGCCAAATTGATCTCTGACCTTTCAAAACTACTGTGAGAGTTGTTAGGACCATTTTTTGACCTCTAAGGGCTGCCCTTGGGGTTGTGTGTGTCAATGCGATCAGTGTTTGTAGTCACATAATTGGATTGGTGCTATTTTGGTGTCTACAGATGCCCCTTTTTGGGATGTGTTGTGCATGGCATAGCGCCGAGCAAAAATAGATAACCAAAGCATCAATGATTAGGGTTTCTCAGTAACATAACCAACTTTTGATGCCCCAAGTATGGAAAGGGTATGCATTCTTGAATCCTTGCTTCTGACAAATGAAGGAACTCAATTCAAGTGTTAACCTTTTTCGGTGAGGTGTTACTTGATCTTGGACATTGATTGGTCATGAATAGGCAAAGGGCACAACCTTTTATCTATGAGAACCTTGAGTTCATGATTCACGAAATGCCAAGTGATTTGATCAGATTGTGATTATTGCTTTTTTACTACCCCAAGCAGGAGCATAATTGTCTTTGTCAATGATTCTTTGAATGCATGTTGTTTTCCTTAACTGGGTGTGTGTTTGCTGATTGGTGACTAAGTGTGACTACCCCCTCAAGCGATGAATTGATGAGGGAATGACCTTCATGAGAAAAGAAATGAGTCACTTGACCCAAGATGACTTGTGCAAGGGTGCCTTTAGATGTTTTAGCATTAAGCATGTGCAGTTTTTTGACATTTAGACCTATTTTTTGTGGGTGGTAACCCTTTTTGCGATGCTTTTTGGAGCTAAAATTAGTGAAAATCCATCCTCTCGTGGAGCGGTCTGGCTATGGTAGCCTTCTTATGGAGTAGGATAGTGACAATATTTGACCCCAACATCTATTTTGCATGCCCAGGATGTCAAGTGCAACAGCAGTCTCATCGGGCAAGGTTATTAGCTATTTTAGTGCATTTTTGTTCAATTTTTGTTGTTTTTTGAAATTTTTGTGCTGAATTCATTCTAGGGTGGGATGAATACCAGCTTAGTATTCATCCCAGGGTGGGGCGAACACTAACCAGAGTGCTCGTCCCAGGGGGAATGAATATAATCTCAAAAGGCCTATTTAAAGGTCAAAACTAGGGTTTGGGCTCATTTGCATCTAAATTTTCTTACGATTTGGAGCTTTGGGGAGGATGAGGTTAATTCTGTGAAGCGAAGCACTGCTGAATTTCTCTTGACATCATGAGTACACAAACCAGATCGAGTGGCGGTGCCGAAGCGAGACCAGTAAGTGCTCCCTAGTGTTATTATTTTTGTTTAAAAATGCAAGTGTTTTGTTTAATTTTCTTTGTGATGATGTTTTCCAAAATTCAAAATTGAAACCCTAAAACTAAGCCAAACACAACCAAGACTTAGTTTACAATTGAATGACAAACGTAGTTAAAACCTAGGTAAAGAGTTGTGATGTTGCTTTTAACTAAAACCCTAGGATAAACGGAACGTAAAACCCTAGTTTTCAGGTTGAGCTGATCAGTTTTAAAATGTAGGTTACAACCCTAGGTTTAAACTGCTATTTTAATTTTATTTTATTCGTGCAAAATTTTTAGACTTAGAATACCGAAATCCTACGACTGATAATAGAACTAACAAAATATTTTTGTTTTTTTTAATTAATCAGTTTAGAGTTTAAAAACCCTAGGGCTGACAAATTAATTTTTTTTTGAGTTTTTGTTTTGTTTTTGAATTTATCAGTTAGGATTAGAAACCCTAGGACTGACAAATGGATTTGTGTGAATGCAGCTACATGTTGTTGTGTTTTTGATGGATTGATTTTTGCGAATATGAATATGAGATGCGAGAAGAGCTTTTTATTGATGAATTTGAACATGCCTAGAAATGAGATGCAAATTTGGGTTGTTTTTTATGGTTTTACTATTTTTGAATTTTCTTATTTTTAACCAAGCGATTGTGGGAATCCTTGGAGATTTTTGGGATTGACCAAGCGATTGCAGGAATCCTTGGAGCATTTTGGGATTGACCAAGCGATCGTAGGAATCCTTGGAGCATTTTGGGATTGACCAAGCGATTACAGGAATCCTTGGAGCATTTTGGGATTGACCAAGCGATTGTAGGAATCCTTGGAGCATTTTGGGATATGGCTCTCTTAGATATGGAATGGTCGCAAATGACTGATGTTCAAGGGTTCTGGTTCCTTGATTTCGTCAAGAGAGGCTAGCCGGTACATCCCGGGTCATATTTTGCTATCAATTACATATGGACCTAACAAATTTGCCACGAACTTGTCCCTTAGGTGGGACGACAAACTAGATTTCTGTTGGTTTTATTTCAAGACCAAATCACCAACCTGAAAGTCCCTCAGGTGAACTTTCATGTTGTAAGCTTTCTTGAGTTGCTCTTGATAGATACGTAAATGCTCGAGAGCATTAATGTGTCGTTCATCAAGCAATGTAAGCTAGTCTAACCGGGCCTGTCGCGCAGCGTCATCATTGATGAACTCTTGCATTGATATGCACAGGGAAGGAATTTCCAACTCGAGAGGCATGACTGCCTCGGAGCCATACACAAGCAAAAACGGAGTTGCCCCAATGGGTGTCCGAATGCTAGTGCGATAAGCCCACAGGGTAAGTGTGATTTGGATGTGCTAATCCTTATGACTGTCCATAACCATCTTTTTAAGGATGGCAACTAGAGTTTTGTTTGATGCCTCTACTTGCCCATTTGCCTGCGGATAATAGGGTGTCAAAAAATTGTGCTGAATTTTGTACTTTGTGGTCAAAGCATGCACGTCTTTGTTCTTGAATGACGTCCCATTATCCGAGACTATTTTGGATGGAATACCAAAATGACATATGATGTTATGCAAAATGAACTCCACAATGTGGGGTCTTGTCGTAGAGGTAAGTGGAACTGCATCCACCCACTTGGTGAAATACTTTGTGGCCGTTATAATAAACGTGTGATGTCCTGACGATGTAGGGGAGATCTTTCCAATTAGATCGAAGCCCCACTATGAAAATGGCCAAGTGTATTGGACTGTCTACAAGGCCTGGGAAGGTATCTGCATCAAATTGGCATGATGTTGACACTTCATGCACTTCTTGACATATGCACAACAATCTCGTTCTAAAGATGGACAATAATAGACCATGCAAAGAATGTGCTTTACAATGGCCATACCACTGAAGTGGCCACCACATGTACCATCGTGCGCTTGGGTGATCGCCCAAGTGGACTCTTGTTGGTCCAAGCAACGAAGGAGGATTCCTTCATAGCTATGATGGTACAAAATGTCTCCTATCAAGACATACTTTGCCGCTTTCTGCTTGAATGCTCATTTTGCGGCATGTGTCAATCCAAGCGGGAGATTACCTAACTTGAGGTAGTCTCTAATGGGTAAATACTAGTCTTGTTGATTGGAAGCCTCAACGGTATGAACAGCCAATCCCTCTTGAAGTTTATCCCTAGCAAATGCTGAGTGGGAGAGAACTTGTAAGAATAGCATTGTTTTGCTATTAATGGGAGTAGGGGAGAACAAGGACCCCCAGTTGGCATGTTTCAAACGATCATGGATTCGAGAGAACTTATCCGAGGATGGTTCAATCTAGATCATGTGGATTCCTGGTGTCAAGTTAGAGCTTGCACGCTCCATCACGGATTGTGATAGTGTTTTGACTTGAATGGTTGTCATATCACCAAAAAGGTCTTGCAGGATTAGTGACCCCAAGGAGGCCATAGTGTTCGTAAAATGATTTGATGACCGAGGGAGTGCCTCGATGTCGTACCACTCAAGTTTTGCCAAGAATTTGTCCACAAGGGCTTTATAAGCCTGCAGAACTGGGCATTTACATTGGAATACCCCTTTGACTTGATTTAAAATTAACAACGAATCACCAAAGATGTTCAGTTGTTTGATGTTCATGGCGATTACTGTCTGAAGACCTATGAGCAAGGCTTCATACTCTGCATTATTGTTGGTGCATGGGAAATTTAATTTAAATGATAGGGTCATTGGAGTGCCCTACGATGTGAAGAATACTATTCCCATGCCACCACCTTGCTCACATTTAGAACCATCAAAAAATAGGGTTATGTCGACCTGTGACTTAGGCTCATCAGAATCTGGCGATTTTGAGACATGGAAGACCCCATCATCGGGTAGTTCTATGACTAGAGGCTAATCATCTTCGAGAGGAGCCTCTGCTAGTTGATCGGCTATGACCTATCCTTTGATGGATTTTTGTCCAATAAACTCTATGTCAAATTCCATCAACAACATGATCCATTTCACCGTGCGACTACTATGATAAGTGTGACTCATCATGTATCGCAATGGATTCTCCTTAGACATAACATACGTAGTGTTTCTCAACATGTAGTGGCATAGCTTTTTGGTAGCAAAAACCACTACCAAGCAGAGTTTCTTGACGTATGCATAGTTAAGTTCATAACTGACCAGGGTGCAGCTAAGATAGTAAGTAGCCTGTTATTTGTGAAGTTCATTCTTCTAGGCTAACATGGCTCCCAGTGCCACCTCAGTAGCTGAGATGTATAAGTAGAACAACACTCCCAGTCTAGGTGGTGCCAATACTTATGGCAAAGTAAAGTATCATTTGATGTCATCAAATGCTGACTGGCACTCGTCATCCCAGTGAAATGCTACCCCCTTGTGCAATAATTTGTTCATGGGTTGGCACTTGTCAGATAGCTACGCTATGAAGCGCTTAATTGATGTGACCTTTCCCTACATACTTCTGAGCTACTTAATGGTAGTTGGGGGAACCATTTCAAGGATTGCCTTGAATTTGTTTGGGTCCACCTCGATGCCTCACTTTGAGACTATGAAACCCAAGAGTTTTCCAGACATGATGCCAAATACGCACTTATTGGGATTCAGTCTGACTTTATGCTCCAACAAATCATTTCAAGGATCTTGCTTAAGTCATCGAGATGATCTTGGTGGAAAAGAGACTTGGCCAACAAATCATCCATGTAATCTTCCAAAGTTTTGTGCATGTAATCATGGAATATGTACGTCATGGCATGTTGGTAGGTGGCACCAACATTTTTAAGGCCAAAAGGCATGACCTTATAACAAAATGTCCCCCAAGGCATTATGAACGCTATTTTTAGTTGGTCCTTGGGATTGATACGAATCTAATTGTATCCCAAGAAACCATCCATGAGGGATAGCATTTCGTGACCTGCTATAGCATCTACCAATGCATCGATGCTTGGCAAGGGGAAATCATCCTTAGGACTCGCTTTGTTTAGATCTCGAAAATTAGTGCATATGTGAATCCTCCCATTAGGATTTTTGACGAGCACCATGTTGGACAACCATGGCGGATAATCCACGTAGATGACAAATTGTGCATCCAACAACTTTTGCAATTCATCTTTAACCATCAAGGCCATTGTTGGGTGCATCTTATGTAGTTTTTGCTTCACTGGATTGATTGTCGGATCAAGCATTAGATTATGCATGACTAGCTAGGGATCTAGCCCTGACATGTCTTTGTATGACCATGCAAAAACCTCCTTCTTCGCTTTGAGAAGGGCAATGTAGTCAAATTGCTCTTCAGGGGATAATCTTACCCCCAACTTGATAATTTATGGATTCATTGGATCCAAGCCGATGTCTACGTCATTCATCTCCTCGACCGACATGTGGGATCCCTCCTCCAACTGATGGAGTTGGGATCAAATGGATATCATTAGTTGAGTTTAAATCTATGTTGGGAACCTCGAGTTCCTCTTCAGCATGAAAGATATCTTGAGTTGTCCCTAGGGTAAAATGAAGAATTTTATCGAAAGGTCAATACTCTGATGGGGACGAAGGTGAATTTACATGATCCCAGTCAATGGCATCTATGTCTAGCGTCAAGGACCATGCTGGATCATCCAGATTGTGGATGGGTGTGGTTAAGTCAATGGAGATCATGTGGATGAAATGATTTTGGTCTCCATTACCGGGTATGATGACTCAAACATTCTAGATGTTCTCTGTGCCTCGAATCTGGCTCTAGAGGTACTGGCATGAATGGATCGGCCCTATGTGCTAATAGGAGGATAGGGTCTACCCTCGACACTGATATCACCCTAGGGTCTCGAAGTGGAAGGTGCTCTTCGTGTACCTGGAGCAGCGAGTCTAACACTTGATCCCACCTTACTGGGTCTATGTACCACTCGTGCCCTGACACTATGCCCATCTGTGCAAATATGTCATTAATCTCCAAGGGGTATCGTTGTTGCATTTGTCACATGTGGTTGAGATAGGCCATCTTAGTTTCATCTTTCGAATCACTATCGGAGATCCAAAAGCCTTCATTGGCTCTGATAACTATTTGAGGCATTACAAGCTCATCCTGCTCAAGCAAATTAATTTGGCCCCATTGTGGTTTTTCCACGCTCTGTGGGGGGACCTGATTCTCTTGATGCGACACTGGATCGCTTGGAGCCTCTAGAGGGAACATTTTCAGGAGGGTCTCTTGACAGTTATTCATGGGAATCCCTTGTGAGTGATCACTATCGGATTCGAAGGGATCATATGACGTTGGTTCATATTATGATTCATCCTTTGAAGATCCTTCTTGACACTATTTATGCTTTCCTTGAAAGTGATTTCTCGAACTTTCACCTCTCTCTAGCAAAGGAGAAGGGTTATTGATGTTAACAAGGGTGGTTTTTGACCATGAGAGGTAATCTCCCAATGTATATGTTGTGTTTGGGTTGGCATAAGGATCTGATGCCAATCCACCCTTGTTGCCTATTCCTAGGCCTTACATGTTTTCCACCAAGATGTCCAAGGGCAGGGGGTGGTTGAACCCGAATCTCGACTTGTCATAAGGAATTTGGTATATTGGATGGCAAAGGACACACACTCCTTGCTCATACCTACCTAGCCCATATCCATGCCAATTGCATTGGCCCAGATATCTTAGAGCAAATTTTGGGTTAGACAGATAGTTGACATCTTCTGCAAAAGGCTCTTCATCCTCATCCTTTTGCATGCATGGCTCACTACCATGATTAAGGCCCCCATACACGAAATTTGTCTGGTTCGGTGGGTGGCATAAAGGGACAATTGTCCCGATGGGGAGGCATGGTCTCCCCATGTCTTGCATGGACTCTAGCATGGTTGTTGCTACAAAATTCTGCACTAGATACTCCCCCAGGCCCGTACTGGCCATTTCAACAGTAATTGTTGGTGATTGAGAGGGAGGGAACAGAAGCTCTTCTTGAGTCCACTCCATGTTGGGTGGACTAGGAGCCTCAACTTCCATTGTGCTAGGCATCTCTTCAATAGAGATGGTTGATATTATGGGCAGTGCCTCTTCCAGGGGTTGAGCCTCTTCTAGGGTTTTCTTCCCTTTGTCCTTATGTTTAGCCATGATAGGTGGCATTGGTGGTGAAGGAGATGACGATGAAGATGCACCTGGATGGGGTTTTGATGGATTTGTCACCAGTGGTGCTTGCGGCATCGGACCCTATCTAGATGGATTTAACTAAAAATCCAAGTGCATCGATGGGAGGGTCGATTGCGGCATCAACTACACTACATTGCAATATTTGAAGGGTTCTAAGTCCTTCGAGACTACATGCACTTCCCCTTAAAATGCATACTTCAAAAACTAGTGAGCTATCGAAGGGACACACTTCATGTCCCTGATCCATGGTCACCCTAGCAATATGTTATATGCCATCTCGCCTTCCAAAATATGGCACAATGTAGGTATCATCTTTTGTCCTACTTGAATGGGTAGAACAATTGTGCCAATTGTCGAGCATATCGCATCATTGAATGCTTGTAGTGTGTAAGTGGAAGCCGTGATGTGAGAGGATGGCAACTTCAGATGTTTCAATGCTGCTATAGTAATGATGTTACTGGATGATCCAGTGTCTATCAAAACCCTCTTATACGAGATCCCGTTGACCTGCACGATAACGTGTAGGGGTGGATCTGCCATGTCATCAGACATTGATTTAACTTCATCTTCTCGAAAGGTGATGACTGGATCCGTGCATCATTTTACATGTCCCACAAAGTTGTTGAAGGAATTCACTTCATGGGGCTGCAACTCGATGGCTTTCAAAATCTCCATGAGAGCCTCCCGATGGGGCGTTGATTGTTGTATAAGCTCATATATGGAGAGCCTAGCCGACATGATCCACAAACCCTGCATGAGTTTGGTCCATATTATGGCTATAGGTCTAGGTAGAGGTAGCTACATAGGGTGTTGTTGAGGTTTTGACATTGATGGAACCTCTCTTGTGGCTACCTCAGGGGCAACTCCTAGGTATTTATTATTCCTAGTCACTATGCTTATCATTCCTACATACCCTTGCATGGGGAAATGCTGTTGCACCTCATTGACCTGAAGGGTTTTTGCCTGTGCCTCATGGGCAGGCAAGGGGTCCTTGAAAACCCCCATCTGCTAGTTGTTTGGTGCTACATGGTTGTCCACTACCAATGTCTTATTGTCAATCAGGTCTTGTATCAATCCTTTGAACTTCCAACATGTGTTCAGGTCATGTCTCTTCCACCTGTGGAACCTACAATACAAGTCCTCTCTGTATCCCTTAGGCTTGGGAGTGTTAGGATCTATGGTTTGAATCTCTGGAAGGGTGATCAAGTTTGCCACTAAAAAGCAGTCAAATAGGGAGTCCCTAGACTCCGTATAAGGGGTGTACTGTCACTTAGGGTTATTCTACTGATTTTGCTCCTATTTTTGATTTTCTCTTTCATAATTGTTAGGAGGCACTGCCTGATAGTTAGCCTTTTGAGGTTGTATTTCTTGTGAAATATTAGGGACATTTATGGCAACTTGATTAACCGTAGAGGGTTTTTATTGCGTATTCCTTGTATTTGTGTTCTTGTTCCACTCTTTCTTCTTAGGTTTGGCAATTTTGCCATCCTGTATCTTGATCTCTTTGATAATTCTGGCTTGCGCCAGGGTTTCTTCTAAGGTGGCATATTGCTATAGCTGCAATAGCATAGAGATCGATCTCAAAAAACTTCATGAGAACATTTGTGTAAGGTCAAACATAGGGGGAAGGTAGGGTAGCTTGGAAATAAGAGTCCTCCATCGATTCCCGTAGGCTACCATGGTCTCTTCCTCATATTGCTTGAGGCTGGCCAGGTCACTTAGTGATGCCTTCTTGGTTTTGAAGGTGAAGCGTTCAAGGAACGCATCCGCTAACTGATCCAAGTTATTGATGTTGTGCTTTGGCAACTAAGTGAACCAATCCGAGGTAGGGCCCATGAATGTGGTTATAAATGTCCTTAGAAACAACGCATCATTGTCCTGAATGCCAAAGCATTGGCTCGAGAATATTGTCACATGCTCTTGGGCATCCTCTTCACCCTTAAAGACTGCCAACTGAGGCAGCTTGAAATGTTCGGGGTAAGGGGGTGCAGGCACTGATGGATGCACAGGATGACTATGAAGTTGGCGTAATGTGGGCTTTTGGGGCCCAAAAGCTTTGGTTTCCATAGACTCCAAACGCTCTAACAACGCTTTGTATGCATCGGAAGATTTAATCTCTTCCTCTTTAGTTTGCTCCCATTGTGGGTTGTGGGAGACTTGAGGCCTATGTGGGGGTGGTCGGATAGCAACCCATCTGCCTTGGTAGGGCATTTCAGCCCACTCTACTTCTTGTTCATACTCCTCATAAACTTCCTGAGGAGTCTCTGGGTGAGACCTATGACCCTGAGTGGGTCCCTACGGAGGGTACCCATTGTTGTTTCGGGGAGTGGCCTCCCTCTCAGGTCTAGGGGGTCTTGGAGGCAAAACTTGACAAGGTCACAGAGACCTATCTCGCACCAAGGGATTATGCCTCTCATATGGTTTCGCTCTTTGTGTGCGAGGGGTTGGAACCCTCTCAGGTAGGTTATTAAGCAGCTCATCTGTTTGGCACTGAATGTGCTCCTTGCTAAGGCAGTATAGACGCTCTAGCTGTTGCTGATCTTGCTCAAGCCACATGATCTGGGCTTGGCGGGCGACATGTCTAGTGACTGCCAGGTCAATTTGGTTTGCCATCTTGGGCCTAGGAGGCCTAGATGCCTCTCCTATGCATTTTCCTCGATCGTGATGATCTGAGATCTCAATGGATTAATTCCCTCTATCAAGGTTGGCGACATTTACCCGAGGCTCTGGCCTCATTGGGTAACCATGGTATCTAGCAGGTGCGGAAATGCATGGCTCCCATGCTATATGTTGCTCTTGAGGAATGTGATGGTCTTCCTTGTACTCCCTTTCATATGTGTAAAAGGGGTGGGTGGAGTTAGCTTGCCCTATTTGGAGAGCCCTGTGCTCTGGGGTTTGTCTATTGGTTCTAATAGTGATGGGAGGCAAAGGAGGGATGCCATAGTCATGTGGCCTCTCCTCATGGACACTATGCCTCTCTAGCGCTTCATCGTGCGGTGGCCACTCATATCTAGCTTCTAAGGGAGCTTTTCTATCTACGTTGAGTGCCACATGTAAAGATTCTTCTTGAAAGGAGCTGTGATGAATGGGCATGTCCCCCAGAGGGGTGTCCCTATAATTCCACCTTGACATGGAATGATGCGGACTCTCTTGTGGGTCAGGCCGCCAGGGCGGTATGGCCAAGTCCTTAGGGCTAAAGCGGAGGTGACTTGTGCCCACTCCTTGTACACTTTTTGTAGCTTTTGCCCTTGATTGGGCTTGGCTACGGGTGTACACCATGGTGGTGCTCTTCTACAAGCTAAGAAGATTTTTATCTCTTTTATGATTTTTTATGCTACACTAAATAGAAAAGAACACACACATACACAAATGGTGATTATCTCGTTTAAAGATTGAAAGTGTGTCCTAAAAGTGGTTTAGTGTGTTTTGTTGTTGTTTTTGAAGGTTTTTGTAAAGAATGTTTAAATGCAAAATGAAGGCTCTTATGGCTCCCAAAATTGGTTGCCCCTTCGATATACCATTGCCAGACCGATATACCAACCTCTCTATATACCCGCCCTTACGTGAGGGAAACTATAGGTACGTGAGAGCATATGGTACGTGGAACATAGGTGGTACGAAAGGGGAATCGCACTGTTTATGACACCTACCATAGAAGACTTATCCTCACATGTTGGGAATCACCCCAGCTACACTCGATCAGCTTTCATCAGGATTTATGTCTAGCAACAGTAGCGATCGGGGTGTATGAATGCAAAATTCAAGCCAAGGTGGTGATGAAATCCACCGTTGGTCTTGATCAAGGGCTAGGGTTTTACGACTAGCGCATTTGTTATTAAGTTTCCATGTGGTGTGTGGGGTTATTTTTATTTTGCAAAAGTAAACAAGCAAACAGCAAAAGGAAAAATTTCCCTAAATAAACAAGTAATCCAAAATAGAAATACTGAATAGAAAATGACAGGGAAAAATGCAAAATCCTTACCTCTCCTCTACCCGCATCTATTGGTTCTGAGTTTCCACCAAAAAACCTCACAGGATAGAATTCATCCTGGGGTGGAATGAATTACAGTACTGTATTCGTCACAGGGTGGGGTGAATTCCCATTCGTCCTTGGTTAAGACAAATTACAGCCCTGCATTCGTCCTTTGTTGGAATGAACAACAATCAGCATATGAAAATGCGGTACCTGTAAGAAAAAAACCAAGTTTGGATCAGATATCTTATCTTAAAAATAGAGGACAAGGTCCCACCATGATCACCACTAAAAGCACAAGGATACGAAAGCAAAAAATAAAGCGAACATATGCGGAATGCAAACGAAGAAACTGAGCTTAGCACTAAATCCTAAAAACTTGAAAATGCATGAAAAGAGGGAAAAGCATGATTGAATCGAAATGAAACAAATGAGAATAAATAAGATAGACCTTTTTATTAATGTTTTTCAAACTCGGTTACAATATGCATCCTCCCCTTCCAAGGGTTAGGAGCGTTTAAGCATGAGCTCTTGTTACATCCATGGGCGCCTTTCCTTCTTTCACGTGCCTACATGTAAAATGGGTGGACCAAAATGTCGCCGCCACTTGGAATGATGAGTCTTGACTCCTTGTTGCTCCTCCAATGTCCAAACCCTATGTTCAAAGGAACAAGAAACATTCAGTAGCACCTACGGATGAAACAAAGCATGTAATCCCCAAGCCTACGATAAGTAAATAAGAAAAATGAATTAAACTATAACTAAAATAGATACAAATGCTATGAAAATTTTATAGGGGCATTAGGATATCACCAGGAAGGTTCCAAAAAAATAATAGTTGGAAAATTCCTCACCAATTTGAATTCGCTTCGGGGCGGGACGAATTCACCTGCAACAAAATGCTAAAAATATATTGTCCCAATGTCCTACCTCTGGAGATCCAAAAGACTTGAAAACTTGGAATTAGCTAATTGGGGGCATTTTGAGAAGACCCAGATGGTCATATTTTCCCAATTTGGCCTCCATAAATGATAATTTGATAATGCTACCTATAGATTAGTAAAAGTGAACAAAGCTAGAAATATGATCAAAATTGCTCAAAACGAGACAAAATTCAAATGACAACCTAACTAAACATCATAGAATTGAATGCAAAAATAAAAGAAAGAAAATCTGCCATGGAATTCCCATCACTCCGAAAGGGGGCGATTAGGATTATGGCAGTGTGGGAGGGCGCGCTCATGGGGCAGGCCGCCCGTCGTTCAAGGCTTGATTTCGACACCAATCCACTTGGGATGGGTTCACAACATCTTGTGTGGTATTGTCAAAAAATTTGGTGGGATATTGTGGCAAAATTTTGGGTTTTGGAATCAAGATTTGTCCTCCCAATAGTTACCCAATGACCTCCCTTCTAAAGGAGATCAAGGATGTGAAAGGCGCAAATCCAAAAGGTATGAGACGTGTAAATAAAATGATAGCACTTCATTGATCTAAAATGCTAATTCTATCTCTATTTTGGGGTGATGAAACTCACCAATTTATAGACCTGGAGGTCTCTTGAAATGGGCATGCAGAGGCGCCACTTGGCAATCATGCCTCCCCAAGGGGAAGGAGATTCTTGTTGGCAATTTTGGGTTTGAGATCCTAGCTTCTTGTCTATGAGTTGTCATTGATGTCAAAAGGAAATGACATTAATGTTAAGAGGATGTGTTGGCTTCAAATGTGGAAGATTCCAAGATAATATTTTAAAGAGAATCCAGAGAGATTCCATTGGCAAGGGTTTTTCATTAAAACCAAACTAGTTTTTAATAAAACCAAGTTGGATAGGGTTTTTATTAAAACCAAGTTAAATGGTTTTTATTAAAACCAATGGAGGTTCTCTTTATTATTTATTTAATTATTATTTAAAACCCTTCAAGGTTTTAATTAATTAATTATTTAATTAATTAAGGGAGAAATTATTTTTAATTTATTAAAAATACTTAAAGGTTTTTAAACCTTTTTTATTCTTAATTTATTAAAATTGTTTAAGGGTTTTTAAAACCTTTTTGAAAATACTTTTGATTAATTTCAAAATGGTATTTATTTTCGCTGATGTCAAGGTGTCTTTGAAGAGACTATTTATTCTCCAACTCCTAAGGTTGGAAGGCTAATTAATGTGTAATTCCTCGAATGCAATTTGCGGTGTTTGTGTTCTGTATTTGCTGCGAACGAAGGAAGACTTAGGAGCACATGCGGTTGAAAAGTCTTTGGGAGTTTTTTCAAGGGTGAAGTGGAGGGAAGTTCACTTGTGAACTTCGTAGCCCGCATGGGCTAGTGGCAGCGAAGGCTGCTATTGGGCGTTGCATTGGCGGAGGTCATCGTTTGGAGTCTCACGGGGGTGCTTTGCTAGAGTAACATATGATTTTATTAAAACGTCTTTATGCCATGAAATTCGAAGTTTCTTGGACAGCGATTTATAAGGTGTGATTATATTTTATGAGTTTTGGATTTTGTGATTAGCATTGAATAAAAGCTTAGGAGAAATAAGGGCATAGTTCTTTGGATGTATTTTTAAGATTATTCTTTGCTATGCTAAAATTAAAAATGGAGGTATAAGGTGTGAGTTTGTGATTGTTGATTTATTGGCATGTTATGGTGGTTGTGTTTAAAGAAGTGGAGCTAAAAGGTGTAATAAAGGAAGTTTATATTATTGCTCATTTCTTTTTATTCTAAACCTAACTTGGTTGGAAGTTTGAGAGTTGTGTGTGGTGACAGCTTGAAGGTTCAACTATCTTCTACTCCAATAAGGTATGGGCACATTATTCTTATGAGTATGATTGGTGTATGTTTTCTGAAATAAGGTTGGAATGAAAAGATATTCTACTAGGTATCCTTTGGCTAGGTGTAAATCCTATTTTCTGGTTTGTTGAAGACTACTTATGCATTGTTATCCTTAAGAAGAGTTTTGGTGAATGCATAATTTTTGGTTTGAGATAGTGGAAGCCTTGTGCACTAAGGTTTATATTTGTGAGTCTAGCTACTTGCATTGAGTTGGTGGAACCCTTGGTTGGCTGTTTTGAGTTTGATGGTTGAGTTGCTTCCATTGAGGTTGTTTGATCAAGTTATTGCTTTACTTGATTCATGATATTGGGCTTACTCCATTGAGTTGATTTGAGCAAGTTATTCTTTGCATTTGGTGATATTGTGTTGGTGGCTGTTTTGTTAAAATATATTTGGAGGGAAAAGGATTTCTACTTGTTTCCTTTTCTTGTGATGATTGGTTGAATGCTTCAAGGTTGATGTTGAGTTGAATGGTGTTGGTTGACTAAACCTTGTTTGATGAGCATTGTTGTTGAAACCCTAATTGATGGTGAAAAGAACACGAGTATCATTGTTATGTGATTTTTTGCATAGTTGGCAATTGTTGGGGTTTCATTTTCTTGAAAGAAAACATTCTATCCTATCCATTTTAGATATTGAGTTGAGTTTTCAAATTTGAGATTGAGATTGAGCTGAGTTGATTTGAGTTGAGTTTTGAGATTGGGATTTGAGTATAGAACATATTGAGTCTCTAAAAATTCTCTTTATGCTTCTATGAGTTTGAAAAATCACATTGGGTCTCTAACAATTCAATTTGTGATTTCCTACTAAGAAAGTTTTTCTTGGTGAGCTTGTTGAGTTTTTGGATAGGTTCCGGTGGGGACTTGTGAGCAGTTTTTGGACAGGTTTCGATGAGGACTTGTGCGCAGATTTGGATAGGTCCTAGTAGAGGACTTGTGAGCTGAGTTTGATAGTTCTATCAGAGAACTTAAGGATAGAGGTGCATTGGTTCTATGAGAAGAACTTGATGATAGTTGGCAAGTCTTTGAGAAGGCTTGTATTCAGAGGATTGATTTGTTCAAGTTGGACAGATCTGACAAATAGAGGAAGAATTGTACTAGATCGACTGACTATGTTTGGTATAGGTTGCTGAGCTACTATGGACGTGATCATAGAAGATAGAGGTCTCTTAGGCTAAGCATTGAGGACAGGAGGTCTTCGGTGGAAAAGAGTTCCACGTGCTGGTAAGAGGTAGAGGCAGTTGATCTTCTAAGGGATCATTTCTAGAGCAGAGGGGAAGGTATATCCTTTGAGCAGAGGCTCATAAATTATAATTGGGAGAAGGTATCTCCTTTGAGCAGAGGCTCATAAATTCTGATTGGGGGAAGGTATCTCCTTTGGGCCGAGGCTCATAAACATTGTAATTGGGAAGGATTCCCAAAGAACTTTGAGATAAATTTTAGATAAAATTTTTGTGGACGTAGCCCAGCCATAATAGGTGAACCACGTTAAAATTGGTGTCACTTTGTGGATGATATTATGCATTTCTTTGATATTTCTTTGGGTATATTGCTTTACTATTTTTAAGTATAAAGGAAAAAGTAAAAATAGGTCTTATACTGTTCACCCCCCCTCTCAGTATAAGCTTGTGTTCTTCAATTGGTATCAGAGCCGGTGCCTTCAAAAATTTTAACAGTTTGAAGGAAAAGCTAGTAAAGAACACAATGGATCATTCAAGTGGCAATGTAGCACTTATTATTGATGGGTTAGATTTTGGTCTTTGGAGTGCAATGATGAAGGTTCATCTAATGGCACTTGGGAATGAGGTTTGGGAAGTGATTGAAGATGAGTACACTATTCCTGAACATGGTCCTAATACTAAGGAAGAAAGGCTCCTACATCACAGTAATTCAAAAGCAATGAATGCAATCCTGAAAGTCTTACGGAAAGCGAGATCTCACCAAAGTGATTCACTACAAGACAACTAGTGAAATGTGGAAACAGTTGAAGGTGGTTCATACAGGTGATACAAATGTCAGAAATGCCAAGTTGAGACACTTCAAAGGTATTTTTGAACAAATCAAGATGAATTATGATGAAAATATTAGTAACTACATGCTTTGTATGGATGAGGTTGTTAACTCCATGAAAGACTTAGGTCTTGAGCTTGCTGAAAATGATGTTTGTGATAAGATTTTAAGATCTCTTCCTAATAGATTTAGTGAAAATATTTTTGCTATTGAGGAAGCTAAAGATTTGGATAAGGTTAAAAAGGATGAGCTCCATAGTATACTTGCAGCATTTGAGTTGAGAACTCAAGTGAAGGTTGATGTCAAGAAAGAGGCAGCTTTCAAGGCTACCAAGAATTCCAAGGGTAAACAACTTCAAGATAGTGATGAGTCTTCTAGTGATGAAGAGGCATATTACAACAAGAAAGGCAAGTTCTCTAGAAAGCACAGAAGTATGAAAAATATAATATGTTTCAATTATGGAAAGTTTGGTCATTATGCTACTGATCGTACTGTTCCCAAGAATGAAAGTGATGAAGATAAACAGGATTCTAAGAGCAAGGATTCTGAAAAGCACAAGCATCACAGGAAAAACAAAGATGAGCACAACAATCAAGGAAATATGTATTCTCACAGGCACAAGAAGAGTTTCTACCTAGACCAAGAAAGTAAGTGTTCTGGTAGTGATAGTGAAAGTTCTTCAAGTGATAATGAAAATGAGATGTTGTTCATATCAAAAAAAGAGGAAGAACCGAAACATAGATTCATTATCATGAAATGTCTTAGATGTGGAATTTTTTGTCACCTTGAGGATGATTGCACAAATAATGATTTGGTTTCCAGTATGTATGAGGATGCTTCAGAAAACTATAAGGAACATGCATGTATGGTTTTTGAAAAGGGTAGCACCTCTAGTGATAAGAAATCTGAAAAAGGCTTTGATGATTCAAAAAGTAAACAAATAGAGGAAGATATAGAGGAAGGTGAATTAGATCTTGAAGGTGAACATATTAGTGCTCTTAGTGCTTTGAAAAAGGAAAGAAAGAAGAATGCTAGACTCAAGGATAAGTTAAATGAATGTTGTATGGAGAGAGATGATCTTATAGAAAGTATTGACTTCTCTATGGCTAAGATACAAGAACTCAAGGATGAGTTAGAGTCTAAGGTTCTTGAGTATAGTGAGTTAGAACAGAAAATGCCTTCTTTGAAAGAGGAAACTAAAGAGTACATGGATAATATTTACAAGTTTCAAGATAGCTCCAAAAAGGTTAAGTCACTCATCAAAGGTCAAAGAAAGACAACAGATAAAATAGGCCTTGGTTTTGTTAAGCCACACAAGGAACAGGTTGGAGAGTCTAGTAAGAGACTCCAAAAGGAAGAGAGTTCTAATGAGGAAAGTATTTCAGAAAAGGAGTCCTTGAATGATAGATGCACAAAAATAGAAAATAGAATTTAGAATGAGAAGAAGAAGTTTTCAGAACCTAAGAGGCCAATTAAAGGAAAGTTTCAAGGCATATGTTTTGCTTGTCACAGGTTTGGTCACATGGCTTCACATTGCATGGCTCAAGTGAAGGAGGTAAATGACAGTTTTAGAAGTGCTAGTTACTTTTAAGGGTATTGCTACTCTTGTCAATAGTTTGGGCACAATGCAAATAATAGGAACAGGTTTGGTCAGAACAGGTTTGGCCAGAATAGGTTTGGTCAGAATAGGTTTGGTCAGAACAAGTTTGGCCAGAACAGGTTTTGTTAGAACAGGTTTGGTCAGAATTGGTGGATTCAAAGATCAGGTTTACCTCAGAGAAACAACATCGTCAAGTGTTTCAAGTGCAACAATGAAGGTCACACAATCAGACAGTGTAGAGCTGAAATTCTAGAATACAGGAACAAGAACAGTGGAATGATCAGGTCCAAGGATCAAGGCATGGATAAGAACAGGGATGAGAACAAGAACAAGAACAGTGATAGGAATAGGAATATGGACAAAGATTTCAAGAGAAGGCCTGGCAAGGAAGTTATAGATGCTGATGATGATCAGTGCCTAATGGGAGTTTTACTCCCACCCAAGAATTAATCACCTCATTAGGAAGTGGGGGAGGGACTAAGCTAAGAGGTTCATTCTTAGTCCCGAGCCCCAAAGGTGACCCTTTGCAATTGATGACAAATGGGGAGAGATTTGAGTAAGGTGGAGAGCCTCAAGATAGGGGGAGCTATTTATGTTGAGTTTCTGTGTTGTTGAGAAGCATGGTTTGCCATCAATGACAAAGGGAGAGATTGTTGGCAATTTTGGGTTTGAGATCCTAGCTTCTTGTCTATGAGTTGTCATTCATGTCAAAATAAAATGGCATTAATGTTAAGAGGATGTGTTGGATTCAAATGTGGAAGATTCTAAGAGAATATTTTTAAGAGAATCCAGAGAGATTCCATTGGCAAGGGTTTTTCATTAAAACCAAACCGGTTTTTAATAAAACCAAGTTGGTTAGGGTTTTTATTAAAACCAATGGAGGTTCTCTTTATTATTTATTTAATTATTATTTAAAACCCTTCAAGGTTTTAATTAATTAATTATTTAATTAATTAAGGGAGAAATTATTTTTAATTTATTAAAAATACTTAAAGGTTTTTAAACTTTTTTTTATTCTTAATTTTTTAAAATTATTTAAGGGTTTTTAAACCCTTTTTGAAAATACTTTTTATTAATTTAGAAATGGTCTTTATTTCCACCGATGTCAAGGTGTCTTCAAAGAGACTATTTATTCTCCAACTCCTAATGTTGGAAGGCTAATTAATGTGAAATTCCTTGAATGCAATTTGCGATGTTTGTGCTCTGTATTCGCTGCAATCGAAGGAAGACTTAGGAGCATGTGCGGTTGAAAAGTCTTTGGGAGTTTTTTCGAGGGTGAAGTGGAGGGAAGTTCACTTGTGAAATTCGTAGCCCGTGTGGGCTAGTGGTAGCGAAGGCTGCTGTTGGGCGCTGCATTGGCAAAGGTCACCGTTTCGAGTCTCGCGGGGGTGCTTTGCTAGAGTAACACACGATTTTATTAAAACATCTTTATGCCATGAAATTCGAAGTTTCTTGGACAACGATTTATAAGGTGTGATTATATTTTATGAGTTTTGGATTTTGTGATTAGCATTGAATAAAAGCTTAGGAGAAATAAGGGCATATTTCTTTGGATGTATTTTAAATATTATTCTTTGCTATGCTAAAATTAAAAATGGAGGTATAAGGTGTGAGTCTGTGATTGTTGATTTATTGGCATGTTATGGTGGTTGTGTTTAAAGAAGTGGAGCTAAAAGGTGTAATAAAGGAAGTTTATATTATTGCTCATTTCTTTTTATTCTAACCCTAACTTGGTTGGAATTTTGAGAGTTGTGTGTGGTGACAGACTTGAAGGTTCAACTATCTTCTACTCCAATAAGGTATGGGCACATTCTTCTTATGAGTATGATTGGTGTATGTTTTCTGAAATAAGGTTGGAGTGAAAAGGTATTCTACTAGGTATCCTTTGGCTAGGTGTAAATCCTATTTTCTGGTTTGTTGAAGACTACTTATGCATTGTTATCCTTAAGGAGAGTTTTTGGTGAATGCATAATTTTTGGTTTGAGATAGTGGAAGCCTTGTGCACTAGGGTTTATATTTGTGAGTCTAGCTACTTGCATTGAGTTGGTGGAACCCTTGGTTGGCTATTTTGAGTTTGATGGTTGAGTTTCTTCCATTGAGGTTGTTTTATCAAGTTATTGCTTTACTTGATTCATGATATTGGGCTTACTCCATTGATTTGATTTGAGCAAGTTATTCTTTGCATTTGGTGATATTGTGTTGGTGGCTGTTTTGTTAAAATATCTTTGGAGGGAAAAGGATTTCTACTTTTTTCATTTTCTTGTGATGATTGTTTGAATGCTTCAAGGTTGATGTTGAGTTGAATGGTTTTCGTTGACTAAACCTTGTTTGATGAGCATTGTTGTTGATACCCTAATTGATGGTGAAAAGAACACGAGTATCATTGTTATGTGATTCTTTGCATAGTTGGCAATTTTTGGGGTTTCATGTTCTTGAAAGAAAACATTCTATCCTATCCATTTCAGATATTGAGTTGAGTTTTTAGATTTGAGATTGAGATTGAGCTGAGTTGATTTGAGTTGAGTTTTGAGATTGGGATTTGAGTATAGAACATATCGAGTCTCTAACAATTCTCTTTATGCTTCTATGAGTTTGAAAAATCACATTGGGTCTCTAACAATTCACTTTGTGATTTTCTACTAAGAAATTTTTTCTTGGTGAGCTTGCTGAGTTTTTGGACAGGTTTCGATGGGGACTTATGAGCAGTTTTTGGACAGGTTTCGGTGAGGACTTGTGAGAAGATTTGGACATGTCCTAGTAGAGGACTTGTGAGCTGATTTTGATAGTTCTATCAGAGAACTTGAGGACAGAGGTACATTGGTTATATGAGAAGAACCTGAGGACAGTTGGCAAGTCTTTGAGAAGGCTTATATGTAGAGGATTGATTTGTTCAAGAGTTGGACAGATCTGACAGACAGAGGAAGACTTGTACTAGACCGAATGACTATGTTTGGTACAGGTTGCTGAGTTGCTGTGGACATGATCATAGAAGGCAGAGGTCTCCTAGGCTAAGAATTGAGGATATGAGGTCTTTGGTGGAAAATAGTTCCACGTGCTGGAAAGAGGTAGAGGCAATTGATCTTCTGAGGGATCATTTCCAGAGCAGAGGGGAAGGTATCTCCTTTGAGCAGAGGCTCATAAATTCTGATTGGGGGAAGGTATCTCCTTTGAGCAGAGGCTCATAAATTTTGATTGGGGGAAGGTATCTCCTTTGGGCCGAGGCTCATAAACATTGTAATTGGGAAGGATTCCCAAAGAACTTTGAGATAACTTTTAGATAAAAGTTTTGTGGACGTAGCCCAGCCATTCTGGGTGAACCATGTTAAAATTGGTGTCACTTTGTGGATGATATTATGCATTGCTTTGATATTGCTTTGGGTATATTGCTTTACTGTTTTGAAGTATAAAGAAAAAAGTAAAAAGAGGTCTTATACTGTTCACCCCCCCTCTTAGTATAAGCTTGTGTTCTTCAATTCTTCCTTGAATAGGGACTCCATGAATGACCTTATAGATGCCTCTAATGCTTGAAAATGCTCACCCATACTCCCATACGATGAAGGAAGTGTTGGGTGGCGGACCTGAGCTGCCATTTGTCAAGATTTAAATTTTTACCCATCAAACCTGCAATTCACCCCACCCCGGAGCGAATTTAGAATTCATCCCTGGGTGGGGTGAATCCCATTTTGAATTCATCCCAAGGTGGGACGGATACTGAGCAAAGTGCCTAAATGTGCCCAATTGATCTCTGACCTTTCAAAATTGTTGTGAGAGTGGTTAGGACCAATGTTTAACCTCTGGGGGCTGCCCTTGGGGTTGTGTGTGTCAATGCGATCAGTGTTTGTAGTCACATAATCAGATTGGTGTTGTTTTGGTGTCTACAAAGATTTTTTAAGAAAATTTAGTAGAAATATTTTCTCTATGGAGTAGCCCACATTGGGTGAACCACATTAAATTGGTGTCTCTATTGTGTGTTATGATTTGTGCATTACTTTGATTACTTCTATTAATATTTTATTGATAATTTTGGATAATATTATTTGGGAAAGAAAAGAAAATGTTGGTCTTATACTGTTCACCCCCCTCTCAATATAAGCTTGTGTTATTTAGTCAATTCATAATTTATTAATACTATTTTTTTCACTCATATATATAATATTAAAAAAACAACAAATAAAGATGTATTAAGTAAACATTAATACCATAATTTTATTAGTATATAGAATATGGAGTGATGAAACTATAATAACCCATAATACCCATGAAGCTCCATACTTTGGAGACATTAGTGGGTGGTGGCCAACTAAAAATGGTCTCTATATTATTTGGGTCTTTAACTCTCCCTTTTGTAGATATGATATGTCCTATATACTGCACCTCTAGAACATAAAAGTCACACTTTGAAAAATTTCCATAGAGTTGGTTCTTTCTTAACAACTCAAGCATGATTCTCAAATGTCTATCATGCTCTTCCTTATTTTGGAAATATATCAAGATATCATCCAAAAATATCAAATATGTATTGATCTAACTATTTATTGAACACATTTTTCATTAGATTCATAAATACTATCGGTGCATTGGTAAGACCAAAAGGTAGTGCAAAAAACTCATATTGTCCATACCTAGTTTTAAAAGTTGTCTTGTGAGTATCCTCCTCTTGTATACTCAACTGATGGTATCCAAATTTTAAATCAATTTTAAAAAATATGGTGGCACCCTTAAGTTGATAAAAAATATCTTCAATCCTAGGTAAATGGTATCTATTCTTGACAATTGCTTTGTTAAACATTTTACAGTCTATGCATAACCTTAGTGGAAAAAAAGAATAAGTCCACCCCATTGTGATACACTAGGTTTGAATAACCCCTTTTCAAGAAACCCTTGAAGTTGCACTTTCAACTCATGCATTTCAATAGGATTCATTCTAGAAGGAGTTCTATGTATAGGTTCAGTTCTTGATATAAATTCAATGGTGAAATCAAAGTATTTCTTTGATAGAATTCCAAGAATATATTCAAGGAATACATCTCTAAATTCTTACAAAAAGGGTTGTTTTCCAAATACGTCTTCCTTTTTATCATTCTCCACCTTGTTTAGATTTAAAAATAAAATTGCTCCTTATTTTCTAATGGTCTTATTTAGTTGCATAGCTGATAACAACTAGGAGAAAAAAGACCCTTGTTCACTATAGATTCTCAATCCATACATATCCAAATCCATAAATTCTATCCATATATCTTGGAAGTTAATTAGGGCTTCATGATCCTTTAACCAATCCATTCCTAGGATAATATTGAAGGCATGTAGTTGTGCTACATAAATGTGCCAAAAGGTAGAGCCATTAGATAGGGTTATCTTGGTTACTGGATAACATTGATCCACTAAGTATGTATGTTTATACCCATACTCAAATTTATACCCTTGTGCCAAAAATATTGGTATTTTTGGCATATCCCTAACTAAACTAGAATAAATCAAACTATCAGTAGCTTCACTATCTATAAAAAAGTATAACTTATTTTTAAAAACATTTACCATTCAAGAGCATAGGTGTGGCTTGTTTATCTAGGTTTTGGATGACTCAAATAGGAAGCTACACCCTCAGACCCTTCCAGCCATCACCAAACATCTTCATCATCTCTTTCTTTCAATCATACCAAACCTTAACTCAGATCCCCTCCATTTGACACCTTGAGGATGCAATATACATCCTCCAAGGTCATGGTCACCTCTCCTGTAGGGAGCTAAAAAGTACCCCTATCCACATCCCACATATTTACCAAGGTAGATAGGTGCCTCTCATCCACCCTCACCACATCAATTTAGGCTACCTCCGCTAGACCCACTGCCTCCAAAATATCCACTCGTCCTTCACCACCACTTTCCTCATTCTAGGAATTAGAGGTGAACACCGATGTCGAGCCTCCAAAATCCTAAGCTACAACAAAACACAAAACATATGTCATTTTTCACATTTAAAAAAATCACAAAAACACAAAATTTTTGCACATTGCACAAAAAAGGGAGTTACCTTAGTAGCTCATGCTCTAGCCTTAGCCTAAAAATCTGCACCCACTCCCTCCGCCACCATAGCTTCCATGCCCAAGTAGCTTCTAAAACTCTCAAATGCATAAATGAGCTTCATTTTCACCCAAAAAGATATTTATAGCTGCTTCAGGCACCTTGAAATGCCCATGGACATTTGTATAGCACCTAAACATTGACGATAATTTCTATGTGCTAAAAGCACCAATGAGAGTTTGGCATCAATTTTGATAAAAGGATAAATTTTCACAAAATAGTGGCTTATCTCCACCAAATATTTTCACATTGCATCCATACATCTATTCCATAATTTCATAAGGTTTTGTGAATATTCCAATTGATTTGGATGCATAATTTTTGTTTATGACCACAAATTGCAAATTCACTTAACAAGTTATAAAAGAACTCCAAAAAGGTCCAAACATTTACAAAATGATCACAATCATCATTATCATTCACAATTATCATTTTTATCATCCATATATCTTCATCAAAATCATAACATATCATCATTTACATATTTTCCAAGTTCAAACAACATGCAAGTGAGTCTTGTATCTAGTGGGTTTTTTTTATATACTTGGTGATTGCAATGATTTGCATCCATGCAACTCGGTAAGATGAAGAGCCAACCATAAGGACACTTGGGTCATTTTGATCATTCCATATCTCTTTTCAAATTCAAAATCATATTCAATTTTTCACATTTTGCATGAAACATTTCCAAGAATAATTTGCACAAAAGCTATCATTGATGACCTAGTTTGTAAGGCTTAAAACATGGAAAAAAATCAACTCATATTTTCATATTTCCTTGATAATCATCATGGCGACTGGATTTAGCTATGGTGATTGGTTCCAATCATAGAAATTATCTTACAGTCACTAGTTGACCCTCCTTAGTTGACTATTTTCATACTTTTTTGCATATTCATCCTTGCATATCAATGAGACCAAAATACATATTCTTCAATAGCATTGAATCACCCGAAATTTGGGGCAACCACATTTGGTTTTGACTTTCCCATGATGGAATACATCTTACATGATCATGGCATCCAAATTTGGCAAAAATCCATTCATCTGTTGGGGAAAAAATAGATGCATTTTTAATCAAAATTTTTTACCACTCCCGTTCCCATCGTTGGGGAAAAAAATGGTATTAGATTTACATAATTCAAATCATCCATCATTAATTTGCACAAATTTTTCTATTGGCTTGTGAGATTCATCCGTAAAATCATTTTCCAATTGAGGGAGTAAGCTACGCAAAATTCAAATTCTTTTATTCTTTTATCTCCAAGCTTGTGTTTCACATCTCAAGGAAAATTGCTTCTCCACCTTGCCCAAATAGGTGTCTTGTGTTTTTGCACTTCATTGTGTTTCACGCAACACAATACAAAAAGGGGAATTTGTAGACACCAAAACCCAGCCACTTGTTATCCATCCTGAATTTTTTACCATTTCCATTCTTTATTTACATATATTTATATATTTAAATATTAATATTTTATACATTATATTCTATATATATTTATATAAGTGAATTAATCCCAACCTTCCGATTTAGTTTAATATTATCCATCCATTTACATAAATCCATGCCACACACCAAATTTAATATCCATCCTCTAATATGCTTTTATCTCAACCACATGATTAATGTTGTTGAATCCCTAGCATGTCCTAGGTTGGATTATTAATAGGAGCCATTTTGATGGCTTAACCACTAAATCCCTAAGCAATCCTAAATTTTTTTCCAGGTTATTCATCCTAGAGTCACCTCAAACATCTGAGTATCCTTACCTTCCGTCCTCATCTGCCACAACCCTCGTATCCATCGTCACCTCCCTCGGTCAACCATATCTGCTTCTGCAAACTTCCTCCCTCAATCGTTGAACACCTTTTGGTGCTTCCTTCTCCACTTCCAAACACTTCTAAGTGCCCTCCACCATTATCAAGCACCCACGGGTGTTTTATGCTAGAGTATTGAAGTCTCCTTAGTCTCCAGGTGATGCTAGGGCATCGTTGCACCAGTCCACTGACAAAGTTCATCAAATCAGAAGACAACAGATAAGTAAGGTAAATATTTTATTTGGTATTTCATTATATGCACTTTCAGGTTTTGTTCATTTATTTACATTGCATAGATAGGGTTTTTATCTACTTTCTGAGGGCCTCACACTGTGGAGCCCTCATAGTTGCTACTAACCTATTTGTTATTATCTTGTGTGCAAATACGAAAGTGTTTCATCAAGATTGTATATTTATTTAAGTTGGAGTGGCCTAGAATCAAATAACTAGAAGCCTACTCACTTCTGTTGGGAGTCGATATACATTTTGAGAAACCACCAACATTGTTTTTCTAGGGTTTAGAACCCCAGCTATTGTAAAAATTGTATCAAAGGTCAATATTCTCATTGTAACAATGGAGTTTTGAGTCTCCTGCCATTTATAAATATCATTCATTGTGCAATATTGTTCTTTGAGTTCTACTTTATATTTGTATTATTTGGTGTTGTATTTTTGTCTCTTCAATAAGAATTTTTGAAATAAGGGGTAAAGGGAATAATATACTCCAATATTTATCATCAATTATTCTAAACATTTTAGAGAATGTTTTCCTACTCTAAATTTTATTCCATTGACATTAGAACATATTTTATCCTTTTTCATTAAAATTATATTCATATATGACAAATTAATAAGTTTTCCTTTTGCTCCTTTCCATGGAGAGGTAAGCATTTTATCCTCACAAGGGAACCATAACATTGGACAATAAAATTATGAGATGATGAGTGTCATATATACCTTTTAAATTACTATAAAAACTTGCTAAACTATACATATTTTTTATATAATATATCTAGTTTTTTGTACATTTTCCATAATTTGTTGTATAAATTATAACTTTTATTTTAAAGGAATATTTTTAACCAATGGTAGGATTTTAATGAGTCTTGAGAAGGATAAGTGTTCTTTGATGTTTGTTTGAAAGGTTGTGATCTTGGCAAGGGTTGTAATCATTTTTCTATGGTATGCTTTAATTTTTTATTGTAGAAACATTTTATATTTGCTATATGGAATATCCTATGATTCACTTCATGTAGAAAGGTGACAAACACACAATCTAAGCTAATTTCATCAATAATCATGCATGTAGAAAATACAAATGGAAATTTTTAACTAGTTTTAGCAATTGTAAGTTAACAAGAGTATGACACTTGAGGGGGATGACCAATACAACTAAAACCATATAGTGACTAAAATAGAAAAACTAACTAGAAGTGATTCTAAAAAATTACCTACTTGCTAGGCTCATGCTAAAAAACAAGGAATGGTGTCATTTACCTTGCCTACATCCTAAACAAAAAATACTATGTAACAAAATCATATTACATTGTAAAATGTGATGGATTCTATTTGTATCATACACCAAATTGAACCATCATATGCATTCATAAATATGTACTTCTTCTAAGTGCAACAAGTTAGCAGATTTTATTTGTGTATCTCATTTCAAATCAATGCAAAGTCCATTCTACATAATTAGTTTTAGCTACGTATTTTATCTAGGGAAGATCAAAGCCTTTCTCTCTAAGTAAAAACCCACTCAAGATGAGTAAGTGTAAGGGAATATCAAATCCTTTCTCTCTGAGTAAATATCAACTCAAGATGAGTAAGTTTTGATGATTTTACTCCTAACACCATAACTATGTTTTCCATATTTCATTCTTCAACAATGTATGTTATTATTTTTCTTAACATGATTGATGCATAATCATCCTTTTGTTTTGATTTCTAGTTGAGAAACTTAGCTTATTTCTTTTATAAAATATGAACACTATTTCATTTTATTTGCAATCTATTTTTTTTCCTATTATATTTTACTCTTAAAAAGAGCAAATCCATATTTATTTCTAAAGCAGTAGGACTAAATGTTGAAGTATTTTCTATGAATAATTATTTATTATTTATATTTTTAGCCTATTCATTTCCAATAAACCTAACTTAGTTTCCTTTCTACTACAATAGTACTAGATGTTAGCTATGTCTTGTAGTAGTTTACTAATCAGGTATGACAGAGATATTGACTGAAAAACAAAGAAATTAGACTACCCAAAAAAACATAAAAATAAATTGACTGCATAAATATATAAAGCATGAAAAATATTAAATATATTAACTGAAATCAGAGTCTTGTTGAGTGGAAATTTTTCCCAATTGCAAAAAACAACCCTCACACTTAGAATTTTGATCACAAAACCATATTTTGCAAAGAAATATAAAATTTCTCCAAGGTTCCTTGTACTTAATGTGTGCTTGTAATATTGTAAAGATATATCAAGTGAGCGCTACAAATACCTTAGTGATTTGCAAGTAATTGCTAACAAGGGGTCTATGTTGATTTATTTTATTATGCTATGCTAATAATTTTTCATGAAACTTAAAAGAAATGCAACTGTGAATTGGCCCTCATATGACCATGATGTAAAGCCTTAGTTCATTTTATCTTGGCGGATTTTAGGTAGATTTTATCTTCTTTTGATTAAGTATATTTTAAACAAGATTTTAGCTTTCTTAAACCTTGTTTTGAAATGCGAAAATGAAAAATTAAAATCTCTCTAAAGGTGAATATGAAATGAAATTTGGGTTCATTTAATTGTTTCTAGATGCATGGAATAAAATAATGAAATGACTAACTTTAAAATTCATAAGCCTTTGAAATGCCAAATAAATAGCCCTCTTCTATTAAATTAATTTTCATAAAGATGAGTGGATTTATTGCTTTGAAAATTATGGCCTATTTAATGCCATATAAATTACCTCCCTTTAATGAAATATATTTTCAAAAAGGGAAGTCAATTTATTGCAGGAAAAATGAAATATAAATCTTGAAAATTGAACTTATGTCAAATATGAAATTATAAAATGCCTAGAAAATGACTTCTAAATTGCATAGAATGAAATATTGAAGCTTATTCTAGAGACCCATGAATTTATTTTTGAATTTTGAATTTTTTTAATTTTTATTTAATTGTCGAAGTTTAAAAAAATCTGTAAAAATAAGGGTTAAAAAAAATTAAAATAAATAAATAAATAAAATAAAATAAGTGTTGCAACCTAGAATTTCTCTACAGACCCTGCAAGCATTAGTATTTTGCACAAAAACCAACATTAGTGTGACTCAAATTCACGTAATAAAATAGCTAATAGGGTGCAATATTCAAAGGAAATGGTGCAATATACCAAAAATAAGATAAATTCAAAAATTAAAATGCATTAAAACTTGAAATACCTCCAATATATTGTAGTAAAAATATCTTTAACATTCAACTACAAGTGCAGAAAAACCATACCTAAAATTGGCATCATGTGGGAAAAAAATAGTCTAGCGGTGTGGCTTTTCTCCCAATAGATCCAACCATGTTTCTGTATTCAAATACTGTATTTAAAATTACAGAAATATTTTCATTTTCCTAGCTCTTTTTTTTTTTTTTCATTTCCTTTGTCTTCAAAACATTCTTCCACCAACGAATGTCTCTTTCTTCCATGTTTCAACTTTCTTGTTGCTTCGCTCATTATCTTGGTAACACTTCTTACATTACATACTCCTTTCCCAATAAATCTACTACTTTGTATTATTCTACAACATGACATCCATGTGGGGTGATTGCATTGGCCTTCACATGACATTGATGTTGTGCATCCGACGTGTACCCTAATCATGGCACATCTTTGCTTATGTCCACCATGGCATGTAGATGAAATGAATACAATGGTGAGATTCCTAACCATCCTCTATCATCTATTTTGGAAAAATAATCGATATCCTGGGATGGATGCTAGACTAGAGGTAGTTCGATTCCATTCGGATGGATTCAGTGCATATGCATTGAGTACGATTATCCAGCGGACTATTATAGTTCGTGGTTTCACTCGTCTAGTATATGCATATCCACATTAACCATATATGATCTTATTCACCACCATTTATTGGTAGGGTCTACCCTTGTTGATTTGACTATTTAATTAATAATTTCTAAGTACTATTGTGGTCCCTATTAAGTAAATGCCATGAGAGTACCTCATAACGATTCTTAGGCCCCAAAACGTTCCACACCAATCTACCATTCATGTTGTTTTACCTCTCTATCAAAGTCATTATGCCACCTCCTATAGACACCAAAACAGCACCAATCCGATTATGTGACTGCAAACACTGATCGCTTTGACACACATAGCCCCCAGGGCAGCCCTCAGAGGTTAAACAGTGGTCCTAACCACTTTTACAACAATTTTGGAAGGTCAGAAAGCAATTTGGCACCTTCGGACACTCTGCTCCAAATCCGTCCCACCCTGGGACGAATTCAAAATGGGATTCGCCCCACCCAGGGATGAATTCTGAATTCGTTCTTGGGTAGGGCGAATTCCAGGTTCAACGGGCAAAAAGAGAAATTGTGCCAAATGGCAGCCGAGGACAGTCAATTAATGCTCCCTGCCTTGCATGCGCGCGTAGGTGAGCAAATTGAACGTTAGAGGACTATCACAAGGGCAGTCATGGAAGCCCAAGTCAGGGAGGAATCTCCTCCCTCTTGGGAAGGCATGACTGCCAAGTGGTGCCCATGCATGCCCATCCAAAGAGACCCCTTGGGTCTATAAATTGGTGAGCTTCCTCACCCAAAAGAGGACAAGTTGGAAGCATTTTTAAGCAATGAAGTGCTGCCAAATTGATACCATGCTTTACCTTTGATTCACCTCTTCCACATCCTTGATCTCTTTCGCAAGGGAGGTCATTGGGTGGTTATTGGAAGTGTGAATCCGGATCCAAAACCCGACACTTGACCACATCGATCTACCAATTCATCGACAACACATTACAAGAGATTTTGGGCCCATCCCAAGTGGATTGGTGCCGAAATCAAGTTCCAACGGTGGGCGGCCTGCCCGGGTGCCCCGCACTGCTGCGAGCCTAATCTTATTTTTTAAGAACGATTGGGAATTCATGGCAGATTGTTCTTTTTGTCATTTTTTTATTTTGCATTCCATATTATGCTGCTTAAATAGCTTGTAATTCTGATTTCATAATGCTTTGATCAAATCTTATCATGTTTTATCGCTTTTGTTGTCCTCACTAACTTGTAGGTAGCAACGTCAAATTCCCATTGATGGAGGCCAAATTGGGGAAATCTGACCATCTGGGTCTTCCCAAAATGCCTCCAATTAGCTAACCCCAAGTTTGCAGGTCTTTTGGAGCTCCCTAGATGTGACATTTGGGGCAGTATCACTTCGGCGCTTTGTTGCAGGTGAATTCGTCCTACCCCGGAACGAATTATAGTCGAATCCATCCCGCCCAGGAGTGAATTCAAATCGGTGAGGAATTTCCTGACTGTTTCATTTGCAATGACCTTCTGGTGATGTTCCCTTGTTTCTGTGAAATTTGCAGACTATTTTGATTCAGTTCACTTATCCTTTTATTCAGTTTCATGCATGCATCCTTCATTGTAGTTTTTAGAGATCAAACGTTTCATCTTTGCAATAGGTGCTACTAATGATTTTGTTGTTTCTTTGAATGCAGGAGGAGCAGCAAGGATCAAAGATTCATTCACACCAATGGAAGAAACACTTTGGCCCGCCCATTTTACATGTGGGCACGCGGAAGGAGGATCACTAGTCACTATTGTAACCGAAACATGTTAACGCTCCTAGCCCCTAAAAATGTGGGAGACGTCTTTGTAACCGATATTGAGAGAGTATAAATAAAAAGGGTTGTGCTTTCTATACTTCTTTCATTTCATCTCAATTCGTCTCTTTTCCCTATTTCATGCATTTCAAATTTCTAGGATTAAAGCGTTACATTTCGTTTTGCATTGCATAGCTTTAGTGTTTCTTTTCAACTTCTGAAATCTCATGCTTTCAGTGGCGATCACGGTGGGACCCTGTCCCCTGATTTTTGAGATCAAGAAACTGATCAAAATTTGTGTTTTCTTGCTTACAGGTGCCATTTTTTGAACTCTGACTGTTGTTCATTCCAGCCTGTGGCGAATACAGTACTAGAATTCGTCTGACCCTGGGACGAATTCGAATTCATCTCAGCCTGGGATGAATTCTATTCTGGTATTCATCTCACCCAGAGACGAATTTCTGTCTATGCAGTTTCAGAGCCGAGAGTCAGAGATAGCCGATTTGGGCAGAAAAGAGGTAACAGTTTTTAACTAGTTCCTATCATTTTCTTGTTTTTGTTTTTTGTTTTCTATCCATTCTTGCTTGCTTAGGTAAAGATGTTGTTTCTTGTTTCAATTTTCTTAAAATGAACCCCACACACATCACGTGGCATTTTTAAACCAAGGAGCTGGTCGTAAAACCCCAACCCTTGATCAAGACCAACGGTGGATTTCATCACCACGTTGGCTTGAATATTTGCATACATTTACCCCGATTGTCACTCATTGCTAGATGTAAATCCTGATGAAAGGTAATCGAGTGTAATTGGGGTGATTCCAAACACGTGAGGATAAGTCTTCTATGGTAGGTGTCATAAACAGGGCAATCCCCCTTTCATACCGCCTATGTTCCACATACCATCTACTCTCACGTACCTATAGTTTCCCTCACGTAAGGGCGGGTATATAGAGAGGTTGGTATATCGGTCTGGCAATGGTATATCGAAGGGGCGACCAATTTTGGGAGCCATAAGAGCCTTCATTTTGCATTTAAACGTTCTTTACAAAAACCTCAAAAACAACAAAAAAACACACTAAACCAGTTTTAGGACACACTTTCAACCTTTAAACGAGATAATCACCGTTTGTGTATGTGTGTGTTCTTTTCTGTTTAAGTGTAGCATAAAAAAATCATAAAAGAGATAAAAATCTGCTTAGCTTGTAGAAGAGCACCACCATGGTGTACACCCGTAGCCAAGCCCAATCAAGGGTAGAAGCTACAAAAAGTGTACAAGGAGTGGGCACAAGTCACCTCCGCTTTAGCCCTAAGGACTTGGCCATACCGCCTTGGCGGTCTGACCCACAAGAGAGTCCACATCATTCCATGTCAAGGTGGAATTATAGGGACACCCCTCTGGGGGACACGCCCATTCATCACAACCCCTTTCGGGAAGAATCTTTACATGTGGCACTCAACGTAGATAGAAGAGCTCCCTTAGAAGCTAGATATGAGTGGCCACCATGCGATGAAGTGCTAGAGAGGCATAGTGTCCATGAGGAGAGGCCACATGACTATGGCATCCCTCCTTTGCCTCCCATCACTGTTAGAACCAATAGACAAACCCTAGAGCGCAGGGCTCTCCAAACAGGGCAAGCTAACTCCACCCACCCCTTTCACACCTACGAAAGGGAGTACGAGGAAGACCATCACATTCCTCGAGAGCAATATATAGCATGGGAGCCTTGCGCTTCTGCACCTGCTAGATACCATGGTTACCCACTAAGGCCAGAGCCTCGGGTAAATGCCGCCAACCTCGACAGAGGGAAGCAACCCATTGAGATCTCGGATCATCACGACCGAGGAAAATGCATAGGAGAGGCATTCAGGCCTCCTAGGCCCAAGATGGTGGACCAAATTGACCTGGCAGTCGCTAGACATGCCACCCGCCAAGCCCAGATCATGCGGCTTGAGCAAGATCAGTAGCAGCTAGAGCATCTATACCACCTTAGCAAGGAGCGCATTCAGCACCAAATAGATGAGCTACTTTATAACCTACCTGAGAGGGTTCCAACCCCTCGCACCCAAAGAGTGGAACCATATGAGAGGCATAATCCCTTGGTGTGGGATAGGTCTCCGTGACCTCATCAAGTTTTGCCTCCGAGACCCCATAGACCTGAGAGGGAGGCCACTCCCCAAAACAATGATGGGTACCCTCCGTGGGGACCCACTCAGGGTCATAGGTCTCGCCCAGAGACTCCTCAAGAAGTTTACGAGGAGTATGAACAAGAAGTAGAGCGGGCCGAAATACCCTACCAAGGCGGAGGGGTTGCTATCCGGCCACCCCCCCATAGGCCTCAAGTCTCCCACAACCCACAATGGGAGCAAACTAAAGAGGAAGAGATTAAATCTTTCGATGCATACAAAGCGTTGTTAGAGCATTTGGAGTCTATGGAAACCAAAGCTTCTGGGCCCCAAAAGCCCATGTTATGCCAACTCCGTAGTCACCCTATGCATCCATCAGTGCCTGCACCTCCTTACCCCGAACACTTCAAGCTGCCTCAGTTGGCAGTCTTTAAGGGTGAAGAGGATGCCCAAGAGCATGTGACAAGATTCCTGAGCCAATGCTTTGGCATTCAGGATAATGATGCACTGTTGCTAAGGACATTTATAACCACATTCATGGGCCCTGCCTCGGATTGGTTCACCCAGTTGCCGAAGCACAACATCAATAACTTGGATCAATTAGTGGATGCGTTCCTTGAATGCTTCACCTTCAACACCAAGAAGAAGGCGTCACTGAGTGACCTGGCCAGCCTCAGGCAATATGAGGAGGAGACCATGGTGGCCTACGGGAATCGGTGGAGGACTCTGCTTTCCAAGCTACCCTACCTTCCCCCTATGTCCGACCTTACACAAATGTTCTCACGAAGTTGTTTGAGATCGATCTCTGTGCTATTGTAGCTGCAACAATATGCCACCTTAGAAGAAGCTCTGGCGCAAGCCAAAATTATCGAAGAGATCAAAATACAAGATGGCAAAATTGCCAAACCTAAGAAGAAAGAGTGGAACAAGAACACAAAGACAAGGACTACGCAACAAAAACCCACTACGGTTAATCAAGTTGCTATAAATGTCCCTAAGCCTGCACAAGAAATACAGCCTCAAAAGGCTAATTATCAGGCAGTGCCTCCTAACAATTATGAAAGAGAAAATCAAAAATAGGAGCAAAATCAGCAGCGTCACCCTAAGCGACAGTACACCCCTTATACGGAGTCTAGGGACTCCCTATTTGATCGCTTGTCAATGGTGAACTTGATCACCCTTCCAGAGATTCAAACCATAGATCCTAATGCTCCCAAGCCTAAGGGATACAGAGAGGACTTGTATTGTAGGTTCCATAGGCGAAGGGGACATGACCTGAACGCATGTTGGAAGTTCAAAGGATTGATACAAGACCTGATTGACAATAAGACATTGGCAGTGGACAACCCCATAGCACCAAACAACTAGTAGATGGGGGTTTTCAAGGACCCCTTGCCTGCCCATGAGGCACAGGCAAAACCCCTTCAAGTCAATGAGGTGCAACAGAATTGCCCCATGCAAGGGTATGTGGGAATGATAAGCATAGTGACTAGGAACAAGAAATACCCAGGAGTTGCCCCCGAGGCAGCCACAAGAGAGGTTCCATCGACGTCACAACCTCAACAACACCCTGTGCAGCTACCTCCGCCTAGACCCACGGCCACGATACGGACCAAACTCACGCAGAGTTTGTGGACCACGTCGGCTAGGCTCTCCATATATGAGCTTATACAACAATCAGTGCCCCATCGGGAGGCTCTCATGGAGATTTTGAAAGCCATCGAGTTGCAGCCCCACGAAGCGAATTCCTTCAATAACTTCGTGGGACATGTAAAACGATGCACGGAGCCAGTCATTACCTTTCGAGAAGATGAAGTTAAATCAGTGTCTGATGACATGGCAGATCCACCCCTGCACGTTATCGCGCGGGTCAACGGGATCCCGTATAAGAGGGTGTTGATAGACACTGGCTCATCCAGTAACATCATTACTACAATAGCATTGAAACATCTAAAGTTGCTAGCCTCTCACATCATGGCTTCCACTTACACACTGCGAGCATTCAATGATGCGATATGCTCGATAGTTGGCACAATTGTTCTACCCATTCAAGTAGGACAAAAGATGATACCTACATTGTGCCATATTTTGGAAGGCGAGATGGCATACAACATATTGCTAGGGCGGCCATGGATCAGGGACATGAAGTGTGTCCCTTCGATAGCTCACCAATGTTTGAAGTATGCATTTGAAGGGGAAGTACATGTAGTCTCGATGGACTTAGAACCCTTCAAATATTGCAATGCGGTGCATTTGATGCCGCAATCGACCCTCCCATCGACGCACTTGGATTTTTAGTTAAATCCATCTAGACAGGGTCCGATGCCGCAAGCACCACTGGTGACTAATCCATCAAAACCCTAGCCAGGTGCATCTTCATCATCAGCTCCTTCACTACCAATGCCACCTATCATGGCTAAATAGAAGGACAAAGGGAAGCAAATCCTGGAAGAGGCTCAACCCCTGGAAGAGGCACTGCCAACAATATCAACCATCTCAACCGAAGAGATGCCTAGCACAATGGAAGTTGAGGCTCCTAGTCCACCCAACATGGAATGGACTCAGGAAGAGCTTCCATTCCCTCCCTCTCAATCGCCAACAATTACTATTGAAATGGCCAGTACGGGCCTGGGGGAGTATCTAGTGTGGAATGTCATAGCAACGACCATGCTAGAGTCAGTGCAAGACATGGGGAGACCTCGCCTCCCCATCGGGACAATTGTTCCTTTAGGCTACCCACCGAACTAGACCAATTTTGTGTATGGGGGCCTTGACCATGGTGTTGAGCCATGCATGCAAAAGGATGAGGATGAAGAGCCTTTTGCAGAAGATGTCAACTATCTGTCTAACCCAGAATTTGCTCTGAGATATCTTGGCCAATGCAATTGGCATGGATACGGGCTAGGCAGGTATGAGCAAGGAGTGCGTGTCCTTTGCCAACCAAGATACCAAATGCCTTATGACAAGTCGGGAGTAGGGTTCAACCACCCCCTGCCCTTAGACATCTTGGTGGAAAACATGCAAGGCCTAGGAATAGGCAACAAGGGTGGATTGGCATCAGATCCTTATGCCAACCCAAACACAACATATACATTGGGAGATTACCTCCCATGGTCAACAACCACCCTTGTTAACATCAATAACCCTTCTCCTTTGCTAGAGAGAGGTGAAAGTTTGGGAACTCACTTTCAAGGAAGGTATAAGCAGTGTCCAGAAGGATCTTCGAAGGATGAATCAGAATATGAACCAATGTCATATGATCCCTTCGAATCCGATAGTGATCACTCACGAGAGATTCCCATGAATAACTATCAAGAGATCTTTTTGACTCTGTTCCCTCTAGAGGCTCCAATCGAGCCAGTGCCGCGTCAAGAGAATCAGGTCCCCCCATGGAGCGTGGAACAACCACAATGGGACCAGATTAATTTGCTTGAACAAGATGAGCCTCATATGTCGCAAGCAATTGTCGGAGCCAATGAAGGTTTTTGGATCTCCGACAGTGATTCGAAAGATGAAACTGAGATGGCCTATCTCAACCACATGCGACAAATGCAACAATGATACCCCTTGGAGATTAATGACATATTTGCATAGATGGGCATAGTGCCAGGGCACGAGTGGTACGTAGACCCAGCAGGGTGGGATCAAGTGTTGGATCCGCTACTCTAGGTACACGAAGAGCACCTTCCACTCCGAGACCCTAGGGTGATATCAGTGTCGAGGGTAGACCCTATCCTCCTATTAGCACATAGGGCCGATCCATTCATGCCAGTACCTATAGAACCAGATCCAGAACATAGAGAACATCCAGAATGTTTGAGTCATCACACCCATGGTAATGGAGACCAAAATCATTTCATCCACATGATCTCCATTGACTTGACCGCACCCATCCACAATCCGACTGATCCAGCATGGTCCTTGCATCTAGACATAGATGCCATTGATTGGGATCATATCAATTCACCTCCATCCCCATCAGAGTACTGGCATTTTGATAAAATGCTTCATTTTACCCCAGGGACAACTCAAGATATCTTTCATGTCGAAGAGGAACCCGAGGTTCCCAACGCAGATTTAAACTCAGCTAATGATATCCATTTGATCCCAACTCCACATCAGTTGGAGGATGGATCCCACATGTCGATCGAGGAGATGACTGACGTAGACATCGGCTTGGATCCAATGAATCCATAGATTATCAAGTTGGGGGTAAGCTTATCCCCTGAAGAGCAAGCCGACTACATTGCCCTTCTCAAAGAGAAGAAGGAGGTTTTTGCATGGTCATACAGAGACATGCCGAGGCTAGATCCATAGCTAGTCACGCATAATCTAACGCTTGATCCGACAATCAAGCCAGTTAAGCAAAAACTACGTAAGATGCACCCAACAGTGGCCTTGATGGTCAAAGATGAATTGCAAAAGTTGTTGGATGCACAGTTTGTCATCTGCATGGATTATCCGCCATGGCTGTCCAACATGGTGCCCATCAAAAATCCCGATGGGAGGATTCGCATATGCACTAATTTTTGAGATCTAAACAAAGCGAGTCCTAAGGATGATTTCCCCTTGCCAAGCATCGACGCATTGGTAGACGCTACAGAAGGTCACGAAATGCTATCCCTCATGGATGGTTTCTCGGGATACAATCAGATTCGTATCAATCTCGAGGACCAACTAAAAATGGTGTTCACAATGCCTTGGGGGACATTTTGTTATAAGGTCATGCCCTTTGGCCTTAAAAATGTTGGTGCCACCTACCAACGTGCCATGACGTACATCTTCCATGATTACATGCATAAAACTTTGGAAGATTACATGGATGATTTGTTGGCCAAGTCTCTTTTGTGCCCAGATCATCTCGATGACTTAAGCAAGATCCTCGATCGCCTCATGGAGCATAAAGTTAGACTGAATCCCAAGAAGTGCGTATTTGGTATCACATCTAGAAAACTCTTGGGTTTCATAGTCTCAAAGTGAGGCATCGAGGTGGACCCAAACAAAGTCAAGGCAATCCTTGAAATGGTTCCCCCAACTACCATTAAGCAGCTCAGAAGTCTACAGGGAAAGGTCGCGTCAATTAAGCGCTTCATAGCGTAGCTATCTGACAAGTGTCGACCCATGAACAAATTATTGCACAAGGGGGTAGCATTTCACTGGGATGACGAGTGCCAGTCAGCCTTTGATGACATCAAATGATACTTGGCTTCATCGCCAGTATTGGCACCACCTAGACCAGGAGTGTCATTCTACTTATACATCTCAGCTACTGAGGTGGCACTGGGCGCCATGCTAGCCTAGAAGAATGAACTTCACAAAGAATAGGCTACTTACTATCTTAGCCGCACCATGGTCAGTTATGAACTTAACTATGCATACATCGAGAAACTCTGCTTGGCAGTGGTGTTTGCTACCAAAAAGCTATGCCACTACATGCTGAGCAACACTACGTATGTTGTGTCTAAGGAGAATCCATTGTGATACATGATGAGTCATACTTATCATAGTAGTCGCACGGCAAAATGGATCATGTTGTTGACGGAATTTGACATAGAGTTTATTGGACAGAAATCCATCAAAGGATAGGTCATAGCCGATCAACTAGCAGAGGCTCCTCTCGAAGACGATCAGCCTCTAGTCATAGAACTACCCGATGATGGGGTCTTCCATGTCTCAGAATCGCTCAGATTCTGATGAGCCTGAGTCACCAGGCTGACATAACCCTATTTTTTGATGGTTCTAAATGTGAGCAAGGTGGTGGCACGGGAATAGTATTCTTCACACCGTAGGGCGCTCCAATGCCCCTATCATTTAAATTAAATTTCCCATGCACCAACAATAATGCAGAGTATGAAGCCTTGCTCATAGGTCTTCAGACAACAATCACCATGAACATCAAATGACTGAACATCTTTGGTGATTCGCTGTTAATTGTCAATCAAGTCAAAGGGGTATTCCAATGCAAATGCCCAGTTCTGTAGGCTTATAAAGCCCTTGTGGACAAATTCCTGGCAAAACTTGAGTGGTACGACATCGAGGCACTCCCTCGATCATCGAATCATTTTGCGGACACAATGGCCTCCTTGGGGTCACTAATCCCGCAAGACCTTTCTGGTGATATGACAACCATTCAAGTCAAAACCCTATCGCAATCCATGATGGAGCGTGCAAGCTCTGACTTGATGCCAGGAATCCACATGATCCAGATTGAACCATCCTCGGATAAGTTCTCTCGAATCCATGATCATCTGAAACATGCCAACTAGGGGTCCTTGTTCTCCCCTACTCCCATTAATAGCAACACAATGCTATTCTTACAAGTTCTCTCCCGCTCAACGTTTGCTAGGGATGAACTTCAAGAGGGATTGGTTGTTCATACCATCGAGGCTTTCGATCAATAGGACTGGTATTTACCCATTAGAGACTACCTCAAGTTAGGTAATCTCCCGCTTGGATTGATGCATGCCGCAAAATGAGCATTCAAGTAGAAAGTGGCTAAGTATGTCTTGATAGGAGACATTTTGTACCATCGTAGCTATGAAGGAATCCTCCTTCATTGCTTGGACCAGCAAGAGTCCACTTGGGCAGTCGCCCAAGCGCACGATGGTACATGTGGTGGCCACTTCAATGGTATGGCCATCGCAAAGTGCATTCTTCGCATGGGCTATTATTGGCCATCTTTAGAGCGAGATTGTTGCGCATATGTCAAGAAGTGCGTGAAGTGTCAACATCATGCCAATTTGATGCATGTACCTTCCTAGGCCTTGCAGACAGTCCAATCTGCTTGGCCATTTTCGTAGTGGGGCTTCGATCTAATTGGAAAGATCTCCCCTACATCGTCAGGCCATCACACGTTTATCATAACGGCCACAGAGTATTTCACCAAATGGGTGGAAGCAGTTCCGCTTACCTCTACGACAGGACCCCGCATTGTGGAGTTCATTTTGCATAACATCATATGTCATTTTGGTATTCCATCCAAAATAGTCTCGGATAATGGGACGTCATTCAAGAACAAAGACGTGCATGCTTTGACCACAAAGTACAAAATTTAGCACAATTTTTTGACACCCTATTATCCGTAAGCAAATGGGCAAGCAGAGGCGTCAAACAAAATGCTAGTTGCCATCCTTAAAAATATGGTCGCAGATAGTCATAAGGATTGGCACATCCAAATCCCACTTGCCCTATGGGCTTATCGCACTAGCATTCGGACGCCCACTGGGGCAACTCCATTTTTGCTCGTGTATGGCTCCGAGGCAGTCATGCCTCTCGAGTTGGAAATTCCTTCCCTACGCATATCAATGCAAGAGTTCATCGATGATGACGCTGCATGGCAGGCCCGGTTAGACCAGCTTACGTTGCTTGATGAACGATGCGTTAATGCTCTCGAGCATTTACGTATCTATCAAGAGCGACTTAAGAAAGCTTACAACATGAAAGTTCACCTGAGGGACTTTCGGGTTGGTGATTTGGTCTTGAAGGAAAACCAACAGAACTCTAGTTTGTCGTCCCACCTAAGGGACAAGTTCACGGCAAATTGGTTAGGTCCATATGTAATTGATAGCAAAATAGGACCCGAGACATACCGGCTAGCCTCTCTTGATGGAATCAAGGAAACAGAACCCTTGAACATCAATCATTTGTGACCATTCCATATCTAAGAGAGCCATATCCCAAAATGCTCCAAGGATTCCTACAATCGCTTGGTCAATCCCAAAATGCTCCAAGGATTCCTACAATCGCTTGGTCAATCCCAAAATGCTCCAAGGATTCCTATAATCGCTTGGTCAATCCCAAAATGCTCCAAGGATTCCTATAATCGCTTGGTCAATCCCAAAATGCTCCAAGGATTCCTACAATCACTTGGTCAATCCCAAAATGCTCCAAGGATTCCTACAATCACTTGGTCAATCCCAAAATGCTCCAAGGATTCCTATAATCACTTGGTCAATCCCAAAATGCTCCAAGGATTCCTACAATCGCTTGGTCAATCCCAAAATGCTCCAAGGATTCCTACAATCGCTTGGTCAATCCCAAAATGCTCCAAGGATTCCTACAATCGCTTGGTCAATCCCAAAATGCTCCAAGGATTCCTACAATCACTTGGTCAATCCCAAAATGCTCCAAGGATTCCTACAATCGCTTGGTCAATCCCAAAATGCTCCAAGGATTCCTACAATCCTTGGTCAATCCCAAAATGCTCCAAGGATTCCTATAATCCTTGGTCAATCCCAAAATGCTCCAAGGATTCCTACAATCACTTGGTCAATCCCAAAATGCTCCAAGGATTCCTATAATCGCTTGGTCAATCCCAAAATGCTCCAAGGATTCCTATAATCACTTGGTCAATCCCAAAATGCTCCAAGGATTCCCACAATCGCTTGGTCAAAAATAAGAAAATTCAAAAATAGTAAAATCATCAAAAACAACAAAAATTTACATCTCATTTCCAGGCATGCTCAAATTCATCAATAAAAAGCTCTTCTCGCATCTCATCTTCATATTCACAAAAATCAATCCATCAAAAATACAAAAATATGTAGCTGCATTAAGCATCACACCCATACATTGCATATTTGTGGTCGTACAGGTCAAAGGCACCATAGACTGTAATTACTCTGCTAGTCCATCTTGTTCCACATTTTTCCATTTTATAAGCAGTCCAAAAAAAAAAAATGCCATTCACTACTTTTTACCACACTAGAGTCAGTGGTCTTCTAATGTATCAAGAGTTTTCATCTTTCAGTCATCATTTTGCTTTCTAGCCACGTACTGTACCAAGTCAGACAGATTTTACGAAGGTAGAGTTCTACTTGGATCACACCTTGTTACGTAGCATCCCAACACAAATTAAAACACATAAAAATTCCCAAGTTGTGTGAACGAAAGATGAAACCTCGCTAGTAATCCAGGTCACCATAAGCGAAATGGTTATCTTGCTCATCCCCTTGTGCGAATGACCCCAAGAATGCTGAGAGTTGGCAAAAGGACAAGCATCTTCCCTACCCAATTCCCCAAGAATCCCAAGTTCTCAAAAAAAGTTGCAAACATCAAAATTTTGCAAAAAGTCAAAACTCCAAAAATTTGACATCACCACCAGAGTGCATACATCAAAAGGCACATACAATAGTGATTCTTATCACTCGAAATCCAAATCCCTTGCTCAAAAGAAAAATATATAAAAATAAATAGTGATTTTTATCACTACAAACGAGCAAGTATCCCAATACAATTGAAGAAAAGAAGGGAGTCGAACTTGAATCCCTGGAACTCTCAGCATTTCGATAGGTCATGAGGCAAACCTCGTACTGGTTTGGTGGATAGCCTATCGGTCACTAGCGGTAAACCTCTCGCATGACGATATATCTGTCACATTAACTCGTGTACAGATCAATGTTTGCATGTGGATGAGCTAGCTTATGGTATCCTAGATAGCACCGTAGATTAATCTGACTAAATACAACAAAGGAGTTAGTGGAGCTAATTAGGTGATCCTCGAGTACAAGTTTGGTTGATAACCTATTCGGCACTCAGTGGTATCCTGACAAATACCACATAAATGAACTCAATTGCACACATAGGGATGTGAAATAGCTTGGTCAAAGACAAGTCTGATTCATACCTTGTTCAAAAGTCTTGTAAGATAAAGTACAGTCATGGCTAGTGAGTTAAAACCGTTTGAGTCTCAGAAAACCTTAGCTACATTTCTAAACCAACTGCGCTACTTTTCATCCTCACATTACCATCAAAAAATACAAAAAACCACATGTATACATGCAAAGTCATTTACCATAGCAATCGCCTAAAAACAAAATCACAAAGTCCTAAACAGTCTATGGTGCCCTAACCAAACAACACAAATTCATTTCATCCATTACATTTTGCATATCACATATACATCAAAAACATTTGCATTCATCATAACATATGCATCCATCGAAATAAATTAACATGCATACATCCATACTCATCACTCATCATGCATAAAATCAAATCATCACTCGCATAAACAAAAAAAGAGTCATCTGTATATATATCATAACAAAAATGCCCGTAGGCTACAATGAACCGGTCATCGAACCTCGCTACCAACAACCCAAAAACTCAAAACCCCCAAGCCTAGGGCATCGGCCACCATGATCACGTAGGATCGGTGCGACGAGAACTACCCCCTGTAGTGTGGGTCCTATGGGACCTCTTAGTGTGACTATTGCTAGCCCCTGCATCATGCCCACTAGCCCCTCCCTCATCTAGTCGCCTACGATGAGATGATGCTGACCGCTCGATCACTGTCCCTCGTCCGATACGATGATCCACCTCCAGGAGGCTCAGGTATTCGCCCACCAAGGTGGATAATCTCTCCCTCCATCTCCAACCGATGTCGCCACCAATCTGATTCCCGTCGATCCCACTCTGCCTCCCACCGATGGTAGTAAGCTACTGCATCATCGCGCTATGCCAAAACCCTATCCCTCTCTGCCAACTACGTCCGTAGGAGATCCCTCTCCCATGCAGTATCAGTATCCCCATCCTACTAGTGAGACACCGCCCATGCGCTCTCCCGCTCTACCAACTGAGTCCGCAAGAGATCTCTCTCCTGCAAAGCCTCTCCCAGCTCCCCATATCACACCCATAGCAGGTCCTCCAATCATGCTATCTCAGCATTGAGCCTCGCCTCCACCTCCTCCAAACCTGCCTGAGGCATAGGCAAATCTGGGACACCAGCCTGCTCTGGCTCCCACTACTCCGGGATGTCCTGCATCTCCGGCTGATCCGAAACCCCCAAATCTGCATCCTCATCCTCCACCTCCACCATGTCCACATCCTCCCGAGGAGCTCCCCAATCATCCCTTGGTGCCTCAGCACCCTCCTCGCCCGCTGCTGCCACCTCCATGCCTCCCAATGGCCCCTCTCCCCACCATCGCTCGTAGTACCCACCACTGGTCGTACTCTGTAGTAGTCCCGACGTCATCCACATCTAGGACATCGATCACCGCATCTGAATCCTCGCCCAGTGGCACGATGACCGGTCGGTCCAGAGTTCTCTCATCCCCCCGATGTCGATAGACCACGGGCTCACCAGGAAACCCCTGGCGCACCCCAAACTATCGTGTCACCCGACTGTAGGAGAAGAACTCATGCTCGGTCTCGTGCCACCCAATCAGCCATCGCTCTCTACATACCCATCGAAGCCACTCTCCAACCTCTAGCCAAGCTGGACAGTCCCGATAGGGGCACTAGAGCACCTCCCTTGGAGTAAGCCGAGCGAAGGCATCGACATAGTGCCCTACGACACCTACCCACCATCGACTCTATCCCTACTCCCCAGACCACCGCCACAGAACCGCATAGCCTATCTCCCTATCCTCCATCTCCACCCGAGTCATCCATGGTAACCCGATCGGCCTCTCCACCGCTATGTGCTGCCAAGCCCAACTCTGCAATAGATAGCTATAGCTAATCCCCTTTTACTTCTAATAGCGGACCTCGTACAGCTCACCATAGAGCTATGCCAACAGTGTCTGTCCCCATCTCATGATTAGCGGTGCCTCCGTCGAGCACTCTACCAACCGCCAAACCAAATCTAGTAGGTTCCATGGGAACCTCGCACCTGACGAGTCAGGTAGCAGCATGTTGGAAATGAGGCCCATAAGGAATGCGTGCCTCACTCCCAACACCCCCCTCTCCAACCACCATCGGACCAAAATCTTGCCAATCTGGCAGTCACCCTCTGCCCTCTCCACTGGATCCTCCACACCCAGCTCCTCCCCATGCCCGAAGCATCGCATCAGTACAGCTGTCCGCTGATCACGCGATGACGTCCTGATCGGTAGTCCATCTATCAAAATCCGTAGAAGCCGATAGATATCCTCCAAGGTCACGGTCATCTCCCCTATTGGGAGATGGAAGGTGTTGGTCCGGGGATCCCACAGATTGATCAGGGCCATCAAATAAGCCCGATCCATGACCACAGGCTCCAGTCGAGCCACCTGCTTGAGCCCAAGGGCATCAAGCCACTCCCAGTCAGCCACAGTTAGCGCCCCTCATGCTTCAGCAAAAGCAGTGGGTACACGGTACCGGCTCTTAACAACCTGCAAAAGAAAACAATTCAAAAACATTAAAATCATGAAAAAAAAATTGTACAACAATAACATGAATATACAACATTGCCTACCAATGTACAACCAAAAACAAACATAAAAATTCAAACAAAATTAATTTGTCAGTCCTAGGGTTTCTAATCCTAACTGATAAATTCCAAAAACAAAACAAAAATTAATTTTCATTTCTAATCCTAACATAAATTTAAAAACAAAAAAATTAATTTGTCAGTCCTAGGGTTTCTAATCCTAACTGATAAATTTAAAAACAAAACAAAAATTCAAAAACAAAAATTAATTTGTCAGTCCTAGGGTTTCTAATCCTAACTGATAAATTTAAAAACAAAACAAAAATTCAAAAACAAAAATTAATTTGTCAGTCCTAGGGTTTCTAATCCTAACTGATAAATTTAAAAACAAAACAAAATTCAAAAAATTAATTTTTCAGTCCTAGGGTTTCTAATCCTAACTGATAAATTTAAAAACAAAACAAAACAAAAATTCAAAACAAAAATTAATTTGTCAGTCCTAGGGTTTCTAATCCTAACTGATAAATTTAAAAACAAAACAAAAATTCAAAAACAAAAATTAATTTGTCAGTCCTAGGGTTTCTAATCCTAACTGATAAATTCAAAAACAAAACAAAAACTCAAAAAAATTAATTTGTCAGCCCTAGGGTTTTTAAACTCTAAACTGATTAATTAACAAAAACACAATAATTTGTCAGTCCTATTTGTCAGTCTTAGGATCTCTGTATTTTAAGTTTAAAAAATCTGCACAAACAAAATAAAATTAAAATAACAGTTTTAAACCTAGGGTTTTAACCTACGTTTTAAAACTGACCAGCTCAACCTAAGAACTAGGGTTTTACGTTCCGTTTATCCTAGGGTTTTAGTTATAAGAAAAATAACAATTCTTTACCTAGGTTTTCACTACGTTTGTCATTTAGTTGTACACTAAGTCTTGGTTGTGTTCAGCTCAGTTTCAGGGTTTCAATTTTAAAATTTTGAAAAACATCATCACAAAGAAAATTAAACAAAACACTTACAGTTTTTAAAACAAAAGTAATAACACTAGGGAGCACTTACTGGTCTCGCTTCGGCTCCACCGCTCGATCCGGTTTGTGCACTCATGATGTCAGGAGAAATTCGGCAGTGCTTCGCTTCGCAGAATTAACCTCCTCCTCCCCAGAGCTCCAAATCGCAAGAAAATTCAGATGCAAATGAGCCCAAACCCTAGTTTTGGCCTTTAAATAGGCCTTTTGAGCTTATATTCGTTCCCCCTAGGACGAGCACTCTAGTTAGCGCTCGTCCCACCCTGGGACGAATTCTAAGCTGGTATTCGTCCCACCCTGGGACGAATTCAGGGCAAAAATTTCAAAAAAAAGCAAAAATTGAACAAAAATGCACTAAAACAGCTAATAAACTTGCCCGATGAGAGTGTTGTTGCACTTGACATCCCGGGCATGCAAAATAGACATTGGGGTCACAAATTGTCACTATCCTCCTCCCTAAGAAGGCTACCATAGCCGGACCGCTCCACGGGAGGATGGATTTTTGCCAATTTTAGCTCCAAAAAGCGTCGCAAAAAGGGTTACCACCCACCAAAAATAGGTCTAAATGTCAGAAAACTGCACACGCTTAACGCTAAACCATCTAAAGGCACCCTTGCACAAGTCATCTTGAGTCAAGCGACTCGTCGCTTTTCTCATGAAGGTCATTCCCTCATCGATTCGTCGCTTGAGGGGGTAGTCACACTTAGTCACCAATCAACAAACACACACCCAATTAAGGAAAATGACATGCATTCAAAGAATCATTGACAAAGACAATTACGCTCCTGCTTGGGGTAGTAAACAAGCAATAATCACAATCTGATCAAATCACTTGGCATTTCATGAATCATGAACTCAAGGTTCTCATAGACAAAAGGTTGCGCCCTTTGCCTATTCATGACTGATCAATGTCCAAGGTCAAGTAACACCTCACCGAAAAAGGTTAACACTTGAATTGAGTGCCTTCGCTCGTCAGAAGCAAGGATTCAAGAATGCATGCCCTTTCCATGCTTGGGGCATCAAAAGTTGGTTAGGTTACCAAGAAATCCTAATCATTAGTGCTTTGGTTATCTATTTTTGCTCAGCACTGTGTCACCCGTAGCGCTTTCCAAAAAGGGGCATCTGTAGACACCAAAATAACACCAATCCGATTATGTGACTGCAAACACTGATCGCTTTGACACACATAGCCCCCAGGGCAGCCCTCAGAGGTTAAACAGTGGTCCTAACCACTTTTACAACAATTTTGGAAGGTCAAAAAGCAATTTGGCACCTTCAGACACTCTGCTCCAAATCCGTCCCACCCTGGGACGAATTCAAAATGGGATTCGCCCCACCCAGGGATGAATTCTGAATTCGTTCCTGGGTAGGGCGAATTCTAGGTTCAACGGGAAAAAAGAGAAATTGCACCAAATGGCAGCCGAGGACAGTCAATTAATGCTCCCTGCCTTGCATGCGCGTGTAGGTGAGCAAATTGAACGTTAGAGGACTGTCACAAGGGCAGTCATGGAAGCCCAAGTCAGGGAGGAATCTCCTCCCTCTTGGGAAGGCATGGCCGCCAAGTGGTGCCCATGCATGCCCATCCAAAGAGACCCCTTGGGTCTATAAAATGGTGAGCTTCCTCACCCAAAAGAGGATAGGTTGGAAGCATTTTTAAGCAACGAAGTGTTGCCAAATTGATACCACGCTTTACCTTTGATTCACCTCTTCCACATCCTTGATCTCTTTCGCAAGGGAGGTCATTGGGTGGTTATTGGAAGTGTGAATCCGGATCCAAAACCCGACACTTGACCACATCGATCTACCAATTCATCGACAACACATTACAAGAGATTTTGGGCCCATCCCAAGTGGATTGGTGCCGAAATCAAGTTCCAACGGTGGGCGGCCCGCCTGGGTGCCCCGCACTACTACGAGCCTAATATTCTTTTTTAAGAACGATTGGGAATTCATGGCAGATTGTTCTTTTTGTCATTTGTTTATTTTGCATTCCATCTTATGTTGCTTAAATAGCTTGTAATTCCGATTTCATAATGCTTTGATCAAATCTTATCATGTTTTATCGCTTTTGTTGTCCTCACTAACTTGCAGGTAGCAGCATCAAATTCCTATTGATGGAGGCCAAATTGGGGAAATCTGACCATCTGGGTCTTCCCAAAATGCCTCCAATTAGCTAACCCCAAGTTTGCAGGTCTTTTGGAGCTCCCTAGATGCGACATTTGGGGCAGTATCACTTCGACGCTTTGTCGCAGGTGAATTCGTCCTACCCCGGAACGAATTACAGTCGAATCCGTCCCGCCCAAGAGCGAATTCAAATCGGTGAGGAATTTCTTGACTGTTTCATTTGCAGTGACCTTCTGGTGATGTTCCCTTGTTTCTGTGAAATTTGTAGACTATTTTGATTCAGTTCACTTATCCTTTTATTCAGTTTCATGCATGCATCCTTCATTGTTTTTAGAGAACAAACGTTTCATCTTTGCAATAGGTGCTACTAACGATTTTGTTGTTTCTTTGAATGCAGGAGGAGCAGCAAGGATCAAAGATTCATTCACACCAGCGGTGGCAACACTTTGGCCCGCCCATTTTACATGTGGGCACGCGGAAGGAGGATCACTAGTCACTATTGTAACCGAAACATGTTAACGCTCCTAGCCCCTGAAAAGGCGGGAGACGTCTTTGTAACCGATATTGAGAGAGTATAAATAAAAAGGGTTGTGCTTTCTATACTTCTTTCATTTCGTCTCAATTCGTCTCTTTTCCCTATTTCATGCATTTCAAATTTCTAGGATTAAAGCGTTACATTTCGTTTTGCATTGCATAGCTTTAGTGTTTCTTTTCAACTTCCGGAATCTCGTGTTTTCACCTCCATGCATCGATGATATCCAAATTGGTTATGTGAGCCTCTCTTAGAATTCAATACCCATCGGGCCTCCTGTAAAATTATATCATTATGCAATTGCAATGAATTCCATCCATTTGGATCAATGTCGGGATAGCCTTCAATAAATTTATCAAGATAATTTGATAGCCCTAAAAATTGAGCTCTCCCAATTGGTTCACCACATTGTCCTTGCTAACTAAATTTTTCTCTAACACTATGATGCTTTCCCAGCACGACTTTGATATTCTATTTGCACAACCCAATGACTCTCATTTTGGTTTTGTAGTAGCCTAACATGGATAGAATTAAGGTTGATGAGACTATTATGTTATCTACAATTCCTCTCAGTTCATGTGGTGATAAATAGTAACTCATCACCTACTATCCGCATTGACCTACCCCATTGAAATTCGTGGGTCCCACTATTATCTCTTCTCATATCGTATAACTTTACATGGCTGTAGTCCACATCTTGATAGATTGCTTTAACATCTATTGGTCTTCATCCACATGTTTATAATCCACCTTTGTGTTTACCATATCCTCATAGAAATGCCATGCTCATGTCCACAGTGCTAGTCAATGTCACGATTACCTCCATATCAACTTTTCCTACATCATGTCAACCCTAGAGGCCATGTTGGTCAAGTCTACCATGTTGGAGCTATGTACCATGTGCATCATCTCAAGACATCCCCCTCATGTCTGTTTATTATGATCCACCATGTAGCCCTAGATATCACATCATTCATCCATAATATCCATGCAAATTTTGAGAATCACAATGAAATGAAGTATCATTCACATACATAGTAAATATTCTCCTTATCCACACAACTATAAAAGAATTCTAATACTATCTTACTCGAATGTAGACTCTCTTTGATTTCCACATAGCGTATCACTGCCATATCCATCACATCATCAATATTTTTAGCTATGGAATCCACACCTGTGTTAGGTGGCCACTCCCTTATCACCACATTTGATTGCTATGTCTTCTTGGAATTCACCATGGTCTACGACCAAGTCTGCAAGATCGCACTATCTGGATATCTACCTGGATGTACATCTATATTGCCTTGTTGGTTGTCATTCATTACAATGTCCAATATTCTTTCAAATTGTAATGCCTTTTGCCTTTAATGCTCCCCCAGATGAATATATGGGATGGTCTACTGAAGGTGAATGGCACCACAACCCCTTGAATTGGTCCAAACAAAGAGAAATGATCTTGTCATTGAAATATTTAAATTCCTAATGACAATTACATGATGTCTTTATAGTTCTCTCACCATTGCATTTCATGTATTCTCGGTCTAGACAGTGAAGCTCTACTATTGGTGTGTGGCAGCAAAAATACTTTACATCCACTTTAATGTAGTACATTGTTCCCTTGATGATGCTACATGCTCCTTTCACTTTAGCCAAGTAATTAACCATCTATATGAAGATGATGATTAATAGAAATTCAAAAACCTTGCATTAATTTCATCTATAGTTTGGGCCACTCCTTTCATTGGGTCATTCATCTGAGTCACTTCAAACGTGTTCACCAACCGCACATGTAGCTATTGTTTGTTTCCTCATCAAAGTCTTCCCTCATACATGGTATGAAACATATCTCAATAAAATATCTGGGTCTAGGTGGTTGTACCATCTACCCTCCATGTTCGATTTTTAATGGCCCAATCATATCAGTGGGTCCCCCCTTGGTCCATGGTTGTGTTCGAGAATATATCACTGTTCATTGTCTTAAATTTCTAGCTTTACACATAAAATTCATCATGCAAGCCTATGTACTCATCAAGCCACAAGTATCCCATCGCTTCATACAATCATTCATTCAATTTTATATCTTGCTTCTTAGACTACATTTGGTGTTTATTGGCCTGCACCAAATGCTACTTCAACATATTCATCGTGTAATCACCTTCTCCATGACCTACTATCTACATTTGTTGTATCATCTACATCACATTTAGGTGTATCCATATATAGCATTTCATTTTTGTCATCGCTACCATGTGATGCTACCAACTCAATCTACGTTTCTCTATGCACTAGAGGTCCCAATTTATCTTCGTCGCTACCACAATCAAAGCTTTCATTGATTTCATAGTTTTGCCACCATGTCGTCCACTCGAGTCATGTGAATCATCCATTAACACTACAAAAAAAACACACACAAATCATTGATTTGAAATTATCATGCAAAAGTGTTTTATTTTATTGTTTTGATAATTTCATATATATATATATATAAATATTATATTCATTTTTATTTTATTTTATTTCTTAAAAATATATATAAACATAAATACATATATACATTTATTTTATATATATGTAGGTAATTAGAAAAATTACCCTTTTATTATATTGATATTTGTTTTTTATATATGTTGCTCTTTAATTGTTTTATGATCTTGATCTTATTAATTAAACCAACCTCAATTGTAGATTTGGTTAATCTTCAAAACATGAATTTTAAATCAACCAAGCCTAAGAAAAAAATACCACAACTTAAACAACACATAAATCATCACCAAAAGGTTCTAAAAGGAGACACTAATAAACATTCAAACCCTATAACCTATCAAAATTACCACTCAAGGAAAAAAAGTCTCGAAGACCACAAAACAAAATGTGGGTCCCTAATTCTTGTGGTGAGTTGTTCGATAGTCACAAAAAATGATGACTCTGCTGAGAAATACTCCTAAGCATTTCGCATGAAGAACCCAATATAAAATTAAAACATAAAATATCAATGAAATACAAATTATTTAGTGATGTCCCAAGAAAGTGGGGTTAGACATCTTCGAATAAAAACAACTAATCCACCTACCTCTACTTAGTGTGTGAAAAAGTGATTCATTTTTGCATCTATGGAAACCTTCCATATTTTATTACCTGGTTTACATTTAGGCTATGAAGCAAGGCTCATGAAGTTTTTTTTATAGATAGAGCCCTACTACTAGTAAGGCGTCTATAGCCTTGATAGGGTTATCTAACTCACCCTTGTGTTTGCTTAATACTTTGCAAAGCCTTTCTTATAACTGAGATGTGTCTAGGTAGAGTCTTAATGTCGGTCAAGCATCCATAGCCCTGGTAGAGTTTATCTAGACTTTGTGACTAATTTGATCAAACTTTTCAATGCTCGTTTCTTTTTTTATAGCTTTGCAATAATTTATGTATCACTAGGGTTAGGAAGCATAGAGATAAAGCATGCTGAATTTTTTCCTTTATTTGCAAATCAAGATAACTTCATCCTTTAGGACATCCATAAATACCCTTTAATGTGTGAGTTACATGTGGAGCTTTAGCAAAATATTTTATTGTTCTACTATCCACTATTTTAATCCTAGAATTTGAGCATGATCACAAAATAACTCATGCCCCTTTTCTCAAGTTCACCTTCTTTTAGATTAGGTATTCCAACCTACTTAAAAATAGAACATAAAAATGGGAAATATACCATAAGTTAGAGACCACAAAATATCACATCAAAATAGGGGACCAACCCAAAACCCAAAACTAGCCTAGTGCAAAATAACAAGAGTGCAAAATAATCATAGAACATGTCAAACCAAACATTAAAGATAAAGTAACAAAATAAAAATCTAAAACAAAAACTTAACCAAAACTATATACAAGAATATGCATATGGTGCAAGGTGGTGCAAAGAAATTGGGCAATCATTTCCCTAGATACCAAACATGATTAGCACATTTCAAAAGATATATAACATGATATGCACGCCAAGCTCTATAGAAATACAACCAAAGTAATACTACGCCAAATAACGTAACCACTTTCATTTTAGCTCTTTCACCCCACCAATTTGATTCGAGGGTATTAGCAATTCCAAATTGAAACTTCAAATCATTAAATTGATAAGACAATAATTGATTTTCAATTGCTTCTTGTCTATTCCTTAACATGTAGATTTCACAATTCAATTTATTATCTAGAATTAGGCTTTCTTTTTCAAATATGAGATCTTTCAAGTAGGAGCCTATTTCTAAAAAAATTGAAGCCACATCATTTTGCATGTTTTTAGGCCAATCAAACTTACGCAATAATTTGCAAGCATCTAGGATATCTATTAAATAAATATTGTTATAGGTTTTTATCCTAGATTCCATTATCAACTATTGATGAATTTGATTCAATAATTCAAGAATATCAAATTCTCTTTCATTTAACGAAGCAATATTATTAGATGTGCAAGTAGATATAAACTCTAGTTCTTTATTCACCTCTAATGGCATGCCATCATACATAATATATGAATCCAATGAATTATTAGGTAAGCTTTTACCTGGATTTCACGTGGTTGAACATAAAAGGGGAGATTCTACCTTTTGTGCACTTTCATTTACCAAGACTTGATGAACCTTTGCAATTTTTTCTTGGTATTTACATTCATCATACTCTTGTAGTCTTTCATCTTCATTGATCACTTGTTCATCAAAAATGTCAAAATTAGAAACTTAATCAAAATCATGTCCATACTTTTCAAAACATAACTTTTGTTGATCAAATAGAGCAATGTTTTATTCTGTATGAGTAGAAAATTTCAATTCCTTAATAACCATCCATAGTATTTCTTCCTCACAATCTTCAAGACAATCATGTAAATTTGTACCCAAATTTTCAGTATTCCAATATGAAAGAGGAGGATTTAATTCTTCCCGATCACATCATTTGAATCATAGGAAACATTTATCCTTTATTCCTCTTCTATTTCAAAAATGTCTTCAACAAACTCATATTCAACATGATCAAACTTATGAATCTTTTCCATTTTTGCAACTGGGATGCCATTTTCTGAATGTACAAGAACTACACAATCTTCGTGTGAGATATAATTTTTGGTATCCTGCATATTAATAGAAATTTCATCAATAGGGGTGTGAAAAATCAATGATTCTTCATATCTACCCCGAATATTATAAAACTTATCATCTATGTCCATGGGTTGAAGATCTATTGTATCTTTGGCATGATATTCATATTCACCTATCAATTATTTTTCTCCTTTATCCATGGTAATAGGGTCATTATCATTTTTCAACATTTGATGAGATTCCAACCCTTCTTCCAAAACATTCTCATATTATATAGGACTTGTAATATCCTCATGTGAGAAAGCAATAGTATTATCCTGCATATCAATTGACACAAAAGTTTCATTAGAAGGTTTGGAGTGAGCGTATTCTTCCCATTTCTTCCAAGAATCAATATAATCATCTTCCAAAATCATGTGGTGATGCTCAACTACTTCAATATCTTCCAATTCATCAATGCGTTTCTCATTAAATGCACCTTCACCTTCCTTAGGTGGTTCAATTATTTCCAAAAGTGGGCTACTCTTTGTATTCAATATTGCAATATCACAATCCACATTTGTAACCCAAAATTCAATTTTATCACAATTTGGAAGGTGTGGGTTTTCTTGGCCATCAGTTTCAACAATCTCATCCAAGGTGTTTTCCAAAAACAAGTGGTAAAATTCTATCATGCTTTCTATACCATTTTCATCCATTGACTCCTTTTCAAATTCCATTTCACTCTTTCTGAGATTATCCCAATCCTCTTGTGTAAATAATTATTCCAAGCCCTTTATCTCTAAAGGCTCATATGTTTTCAACATTGGGTCAATATCTAAGTCTTGATGGGTTTGCTCATCACCATCCTCCTTGGTGGATGTTGGTTTTGACACTTGCTCCTCCTCTTGGATGATATCTAGGGTGGTTGTGAAATTTGGACATTCAACCTCATCCCATTGATTGTTCACATTAGACATCATTTGATTCGAGGGTGTTATATTAGATGGTTGGTGTTGGTTGGAATCCATACCTCCTAAATAATAGTTCATCATAGGAGAAGGTTGTACATCAACCTGAATCATGGGTGGTTTCTGATTTTGAACCTTAGGGTTACATATTATGATTGATCCATCTCATCCTTTTTCAAAATGCACCATTGTTATACTATTATTGTGGTCTCATAGACTCTAGACACATGTGGATCTTAAATATTTTCCCTTAGAAATGTAGCCAGTACGAGGTCTATGGCTCCCATGTATACCTCAATATCTTCTTCTTCTGACATGATGTAATGGATATACATTTTGACATAAAACCTATGGAACTGATCATTGAATTATCTCATGGACTCATTAAGTTCTTTACATATAAAGCTAAATTTATTTGGTATCGTATCCCAATAATCTAATATTCCAAAACTATTAAGAAACATTACTTCTAATTGAGCCCATGAAGTGATAGAACCCATAGGAATATTGATAAACCAATCATACATAATCTTATCCAATGTGTATAAAAACATTTTACATCCAACGTCTTCATGCATTATTTGCAAACAACTCATATTATCTTTGAATGCATGAATGTGTGCTTCAACTGACCTAGTTCCATCATGCCTAAACTGAGGTAGATAAGACACCAAGTCCATAGGCACCTCATGTGAAGGCCCAAGTATGTTTAAAGGACTACCTGTCATTATTGAAGTAAATCTTACAATTGTCAAGGAGATATAATTTTAGTACCAATTTTTTTAGTCAAAAAAAATAATTCTTGCAAAGAAGCATGCAATGAATAGCAAGTCTCAAAATTTTAACATATAAATCATCATGTATATCAATCAAAAGATATGTGTCAATTAAACCATGACATTAGAGAATATTTTCCAATTTGCAAAAGGTTAGCATTAATGCATCATCAATTAAAAAATGTTTGAATCAATGAAAGTGATCACAAGAAAACAAAACTTCGTTAGTCAAGACCAATACTTTCAAATAATTCTTTTAAGTAACATGAACAAGTTAGCATCTAAATAGCAATAAAGTAAACCAATTTAGGCCCTCCATTTGGCACCAAAATATTGAATGGAAATTTTTCCCAATTGCAAAACAACCCTCACACTTAGGATTTTGATCACAAAACCCTCTCTTACAAAGAAATATGAAAATTTTCTAAGGTTCTTTTTACTTAATTTGTGCTTGTAATCTTGTGAAGATATATCAAGTGAGTGCTAGGAATACCTTAGTGATTTGCAAGTAACTATTAAAAATGGGTATGTGTTGGTTTATTTTATTATACCATGCTAATAATTGTTCATGAAACTTAAACTAAATGCAAATGTGAATTGACCCGCATATGACCACGATGTAAATCCTTAGTTCATTTTATCTTGGAGGATTTTAGGTAGATTTTATCTTCTTTTGATTAAGTAGATTTTAAACAATTTTTTAGCTTTATTAAACCTTACTTTGAACTATGAAAATGGAAGATTAAAATCTTTGTAAAGGTGAATCTAAAATGAAATTTGGATTCATTTAATTGTTGCTTGATGCATAGAATAAAACAATGTAATGACTATCTTTAAAATTCAGAAGCCTTTGAAATGCCAAATAAATAACCCTCTTCTATGAAATTAATTTTCATAAAGATGAGTGGATTTATTGATTTGAAAATGATGGCCTATTGAATGCCATATAAATTATCTCCCTATTGATTTTAAAAAATGGAAGTCAATTTATTGCCGGAAAAATGAAATATAAAGTTTGAAAAGTGAACTTATGTCAAATTTGAAATTATAAAATACCTAAAAAACTGCAACTTGAAATAATTTTTATAAATTTAGATTGCTTCAAAATGACTTTGAAATTGTATAAAATGAAAGATTGAAGCTCATTCTAGAAACCCGTTCATTTATTTTTTAAGTTTTAATTTTTTTTAATCACCGTTTAAAAAAAATCTACAATAAATAGAAATAATAAATAAATAAAATAAAAGAAGTGTTGCAACCTAGAATTTCTCCATAGAACCCTACAAGCATTATTATTTTTTAGAAAAAACAACATTAGTGTGATCCAAATTCAAGCAATCAAACAGCTAATACAGTGCAATATTCAAATAAAATGGTGTAATATACTGAAAATACGACCAAATCAACCATTAAGATGAATTAAAACTTGAAATATCTCCAATATATTGCACTAAAAATATATTCAACATTAAATTACAAATGCAAAAAAACCATAACCAAAATTGGTATCATGTGGGAAAAAACACTCCAACCGTGTAGCTTTTCTCCCAAAAGATCCAGCCCTATTTCTATGTTTGAATGGTGTATTTAAAGTTATAGAAATTTTTTCATTTCCCCAGATCCAGCCCTATTTCTATTTCTACGTTTGAATGGTGTATTTAAAGTTATAGAATTTTTTTCATTTCCCCAGTGATTCATTTCCATTTCCTTTGGCTTCAAAACATTTTGCCTCCAACGGACGTCTCTTTCCTCCATGTTTTTACTTTCATGTTGCTTCGCTCGTTCTCTTGATAACGCTTCTTACGTCACATACTCCTTTTCCAATAAACCTACTACTCTGTCTTATTCTACAGCATGACATCCAAATTGGTTATGTGAGCCTCTCTTCGAATTCAATGCCCACCGATCTTCCTGTAGCATTATCTCATTATGCAACTGCAATGATTTCCATCCATTTGGATCGATGCCAGGACAACCTTCAAAAATTTTGTCAAGCTACTTTGATAGCCCTAAAAATTAAGCACTCCCAATCAGTTCACCTCATTGTCCTCTCAATTCAATAAATCTCTTCCCTGACCGCATTTTAAAGGAGTGATTTTAAATTTTCAGTCGCCAAAGTCCGATTGCTCCAGGCTACGCAGGGCACACGGCCATCTCCCAGTTTTGGGAGCGAAGTGCGGACGACGTCGACCCACGGGCGCAGTATGTCACTGGTAGTGAAGTGCGAGATTTGCACCTTCAGCTATCGAAGCGCGGCTGTCACAACAAAGTGCGAGCTTCGCACCTTCAGCTGTCGAAGCGCGCTATCGTAGCAAAGTGCAAACTTCGCACCTTCAGCTGCCGAAGCGCGACTGTCGCAGCAAAGTGTGAACTTCGCACGATGACCAACTTCGCACAGCGATGACTGTTCGAGCTTCAGACTTGGCCAACTCTGGCCTTCAACTTCTTTGTCTTCCGTGACTGCCGCTGGGTTTGCCCGGCTTGGCAAGACCCATATGAGAGGAGAGAAACGTCGGAACAGAGAACAACAAAGTTAACACCTAAACTACTACAAACCCTAAAGATGCCATAGACAAAAGCAAACTTTATTCATATGAACAACTAGGGTTACAGAATTCCTCAACCGAGGAAATAACAACATCTACAGGCTACGCTACAGGACAAACTAAATAGGGGAAATGTCGAATCTATAGCTCGGACATTTCTCAGTTGAGCCACGCTGCTCACTGAATCACTCTACTTTCTTTCTCTGCTCACTTTCACGAACTTCTCTCACACCCGCTCTGCTTCTCTCTTCTATGCACTTATTTGTCTATAGACCCGAACTACCTTTTATAGTCGTGGGGAGAGGAGGATAAGGTTTATCCTCTGACAGCTCTGGATAAGGGTTATCCTCGGACCGACCCTCATCTAGGGTTTTTGAAAAACGCCGACTGGGCATTAACTCCTGTGGAGATCGGATCTGTTAGGTGTCAAATATATTAGAAGGTAGGTGTGACGTCATGTCACACTTTTGTCAGGATCCCAGACTGCGGCAGCGCAGTACGACTTCGCCCATGTCTAGAGCGCAATCTGGTTTCGCCCAAGGTTCGGAGCGTAGTTGGGCACAGGCGTGAGATCTGGGTTAATTTTTCTAACACCCTCCTTTAATCTTGATTTCACGAGAACTTTGAATCCAAGATGCTCTCGCAATATGTTGAAGTATTCCTCATTCAAAGGCTTCGTGAAGATATCTGCCAGTTGCTCCTTGGACCTACAAAACTATAGTTGTACTTCATTGAATTTCACCAGCTCTCTGATGAAATGATACCGGATGTCTATGTGCTTCGTCCGGCCATGGAACACAGGATCCTTTGACAGTGCAATGGCCAAATTGTTATCACAAAAAATTATTGTCGCACCTTTCAAAGGATTGTACAGTTCACTTAGAACTCTTCGTAGCCATATTGCCTGGCATGCGGATGTCGTGGCGATGACATATTCTACTTCGACTGTGGACAATGCAATAATGGGTTTCTTCTTGGACGCCCATGAGATTGCCCCTGATTCGAGATGGAAAGCATACCCGGAGGTGCTCTTTTGATCATCGGTATTGCCAGCCCAGTCACTGTCTCTGAAGCCCACTAGCTCCAACTGGTCTCGTCTGGCATAAAATAGGCCATGGTTTCGCATCCCACTGACATAGTGCAAGATCCTCTTGCCTGCTTGCTAGTGTGTGTCCTTCGGAGTCTCCATGAAACGAATGATCAGACTGACTTCGAACATCAGATCTGGCCTAGTTGCAGTCAAGTACATCAGACTGCCAACTAGCCTTTTGAACAAGGTTAGATCTACAGACCTCCCTGTATCCAACTTACTCAGCTTCAAACATGTGGCTATAGGTGTGATGACAGGTTTACTGTCCTCCATCTTGAAGTGCTTCTAGACATCCTTCACATACTTGCCCTGAGAAATGAAGATGCCATCTGCTAATTGGTCAACTTCAATGCCGAGAAAATATTTCATCAGCCCCATGTCTGTCATTTCAAACTCGGACTTCATGGCTGTTCTAAACTGCGCAAATAGGCTACTGCTATTGCCAGTAAATATCATATCATCTACGTATAGGTAGATGATGACGAACTCACTTGTTGCATTTGTCTTCATGTACAGGGAGTGCTCATATGGGCATTTTTGAAACCCATTCTCCTGAAAATAGCCATCAATATGGCTGTACCAAGCCTGGGGTGCTTGCTTCAACCCATACAGGGCCTTCTTCAATTTCAAGACTTTACCTCCTTGCCCTTGTATTTCATAATCGAGCAGTTGGTCTATGTAGACCTCTTCTTCCAACACTCCGTTGAGGAAGGCAGACTTGACATCCATCTGGTACATGCTCCATCCTTTTTGAGTTTCCAGTGCCAGAATCATTCTGATTGTGTCAAGTCGGGCTACAGGTGCATACACCTCATGATAGTCAACTCCTGACTTCTGCTTGTAACCTTTTGCCACTAATCTGGCCTTATGCCTGTCAACTTCTCCTTGGGCATTAAACTTCGTTTTATATACCCACTTGACCCCAATGGTCTTCTTTCGTGCCGAAAGATTTGTCAGCTGCCATGTGTCATTCTTCTTAATGGTTGCTATCTCCTCATCCATTGCATTCACCCATTTGTGATTTTTACTTGCCTCTTCAAACTTCACTGGATCACATTCAGTAAATAGTGCAAAATAAAAATAATCTTCATCTAATTGATTACGGGTTACCTCATAGATGTCTTGCAATCTCCAAGTTTTTGCAGGAGTCCTCAGGTTTTGAATTCTGCTTGCAAGTGGAGGTGACCGGGATGATGAGGGTGTGCTACTACTGGCACCATTGTTGCTGCTTGAAGGCACAGGTGGTTGGACACTGTCTTCCTCCAAGTCTATAGATTCAATAGTTGCTGGTTCAGACTGACCAGTCTTTGACTTCTCGTTCCAGACTTCATCCTCCAAGAACTTCACATCTCGGTTGATGACAAGTTTCTTTGTCACAGCATTGTATAGCCTGTATGCCTTTGATGGTTTGCTATACCCTATGAAGATGCATCTTTCAGCTTTGTCATCCAGCTTCTACCGCTTCTCTTTTGGAACATGTGCATATGCTATGCACCTAAAATCTCGCAAATGAGCCACACTTGGATTCAACTTGCTCCAGGATTCCTCTAGAATTTTGTTCCTCACACTCTTGGTGGGACATCGATTCAACAGATAAACTGCACAACTTACAGCTTCTACCCAGAACTTATGTGACAAACTTTTTGCCTTCAGCATGCTCTGTACCATCTCCATGATTGTTCTGTTCTTCGTCTCAGCTATGCCATTCTACTGCGGTGTGTATCTGGCAATGAACTGCCTCTGAATTCCATGCTGCTTGCAGAAGTTGTGGAATTCTTTGGAGATGTACTCTCCACTTCCATCAGTTCTGAGAGTTTTCACATAATGACCGCTCTGTTTCTCAACCAGAGCCTTGAACTCCCTAAACCTTGCAAATGCTTCTGACTTCAACTTGATTGGATAAATCCAAGTCTTTCGACTAAAGTCATCAATGAAGGTCAGGAAATACTTATTGCCGACATATGAGGTGGTCTGCATGGGACCACAGATGTCTGAGTGCACCAGCTCCAAAGGCCGTGATGCTCTCCAAGACTGCCCTACAGGGAATGCATCCCTGTGTTGCTTGTCGACTAGGCAACCTTCATAAACTTGGTTCGGTTGCTCTATAAGGGGTAAACCCTTCACCATATGCTTCTTGTGCAGTAGATTCAAGCCACTGAAACTTAGGTGACCAAATTTGAGATGCCACATCCAGGTAGCATCCTTTTCAACTGCACTCAGAGACATCAGAGATTCATTCTGAATTTACAACGAAAACATTTTGTTTTTTGTCATGGACACAGTTGCTATTTGTCCATGGACTTTGTCTCTGATGGAACAAACACCATATTTGAATAGTACAGTGTGCCCCTTCTGCACAAGCTATCCAACACTTAGCAGATTATGCTTCAACCCAAGCACATAAAAAACATCTTGAATTATTTTTTTATCACCATGTCGGGTGTGAATGAGGATCTTTCCTTTCCCCATCACGGGAACTTTGATGTTGTTCCCCATCTTGACTTCGGACTGGACTGTTTCATCCAGTTGTGAGAACATCTCCCTATTCCCAGTCATATGGTTGCTGCAACCACTGTCAAGATACCAGATGTTTTTCTTGCTCTCCTCTTCAATACTGCAAGTCAGTAGCACATTTCCTCCTATCGCATTTTTGGGTTCCTCTAAATAATGGGCTTGCTGCTGATTCTCGTTCACCATCTTCTTTCTACACTGTGTGGCATAATGGCCAAACTTGTTGTAGTAGTAGCATTGGACCTTTGACATGTCCTTCTTCTGCTGAGAGCCACCTTGCTGATTTCTACTAGTGCCTCTTCCTCCTTATTGATGAAAGTTGTAACTTGGCTCAGCGTCCTGAGGGTTTGAACTCCCTCCTTGCTTGTTCCTTCTCCCATGCCTGCTTCTGCCTCTTCCTCCTTGAGAACCAGAAGCATTGTGGTGGGAGTCTTGTCTGCCACTGTCTCGGACTAAGACTTGCACTTTGAAGGCTTGCTCCAAAGAATACTGAGTTGAGCGGCTCAGCCTCTGTTCATGGGTCTATAAGGAACCCATGAGTTCGTCTATCGAGAGGGTTGTCAAATCCCTCGACTCTTCGATTGCTATCACAACCGAGTCAAACTTTGTAGGTAGACTTCTGAGAATCTTCTCGATGATTCTCTGGCTTTGGACATTTTCTCCGTTCAACCGCATCTGGTTGATAATGTCCGTCGTCCGGGTGAAGAAGTCACTTATCGAATCAGACTCGCTCATCTACAGGTTCTTGAACTCTCTCTTGAGCATCTGTAGTTTCACCAACTTCACTTTGTCGGTGCCCTGATATGAGCTTGTTAGGGTTTCCAAAGCCTGCTTGGCCTTGGTGGCTGATGTAATCCGTAGGAATATGGTCTCCTCAACCGCTTGCATGATGTAGAAGAGGGCCTTCTGGTCCTTCTTCTTGTGCTCTTTCAATAGATCCTTGTCTGCTTGAGAGAGGGCGGCCAATGCTGTCTTGCATCTACCGATTCTGGGTAGCCATTCTCGACTAACTCCCATAGCTCCTAAGATTCGAACAGGATCTTCATCTGAATGCTCCAGTAATCGTAGTTCTTACCGTTAAATCGTGGGATCTGCAACTACAACGAGTTTCTCTTGGAAGCCATGCTTCTATCTCCATGTCACGGCACAATCAGCTCTGATACCAATTTGAAGGAGCAATTTTAAATTTTTAGTCGTCGAAGTCTGACTGCTCCAAACTGTGCAGGGCGCACGACCAGCTACCAATTTTGGGAGCGAAGTGTGGACGGCTTCAGCCCACGGGCGCAGTCCGTCACTGGCAGCGAAGTGTGAGCTTTGCACCTTCAGCTGTCGAAGCACAGTTGTCGCAGTGAAGTGCGAGATTCACACCTTCAACTGCCAAAGCGCGCTATCGCAACGAAGTGCCAACTTCGCACCTTTAGCTGCCGAAGCGCGGCTGTCGCAGTGAAGTGCGAACTTTGCACGACGACCAACTTCGCACGGTGAAGACTGTTCAAGCTTCAGACTTGGCCAACTCTGGCCTTCAACTTCTTCGTCTTCCACGGCTGTCGCTGGGTTTGCCTGGCTTGGCAAGACCCGTTTGAGGGGAGAGAATCGCCGGAACAGAGAATAACAAAGTTAACACCTAAACTACTGCAAACCCTCAAGATGCCATAGACAAAAGCAAACTTTATTCATATGAACAACTAGGGTTACAGAATTCCTCAATCGAGGAAATAACATCTGCAGGCTATGCTACAGGACAAACTAAACAGGGGAAATGTCGAGTCTGCAGCTCGGACATTTCTCAGCTGAGCCACACTGCTCACTGAATCGCTCTGCTTTCTTTCTCTGCTCACTTTCACGAACTTCTCTCACACCCGCTCTGCTTCTCTCTTCTACGCACTTATTTGTCTGTAGACCCGAACCGCCTTTTATAGCCGCGGGGAGAGGAGGATAAGGTTTATCCTCTGACAGCTCCGGATAAGGGTTATCCTCGGACCGACCCTCATCTAGGGTTTTTGACAAACGTCGACTGGGCATTAACTCCTATGGAGATCAGATCTGTCAGGTGTCAAATCTGTCTGTCAGAAGGTAGGTGTGACGTCATGTCACACTTTTGCCGGGATCCCGGACTGTGGCAGCGCAGTCCGACTTCACCCATGTCTGGAGCGCAATCTGGTTTCGCCCAAGGTTCGGAGCGCAGTTGGGCACAGGCGTGAGATCTGGGTTAATTTTTCTAACACATTTGACTATCATCATCACTCTTAATGTTTTATCCATGTTCATATATGCACTCCATATTTTATCCATGTTCATATATGCACTCCATAGTCGAGCCCCTTTTCTCGACGTATACTAGAACTTTATAGTAATGCACGAGTGGTAATATGGGGAATATGGTAATATGGGGAATATTTTCCTCGACTCCCATTTTAGTTTTGCGGCAACTCGACATGGACGGAATCAAGGCTGGTGAGACTATTCTGTTATCTACAATTCCCTTGGTGCGTGCGGTGATAAACAGTAACTCATCACCCGTTGTTCGCATCGACCTGCCCGTCGGCATTCGTGGGTCCCACTGTTATCTCTTCTCGTGCCGGACAACTTTACATGCCATCTTGATAGACTACTTCAACGTCTATGGGTCTTCGTCCACATATTATATTGTTTTGATCTTATATATATATATATATAAATATAAAAACATATTATATCCATTTTTATTGTATTTCTTATAAATATATATATACTTTTATTTTATATATTAGTAATTAAACTTTTATTATATTTTTAAATTATTTATTTTTGTTTTATTTTATTTATGTTGCTTTTTAATTGTTTTATCATCGTATTAATTAAACCAACCTCAAATGTAGATACGGTTAATCTTCAAAAACATGAACATTAAACCAACCAAGTCTAAGACAAAGAAACCACAACTTAACTAACACAAAGTATTACCGAAAGGTTCTAAAACGAAATACTAATAAACATTCAAATCTTAGAACCTATCAAAATTACTAATTAAAGAAAAAAAATTGTTAGAAATCATAAAACAAAAGATGGGTCCTCAAATCTTAGGACTTAAGCGAGTTATGGGGTAGTTACAACAAGTCTCTAAGACAATTATGGCCATTAAAAGTCCAGGTCTTGAAAATGATAGAAAATGACACAAATATTTATTACATTCAGTTATCTTCTTAGATCTGTACTTTTATTTAAAATTACTTTTCCGACGAGATGTATTACATATAATAATTATTTAACATTCTTTAATGTGCAATAATTATATCAAATATAATAATAATAAGTACTTAACAGAAAATTGCCTACTGATTTCTGAGATATGTTTCCATAATATCCTTGCAACTGGCAGGTCTAAGAAAAATCCAAATATATTTCGAATACTATTTTGGCATGCTTTAGATGCATTCGAATAGTAAATTTTGGCCCAAAATGGATAAATTCTTCACAAAATGCAAGTCCAGGCCAAAGGTTCCCGGGGCCCGAGTTGAAAAGCAGAGAATGCAACCTGAAAACTGCATGCAGATCTAGAACCCTTGAGAGCTGAAGAATAATGTATGGAGAATGATTCATCATAAAAGTCTAGATTTTTTTGTAGATCAAGCCTCAAAGACAAAAAGGTGAAAGAAGCCTACCAAGAGAGATCTGCGCCAATATTAAAGAAAAAACAATCAAAGAGCGAAAAAAAGGTTATAAATATGTTCACAAACATCCAAGACTCCAATATTTATCGATATAAATTTAATTATTTCTAATAATATTGTAAAAAGTGGTTAAAACTAGGCTGCAATGCAAGATAGTGACTTGAGAATCAATTACTGACCAGAAAGGATAGCCACAAGGCTGCATTTTCAAAACATTACTTCTTGTAAACAATGTCAACCTTGATGGGGTGTATAATAATACATCATATCATAAAAATATAAGATACCCAAACCTCAGAAGATGGATGCCACTTAATCTAAATTTTTAAGTGATTTCTAAACTATAAAATATCCCTACGTTCCATTTTGACTCGAATAAAATTAAATGTGAACTGGTAATCACTATATTAGTCGAGTAGAGCTTCATAGGAAAGATTTGGAGGTGAATAAAATTATATGTGAAGTGATAATCACTATATTAGTCCAATAGAGCTTCATAGGAAAAAAAATTTATGTGAAGTGATAATCACTATATTAGTCCAAAAAGAGCGTCATAGGAAAAATTTAGAGGTTTTTCTTGGATTTATATTATACAAACATATTATTACTACTAATTGGTGTAAACAATATATTTTTAATTTTTAAAAATTTGAGGCTTTGTTCCTCGTCGTAATATCTAATATATAATACTCTCACCTTATCTACAAAGTAGATCAAATTTGTCCACGAAAATGTGATTTGAATTGGACGACGTTAGTGAATGCAACTTTCATTGCTTAGCCTTTGACCAAATAAGAGCTAACATCAACGCCTGCTCGGAGAAACGTGGTGACAAAGTTGAAGTTTAAATTAACCCTTGTTAACGGAGAAAAAATCTTCAAGTAAAATATGTTATAATAATATATTTAAATTTTATCTAAGAAACTTGATTTTAAACCCGTATATATAAACCAAATGTTTTATCCTAGTATTTGAATTAAAAAATCAAACGGTTGATTAGGTTATTCCGACTGCAAAGAACAGGATCTCGATCGCTAAAGAAAAGTCTTAACCTGGCTCTTGAGATATAAGCAACTCTCGGGCACCAATCACGGATTAAGATTAAGCATATATCACGGCATTAAGCATCTCTGCGGCATATATCACGGATATAAGCATTTCTATGGCGCTCACGGATTGAGATTACTAGAGATGGCGCTCACATGCATCCAATTATTTTCTTTTTTATAGTGAAATCAGTAGCCCATCACGATGATCGGGGTGCTTGTTCGTTTACATGAACACCCGTTACATTCATTAAAAATTTCATTTAAATTTAATTATTTTAATAATATTGGTGGTCTCTGTATACACATAAAATGACATATACAATATAAAACACTCTTCAATTTCGCTTAAATTTAATTATTTTAACAACATAGGTGGTCTGTGTATGCACATAAAATGACATATACAATATAAGACACTCTTCACGTTTGTGACCTGTCAGAGTTTTGAAAGAGCTTTCAAATCTTTATAAAATGAAGTTCATCTTTCAATTCTCAATACAACAGGAGGATAAAAGATACAGAAAACAACTAACTATAACAAACGGAAACAAACAACCAACCAAACCAATAGAGAACTTCAAACCCACACACGAAGGAACTAGGCGCATAGGTCCCAAGATTCAAAAGGAAATAAAACACAGAACACCAAACCCATGCAGGGGTGAAGGAATTAAGCAGGCAGGCCCCAAGATGCAAAACAAAACAGATTAAAAGCCCTGAGAAGAGGCAGACAACTCAGAACTTGGACCCGCTTGGCCTGCTCCAACCTCTTCCTTAGTTTTGTCCCCATTCATCACCTCACCTGCCACTCTATCAGGGCCAGAACATCTTCCACGCAGGCAGGAAATCGTTTGCATGGAGTCTATCATTGAGCCTTCCAGCTTCAAGGCCATAGCATTAAGACCCTTCGGATTAGAGTTTCTTGGCTGGGAGCCAAGGTTCTGGATACTCACCAATTTAGATAATTTAGACTTCTCAGACTGGGGACAGTCGTTACCATTGTTCACAGTCACTAATTCAAATAATTTTTATTATTTGATTTTATTAAAGTTTAATATGAAGAATATTATGATAAGGTAATCATAAATTTATGTGAATCTAAAAGCAAAACTAAAGTAGTTTTTCATCAATTTAGACTTCTTAGGATGCGGAAGATAATCGTCATCGTCATCGAAACCTTCCCATTGTTCAAAGTCACTAATTCATATAATTTTTATTATTTAATTTATTAAAGTTTAATATGAAGAATATTATCATAATGATAAATTTATATGAATTTAAATGTAAAAGTAAAGTAGTTTTTAATATTTATATGTTCATTAAAACATTTTAATTGGGATGTTATTTTTGGATAAGTTTTATGATTATATATTCCACCAAAAACGTCCAAGACTCACATGTGGCTTGTTTCCTTCGGCACATGTCTAAAAAAACAAAAATACTAACAAACAAACACATAAACAACACAAAAACAATAAAAAAATAAAAATAAAAAACACAAAAAAAATAAAAGACAATAAAAACACAAAAACATAAAAAACAAAAAAACACAAAACAAACACAAAAACATGAAATTTACAAAAAAAATGTAAAAGACAATAAAATAACACAACACAAAACACATGCAAAAAAACCCCAAAAACAAAAAAATAACACACAAAAACAACAACAAAATCTCACACACAAAAAATAACAAAAACACAAAATGCACAATAAAAACTAAAAACATAAAAAACATCGAAAACAACACAAAATTAAAATAGTACGAAAACAATACAAAACAACACACAAAAAAAAGTAAAAAATAGAATACAAGTTTGGCCTATCTAGGCCAAAAGGTTAATCATGCAAGAATCAACAAAGGAAACATACGAATGATCAGTTTGAGCAAGGGAACTAAAATACACCGATCAAATCAATGTGAAGCAAAAACAAAGAAAAAAAAACTAGGTACCTCTAGTATTGGAGCCATTCAGAGAAAGGATAGAAAAAAAGTTTCATTTATTTGTGAATCCCATCATCTGGGAGGGTGGTCATAGTAAGTAAGATCACATTTGTCCAAAGTCCAATTAGCTAAAGCATCAACACTCCTATTTTGTTCTCTAATTCAAAAAGTCCATCTCGATTAATTGAATCTTCCCAACAATTCTTTTTATTTTCCAATCAACCTTATGATTTTTTTAGTAATACTTCTTATACACATCCGTCGTGGAAATTAAACCTAGGTCACATCACCGATAATGAACTTTATGATTTTTAGGAGTCTTCAACAAATTAATTATGACTTGAGAGTCAGATTCAACCAAAACCTTTTTACATCCAACCTTAGTAGCCTCTCGAAGGCCTCTAAGGATCCCATACCCATCATCAAGGTTACTGGAAAGGATACCCAAATTCTCACCAAAAGTGAAAACTAGGGAACCATCTAAAAGTCTTCCAATTCCTCTTGCACTAGCTTTTTCAGGGTTCCTCTCAGAGGCTCCATTGGTATTGACTTTTCCAAAATCCTTAGGAGGATGCGGTCAATTCCTTGTTCTATCCATATTTCAATTATTCATATTCCCTTTAAGTTGGTTGCCCTTAAAAGAGTTAATATTCAATATTTGCATCACTTGATCCCATTTTTGGTGGTAGTTTTGGGGGTGTTTAAAGAGTTGTTATACTGATTCAACTAATTTGGCAATAGTATTTTTATAGATATAGTGGATGTCCTTCCTTTCTTGATTTAAAATATAATTATTTCTTTCTTTCTGGATATTCCAACGTAGGATGGTCAAACCCATCCAAACCATATACCTAATAAAGTGATCAATACCCTCCTGATTAGTCCAATCCCTCGAACATTATTCAAAAGTAAAAAAATTGGACCATTGTAAGCCAAGTAAGATGGTCATTCTCCTCCATAGTTCATAGGCTAAGGTACACTCAATAAAAATATGGCTAAGACTTTCCACATTCTCCCTAGATATTTCACATCTAAATGAGCCATGAAAACCATGTTTCATAAGTTGCTCACCAATAAGCACCCTGCAATGCAATAAAATCCATGTAAAAAATCTCACCTTAATTAAAAGCTCTTGAGCCTATAACTGAGTAAATATTTCATATGATTGGTTGGGATTATTATGACATAAATCCAAATAACCTTGAGCAACTAAATACTCACTTTTAATAGTGTCGTTCCATCCAAAATAGTCTTTATGATAGGACCAAGAGAGAGATCTCATATGAAGGATGTTTTGGATGTCTTTTATTTACCTTTTTGGCATTTGAATAGGTTATTCCTCAATAGGGGTCCAATATCTACCAAACTCTAAATTACTAGTATGGTATCGATAGTAATTAACAACCTTTATCCAGTTAGCTCGATGAAGATCCTCCATCCAAGACCTCTAATAATGAAAATGAGTTATCAAAGGTCGATGGCCATTCCAAGAATCTATCCAAAAATTTATATATTTATTGTTCTGAATGATCCAAAACAACTTTTTCTTAATCAAATCCTCACCAATATTAAGAACCACTAAAATACGAGAATATTTCGTAGATAATTAATAGAAAATAAGGTCTTCAACACTTTTATTCTCAACATATTTAGCACGAAGATTCTTGGTCCAAAGAGCATTGGGGTTATGCAAAATCCTCAAATATAGTTTAGCATATAAAGACTTATTGTTATTCATAGTATACCAAAAACCTAACCCCACTTCATTCTTGGGAAGGTATAAAGTATCCCATTTCACCAAGGCCCATTTTCTTTTCTCCTTAGTACCACTCTAGAGGAATTGATGATTTATTTGATCTAATTCTCGAAGAACAACCTTTGGGATATTCAACACAGTAGAAACATAAATAAGTATAGCTTGAAGGACGAATTTGACCAAGGTAATTTTACCCAAATGAAAGCCATCTATTGATCCACTTTCCAATATTCTTCTTAACTCTATCCAACAACCAATTCCAATTTTTTTCTATCTTTGAATATTGAGAGGGATGCCTAAATAAGTGATTAGAAGGGAGGTCTTCTTATATATTAATTTATCCATGACCATGGATTCCTTTTTAGGAGAGCAGTGAAAGAAAATGACTTTAGATTTATCTTCATTGATCAATTGCCTTGTAGCATTAAAAAACAACTAATGATTTGCTTAATTTTAAAAGCTTCCTTAATTGTTGCTTTACCTAATAGAGTAGAGTCATCAATAAATTGAATATGATAAATAGACCCAACTCCATGAGCAATGGTAACTCCCTCAAGGGTTCTATTTTATCTATTTTTGGTTATAGTCTTGCCCAAGCATTCAACAAGAATGATGAATAAATAAGGGGAGAGGGGGTCACCTTGCCTAATACCTTTGTAAGAAAGGAAAAACTAATAAGGACTACCATTGATAATAATATAGTAGGACACGAAAGAGATACATCCCATAATACAATCCATTCAATCTTGAGAGAAGCCAAATTGCCTTAAAACTTTGACAAGGAAGTGTCAATCCACTCTGTCATAAGATTTAGATAAGTCTAAATGAATGAACATAGATGTATATTTTTACATTTCTATGGAATGAATGGCTTCCTGAGCAAGAACTATCTCATCCACTATTTTTCGCCCTTCCACATAACCTCCTTTTTCAGGAGAAATAATCTTATGCAAAATAGGCTTCAATATTTCTACCACAATATTTGTAATTATTATGAGAACATTACATAAAGCTATAGGTCTAAAAGTTGAGATATTATCTACCTCTTGAGCTTTTGGAACAAGAGCTATATGAGTTTTATTAATAGCCTTCAAAATTTCTTTGGATTTATTGGCTTCTCCCACCACCTCTAATAAATAAACATGAAGGATATCCCAAAAATCTTGATAGAAATCAATAGGAAAACCATCAAGAATTGGGATTTTTCCTTATTACAATTTAAAAACTAGTTATTCAAGCTCATTTATAGTAACTGGAGTAGTCAAAACAGAGTTCTCCTTAGTAGTGATAAGGGTAGGGATGGCTTGAATAATATTCTATTGAGAAGCTGATTCAAGAGGTGTGGTAGAAAATATATTGGAAAAATAATTGATAATAACAAAGTTTATGCCATCTCAAGTGTAGATACCATCTCTAAAATCAAATTTCAGGGAAGAAATAAAGTTATGAAATATTCAAGCTAGAATATATTTGTGGAATAAATATGTGTTTCAATCTCTTTCTTTGAGCCATTCGATCCTATATTTTTGCTTTCGTAAGAGTTCTATTTTTTTGCATTCCTCTTACTGAGTAGCGATTATAATTTCATCTATACTTCTACTCTCTGTGATGTCATATAAATGCAACTAGAAGTCCCATAGGAACTTAGGGAAGCAACTTTTCCAACTACCCAAATTTTACTAGCAATTGAATCCATCTTCTCTATTGAAATATTTATTTCTTGAAGGAAAACAAGATGTGGATGATTTGTCTAAATCATTCTTCTAATATCATTTTGTTTTGAAATATTTCCTTTGAGTCCTCTAATATTCTAAGTGATTATCTTAATTAATATAAGGGCTAAAAATATTGGTAAAGGTAGTAATCTTACCTTTCCTCTACAAGGTTTTCACCTTATTTTACCATATGATGTTGATTGGTCTTGCGACCTTTCTTTTTGTTGGAATCCATATTTAGTTTTTTTCCCTAGTTCTTGACTTACCCTAATTGAATATTATATGGCTTCTAACCTCAAATATTGCATGTATAAATCCAAAGTTTTAGTGGAAGGTTCAACATAGTCTATCTTGGGACCTATATTATCTGAAGTCTCAACATTTAAAAGATTGTTTTTTTGTTTAATTTCCTTTTTTTTCTTGTTGAAAAAAATTAATTTATTGTTTTCTCTCCGATAATTTCCTTGCATCTTTAAATTATGTTTCTAATATTTTTATCTCCATTATTTTATTTTCCTCACTTGTGGAAAAAATTTCAAACATATTAGCTGATAGCTTTGATTGATTATTCATAACTGGTTTTTTTTTATTTTTCTTCTTCTTAGGTATTTAGAAACTTACTATGTTTGTTTCCTCTTTCTTTTGATCTAAAATTTTAATTAGGTAGACACTAGCCAAATGACCATATTCATAGTAAATTAGGCAATGAAAAGGAGTATTATCAGAGTCCACCACTTGATCTCAAGTGTCCTCCCCAAATTGTAATAAAACAATTTTAGGTAGGGGTTTTTCAAAATCCATTAAAACAAAAATTTGAGCATAAATAATATGTTCAATTTTTGTAGTACAATCAAAAGTCATCATAAAAGTTTCCAAAGAGTTTCTTATTCAATAGAAAACAACCAGATTCTAAAATTCAATTGGGAAGCCAAAGAGTCTAATCCAAACATAACCTATAGAAGGCATATCTTCTTCATATTTAAATTTAGTATGCCAAGGCTTCATGAAAAACCCTACCCTTCCAAAGAACAAAGGACCCCCTTGAAATATTTTCCCTCTATATTAATTATTAGCAAATAAAAAAAGAAAATAACCATTTGGATAAATAGATATTTGTAACTCACATTTTTTTTTCCAAATTTTTCTAGCCCAAACTTTAAATTAGAAAGACATGAACGAAAACCCAAAAAATGATAAACTAGTACTCTTTTTTCCAGATCTTCTATGCCAGTCTAAATGACTCCTATGTCTATAATAACAACCAGAGTTCCATCACCTATCGTAAGACATACCGACTCATTTTCCCTAGGATCAATCTTAGGCATTCTCAAAGGTTTACCAGAAACCGTAAGATTAATGTTAGAATTAGGTTGAGGTTGTCCACCATGAAGGGCATCCCTAAAATTTATTTTTGAGGCCAAGTATTTGAAATCCTTACCCGTGAAAGGGGTTTCCATAGTAGATTAATTTTGGGGGCGCTCCTTAGTACTATATTCACTTGAAATCTAAACTATTTTTTGATCAGCTACTTGAAACTTGTTTTGAGAAATCTTTAATCAATGCCTTGGACACTAAGAAAGGTATGCTTTTCACTTTTATTTTATGTAGCAAATTGGAAGTTTTTGTCAATTAAGTTCACAACATGAAAATATTTTGAACAACATATCCCACTAAAATATTAAGCAAAAACCACAAAAATGTTGGCCTCTAGGGCCCAAAGGCCCTAAAAAACAACCTCTAGAGCTGCTTGCACTCAACACAGATGAAATCCTCACACAGTCACTTGCTTTTTGAATATTTTTTAATTTTTTCCCTTAATATGCATTAATTTTTTAGTCCTTTACATGAGAATAGGTTATATGAAAATATATTTTTTGTTTAATGTGTATATGTATGTGTTTAATTTACCCACTCAAACTTATACAAATGTCAAGTTTTTTTTTTTTTAAGCAAAAAACCCCTTGCAGGGCCACCTTGTTCTGAGAGACCATGAATAGGGGGTTCTACACCCTCAAAGTCACCCGGGAGTCGCACCCGACCCTACCCGCACCAACATTATCAATTGGATTTTGGATACCCAATTCAGCTTTTTGGTAGGGTGGATATTTGAACCTAGGACCTCCCTTGGAGGATTGCCCTCTCCTCTCCAACTCACCTACAACACTTGGGTATACAACTGTCAAGTTGTTCACCTTTAAACCCACTTAAATGTAATGTTATAAATAAATAGTATAATAACATGATAATAACATAATTTAGATACAATGATTTCATAGTAAAGATGTAGCTCTATAATATAATAAAAATAAATATTTTTTGAAATTAAAATAATATTTTAAAATATATTTAGAATTTTATTCTCATATGTTGGATGTTCATGAAACTTTATTTACATACTCTAAATTTGAATATCTATACTAGACACTTCATACCCACACCTTATATAAACATACAACCTTAATTCACATATAATATATTTTTTTATGTATTAACTTATTGTTTTTTATTAATACTAATATTTGCAAAGATATCTTTACAAAAATATACATCATCATATAACTAGTAAAAGCTATTTGATAGTTTAATAAAAGGTAGTTATTGTACTCCATCCTTTTTATAATTGTATCGCCAATGGCTATACGGATCATCAACCCTAAAACACTTTAATCCCTTTCTAAGCAATCAATAAGCAATATATTGACAATTTTAAATTCAACTATCTTTGTATGACTATTTTCATGTTTTGCCCTTTGCCTTTAGTAATGTCTATGCTCCAAAATAACCTTTCTATAATTTTTTTTATATCTAATTTAGTAAAAATTTTAAAGCTATGCTTCTGAAAATAATTTTAAGGAGTTTTTCCTATAACTTAACAATAATGAATTTCATAATGCTGCAAAAATTTATAGTGCTGATTCAATAAGAAATTTTGAAGATAACTTAAAAAATGTAATGTTGAGCTTGTAGGTTATGTTTCATCTCTTTGATTTAAATGGAAATAATTCCATAAATGAATTAACTCAAGCTATAAATATCCAAAACCATTCTAAAATTAATATGTAGAAATTATTTTGAAAATTAATCTTTATATATAATTTTTATTATAAATCTCAAAAGGAATGTTGTGTATCATCTTTCTAGAGATTTCAAAATGAATGGTGGTGCACTATGTAACCATACAACCTTAATTCACATATAGTTTATTTTCATGTATTAACTTATTATTTAAGATAATATTAACATTAGTAAAGATATATTTTCCAAAATATACATCTTCTTATAGATATTGTCAAGGCTAATTATGATAATTTTATAAACGATAGTTATTTCAATCCATCATTTTTACAATGGTATTTTATAAGAGCTTGTTTATCCTACAAATTGTGAATATCCATTCTTCTTAAGAGGGACTCTTTTGATAACTTATAGTGTGTTACCAAGCATGAAGCTCCTCTATGTGTTTGAATTATATGATGACCTTAATATCTTGTTTCTAAATATCTCAAAATATACTCTAAAAAGATACTAACATATACTCCACATTAAAATAATTGACTTTTTTTGTTCCTTTTGGAATTAAAATAGATATATTTCATAAAATTATGTAAATATTTTATATTTGATAACATTAATAAAAGGTATACTTGAAGATCACAATGTGCATAGAAGTATAGACTAGACAAAATGCCTAAAACAATGATCAAATTTAACACTAAGCATTTTGGACCATAGAGAAAAATACAAGAGAGATTTCAAAGTATCATGTCTATTTTAAATATTAATATCCAATTTTCATATATTGTAGACACTTTTTAATATGCAATATCCTATATAAAATCAACCTAGAAAGATGAGAACTTTTAAGTTTTGACTAGTAAATTTTTTTAGTGCAATTATTCCAAGTCATGGGAGATGATTATGAGTCTTATCTATAATAAGATAATAATAGGGTATTAGTTAACTAATAAATAAGGTAATACATTAATTCAATATTTATCATTGTAGTTTTTTTCTAGATTGCTATCACTACCCAACCATTTTCTAAAAGGCTGAGTCAATGAAAGAAAAATATAATATTAGAAAGAATAAAATCATATGAATAGTTTGAATATAAGTATACATAAATATATTTCATTTTTTTTAAAGGTAAGGTGATCACATGCAATTTTTATGAGAAAATATTTATTGTTGTCTTGAACATCAAATCGAGTTTGATACCCAATACCCTACTCTAATATTTTTGTTTCAAATATATTTTTTCTAATCCATTAGTTATGATAATTATTGTTAATACACTAAATCCAATGACATTAACATGATGTCATCCCAACCAATCAAATAGTAAATTAAGAAAGTATAAATATTAAGCAATATGTAGAGAAGAAATCACCTAATTTGCTAATTGATAATTTTATCCAACTAATAATAATTAAAATGGAATATTTTAATAATTCTAAAGGGTTTTAAATGAATCAGAATATTTTCAAGATTGAAAAGCCATGCATTCAATTGGGTTGTGGAGACAACATTCACCAAGAATGCAAAAGGTAAAACTTCATCATCTAAGACTTTTTTGATATACTATTCTTTCGATTTGTTACTCACATTGAGATGAAGATACTAGGTAATTTCCAAGATAAAAATTCCATTTTATGATACTTCAATAATTGAAAAGGTATGTTCATTTTTAGTTAGTTTACTATATTTTGGACATAAGTCAATCATTTCAAACTATTTTTTGATAAAATTGGAGATGAAAGAGGACTCACAGGTCATGTATCTAAAATTTACTTTATAATTCAATTAGATGACCACTTTAGATTTAAAATATTATTTTCAATATTTTACAAGTGTTATGGTTACAAATAGTCCAAATGTGATAAAATTTGAATTATAGAATTTTTAAAGTATCTTGCACTCCCATGCAAAATTTTGGCTAATATTTATTTATTTGATATGCCAAATACCTAAACATATTTAGGAAAATGCATCGACAACAAAAATAAACTTAACAACTATTGTATTAAGTGTGGAGTTCTGGTTGGACCTATTCTATGATTTTGATCTATTCTATGATTTTGACCTATTATATGATTTTTCCAAATCATATAAATCAATAATTTGTCATGGAGATGAAGAAAATAGCCACTTCCATAAATAGAGTAAAAGGTCAACGTTTAAAGCAAACCATATTAAATATTTAACAACCCAAATGTGCAATTCATCGACCAATGCTCGCATGAGGTCAACCCATAACTACTAGTCACTAAATGATAACTAATACAAGTAAAACATGAGGCATCTATTTTTTTTTAAATAAAGAAGAATTATAGATTTTAGAGAATCAATAGGCATTAGATTTTATAATACTTTTCATAAATGAATGGAAGCATAATATTTATCATAATTTTTATGTAAGAGGATTAAAAATAAAATAAAATAAAAATAGGAAAATAATAGGTGGGTGCCCTTAGGATACCCAAATAATGATTACATTAATTTCACATTGATGTAATAGGTTTAGTGGACGAGTGGTATTTCTACCTATTGTTATCTTCAATTGTCCTTGGTGAGGCAATTGTGCTTTGTGGGGATCGACACAACATGACCACAACAAAGGGCATGGGGTTTGGATCAATTGAGGGCCCTTGAGAGTTTTTACAAGGTCAAATACTTGTTAATATGTGATCTTGAAGGTGCACTTGGAATCAACAAAGGGAAAATGGGTAAGAGATAAAATCAAAATAACTCAAAAAAAAAAGGTGGCAATGCACCAAGAGACTTGATAATATCTTATTCTAAAAATAGGCTTGAACACTATGTGTCAATGATGAAAATTTCCTCTCCTTGACACAACAAAACACATATGCGAGTTACTAGTTATAGGTATGCATAAAGAGGTAGGTCCCATAAGAGAGACAATGATATATGACTATTCTAAAAATAGATGTAGGCCCCTCATACATCCATACACATAAAACCTAAAATACACAAAAAATTACAGACACATACATACACACAAAAATGAATCGACAAGAGTCCATAGATAGCTATATAAAAAAATTATATAGGCTTTCATGTATATATATATATGCAAGCACAGATTTATAGATATTGTACCAGGAGAAAGAGTTCGAGATTGCCCATAAGTCAATCAGGAGTTAACTATTTTTACAAAAATAAAATAAATGAAAGCCTACATGAGAATACAATTGCAAACTCATCAATCCTTTACAAATCTAATGCTACTTCTATTTATAGATTACAAGAGGAGTGTTTTCCCTCAAAAAATCATGTAGATATTTCCAAGAGGCTATCGCTTCTAATGCCACATCATGTCTCATTTGATTGTTTGTCCCTTTAAGGTTCTCTAGATTCAAATTCATGAGTTTCAAATTGTCGAGTCCTTGGGTGAATAGCTACCATCTTTATTTCCATATACCTATTTTTAGAAATTCCCATCATCTGGGCACAAAATATCTCTACAATTAATATTTTGTATATTTTATTTGCTTCTATCATGGCTCCCATATTTATGTTTTCATGTCATGAAGATATGAGATATTATTTTGTAGGAAAGGATGATATTCCTTGAAGAACACACAACTCATTAGTTTTACTTTTGGGGCATCGATGGTTTCTTTTGTAAGAGTTTTCTTCAACACTTGAGCTTGGGTCACTTGACATTAAATCTTCAAGATATTTTATGTCAAGTACCTTTATCAAAATTTTCACTCCTTTTATTTTGATCATGATAGAAAAATTTTATTTTTTATACATCCTTTGCTTTTGACACTTGACTTTTGATCATTAAACTTTTTTCATCATGATTTCTATTATGCTTGTCCACAACTCAAACTTCTACTTTCTATTGTTTATAAAAGGGTGTAGTGATTCATTGCTATAGTTCTAGCAAATCTCAAGGGATATTTAGACTACTAAAGATAAATAACACAAAAAATTGGTGCCTTAGTCCATTAGGCATGGTGTGAAGAAAAATTACCCTTGAAAGTAGAGTTTTTTAGCTATCAAGCCACATCTTTGAAATTTTATAAATGTTTACGATTTTTACTAACTCAAAAAATTAAGATCACCTATAGTACATATGCACATAGTACTCAGTATGTGGTATTTATCCATTATACATGGATTGAAAATACCCACTCATTATACAAACCTTTATTGATTTTTTCTTTTCTTCACGTTTCATGGTGAAATTATGTCTACCATCTTGGGACTCAATTTTTTGAGAAACTTCTTTGGCTCAAGGGGACTAGTACCAAGGCCCAATTTTTTTTATTAAGGTAATACTAGAACTAGTGCTAACTCCCATTTTATATTTGACCCTATAAATATCCATATTTCCACTTCAACTTAAAGTCTTTGCCTCCTACATATTTGAGGATGGAAAATTTATTTCCTTTGGGCTTATAAAAATGCCCAAGCTTGCTTGCTTAAAATTTTTTGGGGTAGTGAACTCTACTACCTCTGTTATCCTTTGGTCCATTGGTTATCATTATGTTATTGGGACTGACTAAGAACTGCTACCTCCACCTTCATAAAATTTTCTTTCTCTTTCCAAATTGGCATAACCTAGTGGGGAATAACAAGTTACAAGTGAGAAACAATTGATAAGTAGCAACTTGTATAGCTAGGGTTTATACTCTGTCTCCTTAAAGACTTTTATAAATAGATAAATAAGTTAATATAATTATTAAATTGAGTGTAGGGGGAGGTAATAAAAACCCTTAAAAGCACTTCCATGAGATAAATTTGAAAGTAATCTAAAAGACACATTTTACTTTGTGATATTATGTAGTTGGTAAAAGTAGATTGTATCTTGTAGATATTATTGAGGATTTTATCATCATTCACCATTATAATATCAAAATTTTTGTGAAATGTACATTGGATACTTATCCCAAATATCTAATGACATCAAAGGTCATAGGGGACTTTTCTTGCTCCATGTTAAAAAGTTAACATAGATAGAAACATTCATATTCTTAGATGCAACCTCCACGATAGAGATTTCATAGTGTTTTTGGGTCTTTTGGAGTGTGGTGGATTTTCCAGGTGAATCTAGCTTCTTGCTTATGGAAAGTATGTAGACTGAGATCTTCATCCTATCCTCAGTCTAGTAGAATTTGGAGCCATTTTTTGTGTTTTTTTTGGAATGAAATCACCAAGTGAGTAAAGAGGCACTTCAACAAGCAAAAATAGATAAATACCCTCATCAATTTTATACACTACTTGTTGTTGTGATTATGTGACCAATGACATGCCATTGGATTCCCAGTGGTTATACCATGAAACTATTGTCATCTCTAATTGTCCCTGGCAAGGTAATCATACCTTGTAGGGAGCAACACAATAGGGCAACAACCAAGAGTTTGCAAGGTTTGGATCAACTAGCTATCTCTAAGAGTTTTTAAAAGGCTATATCATTGTTAATATGTGATCTTAAAGATGCACTTGGACTCAACAAAAAAAGGGTAGCTATGCACAAAGAGACATTATAAGATATTTTTAAAACAAGCCTAAACACTATGTTCTAACAATTAACACTTCCTCTCCTCAATAAAATGAAGCATAGATTAGAGTTACCAGTTATAGGCATGCATAAAGAGATAGGTTCCACAAGAGAGTGAAAATATATGACTAGTCTAAAAATAGATGTAGGCCCGTCACACATACATACACTTAATAAAATCCAAAATAGATAAAAAATCACAAATGGCCAACAACAGGCCAAAAATGGCTATACCAAAAAATTGACACACGCTTCCGTGTATATATATATATATATATATATACTTTTGTGTGTGTGTATATATGTGGAAGAAAGTTTTTTAAGAGATTGTGCTATGGGTGGGGGTTTGTGATTGTCCACAAACCACTTAAGAGTTAACTATTTTTACAAAAATAAATAAAAGGAAAGTCTACAAGTGAATACAATTACAACTCATCGATCCTTTACAAAGCTAATGCTACTTCTATTTATAGGTTACAAGGGGATGGTTTTCCTTCCAAAAATATTGCAAATATTTCTAGTGGTTCTTGCTTCTAATGCCAAATTGTATCTTTTCTATCTATCTATCCTTTTGATATTCTATAGATTCAAATTCATGAATGCCAAATGGTCTTGATCCCTTGGATGAATACCTACCATATTTATGTTAGATTTTGATGTTATAAACTTGAAAGAAATGCAACCACAAGTAATGAAATATACATTAATTAAAGCTCATGAAAATGTACAATGTTATACAATGGAGGTCTCTAACACTCCATATTTGTAAAAATTATCTACATTGTATCCACTACTACTCTAAAATATGCACTCTAGAATCCCCCTTTTTTGTTCTACTCTAAGAAGACCTATTTATAGTGATACATGACTCTTGGCCTACCATATTCCTATGACACCTCACTATTCTATTCTTAGGACTCATGTATATATGGACTACATGCACATTTACATCATTGTATATTCTAATAATACTTGTACATTTATTACATTGCTTTAAGCAAATACTTAAATCTTAATATAAGATAAATTTTTAATATAAAAATGTACCCATGATGGTACATTAGCAAGTACCAAATAATGTAATATATTCCAACACCATCCTATATTTTGTTATTTGGGTATTGAAGACTTTAGTCTTCAATATAGATCTTCATATTTCAAGTACTCTTTAGTTTAAACTAGTCCTTCTTCTTCCTCTTCTTTGATTTCTATATGACTAAGTAATCCATAACTTTTTTGACCTCTAGTTTTCCTTGTATTGAATATTCTATTTACATGTTGAATTTTCTAATATATATATCTTTCATATTTTACAATATGTTTTCCATAAAATGCATTAGTGTTTTCTTGAAAAAGAACAATATATTATGAAGTCTTAATTGAATATAGAGCATATATATATATATTTGTGGATTGATCCAGTAGATTCTATCTCATTTTGGTTTATGATAAAACATATATTGACTCCATTTATATATCTAAAGTCAACCATCCTTTTGCTCTCTACTAGCTTGGCTACTGAGATAAGATTAGATGTTAATCTAGGAACATACATTACATTATGTAACAAGAAATTTGGAAATTTTGGACTAGGTGTTATACACCCATACCCATGTATAAGATAGAGTTTTTAATCTACAATTTTCAAAATGAAATTTTTAGTGACTTTAAGGCAATAAAACCATTGCAAATTTTCTATCATGTGATGACTTGCTCTGAAATTTTCATTTTGACATGTAGCATTGTTTTCACTTGAAGTAATTTTACATTTTTGATGTGGATTATTGGGTGGATTTTGATCTTGCATCCTTTTGTAGTGAGTCTTGAGAGAGTATGTTCCTCTTGTTAATTTATCCATTATCTCAAGAAATTGTAGTATCCCTTATGTCTCCCAAATATTCAACTTCTAGATTCTAAACTTCAATATGGCTAAAAAATTTAGAGTTCTTTTTAGTCCTCTTTTTTATTAAGAATAAGTTTGATGAATTCTTTTGTCTTTAAAAAACTTTGAAGTTGTCAACCTTATGACTCCCTAGTGATTGATAATATCTTTTCAATTTGAGAGTTTGTAGAATACCTTATCTTTTCCAACTATTTTGAATATAGTTTTTTATAGTAGACTTATATTTCTAGGTTTTGCTTTGAGTTGAATCCCTTTTGTCTCCCTCATGTTTATATGACAAGTTTAATATAATTTTCAACTCCTAACACTTTAAAACAAAATTTTATTTTCCCTTTTAGAAAGCTAAAAAATGTTATTTCAATGGATTATACTCTCCATATCTTTAAGATATTTAAGTAGGAATATTTATGTCCCTTCAATTTGTAAATGATACTAATAAAAATAATATTCCAACTTTTAATCAATTTCAAAATTAACTTCTTTCACCCTTTGAATAAAGTAGTTTCTAAATTTCTATAATTTCAATTTGGTGTAGAATTCCTTATATATTCCTAGTTTAAAATTTAGAAAAACCATGTATTTACAAATTAAATTTCACTTCAATTTCTAAGTAACCTTATGTCTCCTTGTTTTATGATTTGCAAATATTTGAAGCAATAATAGTAATGGTTTAATGATTCTATTTTCTACTTATTTCTTAAGGCATTCAATATACTTTCTAGGGTATATTTTTAACACCTTATTACTCCTACTATTAAATAACCCTAGAGTATAAAACTTGGTTAATTTCAAATTTAATAAATGATTTTATTTCTCCTTTGATATTTGCAATATTTGTGAGAAAAAATATCACCTTCCAGGCACCAATATCTACATGCACTATCGTTGTGTTCTATGCTCAAATGACCTACAATCAATTTGGTATTTGTGTATGGTATTTGACTATAATAACTCCTCAATGCAAACTGGTATTTGAATCCTCATTGCTCTACATATTATATTTACGCACTCCTCCTCACTCTAATCATGTGCTCATTTTCCTTATAATGTGTGCACTATATAAGCATCCTTTGGATGTGCTTCTCCTTATTTATTCTAACTGACATGCAAGGTGGCTAATTCCAAGTGGCACTAAGAGTCTTCTACTCCTTGGTAATGTATCCTACAACACCTTTCACTTCTCCAATACCTGTGCCAAGTGGCACCAATATATTTACTTCTTGCTTCAACATCATCTGAGGTATTCTCCTTGTGTAACACTTTCTAAGAGTATTATCTTACTTTAGTGTAGCCTCTTCACTATCGATTATGACACACTATATAATGGCATGTAACATATTATCCACATGGCAAATGATATTCAAACATTTTGTCTTCTCTTCATGTTCCCTAATATCATCTCAATATTTTCATTCAAAGCATCTCATTACAGTTCTTGTAACTCGTTAATGCTTACAAATATCTTCATCTCCTTCTATGGTAGAGAATTTAATTTATTTTGTGGCAATACTTCCAGGTTATTGATGGTATTATAGGACATAAATATACACTGATTTAAATTCTTATTTCAAGTGCCAAATGTGTAAGGTGAATGTTGGCAATGAATAAATCTCCTTCTTCTTGCTTGACTAGTGCAAACTTGCTAGATTAAATTATAATTTTGTAATACTCTTCAACATTGTTACATTGATCGAATGGAGATATTGTGTTAATTACCAATGATGCTTTCTCTAATGTATTGATTCCTTCAACTATGTTTCTTGGGGTAAACCTTAATGTGATTCACTAGATGTACCTTACCTTACCTTCACTAAAGTATTTTGAATACTTTTAGTATTTCTATTGAGTTATACTTTTAGTTCAACAGTACTTAGAAAAATACATATTTATGAGAAGTCTAAAGCAATATTTTTCTTTCTCTTTATTTATGATTTCTTCTCTAAGCAATAACTAATTTTCTTGTATGTAAATGTGTAGGTTGATGATATCAAATATGTCTCCTTCTCACCCTAGAGATACTAAAACTTAGAGATCTATTTAATGGCTCTAATATGGTGCTATTATAACCTTAATATGCACTAATCTAAATGCTTTCCCCCTTGTAATTTAACCTGACTTCCTTTCTTCATGAAATGGTGGCTTCTACTTTCTTTGCAAGCTATGATAATTTTGGATTCAATATTACCTTCTAATATTTGGCAACTCTCTCCTTTCTTGGTTACTTTTAAATGATGATTCCAAGTTTTTCAATGATAATGCTTTGCACTATAGTGTATGTAAACTTATACTTTATATTAGAGTCTTCTTTACTTGCAATAGAGAGTAGGATTTTGATATTTTTCTTTCTCTTGAAATATATCTAACGCCTATTATTATGTGCATGCTTGAACCTTGTAGAAATTAATTTGTGTACTATATTGAATACTTTAAATTTTAAACCTTTTCATGCAACCTTAATCCTTTAAATTTGGTGCTTAATAAACTTAATAATAAACCAAATATAAGTGTTCAATTAATGAACCTTTTGCACCTTAGTTGCATACCTTTTAGCTTTGGTTGATGATAGATGTTCTTGGTGATTTGGATCACCTAAATGCTGCCCTTTGTTGGATGAATTTGTAGCTCTTCCTTGTTGTCCAAAATAGCTCTTTAACCCACCTATTTTAAGCTTTGAAACTCCTCTAACTTGCTACCCAAAAAATATAGTTTTGTGGCTTCAACTCTCCTTTAGGATATACCCTAAAAATATCAAACTTAGCAGCTAATAATGGTACCAAAATTGCTACTTTCTTTCTGTTATCAAATATCAAATTTTTATATTGCAAAGTAGTCAATTTCTCCTTTGAAATTATATCCTTGAATCTCACAAATTTGGTAGGAAACTCCTCCAAATCGCAACTAAGATTTTCCTTCAATAATCCTTTAATTTTATGCTGTAAAATCAGAAAACCTCCTTCATGTAAGCCTTCAAATCCTTCAAAGGAAATATTCAAACCTCTCAGGTTTTGTGGTTTCTTCTATCTCCTTTCCCTTGTAAAAATGTGACTTCAATATTGGCCTATTTGGTGGCATTCTTCTCAAGAATATGAAAGTCTTAAGGTCTTTTTAAATCCTTTCCATAATTTGGCAAACCTATTGCCAAATATTTCTTTATTTGGGCTTGTTGTGGGATGTTGAAAATTGACTCAAATTCTTCTTTATTAGATACTTCTCCTTTATTTCTCCTTAAAACTTCTCCAATGAACTTAAAGTCTCTTTTAATAATGCTTTCCTCACCTTCTCCTTCTATCTCCTTCAAATTAGCTTAAGGTCTTCTCCTCAGACCTTCAACTTTTGCAACTTCTTTTCTAATCTTCAAAACTTCAATAATACCTTCCTTGATATCTTCTATATTCAACTATGGAAGTTTTGAAATGATATATCATTCTTGGATCTCTAAAATTTTCTACTTCTAAAATATCCAATAGGATCTTTGCTAGTCCTTCTCTATCTTCAATATTCAAAATATAGAATTTATTCAATGAGACCTCATTTGGGTCTTCTTCTTAAATTTGAAGTCTTCAATATTTAATAGATATATCCAATCTCCAATCTTCTTCAGGAGTTTTCCTTGTGTATCTTCTTCATTCAATGGGATCTTCTTTCTAGTTACTCCTACTTTATTTTTAGTCTTCAATATGGCTTCCTTGGCCTCTATATCTCTTCTTGTTCTCAAAATTGTATTTTCCTATCTACAAATATTGCAATGGGACCTTTTTCCTTGGGTCTCCAAATATTCAATATCCAACTTTTTGCTTTAGATACTAGATTGATTCCAAAGAATATATACTTCCTAGATCTTGTAGGAAGCTTTTCAAATTTCTTTTAATCTCCTTTTATTTCTACAATAAAGTACTAGAAAAATTGTAATGGAGAAATATCTAAATCTAGAGATAATTAATCATCACTAGTTGATTTATCAATATAGGGGAATCAATGTTGTGTCCAAGTATTCATACGTTTTTCCTGCAACTCTATGGAAAGACTCTAGCTAAATAGCAGTTTCAAAATTTTTTAAAATGATATCTGCTATCTACTCTTAATATCTCTTGTGGCTCTCTCTATTTCCTATTAATCTACCTAGTGTTTTGATACCACTATTAGTTTTTTATGCTATAAACTTGAAGGAAATGCAACCACAAGTGGTGAAATAAGAAAGCAATGCTATATCTATGATAATGGCTAAGTAATAAGCATGTAAATAAAATTTAAAAAAATACTCATGTAATATCCATTAATGATAGATTATAAAAATATACAATGCTATGCAATAGAGGTCTCTAACACTTCATATTTACAAAAATGATATACATTGTATCTAATACTACTCTAACCTATGCACTCAAAATACCCTTTTTTATTCTACTATTATAAGACCTATTTGTAGTGAGACATGACTCTTGGTATTCCATATTCATATGACACCTCACTATTCTATTCTTAGGGCTCATCTGCATGTGGACTACATGCACATTTACATCATTGCACATTCTAATAATGCTTGTGCATTTATTATAATGCTTTAAAAAAATACTTAAATGGTCATGGATAAACTTATAATATTATTTTATTGATAGAAAGGGTTTTAATTGGGTCCCTAAACCTTTTTTATTGCTATCTAATTTCAATATATATTGTGGTTCTCTCTATTTTCTGTCTATATACCTTGTGTTGTGATACCACTGTTAGCTTTTGATGCTATAAACTTAAAGGAACTTCAATCACATGTAATGAAATAAGCAAATAATGTTTTAAAAATGATAAAGGCTAACTAATAAACATGTAAATATGATTATAAAATTCATAAAATACTAATTAAATACCCATTATTGAAATATCACAAAAATATACACTGCTTTTCAATGGAGATCTCTAGCACTCCATATTTACAAAAATGATCTACATTGTACGTAATACTAATATAACCTATGGACTCCAAAATCCCCATTTTTCTTTTACTCTTAGAATACCTATTTATTGTGATACATGATTCTTGGCCTTCCATATTCCTATGACAACTCACTATTCTATTCGTAGGATTCAAATACATGTGGACTACATGCACATTTACATCATTGCATATTTTAATAATACTTGTGCATTTATTACATTGATTTAATCAAATACATAGATCCTAATCTAAAATAAAATCCTAATCTAAAAATGTACCCATGATGGTACATTAGAAAGTACCAAATAATGTAATATATTCCAACACCCCATGTATTACATTATTTGGGTATTGAATACTTTAGTCTTCAATGTAGATATTCATATTTCAATTACTCTTTAGTTTGAATTGGTCCTTATTCTTCTTCTTTGATTTGTAGATGACCAAGTAATCCATAGCTTTGTTTACCTCTCATTTTATTTTTCTTGAATCTTCTATTTCCCTATCGACTTTTATAATATATAGATCTTTCATTTTCTACAATCTGTTTCTCAGAAAATGCATTAGTGTTGTCTTGAAATACAACAATATCTTGTGAAGTCTTACCTGTATCTAGAGCATTTATATCTCTATGGATTTATTTAGTAGCTTCTATATCATTTTGGTTAATGATAAAACATATATTGACTCCACTTATATATCTAAAATCAACCATAATTTTGCTCTTTGCTAGCTTGGCTACCAAGGTAAGGTTAGATGTTAATCAAGGAATGTACATTACATTATGTAAGAAATTTAGAAATATTGGACTAGGTGTTACACACGTATACCCATGTATAAGATAGGTTTTTCCATATGTAATTTTCAACCTAAAATTTGTAGTGGCATTAAGGTTATATGTTAATCAAGAAATGTACATTACATTATGTAGACACCAAAATAGCACCAATATTATTATGTGATTGCAAACACTGATCACATTGACACACACAGCCCCAAGGGCAGCCCCTAGAGGTTAAACAGTGGTCCTAACCACTCTCACAGCAGTTTTGGGAAGTCAGAGATCAATTTGGCACCTTCTAGGCACTTTGCTCAGAATCCATCCCTCCCTAGGACAAATTCAAAATGGGATCCATCCTCCCCTGGGACGAATACAGAATCTGCTCCAGGGTGGACCGAATTTCAGGTCCAACAGGAAAAAAGAGAAATTGCACTAAATGGCAGCCAAGGACAGTCAATTGATGCTCCCTACCTTGCATGCGTGCGTAGGTGAGCATATTGAACGTTAGAGGACTGTCACAAGGGCAGTCATGGAAGCCCAAGTTAGGGAGGAATTTCCTCCCTCTTGGGAAGGCATGGCCGCCAAGTGGCGCCCCTGCATGCCCATCCAAAGAGACCCCTTGGGTCTATAAATTGGTGAGCTTCCTCACCCAAAATAGGACAGGTTGGAAGCATTTTTAAGCAACGAACTGCTGCCAAATTAATACCACACTTTACCTTTGATTCACCTCTTCCACATCCTTGATCTCTTTCGCAAGAGAGGTCATTGGGTGGTTATTGGAAGTGTGAATCCGGATCCAAAACCTGAAACTTGACCACATAGATCTACCAATTCACCGAAAACACATTACAATATATTTTGGGCCCATCCCAAGTGGATTGGTGTCAAAATCAGGTTCCAACGGTGGGTGGCCCGCCCGGGCGCCCCGCACTGCTACGAGCCTAATATTCTTTTTTAAGAATGATTGGAAATTCATGGCAGACTGTTATCTTTGTCATTTGTTTATTTGGATTTCCATCTTATGCTGCTTAAATAGCTTGTAATTCAAATTTCACAATGCTTTGATCAAATCTTATCATGTTCTATCGCTTTTGTAGTCCTCACTAAATTGTAGGTAGCAGCGTCAAATTCCCATTGATGGATGCCAAATTGTAGAAATATGACCATCTGGGTCTTCCCAAAATGCCTCCAATTAGCTAACCGCAAGTTTGCAAGTCTTTTGGAGTTACCTAGATGCGACATTTGGGGCAGTATCACTTCGGTGCTTTGTCGTAGGTGAATTCGTCCTACCCCGGAACGAATTACAGTCGAATCCGTCCTGTCCAGGAGCAAATTTGAACTGGTGAAGAATTTCTTGACTGTTTCATTTGCAATGACCTTCTGGTGATGTTCCCTTATTTTTGTGAAATTTGCAGACTATTTTGATTCAGTTCACTTATCCTTTTATTCAGTTTCATGCATGCATCCTTCATTGTTTTTAGAGAACAAACGTTTCATCTTTGCAACAGGTGCTACTAATGATATTGTTGTTTCTTTGAATGTAGGAGGAGCAGCAAGGATCAAATATTCATTCACACCAATGGCAACAACACTTTGGCCTGTCCATTTTACATGTGGGCACGCGGAAGGAGGATCACTAGTCACTATTGTAACCAAAACATGTTAACGCTCCTAGCCCCTAAAAATGCGGGAGACGTCTTTGTAACTGATATTGAGAGAGTATAAATAAAAAGGGTTGTGCTTTCTATACTTCTTTCATTTCATCTCAATTCGTCTCTTTTCCCTATTTCATGCATCTCAAATTTCTAGGATTAAAGCGTTATATTTTGTTTTGCATTGCATAGGTTTAGTGTTTCTTTTCAACTTCCGAAATCTCGTGTTTTCAGTGGCGATCACGGTGGGACCCTGTCCCATAATTTTTGAGATCAAGAAACTGATCAAAATTTGTGTTTTTGTGCTTACAGGTACCATTTTTTGAGCACTGACTGTGGTTCGTTCCAGCTTGTGGTGAATACAGTACTAGAATTCGTCTGACCCTGAGACAAATTGGAATTTGTCTTAGCCCAGGACGAATCTTGTTCTGGTATTCGTCTCACCCAGGGACAAATTTTTTTTTGTGCAGTTTCAGGGCCGAGAGTCAGAAAAAACCAATTTTGTGCGGAAAAGAGGTAATGGTTTCTAACTGTCCCTATCATTTTTTTGCTGTTCTGTTTTTGTTTTCTGTCAATTTTGCCTTCTTAGGGAAAGTGGTTGCTGCCTGTTTCATTTTTTAATAAAAATAACCACACACACTTCATGCAACATTTTTAAACCAAGGAGCTGGTCGTAAAACCCCAGCCCTTGATCAAGACCAACGGTGGATTTCATCACCACCTTGGCTTGATTTTGCATCCATTACCCCGATTGTCACTGTTCCTCGATGTAAATCCTGACAAAAGCTGACCGAGTGAGCTGGGGTGATTCCCAGCACACAAGGATAAGTCTTCTATGGTAGGTGTCATAAATAGGACAATCCCCCTTCCGTATCGCCTATGTTCCACGTACCATCTGCTCTCACATACTTATAGTTTCCCTCTCGTAAGGGTGGGTATATAGAGAGGTTGGTATATCGGCCTGGCAATGGTATATCAAAGGGGCGACCAATTATGGGAGTCATATGAGCCTTCATTATGCATTTAAATGTTCTTCAAAACTTTCAAAAACAAAAAAAAAAATCAAAAACACACTAAACCAAGTTTAGGACACACTCTCAATCTTTAAACGAGATAATCATCGTTTGTGTATGTGTGTGTTCATTTCTGTTTAGTGTAGCATAAAAAATCATAAAAGAGATAAAATCTACATAGCTTGTAGGAAAGCACCACCATGGTGTACACATGTAGCCAAGCCCAATCAAGGGTGGAAGCTATGGAAAGTGTACAGGGGGGACACAAATCACCTCCGCTATAGCCCTAAGGACTTAGTCATACCGCCTTGGCGGCCTAACCCGCAAGAGAGTCCACATTAGTCCAGGTCAAGATGGAATTATAGGGACACCCCATTGGAGGACACGCCCATCTGTCATAGCCCCTTTCAAGAAGAGTCCTTACATGTGGCACTCAACATAGATAAAAGGGCTCCCCTAGAATCTTGATATGAGTTGCCACTGTGCAATGAAGCACTAGAACGACAAAGGGTCCATGAGGAGAGGCCTCAAGATTATATCATCCCTTCATTGCGTCCTCTCATTATCAGAAACAACAGGACAAATCCAGAGCACAAGGCTCCTCTAACAGGGCAAGCCAACTTCGCCCGCCCCTTTCACACTTATGAAAGGGAGAATGAGGAAGACCCCTATCTTCCTCAAGAGCAATATACAGCATGGGAGCAATGTGCCTCCGCACCTGCTATGTACTAAAACCATCCTTTGAGGCCAGAGCCTCGAATAAATGTCACCAACCTCGATAGGTGGAAGCGACCTATAGAGATCTCAGATCACCACGACCGAGATAAGTGCATGGGGGAGGCATCTAGGCCTTCGAGACTCAATATGGTGGAACAGATCGACTTGGAAATCACTAGACATGCTGCCCACCAAGCATAGATTGCGTAGCTTGAGCAGGATCAATAGTAACTAGAGCATTTATATCGCCTTAGTAAAGAGTGCATTAGGTGCCAAATAGATGAGCTATTGCATAACACTATGCCGAAGAGGGTTCCGACCCCTCACACCCAAAGGGCAGAACCATATGAGAGGTGTAACCCCTTGGTACGAGATAGGTCCCCGTGACCTAACCAAGAACTGCCTCCTAGACCTCTTAGACCTGAACAGGAAGCCACTCCCTAGAATAATGATGGGCTCCCTCCGCGGGGACCCACTCATGGTCATAGGTCTCGCCTAGAGACTCCTCAAGAAGCCTATGATGAGTGTGAACAAGAAGAAAAGTGGGCTAAAATGCCCTATCAAGGTAGAGGAGTTGCTATCTAGCCACCTCTCCATAGGCCTCAAATATCCCACAACCCACAATGGGAGAAAATTAGAGAGGAAGAGATTAAGTCTTCTGATGCATATAAACCGCTACTAGAGCGTTTGGAGTCTATGGAAACCAAAGATGCTAGGCCCCAAAATCCCACGTTACGTCAACTCTGTAGTCATCCGGTGCATCCGTCCGTGCCTGCACCCCCTTATCCTGAGCACTTTAAGTTGCCTCAACTGGCAATCTTTAAAGGTGAGGAGGATGCCCAAGAGCATGTGACAAGGTTCCTGAGCCAATGCTTTGGTATTCAGGACAATGATGCTTTGTTGTTGAGGACCTTTATAACCACATTCGTGGGTCCTACCTTGGATTGGTTCACCCAATTGTTGAAGCAAAACATCAGCAATTTGGATCAGTTAGTGGATGCATTCCTCGAACATTTCACCTTCAACACCAAGAAGAAGGCATCACTAAGTGATTTGGCCAGCCTTAGGCAGTATGAGGAAGAAACTATGGTGGCCTATGGGAAATGCTTCATTTTACGCCTTTGAGTACTGGTCGTTCGATGAAATGCTTCATTTTACCCCTAGGCCAACTCAGGATATCTTCCATGCTGAAGAGGAACCTAAGGTTCCTAATGATGATCTTAACTCAGCAAATGATATCCATTTGATCCTGACTCTACACCAGTTGGAAGATGGATCCCACATGTCGGTCGAGGAGACGACTGACGTAGACATCGGCTTAGATCCAATGAATCCATAGATTATCAAGTTGGGGGTAATTTTATCCCTTGAAGAGCAAGCCGACTGCATTGCCCTTCTCAAAGAGAAGAAGGAGGTTTTTGTGTGGTCATACAGAGATATGTCGGGGCTAGATCCATAGCTAGTCATGCATAATTTAATGCTTGATCCGACAGTCAAGCCTATTAAGCAAAAACTACGCAAGATGCACCCAATAGTGGCCTTGATGGTCAAAGATGAATTACAAAAATTGTTGGATGCACAGTTTGTCATCTGCATGGATTATCCACCATGGCTGTCCAACATGGTGCCCATCAAGAAGCCTGATGGGAGGATTCGCATATGCATTGATTTTTGCGATCTAAACAAAGTGAGTCCTAAGGATGATTTTCCCTTGCCTAGCATCGACGCATTGGTAGATGCTACAGCAGGCCATGAAATGATATCCCTCATGGATGGTTTCTTATGATATAATCAGATTGGTATCAATCTCGAGGACCAACTAAAAATGGTGTTCACAATGCCCTAGGGGACATTTTGTTACAAGGTCATGCTTTTTGGCCTTAAAAATGTTGGAACAACCTGCCAAAGTGCCATGACGTATATCTTCCATGATTACATGCATAAAACTCTAGAAGATTACATGGATGATTTGTTGGCCAAGTCTCTCTTACGCCCAAATCATCTCGGTGACTTAAGCAAGATCCTCGATCACCTCATGGAGCATAAAGTCAGACTGAATCCCAAGAAGTGCATTTTTGGTGTCATGTCTAGAAAGCTCTTGGGTTTTATATTCTTAAAGCGAGGCATCGAGGTGGACCCAAACAAAGTCAAGGCAATCCTTGAAATGCTTCCACCAACTACCATCAAGCAGCTCAGAAGTCTGCAGGGCAAGGTCGGGTCGATCAAGCACTTCATAGCGCAGTTATCGGACAAGTGCCGACCCATGAACAAATTATTGCATAAAGGGGTAGCATTTCACTGGGAAGACGAGTGCCAATCAACCTTTGATGACATCAAGCAATACTTGGCTTCATCGCCAGTATTGGCATCGCCTCGACCAGGAGTGCCATTCTACTTATACATCTTAGCTACTGAGGTGGCACTGGGATCCATGTTAGCCCAGAAGAATGAACTTCACAAAGAATAGGCTACTTACTATCTTAGCCACACCCTGGTCAGCTATGAACTTAACTATGCATACGTTGAGAAACTCTACTTGGCAATGGTGTTTGCTACCAAAAAGTTGTGCCATTACATGCTGAGCAACAAGACGTATGTTGTGTCTAAGGAGAATCCATTGCGATACATGATGAGTCGTACTTATCATAGTAGCCGCACGAAGAAATGGATCATGTTGTTGATAGAATTTGACATAGAGTTTATTGGACAAAAATCCATCAAAAGACAGGTCATAGCTGATCAACTAGTAGAGGCTCCTATCAAAGACGATTAGCCTCTGGTCATAGAACTACCCGATGATGGGGTCTTCCATGTCTCAGAATCACCAGATTCTGACGAGCAAGGTGGTGGCATGGGAATATTATTCTTCACACCGTAGGGTGCTCCAATGCCCCTATCATTTAAATTAAATTTCCCATGCACCAACAATAATGCAGAGTATGAAGACTTGCTCATAGGTCTTCAGACAACAATTACCATGAACATTAAACGATTGAACATCTTTGGTGATTCGATGTTAATCATCAATCAAGTCAAAGGGGTATTCCAATGTAAATGCCTAGTTCTACAGGCCTACAAAGCCCTTGTGGACAAATTCCTAGCAAAGCTTGAATGGTATGACATCGAGGCACTCCCTCTATCATTGAATCATTTTGTGAACACTATGGCCTCTTTGGGGTCACTAATCTCGCAAGACCTTTTTGGTGATATGACAACCATTCAAGTCAAAACATTATCGCAATCCCCGATGGAGCATGCAACCTTTGATTTAATGCCAGGAATCAACATGATCCAGATTGAACCATCCTCAGATAATTTCTCTCGAATTCATGACTGTTTGAAGCACACCAATTGGGGGGCCTTGTTCTCCCCTACTCCCCTTAATAGCAACACCGTGATATTATTACAAGTTCTTTCCCGCTCAGCTTTTTCTAGGGATGAACTTCAAGAGGGATTGGTTGTTCATACCGTCAAGGCTTCTGATCAACAGGATTGGTATTTACCCCTCAGGGACTACCTAAAACTAGGTAACCTCCCACTTGGATTGACGCCCACCGCAAAATGAGCATTCAAGCAGAAAGCGACAAAGCATGTCTTGTTAGGAGACATTTTGTATCGTCATAGCTACGAAGGAATCCTCCTTCGATGCTTCGACCAGCAAGAGTCCACTTGGGCGATCACCCAAGCATATGATGGTATGTGTGATGGCCACTTCAGTGGTATGGCCATCACCAAATGCATTCTTCGCATGGGCTACTATTGGCCATCTTTAGAGCAAGATTGTTGCGCATATGTGAGGAAGTGCATGAAGTGTCAACATCATGCCAATTTGACACATGTACCTTCCCAGGCCTTGCAGCCAATCCAGTTGGCTTGGCCATTTTCATAGTGGGGCTTAGATCTCATCGAGAAGATCTCCCCTGCATCATTTGGCCATCATACGTTTATCATAATGGCCACAGAGTACTTCACCAAGTGGGTGGAAGCGGTTTTGCTAACCTCTATGACTAGACCCCGCATTGTGGAGTTTATTTTGCATAACATCATATGTCATTTTGGTATTCCATCTAAGATAATTTCGGATAATGGGACATCATTCAAGAACAAAGACGTGCATGCTTTGACCACAAAGTACAAAATTTAGCACAGTTTTTTGACACCCTATTATCCACAGGCAAATGAGCAAGCAAAGACGTCAAACAAAATGCTAGTTGCTATCCTTAAAAATACAGTCATAGACAGTCATAAGGATTGGCACATTCAAATCCCACTTGCCCTATGGGCTTATTGCACTAGCATTCGAACTCCCACTAGGGCAACTCCGTTTTTGCTTGTGTATGGCTCAGAGGCTATCATGCCTCTTGAGTTGGAAATTTCTTCCTTGCACATATCAATGCAAGAGTTCATCGATGATGACACTGCACGATAGGACCGGTTAGACCAGCTTACATTGCTCGATGAACGACGCGTTAATGCTCTTGAGCATTTACATATCTATCAAGAGTGGCTGAAGAAAGCATACAACATGAGAGTTCACCTGAGGGATTTTTAGGTTGGTGACTTGGTCTTGAAGGAAAACCAGCATAACTCTAGTTTGCCGTCCCATATCAGGGATAATTTTGCGGAAAATTGGTTAGGTCCATATGTAATTAATAGCAAGATAGGACCCGAGATGTACCGGCTAGCTTCCCTTAATGGATTCAAAGAGCTCGAACCCTTGAACATAATTCATTTGTGACCATTCCATATCTAAAGCAGCCAATCCCAAAATGCTCTAAGTATTCCTACAATCGCTTGGTCAATCCCAAAATGCTCCAAGGATTCCCGCAATCACTTGTTCAATCCCAAAATGATCCAAGGATTCCCACAATCACTTGGTCAATCCCAAAATGCTCCAAGGATTCTCGTAATCGCTTGGTCAATCCCAAAATGCTCCAAGGATTCCCACAATCGCTTGGTCAATCCCAAAATGCTCCAAGGATTCTTGTAATTGCTTGGTCAAACCAAAATGCTCTAAGGATTCTTGCAATCGCTTGGTCAATCCCAAAATGCTCCAAGGATTCCCACAATCGCTTGGTCAATCCCAAAATGCTCCAAGGATTCCTGTAATCGCTTGGTCAATCCCAAATGCTCCAAGGATTCCCGCAATCCCTTGGTCAATCCCAAAATGCTCCAAGGATTATCACAATCACTTGGTCAATCCCAAAATGCTCCAAGGATTCCTGCAATCACTTGGTCAATCCCAAAAAGCTCCAAGGGTTCCCATAATCGCTTGGTCAAAAGAAAAATAAGAAATATAAAAAACAATAAAATCATCAAAAACAACAAAAACTTGCATCTCATCTCCATGCATGCTCAAAATCATCACAAAATTAAAAATCCATTTTTACATCCCATTTTCATACTCACCAAGATCAATCCATCAAAAATCCAAAAATAATAGCTACATTAAGCATCGCATCCATACATTTGCATATTTGTGGTCATACAGGTCAAGGCACCATAGACTGTCATTACTTGGCAAACTCCATCTTCATTCCATATCTCTTCGCTGTATAAACAATCCATTAGGAATAAAATGCTATCCATATTTCCACCATACTACAATCAGTTGTCTTCTAATGTATCGATAGTTTTCGTCATTCAGTTGTCATTAGCTGTCTAGCCACATACTATACCAAGACAGACAAATTTTACGCAGGTAGAATTTTACTTGAAAAATACCTTGTTACGTAGCATCCCAGCACAAATTAAAACACATAAACATTCCCAGTTGTGTGAATGAAAGATGAACCCTGCAAAGCCATCCAGGTCGCCATAAGCAAAACGGTTATCTTGCTCATCCCCCTGTGCGAATGACCCCAAAGAATGCTAAGAGTTGGCAAAAGGACAAGCATCCTCCCTACCCAACTCCCCATGAATCCCAAGTTCTCAAAATTTGCAAAACATCAAAATTTGCACATGTCAAAACTCAAAAAAAAAAAAATTGACATCACCCTCAAAGTGCATACATCAAAAGGCACAAACAATAGTGATTCTCGTCACTCCACATCCTAATCCCTTGCTCAAAAGAAAAATTATTAATACAAAAATAAACAGTGATTTTTATCACTACAAAAGAGCAAGTATCCCAATACAATTGAAGAAAAGAATGGAGTTGAACTTGAATCTCTGAAACTCTCAGCATTCAAAAGGTCATGAGATAAACCTCAGTACCGGTTTGGTTGATAGCCTATCGGTCACTCATGGCAAACCTCCCGCATGACGATATATCTGTCGCATTAACTTGGGTGCAGATCAATGTTTGCATGTGGATGAGCTAGCTTATGGTATCCTAGATTACACTACAGATTAATCTAACTAAATACAACAAAGGAGTTAGTGGAGCTAATTAGGTGATCTTCAGTACAGGTTTGGTTGACAGCCTATCTGGCACTGGCAGTATCCTGACAAATGCCACATCAAATGAACTCAATTACACACACAAGGATGTGAAATAACTTGGTCAAACACAAGTCTGATTCATACCTTGTTCAAAGTCTTATCAAATAAAAGTACAACCTTGGCTAGTTAGTTAAAACATTTGAATCTCAGCAAACCTACCTACATTTTAAACCAACGGTAATATCTTTTCAGCTTTACTTCACCATCAGAACATACAAAAATAACATACAAGAAAAGACATGTATACCTACAAAGCTATTCACCGCAGTAATCGCCTAGGACAAAAAGCCATACAGTTCTGAACAGTTTATGGTGCGACCTCCAAATATCACAAATTCAATTCATCCATTCCATTTTCGCATATCACATATAAATAAAAAATATTTAAATTCATCATAACATATGCATCCATCAAAATAAATTAACATGCATACATCCATATTCATCAAACCATCATGCATAAAATCAAATCATCACATGTGCATAAACAAAATAAAGTTGGTATATATATATATATATATATATATATATATATATATATATATATATATATATATATATATATATATATATATATATCGTCAAAAATACCCGTAGGCTACAAAGAGTTTGTCCTCTGACCCCGCAACAAAATCCAAAATCCCAAGCCTAAGGCATTAGCCACCGTGATCACGTAGGGTCAGTGCGACGGGAACTATCCCCCATGGTGTGGGTCCTATGGGACCCCTCAGGGTGACTGCTTCTAGCCCTCACATCACACCTACTACCACCTCCCTCATCCAATCGCTTGTGATGAGATGATGCTGACTACTTAGTACCATTGTCCCTCATCCGACGCAAAGAGCAAACTCTTTAAGGCTCAGGTAACCGCCCACCAAGCTGGATGATCTCTCCCTCCATATCCAGTCGATGCTAAGACCAATTTGCCTCTCACTGTAACCACTCTACCTCCCATTGATAGTAGTAAGCCACTGCATCATCATGTTGCACCAGTTGCATCCGTAGGAGATCTCTCTCCTGTGTAGTGTTGGCATCCCCATCCCCTCGACGGTGTGCAGCAAATGTGCTCTCCCACTCTACCAGCTAAACCTGTAGGAGATCCCTCTCCCATAGCGCATCCTCCAACTCCTCATCCTGCCTCTGCAGCAACTTTGTCAAACACACATTCTCAGTGTGTAACCCTGCATCCATGTCCACTACATCTGCCCGAGGCATGGGCATCTTTGGAGCAGTAGCCTGCTCTGGCTCCCACTGCTCCACGATGTCATGCATCTTCGACTAATCCAAAACCCCAATATCAACATCCATACCATCCACCTCCACCATCTCTACCTCCTCCAACAAAGCTCCCCAGTCATCACCTGGTGCCTCGACACCCTCCCCACCTGTAGCTGCTACCCCCGCACCTCCTAATGGCCCCTTGCCTCGTCATCACCATAGGGTCCACCACTGGTCATACTCTGTAGTAGTCTTGACATCGTCCACGTCTAGGACGTCAATCATCGCATCTAAATCCTTGCCAAGTGGCACAATGACTGGCCGATCTAGAGTCCTCTCATCCCCCCAATGTCGATAGACCATGGGTTCACCAGGAAACCCCTAGCGCACCCCAATCTATCGTGTCACCCGATTGTATGGGAAGAACTCATGCTCGGTCCCATGTTGCCCAATCAGCCACCACCCCTTACGTACCCTTCGGAGCCACTCTCCAGCCTCAGGCCAGGTTGGACAGTCTCGGTAGGGTCGCCAGAACACCTCCCTTGAAGAAATCCGAGCGAAGGCATCAGCATAGTGCCCTAAAACACCTACCCACCGCTGACTCTATCCTTCCTCCTCAGATTGCCGCCACAGTGCCGCATATCCTATATCCTTATCCTCCATCTCCCCTCGAGTCATCCATGGTAGCCCCACCGGCCTCTCAACTATTATGTGCTGCTAGGCCCAGCTCTGCAATAGATAACTATAGCTGATCCTCTTCTGCTTCTGGTAGCAGACCTTGTACAGCTCCCCATAGAGCTATGCCAATAGCGTCTGTCCCCACCTCATGATCAATGGTGCCTCCGTCGGGCACTCAACCAACCACCAGACCACATCCAACAGGTTCCACAAGAACCTTGCACCTGATGAGTCAGGCAATAGCATGTTGGAAATGAGGCCCATGTGTACTGAGTGCCTCACTCCCAACACCCCCCTCTCCAACCACCATCGAACCAGAATCCTGCCCATTTGATAGTCCACCTCGACCATCTCCACTGGGATCTCCACACCCAACTCCTCCTCGTGCCCAAAGCACCGTATTAGTACAGTTGTTCGTTGGTCACGCGACGACGTCCTGATTGATAGTCCATCTATCAAAATTTGTAGAATCTAATAGACGTCATCTAGTGTCACTGTCATCTCCCCTATTGGGAGATGGAAGGTGTTGGTCCGAGGATCCCATAGATTGATCAAGTCCATTAGATAGGCCCAATCCCCGACCACAGGCTCTAGTCGAGTCACCTGCTTGAGCCCAAGAGCATCAAGCCATTCCCACAACCACAGTTAGCATCCCACGCACTTTGGCAAAAGCAGTAGGCACCCGATATTGGCTTTTCACAATCTACACAAGAACAATGCAAAACATTAAAAATTATGAAAAATTGTACAACAAAAACATGAATATACAACACTACATAAAAGTGTACAACCAAAAACAAAACAAAAATTTACAAAAATTAATTTGTCAGTTCTAGGGTTTCTAATCCTGACTAAAAAATTTAAAAACAAAACAATTTTTTTTTTTACAAAACTTAATTTGCCAGTTCTAAGGTTTCTAATCCTAACTGATAAATTTAAAAACAAAACACAAAACTCAAAACAAAAACAAAAGTTAATTTGTTAGTCCTAAGGTTTATACAGTTGTCAGTCTCGGGATTTCTGTATTTTAAGTTTACAAAGTCTGTACAAGCAGCACAAAATTAAAATAATAGTTTTTAACCTAGGGTTTTCACCTACGTTTTAAAACTAGCAAGCCCAGCCTAAAAAAAAAAAAAAAAAAAAAAACTAGGGTTTTCTTTTTATTTGTTCCAGGGTTTTAAGTTAAAAGAAAAAATAAAATATTTTTCACCTAGGTTTTAGCTACGTCCTTCGTTCAATTTTTAGCTAAAGTCTTGGGTTGTGTTCAGCTCATTTTTTAAGGTTTCCATTTTTAATTTTAAGAAAACAACATCACAAAAGAAAAACAAACCAATAACTTGCAATTTTGAAAACACATAACAAAAAGTAATAACACTCAAGAGCACTTACTGGTCTCACTTCGGCTCTACCGCTCAATCCATTTTGTGCACTCATGATGTCGAGATAAATTTGGTAGCGCTTCGCTTCGCAAAATTAACCTCTTCCTCCCCAGAGCTCCAAATCACAAGCAAATTCAGATGCAAATGAGCCCAAACCCTAGTTTTGGCCCTTAAATAAGCCTTTTGAGCCTATATTTGTTCCTACCTAGGAAAAGAACTCTGGTTAACACTCATCCTACCCTAGGAAAAATACTAAGCTAGAATTCGTCCCACCCCATAACAAATTCAAGGCAGCAATTTCAAAAAACAACAAAAATTGAACAAAAATGCACCAAAAGTAGCAATAAACCTGTCCAATGAGAGTGCTTTTGCAATTGACATTTCGGGCATGCAAAATAGATGTCGGGGTCAAAAATCCTCACTATCCTACTCCCTAAGAAGGCTGCCATAGCCGGACTGCTCCACGGGAAGACGGATTTTCGAGAATTTCATCCCCAAACGACATCGCCAAAAGGGTCAAAAACCCACCCAAAAATAAGTAATAACATTGCCGAACGAAGGCGCCTTCGTGCCTGACATTATTGGCATCCAAAACAGATGTTGGGGTTATAAATCATCACCATCCTACTCCCTAAGAAGGCCACCATGGCCGGACCACTCCACGGGAAGACGGATTTTTGATAATTTCAGCTCCAAACGGCATCACCAAAAGGGTTAACACCCACCAAAAATAGGTCTAAATGTCAGAAAACTGCACACACATTCAAATATAAATATCTGAAGGCACCCTTACACAAGTCATCTTGGGTCAAGCAACTCGTTGCTTTTCTCATGAAGTTCATTCCCTCATCAATTCGTCGCTTGAGGGGGTAGTCACACTTAGTCACCAATCAACAACTACACACCTAATCATGGAAAATGGCATGCATTCAAAGGATCATTGAAAAAGACAATTACGCTCCTTCTTGGGGTAGTAAAAAAGCAATAATCACAAGCTAATCAATCACTTGGCATTCGTGAATCATGAACTCTAGGTTACCACAAACAAAAGGTTGCGCCCTTTGCCTATTCATGACTGATCAATGTCCAAGCTCAAGTAACACCTCACCGAAAATGGTTAACACTTGAATTAAGTTCCTTCACTTGTCAGAATCAAGGATTCAAGAATGCATGCCCTTTCCATGCTTGGGGCATCAAGAGTTGGTTATGTTACTAAGAAGCCCTAATCATTAGTGCTTTGGTTATCTATTTTTACTCGGCGCTGCGCCATGCACAACGCATCCCAAAAAGGGGCATCTGTAGACACCAAAACAACACCAATATGATTATGTGATTGCAAACACTGATTGCATTGACACACACAGCCCCAAGGGCAGCCCCCAAAGGTTAAATAGTGGTCCTAACCACTCTCACAGCATTTTTGGGAAGTCAAAGATCAATTTGGCACCTTCTAGGCACTTTGCTCATAATCTATCCCTCCCTGGGACGAATTCAAAATGGGATCCGTCCTCCCCTGGGACGAATACAAAATCTGCTCCAGGGTGGAGCAAATTCTAGGTTCAATGGGCAAAAAGAGAAATTGCACCAAATTGCAGCCAAGGACAGTCAATTAATGCTCCCTGCCTTGCATGCGTGCATAGGTGAGCAGATTTAACGTTAGAGGACTGTCACAAGGGTAGTCATGGAAGCCCAAGTCAAGGAGGAATTTCCTCCCTCTTGGGAAGGCATGGCCGCAAAGTGGCACCCCCGCATGCCCATCCAAAGATACCCCTTGGGTCTCTAAATTGGTGAGCTTCCTCACCCAAAAGAGGACAGGTTGGAAGCATTTTTAAGCAACGAAGTGCTGCCAAATTAATACCACGCTTTACCTTTGATTTACCTCTTCCACATCCTTGATCTCTTTCACAAGAGAGGTCATTGGGTGGTTATTGGAAGTGTGAATCCGGATCCAAAACCCGACACTTGACCACATCGATCTACCAATTCGCCAACAATGCATTACAAGAGATTTTGGGCCCATCCCAAGTGGATTGGTGCCGAAATCAGGTTCCAATGGTGGGCGGCCAGCCCCAGCGCCCCGCATTGCTGCGAGCCTAATATTATTTTTTAAGAATGATTGGTAATTCATGGTAGACTGTTATCTTTGTAATTTTTTTATTTGGCATTCCATCTTATGCTGCTTAAATAGCTTGGAATTCCAATTTCACAATGCTTTGATCAAATCTTATCATGTTCTATCGCTTTTGTAGTCCTCACTAACTTGCAGGTAGTAGCATAAAATTCCTATTGATGGAGGCAAAATTGGGGAAATCTGACCATCTGGGTCTTTCCAAAATGCCTCCAATTAGCTAACCCCAAGTTTGCAAGTCTTTTGGAGTTCCCTAGATGCGACATTTGGGGCAGTATCATTTCAACGCTTTGTCGCAGGTGAATTCGTCCTACCCTGGAATGAATTACAGTCGAATCTGTCCCACCTAGGAGCGAATTTGAACTAGTGAAGAATTTCTTGAATTTTTCATTTGCAGTGACCTTTTGGTGATGTTCCCTTATTTCTATGAAATTTGCAGACTATTTTGATTTAGTTCACTTATCCTTTTATTCAGTTTCATGCATGCATCCTTCATTGTTTTTAGAGAACAAATGTTTCATCTTTGCAACAGGTGCTACTAATGATTTTGTTGTTTCTTTGAATGCAGGAGGAGTAGCAAGGATCAAAGATTCATTCACACTAGCAGTGACAACACTTTGGCCCACCCATTTTACATGTGGGCACGCGGAAGGAGGATCACTAGTCACTATTGTAACCAAAACATGTTAACGCTCCTAGCCCCTGAAAATGCGAGAGACATCTTTGTAACTGATATTGAGAGAGTATAAATAAAAAGGGCTCTGCTTTCTATACTTCTTTCATTTTGTCTCAATTCGTCTCTTTTCCCTATTTCATGCATCTCAAATTTCTAGGATTAAAGCGTTATATTTCGTTTTGCATTGCATAGCTTTAGTGTTTCTTTTCAACTTCTGAAATCTCGTGTTTTCAAATTATGTAACAAGAAATTTAGAAATGTTGGACTAGGTGTTACACACGCATACCCATGTATAAGATAGGTTTTTCCATATGCAATTTTCAACCTGAAATTTGTAGTGACTTTAAGGCAGTCAAACCATTGCAATTTTCCTGTCATGTGATGACTTGCTCCAAAATCAATATACCAAATATATTTTTCATTTTAACCTGTAGAATTATTTGAAATTGAAGTAATTTTTCAATTTTTATGTGGATTATTGAGTGGATTTTGATCTTGTATATTTTTATAGTGAGTCTTGAGAGAGTATGTTCCTCTTGTTAATTTATCCATTAATTTCAAGAAGTTGTAGTATCCCTTATGTCTCCCAAATCTTCAACTTCTAGATTCTAACCTTCAATATGGCTAAAAATTTTAGAGTTATTTTTAGTCCTATTTTTTATTAAGAATAAGTTTGATGAATTATTTTATCTTTAAAAAACTTTGAATTTGTCAACCTTATGACTCCCTAGTGATTGATAATATATTTTCAGTTTGATATTTTGTATAATACCTTATATTTTATAACTTTAGACACATAAAAATGTCCTATTTAATAGACTACTCATATGGGCACCTTTATAGACCATATAAATAAGCTTAGACATTTCCAAGATCAAGAAATGGTTCTAATCACTCATTTTAGGTATTCTAGGCCTATCCAACTTGGCTACCGATGGCCTTAGTAGCTAATATACCAGTCATTGATGATAACAATGGCTAGGGTCCTAGCCACACTAAGCAATAGTGGCTATCCCAATAATAAACTTGGTCTTCTTGAGCCAAGCAAAATCAGTTTTAATAGCCACTTTGCAATGGATTTAGAGCAATTTTGTATGTGAAATATTCTAGAGGATTCCTCCCAACTGCTCAGGCCAACAACTTAGTGATCTTGGCTTCCTTGAGAAGCAAATATTGGGATTTGAGGAGTCTATTTATAGACCCACCAAAAAGGTAATTAGGATGTCGAATTCATTGTAGCGAAGCTCTACCAATTTAATGACTAATTTTATAATTCTTTAGGAGTATTGAAGTCCTACCAAATTGGATAATGACATTTTTTGTTATGCCAATGGTGTTTCGAATATCTTGAGTATCAAGCTTGACAATTCACACCAATCCACCATGAATTCACACAAATTAAACCACAAATCTATGTTCAGACATGAATATAACCCTTGACCATCAATTACACTTAGAATTAAGCATATACAACCTTGGTTTCAAGAGAAATGATACTTTTCCCATGGTCACTATTGTCAACAATGGCCCAAAAGCTTAGCTACGACTGTCAACCATGGCTAATAGAGACAACTGCTCTAAGCATCAATAGATAGGGTTTGATGCACTAAATCCTCCATTTTAGCTATAAATTTACATTTTTGAGCATGCATTTAGATTAACTTAGGTTAGATCAATAAAATTTATTATATTTCTATGGTTTATTTATATTTTCATAGGTATATTTACCTTCATTTATGCATTTCATGCTTTCTTTCATAAGCTTTCATATATTAGTTTCATTTATGCTTAATACTTCAAATTACATGTAAGTTTAGGCTTCTTTACATGTTTTAAGTCATGCTTCATGCTTTGTTGACAGTCTTGTAGGAAAATTCATGCATATTTACACATGTTTATGCTTTCTTTAAGTATTGGATTTATTTATTACATATTTTTGGACAATAGCCTCATCATGGGAAGCTTCATATGCTTTTGATATGTTTTGTTGTTTCCTTTCATACAAATGACAGATTATTCTAAGGACTCAAAGCTATTCAAGATCATCCCTATTAACAATAGGGAATGAGGTATCCTAGTAAGCCCTCATGCAAAGTTGATGGAGATTTAAAGAGCATTTAGAGTACATCAATATCATTTAGGGGATCTAAACAATTGTATACATGTATCAAACTTGGTATCCCTAAGAGGTACGAATATGTAATAAATTTTCATCATTGGTTAATACAAAGGTATTATTTATTATGAATTACGTTATATATTTTCTTGATTTCAATTTTTATTATTATGTTGCAATTAGTATATATGTACACTTTTTAAGCTTTTTACACCAAATATTTTGAATATAATTTTTGATAGTAGACTTAGATTTCTACATTTTTCTTTGATTTGAATCCCTTTTGTCTCCCTAGTGTTTATATGACAAGTTTAATATAATGTTCAACTCCTAAAACTTTAAAACAATGTTTTATTTTCCCTTGTGGAAAGATAAAAGATGTTATTTCAATGGATAATACTCTCAATATCTTTAAGATATTTAAGTTGGATTCTCTACGTCCCTTCAATTTGTAAATAAGACTAATAAAAATAATATTCCAACTTCTAATAAATTTCAAAATTAGCTTATTTCACCCTTCGAATAAAGTAGTTTCTAAATTTCTATAAGCTCAATTTGGTCTAGGATTCCTTATATCTCCCTAGTTAGAAATTTAGAAAAACCATGTATTTGCAAATTTAATTTCATTTCAATTTGTAAGTAACCTTATGTATCCTTGTTTTATGATTTGCAAATATTTGAAGCAACAATATTAATGGTTTAATGCTTCTATTTTCTATACCTTTCTTAAGGCATTCAATATAATTTCTAGGGTATTTTTTTAACACCTTATTACTCCTACTATTAAATAACCCTAGAGTATAAAAATTGGTTAATTTCAACTTCAATATATGCCTTAATTTCTCCTTTGATATTTGCAATGTTTATGAGGATAAATATTACCTTCCAAGCACCAAAAATCTACGTGCACTATCACTGTGTTCTATGCTCAAATGACCTGCAATCAACTAGATATCTATGTATTAATGGTGTTTTACTACAATAAATACTTACAATCAACTAGATATCTATGTATTAATGGTGTTTTACTACAATAAATACTCAATGCACTCTGTTCTTTGTCCTCATTGCTCTACACAGTATCTTTATGTGCTCCTTCTTACTCTAATCATGTGCTCCTTTACCTTATAATGCACACACTATATAAGCATCCTTTGAATGTGATTCTTCTTCTTTATTCTAACTGACATGCAAGGTAGCTAATTCCAAGTGGTGTTAAGAGTCTTCTACTCCTTGGTAACATATATTGTAGCATGTTCCATTTCTATAATTCTTGCACTAAGTAGCACAAAGGCCTTCAATTTATTTCTTCAATTTTGTATGAGGTATTATCCTTACCTAACGCTTCCTAAGATCATCATCTTACTTGAGTGTGTCCTCTTCATTATCTATGATGACACACTCTGTAATAGCATGTAATGTTTTCTCCATGTGGTGAATGCTCTTCAAACACTTGGCCTTCTCTTCACATGCCCAAATTATATCTTAACCTTTTCATTTTAAGAATCTCGTTGCACTTTCTATATATCCTTAATGCTTGCAAATATATTTATTTCCGTTTACGGAAAATAATTTGATTTATTTGGTGGAAATCCTTATAGTTATTGATTGCATTATAAGATGTAATATCCTCTAATTTCAATGTTTATTTTAGTTTCCAACTGTGTAGGGTTTATGATGGTAGCGAATAACTTTCCTTCTTCTTTCTTGATCAATACAAATTTTCTAGATTAACTTGCAAGCTCGTAATAGTCTTCAATGTCGTTACGTGGGCCAAATGGAGATACTATGTTAATTACCAATGATGCTTTCTCTAGTCCATTTTTACCTTTGACTACGTTGGTTGGGGTAAACCTTACTATGATTCATTTTCATGCCTTCACCAAAGACTCATGAATGCTAAATGTACCTTACCTTATCTTCACCAAAGTATTTTGAATGCTTTTAGAATTTCTATTGAGTTATTTTACTCTTAGTTCAATATTCCTTAGACGAATATGTATTTCTAAGAATTCTAAAGCAATATTTTGCTTTCTCTTTGTTTATGACTTCTTCTCTAAGCAATATCTGATTTGCTTGTATGTAAATGTGCAGGTTGATGATGTCCAATATGTCTCCTTTTCACCTTGGAGATACTAAATCTTAGAGCTCTATTTAATGGCTCTAATATGGTGCTCTTTAAATATTGAGATGCACTGATTTAATTGCTTACCTCTCTATACTTTAAAATGACTTCACTGCCTTCACAAAATGTGCTTCTAATTTCTTTGCAAGCTGTGATAATGTTGGATTCAATATTACCTTCTAATATTTGGCAACTCTCTCCTTGCTTGGTTACTTTTAAATGATGATTCCAATATTTTCAATGATAATGCTTTGCACTATAGTATATGTAAACCTATACTTTAGAATAGAGTCTTCTTTAATTTCAATAGATAGTAGGATGTTGATATTTTTCTTTCTCTTGAAATATATCTAATTACTATATTATGTCCATGTTTCAACTTTGTAGAAATTAAATTTTGCACTACCTTGAAGACTTTAAATTTGAAACATTTTCTTGCAAATTTAATCCTCAAAATTTGGCACTTAACAAAATTAATAATAAACTAAATATAAGTGTTCAATTACTAAACAAATTGCACCTTAGTTGCATACCTTTTAGCTTTGGGTTATGATATATATTATTGATTATTTAGATCATCTAAATGCTTCCATTTGCTGGATGACTTTACAACTCTTCCTTGTTGTCCAAATTTTTTTTTCAACCCACTTATTTGTAGCTTTGAAACTACTCTAACTTGATTTCCAAAAAATATAGTTTCATGGCTTCAACTCTCGTTCAACATATACCCTGAAAATATCAAACTTAGAAACTATTAATTCTTCTCAAATTGCTGCTTTCTTGGTGTCCTCAAATATGAAAATTTCAGATTGCAAAGCAATCAATTTCTCCTTCAAAATGTTTTCCTTGAATCTCACAAATTTTGTACAAAAATCCTCCAAATCGTAGCTGAAATTTTCCTTTAATAAACCTTCAATTTTATGCTATAAAATTAGCAAACCTCCTTCTTCAATTAAGCCTTCAAATCCTTTAAAGTAAATCTTCAAACCACTTAGGTTTGGTGGTTTCTTCTAGATCCTTTACCTTGTTGAAATATGTATTCAATATTGGCCTATTTTCTGGCCTTCTTCTAAATAATTTGAAATTCCTGAGGTCTTTGCAAATCCTTTCGATAATTTTGTAAAATTCTTTCCAAATATTTATTTCTTTAGGTCCTATTGTGAGATGACAATAATTATCCTAAATTCTTCTTTATCAAAAAACTTCTCCTTGAGTTCTCCTCAAATATTCTCTAATGAAATTATTCAAGTCTTCTTCGAGGTTTTTCTAGCCTTCTCCTTTTATATCATTCCAAGTAGCTTGATAATTTCTCCTAGGACCTTCAAATTCTATAGCTTCTCTTCTAGTATTTAGAACTTCAATGATACCTTCCTTTATATCTTCTATATTCAACTATGGATTTTTTGAAATGTGATATCTTTCTTGGATCTTTGAAATCCGATGCTTCTAAATTTTGCAATAGGACCTTTGTATTCATTATATATCTTTAATATTCCAAATATGGATTTTATTCAATGAGAACTCCATTGGATCTTCTTCTTCAATCTGAAGTGTTCAATATTCAATGGAAATCTCCAGTCTCTAATCTTATTCAAGACTATTTTATTTGATTCTCTTATTCCATCAATGGGATCTTCTTTCTAGAACCTTATACTTGATTTGTAATCTTCAATGTTGCTTCCTTGGCCTCTAGATATCTTCTAAATTTCCAAATTTGATTATTCTATCTACAAATATTGCAATGTGACTTTTTTCCATAGGCCTCCAAATATTCAATCTCCAACTTGTTGCTTCAAGTATTGGATTGATTCCAAAGAAGATATTCTTCCTAGCTCTTGTAGTAAGCTTCCAAAATTTATTTGAATCTCCTTTTTTCTTACAACAAAATTTTTTTTAATGGAGAAACATATAAATATAGAGATAATGAATCTTCACTAGTTGATTTATCAATCTATTAAAATCAATGTTCAGTCCTAGTCTTCACGAGTTTTTCTACAACTCTGTGGAAATACTCTAGCCAAATAACAAGTTTTATAAATTTTGAAAATAAAATTTGCTATCTACTTTCAATATCTCTTGTGGCTCTCTTTATTTATTAGTGATCTACCTAGTGTTGTGATACTTTTGTTAGCCTTTGATGCTATAAACTTGAAGTAAATTCAACCACATGTAATGAAATAAACAAATAATGTTATAAAAATGATAATGTCTAACTAATAAGCATGTAAATATGATAAGAAAATTAAAAAAATACTCATTCAATAGCCATTAGTGAAATCTCATAAAAATGTACAATGCTATGCAATGGAGGTCTCTAGAACTCCATATTTACAAAAATAATCCACATTGCATGTAATACTATTCTAACCTATGCAATACAAAATCCCCATTTTTCTTCTACTCTTGAAAGACCTATTTATAGTGAGACATGAATCTTGGTCTTTTGTATTCCTATGATATCTCACTATTCTATTATTAATACTCATGTACATGTGGACTACATGCACATTTACATTATTGCACATTCTAATAATACTTATTACATTGATTTAATAAAATACTTAAATAATAATCTAAGATAAAATCTTAATCTAAATATGTACCCATGATGGTACATTAGCAAGTACCAAAAAATGTAATATATTCCAAAACACCCTGTATTACATTATTTGGGTATTGAAGACTTTAGTCTTCAATAAGGATATTCATCTTTCAAGTACTCTTTACTTCGAGCCATTCATTATTCTTCTTATTTGATTTGTAGATGACCATGTAATCCATAGCTTTTTTGACCTCTCATTTTCTTTGTCTTGAATCTTCTTTTTCCCTATTTACTTTATAATATATAGATATTTCATTTTTTACAATTTATTTCTTAGAAATTATTTAGTGTTGTCTTGAAATACAATAATATCTTATGATGTCTTAATTGAATTTATAACATATATAGCTCTATGTATTTATCTAGTAGCTTCTATTTAATTTTAGTTTATGATAAAACATATATTGACTCCATTTATATATTTAAATTCATCCATCCTTTAGCTCTCTACTATATTAGCTACTGAGATAAGATTAGATGTTAATCCAAGAACATACATTACATTATATAACAAGAAATTTAGAAATGTTGGACTAGGTGTTAAACACCCATACCCATGTATAAGATAGGTATTTCTATCTATAATTTTCAACCTAAAATTGTTAGTGAATCCAAGGAAATAAAACCATTACAAATCTCCTATCATGTTATGACTTTCTTCAAAATCAATATACCAAATATCCTTTTCATTTTGACCTGTAGAATTTTTTGTACTTGAAGTAATTTTGTATTTTTGATGTGGATTACTGGGTGGATTTTGATCTTACATCCTTTCATAGTGAGCCTTGAGATACTATGTTCCTCTTGTTAATTTATCCATCATCTCAATAAGTTGTAGTATCCTCTATGTCTCCCAAATCTTCAACTTCTAGATTCTAACCTGTAATATGGCTAAAGATTTGTAAAGTTATTTCTAGCCCTTTTTTTTATTAAGAATACGTTCGATAAATTATTTTATCTTTAAAAAAAATTAAGTTGTCAACCTTATGACTCCCTAGTGATTGATAATATCTTTTCAATTTGAGAGTTTGTAGAATACCTTATCTTTTTCAAATGTTTTAAATATATTTTTTGATAGTAGACTTAGATTTATAGGTTTTTCTTTTATTTGAATCCCTTTTGTCTCCCTAGTGTTTAGATGATAATTTTAATATAATGTTCAAATCCTAACACTTTAAAACAATATTTTATTCCTCCTTGTAGAAAGATAAAATATGTTATTTAAATGGATAATACTCTCAATATCTTTACGCTATTTAAGTTGGATTCTCTATGTCCCTTAAATTTGTAAATTATACTAATAAAAATGATCTTCCAACTTCTAACCAATTGCAAAATTGGCTTCTTTAACACTTTGAATAAATTAGTTTCTATATTTCTATAGTTTCAATTTTGTGTAGGATTCCTTATATCTCCCTAGTTCAAAATTTAGAAAAAATCATGTATTTGAAAATTTAATTTCACTTTAATTTGTAACTAACCTTATGTATCCTTGTTTTATGATTTGTAAATATTTGAAACAACAATAGTAGTGGTTTATTTCTTCTATTTTCTACTCCTTTCTTAAGGTATTTAATATACTTTTTAGGGTATCTTTATAACACCTTATGAAGAACACAATCTTATATTGAGAGGGTGGGTGAACAATATAAGATAAATTTTTACTTTTATTTTCTAAACAATATTATCTAATGTTATCAATTTTAATATCATTTCATAGCATTATTAACCAATATCATCAATAGCAACAACAAGACAATGTAAAAATCATCACACACATGAGAGACACAAATTTAATGTGATTCACGCAATGTGGTTACGTCCATATAAAAAATATGTCTTCTAAATTTTCTCAACCAATCTCTTGGGAATCAATTCCCTATTACAATTTTTATGGACCTCTATCCAAAAGAGATATCAATACCCTATGCTCAAATTTGTGGACCTCTATCCATAGGAGACCTCTATCCCCACTACTTTGGCTAGTGGACCTCTATCCATAGGAGACCTTTGTCCCCACTGCTCTGGCTAGTGGACCTCTATACATAAGATACCTTTGTTCCCACTGCTCTATCTAGTGGATCTCTATCCATTGGATACCTCTATCCCCGCTACTATGGCTAGTGGACCTCTATACATAGGAGACCTTTGTCCCAACTGCTCTGGCTAGTGAACCTCTATCCATAGGATACCTCTATATCCACTGCTCTAGCTAGTGGAGCTCTATCTACAAGAGACCTTTATCCCTACTGATCTAGCTAGTGGACCTTTATCCATAGGAGAACTCTATTCTCTCCTCTAGTCAGATCCAAATCCTACTTACAACTTTCTCAACTTTGATCCAAATATGTACATATTACATGCAAAAAATTACCTCAAACCTACTCACTAGATCTATCCAAATATGCACATATTACATGCACAATTTACTCTCAAATTTACCCCAAATATGCACACATTACATGCACAAATATGCATTAAACCTAATCACAAAATCTATCCAAATATGCACACACTACATGCATAAATTTGCTCTCAACTTTGATCACCAAACTGCTTAAATATACCTCAAGCCTTATCATAAGGCTTGCTCAAATCAATAACCAAGACTGCTCTTAGATCTGCTCAGATTTTATCTAACTAATATTTAAAATATCTGATATAAAATACTCAACCAATCCCAAATCTTACACAAAAACAATGCTTGTATCTCTTTCAAAAATGCTTTCTTCAACTAGGCAATTCAGACATATTCTACCTAAAATTCTTTCAACATATGAAGAATAATATGTAATGCAAATGATTAATATGTTTCATTCCAGAGTAACTCAAATCCAATATATAATTTTTTTACAAATTCATTCAACAAAGTTGCACAATATGTTCTCAAACCCTAGCACATGTGGTTCCAATTTCACTAATCAATGATGCACAATTTATTCACAAAACTTAGCACAAGTGTTTCCAATTTCACTTAACAATGGTGTACACTTGCTCTCAAATATTTCCAACAATGTACATATATGATCCTTATTACTCCACCTTATGGTTCAAAAATATTTTCTCAACCAAAAATATTAAATAAGAAATGATATCACCATATCTCTCAACTTGCTTTGATGAAGATGTTCCCTCAAAACCTGTCTCATAAATTTATTTTCAAAGTGCCACTTCAAAAATAGGTTATCAAATCTTCCTTTTATATCTTTCATAAAAATACACCAATTTGTTCTCAAACCTTTGCATGCATGATATCAATGCAATCAATATACAAAATTCCCTCTATCTCATTCTGCCAACATGAAATAATACACACATTCTGTCCAGATCAAGTGTTTCAAACCAACATGAAGGAATACACAAGTTCTACCATTTTAACCTTTTTTAAATGGTCAAACGTAATGCATCAAGTCTATCCTTTTATCCTCTCAAACTAAAAATTTTATTACATACCTTACATAACTTTGGTAAGCAAAAAATCTATCACATTGACTCTACTACTGCACACCTCACATTGTATACACCTATCAAAACTTTAGCACTCCTTACTTTATAGTCGAAACTTTATTACATATTTCAATGCTACAACGAAAACCCGATGTGCACACGGTCTTAATTTTTACTTGAAAATAATATCATGAAGACCACTCAACTGTTATTCTCTATCTGCCTTATCATTTTTGTTGAAAGGAAGTCAACCGTTATCTATTGCACTAATATTCGAGTTGTGTGTATTTTGGTCTTAGTGAAATGAGGTTCATTGTTCAAAAATATCTTCAACACATTACAACTCCTTTTAATCTCATCTCACAAGCTCTTTGAAGCAACACAAAATTACATATACTTTGCTATCTTGTTGAGTATCAACAAATTCATCACTTGCAAAAACTCTACGAAGTATTTTCTGTTGTTATCACCACATTGAAATATATATCTACCACCATGACTACTGTGTTATGAAAAACATAACAAAGACATTTGTTTGTGTACTTTCACAATCTTACAAAAATCATTTTGTCATGATTGCTATCATAAAAACTTTCAAATCTGCCTGTGTCTTCTTCATGACATCACTTTGTTTGATTTCTTCTCCTAACCCTCACTGCACCATTGCTTTCATACAAAATTTTAACCACCACATTATCTACTTGACCGAAGGAGTTTTGATCGCTTCCATATACACTGCCATCCAACACAAGATGATTTTATAGTATGAACACAAAGTGCTTGCTGACATGCATCAACTTCACATTCCTGAATGGTGATTTCTAAGTTCTCTTACGTGGTCATACTATAGCACATGATTTTTAAAAATGATGAAATATTTTACCTTTTTATATAGATTGTTTTCACAAATCATCACGTCGGTGGAGGTAGTATTTTTGTGCTTAAAAGACTTTGGACCTAAAGTTAAAAAAAAAAACTTTATATTATAATATTAAAAATATTATAATATTTTTCCCTTTAAGTCTTTTGGCCCTCAAACAAAGCGTCAACGCTTATAGTAATGATTACTTCCCCTTTATTGATATTATCTCCTTTTTGAATGTTGCTCACCTTATAAAATCTCTTTTGCCCATGATGTTTAATAAAATTTTCATAAAATTAAACCTTTGACAAACCCTTTGTCCCATCATGACCTTCTTTAAAATAGTGGTGCCTTCAACATTTTACCTTTTTATTTTTCAAAAATAAATTTGTGTCCCTTGGTCCTCACTCTTTTAAGCTCTTTTATTTAAGATCCTTTGTGGTCCATACCTTCACTTTTTTATATTTTGAATATTTTACGTGGAGTAACTTTCCTTGCCTTTGAAACTTGCTATCAAACCCATGGAGAATATCCTTAACTACCATGCACTCTTGACAACAAAATATTTCTGCCTTACCAAGCGCTCTTTGACATTAACCCTTTGACATCAATGACAACTCAATATGCTCAAATTTCCAACAATCTCCCCCTTTGTCAATGATGGCAACCTTTCTAAAATATTTCCTTTTAGTGCAACTGGATACCAAAATTGCCCCCCTGAGAAGCTGCTCTCCCTTACTAAATTCTCTCCCCTTAATAAAATATCTTCCTCTTTGACATCAATGGCAAAGGGAATCCTTTGGGTCTAACAATAAGACTCTTAGCTTAGCCCCATCACCACCTCCTCTCCTTGAGGTGATCAATTTTGGGGTGGGAGTAAATCAACTCCCAACTCACAATACTCTTCTCCTTTCTCAACATTTCTCCACATATTTGGCTTCCTACCTTTATGAACATTTTGAGCATCCATTCTTTTGCTTGTCCTTGGAGATTCCATAAATACTATTATACACCATTTTGCTTTATGTAGGAGCCTATCTTTAGAGGGTTTTTTAAAAATAAGTTTTAAAGTAAGTTTTTTATTATGAAAATGGAATTATTTGACGCAAAATATAATTTGCCAAAAATGGTAATTACTAAAAAAAGTAATTTTTTATGAAAAATAATTTGTCAAAAATAGTAATTACTTAAAAAGACATTTTATGGTGGAAAAATCAATTTGTCAAAAATAGTAATTTTTTATTTTATTTTTAGGGTTTCTTTTAGGGCTCAAGTTTTAGGGTTTATTTGGGGATATATATTCCCTTGGTATTGCAATGTAAAAGGGGAAGTAAATCCAGGAATGAGAAAATAAATTATTTATTGGTTTATTTCAATATATTGTAGTTTTTATGTGAATGGAGGGTTTTACTGATTATTTTCATTTATTACAGTTTTTATGTAAATGGAGAGTTTTACATATGATTTTCATTTACCGTAGTTTTTATGTAATGGGAGGTATTTTATTTTGACCTCTTGTAGCTGGATTTACATCATTTGGTATCAGAGCAAGTTGGATCTTGTTGGGAGCAGAAAATATAAGAGAAGAAAAGAGAAAATGAGATGAGAGCAAAGAGGCTCAAAAAAAAAAAATTGGCACTCTATGCAGTGTTTGCATAAGGTTTGTAAAACCTTGGAGACAGAAATTGGCACTCTGTGTAAGTGCTTACATGAGGTTTTTTTATGTAAAAGCCTCATAGAAAGAGATTGGTACTTTGTGTAGTGCTTGTAGAAGGTTTGTAAAACCTTAGAGAAAAAAATTGACACTTTGTGTAAGTGCTTGCAGGAGGTTTTTTTTATATAAAACCTCAGAAGGAGGAATTGACACTTTGTGTAGTGCTTGTAGAAGGTTTGTAAAACCTTAAATAAATAAATTGGCACTTTGTGTAGTGCTTGCAGAAGGTTTGTAAAACCTTAAATAAATAAATTGGCACTCTGTGTAGTGCTTGCAGGAGGTTTTTCATTAAAAACCTCAAAGGAAAGAATTGACACTTTGTGTAGTTCTTGTAGGAGGTTTGCTATTTTAAAACCTTGAAGGAATAAATTGGCACTATGTAGTTCTTGCAGGAGGTTTGAGATATAAAACCTCAGAAGGAGATTGGTACTTTGAGTACTTGCAAATGTGTGACACTCTATGGAGAGAGATTATGGGTTTGATTAGAGGAACTAGTAGGAACAGAGTTCTTTTCAACCAAAGGAGAATGATGTAGGAGCCTATATTTAGAGGGCTTTTTTAAAATAATTTTTAAAGTAAATTTTTATTACTAAAAATGGAATTATTTGACGTAAAATATAATTTTCCAAAAATGATAATTACTAAAAAAGGAAACTTTTTATGAAAAAATAATTTGTTGAAAATAGTAATTACTTAAAAAGGTATTTTATGGTGGAAAAATCAACTTGCTGAAAATAATAATTTTTTTTAATTTTAAGGTTTTAAGGTTTAGGGTTTTCTTTTCGGGTTTCTTTTAGGGCTTCAAGTTTTAGGGTTTTCTTTTAGGGTTTATTTGGGGATATATATTTCCTTGGTATTGCATTGTAAAAGGGGAAGTGAATCCAAGAATGAGAAAATAAATTATTTACTGGTTTATTTCAATGTATTGTAGTTTTTATGTGAATGGAGGTTTTTATCGATTATTTTCATTTATTGCAATTTTTATGTAAATGGAGAGTTTTACATATGATTTTCATTTACCGTAGTTTTTATGTAATGGGAGGTATTTTATTTTGACCTCTTGCAATTGGATTTACATCATTATCTCCCCCTTTGTCAATGATGGCAACCTTTCTAAAATATTTCCTTTTAGTACAACTGGATACCAAAATTGCCCCCCTGAGAAGCTGCTCTCCCTTACTAAATTCTCTCCCCTTAATAAAATATCTTCCTCTTTGAAATCAATGGAAAATGGAATCCTTTGGGGCTAACAATAAGACTCTTAGCTTAGTCCCCTCACCACCTCCTCTCCTTAAGGTGATCAATTTTGGGGTGGGAGTAAATCAACTCCCAACTCACAATGCTCTTCTCATTTCTCAACCTTTCTCTAGATATTTGACTTCCTACCTTTAGGAAAATTTTGAGCATCCATTATTTTGCTTGTCCTTGGAGATTCCAAAAATACTGTTATACACCACTTTGCTCTATGCCCAAAATTATTTCAATTCAGACACTTTATATTGTAGTCCTTAGAAGGTGTAAATATTTTGAAATTTCTCCTGATGAGGGTATAATCATTACAATGTATAGCTTTGTGAACAAAATTATTACATGAGTAGTAATATCCTTGGAAGTAATATTCATCTTCAAATAATTTTAAGCTCCTCTTAGTGAATCCATAATCCTGATTTCCATGAACCATGCAATGCACTGCTTTGCTTATCCTATGATGATCTCTGTACCTTGATGGTTCATTTTTTGCTTCCTCTTTGATACTATCACCTTTCAACACATCAACATACATCTTAGAATATTGTTCAATTTTCCTCTTTGATGTCTCTATTTTTGAGCTTGACTCTTCCTTTTGTTCTTCTTGTCCTCCTTCAAAACCAAGTCCATTCTTGATAAATGGATATCTCTGTATATTGATGATATCATCCAAGTATTTTGAACTTTTCTCAAACTTATGTAGCTTATTTTTAGAATATTTCACTTCCATTCTTATAGAAACCACCTCATGTTCCAGTCTTTCACACTCTAGCTTTTTTGTTTTTAATTTTTCAACCATACCTTCTTCAATTTTCCTTGCCTCTTCAACCTTAATCTTAAAGTTAGCGAGATATTATATAAAATTTACCTTTATTTCCTTATCCTATTGTACTTAGTCTTTCAATATTGAGTTATTTCATTTTAATTATTCAATATCAACATGTCTTTCACATTCTAGCTCTTTTACCTTTAATTGCTTAGCCATACCTTCTTCAACTCTTCTTGCCTTTTCAACCTTAACTTTCAAGTCAAAGAGATCTTGTAGAATATTTGTCTTAGTTTTCTCATCCTCTTGTATTTGAACCTTCAATTCTAAGTTCTCCCTTTTCAACTCAACATGTTCCTTTTCTATATCAACTGTGGCTTTTCCTTTATTTTCTGAAAGTTCCTTTTGAGCCTTTAATATTGAGATATCCTTTCTAAAACTTTCTAATGCTTTACGAGAAAGCTCAAGTTTCTCTTAATTTTTTAAATTTTTCTCTTATCCTTGGTCTTCAATAGGAGCATATTCTTTTTCTTCTATTATTGAAAGTAGAATTTCCTCTTTTTCACTATTTGAGAGGCCTTCATTACTGTCATTTCCAAAAAATATCTTCCTCGCATACCTACTTTGACTATCCCTATTTTATTTTTCATCTTCATTGCTACTAAAACCATTACAATAAGTTGCATCATGGCCAAGGTTACCACAAACAAAAAAATTGTTCTTCACTACTAGTATACCCAGTTTTTGAACAATAATATTCAAGGTGACCAAAGTTATCACAAATAAAACATTTGAGTATTCTTAGTTCCTTATTATTCTTTTTTACAAAGTTAAATTCTTTTTCACTTTCTTGGATTTCAATTACTAGAGCATCTTCCATTTCTCTCATATCTATGTGTGTTCCTTCCTTATTAGGTCTCATGGTTCTTATTTTACCTTTCCTTGTCATGTGTGTTCTTATAATATCTTCCTTCAATATGTTAGGCTTCCATGAAGTAACCCACTTTGATACCAATTGAATAACACAATATTATACTAAGATGGGGGTGAACAATATAAGATAAAATTTACTTTTCTTTCCCAAAAAATATATCCAATGTTATCAATTGTAATATCCTTTCATAGTATTACTAACCAATAGCAGCAATAGCAATAATAAGGCAATGTACAAATCATCACACACATGAGAGACACAAGTTTAACGTGGTTCACCCAATATGGGTTCCATCCATAGAGAAAATTTGTCTTCTAAATTTTCTCAACCAATATCTTGGGAACCAATTACCTATTACAATGTTCATGGACCTCTATCCAAAGAAGATCTCAATCCCCTATGCTAAAGTTTATGGACCTCTATCCATAAGGAGGCCTTTATCCCTACTACTCTAGCTAGTGGACATCTATCCACAGCTTACCTTTGTATCCATTACTCTAGTTAGTGGATCTCTATGCACATGATATCTTTGTTCCCATTACTTTGGCTAGTGGACCTCTATCCATAGGAGACCTTTGTCCTCACTACTATGGCTAGTGGACCTCTATCCATAGGATAACTATATCCCCGCTTCTTTATCTAGTGGACCTCTATCCATAAGAAACCTATGTTCTCGATGCTCTTGCTAGTGGACCTCTATCCCTACTACTCTGGATAGTGGAACTTTATCCATAGGATAAATTTATCACCTCTCTAATCTAGTCAAATCCAAATCCTGCTTACAACTTTGTTCAAATCTACTCCAAATTTGTACACATTACATGCACAAATATACTTCAAACTTTCTCACTAAATATATCCAAATATATACACATTATATGCATAATTTTACTCTCAATTATATCCTAAATATACACACATTACATGCACAAATCAGTCTCAAACCTGTTTAAAAAAATCTATTCAAATATGCATACACTACGTGCATAAATCTGCTCTTAGATTTGCTCACCAAACTGCTCAAATCTACCTCAAATATATCTTTCATTTTCTGCCATTAGTTTCTTAAAAAATGCATTAGTATTGCCTTGAAATATAATAGTACCTTGTGCAGTATTAATTAAGTCTAGAGAATATATATCTCTGCAGATTGATCCACTAGATTCTATCTCATTTTAGTTTATGATAAAACATATATTTACTCTTTATATTTCTAAAGTCAACCATCCTTTTTCTCTTTACTAGATTGACTATTGTGATACTAATAGATGCTAATATAGGAACATACAATACATTATGTAATAAGACATTTTGAAATATTGGACTAGGTGTTACACACTCATACCCATGTATAATATAGGTTTTTCCATCTGTAATTTTCAACCTGAAATTATTGGTGACTTCTAGGTAATCAAACCATTTCAAATTTCATGTCATGTGATGACTTGCTCTGCAATAAATATACCAAATATTCTTTTCATTTTGACCTGTAGAATTGTTTGCACTTGAAGTAATTTTGCATTTTTTATGTGGATTATTGGGTGGATTTTGATCTTGCATCCTTTTTTAGTGAGTCTTGAGAGAGTATGTTCCTCTTGTTAATTTATCCATTATCTCAAGAAGTTGTAGTATCCCTTATATATCCCAAATATTCAACCTTTAGATTATAACATTCAATATGACTATAATGTATTAAAGTTATTTTTAGCCCTCTTTTTTTATTAAGAATAAGTTTGATATTTTTTTTTGTTTTAAAAAAAATTGAAGTTGTCAACCTTATGACTCCCTAGTGATTGATAATATATTTTTTATTTTAGAGTTTTTAGAATACCTTATGTTTTCTAATTATTTTGAATGTAGTTTTTGATATTAGACTTAGATTTATAGGTTTTTCTTTGAGTTGAATCCCTTTTGAAACCCTAGTGTTTATGTGACAAGCTTAATATAATTTTCAACTCCTAACACTTTAAAATAATATTTGATTTCCCCTTGTAGAAAGCTAAAATAAGTTATTTCAATGGATAATACTTTCAATATCTTTAATATATTTAGGTTGGATTGTCTATGTCCCTTCAATTTGTAAATGAGACTAATAAAAATAATCTTCCAACTTTTAATCAATTTCAAAATTGGCTTCTTTCACCCTTTGAATAATGTAGTTTCTAAATTTCTATAATTTAAATTTGGTGTAGGATTCCTTATATCTCCCTAGTTTGAAATTTAAAAAACCCATGTATTTGTAAATTAAATTTCACTTTAATTTGTAACTAACCTTATGCCTTCTTATTTTATGATTTGCAAATATTTGAAGCAATAATAGTAATGTTTTAATGCTTCTATTTTATACTCCTTTCTTAAGGCATTCAATAAAATTTATAGGGTATATTTTTTACACCTTATTATTCCTACTATAAAATAACCCTAGAGTATAAAATATGATTAATTTCAACTTTAATATATGCCTTAATTTCACATTTGATATTTACAATATTTATAAGGATAAATATTACATTCCAAACATAAAAAATCTGCATGCACTATCACTGTTTTCTACGCTCAAATGGCCTGCAATCAACTCGATATTTGTATATTAATGGTATTTGATTGCAATTAATCCTTTATGCACTCTACTCTTTGGCTCTACATTGCTCTACACAATATATTTTTGCACTTCTCCTCACTCTAATCATCTACTTCTTTGCCTTATAATGGGTAAAATATATAAGCATCCTTTGGATGTGCTTCTCCTTATTTATTGTAACTAACATGGAAGGTGACTAATGCCAAGTGGTGCTAAGAGCATTCTACTCCTTTGTAATGTATCCCACAACACCTTTCACTTATCCAATACCTGTGCCAAGTGGCACAAAGGTTTTCACTTCTTTCTTTAACATCATTTGAAGTATTCTCCTTATGTAACGCTTCTTGAGAGTGTTATATTACTAGACTGTAGCCTCTTTACTATCGATGATGACACACTCACTAATGGTGTGTAACATCTTCTCCATGTGGTAAATGTTATTCAAATACTTGGTATTATCTTCACATGCCCTAATATCATCTTAGCATTTTCATTCGAAGCATATAAATACACTTTTTATATCTCCTTATTGCTCATGAACATATTCATATCCTTATATTATAGATAATTCAAATAATTTGGTGGTAATCCTTCTAGGTTCTTGATGGTATTATAGGATGCAAATATCCTCTGATTTCAATGCTTATTTTAGGTGTAAATTATGTAGGATGGACACTGGTAGTGAATAACTCTCCTTCTTATTTCTTGATTGGTGCAAACTTGTTAGATTAACTTACAATATTATAACAGTATTCAATTTTATAATGTGGATCGAATAGAGATACTATATTAATTCCTTACGATGCTTTCTCTAATGCCTTACTACCTTTGACTACATTGCTTGTGGTAAACCTTACTATGATTAATTTCCTTACCTTCACTAAAGGCTATTGAATGCTAGATGTACCTTACATTACCTTCACCAAAGAATTTATAATGCTTTTAGTCTTTCTATTGAGTTCTTCTATTTTTTTTCAATAGCCCTTAAATGAAAATGTATTTCTAATAAGTCTAAAGTAGTATTTTGATTTATTTTTATTTATGACTTCTTCTCTAATAAATATATGATTTAATTGTAACAAGACCCAGGGGACAGCAAGGGACATCCTATAGGATATCTCGATCTACTTCCCTTCTTCTTCCTACCCTATATCTATCCTAATCTTTTGGATCCTCCTCTTGACTAACTAAATCTACAAATGATCTCCTTCTGGTGGGAGGTCTCTTATCCACTTGTTTACCCCTTTCCTCATTGGTTTAAGGGTTTCCATCCTATGATTCTATACTATGATGTCCATGGGTCCATACCAGTATCTTTTTTTATGCTTCAAGGATTACTTTTCCCTTCTACTCTTTGGGACGTCCCTAGGTTTGTCCCTGTGTTTATTTTTTATGCATCAAATTTTTTTCCCTTCTGCTCTTTGGGTTGTCCTAGTTTTTTGTAGGTCTCCTTCATGGTGTGGTTCGACTCGGTCCCATCTCCTTGGCACTTCCTAGATCCTTCTCTCTTGATTTTATATGGTTACAAACAATATCCTTTGGGTGGGTGGTCATTTTTCTCACTTATCTACCCTTTCCCAGCTAGTTTGAGGCTTTCTTTCCTATTCTTATGTTCTAGGATACCCTTGGGTCCCTCCCTAGATTTTTTGTGGTTCTTCTAGGATGCCTTTTCCTTTTTGATCTCATATATGACCCAGATCTATTGCATGTTTCTCTTTAGATATAGGTTTTAGTGGTTCTTCAATTGCAGTATATAATGACTTTGGGATCACTTATTGAGCAAATTTTCATAGTATATTTTTGTATTGATGGGGCCATATGTTTATTTTTTGTCGATCTGCTCTTCAAGTACCTATATCTGGTCTACTTGGTAGGTTCTCAAAATTTTTATTATCTTAGAGAGACCTCTATTTTTTTGGTTTCTAAGTTCCCACTGGTATTCATTTTCTAGTTCCTTGAAGCTGTTTGATGGAAAATTTGGAGGTTGTTTTGGGTTTCCTACTGCTTTTTTGGTCTAGGGAGGGCCTTGTGCTTATCATTTACAACATGTTTACTTGTGGCTCCTTTATATCATTTCTCTAGGACCTTATTGCTACCTTTGCTACTTCCTCTATTTCGTTTGGTTTTTGAGCTATTTAACCTCGCATGTAAGTGGATTTCATGGCCTATGGAAATTCTCCATTTTCCAGGCCTATGTGGGATGTTTTTTTGGTCTATTTTTGAGTTTCTTTACATTTATATCGACCTTCCATAAATGGTATTATCCATATCGATTCTTTATCTACTCCATATAGCTATTCAAGATGGTCTTTGTGCTTGCAAGTTTTGTTTTCCAATTTTTCCTTGGTAGGATATTGGTTTCTAGTTGTTCTCTTGCTCAAGATTTTTTAATTTGTACTCTTCCTACATAGGTAGGAATTTCATTTTTCCTGCTTTGGGTGGGATTTTCAATTTTCTCAATGGGAAGGGTTTTTCAAATTTTCAAATTTCTTGCTATCAAAGATTTTTCAAATTTTTTGTTGGACAGGATTTTCAATTTTTTTGTTGGGAAAATTTTTATAGGCTATCCTTTGGCCTATCCTTGGGCCTTTCCTTTGGTCTATACTTTGGACTATATTGTGGCCTTGTATTTTTTCTAGTGACCTATTGTAAAAATGTTTTGGTGCCCTTTAAAAAACTCTTTTTAATGAAATTTTAACCTACTAAAAAAAATATATCTGATTTTCTATTATGTAAATGTGTAGGTTGATGATTTCCAATATGTCTCCTTTTTACCTTGGATATACTAAACATTATATCACTATTAAATGTCTCTAATATGGTGATATTAAAACCATAAGATGCACTGATTTAAATGCTTGCCCCCTACACTTTAAGTTGACTTCCTTGGCTTCACAAAATGGTGGCTTCTGCTTTATTTGTAAGTTGTGATAATGTTGGATTCAATATTATCTTCTAATATTTAGCAAATATCTTCTTGCTTGTTTAATTTTAAATGATAATTCAAAGTGTTTCAATGATAATTATTTTCACTATAATATATGCAAACTTATACTTTGGAGTAAAGTCTTCTTTACTTTCAATAGATAGTAGGATGTTGATATTTTTATTTCTCTTGAAATATATCTAACTCCTATTTTTATGTGTAGGTTTGAACCTTGTAGAAATTAACTTTTGCACTACCTTGAAGACTTTAAATTTGAAACCTTTTCATGCAACTTTAATCCTCAAAATTTGGTGCTTAATAAACTTAATAATGAACCAAATATAAGTGTTCAATTAATGAACCTTTTGCACCTTAGTTGCATACCTTTTAGCTTTGATTGATGATATTGGTGATTTGGATCACCTAAATGCTGCCATTTTTTGGATGAATTTGTAGCTCTTCCTTGTTGTCCAAAACTACTCTTTAACCCACCTATTTGTAGCTTTGAAACTCCTCTAACATGCTACCCAAAAATATAGTTTTATAACTTTAAATATCCTTCATGCTATACCCTAAAAATATCAAACTTAGTAGCTCTTAATGTTGCCAAATTGCTGCTATCTTGCTATACTCAAATATAAATTTTTCATATTTTAAAGCAATCAATTTCTCCTCGAAAATCATATCCTGAATCTCACAAATTTGTAGGAAACTCCTTCAAACTACAACTAATATTTTCCTTTAATAAATATTAATTTTTTTTATTGTAGAATAAGAAAACCTCCTTCTTCAAGTGAGAATTCAAATCCTTCAAAGGTAATTTTAAAACCTCTTAGGTTTGGTGTTTTCTTCTAGATCCTTTCCCTTGTCAAAATATGAGTTCAATATTGGCCTATTTGTTGACCTTCTTCTTAAGAATTTGAAATTCTTGAGGTATTTGGAAATCCTTTCTAGAATTTCCAAACCTCTTGTCAAATATTTCTTTCTTTTAGACTTGTTTTTGGATGACAACAATTATTCCAAATTCTTCTTTATCAAAAACTTCTCCTTGATTTCTCCTCAAATATTCTCCAATGAACTTCTTCAAGTATCCTTCAATGAAGCTTTCCTAGCCTTCTTCTATATCCTTCCAAGTAGATCGAGGCCTTATTCTAGGATATTCAAATTATGTAGCTTCTCTTCAAGTCTTTAAAACTTCAATGAGACCTTCCTTGATCTCTTATATCTTCAACTATGAAAGTTTTGCAATGAGATCTCTTTCTTGGATATCTAAAATCTATTGCTTCTAAAATATGTAATACGACATTTTATAGTTCTTCTCTATATTCAATCTTCAAAATGTGGAAGTTATTCAATGAGACCTCCTTTGGATATTCTTCTTCAATCTAAAGTCTTCAATATTCAATGGAGATATCCAATCTCCAATCTTCTTTAAGATACTTTTCCTTGAGTCTCTTCTTACTTCAATGAGGTCTTCTTTCTAAGACCTTCTCATTGATTTGCATCCTTCAATATGGTATCCTTGGACTCTATATATCTTCTAAATATCTAACTTGGAGTCTTCAATCCACAAATCTTGCAATGGGGCCTTTTTACCTTAGGTCTTCAAATATTCAATCTCCAACTTGTTTCTTTAGGTACTAGATTGATTCCAAAGATAATATTCATCCTATTTGTTGTAGGAAGCTTCCTAAATTTATTTGAATATCCTTTTTTTCCTGAACAAATTATTAGAAAAAAAATGTAATGGAGAAATATCTAAATCTAGAGATAATGAATCTTCACTAGTTGATTTGTCAATCTAATAGAATCAATGTTGAGTCCTAGTATTCACAATTTTTTTTGAAACTATGTGGAAAGGCTCTAGCCAAATAGAAATTTCAAAAATTTAAAAAATTAGATTTGCCATCTACTCTCAATCTCTTTTATGGCTCTCTCTATTTCCTATCGATCTACCTAGTGCTTTGATATCACTGTTAGCTTTTAATGCTATAAAATTGAAGTAAATGCAACCACAAGTAATAAAATAAGCAATAATTGGTAACCAATAATCATGTAAATATGATAATAAAATTAATAAAATATTCATGCAATAGCCATTAATGAAATATCACAAAAATATACAATTCTATGAAATGAAGGTCTCTAACACTCCACATTTGCAAAAATGATATGTTTCTACTACTACTCTAACCTATGCAATCCAAAATTGCCCTTTTTTTCCTCTACTCTAATAAGATCTATTTATAGTGATACATGACTCTTGGTCTTCCATATTCCTATGAAACATCACTATTCTATTCTTAGGACGTATGTTTGGAATACATGCACATTTACATCATTGTACATTCTAATAATACTTTTGCATTTATTACATTGCTTTAAGAAAATACTTAAATACTAATTGATAAACTCCTCGTATTTATTTATTGATAGAAAGATTTTTAATTGGGTCCCTAAAACTTTTACAAAATGAGAAATGGGGGAATCCAAATGGGTTCACCTACAAGAACCAGCAAGGGAAACACCAATCTAAAATATGTACCCATGATGGTACAATAGCAAGTACCAAATAATGTAACATATTCCAACACCCCCTGTATTACATTATTTGGATATTTAAGACTTTAGTATTCAATATGGATATTCATATTTCAAGTACACTTTAGTTTGAATTGGTCCTTCTTCTTATTTGATTTGTATATGATCAAGTAATCCATAGCTTTGTTGACCTCTCATTTTCTTTGTCTTGAATCTTCTATTTCCCTATCAACTTTTATAATATATAGATCTTTCATTTTTTGCAATCTATTTCTCAAAAAATGCATTAGTGTTGTCTTGAAATACAACAATATATTGTGAAGTCTTAATTGAATCTAGATTATATATATCTTTGTGGATTGATCCAGTATCTTCTATCTCATTTTGTTTTATGATAAAACATATATTGACTCCATTTATATATCTAAATTCAACCATCATTTTTATCTCTACTAGTTTGGGTACAGATATAATATTACATGTTAATATAGGAATATACATTACATCATGTAACATGAAATATAGAAATGTTGGACTAGGTGTTACACACTGATACCCATGTATAAGATAGGTTTTTACATCCATAATTTTCAACCTAAAGTTATTAGTGACTTCAAGGCCATCAAACCATTGCAATCATGTGATGACTTGCTCTGAAATAAATATACCAAATATCCTTTTCATTTTGACCTATATAATTGTTTGCACTTGAAGTAATTTTACATTTTTGATGTGGATTATTGGGTGGATTTTGATCTTGCATCCTTTTGTAGTGAGTCTTGAGAGAGTATGTTCCTCTTGTTAATTTATCCATTATCTCAAGAAGTTGTAGTATCCCTTATGTCTCCCAAATCTTCAACTTCTAGATTCTAACCTTCAATATGGCTAAACAAATTTATAGTTCTTTTTAGCCCACCTTTTTTTATTAAGAATAAGTTTGATAAATTATTTTATATTTAAATAACTTTGAAGTTGTCAACCTTATGAATCCCTAGTGATTGATAATATCTTTTCAATTTTAGATTTTGTAGAATACCTTATCTTTTCCAGCTATATTGAATATAGCTTTTGTAGTATATTTAGATTTCTATGTTTTGCTTTGAATTGAATCCCTTTTGTCTTCCTAGTTTTTATATGACAATTTTAATATAATGTTCAACTCCTAACACTTTAAAACAATGTTTTATTTCCCCTTGTAGAAAGCTAAAAGATGTTATTTAAATGCATAATACTCTCAATATCCTTAAGATATTTAATTTGAATTCTATATGTCCTTTCATTTTGTAAATGAGACTAATAAAAATAATCTTCCAACTTTTAATCAATTTCAAACTTAAATTCATTCACCTTTCGAATAAAGTAGTCTCTAAATCTCTATAGTTTCAATTTGGTGTAGGATTCCTTATATCTCCCTAGTTTGAAATTTAGAAAAATTATTTATTTGCAAATTAAATTTCACTTCAATTTGTAACTAAACTTATGTGTCCATATTTTATAGTTTACAAATATTTGAAGAAATGATAGTAATCATTTAATGCTTATATTATCTACTCCTTTATTAAGACATTCAATATACTTTCTAGGGTATCATTTTCACACCTTATTACCTGTAGACACCAAAACCTAGGCACTTGTAAAATCTTATTTAGCACAATAAAATATATATGCCTAAGTCCAAGCTTAAGCATATAAAATCCTACACATTAAAAGCATTTTCTATATTTTATAAATTTAAAAAATCTACCTAGGATACCCTACCGAATCACTAAACATATGTCCTAGCCACATCACCATTGCACATTCCCACATATCACACACCCATGTCACCCTTATCCATTCACATGGTAGATCCCTCACACCTCACTCTACTTACACCTATCCATTGCCACATCACCCCAGTTAAGTGAGACACCCTAAGTGACTCACTATAACTACCCTTGCCATTTTTAAGCACTGGAATGCCACTTGGCAATCCTATCTTATCAACTAAATTTCCTAAAAAATACCAAGGGGCCTATAAATGCACCTTCATACCATCAACCAAAAGAGGTTGGAAAAGACACCACTACACTGCCAAAATCATTGTAGAGAATGACCAATGTTTGTGGAGTTCATGTCATCGAGGTTCCAGATCAAATTTTTAGGGTTTCTACCCTTTCTACAAAACCTCTCACTAGTTTTTAAATAGTCTCAACTATCCTCCCATGCTTTCTCAACTAACCTCTCATGGTTAAAAAGTTACAACCGTGGGTCCACATTTGCATAGAAACTACCAAATGTCTTTTGGTCATTTATCAATGATCCAAACTTGATTAAGTTGAAATTTTGAGGGTAGGTTACTAAAATACCTTGGAATATCTACACCAATGTTTAGGTCATTTGGAGTAGTAGAGAATAAAATTCCCACCCAAAATTGGCCAGCCTCACCCGTGCACCCACGGTTACTCGAGAAAGCATTTTTAGCACTTCCAAACATAGATCAGATAGGTAAGAACACAAAAAGGTATATTATTTCATTATTTTATGTCTTCTAAATTGTTTTATATATTCAAAAAGCATTTAATTTTGGGGTTTTATGACTTTCCATTTAAGGGGATTCACATCATGGAAATCCTTAATATGCTATTAATCCTCTTTTGGTAGGGCATATATGCAGGATATAGGTATTTGAGTAGATGCCAAATATAGAGTGGTCCATCATAGGATACACAAACCCACTCACCACTTGGTTGTAGTAGAGAATATTGAACATACCATCATATTTTGTATTTGAAAAAAAGGGGTATTTCTCCCTTTCTCTACCCATTGTAATATGAGAGTAAGCATAGTGTTATCATACCCTTGCACATTTAGAGAAAAAGCATTGTAAACAGAGATCAAGGCTCCATTCAAATTTAATACAAAGATCATTTTTGTTGCACATTACGTGTTTATTTATTTTATTATTTGGTTTTTTCTTATTTGCTTACAAAATTATGATCATGGTGGGACCCCCTAAGGGTTCTATTTATCACTACCTTATTGGCTTATGTTACTGATCTATGTCTATCTATGATTGCAGGTTTCTAGATCTTGATCATGTAGAGATTGAAGATTAAAATAGGTAGCTCTAGAACCCTTTTTGGCTCATTCCTAGGCTTAAGAAACCATGAATGCATGATTAAAAACCTTATGAACCACAAATTGGTGGTTGGAATTATATATAATTGTACTCCTGTGCTTGAAGCACTATAGAATCGTACATCAGTGATTGAAGTAATTGGCAAGCAGAAGTGAAAGGATCATAGGTTTGTACATCCAGAATTACCTTTCCCTTTATTTTACTTTAGGGTTTCATTATGTCAATAATAAGAATAAAAATATTTATCCTTATTTTCTCTTGTTTGCATCTAAATCTTAGGCTAGACATACCTAAAAAGAATCAAAATAACATGAATTTTAGATTAGCTACCAGAGCATTTGCATAGCCTGATTAGAAACAATCTAGACACATTTAGGGTTTTAGGCTTGTTTTACCTTGTTTTCTAGGACACATCTAAAAATATGGTTCCATAGTTGGGAATTCCAAAATGTGCATGCATGGTTGGTTAATCACCTAGTGGTGGTTGACCAGGCCCAAATTCTTAGTGATGGTTGGATCTAGGTACTAGAACCCTGGTAGATATTGCTTAAAATTAGTCATTTTGCCCTTGATCTATTTATGTATACATTTATCTATTTTTTACTTCTACATATAAGCAATAATAAGAATTACATTTTAGTTTGCATCACACCATAATAAACAAAACCCTTATGCACTTACATGGGAACATTGACAAGGTTGGATTTCATCACCAAACCCCAATAATTACCCCATTATTTGGCCAAGGCCAATACAAGAACCATCGTATCCATATAAAATAGCACACATTCTTCTTCGAAGGGTGTATCACTTCCCATGGTGAATTGGGTGAGGATTGGTATTACCTAGGCTCGCTCATAGGATTTGGACTTCATAACCAAGTCTTGATGGGTTTCACAACTTGGATTTCATCACCAAGTTAGTGTGTGAGAGTATCTAGGTAAAATCCATAGATTCATTATAAGTTCAAACATTGTACTTTCATTTCCAAAAAATAAACAAAAAAATTGAAAACTTTTCAAAACTCAAAAACATAAAAATTAAAACTTTGCAAAAATTTAGAAATAAATTATTATTTTTATTTGCTTTACGTTTTGTTTGCTTGTGATTCTACTACATATTAACACACACACATTTACACTTTTTTATTCATACCATCCATAACATATGGTAACAACTCATAGCCAAGCCATAAAGCTAGCCCTTGTTTAGAATCAGCTACGCTCATCCATAGAGTTTCCTAGTCAGTCTTCCCAAGGCCCCATCACTTTAGTGGTAGGGCAAGCTAGTGTGGTCTATACTATGCATCTATATTTATATTTTGGCCTATATAGTGGTTTCCCCACATCAAACATAGATATGTTACAAATATATACTCATGCCACCATTCCAAAAATGTCTAGGAGTGAGCTGCCCATGCCATCTAATGATTGTATCACATATGTGGACATGGATGTAGTTAGGACTTATTTGAATGCCACTAGTCTAGTATTTCAATCATTCCATCCACCCACCATGACCATACACACACATACACTCAATAATATGTATGGTTCTACATCAATACAACACACCATCATTCTATCATATCCTCATCAACAACCACCTCTTCACCAATACACTCTACTCATTCTACAACAAATTTTGAATCACCTCACAAACATTGAGCTACAATTGAGTCATCATCAACCTCATCAACATCACCTACCTCATTAATCTCATAAACCTTGTCCACATATCCAATCTCATTCAAATCATTAACCTCGTACTATGACCCCTCTATCAGAGCCTATGACGACCATCTTTCACAAGTTGAAAGATGCAAAAATAATAATTTTACCTAACATACATCCTACAAATACCACAAATCATAAACCCAAGTCATATAGTTATGATCATTATTTTCTCTATCATTGATAAATGGGCCATGACATCAATAATTGCTTTACATTTAAAAATGTAGTCAAAGATCTTATCGATAAGGGGGAATTTCCTATAAATTATCCACCCACATCATCTCATCAAAACCTCATAATCAACTAGGACCGTAACAAATATGCTTAAGGTATCACACCTTCCCCATGCAAAAAAAGCTCTAAAGGAACCAAATTCCTTTGGTCAATTCAATCTAAAAATATCCAAAGGGTATACTCCTTTGGTCAATTCAATCCAAAAGGCTCCAAATGGGACATCCCTTTGGTCAATTCAATAAAAACACTCCAATGGGGGCATCTCTTTAGTCAATTCAATTCAAAATATCCCAAATGAACCTAAAATATTTAGTCAAATCTCATTTCAAAATGCTCCAAAGGAGACACCCCTTTGGTCAATTCAATCCAAAACACTCCAATGGGGACACCCCTTTGGTCAATTCAATCAAAAAATCTCCAAAGGAGGTCATCCATTTGGTCAAAAATATCCGAAGAAACCTATACCCTTTGGTAAAATATCATTTCAAAATACCGTAGTGGGAATGCACCCCTTTGGTCATATTCAGTTCAAAAGGTTCCAAAGGAACCAAACTCCTTTGGTCAAATTCTATTCAAAAGGATTAGAAGGAACCAAACCCCTTTTGTCACATTTTATTTCGAAATCCCCAAAGGCAACAAACCTCTTTGGTCATATTTCAATTCAAAAGGCTCCAAATGAAACTAACCCCTTTTGTCAAATTTCATTCCAAATGCTCCAACGAAACCAAACCCCTTTGGTCACATTTCAGTCCAAAATACCCAAAGGCAACAAACCCCTTTGGTCATATTTCAATTCAAAAGGCTCCAAAGGAACCAAACTCCTTTGGTCACATTCAATCCAAAAGGCTCCAAAGGAACCAAACTCCTTTGGTCACATGCAATTCAAAAATCTCCAAAGGAACAAAACTCCTTTGGTCATAATCAAATCCAAAATGCTCCAAGGGAAGAACACCCCTTTGGTCAAATCAATTTAAAAGCTCCAAAGGCACAAAACCCCTTTGGTCAAAATATTCCTAAGTGAACCTTGTACCTAGTGATTTACTCTAGTCACCTAGTGGTTATAACGACTAATTATCCATGCAATCTGGTATGGATAGATCACCATATGGATAGTTGTTCAAAAATACAAGAAAGAAGAAAAAAATAAAAAGCTTAATCATTCATTGTATTTCATACCTCAATTCATGCATTTGAATTTCACCGCATACATGCATTATATCATTTGCATTCATGTGTATCACTTATAGTATTAATCATCATTCATTCAGTGTGGATAATTTTAACCCACTATATCTTATTACCTTAATTAGGGATACCATAGGTCAAAAATCACTCACAATAACACATTTTTTGCTAAAAAAAATATTAATATTTTCAATAACTCAACCACCCCTAGTGTTTTAAGCAACCTATATTGAAAATCGAACAATCCTCAAGACATAGGTTGTTCCTGATCAATCAAGTTTCCTCTTGGACCATGCACATAAAAATATATTAAAACATTGTGAAGCCTAGGAATGACGAAGTCATAAGTTGTTATTACCATAAAGTGAAAGGTTTCCACTACTCATCTAATTATATGCATGGTCTAGAAAAATAATATTTGATAAAATAACAAGCTCCACATTCATACCACCCCACCAAAACAAATCCCTTGCTCTTCCTCAAAATGAGCAAGTATCCCAAAAGCATCCAAAAGAAAAAATAAAATCTCTTGCTCTTCCTAAAAATGAGCAAGTATCCCAAAATCATCCCAAAAGCAATAAAAATCCCTTGCTCTTCCTAAAAACAAGCAAGTATCCCAAAAAGCATACCAAAAAGTAGTAAAATTCCTTGCTCTTCCTCAAAACGAGCAAGTATCTCAAAAAGCAATAAAATCCATTTCTCTTCCTCAAAACGAGCAACTATCCCAAAAAGAAATAAAAATCCATATTGCTCCAATTCAAAAATGAGAAAAATACCTGAATAAAATTTCAAATCCAAAAATGCAAATCCAATAAATAAGGGAAAGGAGCTTGAATAACTAGAATTCTTAGTATTTCAAAACCATGGGATGATCCTCATTACAACAATGTGTTGAGTGAAACTTGCCTGGAAACGAGGTATCCTTACATGTGGTGACATGTTTATCACATTAGAAACCTTCTTTTTTACAAACCTATGAATGTTCATGAATGATCTCGCTTATTGATATAAGCTACCATGGATTAGTTTACCCTTACTCATAATGGAAAATGAACATCCAGTGCACACATAGTTGGTCCTTGAGAAATTTGAAACCACGAGGACAACCTTAGCATCGTATGGATTTGTGAGATAAATACATGAGTTTGTTTAAGATCACTAGCATGTTTGAGTCTTTGAAAAAAATCCCTAGAACATTTATACCTAAGGCAAATAAAGTCATAAGTAAAATTCCATTTCATACCACCATCACATTATCACACATATATCATAGCCCATTTTATTCTACAAAACGTGGTCACTCCAATACTACTGTCTTGGTGCCCCTAATTAAGCAATAAAAGCAAAGTTTTCTAAACAATGGTCCATAAATTATTTCAACAATGATTAATAATGTAACACCATTAATTCATTTGCATACATCACCACCAATTGCATTCATTCATGAATCATAATACATTTATTTCATCACATGAACACCAAAATAAAAAAAAAACTAAACAATCCATCATTACACATATACATGCACAATCACATCAAAAACCAACTAGGGGGGTTCAAGGTCTCACACCTTCCCCATCAGTCACATCAAATAATAAATCAAGCAACTTGGGGGGTTCAAGGTCTCATACCTACCCCAACAATCACATTAAAATTCACATTTCAAATCATCTTCTAGGTTCAAAAGGTTTTTCCCTTTGCCTCGCATTCACAAACACAACACAATATAATTACTTTTGCTTTCTTGCATTTATCAATTTGATTCATTATATTATATCCTCGAGTGAACCTCGTATCTAGTGATATACTCTAGCCACCTAGTGGTTGCAGTGATTGGTTATCCATGCAATCTAATAGGATGATTAGAATACCATAAGGACACTCTTCATTACATCAATTCAAAAGGCTCCAAAGGAAATAATATCCTTTGGTCATATTCACTCCAAAAGGCTCCAAAGGAACCAAAACACATTTGGTCACATTCAATTCAAAAGGCTCCAAAGGAACCTAACCTCTTTGGCCAATTCAATTCAAAAGGGTCCAAATGAATCAACCCCTTTGGTCACAATTAATCCAAGAGGCTCCAAAGGAACTAGAACTCATTTTCTCACATTCAATTCAAAATGCTCCAAAGGAACCATAACCCTTTTTTTAGTTCAACTCAAAAGACTCCAAAAGAAGCATCCCCTTGGTCAATTCAATTCAAAAGACTCCAAAGTAACCACACCCCTTTGGTCAAATTAGTTCAAAAGGCTCCAAAGGAACCTAACCCCTTTGATCAAATTTCATTTCAAATGCTCCAAAGGAACCAAACCCCTTTGGTCAAAATATCCTCAAGTGAACCTTGTATCTAGTGATATACTCTAGTCACCTAGTGGTTGTAGTGACTAGTTATCCATATAATTTTGTAGATGAGTAGATTACCATAAGGACACTCATCATTACATCAATTCAAAAGGCTCAAAAGGAACCAAGATCCTTTGGTCAAAATCACTCTAAAAGGATCCAAAGAAACCAAAATTTATTTGGTCATAGTCAATCTAAAAGGCTCCAAAGATGCCTAATACTTTTGGTCAATTTCAAAAGGCTCCAAATGCACCTACACCTTTGGTCAAATTAATTCAAAAAACTCCAAATGTACCCAAATTCCTTTGGTCAAATTCCATCTCAAAAAGGCTTTCAAAAGAATCAAAGTGTTATAATCTCAACTCTCTAAGAAATCCATGTGGTTGGACTCCTTCATGGGATAGAGATGTGCATTCCCTTATTCCAATTAGCCTTAAGTTATTCTTGTATCTAGTGATTTACTCTAGTCCCCTAGAAGTTGTAGTGATTGGCTATCCATACAATATGATAGGAGGAGTAGATTACCATAAGGACAATCATTATTTACATAATTTGAAAATCTCCAAAGGCACCTACTTCTTTGGTCAAATCAATCCAAAATGCTCCAAAGGTAACCAAATTCCTTTGGTCAAAAAAAGGAAAAAATCAACCAACAAACATAAAAACCACAAAAATAATATAATTCATACCAAAAAAAATTACTATCCTCTCTTAGTTATAAAAAAAAAAAAGCAAAACAACAAAAACATATAAAAAATAAATAAATAAATAGAAAGGCCTCAAAAACCTACCTCTACAACCCGCATGCTGACTTCCACTCTAGCCAAGTTGCCAGCCTTCACCCCACCTATTACCTCACTAGCCTCACCAATAGTCTCCATCACTCTCACTTCTCAATCGCTCATAATAACTTGAATTGCATAAATAAAACTAAAATTCACATTAAACAAATTTATAGCCAAAATTTGTGGAGGCACCTGCATGTTCATGTTTTGCGGGTGCATGCAACCATTTGTCCACATTTTGTGGATGCATAAAACTACCCACCTACATATGGTGGTACCAACCATGGATACACATTTTTTGGCTGGAACCAAACACTCTCACGTGGTTGAAAAGTAAAAAAATCACCCCCCTCAAACACACAATGCATTCAAACATCAACATAAAACATAATAGTGATCCTTGTATCTAGTGAATTGCCATATATACCTAGATATTACATTGAATAGTAATCCATGCAATTTGGTAGGATGGGTAGCTCACCATAAGGATACTTATTCAAAATAACTCAACATCACCACATCTAGCATTAAATCAACTTAGTCCCTAAATATTTGAGTGTGGCTTTGTTAAAGCTAATTTGCACAAGGTTATTATTAAGCCCTTTTTTATTGGGTTACAAAAGTAGAAAAATCCTCTCACAATTTGGTAATAATTAGTGAAATCACTACGTGTTTTGAGCTCCTGGAGTTCCAGGTTCCTAATGCCATATATTTGATATGAATTATTACAGTCACATGGGCACCTAAACTCCTAAAGTGGTTGATTATTTTACCATAATATTTTGCACATCATCAAAACCAAAGGTATAATTACAACAACCACCATCCTAAACTTGGAGCATCAAGTTGATCTTCAATGTCATGCATTTGCATACATCATATCCACCTCCTTTCATGGATGATATGCTCTTCCCTAGAGTGACTATAAACCAAAATATCATCAAAGAAAACTAAAATGAATTTACAAAGGAGTGGATGGAATTTGTTGTTCATATAAACTATTGTCAAGCCAAATAACATAACAACATATACATAATGGCCCTCATGAGTGAAAAATATTGTTTTGGGAATATCCTCCTACTTAAGACGCATTTGATGGTAACTCGAACAAAAATATAACTTGGAGAAAATATAGTGTTAGAGTAGGTTTTTTACCTTAGCTCATATTCACCTAGGTAATTTATTTCCTTTTTATTTAGTTATTCCAAGTATTTTTTCCACCCACTTTTGTGTGGATATTTCATTTATCTTATTTATATACTCTGAGATTTTACATATTTATTTCTTAGATATTATAGGGATATTTTTAAGTTTGATTATTCCTAGGTGTAATGGGGATATTTTTAGATTTATTTGAAGGGTTGAGATTATTTCTCCCCATAGTAGTAATAGATCTATGGACCATATCACATATTCCTTTTATATGGTCGATATTTATTCTTAGCTTGATCCTATGGAAATGGTTGATCATCCTTGCCTTTATAAGCAAGGCACATTCATGAATCTAATTTAAGTCTTACCATTGGGACACATTGAGAGGCACCTTGCCCATGAATCTAAGTTAAGTGTTGACAAGAAGAACCCAACCTCTTATTTATATTTTGTTAGTTTAATTTAATGAAATAAATAAAGCTTAATTTTTTTTTATTTTATGGATGAAGGGGTTTTTAAAGGGTCCCCAACCCTTTACAAATGGGGTTTTAAAAGGGTCCCCAAACCCTTTACACATAAACCAAGATTTTCAATAATATCCCAAAGATGAGCACAATACAAGATGAATCCAAAGGTATTCAAAGAGAGCCCCCAAAGGGAACCAAAAGTGACTAAGATAAAATTGGCCCAAGCAAAGCACTCAAAATGAAATTTGAACATCCCATCCAATACAAGAACCATGGATCTAAATCCCTAAAATTGAAAAGAAGGCACTAAAATTTAAACTTCAAAATCAAAATTCTTGCTCATCATAGGTATGCACCCAAATGAAGATAGAATTCCAAATTCCTAATCATCATGGGAATATTGAGTCAAGGGAACCATACCAATAGCCTAAAAAACCCATCGACCCGAAAACTAGAAAGTGTGCATCCAAATAAGAACTAGACACACCCAAGAAACCATCGAAGAGATGAAATCAAAAAAATCACACTAGTGTTATACCCATTTCATCAAACTACTTAGGGATATTTTTAAGCATCCTCTTGATGAGATATTTCAAACCTTTGCTATAATATAGAAAACTCAAAAGATGAAGACAACTCAATTGGAACTAAAACTAGGATCGCAACTTCCCATATCTAGCCAGAGTGAGGAAAAAATTTAGATCATATTTAAAACCAAAATTTAAAAAACCACACTCACCAAAAAGGAAAAACATAAAGACCTATGGAGTGTTTATTGTGAATATAAATTATATCTAAAAATTTAAACAAGATTCTTGCCCAACCAAATAAGATCTAGGTGCCAGAGAGAAAAACTAGATAACCACCATAAAGATGAAACTAGAAAATTCACATTGGTTCTATCCATGTCACCAAACTACACAGAGCATTTTTTGACCTCCTCCTAAAGAGACATGCTATAAATCTATTGGAATCTAGATATAATGCAAACCACAACCCCAAAATACAACAATGAAAATCAGAAAGGTCCAACACCAACAAGAAACCCATAAAAAAATGGAACAAAGCACTCAAAAAGGAAATATTCAAAAACCTTATAAGTTATTTAGAAACACATAAAACCAACCCAAAAAAAGGAGCTAGAACATACATATGACCCACCCCCTAGAAACCTAAACCCACAAACTAGAATGGCTAAATAGAACCAGTAAGTCTCCACTAACCATAAATGCATAAGGTCTTCCCTAAAAATCTATTAAATAAGGGATAGAACCAAAGGATATTGTGGAGAGAGTCTATTTTTCCACCACTACAACTAGCCACCAAGTCACAGGAGGGGAATAACCTACAAAACCAAAGGATTCTACAACCTAGAGTGAAAGAAACCAATAAAACCCCCATATTCCTAGCAATATAGGTGGAGGACTCAGTTCTGCAACCATTACCCTAGCCCTGAAACTAGGGTTCTAGCTGACCCAATATTCTTCCAGGATGTGAACTACAATGATAAAATAGGGCTTTCAACTAGAGACCTTCTCTGCCAAAAATATCCTCCACCAAGCTATGGATCCATTCTTCCAAAAAATCTTAGCCTTGCGCGTAGGACCGCACAGGGCCCACACAGAGAAACTTAAACATACTATCACTCATACACACACACACACTGTATATATATATATATATATATATATATATATGGATTTATTAATATATATAAATATTTGTTATTATATTTATTGAATTATATGAACTTAAGTAGTTAAAATTTTAGGTTTTTAATAAAATGACACATTTAAAATATTTTATAATTTCTTAAAATATTGTTATAAATTTGTTGCATGGGATGAGAATATGAAGATGTATTATAGATGCATGATGATGTAATATAGTTGTAATTATTTAAATATTTTATTCATATAGTTATATCAATACAACATAAATATGATAATGACTTAATATACATATGATTAGTTTAAAACTATAGCAAAACTATATCATATAATGATATATGACAATAGGATAATGATATCATAATGATGACATAATATAAATGTGACAAATCATAAATATTTAGGGGCTCCATGTCACATGGGATATTGTTGGTGTGAAATACGACCTAAAAAAAAATATTTGCATGCCCACAAACCTCGACTAAAATTGAGTGGGTGTAAAGTAAGAGGTTTAATGATCAAACTTAAAAGAAGGTTGGTTCCTAAGGGTGTCCTAGCTAACAATGAATAGGGAAATGGAAGATGAAAGGAAGGGAAGGAAGCTAAAGCTATAACTTATAGGGGATGGATTTAATCGCATCAAAACACATGTAATACAAACCCAAATCATTGTAAAAATCACAAGTCCACTACCTAAAAAATACTCAAATCCTACTCTTTTTTATACTTTATTGTACTTGATTGAATACAAATTCCAAAACTATTGAATGAGAATCCATGAAATCTAGAATACATAATTAGAGCACATCCATTAAAATATCTATAGTAGAAATAAACACTCAACACTCACACATTCAAGAGCTTAACTAAATACCAAACAATTATAAACTTGTATTTATTAAATAGAAAAGGCTTTACATATGAGTTATAATGGCTAAAGATCCACCCTTAGAATGAATTGCATTTTAGTATATATAGACCTTACATTAAATGTTACATTCAGAGGGTGGGTGAGAGATGACATAATATGGATGCATTAGAATGGGTAGCCATACTATATATCTTCTTCAAATCTCTTGCATACTACAATGGAGGGTGGTTGCCAAAAGGAGATAGACAATATAGCTTGAATCTATACCCTTTATAAATATAACTTCATATAGCAATACTATCGGTTAATAAATTCCATTCATTTGTACATAGATCCATTAATTGTGTGGGAAGACATGTTAAGGCTAATCACTTTTGTATACATAGGACATGACCTACTATCCACTAAATAGGTATTGGAATTATTTATTTCTAGCTAATCACTATGCACCATCATAAACGAGAGCACTCCTTATTTATATAGAGATCCCTCAATGTTTGTGAGAATTCATTGATGAGAAAGATTTGGAATTCACCCACTACATCCCAAAACATTGCTTGCTAGGCCAAGATGAGTTTTTGATATTTTGACTTAATTTGCACATTGGGCACAATTTTGAGATCACTCGAAGGACTGAAGATGTCCAAAATTTTTCTAGGTTCTAAACCCATATGACCCTCCTTATTTCCATCAGGGCAATATTTTGGGAGCCAACCCTGACTTATCACTACACCTCTTATCCACCCTTTGCAAGTGGTGGGGATCTGAGATCCTATTTCTTCACCTTTTCAACGGGGTAGGAATTTGGGCTTCATCTATAGGGTATGCCTACCCATTTTTCTATACAATATCTTACATAGATAAATTTTGCACTTTGAACTAATGTTGTCCTAGGGATTATTTCTTAATTAAAAATGCATGTCTTGTTGGCCACCTATCATTGGATGGACCTTTGGAAATTGTTTGATATTTCAAGTTGATCGATTACTCTACCTTCACTACAACTCACTCTAGCATTTCTATATGCTTCTGTGAGACCCACTCATAGAAATCAACACTCAATGCACAAAGGCCTGGCTCCTAAAATTTTTCCATTTCAAAGGGCAATCATCTTGCTAACTAAAATGGGAAAAGTGGGTGAAGGATGTAAAATTTCATGCACACTCTTTATGATTCATAGGGGATTTCCACTTTGTGGGAAAGGAAACTCAAGCATACATATTAATAATGAAACACATAAAAAAAGGTAGAAAATAAGAAGAGAATGACTGAAAAGACACAAAAAATTGTAGGTAGATGATACTACAAAGAAAATGAGGGTGGCAGGAGATGGGGTGGGAACTACATAAACATCAAAGTGGAAAAATAAGGATAAAAATAAAAGAATCCAAACCAAATGAGAGAAAAGAGAACAAAAGGAGAGATAAGACTAGAAAACAAGAATAAGAACACGCAAAAGAGAAAAAAGGGGAAAAGGGAGTAGCACAAAGAAATGGAGTGTCACTAACTGAAAGATTTAGTGATAACAACCACATGAGAAAAAATGAGGAAAGTGAAGGAAGCAAAAAATAAATAAAAAAAGGGAAGGCAATCCATGGGACACTCCCACAAATATTCTCATTAACATACCCCATTGTAGCCCAAGACTACTTCAAGAATAGACATAATGCTAAGGATATTTGTCCATATTGCTATAGATTTTATTTTTGAAATCTAGTAAGACCCAACATTTCTTATCGTAATTCACCATGGCAACACTCCTCTTTAGCTATGCTCTGAGGTAAATTTTTTTTGGAAAAATTTGTAGTTGTACATGGCATGCGGTTGCTATATATAATGTTTACCCAATTTTGCAAATATTTGGCATACGATGGATCATCCAAAAATCACACCAGTATGTGAGTCTAGACCCTTTCTTTTGAAAACATTCTAAGTTAATTATTTCATGTCCAACTAGTCATGGCATATTGTCCTGCTTACATGTGTTTATCAAATCTACTTCATGTGATATCATATTTTTGAGGACATGTGAATCCTTTGTATTTATTGGTTGTAGCCATTGGACTATGAGGTCACAATGATGTAAACAAAAAAATACAATAAGTAAAAAGTAAAAGATTGAATAAAAGTGTTATGACTCCAAGACACTACATAGGAATCCTCCTATATTACTTACTTCAATATTTCATGCATCGAGGTCAATTGGTAATTCATTATTGGAGCACTCTCTCTACAAACCCCAAACAAGATGATGATATGATTATACAACTACGTAGTGGTTGTACACTTTTATTTAATTATCAAATATTTACACAAAATTGTGGTGTACTTAACATGCTTAGGCTAAGTAACCTTCTATAGTTCATCTGGTGAACCTACAATGTCCATACCAAATGGTACAAAATATGAGATATTCCTCATGTTCACCTTGATACTACACATAGTTATCATCTACTATGGTAGCCCTCCAACCATATCTTTGATATTTACTCAAATTTCTTGTACTTTGGCCGTAAATGCTTTGTATGGGAGCCATTATCACCACATAATTTATTACATCAAGTGTTGAATCCTTTGAGAATAGATGATGATGATTTACTCTCAAATCCATCCAATCAACAACCCATGTTTGATTTTCCCTTGTCATCACCATATTTTTAATGATTACACAACCACTTGCACTATCATCCCTTGGATTCAATTAGACTTGAAAGCCAATTGGTGGGCTTCTATGAGAAAACTTGGCAAAGCTTTCATAATAGCATTCTGGTTGAGATGGCCATACCATTAAGATATTATCTGAATTTACCCTACATTGGCTTATAACCCCTGAGTATATATCATACCTGATTCATCATAGCCTTTGATGCAGAAAGGATGCAACCCATGATTCCATATCAAAATAATTTTCCTAGTCAATGGGATGAAAATTTTATCATGCTCTTGGGTTATGCATCCTCCCATATTCTTGAGAAAATATAGAGCTAGGCATAAGCCAAATAGGGAAGGGGTCTCTACCACCTCTACATCCTAGATGATAACCAAATATGGGTGCTCACAGATAAACACAAGGACTTGCCATAGAGTTAATATACTTTTCCACTACTTTACCCTAAAAAGTAGAACTTTTGATTGTTGTGGCTTGGAGGCTAGTTTCAAAATTCTATACATTTTTGTGGGTATGACAAATACCCTAGCCCTCAGATCCACCACATAATTATGCAATACATTATTTTCTAATCAAAGGAAAAAATAGAAGGGGGTAAATGGATCTCCATGGGATTGAGGAGGGGTCTTTGGGTGTACATACGCTCATTATCAAACACTAAAGATTCTCTTAGGATACATCTATCATGTTGACCCTTTTAGAAGCCAACAAGGCCTTTCCTACCAATGTAGATCTTTGGAATAATATTTGAAATTTCTCTGCCCTTTTGGCTCTCTACTCAACATTGTTAGGAAAAAATTACATCCTCTTAGATACCTTCAAATTTCCCAATGCTATAGATGGGCCTTCTTGAGGTAAGCCTTGCAATGATATATGTTTCCTTACCTTCACATTTTGTGCTAGTGTGGAGAAATTTTTTTGGTTAACATGTCCTTCTAGACTATTGCAATGGTCATACGCTTGCACGGTATCGTAGGAAACCATATTTTTTATTAGGGGATATATCCTACTCTTCTCGTCATGACTTTTAGTTTCATCCTTCTAAAACCCATTATTATAAAGAAGTATATTCAAACTCGAGACTGAGCCACCTACCCTTTCTTTATTTTTGTTTGGTCATTTCCATCCCATTCATGATTATCCATGCATATGATAATTGTTGAAGTGAGGGTTGTGGCCAAGGTTGCTACATAGCTAACCCCAAACTACTAAGGTCTAGTCCTCTACATTCCAAAGACTACACCTTGATATTTCCAACCTCGTTGTATTGTATTTGAATATTCTATTGCATATTATATTCTATATTAGGAGTAGAGATAATATAATCATCCATTGTTTGATGCATGTGTTTTCTGGCCTCCTTAGTGGATGTAGTATGTGATGCATATGTAAAGGGGTAAAGTGGATAGGAAACCTCTATTGGAGGTAAATTCTCTACTTGAATCAATATATTTTTAGCTTGTATGACTTCCTTGAAAATATGTAAGAACCTCTTCTCTCTGAACTATTGGATAATAAGGCTTGTATAAGAGTCAAAATCTCAAGTATAGAACAAGTATGCCTGAGTAGGAAATAGTTATAACTCATAGGGGATTCTTATCCACATCCTTTTGAAATGAATATTGAAATCAACAATATCTTCATGGGAACCATGCTTTATGAATGAGAATTATTTGAACATAGATAAGGGATCACCCAAATCATTGAATGTGCTAATGAGAGCCTTTGGCAGGTCAGCCTACATGTAGATGCTATTATCCTCCAAAAATTTATACCATAGCAATACCCTTCTCGCAATAGATAAGTCAAAAAACCTGATCATCATATCTTCATGTTTGATGTGATGGATCATAACCAAGGAGGCAAAATCTTGATAATGCTCGAATGTAGTGTTATCTGTTCCATCAAAGCTCAGTAGGGTATTCAAATATATCTTGGGAATGTTATGTAGATTCAATATATTAACAAGTATTACATCATTCCAGTAGGGATATGATAGTTGAAGCATCATGGCAGTGATTCTTCATGAGCTCTAGGCTCTTCTATTGCAATGATGTTTCCAGGTGAGCATAATTTCTCCGTAATGAGGTTAAGGCTTCTCATTAAACCTTAAGTCCTTTGGATGAATAACCTTTTTAAATTATATCAAAAGTATGATCAATCATGAACCTTGTTTTATCCCCAATAGAGTCACAAAAAACTATTTTACTTCAAAGGTAACCGATCATAGGAACCCGACTCTTTATGCAAAAGAGTCACCAAGTGATAATGTAAAATATGGATAGACTAGAGTATAAACAATTATAAAATAATCTAACTACGGGAGGGAGTACCATTAGATGTGCCAAAAAATATTGGTGCAAAACTTGACCTAACAAAATAAGTTTGCACACCTACAAACCTCAACCAACATTGAATGACTGCAAAGCTAGAGGTTTTGCAGTTGAAAGCATGAGGATACGAAAACAAAAATGGAAAAACTCCAAGTATGATGCAAGAACGAAACTAAACTTGATGCTACGAATTAAAAATGCATAAAATGGAGAAAAGCATAGAAAAATTGGAACCCAAATGGAATGAAACCACCCTCTTATTTTATTGATATATTTCAAATTTGGTTACAATTCGCTTCCTCCCTTTTTAGGGGCGAGGAGCATCAAACTTGTCTCTTGGTAACATCAATGGAAAGCCATCCCTCTTCTGCATGCCCACATGTAAGATGGGCGAACAAAAAGTCACCACCAATTTTGTATACGAGTGTTGATTCCTTGCTGCTCCTACGATGTCTAGACCCTACGTTCAAAGGAGAAAGAAACTGTTAGTAGCACCTACGAATAAGACAAAGCATGCGATCCTCAAGTCTACAATAAGCGGATGAAAAAATGAATTAAACTGTAACTGAAACTTATCCAAATGACATGAAAACTTGGCAAGGACATAGAAACATCACCAAGAAGGCATTGCAAAAGGAACAATTAGGAAATTCCTCATCGATTTGAATTCGCTCTGGGGAGGGACGGATTCAACTGTAATTTTCTTCGAGGTAGAACGAATTCACCTACAACAAAGTGTCGAAGTGATACTGCCCCAAATTTTGCACCTAGGGAGCCATAAAAGACTTGCAAACATGGGGTTAGCTAATTGGAGGTATTTTGGGAAGACCCAGATGATCAGATTTCCCCAATTTGGCCTCCATCAACAAGAATTTGATGCTGCTACCTACAAGTTAGTGAGGACAACAAAAGTGATAAAACATGATAAGATTTGATCAAAGCATTACGAAATCGAAATTACAAGCTATCTAAGTAGCATAATATGGAATGCAAAATAAAAAAATGACAAAAAGAACAATCTTCCATGAATCCCCAATCATTCCTAAAAAGGAATATTAGGCTCGCAGCAATGCGGGGGCGCCCGGGCGGGCTACCCATCGTTAGAACCTGATTTCGGCACCAATCCACTTGGGATGGGTCCAAAATCTCTTGTAATATGTTGTCGAAAAATTGGGTGGGATATTGTGGCCAAATGTTGGGTTTAGTTCCAGATTTGTGCTTCTAATAACCACCAAATGACCTCTTCTCCGAAAGAGATCAAGGATGTGAAAGACACAATTCAAAAGGGAAATAGGTGTGAAAGCAAAACAACAACACTTCGTTGCTCCAAAATTCTCCTTCTCTGTATATTTTAGGGTGAGGAAACTCACCAATTTATAGACCTGGAGGTCTCTTGAATTGGGCATGCAGAGGCGCCACTTGGAAATCATGCCTTCCCAGGGGGTGGGAGACCCCTCTTGAATAGGGACTTCATGACTGCCCTTGTAATAGCCTCTAACACTCGAAAATGCTCACCCACACTCTCATGCTATGAAGGAAGCATTAAGTGGTGGATCTGAGTTGCCATTTGTCAAGATTTGACTTTTTGCCTATCAAAAACTAGAATTCATCCCACCCTGGAGCGGATTCTGTATTCGTCCCAGGGGAGGATGGATCCCATTTTGAATTTGTCCCAAGGAGGGACAGATTCTGAGCAAAGTGCCTAGAAGGTTCCAAATTTATCTCTGACCTCCCAAAACTGCTATGAGAGTGGTTAGGACCACTGTTTAACCTCTGGGGGCTGCCCTTGGGGCTGTGTGTGTCAATGCGATCAATGTTTGTAGTCACATAATCAGATTGGTGCTATTTTGGTGTCTATAGATGCCCCTTTTTGGGATGCGCTATGCAAGGCACAGCGTCGAGCAAAAATAGATAACCAAAGCACTAATGATTAGGGTTTCTTAGTAAACTAACCAAATCTTGATGTCCCAAGCATGGAAATGGCATGCATTCTTGAATCCTTGCTTCTGACGAACGAAGGAACTTAATTCAAGTGTTAACCTTGTTCAGTGAGGCATTACTTGATCTTGGACATTGATCAGTCATGAATAGGCAAAGGGCGTAACATTTTGTCTGTGGTAACTTAGAGTTCATGATTCATGAATGCCAAGTGATTTGATCAGCTTGTGACTATTGCTTGTTTACTGCCCCAGCGAGGGCATGATTGTCTTTGTCAATGATCCTTTGAATGCATGCCATTTTCCATGATAGGGTGTGTGTGTGTTGATTAGTGACTAAGTGTGACTACCCCCTCAAGCGACGAATCGATGAGGGAATGACCTTCATGAGAAAAGCGATGAGTCGCTTGACCCAATATGACTTTGGTAAGGGTGCCTTCAAATGTTTAGCATTGAATGTTTGTGGAGTTTTTTGACATTTAGACCTGTTTTTGGTGGGTGTTAACCCTTTTGGCGACGCCGTTTAGGGATGAAATTCTCGAAGATCCGTTTTCTCATGGAGTGGTCTGGCTATTGTAGCCTTCTTAGGGAGTAGTATAGTGAAGATTTGTAACCTTGACGTTGGTTTTGCATACCCAGGATGTCAAATACAAAAGCACTATCATCGAGCAAGCTTTATTGCTTGTTTTGGGTCATTTTGTTCATTTTTTGTTATTTTTGAAATTTGTGTGCTAAATTCGTTCCAGGGTGGGATGAATTCCTGTGTAGTATTCATTCCAAGTTCGAACGAGTGCTAACTAGAGTGCTCATTCTAGGGAGGAGCGATTATAGGCTCAAAAAGCCTATTTAAAGGACAAAACTAGGTTTTGGGCTCATTTGCACATGCTTTTTTGGCGATTTGGAGCTCTGAGGAGGAGGGGAATTCTGCGAAGTGAAGCGCTGCTAAATTTCTCTCGACACCATGAGTGCACAAACTAGACCGAGTGGTAGAGCCGAAGCAAGACCAGTAAGTGTTCCTCCTCGTTTATTTGCTTTATATTGTCAAGTTATTTGTTTATTTTGCTTTGTTATGTTGCTTTTCCAATTTATTTTGACAAGATGTAATTAACGTCTAAAATTTGCATTCCATTTTACACTAAGGTAAACCCTAGGTAAAAGAAAAAATTTTGTATTATGCGATGCTTTTGTTACACGAAAACCCTAGGAACGCAAAACCCTAGTCTAAAAAACTGTTATTAAAATTTTGTTTTGCTTTTTTTTTTTATGATGTTTTTGTTAAACTAAAACCCTAGGGTAAGCTGAACGCAAACCCTAGTTTTTTTATTTTTTAGGTTAAATTTATCAGTTTTAAAATGTAGGTGAAAACCCTAGGCTAAAAAACTGTTATTAAAATTTTGTTTTGTTTGTGCAGACTTTGTCAGTTTTAAACTTAGAGTACAGAAACCCTAGGACTGACAAACTGTATTTTGAAAATTGTTTGTTGCTGTTTTTATTTTGTCAGTTTTAACTTAGAGTACAGAAACCCTAAGACTGACAACTATTTTTTTTATTATGAATTTATGTTGCTTTTGAGCTATACACTTTCATGTAGTGCTGTATATTCATGTTTTTGTTGTATAGTTTTTCATGATTTTTAATGTTTTATGATGTTTTCTTGTGCAGGTTGTGAAGAGCCGATATCGTGTGCCTACTGCTTTTGCTGAAGCATGGGGGGCGCTAACTGTGGTTGAATAGGAATGGCTTGATGCTCTTGGGCTCAAGCAGGTGCCTCAACTGGAGCCTGTGGTCGAGGATCGGGCCTATCTGACGGCCTTGATCAACCTGTGGGATCCCTTGACCACCACCTTCCATCTCCCAACAGGGGAGATGACAGTGACACTGGACAAAATCTATCGAATTCTATGGATTCTGATAGATGGACTGTTGATCAGGATGATGCCGCGTGACCAGCAGAAAACTATACTAATACGATGCTTTGGGCATGGGGAGGAGCTATGTGTAGAGAGCCTAGTGGAGATGGCAGAGCTTGACTACCAGATTGGCAGCATTCTGGTTTGATGGTGGTTGGAGAGGGGGGTGTTGGGAGTGAGGCACGCAATAATTATGGGCCTCATTTCCAACATGCTACTACTAAGGCACCATTGATCCTGAGATGGGGATAGACACTGCTGGAACAACTCTGTGGGGAGTTGTACGAGGTCCACTATCAGAGGTGGAAGGGGATCAACTATAGTTATCTGTTGCAGAGTTGGGCCTGGTAGCACATAGTAGTTGAGAGGCTAGTGGGGCTACCATGGATGAATCGGGGGGAGATGGAGGATAAGGACATAGGCTACACAGCTCTGTGGCAGTGATCTAAGGATAAGGGACAGAGTCAGTGATGGGCAGGTGCTTTAGGGCACTATGTCGATGCCTTCGCTTGGATCACTTCGAGGGAGGTGTTCTGGCGCCCCTATCGAGACTGTCCAGCCTGGCCTGATGCTGGAGAGTGGCTCTGGTGGGTATGTAGGGGGTGGTGGATAATTAGGAGGCATGGGACCGAGCATGAGTTCTTCCCATACAGCCGAGTGACATGACAGTTTGGGGTGAGCCAGGGGTTTCCTGGTGAACCCATGGTCTATCGACGCTAGGGGGATGAGAGGACTTTGGATCGACCAGTCATCGCACCACTTGGTGAGGATTCATATGCGATGATCGACATCTCAAAAATGGATGATGTCAGGACTACTACAGAGTATGACTAGTGTTGGACCCTATGGTGATGGCGAGGCAAGGGGCCACTAGGAGGCATGGGGGCAGCAACCACAGGCGGGGAGGGTGCCGAGGCACCAGGTGATGACTGGGGAGCTCTGTTGGAGGATGCAAAGATGGTGGAGGTGGATGGTATGGATGCGGATCTTGGGGTTCCGGATCAGCCAAAGATGTAGGACATCACGGAGCAGTGGGAGCCAAAGCAGTTGCTATTCTAGAGATGCCCATGCATCGGGCAGATGTGAAGGACATGGATGCAGGGTTACGCGCTAAGAATGCATGGTTGGAGTTACTACGGAGGTGTGATGAGGAGCTGGGGGATGCACTGCAGGAGAGGGATCTCCTATGAACTCAGCTAGCAGAGTAGGAGAATGCATGGGTTGCACACCATCGATAGGAGGGGGAGACCGACACTTCCCAGGAGAGAGATCTCCTATGAACACAACTGGCATAGCGCGACGATGTAGTCATGATGTACCGTCGATGGGAGGCAAAGTGGTGTTGACATCAAATGGATTTGGAGGGGGAGATCATCCACCTTGGGGGATGAGTACCTAAGCCCTCTAGAGGTGGCTCTTCATGCCGGATGAGGGACAGTGGTACTAAGCAATCAACATCATCTCGTCGCAGGCGATTAGACGAGGGGGGGTTAGCAGGCATGGTGCGAGGGCTAGCAGCAGTCACCTTGAGAGGTCCCACAGGACCCACACCATGAGGGGTAGTTCTTGTCACACCGATCCTACGTGATCATGGTGGCCAATGCCCTAGGCTTTGGGGGTTTTTGAATTTTTGCTTTATTTTTGCGGGGTCAGATGACCGGTTATTGTAGCCTATGGGCCATTTTGATGATATATATATAGATGATTTTATTTGTGTTATACATGCATCGTGATTTGATGTTATGCATAATGATTGATGAATGTGTACGTATGTATGTTACTTTACATGAATGGATGCATGTGTTCTGATGAATGCGAATGTTTCTAACTTATATGAGATGCGGGTGGAAATGATGATTGTGATTTGACTTTGTGATTTTTTTTTTTTTTTGGCGGTGGCACCATAGACTGTCTATAACTTATAACTATTTTTCATAGGCGATTGCTGCGGTGAATAGCTTTGTATGCATACATGTCTTTTCTTGTATGTTATTTTTGTATTTTTTGATGGTGAAGTAAAGCTGAAAAGATATTACAGTTGGTTTAGAATGTAGTTAGATTTTTTGAGATTTAGATGTTTTAACTAACTAGCCAAGGTTGTACTTTTATCTGATAAGACTTTGAAGAAGGTATGAATTGGACTTGTCTTTGACCAAGTTATTTCACATCCCTGTGTGTGCAATTGAGTTCGTTAATGTGGCATTTGTCAGGATACCGCCAATGCCAGATAGGCTATCAACCAAACCTATACTGAGGATCACCTAATTAGCTCCACCAAATCCTTTATTGTATTTAGTCAGATTAATCTACGATGCGATCTAGGATACCATAAGATAGCTCATCCACATGCAAACTTTGATCTGTACACAAGTTAATGCAGCAAATATATCGTCATGGGGAGGTTTTCCACGAGTGACCGATAGGCTATCAACCAAACCGGTACTGAGGTTTATCTCATGACCTTCTGAATGCTGAGAGTTCCAAGGATTCAAGTTCAACTCCCTTCTTTTCTTCAATTGTATTGGGATACTTGCTCTTTATAGTGATAATAATCACTGTTTATTTTTGTTATATATATATATATATATTGAGCAAGGGATTTGGATTTCGAGTGATGAGAATCACTATTGTATGTGCCTTTTGATGTATGCACTTTGAGGGTGATGTCAAATTTTTGGAGTTTTGACATGTGAAAATTTTGATGTTTTGCAACTTTTGAGAACTTGGGATTCATAGGGAATTGGGTAGGGAGGATGCTTGTCCTTTTGCCAACTCTCAGCATTCTTGGGGTCATTCGCATAGGGGGATGAGCAAGATAACCGTTTTGCTTATGGCGACTTGGATTGCTTTGCAGGTTTCATCTTTCATTCACACAACTTGGGAATTTTTATGTGTTTTTATTTGTGTTGGGATGCTATGTAACAAGGTGTGATCCAAGTAAAATTCTACCTTTGTAAAATCTATCTGAATTTGTACAGTTTCGATTAGAAAGCTATTGGCAGTTGAAGAACAAAAACTCTTGATACATTAGAAGACAACTGACTATAGTATGGCAAAAATATGAATAGCATTTTATTTTTGATGGATTTTTTATACAGTGGAGAGATATGGAATGAAGGTGGACTTTGCCAAGTAATTATAGTCTATGGTGCCTTGACCTGTATGACCACAAATATGCAAATGTATGGATGTGATGCTTAATGTAGCTATTATTTTTGTGTTTTTGATGGATTGATCTTGGTGAGTATGAAAATGAGATGTAAAAAGAGATTTTTAATTTGGTGATGATTTTGAGCATGCATGGAGATGAGATGCAAGTTTTTGTTATTTTTGATGATTTTATTGTTTTTTATATTTCTTATTTTTCTTTTGACCAAGCGATTGTGGGAACCTTTGGAGCTTTTTGGTTTGACCAAGCGATTGCGGGAATCCTTGGAGATTTTTGGGAATTACCAAGTGATTATGGGAATCCTTGTAGGTTTTGGGAATTGCCAAGCGATTGCGGGAATCCTTGGAGCCTTTTGGGAATGACCAAGCGATTGTGGGAATCCTTGGAGCTTTTTGGGAATGACCAAGCGATTGAGGGAATCCTTGGAGTTTTTTGGGAATGACCAAGCGATTGTGGGAATCCTTGGAGCTTTTTTGGAATGACCAAGCGATTGTAGGAATCCTTGGAGCTTTTTGGGATTGACCAAGCGATTACGAGAATCTTTGGAGCTTTTTGGGATTGACCAAGCAATTGCAGGAATCCTTGGAGCTTTTTGGGATTGACCAAGCGATTGTAGGAATCCTTGGAGATTTTTGGGATTGACCAAGTGATTGTAGGAATCCTTGGAGCTTTTTGGGATTGACCAAGCAATTGTAGGAATCCTTGGAGCTTTTTGGGATTGACCAAGCGATTGTAGGAATCCTTGGAGCTTTTTGGGATTGACCAAGCGATTGTAGGAATCCTTGGAGCTTTTTTTGGGATTGGTTGCTTTAGATATGGAATGGTCGCAAATGACTGATGTTCAAGGGTTCAAGTTCTCTGACTCCATCAAGGGAAGCTAGCCAGTACATCCCAGGTCATATCTTGCTATCAATTACATATGGACCTAACCAATTTGCCATGAACTTGTCCTTGAGATGGGACGACAAACTAGAGTTCTGCTGGTTTTCCTTCAAGACCAAGTCACCAACCTGAAGGTCCCTTAGGTGAACTCTCATGTTGTATGCTTTCTTTAGCCGCTCTTGATAGATACGTAAATGCTCAAGAGCATTAACGCATCGTTCATCGAGAAACGTAAGTTGGTCTAATTGGGCCTGCCATGCAGTATCATCATCAATGAACTCTTGCATTGATATGCACATTGAGGGAATTTCCAACTCAAGAGGCATGACAGCCTCGAAGCCATACACAAGAAAAAATGAAGTTACCCCAGTGGGTGTCTGAATGCTAGTGTGATAAGTCCATAGGGCAAGTGGGATCTGAATGTGCCAATCCTTATGACTATCTATGACTATCATTTTAAGGATAGCAACTAGCATTTTGTTTGATGCCTCTCCTTGCCCATTTGCCTACGGATAATAGGGTATCAAAAAACTATGTTGAATTTTATACTTTGTGGTCAAAGCATGCACATATTTGTTCTTTAATGACGTCCCATTATCCGAGATTATCTTGGATGGAATACCAAAATGACATATGATGTTATGTAAAATAAACTCCGTAATGCGTGTTCTAGTCATAGAGGTAAGTGGAACTACTTCCACCCACTTGGTGAAGTACTCTATGGCTATTATGATAAACGTATGATGACCTGACGATGCAGGGGATATCTTTCTGATTAGATCTAAGACCCACTGCAAAAATGGCCAAGTCGATTGGATCGGCTGCAAGGCCTGGGAAGGTACGTGTGTCAAATTGGCATGATGTTGACACTTCACGCACTTCCTCACATACGCACAACAATCTCGCTCTAAATATGGCCAATAGTAGCCCATGCGAAGAATGCACTTGGAAATGGCCATACCACTGAAGTGGCCACCACATGTACCATCATGCGCTTGGGCGATCGCCCAAGTGGACTCTTGTTGGTCCAAGCATTGAAGGAGGATCCCTTCATAGCTGTGATGATACAAAATGTCTCCTAACAAGACATGCTTTGCCACTTTCTTATTGAATGCTCATTTGGTGGCATGCGTCAATCCAAGTGGGAGGTTACCTAGCTTAAGGTAGTCCCTTAGGGGTGAATACCAATCCTGCTGATCAGAAGCCTCGACGGTATGAATAGCCAATCCCTCTTGAAGTTCATCCCTAGCAAAAGTTGAGCGAGAAAAAACTTGTAAGAATAGCGTTGTGTTGCTATTAAGGGGAATAATGGAGGAAAAGGCCCTCCAGTTGGCATGCTTCAAACAGTCATGGATTCGAGAGAACCGATCCTGAGGTGGTTCAATCTGGATCATGTGGATTCCTGGAGTTAAATCAGAGCTTGCACGCTCCATCATGGATTGTGATAATGTTTTGACTTGAATGGTTGTCATATCACCAGAAAGGTCTTGCAGGATTAACGACCCGAAAGAGGCCATAGTGTCCGCAAAATGATTCGATGATCGAGGGAGTGCCTCGATGTCTTAACTTTCAAGATTTTCCAGGAATTTTTCCACAAGGGCTTTGCAGGCCTATAGAACTGGGCATTTACATTGGAATACTCCTTTGACTTGATTGACGATTAATAGTGAATCACCAAAGATGTTCAATCATTTAATGTTCATGGTGATTGTTGTCTGAAGACCTATGAGCAAGGCTTCATATTCTACATTATTATTGGTGCACGGGAAGTCTAATTTAAATGACAAGGGTATTGGAGCCCCTTGCGGTGTGAAGAATACAATTCCTGTGCCACCCCTTGCTCACATTTAGAACCATCAAAAAATAGGGTTATGTCGGCCTGTGACTTAGGCTCATTAGAAACAGGTGATTCTAAGACATGGAAGACCCCGTCATCGGGTAGTTCTATGACCATAGGCTGATCGTCTTCGATAGGAGCCTTTGCTAGTTGATCGACAATGACCTATCCTTTGATGGATTTCTGTCCAATAAACTCTATGTCAAATTCTATCAACAACATGATTAATTTTGCCATGTGACTAATATGATAAGTATGACTCATCATATATCGCAATGGATTCTCCTTAGACACAACATACGTAGTGTTGCTCAGCATGTAGTGGCGTAGCTTTTTGGTAGAAAACACCACTGCCAAGTAGAGTTTCTCGAAATATGCATAGTAAAGTTCATAGCTGACCAGGGTGCGGCTAAAATAGTAAGTAGCCTACTCTTTGTGAAGTTCATTCTTCTGGGCGAGCATGGCACCCAGTGCCACCTCAGTAGCTGATATGTATAAGTAGAATGACACTCCTAGTCTAGGTGGTGCCAATACTGGTGGCAAAGCCAAGTATTGTTTAATGTCATCAAAGGCTGACTGGCACTTGTCATCCCAGTGAAATGCTACCCCTTTATGCAATAATTTGTTCATGGGTCGGCACTTGTCAGATAGCTACGCTATGAAGTGCTTGATCGACGTGACCTTACCCTACAGACTTTTGAGTTGCTTGATGGTAGTTGGGGGAAGCATTTTAAGGATTGCCTTGAATTTGTTTGGGTCCACCTCGATGCCTCACTTTGAGACTATGAAACCCAAGAGTTTTCTAGATGTGACGCCAAAAATGCACTTCTTGCGATTCATTCTGACTTTATGCTCCATGAGGCAATCGAGGATCTTTCTTAAGTCACCGAGATGATTTGGGTGTAAGAGAGACTTGGCCAACAAATCATCCATGTAATCTTCCAAAGTTTTATGCATGTAATCATGGAAGATGTACGTCATGGCATGTTGGTAGGTGGCGCCAACATTTTTAAGGCCAAAAGGCATGACCTTGTATCAAAATGTCCCCCAGGGCATTGTGAACGTCATTTTTAGTTGGTCCTTGGGATTGATACGAATCTAATTATATCTCGAGAAACCATCCATGAGGGATAGAATTTTGTGGCCCACTGTAGCATCTACCAATGGGTCGATGCTAGGCAAGGGAAAATCATCCTTATGACTCGCTTTGTTTAGATCATAAAAATTAGTGCATATGCGAATCCTCCCATCAAGCTTCTTTATGGGCACCATGTTGGACAGCCATGGCGGATAATCCACACAGATGACAAACTGTGCATCCAACAGTTTCTACAATTCGTCTTTGACCATCAAGGCCACTGTTGGGTGCATCTTGCATAGTTTTTGCTTAACTGGCTTGACTGTCGAATCAAGCATTAAATTATGCATGACTAGCTATGGATATAGCCCCGACATATCTCTGTATGACCATGCAAAACCCTCATTCTTCTCTTTGAGAAGGGAAATGTAGTCGGCTTGCTCTTCGGGGGATAAACTTACCCCCAGCTTGAGAATCTATGGATTCATTGGATTTGAGCCGATGTCTACGTCAGTCGTCTCCTCGACCAACATGTGGGATCCGTCCTCCAAGCCGGTGTGGAGTCAGGATCAAATGGATATCATTTTTTGAGTTTAAATCTACATTGGGAACCTCGAATTCCACTCCAGCATGGAAGATATCCCAAGTTGGCTCTGGGGTGAAATGAAGCATCTCACCAAACGGTCAGTACTCTGACAGGGAAGGAGGTGAATTGATGTGATCCCAGTCTATGGCATCTATGTCAAGATGCAATGACCATGCTGGATTGATTGGGTTATGGATGGGGGTAGTTAAGTCAATGGAGATCATGTTGATGAAATGGTTTTGGTCTCCATTACTATGGGTGTGGTGATCTGAGCATCCTAGATGTTTCTTGTATTCTGGATCTGGCTCTGTGGGTATGGGCACAAATGGATTGGCCCTTTGTGCTGATAAGAGGATAGGTTTTGCCCTCAACACTGATATCACTCTGGGGTATCAGGGTGGACGGTGCTCATCGTAAACCTAGAGCCACTGATCAAACACCTGGTCCCACCCTGCTGGGTCTATGTACCACTCATGCCCTGGTAGTATGTTCATCTATTCAAATATGTCATTAATATCCAAGTTGTATTGTAGCTATCATTGAGGATGGAGATAAGCCATCTTTGTTTCATCCTCATAATCGCTGTTAGAGATCCAAAGGCCCTCGTTGGCTCTGACGGCTATCCGCGACACTGAGGGCTCATCCTTGTCAAGAAAATTTATCTGGCCCCACTGGGGTTGTTCCACTCTCTGTGGGGGGACTTGATTCTCTTGATGTATCGTTGGATCAATTGGAGCCTCTAGACGAAACATTGTCAAGAGACTCTCTTGATATTTGTCCATAGGAATCACTTGCGAGTGATTGCTATCTTATTCGAAGGGGTCATATGATGCTGGCTCATAGTCTGACTCATCCTCCGAAGATCTTTCTTGACACTATCTATATCCACCCTAAAAGTGGGTCCCTAAACTTCCACCTCTCTCTAGAAAATGGGAAGGGTGATTGAGGTTACCAAGGGTGGTTGTTGACCATGGGAGATAATCCCCCAATGTGTACATTGTGTTAGAATTGGCATATGGATCTAATGCCAATCCACCATTATGGCCTATCCTCAGGCCTTGCATGTCTTTGACCAAGATGTCTAAGGGCAGAGGGTGGTTGAATCCTACACCTGACTTGTCATAAGGCATTGGTATCTTGGTTGGTAAAGGACACACACTCCTTGCTCATACCGGCCTAACCCGTATCCATGCCAGTTGCATTGGCCAAGATATCTCAGAGCAAAGTCCAGGTTGGACAAATAGTTTACATCCTCTACGAAAGGCTCTTCATCTTCATCCTCTTGCATGCATGGCTCAATGCCATGATCAAGGCCCCCATACATAAAGTTTGTCTGGTTTGGCAGGTATCCTAGAGGAAAAATTGTACCAATTGGGAGGCGAGGTCTCCCCATGTATTGCATGGACTCTAGTGCTGGCATTATTACAACATTCCACACCAGATACTCCCCCAGGCCCGTATTGTCCATTTCAACAATGATTGTTGGCAACCTAGGGGGAGGGAAAAGAAGCTCTTCCAGAATCCACTCCATGTCAGGTGGGCTAGGAGCCTCCACTTCAATTTTACTAGGCATCTCTTTAGTAGATATGGTTGAGACTGATTGCAGTGCCTCTGCCAAAGGTCGTGCCTCCTCCAGGGATTTCTTCCCTTTGTCCTTCTATTTGGCCATGATAGGTGGCATCGTTGATGAAGGACCAACTGATGAAGATGCACCTGGCTAGGGTTTTGGTGGATCTACCTTCTGGGATGCTTGCAAAATTGGACCTTGTCTAGATGGATTCAATTGGAAATCCAAATGTGTTGATGGAAGGGTCAATTGCGGCATCAGTTGCACTGCATTGTAGTACTTGCAGGATTCTAAGTCTTCCGGGACCATATGTACCTCCCCTTCAAATGTATACTTCAGACATTGATGAGCTATTGACGAGACACACTTCATGTCCCTGATCCATGGCTGGCCCAACAAGATGTTGTAAGCCATCTCACCTTCCAAAATATGGCACAATGTAGGTATTGTCTTTTGTACCACTTGAATGGGTAGGACAATTGTGCCAACTGTCTAGCATACTGCATCGTTAAATGCTCGTAGTGTATATGTGGAGGCCGTGATGTGAGATGTCGACAGCTTCAGATGTTTCAATGCTGTTGTGGTAATGATGTTACTAGATGAGCCAGTGTCTACCAAAACCCTCTTATAGGGGATCCTGTTGACCCGTGCAATAACGTGCAGGGGTGGATCCGCTATGTCATCAACCACTAATTTCACTTCATCTTCTTGAAAAGTGATGACTGGATCGGTGCATCTTTTGACATGCCCCACAAATTTGTTGAAGGAATTCGGTTCTTGGGGCTACAACTCAATAGCCTTCAATATCTCCATAAGAGCCTCCCTATGGGGCGTTTATTGTTGAATAATCTCATATATGGAGAGCCTAGCCGACGTGGTCCGTAGAATTTGGGTAATTCTAGTCCGAATCGTGGTCGCAGGTCTAGGCGACAGCAGCTGCGTAGGGTTCTGTTGAGGCTGTGACGTCAATGGAACTTCTCTTGTGGCTACCATGGGAGCAACTCTTGGGTATTTCTTGTTCCTAGTCACTATACTTATCATCCCTACATACCCCTGGATGGGGAAATTTTGTTGCACCTCATTGATTTGAAGGGGTTTTGCCTATGCCTCATGGGCAGGCAAGGGGTCTCTAAAAACTCCCATTTGCTGGTTGTTTGGTGCTACGGGGTTGTCTACAACTAATGTCTTGTTGTCAATTAGGTCTTGTATCAAGCCTTTGAATTTCCAACATGCATTAAGGTCATGTCCCTTTTGCCGATGGAATTTACAATACAAGTCCTCTCGGTACCCCTTAGGCTTCGGTGCATTAGGATCTATGGTTTGAATCTCTGGGAGGTTGATCAAATTCGACGCTGAAAAGAGGTCAAATAGGGAGTCCCTAGACTCTTTGTAGGGTGTCAACTGTCGCCTAGGGTGACGCTATTGATTTTGCCCCTATTTCTGGTTTTCTCTTTCATAATTGTTAGGGGGCACTGCCTGATAGTTAGCCTTTTGAGGCTGTATTTCTTGTGCAGGCTTAGGAAAATTTATAGCCTTTTGAGGCTGTATTTCTGTTGCGTAGTCCCTATTTTGGTGTTTTTGTTCCATTATTTTTTCTTAGGTTTGGTGATCTCGCCATCCTATATCTTGATCTCTTCGATGATTCTGGCTTGCGCCAGAGCCTCTTCTAAGGTGGCATATTGCTGCAGCTGCAATATCACAAATATCAATGTCAAACAACTTCTTGAAAACATATGTGTAAGGTCAAACATAGGGGGAAGGTAGGGTAGCTTGGAAAGTAGAGTCCTCCATCGATTCTCGTAGGCCATCATAGTCTCTTCCTCATACTGCCTAAGGTTTGCCAGGTCACTTAGTGATGCCTTCTTCTTGGTGTTGAAGGTGAAGTATTTGAGGAACGAATCCACTAACTGATCCAGGTTGCTGATGCTATGTTTTGGTAACCGGGTGAACCAATATGAGGCAGGGTCTACAAATATGGTTATAAAGGTTCTCAGCAAAAAAGCATCATTGTCCTGAATGCCAAAGCATTGGCTTAGAAACCTCGTCACATGCTCTTGAGCATCCTCCTAACCTTTAAAGATTGCCAGCTAAGGTAGCTTAAAGTTTTTGGGGTAAGAGGGTGCAAGCATGGATGGATGCACTGGATGACTGCAGAGTTGACGCAATGTGGGCTTTTGGGGCCCAACATCTTTGTTTTCCATAGACTCCAAATGCTCTAACAACACTTTATATGCATCAGAAGACTTAATATCTTCCTCTCTAACTTGCTCCTATTGTGGGTTATGGGAGACTTGAGGCCTATGGAGAGGTGGCCGGATAGCAACCCCTCCACCTTGATAGGGCATTTCGGCCCACTCTTCTTCTTGTTCATACTCATCATAGGCTTCTTGAGGAGTCTATGGGTGAGACCTATGACCATGGGTGGGTCCCCATGGAGGGAGCCCATCATTGTTCCTGGGAGTTGCCTCTCGTTCAGGTCTAGGAGGTCTTGGAGGCAGCGCTTGGTAAGGTCATGGGGACCTATCTCATGCCAAGGGGTTACGCCTCTCATATGGTTTTTCCCTTTGGGTGCGAGGGGTCGGAACCCTCTCTGACACGGTGTTATGCAAAAACTTATCTATTTGGCACCTAATGCACTCTTTACTAAGGTGATATAAATGCTCTAGTTGCTATTGATCTTGCTCAAGCTACGTAATCTATGCTTTGTGGGTGGCATGTCTGGCGACTTCTAGGTCAATATGTTTTTCCATCTTGAGTCTCAGAGGCCTAGATGCCTCTCCCATGCACTTATATTGGTCACAGTGATCTGAGATCTCTATAGGTCGCTTCCCCCTATCGAGGTTGGTAGCATTTACTCGAGTCTCTAGCCTCGAAGGATGGTTTTGGTAAATAGCAGGTGTGGATGCGCATTGCTCCCACATTGTATATTGCTCTTAAGGAAGATATGGGTCTTCCTCATTCTCCCTTTCATAAGTGTGAAAGGGATGGACGGAGTTGGCTCACCCTGCCAGAGGAGCCTTGTGCTCTAGATTTGTCCTATTGTTTCTAACAATGAGAGGAGGCAATGGAGGGATGATATAATCTTGAGGCCTCTCTTCCAGTGCTTCATCACATGATGGCCACTCATATCAAGCTTCTAAGGGAGCCCTTTTATCTATGTTGAGTACCACGTGTAAGGAATCTTCCCTAAAGGGGCTATGATGGACGGGCATGTCCCCCAAAGGGGTGTCCCTATAATTCCATCTTGACATGGATCGATGCAGACTCTCTTGCGGGTTAGGCCACCAAGGCAGTATGACTAAGTCCTTAGGGCTATAACAGAGGTGACTTGTTCCCCCTTGTACACTTTTTGCAACTTTCGCCCTTGATTGGGCTTGGCTACGTGTGTACACCATGGTGGTACTTTCCTAAAAGCTATGTAGATTTTTATCTCTTTTATTATTTTTTATGCTACATTAAACAGAAATGAGCACACTCACACACAAACGGTGATTATCTCATTTAAAGATTGAGAGTGTGTCCTAAACCTGGTTTAGTGTGTTTTTTTTTTTTTGAAGGCTTTTGTAAAGAATGTTTAAATGCAAATGATGGATCTTATGACTCCCATAAATGGTCGCCCCTTCGATATACCATTGCCGAGCCGATATACCAACCTCTCTATATACCCGCCCTTACGTGAGGGAAACTCTAGATACGTGAGAGCGAGATGGTATGTGGAACGTAGGTGGTACGGAAGGGGGATCACTCTGTTTATGACACCTACCATAGAAGACTTATCCTCGTGCGCTAGGAATCACCCCAGCTACACTCGGTCAGCTTTCATCAAGATTTACGTCTAGAAATAGAAGCGATCGAGGTAATGAATGCAAAATTCAAGCCAAGGTGGTGATGAAATCTATCGTTGGTCTTGATCAAGGGTTGGGGTTTTATGACCAGCTCCTTGGTTTTTATGATGCCACGTGGTGTGTGGGGTTATTTTTATTTTGCAAAAGGAAACAAGCAAACAGCAAAGGATAACTAATTTCCCTAAGCAAACAAGTAATCTATGAAAAACTAAAAATTGAAAACAAAAAAATATAAGAAAAGTTCAGATTTCTTACCTCGCCTCTGCCCAAATCTGTCGGTTCTGAGTTTTTGTCCTGAAACTGCATAGACAAAGATTCATCCTAGGGAGGAATGAATTACAGTGCTAAATTCATCACAGGGTCAGGCGGATTCCAATTCATCCCTAGGCATAACGAATTACAGACCTGTATCCACCTTAGGCTGGAACGAACAACAGTCCCGCATCCAAAAAATTGGTACCTACAAGAAAAACCACCAAATTTTGATCAGATCTTAGATCTTAAAAATAGAGGTCAATGTCCCACCGTGATCGCCACTAAAAGCATGAGGATATGGAAAAAAAAAGGGGTCATTCGCACAGGGGGATGAGCAAGATAACCGTTTTGCTTATGGCGACTTGGATTGCTTTGCAGGTTTCATCTTTCATTCACACAACTTGGGAATTTTTATGTGTTTTGATTTGTGTTGGGATGCTATGTAACAAGGTGTGATCCAAGTAAAATTCTACCTTTGTAAAATCTATCTGACTTTGTACAGTTTTGGTTAGAAAGCTATTGGCAGTTGAAGAACAAAAACTCTTGATACATTAGAAGACAACTGACTATAGTATGGCAAAAATATGAATAGCATTTTATTTTTGATGGATTTTTTATACAGTGGAGAGATATGGAATGAAGGTGGACTTTGCCAAGTAATTACAGTCTATGGTGCCTTGACCTGTATGACCACAAATATGCAAATGTATGGATGCGATGCTTAATGTAGCTATTATTTTTGTGTTTTTGATGGATTGATCTTGGTGAGTATGAAAATGAGATGTAAAAAGAGATTTTTAATTTGGTGATGATTTTGAGCATGCATGGAGATGAGATGCAAGTTTTTGTTATTTTTGATGATTTTATTGTTTTTTATATTTCTTATTTTTCTTTTGACCAAGCGATTGTGGGAACCCTTGGAGCTTTTTGGTTTGACCAAGCGATTGCGGGAATCCTTGGAGATTTTTGGGATTGACCAAGCGATTGTAGGAATCCTTGGAGCTTTTTGGGATTGACCAAGCGATTACGAGAATCCTTGGAGCTTTTTGGGATTGACCAAGCAATTGCAGGAATCCTTGGAGCTTTTTGGGATTGACCAAGCGATTGTAGGAATCCTTGGAGATTTTTGGGATTGACCAAGTGATTGTTGGAATCCTTGGAGCTTTTTGGGATTGACCAAGCAATTGTAGGAATCCTTGGAGCTTTTTGGGATTGACCAAGCGATTGTAGGAATCCTTGGAGCTTTTTGGGATTGACCAAGCGATTGTAGGAATCCTTGGAGCTTTTTTTGGGATTGGTTGCTTTAGATATGGAATGGTCGCAAATGACTGATGTTCAAGGGTTCAAGTTCTCTGACTCCATCAAGGGAAGCTAGCCAGTACATCCCAGGTCATATCTTGCTATCAATTACATATGGACCTAACCAATTTGCCATGAACTTGTCCTTGAGATGGGACGATAAACTAGAGTTCTGCTGGTTTTCCTTCAAGACCAAGTCACCAACCTGAAAGTCCCTTAGGTGAACTCTCATGTTGTATGCTTTCTTTAGCCGCTCTTGATAGATACGTAAATGCTCAAGAGCATTAACGCATCATTCATCGAGAAACATAAGTTGGTCTAATTGGGCCTGCCATGCAGTATCATCATCAATGAACTCTTGCATTGATATGCACATTGAGGGAATTTCCAACTCAAGAGGCATGACAGCCTCGAAGCCATACACAAGAAAAAATGAAGTTACCCCAGTGGGTGTCTTAATGCTAGTGTGATAAGTCCATAGGGCAAGTGGGATGTGAATGTGCCAATCCTTATGACTATCTATGACTATCATTTTAAGGATAGCAACTAGCATTTTGTTTGATGCCTCTCCTTGCCCATTTGCCTACGGATAATAGGGTATCAAAAAACTGTGTTGAATTTTATACTTTGTGGTCAAAGCATGCACATATTTGTTCTTGAATGACGTCCCATTATCCGAGATTATCTTGGATGGAATACCAAAATGACATATGATGTTATGTAAAATAAACTCCGTAATGCGTGTTCTAGTCGTAGAGGTAAGTGGAACTGCTTCCACCCACTTGGTGAAGTACTCTATGGCTGTTATGATAAACGTATGATGACCTGACGATGCAGGGGATATCTTTATGATTAGATCTAAGACCCACTGCAAAAATGGCCAAGTCGACTGGATCGACTGCAAGGCCTGGGAAGGTACGTGTGTCAAATTGGCATGATGTTGACACTTCACGCACTTCATCACATACGCACAACAATCTCGCTCTAAATATGGCCAATAGTAGCCCATGCGAAGAATGCACTTGGCAATGGCCATACCACTGAAGTGGGCACCACATGTACCATCATGCGCTTGGGCGATCGCCCAAGTGGACTCTTGTTGGTCCAAGCATTGAAGGAGGATCCCTTCATAGATGTGATGATACAAAATGTCTCCTAACAAGACATGCTTTGCCGCTTTCTTATTGAATGCTCATTTGGTGGCATGCGTCAATCCAAGTGGGAGGTTACCTAGCTTAAGGTAGTCCCTTAGGGGTGAATACCAATCCTGGTCGATAGAAGCCTCGACGGTATGAATAGCCAATCCCTCTTGAAGTTCATCCCTAGCAAAAGTTGAGCGAGAAAGAACTTGTAAGAATAGCGTTGTGTTTCTATTAAGGGGAATAATGGAGGAAAAGGCCCTCCAGTTGGCATGCTTCAAACAGTCATGGATTCGAGAGAACCGATCCTCAGGTGGTTCAATCTGGATCATGTGGATTCCTGGAGTTAAATCAGAGCTTGCACGCTCCATCATGGATTGTGATAATGTTTTGACTTGAATGGTTGTCATATCACCATAAAGGTCTTGCAGGATTAACGACCCGAAAGAGGCCATAGTGTCCGCAAAATGATTCGATGATCGAGGGAGTGCCTCGATGTCTTACCATTCAAGCTTTTCCAGGAATTTTTCCACAAGGGCTTTGCAGGCCTATAGAACTGGGCATTTACATTGGAATACTCCTTTGACTTGATTGACGATTAATAGTGAATCACCAAAGATGTTCAATCATTTAATGTTCATGGTGATTGTTGTCTGAAGACCTATGAGCAAGGCTTCATATTCTACATTATTGTTGGTGCACGGAAGTCTAATTTAAATGACAAGGGTATTGGAGCCCCTTGCGGTGTGAAGAATACAATTCCTGTGCCACCCCCTTGCTCACATTTAGAACCATCAAAAAATAGGGTTATGTCGGCCTGTGACTTAGGCTCATTAGAAACAGGTGATTCTAAGACATGGAAGACCCCGTCATCGGGTAGTTCTATGACCAGAGGCTGATCATCTTCGATAGAAGCCTTTGCTAGTTGATCGACAATGACCTATCCTTTGATGGATTTCTGTCCAATAAACTCTATGTCAAATTCTATCAACAACATGATTCATTTTGCCCTGTGACTAATATGATAAGTATGACTCATCATATATCGCAATGGATTCTCCTTAGACACAACATACGTAGTGTTGCTCAGCATGTAGTGGCGTAGCTTTTTGGTAGAAAACACCACTGCCAAGTAGAGTTTCTCGAAATATGCATAGTAAAGTTCATAGCTGACCAGGGTGCGGCTAAAATAGTAAGTAGCCTACTCTTTGTGAAGTTCATTCTTCTGGGCGAGCATGGCACCCAGTGCCACCTCAGTAGCTGATATGTATAAGTAGAACGACACTCCTAGTCTAGGTGGTGCCAATACTGGTGGCAAAGCCAAGTATTGTTTAATGTCATCAAAGGCTGACCGGCACTTGTCATCCCAGTGAAATGCTACCCCTTTATGCAATAATTTGTTCATGGATTGGCACTTGTCAGATGACTACGCTATGAAGTGCTTGATCGACGTGACCTTTCCCTACGTGACTTTTGAGTTGCTTGATGGTAGTTGGGGGAAGCATTTTAAGGATTGCCTTGAATTTGTTTGGGTCCACCTTGATGCCTCACTTTGAGACTATGAAACCCAAGAGTTTTCTAGATGTGACGCCAAAAATGCACTTCTTGCGATTCATCTGACTTTATGCTCCATGAGGCAATCGAGGATCTTTCTTAAGTCACCGAGATGATTTGGGTGTAAGAGAGACTTGGCCAACAAATCATCCATGTAATCTTCCAAAGTTTTATGCATGTAATCATGGAAGATGTACGTCATGGCATGTTGGTAGGTGGCGCCAACATTTTTAAGGCCAAAAGGCATGACCTTGTAACAAAATGTCCCCCAGGGCATTGTGAACGTCATTTTTAGTTGGTCCTTGGGATTGATACGAATCTAATTATATCTCGAGAAACCATCCATGAGGGATAGCATTTTGTGGCCCACTGTAGCATCTACCAATGGGTCGATGCTAGGCAAGGGAAAATCATCCTTATGACTCGCTTTGTTTAGATCATAAAAATTAGTGCATATGCGAATCCTCCCATCAAGCTTCTTTATGGGCACCATGTTGGACAGCCATGGCGGATAATCCACACATATGACAAACTGTGCATCCAACAGTTTCTACAATTCGTCTTTGACCATCAAGGCCACTGTTGGGTGCATCTTGCATAGTTTTTTCTTAACTGGCTTGACTGTCGAATCAAGCATTAAATTATGTATGACTAGCTATGGATATAGCCCCGGAATGTCTCTGTATGACCATGCAAAACCCTCCTTCTTCTCTTTGAGAAGGGAAATGTAGTCGGCTTGCTCTTCGGGGGATAAACTTACCCCCAGCTCGAGAATCTATGGATTCATTGGATTTGAGCCGATGTCTACGTCAGTCGTCTCCTCGACCAACATGTGGGATCCGTCCTCCAACTGGTGTGGAGTCAGGATCAAATGGATATCATTTTTTGAGTTTAAATCTACATTGGGAACCTCAAATTCCACTCCAGCATGGAAGATATCCCAAGTTGGCTCTGGGGTGAAATGAAGCATCTCACCAAACGGTCAGTACTCTGACAGGGAAGGAGGTGAATTGATGTGATCCCAGTCTATGGCATCTATGTCAAGATGCAATGACCATGCTGGATTGATTGGGTTATGGATGGGGGCGGTTAAGTCAATGGAGATCATGTTGATGAAATGGTTTTGGTCTCCATTACTATGGGTGTGGTGATCTGAGCATCCTAGATGTTTCTTGTATTCTGGATCTGGCTCTGTGGGTATGGGCACAAATGGATTGGCCCTTTGTGCTGATAAGAGGATAGGTTTTGCCCTCAACACTGATATCACTCTGGGGTATCAGGGTGGACGGTGCTCATCGTAAACCTAGAGCCACTGATCAAACACCTGGTCCCACCCTGCTGGGTCTATGTACCACTCATGCCCTGGTAGTATGTTCATCTATTCAAATATGTCATTAATATCCAAGGTGTATTGTAGCTATCATTGAGGATGGAGATAAGCCATCTTTGTTTCATCCTCATAATCGCTGTTAGATATCCAAAGGCCCTCGTTGGCTCCGATGGCTATCCGCGACACTGAGGGCTCATCCTGCTCAAGAAAATTTATCTGGCCCCACTGGGGTTGTTCCACTCTCTGTGGGGGGACTTGATTCTCTCTTATTCGAAGGGATCATATGATGCTGGCTCATAGTCTGACTCATCCTCCGAAGATCTTTCTTGACACTATCTATATCCACCCTAAAAGTGGGTCCCTAAACTTCCACCTCTCTCTAGAAAATGGGAAGGATGATTGAGGTTACCAAGGGTGGTTGTTGACCATGGGAGATAATCCCCCAATGTGTACATTGTGTTAGAATTGGCATATGGATCTAATGCCAATCCACCATTATGGCCTATCTTCAGGCCTTGCATGTCTTTGACCAAGATGTCTAAGGGCAGGGGGTGGTTGAATCCTACACCTGACTTGTCATAAGGCATTGGTATCTTGGTTGGCAAAGGACACACACTCCTTGCTCATACCGGCCTAACCCGTATCCATGCCAGTTGCATTGGCCAAGATATCTCAGAGCAAAGTCCAGGTTGGACAAATAGTTTACATCCTCTACGAAAGGCTCTTCATCTTCATCCTCTTGCATGCATGGCTCAATGCCATGATCAAGGCCCCCATACATAAAGTTTGTCTGGTTTGGCGGGTATCCTAGAGGAACAATTGTACCAATTGGGAGGCGAGGTCTCCCCATGTATTGCATGGACTCTAGTGCTGGCATTATTACAACATTCCACACCAGATACTCCCCCAGGCCCGTATTGTCCATTTCAACAATGATTGTTGGCAACCTAGGGGGAGGGAACATAAGCTCTTCCAGAATCCACTCCATGTTAGGTGGGCTAGGAGCCTCCACTTCCATTTTACTAGGCATCTCTTTAGTAGATATGGTTGAGACTGATTGCAGTGCCTCTGCCAAAGGTCGTGCCTCCTCCAGGGATTTCTTCCCTTTGTCCTTCTATTTGGCCATGATAGGTGGCATCGTTGATGAAGGACCAACTGATGAAGATGCACCTGGATAGGGTTTTGGTGGATCTACCTTCTGGGATGCTTGCAAAATTGGACCTTGTCTAGATGGATTCAATTGGAAATCCAAATGTGTTGATGGAAGGGTCAATTGCGGCATCAGCTTGCACTCGCATTGTAGTACTTGAAGGATTCTAAGTCTTCCGGGACCATATGTACCTCCCCTTCAAATGTATACTTCAGACATTGATGAGCTATTGATGAGACACACTTCATGTCCCTGATCCATGGCTGGCCCAACAAGATGTTGTAAGCCATCTCACCTTCCAAAATATGGCACAATGTAGGTATTGTCTTTTGTACCACTTGAATGGGTAGGACAATTGTGCCAACTGTCTAGCATACTGCATCGTTAAATGCTCGTAGTGTATATGTGGATGCCGTGATGTGAGATGTCGACAGCTTCAGATGTTTCAATGTTGTTGTGGTAATGATGTTACTAGATGAGCCAGTGTCTACCAACACCCTCTTATAGGGGATCCCGTTGACCCGTGCAATAACGTGCAGGGGTGGATCCGCTATGTCATCAACCACTAATTTCACTTCATCTTCTTGAAAAGTGATGACTGGCTCGGTGCATCTTTTGACATGCCCCACAAAGTTGTTGAAGGAATTCGGTTCTTGGGGCTACAACTCAATAGCCTTCAATATCTCCATAAGAGCCTCCCTATGGGGCGTTTATTGTTGAATAATCTCATATATGGAGAGCCTAGCCGACGTGGTCCGTAGAATTTGGGTAAGTCTAGTCCGAATCGTGGTCGCAGGTCTAGGCGACAGCAGCTGCGTAGGGTTCTGTTGAGGCTGTGACGTCAATGGAACTTCTCTTGTGGCTACCATGGGAGAAACTCTTGGGTATTTCTTGTTCCTAGTCACTATACTTATCATCCCTACATACCCCTGGATGGGGCAATTTTGTTGCACCTCATTGATTTGAAGGGGTTTTTCCTATGCCTCATGGGCAGGCAAGGGGTCTCTAAAAACTCCCATTTGCTGGTTGTTTGGTGCTACGGGGTTGTCTACAACTAATGTCTTATTGTCAATTAGGTCTTGTATCAAGCCTTTGAATTTCCAACATGCATTAAGGTCATGTCCCTTTTGCCGATGGAATTTACAATACAAGTCCTCTCGGTACCCCTTAGGCTTCGGTGCATTAGGATCTATGGTTTGAATCTCTGGGAGGTTGATCAAATTCGACGCTGAAAAGAGGTCAAATAGGGAGTCCCTAGACTCTGTGTAGGGTGTCAACTGTCGCCTAGGGTGACGCTATTGATTTTGCCCCTATTTCTGGTTTTCTCTTTCATAATTGTTAGGGGGCACTGCCTGATAGTTAGCCTTTTGAGGCTGTATTTCTTGTGCAGGCTTAGGAAAATTTATAGCAACTTAGTTAACCGTGGCGGGTTTCTGTTGCGTAGTCCCTATTTTGGTGTTTTTGTTCCATTATTTTTTCTTAGGTTTGGCGATCTCGCCATCCTATATCTTGATCTCTTCGATGATTCTGGCTTGCGCCAGAGCCTCTTCTAAGGTGGCATATTGCTGCAGCTGCAATATCACAAATATCAATGTCAAACAACTTCTTGAAAACATATGTGTAAGGTCAAACATAGGGGGAAGGTAGGGTAGCTTGGAAAGTAGAGTCCTCCATCGATTCTCGTAGGCCATCATAGTCTCTTCCTCATACTGCCTAAGGTTTGCCAGGTCACTTAGTGATGCCTTCTTCTTGGTGTTGAAGGTGAAGTATTTGAGGAACGAATCCACTAACTGATCCAGGTTGCTGATGCTATGTTTTGGTAACCGGGTGAACCAATATGAGGCAGGGTCTACAAATATGGTTATAAAGGTTCTCAGCAAAAAAGCATCATTGTCCTGAATGCCAAAGCATTGGCTTAGAAACCTCGTCACATGCTCTTGAGCATCCTCCTAACCTTTAAAGATTGCCAGCTAAGGTAGCTTAAAGTTTTTGGGGTAAGAGGGTGCAGGCATGGATGGATGCACTGGATGACTGCAGAGTTGACGCAATGTGGGCTTTTGGGGCCCAACATCTTTGTTTTCCATAGACTCCAAATGCTCTAACAACGCTTTATATGCATCAGAAGACTTAATATCTTCCTCTCTAACTTGCTCCTATTGTGGGTTATGGGAGACTTGAGGCCTATGGAGAGGTGGCCGGATAGCAACCCCTCCACCTTGATAGGGCATTTCGGCCCACTCTTCTTCTTGTTCATACTCATCATAGGCTTCTTGAGGAGTCTATGGGTGAGACCTATGACCATGGGTGGGTCCCCATGGAGGGAGCCCATCATTGTTCCTAGGAGTGGCCTCTCGTTCAGGTCTAGGAGGTCTTGGAGGCAGCGCTTGGTAAGGTCATGGGGACCTATCTCATGCCAAGGGGTTACGCCTCTCATATGGTTTTGCCCTTTGGGTGCGAGGGGTCGGAACCCTCTCTGACACGGTGTTATGCAAAAACTTATCTATTTGGCACCTAATGCACTCTTTACTAAGGTGATATAAATGCTCTAGTTGCTATTGATCTTGCTCAAGCTACGTAACCTATGCTTTGTGGGCGGCATGTCTGGCGACTTCTAGGTCAATATGTTTTGCCATCTTGAGTCTCGGAGGCCTAGATGCCTCTCCCATGCACTTATATTGGTCACGGTGATCCGAGATCTCTATAGGTCGCTTCCCCCTATCGAGGTTGGTAGCATTTACTCGAGGCTCTAGCCTCGAAGGATGGTTTTGGTAAATAGCAGGTGTGGAGGCACATTGCTCCCACATTGTATATTGCTCTTAAGGAAGATATGGGTCTTCCTCATTCTCCCTTTCATAAGTGTGAAAGGGATGGACGAAGTTGGCTCACCCTGCCAGAGGAGCCTTGTGCTCTAGATTTGTCCTATTGTTTCTAACAATGAGAGGAGGCAATGGAGGGATGATATAATCTTGAGGCCTCTCTTCCAGTGCTTCATCACATGATGGCCACTCATATCAAGCTTCTAAGGGAGCCCTTTTATCTATGTTGAGTACCACGTGTAAGGACTCTTCCCTAAAGGGGCTATGATGGACGGGCGTGTCCCCCAAAGGGGTGTCCCTATAATTCCATCTTGACATGGATTGATGTAGACTCTCTTGCGGGTTAGGCCACCAAGGCGGTATGACTAAGTCCTTAGGGCTATAACGGAGGTGACTTGTTCCCCCTTGTACACTTTTTGCAACTTTCGCCCTTGATTGGGCTTGGCTACGTGTGTACACCATGGTGGTACTTTCCTACAAGCTATGTAGATTTTTATCTCTTTTATTATTTTTTATGCTACATTAAACATAAATGAGCACACTCACACACAAACGGTGATTATCTCATTTAAATATTGAGAGTGTGTCCTAAACCTGGTTTAGTGTGTTTTTTTTTTTTTTGAAGGCTTTTGTAAAGAATGTTTAAATGCAAATGATGGATCTTATGACTCCCATAAATGGTCGCCCCTTCGATATACCATTGCCAGGCCGATATACCAACCTCTCTATATACCCGCCCTTACGTGAGGGAAACTCTAGATACGTGAGAGCAGATGGTATGTGGAACGTAGGTGGTACAGAAGGGGGATCACTCTGTTTATGACACCTACCATAGAAGACTTATCCTCGTGCACTAGGAATCACCCCAGCTACACTCGGTCAGCTTTCATCAAGATTTACGTCTAGAAATAGAAGCGATCGAGGTAATGAATGCAAAATTCAAGCCAAGGTGGTGATGAAATCTATCGTTGGTCTTGATCAAGGGCTGGGGTTTTATGACCAGCTCCTTGGTTTTTATGATGCCACGTGGTGTGTGGGGTTATTTTTATTTTGCAAAAGGAAACAAGCAAACAACAAAGGATAACTAATTTCCCTAAGCAAACAAGTAATCTATGAAAAACTAAAAATTGAAAACAAAAAAATATAGGAAAAGTTCAGAGTTCTTACCTCGCCTCTGCCCAAATCTGTCGGTTCTGAGTTTTTGTCCTGAAACTGCATAGACAAAGATTCATCCTAGGGAGGAATGAATTACAGTGCTAAATTCATCACAGGGTCAGGCGGATTCCAATTCATCCCTAGGCATAACGAATTACAGACCTGTATCCACCTTAGGCTGGAACGAACAACAGTCCCACATCCAAAAAATTGGTACCTACAAGAAAAACCACCAAATTTTGATCAGATCTTAGATCTTAAAAATAGAGGTCAATGTCCCACCATGATCGCCACTAAAAGCATGAGGATATGGAAAAAAAATGGGAAAAACTCCAAGTATGATGCAAGAATGAAACTAAACTTGATGCTACGAATTAAAAATGCATAAAATGGAGAAAAGCGTAAAAAAATTGGAACCCAAATGGAACGAAACCACCCTCTTCTTTTATTGATATATTTCAAATTTAGTTACAATTCGCTTCCTCCCTTTTTAGAGGTGAGGAGCATCAAACTTGTCTCTTGGTCACATCAATGGAAAGCCATCCCTCTTCCGCGTGCCCACATGTAAGATGGGCGGACCAAACGTCGTCGTCGCTTGTGTATACAAGTGTTGATTCCTTGTTGCTCCTCCGATGTCTAGACCCTACGTTCAAAGGAGCAAGAAATCGTTAGTAGCACCTACGAATAAGACAAAGCATGTGATCCTCAAGTCTACAATAAGCGGATGAGAAAATGAATTAAACTGTAATTGAAACTTATCCAAATGACATGAAAACTTGGCAAGGATATATAAACATCACCAAGAAGGAATTGCAAAAGAAACAATCAGGAAATTCCTCATCGATTTGAATTCGCTCCGGGGAGGGACGGATTCGACTGTAATTCGCTCTAGGGTAGAACGAATTCACCTGCAACAAAGAACTAAAGTGATACTTCCCCAAATGTCACACCTAGGGAGCCCTAAAAGACCTGCAAACTTAGGGTTAGCTAATTGGAGGTATTTTGGGAAGACCTAGATGGTCAGATTTCCCCAATTTGGCCTCCATCAATGGAAATTTGACGCTGCTACCTGCAAGTTATCGAGGACAAAAAAAGCGATAAAACATGATAAGATTTGATCAAAGCATTATGAAATCAGAATTACAAGCTATCTAAGCAGCATAATATGGAATGCAAAATAAAAAAATGACAAAAATAATAATCTGCCATGAATCCCCAATCGTTCCTAAAAAGGAATATTAGGCTCGCAGCAGTGTGGGGGTGCCTTGGCGGGCCACCCACCGTTAGAACCTGATTTCGGCACCAATCCACTTGGGATGGGTCCAAAATCTCTTGTAATGTGTTTTCAAAAAATTGGGTGGGATATTGTGGCCAAATATTAGATTTGGTTCCGGATTTGTGCTTCCAATAACCACCCAATGACCTCTTCTTCGAAAGAGATCAAGGATGTGAAAGGCACAATTCAAAAGGGAAATAGGTGTGAAAGCAAAATGACAGCACTTCGTTGCTCCAAAATGCTCCTTATCTTTATATTTTAGGGTGAGGAAACTCACCAATTTATAGACCTGGAGGTCTCTTGAGTTGGGCATGCAGAGGCACCACTTGGCAATCATGCCTTCCCAGGGGGAGGGAGACCCATCCCTGAATAGGGACTTCATGACTGCCCTTGTAACAACATCTAACACTCGAACATGCTCACCCACACTCTCATGCTATGAAGGAAGCATTAAGTGGTGGATCTGAGCTGCCATTTGTCAAGAATTGACTTTTTTCCCATCAAAAACTGGAATTCGTTCCACCCTGGAGCAGATTCTGTATTCGTCCCAGGGGAGGACGGATCCCATTTTGAATTCGTCCCAGGGAAGGATGGATTTTGAGCAAAGTGCCTAGAAGGTGCCAAATTGATCTCTGACCTCCCAAAACTGCTGTGAGAGTGGTTGGGACCATTGTTTAATATTTGGGGGCTGCCCTTGGGGCTGTGTGTGTCAATGCAATCAGTGTTTGTAGTCACATAATCGGATTTGTGTTGTTTTGGTATCTACAACAGTTGTTCTCCAGAGAAGGTTGGCTCCTAAGGGTGTCCTAGTTAAAAATTAATAAGGAAAAGGGAGATAAAAGGAAGTTAAGGAAGCTAAATCTAGAAATTATAGAGGATGGATTCAACCATATCAAAATATATGTAAGGAAAACCTAAACCATTGCAAAAAGCACAGTCCACTACCTAATAGATCAGTCAATCCTACTCTTGTTTATTCTTTATTGCACTTGGTAAAATTTGAATTCCAAAACTACTAAATAAGAATGCATGAAGTCCAAAATTTAGAATTGGAGCACATCCATTCAAATAGCTATAAAAAAATAAACATTCAATGCTCACACATTCAAGAGCTTAACTGGATACCAAACAATAATAAACTTGTATTTATTGAATAGAAAAGGCTTTATATGTGAGTTATAATGGCTAAAAATACATCCTTAGAATGAATTGTATTTTAGTGAAACATTATATTAAATGTTGTGGGTGCATTAGCAGGGAAAACCATGCTATAGATCTTCTTCAAATCTCTTACAAACTATGATGGAGGGCAACTACCAAAAGAAGACAAATAGTACAACCTAAATCTAGATCCTTGATCAATTTGATTTCATATAGCAATACTATCAGGTAATAAATTCCATCCATCTACACCTAGGGCTATTAATTATGTGGAAATATGTGCTGAGGTTGACTGCTTTAATGTACCTAGGACCTGATATGCTACCCACTAAACAAGCCCTAAATTTATTTATTGTCATCTACTCACTATGCACCCTCATAAATGAAGGTGCATGTTCTTTCTATAAAGATCCCTTGATGTTGGAAATAATTCTATAATGGATGGGATTTTGGGATTCATTCGCTACTTGCTATCGATCCAAAACTCCATCTACTAGGCCAGGATGGATTTTTGGGATTTCACCTCAATTTCCACCTTGGACATGATTTTAGGATCACTTTAAGGACTTGTAGTTGCCCAAACTTCCATTGGGTTTTAAACCTGGATGACCCTCTTTCTTACCATAAAAGTGGCAATTTGGAGGTCAACCATGACTTATCACTACCCCACTCATCCACCCTTTGCAAGCTGTGGGGATATGGGATCCTATTTCTATACTCTTTCATTAGGTTAGGTATTTAGGTTTCATCTATAGGGTTTGGATGCCTATTTATCTACTCAATGTCCTACTTAGCCAAATTTTGTGCTTTCACTTGGCGGTGACCCAGGGATTGTTTCTTGATTAACAATGTCCACCCTTTCTGGTAATCTATCATCAAGTGGACCTTTAGAAATTATTTGATATTTTAAGTTGACTTATTCCTCTACCCTCACTACAAATCACTCTAGTATTTCCTAGTGCATTCATGAGACTTGCTCCTAGAAATCAACACCCAATGCACAAAGTCCTCACTTCCAAAACTTAAGCATTTCAAAGGGAAATTATATTGCTAATAAAAAATAGAAAAATTGGGTGAACGATGTAAAATTTCACCTATAGATACATAAAATATTTTTTGCATGCTCTAAATATTTAAAATTCCTATTTAAAATATATTTAACAAAGCATGTCAATGTTATCAATGCACTTTAAAAGTAATATATTTGTATCTTCAAGTTAGCATAGTTTAAAAATTTTACTTTAATTAATTATGAAAATATTCATAAGCATGTTATGATTTGTTTTTTTTTTTAATTTACATGGTAGAATCGATAGCTTCCATGAATCTAGGTAGGATGTCTAATTTTTATGGCCACCACAGTATTCTGTGCTATCCACTTTGAATTCTGCCACAGTTCTTCGCACAATCCACCCCTATAACCATCATGCCACAATAATTTTAAATATTTTATGCCACTGAAAGACCTATTATGATTTTTTGAAAGAGACATGAAAGTTTTAAAATAATCATAGCTAATAATCTAGTGAAGAAGGACTATGTAAATTACCAAATACTTAAATGACTCTTTCAACAATTTCTATTTTTTTTGCATTTTTCTAATACATTCTATATGCTATTCATTATTTTTTAATATATGCATAATGTTTTAAATAATAATCCATGATTATGACATCATTGATAATATTATCATGATATATTAAAATGGGTAACAATAAAAAATAAGAACGTCCAAATCTGAAAAATATTATCTTAAAACAAAAGAGGAAGATAAACATTCTTCTATAAAAAAATGTACAATGATACGTAAGTCCCCAATCTCAACTATAGCTAACTAAGGATATACATAAAATATCATCATTTTTTAATACATGATAATATTTGGACAAAAAATGCTTTTCTTCATTCTTTGTTGCAATGAAAAAATATTTTCAACATAATATCATCTTCACTTCTATCATAAAGGTCACTAATTAAACAATAACAAGCAATAGTCTTTATTATATTATTTTTGAATGTAAAGGCCTAACTTTTAATTAATTTAAAAATACAAGTCTTTACAACAAAAAAAATGAGTGGATAGGCACACTCCAATAGGTAGCCACACTAACTTAGGTTGAGTTAGCAAGCGGTTACTCAAAACAACAAAAATAGGTTAAACCCATTACCAATCACATCACCAAAAACCATGCATTAAATCATGTCAATCATGGGGGTATGCTCATGAGGTGAATGTGCCTCACCCTCCATATGCTACCAATCGATATTAGAAGGAATGGAAATAAACCACCCATCCTCCCCAAGGGTGCAAACATTATCAATTATCACATGTATCAAAGCAATCAATGCCATCAAATACATCCCAACCCACCACATTAGTTGGAGCGATTGGGCATGTGGGAATGGGATCTCCCCAACCAACAATTGGGTCTAGCTCCACTTGGAAAACCTCCCATCCACTGCCATGATGAGATGTATTATTGCCAATGTTACCTTGGGGTTGGTAAATAGGAGACGATTGAGACCAATGAATTTCGATAGATCAGTTAGGAAGTAATTGACGAGAGCATGATCAAGAAACTTTATGATATTGAGAAGGATCTGTAGAAGGTATTTGTATGATCAAGACATTACCCCAGTTTTGCATAAGAGTGCAAAGATGCTCCACCTCCATATAAAATTTATCCACTTGAATTGAAATCTAGAGCCAAAAATTAGAATAAAGTGTGCACTTATCAGCAATTGAGAATTCATCTAAACTATGCTACTGAGAAAAGAGAAATTTTTTATAAGTTTTCCAAATATGAAATAGCACACTGATGCAAAGAATTTTCCACACTTCCAACAAGGGTAAGAAAAAATCTGGTGGATCGCCAAGCAAAGCATGATGCCAAGTGAATGAACTGGCCATATGAGGTCGAAAGAAGCACTCAAGCCAATCTCGGGCGAAGTTGGAGTCTTTATTATATTATTGTTTTCTAATAAAAGTATATTATGAAAAATCACCAAATACTTGAATGAATCTTTTACCATGATTTAATTTCTTTTGATATTATATCTAATACTTATGCCCAATTTTTATTAAAACTTTAATAAGTTTTAAATTATAGTTTTGATAGCCTCATGATATATTATATGTGATTTTTACATAAAATTCCCACATATTTATAAATATTTATGTTTTATCTCTGAAAACTAAATGTAATATTTAGACAAATAATTTGATGCTTCTACTAATTATTTTTACTTTTATTATTGATAAAGTAATTTGTTTTGTATATAAATGGATAATTGAATATATCTCCTGATTTTCAAGCCTTCAAAAAATTGTTAAGCTACAATGAGATTTGCTATTATTTTTTTTTTAAATATTTTTTAACTTTATTGTTACAATGTCATCTCCTTTCCCTTAATTGCGAAAAATAATCTAGTCATAAATTTTTAAAGATATTACAAAATATTTTATATAGTATTAATTTTTTTTTTTTGGTAATTATTATAGTAGATTAAGAAAGGGTTTTTATAGAGGATCCCAAAACCTTATGTACAAAATCAGCCTTGCATCATGCCTCCTAGTTTTATGTATAAGCCTATTACAGAAAACGTAACCCCTAAAAAAACCTGATTACATAAGCAATGGGCCTAGGGCATCAATCCCTTGAAACTGAACACCAAAATAGAAATCCCGCCCAGCGGTAACAGTAAGCATGAAACAATCCCTGTCAGCGGGAAACAGACAAATAAGAAAGGAAGTAGTTTTGGAGATCCCGCCCAGCGGGGAGTAGCCAAAAACCACCATCGAGAAGATCCCGCCTAGTAGGAAGCAAAGAAAAACCATTACAATAAAATCCCGCCTCGCGAGAAGCAGTCAAAACCACCACAAATAGTCCCGCCTAGCGGGAAGCAACAGGGAAATCCCGCCATCCGGGAAACCAGCAGAAAAGAAAGGATCCCGCCTCACAGGAAAACCGGCGGATTTGGTAGATCCCGCCCTATGGAGAAACCATCCCGCCCACCGGGAAAACATTTCGTTCAGCGAGAGCCATCCTGCAGGAAGCCGACAGCTAGCACAGAGAGGATCCAGCCCATCAGGAAGTGACCAAAGAGTTGCACCACAAAGAACCCACCTCGAGAAAACATAAGAGGATCCCAGCAGTAGGGACCAAGAATCCCGTCCAAGCATAGAGCCCACCGAGGATTCACAAGAAAAAGGGGAAGCTTTCCAAACCCTAAACCATCACCTCCATCGCACCGAGAAACGCAGGGGACCAGATCCATGCGAATAACCTACAAAAAACCCCAGGGGGAAGCCTGAGGGAAAAAGGGAAGGGATCCCCAACCAAACAGGGATCCTTGGGAAGCACCAGTCCGAAAAAACAACCAAGGAAACCCTAGCCGATCGGGAAGGGCACAGATAGTGGAGAAGGATCTCCCCTAGGAGATCATCTGCAAACAACCACTCCCCGGGAGGGATGACCTGGGTTGAGCCAGGAACTGGGCAGGAACCAGGATCCATGGGAGGGGGAGTAGGGGAGGGACCAGAACCCTCCCCTCTCTACTTTCTTCCCTCACCCGCTATATACTATTAATTTTAAATATCAAATGATTGCTATTTATGTTAACTAAATACCAATAAATGGAAAATAAAACATGCAACATCAAATGGTATGAGTTCAAATAGTTAAATTCCTCAAGTTTTAAGAAGAAGGCACCAATTTCAATATTTCCAAATGATAGATGTATAAGTTTTTGTAATATCGCTTTGGTCATGACGTAGTATGGGTGAAACCCATTTTAATCCCATATAACCAATTAAAAAATGAAATATTTCAAAAACCAAACATGCAATTCTGAATGCAAATATAAATTGTAAGACTAATATTGAGTAACAATTCATAGTTCTATGCTTCCTAAAGTCTTTGGATTTTACTAAGTAATTTATTTATGATTGTTTTAAAAATATAAAATATCTGTACCACCTAAAATAGAAGATAAATTTGCACATTGGTGATTATTTTTGCTCTTCTTTTCATTATTTTCTTGTTGATAATAACAATAATAAATTTTGAATCATCTCTAATTTTTGGAGTGATCATCTATATTAAAATAAATTAAACATTTTAAAACAAAGAAAAATAAGAATGAAAAATATTCCTTTTTTAATTTAGAAGCAACAACAATTGAAAAGAACACCTTGTATGTGCTCCAATGATACTATGATTGGGAAGTAGCTTTCTTGTTGTGTTTATAGAGTAAGTTATGCATAAACATAGTGCAAAAAGACACATGCAATATAATTAGGTGATAAAAAATTCTACCATATATATATATTATAATTAGTTGTGAAGAAATGCGACTCTATAAATCTAGAAGTCCAATAATATTTATACAAATATTGACCCATAAATATTGATATTGCTAATGCTTAGATGCTTCAATAATTTACATTATAAAATGATGGATATTTAATTACAATAGATGCCCAATGACACCTAGTGGACCTTACGAACAATGTGTTAAGTAGTTTTATGCAAATTAAATTTACATTATCTATGATATAGTAATTATTAGCATATCAATCTTATTACATCATAGTATTAGATTTGGATTTGGCTCCTGACTTTAAGGAAAAATATTTTCTAGTGTGATTTTGAAATCTCTATATTTTTAATAGAGTAAATTCTCCCCCTCAATGTAGACCTTATACTATAATACTGAGTGTTAGGTACTACCAATCATGAACTTTAATTACATATGTTTTACAAATTCTAATTCAAAAGCTAAAACTCATGAATTCAATGGATAGTTGACTTTATTAATTATCTTCTTATGAGAGTACAAAGCTACCACCATTATTATATCCTTCCACTTTTTGAAGAATATTTGTAGAAATTATTTTATTATTAGTGTTGATAGTAGTGATGCTTACTACGATATTTTGCTTTTTTCTTTACTAATATTATCATGGATTCCTTAGGGAATATAGATGTTTCCTCTATTTATTTGATTTTCATGCTACTTCTTTGTATTTTTTCTTTCTTTACTTCAACTATTATCTCTAATTTCTAGTTGCATGTGAATATTACAAGGTTTTTGTGGTGGAGGGAAAGTTGTGTTAGATATATTCTATATTTTTTATTTTATTTTATGAATTTTGTATTTCTCTTCTTAAAATTATCTCTCTTATTGATCATGGGATTTGTATTCATTTCAAGTTCTTGCTCTATCATGAATTCCTTGATATGATAAATAGTATTTATGTTTAAAATGTAATATTTAGTAATTTTACATACCATTTACATGATCAAGAACATAGCATCTTATCAACAACTTAATATTATTTAGCATTGAAAAATTAAGGCCTAATAGTCACTAATGTCATTAAGAAAATATTTAATTATTTTGGATTATGTTATCAATTTTGATAAAAATATCTATTATATTTTATCATCTACTATGTTGATTGCTTGTGGTGTTAGTACACTCCTTGATAGAAGTTTTATGAGCTCTTATGCTTTGACAATGATGTAAAGATTAAACTATTTTCTTTTGTACTAAATAAAGAAACTAAAAAAATAGTTAACCTCGAGCAAGACACCTTTATTCTAGGAGGGATTAAACTTATTGACTTTCTAATGATTAATGTTAGGGGTATCACATACCTTGGGATTGTTATGTATGATTTTGTATCACAATAGCCTTCCTTCCTACTTAAAATATTTGATAAACTTGGAGGTAAACTTACCTTACTTGATATTAGAGACATTGATGAACTTAGTATTGGCTAAGGTTTTGTTTATTTTTTGTTTCTTAATATCCCTCATGTTACCTATTTATCATTTATTGATTTTTTTGTAATATTTGCTATCTTGGATAGCTTCACTAGTCCATGTGTTAGTCTAATATACGTCACAAAACTATCATGTAAGATATAGTGTAAATAGTTATTATGGGAACTTTCATTCTGACTACCTATGCTATGTTTTGTATCACGTATTATTCAAATGGTGTTGAGATAATTTTAAGGTGTGTGTGATATTTATATCAAGCAATAATGATGTTCCTAGGATATTCTAGTGGATAAAATTATCTCTTAGTATGTGTGTTCCAATGACTACCATTTATAGGTCAAATCACTACATATTGATGTCAAATATCCTTGATCAAATATATTTAAGCATATATAGGGAGAATATTTAAACTCTTACTTCTTCTAGATTCAGCTTTAGACATCATCCAATATGATGTTTTTACATTCTTTTTCTCCTCCTTTATTTGATTTCTTTTTAGTCTAAATAAATCAAATGCCACCACTTACAGAACACCTTGATGTAACTTTAGAATTTTTTTATTCAAAATTATTAATATCATTGATGGTGATAATATCAATGTTGTCAAGTTCAATTATCAAGAAGAATAATGCAATATTTTCTAGTAATTGATGGTTTGACATTTCTTTGAGTTTGAACATCAAGAAGATTGATGTTGTTATTTGCTTTATTTGGTTGTTGTTGATATGTCTTGATATTCTCCTTATTTTTGTTAATCTCTCACTATGTAATTATTTAGATCTACAATATATTATAAATTGTTTCCCAATTTTTTGAGATACTAATCACCCAAGAATAATACTAATATGGTGATGTTGGAAAATGAGCTATTCTAGGTTTAAAGTTGTTACTTTGAGTCTATGTGTTTTATTGATTTATGTTTTGTGTGTCTTTTTAATTTATGCATGTGTTCACCTTGTTGGTATATGCTCATGTGTTCCTTGTGAGTGATTATTTGTTCCTATTTTAAAACTAAATAATATATGTGTAATACTTTATTGACTAATCTATATTTGATATTTTTGATAATTTGGCTTTATAGGCTTGGTGCCAGACTTCTACTTGGCAATGTCCAATTCGAGTGACTTGATTACTTTCTTATGCTTGCATATAGTTTATTTTTCAAAAAAATTCTTACCCTAAGATTGCTATGACCTCTCCTATGGTCTTTTGGCATGACTTTTATCTTGAGACCCATTTTAGTAGGAGTTTGGCCTTTTTGAATATTATGTGGGAATACTTCATGGATATAATGGTTACTTATTTCTCTTAAGTTAAGTCTTACTTGGTATTTTATAGGGTTATTTACCCTAAGACCAGGGTTATGCATAATGGGTTAGACCCAAAATTTAATTATAAAAAAAGGAAAAAAAGTTTCAAAATGCATGTGAATCCTGATCAAATTCATGTATGAGATATGGTGATTTACCTTTATTCACCAAAAATTATAAAATATTAGTGAAATTTATAGATTTGATTAAATCAATTGCAAAACACGCTTTTATTATAAATCATACGTAAAATAGAGTCTGGATGTAGATTAGGTGAAAATCAAGGTCAAGATGTAGATCGGGTGCAATATAGAATTTGGTCATAAATTGGTTGTAAAATATAGTTTGACCATAAATCAAGTGCAAAATTAAACTTGAATGTAGATCAGGTGCAAATCAGGATTGGGATGTAGACCAGGTGCAAATAAATATTCAACTGTAGATCAGGATCCAATTGTATATCGGGTGCAAAATAGAGCCCGAATGTGGATCAGGTACAAATAAGGTATTAGATGCAAAAAATAGGGTCTGATAGTAAACTGGGTGCAAAACAAATCCCAAACATGAACTGGGTGTAAATTATGGTTTGGTTGCATACTAGGTGTAAAATAAGGTTTGGTCATCGATTGATTGTAAAATAGGGTCCAACCATACCTTAAATCGGTTGCAAAACAAGATCCAAGCGTATACCAATTGCAAAACTAGATTTGGTTGTAGATCGGTTGCAAAACATGATCTATCCATTTACCTTTCCATATATCACATGATTGGTCATCGCTTATGCATGTTGAATAACATGTTGCCACATGTCCACCCTGGTTAAGTATGTCTATAAAAAGGCATCAAAAGTTATTTTTTTAGGTTTTTTTTCTTCAATATGAAATTAGAGTGAACCATTCCATCCCCAAGATATTATTACCCTACACCTTTCCAGAGTGAATTTTTCCCTTCTTTCATTTTGAGAATCTTCATAAAGTGCCTCTCTAGTATTTAATCCTCTATTTTTCCATATCTCAAGAAAAGAACTTTCAACAATGGCCACCACTTTGACAACCTCTCAAAAAATGCATTCAAAGATCAATATTACCCATGATTTTTTGAGTTATTAACTACCCCTAGTTATGACCATTCATTGATCAATGACACAGGTTTTCAGGGTTTAATTTCCATGCCTTATTTCATGACAAATAAATTTATTCTACATAGTATCATTAACGGCTACAAAAATATTCTTATGACCATTAATATCATGATATAGAGTAGAAAAAAATATTTTACCATCAAACCCATGAACATCCAGAGATTGATATGTCTTCCCCACAAAGGTTGTTCTCCCATTTTGCTGAAGTTCATGCTATTTTTTTTAATAAATCAAATTAAGATACTAAGTATAGTCCCTCTCGAAAATTGTTATCAAGTATAATTCTCATCACTTAATTCTCCTAAAGTTAAAAATTTAAAATTTGTTATTTGTGATCTAATTTTTTTACAGCTTTCATGGCCAAGTTCAAAAGAGGGTTAACTAATTCCTCTATTATGAAAAAAATATTCAAAATCAATTCTTGAGTTCTTCCAAGTAAGACTATTTTTTCTTGTAAGAATGAATATTCCATTATAGCCATTGGCCTATACGGTTCGTTGTCTACAACACAAGAAATTTTACTGGTGTACACATATTTTAGATCACATAAGAAAAAAGCTCCATATTGTTCAAATGAAATCAAGGAACACGATGGCCACAATAAATTTTATTTTAGGACTTTATTATGAATGTTTTCATAATTTGCAGGATACTGATGTACCGACTATAGGGTACCCAACCCTACAAAGCATTGGCATGACACCCCAAGAGGTGAAGGTAATTATTCAATTTTTCACCATCAAATATTTTTTTATATTTTAGCACATTTTCATATTTTAAATTTTTATTTGCACCTAAATGCAGAGTAAGGCAGTCATCACATGAACAAAATAAGATTTTGTTGTTAGGGATCACATGCTAGAGGCCATTGGTGATTCAGAAGACATAGGGTCTAAAGCATCACCATGCCTCTAAAACATTCAAAATAAGATGCTTCTCCTATAGTTTTTTTCTCACATGTACCTACACATATTGTGCAATGTGAATCTAGCAAGGCCACACCAATGACATGTAAGTTTACTATTTCAAGTTTCTTAATTTATTACCATTACTTTTTAGTTGAAATTATAATAATTTTTTTTTTTTTTTGTATGTTTTCACTGTTACACCCCACCCCATGCACCCGCATCAAGTTGCCTTAATAGGCTAGAGGGAAGAAAGAGATATCATCATCGGGTAAGTATTATTTTTAATAATATGTATTAATTTTATCCACTTTAATTTTCTTTAACAAGATCTTATTATAATGTATTTAGGTGCATCCCCGTGATTTACTCAAAGAAGGTAGAAAATGATGTCGCCACCACCACCACCACCACTACCTCAATAATGAAAATAATTAATGAGAGGTCATATGGGTGGAAAAAAAATTGTTAGAGTGAGATCGTGGGGGAGACCAACCCAGACACAGTCTACATTTCCATGTATGTCATTTTCAATAGGTTGTTCATTGCAAGAAATTTCGAGCTCAAGATTAGATGAGCCTCCATTAGAGGAAGATTATATTTTACAGGGCAACATTGAAGGGTTTAAAGCAATAGAGGTGCTTCAAGCACAACAAACACAACAATTTCCTAAAGCTCAACAAACCTCATTGTCACCTTCTAACACCAATGACCCTGGTCCTCAAACTGAGGATGAAAAAGTTATTTTTTTGAAAAAAAATTAATGGCGGATAATTTTGAAGCACTAATCAAAGACTATTTGCTTCACAATGTAAATAAAATGAAGGGTTGGGAATTTTGGGCAAAGGTCCTTATGAAGGAAATAAATGCCTGGTATAAAAATTTTGATAATAGGGAAGAAATTTTTTCTAAGGTCCAAAACAAACAGGAAAATCTTGGTGGTTCGTTACATCAAGCTCAATCAGGATTAATCAATGCTTTAGTTTCATATGATGATGAAGTTTTAAACATTATGTTGAATAGGTTGGAGAACTTGAATGCTAAAGCCCAAGCATATTATAACCAATGGGCTTATGATAAAAAGAAAGTTGCAGTCACTGAGGCTTCAAGGGATGTAGCTGAGGTGAGACTTTAGTTGCAAAAAAAATTTATGGTTATCTTTTGTCATATAACTCTTAACTAACTAAGGTTTTCTTTTACTTTTTGTAGTCAAATTTTTTTAATTTATAGAAACAAGTTGTAAGCATGGATGTTAACATCTAGGCGGCAAAGAAATCAATCCTAAATGCAATATCAATGAAGGAGACCTTACAAGCCAAGGTCAGAGATAACAATTATTTAAGAAATATTATAATAGAGCACAAATTGGATCCACATATCTTGCTTAAGAAGAAGCATCAAGAAAACATTCATATAGTGCAAGAGGATCCAACCCCACAAGAAAGAGCATTGTTGGGGAGTTTACAAAAGGCAAAGGAAGGCCTCATTAGAACTGGAGCATTGCTAGTGCGAGCGTAGGATGTTGACAAAGAAGATAAGGGAAAAGAACCTAAAACTTCAAGAGCAACTCAAACTAAAGGTGATCTAGATATACAAGGAGTGATTGCATTTATCCCTGATCCCCAATATCAAAATTAATATATTATAAAATGTTTAATAGTTGACAGTAAATTTTGTTGTATTGATGTCAACAATTTTGTACAATGTATATTTTCAATGCAAATAATGAAAAAGAATTTTATTAATTTGTGTCTTCTATCATTCAATGGTTGTTTCCATTTATATTTTTGTGCTGCTTTTAAATTTAAAATGATTCAATTATATTCACAATTGTAATTTCAAATAATAAACAAAATATTACTATGATATAACTCAGTTGTGCCAATATATTAATATCAATACATTAGCAATACTATAATATAAAACATTAAGTTTTATGAATGAACACAGTTAGGACACTACGAAGGCTACGATATAAAACATATAATTTGAAAAACAATGTTGTGATATAAATCATAAAATTACAATTCAGGTAGCTGAAACAATGTTGTGATAACAAATAAAGTCAAATTTATTGATGAAAATGATAACTAATAAATTCAAATTTATCAATGTTGTGAAATCTTGGAAAAATTACAATTCAGGTAGCTGAAACAAACACTTCTCAACTTGTCCAAAATCACTATTAAGCGTATTGTATATTTATGTCTCCACTATCTAATCACTGCAAGCATCATTATCCTCCTTATTGTGCATATTAGTGATACCCCTTCTATCTGCTAGGGATTTCCAATATGCCAATGCTCTGTCATAGGGAAATTTGTCCAGCTCATACAATGACACATAAATTCTCAAAAAATTTTCCAAATTTTTGTCTAGCCTATTATGGAGCTTAGATTTAACAAAATATAGTGCACTAAAGACCCTCTCATCTTCCATAGATCCCAAAATCATTGTTTGACATAATTCATATAAACAAAAATATTCACTTATTGTATCTTGTAAGACACTACTTGGAAAAAATATTTTTTCATAAATGTGTAATGGAACCAGGCTCATGGAAGTTACTCAAAAGTGATGTTTGATCAACCATTTTCATTCCAAAATGTGATTATTATTGTATTAAAAGTTCTTTGTTGAGAATACCTTTGATTTCAACACCATTGACTTCCACACTTTTATTGAAATGTTTAGAAAGTGTGCCCATATATTTAACAAACAACTCATGTGTAGATTTGTAGTCATTATAAGGACCCCAAAACATAGGGTTAACCACACCCATAGCCTCAAGAAACTCATCTCTTTGAAATCGATCTCTTATTTCTCTTGTCAATGATTATGTTATTTTTAACAATTTAATCTTAGTATTATGTAAAATTACTTCAAATCCATTGCATGTTATGGGAATTTGTTCAACATTGTTCGTAACTATATTTAACCTCCTTTCAAAACAATAAAGAAGTATCATCTTCTCATGAACATTAATACAAATATGATCATTGATGTCAAACTTCAAAAATATTTTTGGATCATTCATGTTAGTTAATATTTTCCAACTATCAAACAAAGGATCTATAAAATTTCCTCCAGACACATATATCCTATCAATATGCATGCATATTTGTTTTCTTAACCTGATGAAATCAACAATATATATGGATATTTCTTGTGCATGTTTAATCAATCTATTCATTTCTTGCAACATTGGAAGAATACCACATAATGTTAGAAGTGTTTCCAAGTCAGTCAAATGGTTTATCAAATCTTTTGCCTTATCAACTACCCTATGATTTTCATACATAAAACCTATTAAGGGTAGATATTTTGTAAAAACTTTGTATGTAGGTTGGGACATTCAAATGGTTTATCAAATATTTTGCCTTATCAACTACCCTATGATTTTCATACATAAAACCTATTAAGGGTAGATATTTTGTAAAAAATTTGTATGTAGGTTGGTACATTGAAATCCACCTTGTATCTACATCTTTTAACAATTTTCTTCCCTCTATAACTCCTAGTGCAAACTATTAAAACTCTAAAAACCTTTTTGGACTGCACAAAAAATAAGAATGTATTTAGCGGACGAGTTCCTCCACTCTCTCAACATTTTTGAAAGTGCTCACAATTTTATATGCAAAATTTATTCTATGAGCCATGCAATGAATGGGTATCAAATACGGGGTAATTGATGTCTGAATTTGAACACAAAGACCACTCATATGTCCTTCCATTATAGCAGTAATGTCATCCCTAATGCTTATTAACTTTAAGGTTATTTCTATATCACTCATTCATAAAATATCTTGTAAACTAGTTACAATAATATTACAAAGGTTTTTCACATTACAATTTTCCACCATATTATTTAATGCTACAGCCCTAATGCATATTAAATTTAAGGTTATTTCTTATCACTCATTCATAAAATATCTTGTAAACTAGTTACAATAATATTACAAAGGTTTTTCACATTACAATTTTCCACCATCTTATGTAATGCTAGCAAACTAGGATGCCTTATATGATTTTAAAATATGTACACATGCATACAAATCCAAGATGTGTTTTCAACAATCGTAACCTCATCAATTGAAAGTGAAATAAATTTGGAGAGTTTTACTTTCTACCTGAGGTCCTCCTACTCAACAAATGATAGATATTTTGCAATTTTCCAACCACTTCAATCTTACCAATGGGAACCAGGAAGGTTTTGCACATTAGCCAACTTAAATAGGTGTTTATAATAAATAAAATCTAACATTGGTCTACCCTTTTTAAGAATACTATATACAACAACAAACTACAAACTTTTTGAAGCTAAAGTGGTCTTATAAATTTTATCAAATTAGGCTTAAATCGTTCCACCTTTCTCAACAAGAGATTGTTATAGCTTCAATTATTTACCACATTATTTTGCATATCTAACATGCATGCATTCTAATTCATCCTTCAACCTAATTATTATATTAAATGGTTCCATCACTTTCTTTAACTATTGAATAAAATTTCCCATAATATTTTTCTATTGTATCTAACTTTAGTTGCATTTTATGATCCTTACCCAATTTCCAACTATAAATTATGCATTTACATTTTGTTGGAATATCATTTTTCTTATCTAGTTGGACTATCTCTATAAAGCAATAAATTTATGAGATTTTAATATTAAATAATTTGCCAATAGTCCATCTTGTTAACTTTCTACGTTTACTTTTTTGGCTTACAAATTTCCCTAAAGTTTGCATGGTATTTGATTTATCACTTTTTTCTTCAAGTGGCATGTCATTTCGAGGAATATCTTCAAGTGTTTTTTGGATGTCATTCTTAAGAGAATTTTCATGTGAAAGCATCTCTTCGGGAGGAATATCTTCAATGGAGGTATATCAGGGTCAATAGTGTATTCTACATACAATGATATTTTTTATTACTATTGTATGTAAGAGAACATATTTTTACAAACAAAAAAAAAATTCATATCAACATTCAATATGGTCAAAGCCATATACTAAAAATTAATTTTTTGATGAAAAAAAATAGATAGAATACAAAACTAACTATTTAGAAGGTAAAAATCATTTGTACCTTTAATTTTTACAAATGTCGATGGCTCGTTAGATTTTGATATATGGCTAAAATATTTGAGGATACTCTTTTCTATAGAATATTTACCATGCTTATATGTGTTGCCAGTAGGTTTCATTTTACTTGTAGAAAAAATATTTTTTATTTTAGAAAATTAATAAAATATTGAAAATATATTACTACTATAAGGCCTTAGAAAAATATTGTAACTAGAATAAATAGAGGGTTGGTTGGTAGAAAATACATACCAATTTCTAGTAAGGCTATATCATGATATTTTAAATGCCTATCGCTACTCCATTTTCTAAAGATAGATAATTATTTGCACTTCTATTATTTTAGAGGAAAAACAAAATCAATAGATGAATTCTAATCAATAGACACACCACAAATTATAATAAAAAATAGATACTGGGAGTCTCTTAAGCTAATATCAGGAATCTTGAAAAATCTATTAAAACATTCACATGTTGAATAGAGGAAAATTAGGAAAATGGACCATTTAGCTATTTACAATTTTATGACAGAAAAAGATATCTTACTACTACAACTTCTTCAACTCATATTATTTAAAGAATTGGTTTCTTAAGAGACATAGAGAATCATAGTATTTTAAGAGGATAACTAGCTAAAAATGCATGAAAACATTCACATGTGGAACAGAGAAAAACAAGACAACATGTGAAACATAGCATTGATATTTTTGCAATAAACGACAAAAAAATAGTAAAATAAAAACCTACAATTTTATGACAAAAACATATCTTATTACTAGAACTCCTTGAACTCATATTCTCTAAAAAACAAAAGAAATAATGTCTTAAGAGGACAACTAGCTGAAAATGCATGAAAATACTCACATGTGGAATAGAGGAAATAGGGGAAAACATGCGAAACAAAGTATTGACCTTTTTGCAATAAATTATAGAAAAGTAGCAAAATAGAAACCTGTAATTTTATGAAATAATATATCTTATTACTAGAACTTATTGAATTCATATTTTCTAAAAATAAAAAGTGTCTTAAGGGGAAAACTAGCTAAATAATGCATCAAAACACTTATATGTGGAATAGAGGAAAATAGGGGAAAAGAGGAAAACAAAAAATGAAAACCTGCAATTTTATAATAGAAAAAGAGAAGCAAAAGAGTGTAAAGTAGGGTTCATTACTATTGAGGTGCAAAGTAGAGACCGACAGTCCAAGTGCCAATATTGGTCTGATAGTGATCTGCATGGATAGCGGGGTTTAACAATCATTCAAGTGGCAATATAGGTACAACAACCATCTGGGTGGATAACTAGGCCAAATCCAATCAAGCAGTTTTTTGGGTAGAAAACAAGAGTTAAATCTAATCCAGGTAGAAATATAGGTCCAAATCTAATCAGGTGCAAAACAAGATCCAATAATTGTTCAAGTGGATAACTAGGTCAGATCTGGTTTGGGTGCAAAGCGGGGTTTAGGATCTGTTTGGGTGGAAAAAAAAGAACATAATCTGGTCTAGATGGAAATATAGGTTTGGATCTGATGGGTGCAGAAGAAATTTATAGACACGTTCGGATGGATAACTATGATTAGATCCAATTTATATGTAAAGTGAGGTCTGGAAGTCCTCTAGGTAGAAAACTAGTGTTCGATTCGGTCTGGGTGCAAATTAGGGATTGAACCTTCTCTGAGTGTAAATCAGATTTTATCTTTAGTTCTAGTGGAAAACTTGGATATGATTTGGGTGCAAATATGATCCATCAAATTCAATGGAATTTTACAATAGATTAAATAAATTGGGTTGTCTTTTTTGTTGGAAGATTTTACTTTTCACTGTTATTGGTCATTTTGTAATAGTTTGAATTTTTTACATAAGTATCAACTTTGCATTAAATATTTATATATATGGTTGGTATAAGAGGTAAATTTGATGGGATAATTAAAAAAACTTATAATTTCAATTTGAAAAGGGTCCTCGATTTGGGCAAAAGTGGGGCGATTTAAAAAAAAAATCGGTAATATAAATTTCAACGTGTGGCAAGCTGAACCCTAAAAAAATATTTTACCTAGAAATTTTGGGTAAATGGACCAACATCTAGGATCCCAAAATTCATCAATTCCTATTTTCAAAAATTCTAATATTCATGAATTAACGAATATTCACCACTATTCATGAATTTCTTTGGATCAAGGCAAGGAATATGGATCAAAACGAGAGTTAGGTATTCCTTCAACATAATTTTATACCATTAATATTGCAAATTCTTAGACGTTTTAATAATTTAAATTATAAAATTATGGATATTTAAGTATATTGGATTCTCAATTTTGGCATAACAAACCATAACTAATCCTACAACTACCCTTGACTTCTAGTGGATCTAATGAACCATGTGTTAAGTAGTTTTGCTCAACTTATATTTACATTATCTATGATATATTAATTCCTAACATACCCCTCTCAATACATCATAGTCTTAGCTCTGGGCTTGGTTGTTATTAGTTCTAGTTCTTGCTCTTAGCTTTGTCTCTGGATTCTGGATTTGAATCTAGCTTTGGATCTTGACTTGAAGAAAAAACAATTTCTAGGGTGAGGTTGGAATCTCTATATTTTGAATAGAGGAAATCCATCCCCTCAATATAGACCTTATACTATATGCTTAGGAGTGTCAAGTAATATCGATTATGAACTTCAATTACATATTATTTATAATATAATACTCATAAATTCAATGGATATTTGGTTTTAATAATTATCTTCTTGTGAGAGTAAAGATATATTACCATCATTATGTCTTTCCACTTTTTGAATAATCTTTGTAGAAATTATTTTCTTTTGAGAATTGATATTAGTGATGCTTACTAATATCTTTCACTATGTTCTTTGCTGATGTTGTCATGGATTCCTTATGGACGACAAATATTTTCTCTCTTTAATTTTTATGCTAATTCTTTGTAGCTCTTCTTTCTTTATTAAAAATATACTCCCTAATTTTGAGTCACGTATCAATATTACAAACTGGTTGTGGTTGAGATAAAGTTATGTAAGACATCATCTAGTTTTTTGGCTTCATTATCATGTGCTTTAAATTTTTCTTCTTAAAACTATCCCAATTATTTCCTATAGGCTCTATGTTCATTGCATGTTCTTGCTCTATTATGATTTACTTGATATGATAAATAGGATATATTTTTAGAAGTTAATATTCAATCATTTCGCATGCTTGTTTTAGTCTCTTAAATAATCCCATAACTACCACAATATTGCATGAAAAAGAATATATAATCTTATCAAGATCTCAATAGTTTTTAGCATTGTACCAATAGGGACCAATAGTCACTAACATTGTTTAAAAAATATTTCCTTATTTCATATTATGTTACCCATTTTGATAATGATGTAAGGATGCTTAAGTTTATAATTTGTAGAAACAAATAGTGTTCTCTTAACAAGATTGAGTTTTTAAGCTATGTCATTCTCCTTTAGAGTCTACGTCATGATAGTCCATGCATCTTGCATATATTTCCTTTAATACTAATGAAAGAGAGTGGAAAAATAGCTAACCTCAAGTAAGCCACCTTCATTCAAGAAGAGATCAAACTTATTGACTTTCCAATGATTAATTTTAAAGGTATCCCACAACTTGGTCTTGTTATGTTTTATTTTGTATCTCAACCTTCATTCCTACTTAATGTATTTGACAAACATGGAGGTCACCTATTCCATCCTTGAGATTAGATATATTGATGAACTTAGCATTGCCTAAGACATTGTTCTCTATCCATTGGCTAAGGTCCCTCATGTTATCCATCTATCGTCTATTGATTTTGTTTGCTAATTTTTACTATCATGGATGAATTTACTAGTCCATGTGTTAGGTTTTTGTATATCACAAAACTATCATATAAGACTTAATGTAAATATTTTTATGGGAAATTTCATTTTGACTATCTATACTATGTTGTACATCATAGTTAAATCAAACAATGTTGAGAGAAATTAAAGGTTTATGTGTATCAAGTAGTAAGTATGCTCTTAGGAAATTATTGTGGCTAGAATTATCTCTAAAGGTGTTTGTTCTAATGGCCATTATTTGTAGGTTAAATCATTGTATGCTAATGTCAAATATCCTTGACCAAATAGCTCTAGGCATATACAAGTAATGTTTTTAAAAATATTTTATGTTTATGACTCTTACTTCTTACATATTCAAATTTAGACATCATCTAACCTGACATTCTAACATTTTGTTGCTTCTCCTTTGTTTGATTGTCTTTTGGTCTAAATAAGTTGAACATCACAATTTATGAAACACCTTAATGGAAATTTAGAAGTTCCTTATTCAACATTATTGATGTAATTGATTGTGATAATATCGATGTTCTTACGTTCAATTATCGAGAAGTGAAATATATATTGGTCATCAATGGTTTGATATTTCTTTGAGTTTGATTTTTGAGAAGATTGATGTTGGTATTTGCTTTATTTAATTTTTATTGAGATGTATTGATGTTATCATTGTTCTTATTGATTTCTATCTATGTAATTCTTTAGATATATGATATATGAAGAACACAAGCTTATACTGAGAGGGGGGGGTGAACATTATAAGACCGCTTTTTACTTTTTCATTTATACTTCAAAACAAGTAAAGCAATATACCCAAAGCAATATCAAAGCAATGCACAAAACCATCCACAAAGTGACACAACAATTTACATGGTTCATCCACAAAACTTTTCTCTAAAAGTTATCTCAAAGTTCTTTGGGAAACCTTCCCAATTACAATGTTTATGAGCCTCGGCTCAAAGGAGAAACCTTCCCCCAATCTGAATTTATGAGCCTCTCGCTCAAAGGAGATACCTTCCCCTACCTCTCGCTCTGGTCGGTGATCCTCTAGAAGACCTCTCGCCTCCGCTGCCCTTAGCAAATGGAACTCTATCCACAGAAGACACCTGTCTTCCCTGCTCGGCTGGAGACCTCTGTCCTCAACTCTATCACCTCAAAGCTGGTCCTCGAATTTGCACTAAACACAGTCCTTCGGTCTAGCACAAATGTCCTCGTCCTCTGTCTTTGATCAGCACCAAACACAGTCCTTCGGTCTGGCACAAATCTGTCCTCGGGTTCTTCTCATAGAACCAATGCACCTCTGTCCTCAAGTTCTCCGATAGAACTATCAACCTCAGCTTCACAAGTCCTCTCGCTAAGACCTGTCCAAATCTGCTCACAAGTCCCCACAGAACCTGTCCAAAACCTCGCTCACAAGTCCCCAATGGAACTCTGTCCAAAACCTCGCTCACAAGTTTATCAAGAACACTTGCTTGGCATGAACCCACAAAGAGAATGGTTAGAGACCCAATGTGATTCATCCACCTCATAGAAGCATAAAGAGAATTGTTAGAGACTCAATATGATTCATCAACCTCATAGAAGCATAAAGAGAATTGTTAGAGACTCAATATGTTCTATACTTAACTCCCAATCTCAATCTCAACTCAATCTCAAATCTCAAAAGAATAAGATAGATGTAGTATGCTTTTCTCAAGAACATGAAATACAACCCAACAATTGCCAACCATGCAATATCTCATATAACAATGATACTCATGTTCTTTCCAACAACCAATATCTTTTCTCAACCAATTAGGGCTTCAACAACAATGCTCAAAGACAAGGTTTAACCAACATCATTCAACTCAACATTAACCTTGAAGCATTCAACCAATCATCACAAGAAAAGGAAACAAGTAGAAATCCTTTTCCCTCCAAAGATATTTGAACAAAACAACCACCAACACAATATCACCAAATGCAAAGAATAACTTGTTCAAATCAACTCAATGGAGTAAGCCCAATATCATGTATCAAGTAAAGCATTAACTTGATCAACACAACCACTATGGAAGCAACTCATCCATCAATATCAAAACAGCCAACTAAGGGTTTCACCAACTCAAAGCAAGTAGCAAGACTCACAATCATAAACCCTAGTGCACAATGCTTCCACTACCTCAAACCAGAATTATGCATTCACCAAAACTCTCATCAATGATAACAATGCATAAGTAGTCTTCAACAAACCAGAAACTAGGACTTACACCCAACCAAAGGAAACCTTGTTGAATACCTTTTCACTCCAATCTTATTTCAAGAATAACATACACCAATCATACTCATAAGAAGAATGTGCCCATACCTTATTGAAGTGAAGGAACCCCTTTGGAAATCTGCCACAATCACAACATTCTTTTGCCAATCTTCACAAAGGGTTAGTAAATCACAAAATAATCAACATTATTCCACCTTTCAATAATCATCACCAAAGCCTTTAATTGCACAACTTCCTTATCTCTCCTAAAACCACTTGTACCATAAAATAAAATAAATCACAACATTGCATAACCTTATAACTCCCAAAACCACTTATACCATAAAATAAAATAAATCACAACATTCATATACCTTATAACTCTATACTTTCTTCTAAAATCAAACAACTTACAAATATCAAACCATTACATATCTTCAATAAAAATTTCAATACAAATACATCACCTTTATATCACCACCAATTTAACCCTCTTCTCTACCCACCCTCATAAACAACAACCAAACAATAAACCTCTTTATAAACTATAAAATATCCCATGTCTCTACCTCCTCCTTCTCCTATCTCACAACAATATCTCATTTACAATAATAAACGCCTTCTTTCTCCCTATCCCCAATCTTCCCTCCTCATACCTTCAAAAAATTACAATAATTCTCTTACCCCTCTTCATCACACCTCTTCACCCTACATTCCTTCCTCTTCTTATTTTCCTCTTCATCTTTTTTCCTTTTTTCATATTACATAGCCTTTTTTCATTTCACACACATATAAAATGAAATTATTAGCCTCATTATATATGCACTTTTACTTTGCCCTTTATTTCCAAATACGTCGGCATTTTCAACCACGATGGAAAATACTTTAATTTAATTTTAAAATATTAATTTAAATTTTAAATAAATAAAATTTAAACTAAATATTTAAAATTAAATATCTTCATCACCGGGGCACCTTTTTCAACGAAACGAAGAGCCAACTTGGGTTTTAAGAAAAACCCATTTCAAATCTGTTGTCCATGGTTTTAAATAAAACCTTTTATTTTGTCTACCTTGGTTTTCACAAAAACCCTTCTGCTTCTTGACATCAATGACAACATCAACACTTGAGCAAAGGCAATGTACCCAATGTACCCAAAATTGCCAACAATCTCCCCCTTTGTCATTGATGGCAAAACTTTACTAAAAACACATCTTCAAGAGCCAAAACTGAAACCCACAACTGAGAATCTACCTTTGAAGTTTTGCTCCCCCTGACTTGAAGCTTTCCTCTTCACTTGAAGCTCTCCCCCTTACTCATATCTCTCCCCCTTTGTCATCAATGGCAAAGGGCCACCTTTGGGGCTCGAAACTAAGAATGAGCCTCTTAGCTTAGTCCCTCCCCCACCTCCTGTTGAGGTGATTAATTCGGGGTGGGAGTAAAACTCCCATTAGGCACTGATCATCATCAGCGTCTATAACTTCCTTGTCGGGCCTTCTCTTGAACTCTCTGTCCATATTCCTGTTCCTGTCATTGTTTTGATCCTTGGACCTGATCATGCCACTGTTCCTGTTCCTGTATTCTAGAATTTCAGCTCTACACTGTCTAGCTATGTGACCTTCATTGTTGCACTTGTAACAAGTAACAATGTTATTTCTTTGAGGCATACCTGTTCTTTGAATCCACTTGTTCTGACTAAACCTGTTCCTATTGTTTGCCTTGCAATGAACTGCCTTGTGCCCAAACTGATTGCAAGAGTAGCAATACCCATAAAAGAAATCACCACTTCTGAAACTCGTTATTTACCTTCTTCACCTGAGCCATGCAATGTACAGCCATGTGACCAAACCTGTGACAAGCAAAACATCTGCCTTGAAACTTTCCTTTATTTGACTTCTCAGGTCCTGAAAACTTCTCCTTCTTCTCATTCCGAAATCTGTTTTCTGTTTCTATGCATCTATCATTCAAGGACTCATGATCTGAAATACTTTCCTCATTAGAACTCTCTTCCTTTTGGAATCTCTTACTAGACTCTCCAACTTGTTTCTTGTGAGGCTTAACAAAACCAAGACCTGTTTTATCTGTTGGATTTCTTTGACTTTGGATGAGAGACTTAACCTTTTTGGAGCTTTCTTGAAACCTGTACAGCTTATCCTTGTACTCTTTATTTTCCTCTTTCAAAGAAGCCATTTTCTGTTCTAATTCACTATACTCAAGCACCTTAGATTCTAACTCATTCTTGAGTTCTTGTGCATTAGCCATAGAGACATCAAGACTTTCTATAAGTTCATCTCTCTCCATACAACATTCATCTAACTTATCCTTGAGTCTAGCATTCTTCTTTCTTTCCTTTTTCAAAACACTAAGAGCATTTGTAAGTTCACATTCAAGATCCTCTATTTGATTGCACTTTGAATTATCAAGGCCTTTTTCAGATTTCTTATCACTAGAGGTGCTACCCTTTTCAAAAACCATACATGCATCTTCCTTATCATTTTCTGAAGCATCCTCATACATACTAACAACCAATTCATTATTTGTGCAATCATCCTCAAGGTGACCAAAATTTCCACATCTAAGACATTTCATGATAATGAATCTATGTTTCGGTTCTTCCTCTTTTTTTGATATGAACAACATCTCATTTTCATTATCACTTGAAGAACTTTCACTATCACTGCTAGAACACTTACTTGCTTTGTCTAGGTAGAAGCTCTTCTTGTGCTTGTGAGAATACCTCTTTCCTTTATTGTTGTGCTCATCTTTGTTCTTCCTATGATGCCTATGCCTTTCAGAATCCTTGCTCTTACAATCTCGTTTAACTTCATCACTTTCATCCTTGGCAATGATACAGTTAGTAGCATAATGACCAAATTTCCTGCAGTTGAAACATCTCACGTTTTTCATATTTTTGTGCTTTCTAAATAACTTGCCTTTCTTGTCTGTAATATGCCTCTTCATCACCAGAAGCCTCATCACTCTCTTGAAGTTGTTTACCTTTGGAATTCTTGGTAGTCTTGAAAGTTGCCTCCTTCTTGACATCAACCTTCACTTGAGTTGTCAACTCAAATGCTGCAAGTATACTATGGAGCTCATCCTTTTTTCAACTTATCCAAATCTTTAGCTTCCTCAATAGCAGAAATATTTTCACTAAATCTATTAGGAAGAGATCTTAAAATCTTATCACAAACATCATTTTCAGCAAGCTCAAGACCTAAGTCTTTCATGGAGTTAACAACTTCATCCATACGAAGCATGTAGTCACTAATATTTTCATCATCATTCATTTTGAGTTGTTCAAACATACCTTTGAAGTGTCTCAACTTGGCCTTTCTGACATTTGTATCACCTGTATGAACCACCTTCAACTGATTCCACATTTCACTAGTTGTCTTGCAATGAATCACTTTGGTGAGATCTACTTTCTGTAAGCCTTTCAGGATTGCATTCATTGCTTTTGAATTGTTGTGATGTAGGAGCCTTTCTTCTTTAGTATTAGGACCATGTTCAGGAATAGTGTACTCATCTTCAATCACTTCCCAAACCTCATTCCCAAGTGCCATTAGATGAACCTTCATCCTTGCACTCCAAAGACCAAAATCTGATCCATCAAGAATAGGTGCTGCATTGCCACTTGAATGATCCATTGTGTTCTTTACTAGCTTTTCCTTCAAGTTGTTAAACCTTTCGAAGGAACCTGCTCTGATACCAATTGAAGAACACAAGCTTATACTAAGAGAGGGGGGTGAACAAGTATAAGACCTCTTTTTACTTTTTCCTTTATACTTCAAAACAGTAAAGCAATATATCCAAAGCAATATCAAAGCAATGCACAAAACCATCCACAAAGTGACACAACAATTTACATGGTTCATCCACAAAACTTTTCTCTAAAAGTTATCTCAAAGTTCTTTGGGAAACCTTCCCAATTACAATGTTTATGAGCCTCGGCTCAAAGGAGAAACCTTCCCCCAATCTGAATTTATGAGCCTCCGCTCAAAGGAGATACCTTCCCCTACCTCTGCTCTGCGTGGTGATCCTCTAGAAGACCTCTCGCCTCCGCTGCCCTTAGCAAATGGAACTCTATCCACGGAAGACACCTGTCTTCCCTGCTCTGGCTGGAGACCTCTGTCCTCAACTCTATCACCTCAAAGCTGGTCCTCGAATTTGCACTAAACACAGTCCTTCGGTCTAGCACAAATGTCCTCATCCTCTGTCTTTGATCAGCACCAAACACAGTCCTTCGGTCTGGCACAAATCTGTCCTCAAGTTCTTCTCATAGAACCAATGCACCTCTGTCCTCAAGTTCTTTGATAGAACTATCAACCTCAACTTCACAAGTCCTCTGCTAAGACCTGTCCAAATCTGCTCACAAGTCCCCACAGGAACCTATCCAAAACCTGCTCACAAGTCCCCAATGGAACTTGTCCAAAACCTGCTCACAAGTTTATCAAGAACACTTGCTTGGCATGAACCCACAAAGAGAATGGTTAGAGACCCAATGTGATTCATCCACCTCATAGAAGCATAAAGAGAATTGTTAGAGACTCAATATGATTCATCAACCTCATAGAAGCATAAAGAGAATTGTTAGAGACTCAATATGTTCTATACTTAACTCCCAATCTCAATCTCAACTCAATCTCAAATCTCAAAAGAATAAGATAGATGTAGTATGCTTTTCTCAAGAACATGAAATACAACCCAACAATTGCCAACCATGCAATATCTCATATAACAATGATACTCATGTTCTTTCCAACAACCAATATCTTTTCTCAACCAATTAGGGCTTCAACAACAATGCTCAAAGACAAGGTTTAACCAACATCATTCAACTCAACATTAACCTTGAAGCATTCAACCAATCATCACAAGAAAAGGAAACAAGTAGAAATCCTTTTCCCTCCAAAGATATTTGAACAAAACAACCACCAACACAATATCACCAAATGCAAAGAATAACTTGTTCAAATCAACTCAATGGAGTAAGCCCAATATCATGTATCAAGTAAAGCAATAACTTGATCAACACAACCACTATGGAAGCAACTCAACCATCAATATCAAAACAGCCAACTAAGGGTTTCACCAACTCAAAGCAAGTAGCAAGACTCACAAACATAAACCCTAGTGCACAATGCTTCCACTACCTCAAACCAGAATTATGCATTCACCAAAACTCTCATCAATGATAACAATGCATAAGTAGTCTTCAACAAACCAGAAACTAGGACTTACACCCAACCAAAGGAAACCTTGTTGAATACCTTTTCACTCCAATCTTATTTCAGGAATAACATACACCAATCATACTCATAAGAAGAATGTGCCCATACCTTATTGAAGTGAAGGAACCCCTTTGGAAATCTGCCACAATCACAAATTTCTTTTGCCAATCTTCACAAGGGTTAGTAGATCACAAAATAATCAACATTATTCCACCTTTCAATAATCATCACCAAAGCCTTTAATTGCACAACTCCCTTATCTCTCCTAAAACCACTTGTACCATAAAATAAAATAAATCACAACATTGCATAACCTTATAACTCCCAAAACCACTTATACCATAAAAGTAAAATAAATCACAACATTCATATACCTTTCTTACTTATTACTTTCTTCTAAAATCAAAACCAACTTACAAAATATCAAACCATTACATACCTTCAATAAAACTTTCAATACAAATAATCACCTTTCTATCACCATCGAGATTTAACATCTCTTCATCTACTCACCCTACATAAGTAAGCAACCAATTTACTATAATTACAATTAAAATATTATATCTTTTCTAATAAACACATATTAACTCCCATTCTCTACCTCCTCCTTCTCCTATCTCACTAACAGATATCTCATTTTATAGATAATAAATCGCCTTCTTTCTCCCTGTTATCCCCTAATCATTCCCCACTCCCATTCCTCTATATAACTCAATTCTACAATCTTAGCATCTACCACAATATTTTCTTCAAAATATTCATTCTTTAACAACTCGATCTTGTAGCATAAATCAACAAACCCCTTTTCCACCCTCGGACAACATCGAATCTCCTCCTCTCCTTTGCCTATCCATCAAAAGTGAAATTTTTACATCCAACTCACCTCGGATCCACATCCTTTTAAACCTATCCCTTCCTCTTTCCCCAACCCTACTCATGACCCCTTTTTTCATTTCACTCAATATAAAATGAAATTATTAGCCTCATTATATATGCACTTTCATTTTGCCCTTTATTTCCAAATACGTCGGCATTTCCAACCACGACGAAAAATACTTTAATTTAATTTTAAAATATTAATTTAAATTTTAAATAAATAAAATTTAAACTAAATATTTAAAATTAAATATCTTCATCATCGGGGCACCTTTTTCAACGAAACGAAGAGCCAACTTGGGTTTTAAGAAAAACCCATTTCAAATCTGTTGTCCATGGTTTTAAATAAAACCTTTTATTTTGTCTGCCTTGGTTTTCACAAAAACCCTTCCGCTTCTTGACATCAATGACAACATCAACACTTGAGCAAAGGCAATGTACCCAATGTACCCAAAATTGCCAACAATCTCCCCCTTTGTCATTGATGGCAAACCTTTACTAAAAACACATCTTCAAGAGCCAAAACTGAAACCCACAATTGAGAATCTACCTTTGAAGTTTTGCTCCCCCTGACTTGAAGCTTTCCTCTTCACTTGAAGCTCTCCCCCTTACTCATATCTCTCCCCCTTTGTCATCAATGGCAAAGGGCCACCTTTGGGGCTCGGAACTAAGAATGAGCCTCTTAGCTTAGTCCCTCCCCCACCTCCTGTTGAGGTGATTAATTCTGGGGTGGGAGTAAAACTCCCATTAGGCACTGATCATCATCAGCGTCTATAACTTCCTTGCCGGGCCTTCTCTTGAACTCTCTGTCCATATTCCTCGTTCCTGTCATTGTTCTGATCCTTGGACCTGATCATGCCACTGTTCCTGTTCCTGTATTCTAGAATTTCAGCTCTACACTGTCTAGCTATGTGACCTTCATTGTTGCACTTGTAACAAGTAACAATGTTATTTCTTTGAGGCATACCTGTTCTTTGAATCCACTTGTTCTGACTAAACCTGTTCCTGTTGTTTGCCTTGCAATGAACTGCCTTGTGCCCAAACTGATTGCAAGAGTAGCAATACCCATAAAAGAAATCACCACTTCTGAAACTGTTATTTACCTTCTTCACCTGAGCCATGCAATGTACAGCCATGTGACCAAACCTGTGACAAGCAAAACATCTGCCTTGAAACTTTCCTTTATTTGACTTCTTAGGTCCCGAAAACTTCTCCTTCTTCTCATTTCGAAATCTGTTTTCTGTTTCTATGCATCTATCATTCAAGGACTCATGATCTGAAATACTTTCCTCATTAGAACTCTCTTCCTTTTGGAATCTCTTACTAGACTCTCCAACTTGTTTCTTGTGAGGCTTAACAAAACCAAGACCTGTTTTATCTGTTGGATTTCTTTGACTTTGGATGAGAGACTTAACCTTTTTGGAGCTTTCTTGAAACCTGTACTGCTTATCCTTGTACTCTTTATTTTCCTCTTTCAACGAAGCCATTTTCTGTTCTAATTCACTATACTCAAGCACCTTAGATTCTAACTCATTCTTGAGTTCTTGTGCATTAGCCATAGAGACATCAAGACTTTCTATAAGTTCATCTCTCTCCATACAACATTCATCTAACTTATCCTTGAGTCTAGCATTCTTCTTTCTTTCCTTTTTCAAAACACTAAGAGCATTTGTAAGTTCACATTCAAGATCCTCTATTTGATTGCACTTTGAATTATCAAGGCCTTTTTCAGATTTCTTATCACTAGAGGTGCTACCCTTTTCAAAAACCATACATGCATCTTCCTTATCATTTTTTGAAGCATCCTCATACATACTAACAACCAATTCATTATTTGTGCAATCATCCTCAAGGTGACCAAAATTTCCACATCTAAGACATTTCATGATAATGAATCTATGTTTTGGTTCTTCCTCTTTTTCTGATATGAACAACATCTCATTTTCATTATCACTTGAAGAACTTTCACTATCACTGCTAGAACACTTACTTGCTTTGTCTAGGTAGAAGCTCTTCTTGTGCTTGTGAGAATACCTCTTTCCTTTATTGTTGTGCTCATATTTGTTCTTCCTTTGATGCCTATGCCTTTCAGAATCCTTGCTCTTACAATCCTGTTTATCTTCATCACTTTCATCCTTGGCAACAGTACAATTAGTAGCATAATGACCAAACTTTCCACAATTGAAACATCTCACGTTTTTCATATTTTTGTGCTTTCTAAAGAACTTGCCTTTCTTGCTGTAATATGCCTCTTCATCACCAGAAGACTCATCACTCTCTTGAAGTTGTTTACCTTTGGAATTCTTGGTAGTCTTGAAAGCTGCCTCCTTCTTGACATCAACCTTCACTTGAGTTCTCAACTCAAATGCTGCAAGTATACTATGGAGCTCATCTTTTTTCAACTTATCCAAATCTTTAGCTTCCTCAATAGCAGAAATATTTTCACTAAATCTATTAGGAAGAGATCTTAAAATCTTATCACAAACATCATTTTCAGCAAGCTCAAGACCTAAGTCTTTCATGGAGTTAACAACTTCATCCATACGAAGCATGTAGTCACTAATATTTTCATCATCATTCATTTTGAGTTGTTCAAACATACCTTTGAAGTGTCTCAACTTGGCCTTTCTGACATTTGTATCACCTGTATGAACCACCTTCAACTGATTCCACATTTCACTAGCTGTCTTGCAGTGAATCACTTTGGTGAGATCTGCTTTCTGTAAGCCTTTCAGGATTGCATTCATTGCTTTTGAATTGCTGTGATGTAGGAGCCTTTCTTCTTTAGTATTAGGACCATGTTCAGGAATAGTGTACTCATCTTCAATCACTTCCCAAACCTCATTCCCAAGTGCCATTAGATGAACCTTCATCCTTGCACTCCAAAGACCAAAATCTGACCCATCAAGAATAGGTGCTGCATTGCCACTTGAATGATCCATTGTGTTCTTTACTAGCTTTTCCTTCAAGTTGTTAAACCTTTCGAAGGAACCCGCTCCGATACCAATTGAAGAACACAAGCTTATACCTGAGAGGGGGGGTGAACAAGTATAAGACCTCTTTTTACTTTTTCCTTTATACTTCAAAACAGTAAAGCAATATACCCAAAGCAATATCAAAGCAATGCACAAAACCATCCACAAAGTGACACAACAATTTACATGGTTCATCCACAAAACTTTTCTCTAAAAGTTATCTCAAAGTTCTTTGGGAAACCTTCCCAATTACAATGTTTATGAGCCTCGGCTCAAAGGAGAAACCTTCCCCCAATCTGAATTTATGAGCCTCTCGCTCAAAGGAGATACCTTCCCCTACCTCTGCTCCGTCGGTGATCCTCTAGAAGACCTCTGCCTCCGCTGCCCTTAGCAAATGGAACTCTATCCACAGAAGACACCTGTCTTCCCTGCTCCGGCTGGAGACCTCTGTCCTCAACTCTATCACCTCAAAGCTGGTCCTCGAATTTGCACTAAACACAGTCCTTCGGTCTAGCACAAATGTCCTCGTCCTCTGTCTTTGATCAGCACCAAACACAGTCCTTCGGTCTGGCACAAATCTGTCCTCAGGTTCTTCTCATAGAACCAATGCACCTCTGTCCTCAAGTTCTCTGATAGAACTATCAACCTCAGCTTCACAAGTCCTCTGCTAAGACCTGTCCAAATCTGCTCACAAGTCCCCACAGGAACCTATCCAAAACCTGCTCACAAGTCCCCAATGGAACTTGTCCAAAACCTGCTCACAAGTTTATCAAGAACACTTGCTTGGCATGAACCCACAAAGAGAATGGTTAGAGACCCAATGTGATTCATCCACCTCATAGAAGCATAAAGAGAATTGTTAGAGACTCAATATGATTCATCAACCTCATAGAAGCATAAAGAGAATTGTTAGAGACTCAATATGTTCTATACTTAACTCCCAATCTCAATCTCAACTCAATCTCAAATCTCAAAAGAATAAGATAGATGTAGTATGCTTTTCTCAAGAACATGAAACACAACCCAACAATTGCCAACCATGCAATATCTCATATAACAATGATACTCATGTTCTTTCCAACAACCAATATCTTTTCTCAACCAATTAGGGCTTCAACAACAATGCTCAAAGACAAGGTTTAACCAACATCATTCAACTCAACATTAACCTTGAAGCATTCAACCAATCATCACAAGAAAAGGAAACAAGTAGAAATCCTTTTCCCTCCAAAGATATTTGAACAAAACAGCCACCAACACAATATCACCAAATGCATAGAATAACTTGTTCAAATCAACTCAATGGAGTAAGCCCAATATCATGTATCAAGTAAAGCATTAACTTGATCAACACAACCACTATGGAAGCAACTCAACCATCAACATCAAAACAGCCAACCAAGGGTTTCACCAACTCAAAGCAAGTAGCAAGACTCACAAACATAAACCCTAGTGCACAATGCTTCCACTACCTCAAACCAGAATTATGCATTCACCAAAACTCTCATCAATGATAACAATGCATAAGTAGTCTTCAACAAACCAAAAACTAGGACTTACACCCAACCAAAGGAAACCTTGTTGAATACCTTTTCACTCCAATCTTATTTCAGGAATAACATACACCAATCATACTCATAAGAAGAATGTGCCCATACCTTATTGAAGTGAAGGAACCCCTTTGGAAATCTGCCACAATCACAAAGTTCTTTTGCCAATCTTCACAAAGGGTAGTAGATCACAAAATAATCAACATTATTCCACTTTTCAATAATCATCACCAAAGCCTTTAATTGCACAACTCCCTTATCTCTCCTAAAACCACTTGTACCATAAAATAAAATAAATCACAACATTGCATAACCTTATAACTCCCAAAACCACTTATACCATAAAAGTAAAATAAATCACAACATTCAACCTTTCTTCACTTAGGTTGACTTTCCTCTAAAATCAAACACAACTTACAAAATATCAAACCATTACATACCTTGCAATAAGGAAGCTTTCAATAAAAATAATCACCTTTCTGTCACCACCGAGATTTGACGTCGTGCTTCATGCTACGCTGCACCCTAGCACAAGTGAAGCAACGATGTGCGTTGGCTGTAATTGACAATGTAAACTCTGCCGTGCTCTTTGGCTGAAGAAGACGACGATGATGTAGAGTCTCCCATGTCTCTACCTCCTCCTTCTCCTATCTCACTAACAGATATCTCATTTTACAGATAATAAATCGCCTTCTTTCTCCCTGTCGGATCCGGCCTAATCGGATTCTGCCACTCCTGATGTGGCCTGGCTATATGAACTCAATTCTACAAGTCTTGGCATCGAGGGAGGTGGAGAGGGCCAACAGAGATATGTGGTGGTCGGTGAGGGCAGGACAATAATTGTAGGGTTCTTTAAGGCAGGACCCGATCTTGCAGGCATAACGGACTGAACGAAAGGCCCCGGTTGGTTGACCACCCCTCAGACGACGGCTGGGAATCCGCCTCCTCTCCTCTGCCTATCCAGTCAAAGAGTGAAGGGTTGCTGTAGCGTCCAACTCACCTCGGGGATCCCGTAGGGTCACGGTTAGGCGGTGAAGACCTATGGCAGTAAACCTTGAGAGCCAGTACGACCGGATTTGGCGCCCAACGCGCTATTAGGGCATAGACCTTTTTTTTTCATTTCACACAATATAAAATGAAATTATTAGCCTCTTATATATGCACTTTCATTTCGCCCTTTATTTCCAAATACGTCGGCATTTTCAACCACGACGGAAAATACATTAATTTAATTAATTTAAATTTTAAATAAATAAAATTTAAACTAAATATTTAAAATTAAATATCTTCATCACCGGGGCACCTTTTTCAACGAAACGAAGAGACAACTTGGGTTTTAAGAAAAACCCATTTCAAATCTGTTGTCCATGGTTTTAAATAAAACCTTTTATTTTGTCTACCTTGGTTTTCACAAAAACCCTTCCGCTTCTTGACATCAATGACAACATCAACACTTGAGCAAAGGCAATGTACCCAATGTACCCAAAATTGCCAACAATATATATTACAAATTATTCTCCAAGTTGTTGATACACTAATCACCTAGGAATAATACTAATGCAATAATGTTGAGAAATGAGTTATTTTGGGTTACAATTTGTTAATTTGAGTTTGTGTGCTTTATTGGTTTGTACCCATATGTGCCTTGTTGGTTTATGAATGTGTGCACCTTGTTGGTATGTGCCTATGTGTTCCTTGTGAGTTATTTATTTTTACTCTTTTGAAATAAAATAAGGAATGCATAAGACTTTATTGAATAATCTATCTTTGATATTTTTAATACTTTTACTTTACAACCTCAATGCTTCATTTATGCTTACCAATATCCAATTCAAGTGACTTGATTACTTTCTTATGCTTTCATTTAATTGATATTTCACAATATTTCTTATGCTAAGATTGCTACTACCTATGTTATGGTCTTTTGGCATATTTTTAGCAAGAGTTTGGTCCTTTGGAGTATTTTGTAGGAATATTTCATGTAGATAATGGTTTTTAATATGGTTCTTTGCCCTAAGAACAATTTTCAACAAATTAATTTTATAGTTTCTTTGGATTGAAGCAAGGAATATGGATTAGAAGGAGAGATGGATCTTCCTTCCACTTGCTTTCATATCATTGATATTGCTAATGCTCAGATGTTTTAATAATTTATATTATAAAATAATGGCTATTTAAATACAATGGATGCCCAATTTTGTCATAACAAACTATAACTAATACTATAGTTACCCTTGACTTATAGTAGACCTTATGTACCATGTGTTAATTAGTTTTGCTCAACTTACATTCACATTATCTATAATGTAGTAATTCTTAAAAAATATGTGGTTTAAAGCCACAAAAAATGGATAAGTGATACTAATAGATTATACTCCATGTTTTCAAATGACAAACAATTCATCTATTTTTCTTGACACATAATTAGCATGACATAATATAATTGACATAAAAAAGCCAAAAATTAATGATAGATATTTTAATAAAATATATCATCAATTTTTCTTTATAACTATATTCTTTTGAAGAAGTTAATTATAATTGTGATTGAACCTCTTAATATTATAATTTTAATCAATAATTTTTTTGTTATTAATATTGTTATCAAAATAAAATAATCAAAAAATTTAGAATGATGAGTCCATTCAAAACATATAATTACCATAATACAATGTAATTTGAAAACAAAGACAAAAAATGAAAGCCTTTATACTTGCAATTTTTTTACAAATTTTCTTGTATAATAAGAAAATTCTTACTACACTTTAACCAAACATATCAAAATTTAAAGTACACCTGTAATATATATTTTTTTAAATATCTCAAACCTATTAGATCCTTCTTGAGCAACATGTTTTGTGATAATAGATTATTTTTATTATGAATGTCTATAGTTTAATTTAATCTAATATTTTCAATACTCTTTTTAATCTAATACAAATATTAAACTTTTTGCTCACTAAATATTATTTTTATAATAGAAAAGTTGATCACATTAAAATTACTAACTTCATTTAAAATGCTAAAATAAACATTTTAATAAAAAATTATATAAAAATAATTAAAGAAATAATACATGAAACAGTAAATCTTCAATATTACATTTTACTTTTATTATTAAATAAAAGTTGACTCGGTCATAATCACACTATTTTTATTATGTGACAAATGAAGGGTTCAAACTATAGGGATTGTTTCCACCAAACCTATTTTGCTTAGTTATTGTTGACTTGGCGTAAAGAGGACCACTGGTCACTTGGGATTTGTAATGTCAACACGCACTCAGAAGATACTTTGCAAATAGACTACCCTCGAAGTTTGAACCTAGATTTCTTCTTGATAAATGCTTGACCAAAGCACTTACCAATCCACTAACATTTAAAAATATTATTTAATACAATCGTTATTTATTTGGATTTCTTCTTTTATCACTTCATTCTTCTAGCCTCCATAGGAAGCTCCAAGGTGATCACGAAGATACAAAAAGATCAACTCATCGTCGACTCCAACAAAGAACATACATCACTCACTTCTCTTCAGCCTTTAATGTTGGGAGTAATCCTTGATCCACAGATCTTGTATATCATATGTCATCCTGTTTACTATTTTTATTACTTTATTTTCTTTGGAGCTGCATTAGACACTCTCGTTGCTTTGTATATGTCCTACTTTATAGTCCTATTGACCTCTTTTGGTCACCGATGGACATTAATACAAATTTAAATTCATAAGGATAAAAATATTTAACCAATATTTTTGTCTAGAAAAAGTGGCTAATTACAGGCGCTACATGGCCTTAATTTTACAATCAACATAGATCAAACTAACCTGGATATGATGACAGAGGATGTTATCAACATATTCACAAACACTATCACTTGACCGTATAGAGCATTCTGGAATAGTACCCGCTACATAAAAACATAATACTGCTAAAAGTTATGTTTCTATGTATAGTGAATGGAGGATGGAAGTCTCAAAATAAATGACTTCGTCGAGTATTGCAAATTTCTACATCCCCCATAACAAATCAGGAACTCTCTTTCATATCGTTCGATTTTAGTAGCCTATACGCTTACTATTCAGCGAAGAAAATTATCTTACTATTAAGAAAACAAAATTAAGTTTACAAAATAACATTCAACCACAGGAATTGAGAGCTAAATTTATCCAACACCAACTCACATTATACACAAAGCTTGAATAAATGCACGTAGTCAACAATTCATTGAAAATGGATGGAATTAATACAATCAAGTTGGTTTGTTTGAGTAGTTGAACCAACCAACAACTTTTGCATAACCTCCCCCTAATAGCACTTAACCAAGGAGCACTAATCCAATAATGAAATATTAAATGACACATACTATGTTATGCTAATATCCCCCCTTATTACATTATTGGTGAGTTCAAAGAAAAATGCAAAATAATTCAAATTTGACATGTGCAAGTGCCTTGGTGAAATTTTTTGCAACTCACTCTTTAGTGGGAATGTATTGGAGTTGTATATGATGCTTTAGAAATTCATATCGAATGAAATTATATCTAGTGTTAATGTGTTTGGTGCAATCATGGAATATGGGGTTCTTGACAAGATTTAAAACACCTTGATTGTCACAAAAAAAAATGAAGAGGAAGTTTCTTTGGAAGGCCCATATTTATAAGAATGAAACTTAATCATATCATCTCATAGACTACTCCACTGGCTGCGTGATATTATTCCTATGTATAAGAGATAGCAACCACCTGCTACTTCTTACTATTCCAACAGATAAGACCAAATCTAGGGTGAAAAATTTACCAGAAGTCAACTTTCGATCATCAATAGATCCAGCATAGTCAGAGTCTGTGTATCCTTGTAGATAGAACTTGTTATTCATTTTGTATTCCAAGAAAATATTTGTTGTACCATGGACATATTGAAGAACTTTTTTTTCAATTTTCCAATGGCTCACATTTGGAATCCTACATGAACCATGAAATATAACTCATAGTAAAACTGAGATCAGACCTGGTATTGGTTATATATATAAGACTCCCAATCATTTGACAATAGAGAGTGTCATCTACCTCTGGAGATTTATCATATCAAGATATTTTAAGTCTAGCCTTCATTGGAGTATCTTTAGACTTACAGTTAGTCATCTAATATTTTTCAATCAATATATTGGTATATTTCTTTTGGGTAACTCTGATATGATGTTTATTTTGAGTTACTTTTAAACCAAGACAATAGTGAATAAGTCCAAGATCTATCATTTCAAAATATATTTTTAGATCATTTTTCACTGTATCAATCATACTTTCTAAATTACCTGTTATGATCATACCATCTACATATAGCACCGAAATCACTATGTCAGAACCATTGTTCTTTATATAGATATTCACATTTGACGTACTTCTTTGGAATCCATGTTGCATTAGGTGATTATCAATTTTAATATACCAATCTCGAGGAGATTGTTTTAGCCCATACAATGAGTTGATTAACTTATAAACTTTATATTCTTGTCCTTCGACAACAAATCCTTCTGGTTGGATCATGTACACTTCTTGTAGGTCATCATTCAGAAAGGCACTTTTTACATCCATCTGATATATCTTCCACCTAAAATGGGATGCCATGGCATAAAGTACTCGAATGGTAGTCATTTTTGCAGTTGGGTCAAAAGTCTCTTCATAATATATGCCTTCTTTCTGAGCATATCCCTTTGCAACAAGACAAGATTTATGCTTATCAATAGTACCATATGCATTATACCTCACTTTGAACACCCATTTGCAGCCAATGGGCTTCTTTCCTAAAGGTAGATTTACTAGCTTCCATGTATGATTTTTAATAAGAGATGTATGTTCTACTTTTATCGTAGCTTTCCATTGAGGCTGACTAAGTGCATCCAGAACTGTTGTGGGTTCATTTTCATCCAATGCTATCATATAAACCCTATCATATTCCATATTAGTTTTCTTATCTTCCTCAGTATTTATAGATAGTTCATCAAAATGTTGGAAAAACTCATCAACCACTAAAGTAGATGCCTCTACTCTCTTCTGATGAGTCATATTGCGAGTACAAGGTTGATTTAGAGTTAGATCTGGAAGTGATGTCATATTTGAATCTCTTAATGTACTAGTATACCACTTTGGAATCTTGTTATGAGGAGGTGAAGTCTCTTTCTTAGGCTCATCGTCCTCAAGGTATACTACTATAGAAGTGTTATTTGATGTGAAAGCTTCATCGAATACCACATCCCTACTTGTATGTGTCTTCTTGGTCATAGGATCTATCAGTCAATATCCTTTTGAATGGTCATCATAACCAAGTAAGATACATTGCAAAGTCTTCTCATATAACTTTTTTATTGGTATATGCATGAATGTCTTGCATCCAAAAACCCTTAGATGAGAAATGGAGGGTTTCTTACCACTCCATGCTTCTTGTGGAGTTTTACCATGTAAAGCTCTTGTGGGTGCTCTATTCAGGAGGTATGACATGAAGAAAACAAGCTTCTACTGAGAGGGGGGGTGAATAGTATAAGACCACTTTTTGCTTTTCTTTTCAATTCAATATTATACAGTATATACAAGCTTACACTAAGAGAGGGGGTGAATAGTATAAGACCACTTTTTGCTTTTCCTTTCAAATCTACTCAATAGGTCCACACAGAACCTGTTCAAATTTGTTCAACAAGTCCTCTCTAGGACTTGCTCAAATCTGCATTACAAGCTTACACAAAATCAGTCCACAAGACTTCTCAAAGACTTACCTTAAATATGCTTAACAAGCTCACACAGAACTTGTTTAATCACATAGAATCATAAAGATAATTGTTAGAGACTCAATATATTATATACTCAAATCCCAATCTCAACTCAATTCAATCTCATAGAATCATAAAGGGAATTGTTAGAGACTCAATTTATTCTATACTCAAATCCCAATCTCAACTCAAATCAATCTCATAGAAACATAAAGAGAATTGTTAGAGACTCAATATTTTCTATACTCAAATCTCAATCTCAACTCAATTAAATCTCATAGAAGCATAAAGAGAATTTTTAGAGACTCAATATGTTCTATACTCAAATCAATCTCATAGAATCATAAAGAGAATTGTTAGAGACTCAATATGTTCTATACTCAAATCAATCTCATAGAAGCATAAAGAGAATTGTTAGAGACTCTATATGTTCTATTCTCAAATCTCAATCTCAACTCAAATCAATCTCATAGAAGCATAAAGAGAATTGCTAGAGACTCTATATGTTCTATTCTCAAATCCCAATCTCAAATCAAATTAGGCTATTGAATAGTTTGTTTCAAGGAACTTGAACAACCACTTCACACAATCATTTGACTAGGCTCAATCAACTCTACTTAGCCAATAACCTCAAGGAACAACTCTTTCTCACAAACCATAGTCCAAGCATGTATCAATCAACTCAAAATGTTTCTAACAATGCTCAACAACAAATCTCTCATAACAATGATACTCATGTTCTTTTCTAACTCAAGTTGAAGCTCTTTGCATAACCAATTGGATGCTTATAAAACAAGGTTTAATCACAACTCTCAGACCAAAAAAACAAACATTAAACCAACAACTCTCATTAAGGAAACCAAAATCAATATTTTTCTCTCCAAAGACATTTTCATAAATCATTCACCCAAACACATCAGGCCATCCACGTTAACATTTCCGTCGCCCGGAATAACTGCCCGCTGGTCCGTGGCGTCCATGAGCCGATCCTTCCCGTACAATTTCCAAACCCAGGTTGCTAGATCCAGCGCATACGCAACCCTGGGAGGCCTCCCGCAGGCCACCTCGAGGGCCACGGCACCAAAACTGTATACGTCCGACTCCGGCGTTGCCCGCCCCGTTTGAGCGCACTCCGGGGCAATGTACCCCGGAGTCCCTGCCACGTTCGTCAGAAAATACGACGTCCGGTCTCACTCCAGCAGGCGGGCGAGCCCGAAGTCGCCGAAACGGGCGTTTTAGTCGGACTCCAGAATTACGTTGCTCCCCTTCACGTCTCGGTGGATCACCTGGCTGCTGCATTCCTCGTGGAGATAAAACAGCGCGGAGGCGACGCCAGCAACGATGTTGTACAGTTGTTCCCAGTCCAGCAACCCCTTATATATGTGTTTTTCCAGGCTTCTGTTGGGCATTAGCTCGTAGACCATCATGAGGCGGCCCTTGTCGTGGAACCAGCCCAGCAGCGGCACCAGGTTTCGGTGGCGGAGCTGGTTGATGATGCTGATCTCCGATATAAATTCCTCCTTTCCTTGCTCGAAGTCGTTCAACATTAGCTTGACGCTGACCGCGGTTTTCTCCTTGGGAAGAATTCCCTTGTAGACGGCTCCAAATCCACCTCGCCCCAGCTCCTATGCAGCGCTGAAGTTGTGGGTAGCCTTCTGGAGGTCTGCGTATCGGAACTCCCGCGGGCGCCCCGGTAGCATGCCTAGGGCCCCCGATATGACCGCTGCCTTCGCCCGAGATCTACGGTGCTTCACAAACAGTGCAGCGGTAACTACCATTGTAGCAAATGTGGCCGGCACACCGACGCAGAGAACTACGACTAATTTCGTGTGATGCTCAGAACCTTTGTCATTTTCGATAGGCGGTTCTACTACTGTGATGTTCCAGGAGAGGATGCAATTGAGCTCCGTAGTGTCGCCCGTGGAAGCGGAGAAGCCGAAATAAGCACTTTCATTCGGATAGTCGGATAGACTGATGGAAAGGGATACGTTGGGGTTCAATGGCCTTGGATACGGCGACCTTGCCACGTAAACGTCGAGATGCTTTGCACCGCCGTCGTATTGAATCCACGCCGAGATGTTGTAGTTCGCGCCGTGCTTTAGATTGATCTGTGCCGGATCAAGAAACACAGGATTCGTGGAGTTTATGTTGTTGAAATTGAGACCCACGTGGTTCCCGTCCGGATCATTGGTGTCGGCGTTCTGTTTGGTGTCGAACGCAACCGCGACCATCTGATTGCCGATATCTCCGTTGGTGGAGGAATTGAACAATCCCAACCACTGCCCATGGCTGTTGGCAGACATTTGGCTCGGGACTGAAGTAGCAGAAATTATCATAAACGCGAGGCCCTCGCCCGCGGTGTCGACATCCTCACCCTTAGGCGGTTGAATATTCAAAATGAAGGATGAATTGAAAGACGCTACTTCCTTTTCGAATTTCGAGGATTTCGTCCATAGTCTATATTCTTTTCAGTATCACTCTTCCAGATTTATTTTGCAAGTAGATAGCATTCTGATTTGCTGTTTCCTGCGTGACCTGTAAGGCACCAGAGGCTATATTGGCGTGAAGCCAATTAGACTTCTCCCGGACGCTGTCATTAAATTCAGGAAAACTGACACTGTTAGGAACAGAAAGGGCGTCTCCTACTAAAACCGAACTAACGAATGCAAAAGCACCACTTCAATGGCAACCATCGAATTGTATCGTGAAAGAACTTCAGGGTGACACAGAAAAATGGGAGATAGAATCACATAGACGAGTTTCTTTAAAAGCCGGTGTTCATAAAACCTGATGTTGTAGGCCAAGAATAAATTTGGTTAGCAACTAAAACGAAGTCAAAGTGTAGTGGCCAGAATCGTGGTGGAAGGAAATACCCAAGGAAACCACGAATCACCTCAGGAATTTGAAACCAAACTTGCTTTTGCCTTCATAGAAATTTCGTTTAAGTTTCGCCACCAGAATAGAATGTGTGGAATTATCGTTTGTTATTTTGTAGTCATATATACACGCTGTCTACCTAATGGAATCTTAAGAGTAAACCTAATGAAATATAGGCTAGATGCCCATAAATTGAAGGTGTCCACATAATTTTAATTGCTCTGTGATACTCTTGTAAAAATGGTTAAAACTGCCAGCTGCTGTAAGATAGGTTAAACTTCAACCTGATCAGCAATGGAAAAGCTTAATCAATTGTCCACAAAAAAGACAAGGATAGACACGGGGCAAACACGTTTTTTATTCTAAATCCAAAACATTTACTTAGGAAAACCCTAGAACTCGAGAAGACGGATGTCATTTTGTCCAAACTCTAAAATATAGGCATGTTTTAACTTCTAGAGAATATGGATGATATATGATCATCCATATTCAAAGTCCATATGGTTAGTTTAGGCCACTTTTATAAATATATAAATTTAAATAGTAAATTTTTTGGATTTTCAATAGAGTGATTTAGGCAAAATATTTTAGAATTTTTATTTTTTAAAAAGAGTTTGAAAACTTTTATTAGGACAAAGATCATTTGGGATGAAATTTAATTTAGTCTTAGCTAGCAAGAGCACATGTATTTTCTTAACATTTCAACAAACTTTCATAACTCTAAAGCCCAAGATCATTAAAACTAATCACTTTTGGTTACATCACTAAAAGAAGATCCTTATTGGAGTCAATTCTCCTAAACCATGTATTTGTAATGACTATCTAAATTAGAAAAATATTAGATTTGGCCTTGCCGAGGCCCTTTAGTTCCCAATAGAGCATTGTTCCAACGTGAATAATAGAGTATTGTTCCAACATGATTTATGCAGACCACTCCAATTCTAGTTCTACTTGGATTACTTTTGCAACTCCATTAGTATTAATTTTAATCTATCCTTTTGAGGTGTTTTCCAACTAGCTTTATCATATCCCTCTAGAACTGCAACTTTGTTCTCCACCATGTTAGAATAAATCACTCTATAAAATATAGAAAAGCAATTATAGTGTTTCAAACTTTAACAGCAGAATTAAAGAAAAATAAGACAAACACACATAGAAGAAGAGACAACGATTTTAACATGGTTCACCCAATGTGGGTTACATCCACCAAGAATTTTCAGTCCTTCCTTTCTCAATCCAAGCAATAGAGGGTTACAACCTACAACCAACATCTACTGTAATTTCCTCTCTATTTTTCCAAGGAATCAACATAGTAATTTTCATTGTCATAGTCATCTCTCGTTTTTCCTCACAACTATATATAAGAAAAAAATAGAAAAAACAAACTGCTTTTCTTAATACATTCCAAGATTAACATTGAGTTCCCAGCATCTAATTTTGGGATAAAAACAAAAAAAAATTTCCCTGGCTATCCTGTTGTAAATCTGGAAACTTTCTCTGGTAGACTAACAAACTATAAATCTGGAAACTTTCCCTGCCCATCCTGCAGTAAATCTAGAAACTTTCTCTTTTTAGCCTCCTCATAATTAGGCTCCATTCCTAATAATCTCCCACTTGGAGACTAATTCCATTGCACCATACTGCAACCAAGGACTAAAAAATTCTCATCATGGCCTCTTATTCCTTAAGGCCAACTGAAGTTGAGCAAAAGCTCAACTTTTCTCTTGACACCACTTTTGTAAGCATGTCAACAGGATTTTGTGATGTGTGAACTTTCCCTAATTTCAAAGATCCATCTTCCACTATTGATCTAATGAAATGATACCTGAGTTTGATGTGTTTAGTTTTTGAATGGAATGCTGAATTCTTCACAAGGTGTATAGCTCTCTGGCTATCACTCCACAACCTATTATCCTCTTGCTTCTTCCCCAGTTCTTCCATTAGTCTTTGCAACCAAACCATATTTTTTCTTGCTTCTGTAGCAGCAACATATTCAACTTCAGTGGTTGAAAGGGCGACTACGTGTTGGAGTTTAGAAATCCAACTAACCGCTCCTCCTCCTATAGTAAATATGTAGCCAGTAGTGCTCCTTCCACCATCAAGATCACCTACCATATCAGAATCTACAAAACCTTTCAAGTATATATTAGAGCCTCCAAAATTCAAAGAATAATTTGAAGTTCCTCTCAAGTACCTGAGTATCCATTTTATCGCTTGCCAATGTCCTTTTCCTAGATTACTCATAAATCTACTCACTACTCCCACTGCATGGGCAATATCTGGTCTTGTACAAACCATTGCATACATCAAGCTTCCAACCGTCGATACATAGGGAACCTTAGCCATATGCTCTTGTTCCTTTTTTGTCTTGGGACACAAATCTTTGGTGAGTTTGAAATGCTTTGCCAATGGAGTAGCAACAGACTTTGCATTGTTCATGTTGAATCTCTTAAGCACTTTTTCAATGTATTTTTCTTGTGATAATTTCAGAGTGTGAATCTCCTTGTCTCTTGTTATCCTCATACCAAGGATTTGTTTGGCTTCTCCCAAATCCTTCATGGTAAAGGATTTAGCCAACTTCTTCTTGAGCATGTTTATATCTTGCATATTTGTTCCTGCAACTAACATGTCATCAACATACAATAGCAAAATAACATAGTTACCATTTCCAGTTTGCTTAAAATATACACGGTGATCACTTTGACATCTTTCAAACCTTTGATTAGCCATTAACTTATCAAATTTTAAATACCACTCGAAGAGCTTGTTTTAACCCATACAAGCTCTTTTTCAGTTTACATACCCAATCCTCTTTACCTTTCACCTGAAAGCCTTCTGGTTGGTGCATATAAATTTCCTCCTCCAAATCACCATGAAGAAATGCTGTCTTCACATCCAATTGCTCCATGAACAAATTTTCTATAGCTACAAGACTCAAAATAGCTCTAATAGAGGTCATTTTTACAACTAGAGAAAAAATCTCATCAAAATCAATACCTTTTTTCTGAGCGAATCCCTTGACCACTAGTATTGCTTTGTATCTCTTATGCCCTTCATTCTCCTCTTTAATCCTATACACCCATTTATTGGTCAATGCTCTTTTACCTTTGGGTAGCTCAACCAAATCCCAAGTTTGGTTGTGGAATAAAGAGTCCATTTCTTCATTCATTACAAGCTCCCACTTATTCTTGGTATCCATCTGTAATGCTTCCTGAAAACATTCTGGCTCACCAAGCATCAGTATACAAAACATAATCAGAGAAACGTTGAGGAATTTTACTTATCCTGGTAGATCGTCTAACAACACTTTTTGGAGATTGAGGTGCTTTTTGTTGCTATTGTACATTTTGATCTTCTACCACTTTTGGAGTTACCTTTTCTATGTGTCCATCAAGGTCTATGTATTCAGCAATTTCCTCTTTCTGTTTCTTTCCCTGCAACCAATCTTTATACAAGTTTTTTTCATTAAATATGACATCCCTACTTATAATGACTTTTCGGTTATCACAATCCCATAATCTGTAACCCAAGCCATCAATACCATAACCAATAAAATAGCACTTTTGGGCCTTAGCATCTAACTTATTTCTGTTCTCTTTGTCTATATGCATAAAAGCCTCACATCCAAATACCTTAAGGAAAGAATAATTTACTAGTTTACCTGTCCAAAGCTCTTCCGGAATTCCTCCATCCAAGGCACTAGACGGTCCTCTATTAATCAGATATACTGCAGTATCAACAGCATGAGCCCATAAAAATAATGGTAAGCCTGCATGTATTCTCATGCTCCTAGCACGCTCCATGATGGTTCTATTCATTCTTTATGCAACCCCATTTTCTTGAGGTGTTCTTGGAACTACCTTGATTCTTCTAATTCCATTTTTAGAACAAAACACATCAAATTCTCTACTGCAATATTCTCCACCATTATTCGACTTTAGACACTTTAACCTTTTCCAGATTCATTTTCAACTAATGCTTTCCAATTCTTAAAGGTATTAAAAACATCACTTTTATTCTTAATGCAATATATCCATTTTTTCCTTGTTGCATCATCAATAAAAAGTACATAGTAAGAGGAACCTCCAAGAGAAGTTACCTGAGTTGGGCCCCAAAAATTTGAGTGCACAAGCTCCAATTTCCCTTTCTTCCTTTCCTTGCCATCCTTGAGAAATCTAACTCTCTTTGCTTTACCATAAACACAATCCTCATAGAATTCCAAATCAATCTCTTTTAACTCAGACAATAACTTTCTTGAATGTAAAATTTCCATACCTTTTCCACTCATATGGCCAAGTATTTGGTGCCACAAATATGCACTCTCACCTGTAGAAACTAAATTCATGGAGCAGTGAGAAAAATCAGTAAGTAAATAAAGAGTACCCACCAATTTACCTCTAGCTACTATCAATGAACCTTTAGTAACTTTCCAAGCATTTTCTCTGATGCAACCGTGTATCCTTCACCATCAAGCTTACTTGTCGATATAAGATTTCTCTTTAAATCTGGTATGTGTCTCACCTCTTTAAGAGCCCATTGACATCCATTTGGGGATTTAATAAAAATCTTTCCAATACCCACGATTTTACATGGTTGGTCATTTCCCAATAGAACCTGTCCATAATCTCTAGAAACATAATCTATGAAGTATTCCTTATGTGAGGTAGCATGGAATGAAGCACCACTATCAATTACCCAATAATCACTATTTCTATCAAGAGATAAGATTAAAGCATCTTGTAGAATTTGTCCAATAATATTGGCTTCTGAAGTGTTACCATTATTATCATTACCTTCATTTCCATCACCCTTTCTTTGCCAACAGTCCTTCTTGAGATGACCCTTTTTGCCACAGTGCCAACATTGTAGCTTTCCTTTTCCACATGATTTGGATCTGCCTTTGGATTTGCCACGATGTGAACTCTTACCTCTTTCTCTTCCCCTTCCTCTATTCTCAACAGTTAAGACGGTGCTAGATGATTCTCCTATGGTTTTTCTTCTCATGTCCTCACTGAGTATCACACCAACCACATCATCAAATTCTAATTTATTTGAACTCGAAGCAGAGTTACTTACCGCCATTACCAAATTGTTCCAACTTTCTGGAAGAGAGCATAAGATTAATAAGGCCCTAAGCTCATCATCAAAATCCAATCCTACTTAATGCAATTGATTAGTGATAGTATTAAATTCATTTAAATGATCATGCACAGATCCTCCTTCACTCATTTTCATGTTAAATAACCTTTTCATTAAGAATACCTTATTTGATGTTGATGGTTTCTCATACATCTTGGCCAACTTATCCATGACTCCCTTGGTAGTCTTTTCATCAGAGATGTTGAAGGCTACGGTGGCTCCCAAGCACGGCCTCATAGTACCCAATGCCTTTCTATCAAGGAGACTCCACTCCTCATCAGACATAGATGAAGGTCTCTCTATTTCCCCCTCAAGAGGTAAGTAAAGATCCTTCTGGTACAAGTAATCCTCCATTTGCATCTTCTAGAATTGAAAATTTTGGCCATTGAATTTTTGAACTCTAAACCTCCCTTCTTCCGCCATTGCTCCCACTTGATCCAGAAATTCTCCTTTTGTCAAGTGCACCCAACAAAACAACCGCTCTGATACCACTTGTTAGAGTAAATCACTATATAAAATATAGAAAAACAATTATAGTGTTTCAAACTTTAACAACAGAATTAAAGAAAAATAAGACAAACACACACAGAAGAAGAGACAATGATTTTAACGTGGTTCACCCAATGTGGGTTACATCCACCGAGAATTTTTAGTCCTTCCTTTCTCAATCCAAGCAATAGAGGGTTACAACCTACAACGAACATCTGCTATAATTTCCTCTCTATTTTTCCAAGGAATCAACATAGTAATTTTCATTGTCATAGTCATCTCTGTTTTTCCTCACAACTATATATAAGAAAAAAATAGAAAAAACAAACTGCTTTTCTTAATACATTCCAAGATTAACATTGAGTTCCCAGCATCTAATTTTGGGATAAAAACAAAAAAAACTTTCCTTGGCTGTCCTGTTGTAAATCCGAAACTTTCTCTGGTAGACTAACAGACTATAAATCTGGAAACTTTCCCTGCCCATCTTGCAGTAAATACAGAAACTTTCTCTATTTAGCCTCCTCATAATTAGGCTTCATTCCTAACACATCATCCTTTTATTAGCTTGAATTTCCTCTTTAACATACATTGTCGTAGTTTTTGTGACTTTGCTCTAACAAATCTATAAGACTTCATTCATGTATGAAAAGGATGAGAATATAAATTTATTAAAATATTGTTATGATATAGTTTTTGTTAGTTGAATACTTTGACCATATAATTATATTAATACAATATAATGACTTAATATAGATGTGATTAATTGAATATTATAATAAAACTAATATTATATAATAATATAGGATGATGATATTATAATATGACATAATATAATATTTTATTAAAATAATTAGATGATGATTTATAAAGAATGTGATTCATTACATACAATAATACAATAATATGTAGGATATATATGAATATAATTTATTAACTATTATGACAACATAATGATATAATGTAAATGGGATAATAACATAATAAAAATTTAAATTAAGATGGAATAATTTTTTAAATATTATAATAATATAATTATATAATTATAATATGGTATAATATGAATGTGATTTATTGAACACCTACCAAAAAAATTTCATACTATAAAAATAGAATAATAATATAATACACATAATAATAAATTGTGATTGTAACCAATGCATTTATATAAAAAAAACAAAAATATAATACACATAATAATAATATAATACACATGTAATTATATTATAATAAAATGTAAATTATATAACCTTACAATATAACAAAATAACTTAATATAATTAAATAACTTTAAAGGTCTATAAGCATTATGTATTAAACTACCTTAAATTTTATCATCACAATTGTGTTAAATATAATAACAATAGAAATAATAAATATATATAGAAATAATAAATATGTTGGTAATGTACCGTGAATATGATTAGTTGAATATTAAAATAAAATAATATAAGATGAATGTAATTTACATGAAAATGTTGAGATTGAAATATGATAATATAGATTATTAACAAGAAAGGATACCCATGGTGTTTTTCAAAACTCAACTAGGTGTATAATAATACATCATACAATAATACTATATATATACAAACCTTAGAGAAAATGGATGCCACTTCATACGAATTGTTAAGTGATGTCCAAACTATAAAATATCCCTACGTTCTATATTTTAACTCGAATAAAATTATATGTGAAGCGATAATCACCATACATATATATATATATATATAAAGTCCAGTTGCCACATTTTAGAGGTTTAAGGGTCAATGGATTGATAATTATTTATCTTTTTTGGGTATTTTTTAAGAATAAACTTAGGTTTAAACATTTAGGGTATTCTTGTTGTTAAGGTAATAGTCTAATCTAAATCCTCTGAGACAACGATATGAATCCTAAACATTGTCGGTGGTCCCATTTACATCAAGTCAACAATAATGAGGTGGTATAGGCTTGTAGTATAGTGTGGATCTGCTGATATCAAGTCAATAATAATGAGGTGGTATAGGCTTGTGGTATAGTGTGGATGTAACCAACTCCCTTATGTATATATAAAAATAAATAAAAAAATTAAAAATAGTTTTTGTGGGACACCTTAGGGATTGGGTATGATGTCTTTTTTCTTGAAAATAAAAATGTTTTGATTGTATTTTTACGGATATTTAATCTTTAAATATATTTTAGTTCTCTTAAATACATTTGAATACAAGTATTCTATATAAGCTTTTTAACATTTTTTTTAAAGATTATATACATTTTATATTGTAAGTTAATGGGAAACAATTATGTATTCATTCTTAGCGATATATGTTAAATAAATTATATAATTAACAAAAATAAAGGATATGATATATTGAATATATTATAATTAAAACCTTAAGTTATTTCAACTTAGGTTTGTAATAAATTAGAAATTAGGTATCTTTATATATATCTTCTAATGACTAATCTATTTATATAGTTATGGGTGATATTATGGGGGCTTAAAATAACCCACCTCTTTTATTTGGATTATCTCTACTATTTATTTTATCTATATGCTTCTTTATTTTACACTTTTATACTCTTTTGCATATGAGTAAGGTGAATGTTATGCTTGAGAATTGTTCTTAGATTATAGATAGATTTTTTTAGTTGCTAGATTAGAGATAGCTTTTGTTAGTTTCTAGGATTGGTTTAGTAAATCTAGCTATTAGTTTTTATATTCGTTAGGTGTGAGTTGTTATATGCACCTATCCTTATGATGAGTAAATGGGATTCAAATTTGGCCCAAGAGATATCAGTGTGCATATTGCTCAACCACTAGTGCCATTGAAGCTCTTTGGAATTAAAATTAAAGGATATTGTAAACCTAAGGCTTTGAGGAACATCATGAAGAACAAACTACTAGTCAGCCCAATATAACCAATCAATCGGATCCTTTCCATCAATTTTTTGAAAATCTAACTTGAGCATTTTGTAAAGGTGATGGAAAAGGTAATGTATGCTCCACCCTATAGACTACCTACCTTACTTTCAAAACCCTTGTTGTCTAGTTGCCATATTTGAGATCCAAGCCTGATAGAAAACTCTCAACTTCATGAAAGTTGGTAGTAGTTCTCATTTTTATTGCAATAAATCATTTGGTTGTCTAATTCCTCTAACTATCCACCTCTAGTAGCTCCAACCATATTTAGGTATCCTAAGATTCTTGAAAAAGATTATGGGTTCTATATAGCAAAAATATTAGCCTGAAGAGACAATCAAAATGGGCTATACCATAATTAAAAAAAATTGACTATTAAAAAATTTTTATGGGTGTTATATTTCAAAAAAATCAGTTCAAAAACACGATCACAATAAACTATGCCACAAATTGTACTTTTTTGTCTTCCAATATTTTGTATGTCCAACTATTACCAACTAAGTGTTATAAGAGATAAACATTGTCTTTTATACACTATCAATGTTTATATGGCCAAACATGATCTTTTTTGCACTATTAATGTTTAGACAACCAAACATGATCTATTTTGCACTATCAAACTAGCAATTGACAATTGCCAGCTTTGGTGACTATCAATTCAGTTTTTTGATTACATTCCTGACTATTTTTGTATATTATCTATATTTTCTAACTAGATATTTTTAACACCATCACTATGTGGTGATTTTAATATTTCTATAGTATGCTCAATTCTTTAGGTTTGGTTGAAAAATAACTAAAGACAAATTCATTAAGGATAATTTAAGCCAAGGTATGTTTTGTTCATGAGAATTCTTATATACTCTCTTGGTTGTGATTAGTGGTCAACCCAATATCTTATATCTTTAACTATGGAGGGTCCCATTATACCCATAGCTGCACTATCCATTTTTAGTGTACTATAAAAGTAACTTTCTGGGGCTAACTATTTATTGGTACATTATAAAAGTCAAATGATTGATATCTTCTAAGATCTAAAGGTTTTTTCTATTCCTAGGAAGACTCAATATATACCCAGCTTGTTGTCATGTATGAGTGTTGTTTAAGGCCTACTTATTAGGGTCTAAGCATCCTTCAATTCACTAAATTCTTTATAGAAAATCTAGCTTAACAAAAAATAATTTATTTTATCATTTTCTAAAAACCATGCATGTAGTTTCTAACCTAACCCACTACAAATAAAAAAAATTATAACACTTATAAAGTATTTTGTAACTATTAACTTTTAATAAAAAAATTACATTTTTACTAATAAATTTCAGTTACATCATAGCTACCCATATATACTAAATGCAAATATTACATAATTTTAAAAAAAATATTACAATAAAATCCTAACAATGCGTACTAAAATTTTCTAATAAAATGATTCCAGCTAACATACTCTTATATACTTCTTAAAAACTTTAAAATTTGATATACTTCTTAAAAACTTTAAAATTTGACATACTATCTTGACCTTTTTTATTTTTATTTTTGTTTCATTGTTAAATACTTTGAAATTTGACATACTGCCTTAACCCATTTTTTAGTATCCCATTTTTTAATATATTTAAAATTTCATGTCTAAATTTCAAGATTGCAAATAGAGCAACTAATTCAACTTTTTAATCCAGTTGTTTTCCCCATATCTACGCCAACATAATGAAAAGAACGAAAATAAACTACAAGATAGTTTGTAGAATATTTACCATAATTTAAATGAGAGCGCAGGTAAAATGGCTGTGCTAACTGGGCATGAACTGCAGATCAATTTATGGTTTACTTTGAATAGACTGCACAAAAATATAACATAAAAATATAATATCGTATACATACAGATACGATTACCATTGTTCTTTTACCAGTATGGTATAACGGACATAAAAATATTTTGCCAATATTTTGAGGGAAAAAAAAGTGGCTAAATACGGCCCTAATTTTACAATCATAGGTTTACAAAGTAGAAAAGTGTTTAATATTAGACTTAAATGCAGATTCAAACTAACTCGGATATGGACAAAGGACGTTATCAACATTTGTACAAACACTTTCACGTGACCGTGTAGGGCATTTCACGATAGTACCGGCTAGCTAAATGAAAAACATAATGCTGCCGCAAGTTATGTTTCTCTACACGGTGGATGGACGAGGGAGGTCTGGAAATAAATGACTTCGCACAGCATTGCAAACGGTTATAATTAAACAGCCTAGTCGAATGCTGTTGAGAGACTTTAAATGCGTGTATGATATATGTATCAAGTAGTAATGATGCGCCTAGGACATTCTCGTGGCTAGAATTATCTCTCCAGGTGTGTGTTCTAATGGCCATTGTTTGTAGGTTAAATCATTGCATGTTGATGTTAGATATCCTTGCTCGAATGACTCTAGGCTTATACAAGGAATGTTTTTAAACACTTTTTATGTTTGTGACTCTTACTTCTTCCAGATTCAATTTTAGACATCATTCAACCTAGCATTCTATTGTTTCTCCTTTATTTGATTGCCTTTCAGTCTAAACGAGTTGGACATCACAATTTATGAAATACCATAATGGAACTTTAGAAGTTCCTTCTTCAACCTTGTTGATGTCATTGACGGTGAGCATATCGATGTTCAATTATGCAGAAGTGAAATGTCTATTGGTCATCGACGGCTTCATATTTCTTTGACTTTGATTGTTGAGAAGATTGATGTTGGTCTTTCTGTATCTCGTTTTTATCGAGATGTCTCAATGTTCTCCATGTTCTTATTGGTTGCTCTCTGTAATTTTTCAGATCTGTTATATATATTAAATTGTTTTTCAAGTTGTTGAGATATTAATCACCTGGGAATAATACCAATGCAACAATGTTAAAAAATGAGCTGTTTTGGGTTAAAAATTGTTAATTTGAGTTTGTGCACTTTATTGAATATCTCACCTAGGAATAATACTAATGCAACAATGTTAAAAAATGAGCTATTTTGGATTAAAAATTGTTAATTTGAATTTGTGTACTTTATTGGTTTGTACCCCGTGTTCCTTGTTGGTTTATGCATGTGTGCACCTTGTTGGTATGTGCCTATGTGTTCCATGTGAGTGGTTAATTTCTACTCTTTTAAAATAAAATGAAAAATGTGTAAGACATTATTGAATCATTTATCTTTGGTCTTTTTAATACTTTTGTTTTACAGTTTCAGTGTTTCATTTATGCTTACCAATATCCAATTCAAGTGACTTGATTGCTTCCTTATGCTTTCCTTTAGTTGATCTTTCACAAGATTTCTTATCCTAAGATCGCTATTACCTACGATCTAACCTATTTTATGGTTTTTTTTTTTCAGATTTTTATCCAAAAATATTTTTAACAAGAGTTTGGTCTTTTAGAGTTTTTTTTTAAGGAATATTTAATGTAGAAAATGGTTACCTTTTTCTCTTAAAGTTAATGATTTTTAGTAAAGTTCTTTGTTCTAAGACCACTTTTCAATAAATTGTTTTTATAGTTTTTTTTGGATTAAAGCAAAGAAGATGGATTAGAAGGAAAGTTGGCTCTTCCTTCTACTTACTTTCGTACCATTCTTAATGATTTTTAGTAAAGTTCTTTGTTCTAAGACCACTTTTCAATAAATTGTTTTTATAGTTTTTTTTGGATTAAAGCAAAGAAGATGGATTAGAAGGAAAGTTGGCTCTTCCTTCTACTTACTTTCGTACCATTGATATTGCTAATGCTTAGATGCTTTAATAATTTACATTATAAAAAGATGAATATTTAAATACAGTGGATGAGGTATAACAAACCATAACTAATCCAACAATTACCCTTGGATTTTAGTTGACCTTATGTGCTCTGTATTGCGTAGTTTTGTTCAACTTACATTCACATTATCTATGATGTAGTAATTCCTATAGTTTAAAGCCACCAATAAGGAATATATGATACTAATAGGTTGTACTCCAAGTTTTAAAATGACAAACAATTCATCTATCTTTATTGACACATAATTAACATGGTATAATATAATTGATATAAAAAACTAAAAATGATGATCAATATTTTAATAAAGTATATCATCAATTGTTTTTATAACTTAATTATAATTATAATTGAAATTTTAGTCAATAATTTAAAAAAAAAAAAATTAATGTCTTTATGCTTGTAAGTTTTTTACAATTTTCCTTATATTATAAGAAAAGTTAGTTTTACTACACTTTAACCAAACGTATCTAAATCTCACGTACGCTTTTAATAATTGTTTTAAAAATACCTCAAACCTACTAGATCCTTCTTAAACATCATGTTTTGAAAATAAATTATTGTGACTATCAATGCCTATCAATTTTGTCAATGTTTTTTTTAATCTAATAAAAATATTAAATTATTTTTATTAAATATTATTTTCATAATAAAAAAATCATCACATTAAGTTTACCAACTTAACTTAAAATAAAATCTTATATAAAATAATTAAATAAATAATATATTAAACAATGAAACTTTAATTTTCAATATTATTTATTATTTAATAAAAGTTAATGTACAGACAGGTTTGGATATCTTAAAACAAACAAACAAATATTAACCTACAGCATTCCGGATAGTACCCGCTAAATGAAAACATAATGCCGCCGAAAGTTATGTTTCTCTGTAGGTGAATGGACGGAAGTCTGGAAATTAATGACTTCGCAGAGTATTGCAAACTTCCGTGTCCCCCCATAACAAACCAGAAACTCTCTTTCATACCGTACGATTTTAGTACCCTAAAAGCTTACTATTCAGCGAAGAAAATTAAGTTTACAATATAACATTCAACCAAAGGAATTGAGAGCTAATTTTGGTCAACACCAGCTCGTATTACACACAAAGCTATCCACTGGCAAAGCAGTTTCAGCGATCAATATCAGGCAATGAACGGACGCGCGTTCGATTCCTTGTCGGTGTCCTCGATTGTATAAGAAGAACGTGTCAAAGCATCCACTGAGGACAATCCCTTGTCTGTACTAAATGAAGAATTAGTCAGACAACTGGATGGCGGCCTCAGACGTGGAACAAAAGGAGGCGGCATATTCCTCACCAGAATCTGCGTGACCTGCCGCATCGTTGGTCGATCTGCAGGAGTCGGAGTCGAGCACGCCAGGCCGACCATCAGCAAACACACCACGTCGTCCACGTTAACATTACCGTCTCCCGGCATAACCGCCCGCCGGTCCGCGGCGTCCATGAGCCGATCCTCCCCATACAATTTCCAAATCCAGGTTGCTAGATCCGGCGCACCCGCAACCCTGGGGGGCCTCCCGCAGGCCACCTCGAGGGCCAAGGCGCCGAAACTGTAAACGTCAGACTCGGCCGTTGCCCGCCCCGTGTGAGAGCACTCCGGGGCAATGTACCCGATGGTCCCTGCTAAATTCGTCAGCCAATACGACGCCCGGTCTCTCTCCAGCAGGCGGGCGAGCCCGAAGTCTCCGAGGCGAGAGCGTTGTAGTCGGAGTCCAGCCTTGTTAGAAAAATTAAACCGGCTTTACTCCCTCTGTCCAAGTTCGCTTCGGAGGCGAGCGATTCCGGGAATTGCTCGTCCACTGTAGCGATCCCGGGAGTTGCCCAGAAAAGGAACGATTCCGGGAAGCTCGACAAATGCAGCGACAAATAACTTCCCGCCAAGATCAAAGTGATTTGACCCGAGCGTGCCGCATGTGTCCTCTGTCACGTTGATGTTAATTTTCCTCGTGCGGGTTGGTGTGATTTTTTCCCACCTTTTGTGTTTCAAGCTCAGTTATATAAACCCCAGTCCAGCTCACATTTTGTGTTGATGCAAAACAACAGAAGAAGAGCAGATTAGGGGAGTAGAGAGCAGAACTACGTTAGTTCCGAGCGGTAGTCTCGGGCGTTAGTCATTTTCGTTTTTATCCTGCAATAATCTTTGTAGATGACAGTAAATCCTCAGTTGAGGAGCTTTGTAATCCTTCCGCTTTGATAAATAAAATTTTACCAGTTTTTGGGTACTTGAAGGGTTTGTCTATTTTTTTTCTGTGTTCTAATTTCACTTGCTCTTTTGCATCTAAGTTCAGCTTTGGAACTGTATTAGCACAACCCTTTTTATTATGTTTTGTTTGCTATGTTATTGAAAGACAACGATCGTTGTCTTGTTGAGCAAATTCGATCGTCGCTCAAGCCAGCGAGTGACACCCGTCGTCGATTTAGCTAGTGAGCGACTCCCGTCGTCGCTCTTCCTGGCAAACGACTTCCAACAATCGCTCATCGAAAGTCGCTTTGACTTGTTGGTGATTTAAACCTGTTATCTCTCACTCAAATTCCGAAGTTGAAGTGTTAGCTGGCTAGCGATCGTCGTCTTCCAAGAAAGTCAACTCCCACTGTCGCTCATTCAAAGAGCGAATTCCATCATCGCCATCTAAAATGAGAGATTTCATGCAAAATTATCTTGAGCGATTTTGTCTTTTTGCTAGCTAAGTAAGGAGCGATCTTCATCTTGAAAAGAAGCTCGTTGTCGCTCACCTTTGAGAGCAACGTCCAGTATCGTTCATTTTTTGAGTGACCATCGGTTGTCACTACCCTAGCGAGCGACACTCGAAGTTGTTGTTGGGAGTCAGTGACTCCCACGATCACTGGGTCTCCAAGCGACACCCGTCATGATTTAAAACCTACAAAGTGGTATCAGATCTTTAGTGCCTTGATGCAGAGTTTGAAGCATGGCTTTCGGTAGCAACAACATGCAATTACAGATCCTACACTTCAACGACATGAACTATGACTATTGGAGCACTCAGATGAAGATCTTATTCGGATCTCAAGAGCTATGGGAGCTGGTCAAGAATGACTATCCAAAATTGGTAGATGCAGTAGCACTGACTGCGCTCTCCCAAGCAAACAAGGACCTGTTGAAGGAGAATACGAAGAAGGACCAAAAGGCCTTGTTCTATATCATGCAAGCGATCGAGGAGATGATATTCCCACTGATTGCAGTAGCAACTAGGTGAAGGAAGCCTAGGAAATCCTTACCAGTTCTTATTAGGTCACCATTAAGGTGAAGTTGGTGAAGCTACAAATGCTAAGGAGGGAGTTTGAGAACCTACAAATGAATGAGTCAGAGTCCATGGGTGATTTCTTCACCCAAATAATAGACATCATCAACCAGATGTGGTTGAATGGAGAGATAATATAGAGGCAAAGAATCATGGAGAATATTCTCAAAAGCCTTCCTACTAAGTTCATCTCGGTTGTGATAACAATCAAAGAATCAAGAGATTTGACAACAGTCTTGGTAGATGAGCTCATGTATTCCTTGCAAACACATGATTAGAGGTTGAGCCACTCATCTTAGTCCTCTCTAGAGCAGGCGTTTATGGTGCAGGTTTCATTCCAAGATAGTGGCAGACAAGATTCCCACCATGGGGCCTCCAGTTCTCAAGGAGGAAGAGGTAGAGGCAGGCATGGGAAAAGTAACAAACAAGAGGAAGAGGTAGTGCAAAAAACTAGTAAGGTGGATCCGATCAAAAAAAGGAAAAATCAAAGTTCCAGTGCTACTACTACAAGAAGTTTGGTCATTACATCTTCGAGTGCAAAAAAGGATGGCCAAGGAGAACCAACAACAAGCCCATTACACAAATGAAGCTAAAAATTTAGGGTGCAGAGATGTAGGTGGGAACATGTTGAATTGCAGTATTGAGGAGAGCCAGAAGAACATTTGGTATCTCGATAATGGGTGCAACAACCATATGACTGAGAACAAGGAGATGTTCTCACAACTGGATGAAACAGTCCAGTCTGAGGTCAATATGGGGAACAATAGCAAGGTTCCTGTGATGGGGAAAGGAAAAATCCTCATCCACACTAGGCATGATGAAAGAAAACAAATATATGATGTCTACTATGTGCTTGGTATGAAGCACAACCTATTGAGTGTTGGACAACTCGTATAGAAGGGGCACATTGTTCAATTCAAAGACATAACCTACACCATCAGAGACAAGGTGCATGGGCAAATCGCAATCGTATCTATGACGAAGAACAAGATGTTTTCGTTGTATATTCAGAATGAGTCTTTGATGTCTTTGAGTATAGTCGTTAAGGATGCTACCTGGCTGTGGCATATCAGGTTCTGTCACTTGAGTTTCAGTGGCCTGAAATTGTTGCATAAGAAGTAGATGGTGAAGGGTTTACCCCTCATTAAGCAACCAAATCAAGTTTGTGAGGGATTCTTAGTTGGAAAACAACATTGGGATTCATTACCTTTAGGGCAGTCTTGGAGAGCATCACAACCATTAGAGCTAGTACACTTAGACATTTACAGTCTGATGCAGACCAACATGTTTGCCAGGAACAAGTACTTCCTGACCTTCATTGATGACTTCAACCATAAGACATGGGTATATCCCATCAAGAAAAAATTGAAGGTTTTTGATAAGTTCAAGGATTTTAAGGCTCTAGTGGAGAAATAGAGTGGCTACCAGGTGAAAACCCTCAGGACAGATGGTGGAGGTGAATACATCTCCAACGAATTCCAAAATTTTTACAAAGCAAATGGAATTTGAAAGAAACTTACTGCTAGATACACATCATAGTAGAACACCATAGCTGAGAGGAAGAACAAAACCATTATGGAGATGGCACGGAGCATGTTGAAGGTGAAGAATCTGCCACATGAGTTCTTGGTAGAAGCTATAAATGTATAGTCTAGCTACTAAACAAATGTCCCACCAAGATCATGAAGGACAAAATTCTTGAGGAATCATAGAACAATCAGAAGCCAAGTGTGGTTCATTTGCATGTGTTTGAGTGCATTACATATGCACGTGTTCTAGAAGAAAAAAGGCAAAAGTTGTATGACAGGGCGAAGAAGTGTATTTTCATAGGGTAAAATGAGCAAGTGAAGGCATATCAACTGTATAACCTTTTGACGAAGAAGCTTGTCATCAGTCGTGATGTGAAGTTCCTGGAGTATGAAGCTTGGAATTGGAAGTCTAAGACTGGCCAGCCTAAGCCAGTAGTTTTCAAGTCTGTTGACTTGGAGGATAACATTGTGTAGCCACGTACAACCTCAAGCAACAACAACGATGCTAGTAGCAGCACAACCTCACCATCTCGATCGCCTCCACTTGCAAGAAGGATCCCAAACTTGAGGACATCCACGAAGATGAGGATCTTGAAAAAAATCTATGAGGTAACCTAAAATCATGAAGATGAGGAAAATTATGACTTTACATTCTTTATTGAGTGTGATCCAGTTGATTTTGAAGATGTAAGTCAAAATTAGAAGTGGGTGAAGGTGATGGATGAGGAGATAGACGCCATTGATAAGAATGATACATGGCAGCTAGCAGATCTTCCAATAGGGAAGAAGACCATTGGGGTTAAGTGGGTTTACAAAACCAAGTTCAAAACCTAAGGAGAAGTGGATAGGCATAAGGTAATATTGGTGGCGAAGGGCTACAAGCATAAATCAGGCATTAAATACCATGAGGTGTATATACCTATAGCATGACTTGACATAGTTAGGATGATCTTGGAACTAGCAGATCAGAAGGGTTGGAGTGTTTACAAGATGGACATCATGTCAGCCTTCCTCAACAATTTTTTAGAGGAGGAGGTCTACATAGACCAGCCATCAGGTTACAAAATTTAAGGATAGAAGGACAAGATCCTCAAGTTGAAGAAGGCCCTATATGGGCTGAAGCAGGAACCCAAGGCATGGTATAGCTGAATTGATGGCTATTTTAAGGAGAACAAGTTTATTAAATGCCCATATGAGCACACCTTGTACTTGAAGATAAATGAACCAAGGGAGCTAATAATCGTCTACCTATATGTGGACAATTTGATCTACACTAGCAACAGTGATGTACTGTTTGTCCAGTTCCAAATAGTCATGAAGAAGGAGTTTGAGATGAAATATTTGGGGCTGATGAAGTATTTTATCGGGATCAAAGTTGACCAATTGGTAGATGGCATCTTCATTTCTCAAGGCAAGTATGTGAAGAACGTCCTAAAGTGATTCAATATGGAAGACATCAAACCTGCCATCACACTTGTTGCCACAGGACTAAAGTTGAGCAAGTTGGACTTTGGCAAAAATGTTGATCCACCTCCGTTCAAGCGGCTAGTCAGTAGTCTGATGTATCTAACTACAACTCAACCAAATTTGATGTTTGGAGCCAGTATGATCATTCAGTTTATGGAGGCTCTGAAGGACACACACTGGTAATTAGGCAAGTGGATCTTGCGCTATGTCAATGGGACACAAAATCATGGCATTTTTTATGCCAGACGAGACCAACTGGAATGGGTGGGTTACACGAATAACAAATAGGATGGCAGTATCTATGATTGAAAGAGCACTTCTGGGTATGTTTTCCATCTCAGATCAGGAGCAGTGTCATGGTCATCCAAGAAGCAACCGATTGTTGCAATATCCACTGCTGAAGCAGAGTATTTTGTAGCCACATCAACCGCATGCCAGGTAGTATAGTTGCAAAGGGTTTTATGTGAACTGAACCATCCATAAGAAGGCATGACAATGATATTTTGTGACAACAATTTTGCCATAGCACTATCAAAGTATCTAGTTGTTCATGGGTGGACGAAGCACATCAACATCAGGTATCACTTCATCAGAGAGCTGGTGAAGTTGGGTGAATTTTAGCTCCAATTTTTTAGATCCAAGAAGTAGGTAGCTGACATTTTCATGAAGCCTTTAAAGGAGGAGGACTTCAGCAGATTGCATGAGAAGTTGGGCATCAAAGTGCTTGTGAAATCATGTTTAATGGAGGGTGTTAATTAAACCTGCTTTACACCCTCTTCCCAAGTTCGCTTTGGAGGTGAGTGATTTTGAGAAACGCTCGCCCACTACAGTGATCTTGGGAGTCACTCAAAAAAGGAGTGATTTAGAGAATCGCTCAACAAATGTAGTGACAAAAAACTTCCCACCAATACCGAAGTGATTTGACCCATAGTGTGCCACATGTGTCCTCTATCACATCACTATTAATTCTCTTATGCAGGTTGGTGTGATTTTTTCCCACCTTTTGTGTTCGAAGCCCAACTATATAAACCCTAGTTCAAATGATATTTTCTATTGATGCAAAATAGTAGAAGATCAGATTAGGGGAGTAGAGAGTAGAACTGCATCAGTCTCAAGTAGTAGTATTGGGCATTTGTCATTTTCGTGTTTATCCTACAATAGTATTTGCAGATGATTGTAAATCCTTAGCTAAGGAGCTTTGTAATCCTTCCACTTTTATAAATAAACTTTTACCAGTTTTTGGGTACTTGAAGGGTTTGTCTATTTCTTTTATGTGTTATAATTTCACTTGCTCTTCTGCGTCTAAGTTCAGATTTTGAGTTGTATTAACACAACCCTTTATATTTTATTTTGTTTGCTAAGTTACTGAAATATAGCGATCGATGTCTTGTTGAGTGAATCTAGTTGTTGCTTAAGCCAGAGAGTGACACCCATCATCACTATTGGAGCAAGCAACTTTAGTCATCACTCAAGCCAGTGAGTGACTCTTGTCATCGCTCTTGCTGGCAAGAGACTTCCAGCAATCGCTCATCGAAAGTTGCCTTGACCTGTTACTGATTTAAACCTATTATCTCTCACTCAAATTCCAAATTTGAAGTGTTATCAGGCTAGTGATCATTGTCTTCCAAGAAAGTCAACTCTCATTGTCACTCATTCAAAGAGTGACTCTCATCATCGCCATTTGACACGAGCAATTTTGAGAAAAATTATCTTGAGTGATTTTGTCTTTTTGCCAGCTAAGTAAGGAGTGATCTTTGTCCTAAAAATAAGCTCACTGTCACTCACCTTTGAGAGCGATGCCCAAAATTGCTCGTTTTTTGAGCAACCATCGACTGTATCTACCCTAGCGAGTGACGATCGGAGTCACTACTAGGAGTCAACGACTCCCATGATCGCTAAGTCTCCAAGCGATACTCGTCATGATTTAAAACCTATAAGCATTACATTGCTCACCTTCACGTATCGATGGATCATCTGGTTGCTTCATTCCTCATGGAGATAAAATAGCATAGAGGTGACACTAGCAATGATGTTGTACCATTTTTCCCAGTCTAGTAACCCCTTAAATATGCTCTTCTCCAAGATTTCATTGGGCATAAGCTCATAGACCATCATGAGGTAGCCCTTATCATGGTACCAGACCAGCAGTGGCACCAAGTTTCTATGGTGGAGTTGATTGATGATGTTGAATTCCTATATAAATTTCTTCTTTACTTGCTCGGAGTCCTTCAACATAAGCTTGATGGTGACTGTGGTTTTCTCCTTGAGAAGAATTCCCCTATAGACATCTCTGAATCCACCTTGGCCTAGCTTTGAAGTAGTGTTGAAGTTGTGGGTAGCATTTTGGAGGTTTGCGTATCAAAACTCCTATGGGCGCTTTGGTAGCATGTCCAGGGCCCCCGATATGACCGTTGCTTTTTATTGAGATCTATAGTGCTTCACCAAAAGTGTGATAGCAACAACCATTGTATCAAATACCATCGACACACTGACGCAGAGATCTACGACTAATTTTATGATATTTTTTTTATAAGTGGTTCTTCAACTGTGAGGTTCCATAAGAGGATGCATTTGAGGTACTTGGAGTTTCCCATGGAAGTGGAGAAGCCAAAATAAACACTCTGATCTAGGTAGTCATATATATTTATGGAAAGGGACAATTTGGGGTTCAACGACCTTGGATCTGATGACCTTGCCATGTATACATCGAGATGATTTGCACCACCGCCGTATTGAATCCATGTCGAGATGTTGTATTTGGCATCATGCTTTAGATTGATCTGCACCTAATCAAGAGACACATGATTCATGGAATTTATGTTGTTGAAATTTATACCCACGTGGTTCCCATTGGGATCATTGATGCCAATGTTTTGTTTGGTTTCGAACTCAACCGTAATCATGTTATTGTTAGGATCTCCATTGGTGGAGGAATTGAACAATCCCAACAACTGGCTAGAGCTATTAGCAGGTATTTCACTTGAAATGGAATAAGTAGTAGAAGTTATGATAAATGTGAGGTCCCTGTCTTCGGTTTCATCAGTCTCACCCTGAGTTATCTGGATATTCAAAATGAAAGATGAATGAAAGATCCTACTTCCTTTTTGAATTTCGAGGATTTCACCCATATTCTATATTTATTTTTTAGTATCACTCTTCCACATCTATTTTGCAAGGAATATATAGGATCCTGATTTGTTGTTTCCTTCGTGACCTGTAAGGCGCCTAAGGCTATGTTGGTGTGAATCAAATAGAAGTCATCCCGGATGATATCATTAAAATTGGGAAAACTGACAATGTTAGGAATAGAAAGTGCTTCTCCTACTAACACTTATCTAATGAATGCAATAAGCACCACTTCAATGAAAAATATCAAATAGTATCATCAAAGTAATTTAGGGTGACACTAATTTATGTAGGCGGGCTAAAACATAAAAAACTTTATTTAATTAACTTCAAAAAATTACATGCTACACACACAATGCTTAGGTATTTATAGGGAAGAAGGAGGAAGAAGGAGGAAGGGAGAGATAAGGGAAAATAGTGGGATGTGGAGGGATAAGGGATAAGGAAGGAGGTGGAGGAATAAGGAGGATGAGGAGGAGCGGGAAATAGGGAGCAAAAGATATGGAGAGATAAGGAGGAAATGGTGGCGGGAGGAAAGGAGGAAAAAATGGAGAGAATGTAGGAGAGGGAGTTTAGAAGATTTTTAAAAAATTTGCCGACAAAACTATGTCGACCATTACAACCATGTTCACACTAAGCCTAGAAATATCTAGATATTTTTGGGCCTAAACCCTCTTCATATTTGCAACATTCTCCCCCTTAAAGTTGAGAGAACTGACTACACAGTCTCTCAGCTTTATAAATTGAGCTTTAGCCATCGCTTTGGTGAAGATGTCTGTGACGTTCTCCAAAGTGCGACAAAATTTAAGCTCAACAATTTCATGCTCCACCATGTCTCGGATGAAGTGGTACTTCATATCAAAATGTTTCATTCTACTATGGTGGATCGGATTGTATGCCAACTGAATGGCACTGATGTTGTCACAGTAAATCCTGGTTGGACCACTTTGCTGCTCTCCAATCTCTTCCAACACTTTTCTTAGCCATAGGGCTTGAGTACTAGCATAGGTGACTGCTATATACTCAACTTCTATAGAAGACAAAGCTACCATAGTTTGCTTTTTGGAACTCCATGTTATTAGCCCTGATCCCAGACTAAAACAGTTCCCTGAAGTTGATTTTCTATCATCAATATTGCTGCCCCAATCACTATCACTGAAGCCTACAAGCTTGATAGTGTTACATTTATGGTACTGGATTCCAAAATCCAATGTACCCTTCACATATCTGAGAATTCTCTTAGCTGCCTGCAAATGCAGCTCATATGGGCTAGCCATAAATCGAGAGACAAGAGAAACAACATACTGAATATCAGGTCTGGTGTTGGCGAGAAACATCAAACTCCCAACCATGCTCCTGAAAGTGGTCACGTCAACTTTTGGTGCTCCATCATCTTTGCTTAATTGGATTCCATGTCCAACTGGAGTTGCAACTGGTTTGCAATGCTCCATAGCAAACTTCTTGATCATGTCCCGAGCATACTTATGTTGATAGATGAAGATCCCTGTATCTGACTGATGAACTTCCAATCCAAGGAAGTAGTGCATTAAGCCGAGATCCTTCATCTCAAACTGCTTCATCATGGAGCGCTTGAACTCCATATTCACTTTTCTATTACTACCCATGAATATGAGATCATCCACATACAAGAAAACTATGAGGATGTCATTATATTGCTTTAGGTAGTAAAGGGTGGGTTCATTTCTACTTCTGGTGAACCCAAAATATTTGAAGTACCCATCAATGCATGAGTACCAAGCTCGTGGTGCCTGCTTGAGGCCATAGAGTGCCTTTTTCAGTCTGTAAACAAGGTGCTCCTTACCTTGTTCTTGAAATCCTTGAGGTTGCTCAACATACACTTCCTCTGTTAAGTACCCATTGAGAAAGGCACTTTTCACATCCATGTGTTGGATTTTCCAACCCTTGTGAGCAACTAAAGCAAGAACTATTCTGATGGTCTCCTGTTGTGCTACAAGAGCAAATGTCTCTTCATAATCAATACCATACTTTTGTGTAAATCCTTTTGCAACCAATCTTGCTTTGTGCCTTTCAATGCTTCCATCAGCATTGAATTTGGTCTTGAAGACCCATTTACATCCAACACACTTCTTTCCTTTAGGAAGCTCTACCAACTCCCAAGTATCATTGTTTTTTATAGAGGTTATATCTTCTTTCATGGCATCCTACCATATCTTTTGAGTACAAGCCTTCTCATAACTAGAAGGTTCAAGTTGTGCACTAGTTAACAAGGCATAGTTAACTACATCTCCTCGAGGTTCTTGGGAGTCATCATCTCCATACAAATGCATATTTTCAAGTCTTTGCAAAACTGAACCCATTTCACTTGCTTGAATTCTAGTATATCATCTTTGAAAATTTGTATCCAACATCTGATAAGATGGATGATGCTGGAGAGTTCTCTTACCTCTAGATGGAGAATCAATATCCATTGGTGAGGAACTAACTGACCTTTGTGGAGAAGGACTTGGTGAAGATGATGATGAACTGGAAGTTCGAATGTCTACTTGGGCTTGGAGGAGAAGGAGACTTCTTGCTTTTCTGTGGTGCCTGTTGAATTTGTGAAGAACCTGCATCATGAGATTCAACATCACTATAAATTTGGGGATTTCCCCATTCTCCCCCTTCATCAAAAATCACATCCCTGGAAAGTATTATCTTTCGAGTCCTAGGATTGTAGAGTCTATAAGATTTTGTGTTCTCATAGTACCCTACAAAAATGCATGCTTGACTCTTAGGATCAAGATTTTTCCTCTGTTCATCAGGAATGTGTGAGTAAGCCAGTGAACCAAATACTCTAAAATGCTTGACATTCGGTTTCTTACCATACCATGCTTGATAAGGAGTTTTCCCTTTCAAACTTGAAGTAGGACTCCTATTCAAAATATACACACTGGTCCTGGTTGCATCTGCCCAATACATATTGCTTAAATGCTTCGTATGAAGCATAGATCTTGCCATCTCTACAATGGTGCGGTTTTTCCTTTCAGCCACACCATTCTACTATGGAGTATAGGCAGTAGTGAACTGCCTCTTTATTCCATGTTTTTTACAAAAAATCAAAAATTCATTAGAGGAGTATTCTCCTCCTTTATCTGATCTGAGACACTTAACAAAATATCCACTCTCATTTTCAAATCTTGCTTTAAAATCTACGAAGCAATCAAATGCCTCATATTTATGCTTCAAAAAATATATCCAGCACATTCTTGAAAAATCATCAATGAAAAGAAGAAAGTAAGAGTTGTTACCAATGCTCTTGGTCTGCATCGGACCACAGATGTCCGAATGCACTAGTTGGAGTGGATAACTAGCTCGCCATGCTTGTCCATGAGGAAATTTGGTTCTAGCATGCTTGCCCAAGGCACAACCTTCACAGACTTCCTTATTGTCCTAAACTTTAGGAAGTTCGGTCACCATCGCTTGAGAAGTTAACATCTTCAAACTGGCTGAATTCAAATGACCGTATCTCAAGTGCCACAACACACTTGGATTTGCAATAGCAACATTTACTAATTGATCTCCTCCTTGCTGGCCAAACTTTAAAGGAAATAACCTATTCCTTGTCATTGGCACTTGAGTAATGACTCTATCACTATTACTCTTATCAAAAATGGTACATTTACCCTCATCAAACAGTAATTTATAGTTCTTCTCTAACATTTGACCAACACTTAAAATATTGTGTTGGAGATGAGGTGTGTAATAGATATCACTTACTTGTTTCATGCCCTCTTTTGTTGGAACCTCCATGGCTCCAATGCCTTCAACTGCCAATGACTTGTCGTCTCCCAATTTGATGCTTGGATTTGTAGGAAGAATCTAGAGTAGCAAAGAGTTCTTCTTTGCCACTCATATGATTTGAACACCCAGTGTCCAAGATCTAGGTATCATTCAAGTTTTGATCTGACTTGCCATATGAGAGAAAGAGATTTGAGGTCCCTTCCTCTTCTCCAAAATTGCCATACTGACTACTCTGGCTGCTGCTCCCTTGTGAATATTTTGACCAACAGTCACGAGCAAAGTGGCCAAGTTTGCCACAATTGTAGCAAGCTTGTTTTGACTTGTCACTTCCTTTTCCTCATCCTGGATGCTTCCCTCTATTCTGTTGTCCACCTCTATTCTGACCTCCACCTCTATTTGAAGATCCTCCTCTGTTAGGAGTTCCACCTCATGGACTATTCCTACCTCTACCTCTGTGCTGACCTCTACCTCAACTTCTGCCTTGTCCTTTTCCTTCTTGTGAAGTGAAGGCTTTGTCATCGCCTCCATGGCTAGTGGAAGGAGATTCCTACAATCTCTCTTCATGTGAAATAAGAGAACCAATTAGTGCATCAAAGGAAAGTGTAGTCAAATATTTTGACTCTTCAATAATGATTGCTACATGATTCCACTTAGGAAGAAGTGTTCGCAACACTTTCTTCACCACAACCTCTGGTTTAACTTCTTCACCTAGAGTGACCATTTTATCTACTACGACTTTGAATCGCACGCAGTAGTCTCCTACTTTCTCATTCTCCTACATTCTGAGATTTTCAAAATCTCTTTTCAGAGTTTGAAGCCTGACCTGCTTCACTTGATCACTCCCTTGAAAACTTTCCTTTAAAGCCTTCCAAGCATCTTGAGTTGTTATACAGGATGCTATTCTAGGAAATATGCTTTTATCTAAGGTTGCTTGTAAATGATATAGGGCAAAGGAATTGTTTTTCTGGGCTTCTTTCTTGGATTTTCTATCAACAACACTTAAGGTAGACCAGTCAGTAGGAGAAGGTTTTGTGTAACCCTCTTCAACTATTTCCCATAAACCTTTACCAATCAACATAGTTTTCATCTTTATTGACCAGTATTCATAATCACTACCATTAAATTCAGGAATTGGGAGATTTGAATTTGAAGCCATTTCTACTACTTGAAAGCAAACTTTGATTTGACTAAAAATAGGAAGTACAAAGCAATTACAAGTTCAAATCAAATCTAGATTTCTTAACTCTCTCACTGATTTCTTCTTCTTCTTCTTGTGGATTGCCCAGTACTTGAGGCCCAAAATTGTCTGCAATGGAATCCTCATCATCACTGATGACAATAATTTTAGGAGCTACCGCTGGCTTGGCCTGTGATGGCTCAGGATCTGGAGAGCATGGGGTATAACTTTCACTAGATTGTTCCTCCGGCTCAGCTAGAGAGTAGCTATCACTGGCTTGATCTACAAGTGCGGCTTCAATTGTATCGGACTCCTCTACTCATTGTCCAAAAATATTATCCTCTGAGTCAGCTTCGTATCTAGAATCAGGCTTCCTCAGGTGGGCTATCACTGAATTCTGTAGTTGACTGAATACAGTTTGTATTCCGTCTCATCGGACCCTCTCATCAAATGATTCAATAGATTCTCTCTGCAGTAGAGAGCACAAAGCATGGTAACATCTAGTAGATCTGATCATCTACTCATCAAGGCAAAAATAAAACTTTGTTAGAGCTTTTGAGGTTACAATTTTTTCTCTTTTACTATCGTTGAGGCTATTACACAAAATTTTTAGCCTTGAACGGGGTTCCAAGGTGCAGAAAATTTTTTCGAAAGCGATAAACGGACGCTCCGAAAGGCTTCCTGTCACTTTTTTTTTCAGATTGCACAGAATTTTTAAATCTCCAGGAAAAGCAATTTTCCTTTCCTCAAAGTTTAAAGGTTTTCAAAAAAAAAATTATAAAGTCTTTATAAAAAAATTTAATAATTTTTTATATCTTTAATTATTTTTTAAACAAACTTATATTTAAAAATAATTAAAAATATAAATTTAAAACTATTAAATTAATTTAAAAACTTTAATAAAAAATTAAAAACTTTCAAACCTTTTTTTTTTAACAAAAAATTTTGTTTTTGGAGCGGAGGGGAATCGATCCCCTGACCTTCCACTTTGCAAGAGAGGGATTTAGCTGCTACACCATGCAACGTCTTTGAAAAGCAAGGCACCTCGTGCCTTATTATTATCTTCCCTCGATGCGCGCTAAAACCAAAAAAAAAATCATTCAACTTTTCCTCGACGTGAATCGAACCCAGCACCTCCGCCAAGCAACACTGAAGCTCTTGCCAACTGCGCTATGCGCTCGGGTGAGAAATGAGTGTAAAAATTATAATTTAAAGCGCGCAATGAAAAGTTTTAAAAAGAAAAAAAACACCTCCCTTTTATCCCACATGCGTTGTGAGATGGAAGTGGGAGTGTTTATTAACACGAAGGCGCTCCTTTACGACTGATTGCCTTCGGGAAATCGGTCAACCAGCTTTTTGCCAACGCGTAAGCCAACAACAATGCACCACGTCATCTCTCGCCACGTGATCTGCCACGTGTCGATTCTCGTACGCCCATGTCAGTAGCCTCCTCAGCCATGTGTCTACCACCTGGCACCTTGAGATTCATGCCCAGGTCCTATTGGCTGCCACCTTAGCCCTGCATCAGCCTTCCTCGATCTGCATGCCCAGTCAGTGCTCCTCGGTCTACCTCATTCCACATGCCCAGTGCCTTGCCTGCACTCTGCTACCTCATTGGATTTCCTTGAAATCCAGGCCCACTGCATCGAGCTCTGATACCAGTGTACGCAGGTGGGCTAAAACATAAAAACTTTATTTAATTAACTTCAAAAAATTACATGCTACACACACAACGCTTAGGTATTTATAGGGAAGAAGGAGGAAGAAGGAGGAAGGGAGAGATAAGGGAAAATAGTGGGATGTGGAGGGATAAGGGATAAGGAAGGAGGTGGAGGAATAAGGAGGATGAGGAGGAGCGGGAAATAGGGAGCGAAAGATATGGAGAGATAAGGAGGAAATGGTGGCGGGAGGAAAGGAGGAAAAAATGGAGAGAATGTAGGAGAGGGAGTTTAGAATATTTTTAAAAAATTACCGATAAAACTATGTCGACCATTACAACCATGTTCACACTAAGCCTAGAAATATCTAGATATTTTTGGGCCTAAACCCTCTTCATATTTGCAACAACTGGGAATAGAAATGGGAGACATAATACACTGGGAATAGAAATGGGAGATAGAATCACAAAGATGAATTTCTTTAAAAGTCGGTGTTCATAAAACCTGATGTTGTAGGCCAAAAATAAATCTGGTAAGCAACTAAGACGAATTCAAAGTGTAGTGGCCAGAATCATGGTGGAACGAAATACCTATGGAAACCATGAAACACCTATGAAATTTGAAACCAAACTTGCTTTTGCCTTAATAGAAATTTTGTGTATGTTTCCAGTTGCAATTGTTGTTTGGGATATGAATGATTGTTGTCAGTTGTTGGTGATGAAATCCCACTAATCAATGTCATATTTCTTCGTTTGTGTGAGGGTTCATTTTATACTTTTTGCAAAAAAGGAAACAAAGAGAATACGAGATATTTCACTAAATGCAAAAATATACGTTTAATATTTAGAAAACCTTATATGATATTTAGCCTTTGAACATGAAATAAGGAAATCAGACCAAACAATAGTAGACAGAGGTCATCTTAGACTAAAGCAATTATGAACAAAGGACATCTATACCTAAGACAACTACAAATAGAGGTTATTTGAACTTGAGACGACCACTATCAGACTAAGATAAAGCTAAAGAGCTTCTACAAATTTTACTGTAAATGAAATTTTCTTAATTTTTTTATAGAACATAAAATGATTTATCTTTATTTACAAAAAATACGACAAAGAAGGATAGATAGACTAAATTTGAAAACCTAAATCTGATGTAGATATCATGTTTTTGCTACTATTTTGCTTTTTCTCTAGGGGGCATCCTTCCCTAAGATAACTACAATACAAGGGTCCTCTGAACTTGAGATGGTTATGATTGTGTACCTGTAAAAAGCAATATTTATTAGTAATCAATCAAAAAGCTAAATAGGGGACTGGTGTCCCACCATGATCACCATATAAAAGCTCAAAAATGGTGTACCAATAAATAATCAACACACTACATAATCAAAACATGATGATAAAAACAATAAGAATGAGCCGGGTTCTTTTTATTAATAATAACTTCTCTTTATCAAAACATATTACAATCATATCCACTTGAGGAAGTTTATAAGTGTGATACAATAAATACAAATAAGAATATATTAATCCCCTCTAAATATGGTACACTGAATGGTCTTATTACTAACTCAAACCTTTGGAGGTAAGTTTTTCATGACCACCATGAAGAGAGTGATGTGAATACTGCACTCCTTTGTCATCTATTGAATCCTATAATTTGCACACAAAGAAACTAGAAATGTATCAAAAGTATATGAAGAGCCCACCAAAATCAGGCTCGTATTAATCGATATGAATGTGATAAATGAAGATAAAACTAGACTAAAACATGTATAATTTGAAATCTATCTAAATGCAAAAATAGTAAAAATATTGATCTAAGCTATGCTAAAAGAAAAAAAAAGTAGCGAACCAAGTCTTTGGTCTAGATCATCTTAGGGTGAGACAATCTTGTTTGTGGGACATCTCGGAATAAGATGGCCTCTATCACAAGACTATGTTTTTCTAAAACCTATTCTAGGTGGTTTTCGAGGTACCTTTAGATGTGTTATCAATATATTGGTGTGTTGTGAGAGTGACTTGATGTATCGAAGCAGTCATTGAAGTGAAGATGTTCAATTACACAAAATATGGAAGCAAAAAATTCAATCCTTTATAGTAATTTGGTAGCATGGTCTCAACTATAGGAGGGATTTGGAGGATTAAAGTGGGTAGCACTTCATTTCTTGGGGAATTGAGGATTGAATTCGGTAGCACTTCATTGCACAAATTCAAATATTTAGGACCATAAAAACTTTGCACAAGAAATCAATAATCAAGTTTGTAAGGCTTTTAAATTGGAGGGGTGAGTGCTAATTTATAGACTTCTCGAAGGGAAGCTAAAAATGGTAAATGCACCCCACATAAAAAGCAAATATGAAGTTTGTATTAAAAAAGTGAATGCTTATATTTGAAATCTCATGTGATTAATTATTGTATGTATTTTTCTATCTTTGGCCCACGCGGGGCACTTAATGCTTTCTTGTGAGATCATGCATGGTGTTAACTAGTACTTTCAACTGTCAGTTACGTACCTTTTTTATTTTTAAACTTGCTTTTAGTGGTTGTATAAGGTCAAGATGGCCATGGTTTGGTACTTTTTTAAGTGTAAAAAACCACTATTTTTGCCTTGAGGCTACCCAAGATGGGTTATGTGGTCTAAAATAATTCCATTCACGTAGTCTACTCAAAATGATATGTTTTAGGTGTCTACACAAAGAAAAATAAAATGAACTTACGAAGGAATGGGTGAAAATTATTGTTCATGAGGCTCTAAAATATGGAAGGGAAATTTATCAAGCCAAATAACATAACCAAAATACATAATAGCCCTCATGAGTGTAGAATATTATTTTGGGAATATCCTCCTACTTAAGCTACATCTAATGGTAACCTATACAAAAATCTAACTTGGATAAAAACATAGCACCATGTAGCTCATCCAATAATTCATCCACCATAGGAACATAAAATTTATCCTTAATTATGGGCTTATTGAGCTAAAAAATATATATATACAAAACCAGACTGATACATATTTCCTATGAACCAATAATATTGGAGAAGAATAAGGACTATTACTAGGAAAAATGATTCCAACTTTTATCAATTCTTGTACTAATTTTTTTGTTTCTAAATTAAGTGCATGGGGGTATCGGTAAGGTTTGATGTTAAATGGCACACTATCAGGTATAAATGGGATTGAATGATCATAGAAGTTATGAAGTGGTAATTCTATTGGTTTCATAAAAACTACATCATGCTTAGTCAGAATGAGTTGGAAATATGCTAGAAGTTTATCCTCTATTGTAGTGGGTAGTTGTAAGGAAAATATCTGAGTGATTATCCCATGAGAAATTTTTTTAACAACTTCTCTATATAGATTGAACTAATAATCTGAGGATATCTTGCTTGTGAACCACAAAGAGTGTAGGACCTACCATTATGTGAAAAATTCATCTTTACAAAGTTCTAGGGGATGGTTCCCAAAGTACCTAATCATTGAGCTCCTAGAACAATATCACATGCCCCTAGTTGAAGAGCAAACATATCTATTTTTAGATCATAATACACTATCTTCAACTTAAAATTGTGGCATTTGCCTTTACAAGAAAAATTTGTAGAATTTACCACCATAACTTCAAAGGAGTTGCATGCATGTATGTAATAATTGGATTGCTTGGTGACTTAGCATCAACAAAATTGTGTGTGCTTCCTAAATCAATGAGAATTGTAAGATGTTGGTCTTTAGAAAAGCCTACTATTGTAATTATCTATGGGATAGTAGTACTTTCAAGGGCATGGACATAATTTTTTGGTTGTGGCTCTTCTTGTATCTGACCTTCATCTTGATGTGGTTCCTTTGATGATTTTGCTTCATCATCAAGTTGTTCACTACTGACTAACCCCTCTACATCTAGAAAAATAACTTAATTTGAATGAATTTATGCCCTAATGAATATTTTAATCACAATTATAACATAAACCTTATGTACATCAAGCATCCATCTCCTTGGTAGTCAAGAGCTTGTAGGGGGTAGATTTAATTTCAGTATTGGATGTGAACTTGGAAGGAAAAGAGGGTTAGGCCAATATTATGGTCTACATCATGGTTTTTTATTTGAAACATATTGACCTTAGTCTTGAGATCATATTTCAAGCTAATAATAAAACAAATTAGAAAAAATCCTTCATTCAACCTCTTGGTATTGTTAGCTAGTTTCTCAAATTGGGTCTGGTAGTCACAAACTGTAGACATTTGACTTAGGTTGGTCAATGCTCCTGTGAATTCCTCATACTCACTAGGATCAAAACAAGTGAGTAATTATGATTCAAAAAATTCCCATAAAGGATCGAGAACTATGTGATGCAACCACTTATACCACTGTAACCTTCAAATTCAAATATAAAATATGCCATAGTGATCCAAAAATATTTAGGAAAATTATGATGTTTGAAAAAATAATCTACACAACATAACCACCCATCTACATCCTTTTTGTTGAACTTAGAAAATTCTAATTTAGGCATCTTAAAGGGAGTATCATGGTCAAAAAGAGTGTGATAGACTTCCCTATCCCTATGGATTTATTTTCCTTGATTGAAGTGGTTAGTGTCACGATGCTCAAACATCATTATCCCATCCTTAAGTTTTTTCTTGACCTCTAATAAGTGTTAATCAAATGTAGCTTTTGAGGTTATGCAATCACTTCTCAAACATTGTATTTCATCCCTCATTAGGTTAGTGTAATTGAGAATGGTATTAAGTGTGGTTTATATTTTCTCCAAAAATTTGGTTTGTTATACCTCCTTGCAGTGTACTTGAGAGCCACTAGCCATTTTGGTGTGATTTGTACCACTACCACTAAATTACTAAAAATAGAAGTATGGTTCCAAGAGTTACTATTTTTAGTAAGGAGCCAAAAAGGTTCTTGGGTGCTCTATACCAAAGTGATTAGCTCAAAAAGCTAGTCTCAATGAGCTATACACGACAACACTAGTTTTGGACACTTGTAATATTTTTTTATTTATATATATTTTTATTGAGGTTCTTGGTGTTGTCAATTTTTCTCCTAGAGTCTTGGTTCAAAAAATAGGTTTTTATTGGCCAACCCGTTATGATATTATCTCTACATTATCAATTATTGATATTGTCTTTGCATTATATGTTATTGACACTATTTGATCACTGACACTATGTTTCCCTACTTTGACAATTGTTTCTTCTAACTCTGTCATTAGCGATTCTTTTCCTATTATATATTTTGACTATCATAGACAATTGTTACTAATACTAACAACTGATAAATCTAACCTAACTATTATTGTTCTCAAACTAAAGTGATACCTTAATGCTATTAACACTAGTAGACTCTATCTTGACAGAGACTGACTCTAACTATTTATGTTATATTCTCCAACTCTTTCATCCATTTCATGTAATATTTTTGTGATAGGGAAGTCTCCTCCATATGCTCAATTTTTGTGGTTACAGGTTAAACATTCAATAGAATATGAAGGTTTTTTTAGGTTAACAATTTAAGAGAATGAACATATGCTAATCCAAGGTGTATGTAATATCCATAGGCCCTCTGCTATGCCATAGTGACAAATGATAGGCTCAAACCAATATTTTAGGCCACTACTCGAAGAGCATGGTTATGCATAGTGGTGAATCTTCATATATTTGCAAATATTAGCATTTTCAAAAATCGAAATTGAAAATTTTGGGGACCCTAGACATTGGCCCATTTTCCAAAAAAAATTGGGTGTAAAACATTTTTAGGGGTCGATTCTCCACATGTTAATAATAATATTACATTTTTTTTTAAATCGTTAGCACTCCTACCTAAATCATAGACCCATTTCACCTTAAAATTATAAAAAAATTAAATTATACCACAAAATTCATATCTTATACCTCTATATAATTAATATGACAATGATACTTATTAATGTAAAACATTCAAACTATTCAAAAAACAAGTAGTTTCAACAAAACATAAAACCTTCCAACAAAATAGGCAAGACCTAAAACATTTGATCTATTGCAAAATTCCACTAAACTCTGATCGAGTGTAGAATTATGCCAAAATTCGAACCTTATTTTCCACTTCGACTAGGCGAGGATCCTAATTTTCACTCAGACCACATCCAAAGCCATTTTTTACCTGCATAGGAGCTAGACCTAGTTTTCCACCCAGATCGGAGCTGGACCCTGCTTTGCACCCAGATAGGGGTTGGACCTTGCTTTACACCCGGACTAGATCTGGACCAAGCTTTCCACTTGCACCCTATTCAAACAATGTGTTGGTCATGAAAAATAATGGTACAAAATTATGCCTTTCTTTATTTAAGAATATGAGTTTAAGAAGTTGTAGTAGTAATATATATTTTTCTATCATAAAGTTGTAGGTTTTTATTTTGTTGTTTTCCTCTGATTTTCCCTATTTTCCTCTATTCCACGTGATTTTTTTAATGTATTTTTTATATACCACACATTGTTTGTATGCATCGAGCGCATCAAGGGGGGTCGTAGGGGGAACCGACTAGGTTCTTCCCTACCGAGGGGTTCGAGAGCTTCGTCCCCAACCCAAAAAAAATATGTGTATACAACCAGTACATATCCAGACCTTGTTTTACACCCAATGAGCATTCAAACATTGTTTTACACCCAACTCAAATTTGGACCTATTTTTACATCCAATCTACATTCAAACGTTTTTTCACACCTGATAAGCATCCAAACATTATTTTGCACTCGACCCGAATTCGAATCCAATTTTTCACCCGGTTCTCATCTAAACCATTTTTTGCACTTGGTGAGCATCTAGACATTGTTTTACACCTGACCAGGATTCAAACCCAATTTTACATCTGACCCACATCTAGACTAGTTTTACACGCATTCCAAATTTGGACTCTATTTTGCACCTTGACCATGGTCAAACCCTATTTTACAACTAGACCTTGCTTGGACCTTATTTCACAACCAAATCGCGATTGAACCCTATTTTATAACCCATTTACGATCAAAACCTATTTTGCAACCTCCTTCAATATTTTTATTAATTTGTAAAAATATACATTTTTTCATAGATCTATGTATTCTAGATGTGCACTTCTTGCAACCCTAACCTAATTCTCAAGAGTTGGCTTACATGCAAAATGCCACTCAAGATAGAATCTTCTACCAAACATCAATTACATTCTTGATAATTATTATATTTAATTGCCCCACTTTTTTAGGTACCTTATTTGCCATATATCATTACAAAGTATTAAAAAATAACATTATAAAGGGATCCCCATGTTGGAAGGTGGTCATTATATAATAATATGAGAATTACAAAATTAGTGTTAGGGTGGGGTCCTACCATTCTCAATACCCAATATCAAGGTTGGGCTCTCTGTGTTAAGTGGATCATCAAAGCCTTTGCAGGCAATAAGATCTAGAATATTCTCATTTGTCACTATATCTACGAAGGTTCCCCTTTTGATCGTAAGAGTTGGTGGGGAATTTGCTTTCCTTCCCTCATTATTGCTTCTGTGTCTATCCAAGTGATAGGATACTTCATCATCATAAGCATTTGGAAATATTGAGATAGTGTTGAGCCTTATATGAGAAGGAATGGCTAGATATTCTACCATGACCTCTTCATTAACCAGGTGAATTTTTTGTGGTCATCTATCATCACCTACTAGAGTTCCCTACTTGTGTAATTTCCTTGGATTCATGTGCTTAGATTTTTTTACAAAGGTGTTTAGTGCATATCGAATTCATTTTCTTATCCTACCAAGTATTGGCTCCTTTGGGATGACTTTAGAGTTAAATTTAGATTTAGGTACTCTAACAATGATACTTTTAAGACTGTTAGGGTTGCTCTCCCTAACTCTATGTTTCATATTTTTTTTGTGTTTTCACAACAACCTTGGTGGAAGGACTAGAAGTGGTATCTAGACACTCCTCTATGAAATTACAAGACCCATTTGGGGTATTATTGGCTCTCTCCTTGCCTTCCCATGATTGATAAGCTCAATCAATGGTGGAATGTCTCTTTCCCTTAGCTTGTTTGGATGCATAGGTTCTAGACCATCTAGTCTCCTTTCTTAGATCCTAAGATTTCCTATTTTTTATAAAGTATTTTTTATCAAGGGCTTCCTCTTGGGGAGCAAATCTGACATTTAGGCATCCCAACCATTCTTAGTCTTTTTTTCTTCAATATAAGGACTTTTTCCATATTTTTTGGGTCTGTTCTCATGCTCATTCCCTTTGGCAGTATATTTTTTTTACTTTTTGGACCCTATTCCTATGCCACATTTATGTGGAAGAATATCATTTTGGGATACCTCCTATCCTTGCCCACTATTTTTAAGTGTGACACTTGTTTTGTATGGTAGCCTTGTACAATATATGGAAATATAGAAATGACTATATATTTGGCAAGTGTTCTTCCTCTCTACGCATCTCTACTTTTGAGAAAACTAATATTATTTTGTCCATATATTTTTAGATTGTGGTTCAGGCCAATAAGGTGGCTATGGATCTCTCTCATCTTCAAAATTTTATTGATATTTAGAGGAATGCATCATGCATAGTTAGTTAGGTTCCTCCAGAGCATGGATTATCTCCAAAGTCAGTCCATGTCTAGGCAGCATCATCACTTGTTCCCAAATCACACTCTTAACCTAGCTCAAGGTCCCCTAATGAATGTTTATTTTTATTTTATCACTAACAATTATTTTCTTGCTCTAAATTTTGACTATCATAGATAATTGTTAGTAATACTAATAACTAATAACTCTATCATAACTATTGTTATTTTTAAATTGAAGTAATATCCAACTATTACTCACACTAGAAAAATTTATTTTTATGAAGATTGACTCTAAATATTTATGTTATGTTCTCCAAATATTTCATCCATTTCATCTAGTATTTTTGTGATAGGAAAGTCTCCTCCATATGTTCAAATTTTGTGGTAATATTTTTGGTTATAGGTTAAACATTCAATAGAATATGAAGGTTTTTGTAGGTTAACATTTTAAGATAACCAGGGTATGTTAAGCCAAGGTGTTTGTAATATCCATAGATCCTCTGTTATGCCGTAGTGATAAAAAATAGTGCTCATACCAATATTTTAGGCCACTACTCAAGTAGGATTCTATGCATACCCTTGAGCATATTACCTGCCTCTTTGATAGTACAGTAGGATGATATTTTTAGATGTTATTCCTAGTGTACTATAGATAATACAAGGCCAAAAATTCTTCCTAGAACTAAAGGTTTCTCTTAATTCTATATGGTCTCCCAATATATGTAAAGATACATGGGAGCTCAATTCCATATATGGATGTTTGAGGCCTAGGTATTGGAGTCTAATTGTCCCTCACTTCACTAGACGCTTTATGGATAATCTAGCTTAGCCAATAATGACAACTCCTTCATGATATTTTAAAACCCTTGGTATAGGGTTTCTAATCTAAAAATTATTATAAAAAATATGATATGATTTTTTTGATTTTTGTTTTTTTATTTTTAGTAAAAAGACAAGCATAAAATAAAAACATGATAAATTTATATCTAACAATTGTAATGGAAGGGAAAAAATTGCTACAGTCATAATAAAAGTCAACCCTAAAAAGTGCTCTGATACCAGTTGTTAGGAACCTTCTATTAAAAATAAACTCAATCACATAAATATTGCAATTAAAACAAAAAAAATCATGAAATAAAAGTATATTGCAATACAAAATATAAATTCAAAATTAAAGCAATCTCACAAAACAACACATAATCACAAGCCTCTTTGAGAAGGCAACATACTTCAATAACTTTATTAATTTGTAAAACAATACATTTGTTTATAGATATATGTCTTCTAAAGATACACTTCATGCAACCCTAACCTAATGCTCAAGAGTTGTCTTACATGCAAAATACCACTTGAGCAAAAATCTTCTATAAAACATTAGTTACATTCTTGATAATGGTTATATGAAATAACCCCATTTGTCTAGGTGCCTTACTTACCATATATCATTACAAATTATTACAAAATAATATTATATCGAGATCCCCATGTTGGAATGGGGTCATTACATAATTATATGAGAATTACAAAAATAGTGTTAGGATGGGGTCCTAACATTCTCAATACCCAATATCATGGTTGGACCCTCTATGTTAAGTGGGTCATTATAGACCTTGTAGGTAATAAGACCTAGAGTATTATCATCTATTACTATATCTATGAAGGTTTCCATTTTGGCCATAAGTTTTGGAGGGGAATTTGCTTCTCTTCCCTTCTTATTGCTCCTATGCCTTTCAAAATGATAGGATCCTTTGTCATCAAGAGCATTTAGAAATATTGGAAGAGTGTTAAGCCTTATATGAGATGGAATGGCCAGAGCTTCTCGCATGGACTCTCTATCAACCAAATGAATGTTTGGTGGTCATTTTTCATCACCTATCAAGATTCTCTACTTGTGAATATTTCATGGATTCATGTGCTTAGAATTTTTTACAAAGGTGTGTGGTGCATCACCAATTCATTTTCTTGTCCTACCAAGGATTGGCTCCCTTGGAATAATTTTAGAGTCAAATTTTGGCTTAGGCACTCTAGCAAGGACACTTTAGAGACTATCAAGGCTACTCTCCTTGACTTCATGTTTCATATTTTTTTTGTGTTTTCAATGTGACCTTGGTGTAAGCACTAGAAGTGGTATCTAGACACTCCTCTATGAAATTACAAGGCCTGTTTGGGTTATGTTTGGCTCTCTTATTGCCTCTCCATGATTTATAAACTCAATCAATGGTGGAATGTCTCTTCCCCTCAACATGTTTAGATGCATAGGTTCTATATTGTTAGGGCTCATTTCTTAGAGCCTAAGTTTTCCTATTATTATTTTAGTATTCTTCATTAAGGGCTTCCTATTGGGGAGCATATTTGACATTTAGACATCTTCAACCCTTATTTCCAATTCTATCTTTAGTCTGAGGATTTTTTCCATCTTTTTTTGGTTTGTGTTCATGTTCATTTCCTTTGGGAGTGTTCCTTTTCCTTTTTGGACTCTATTCCTATGTCATATTTGAGTGGAAGCATATTATTTTGGGAGACCTCTTGCCCTTACCCACTACTTTTAAGTGTAGCACTTGTTTCATATGGCAACCTTGTACAACATATGGAAAGCTAGAAATAATTGTATCTTTGGTAAGTATTCTTCCTCTCTTCACATATTTACTTTTGAGAAATCTAATATTATTTTGTCTATGTATTTTTATATTGTGATTTAGGCTAATAAGGTGGCTATGAAGCTCTCTTATCTTCAACAGTTGATTGATCATTAGTGGAATTCTTCATGCATAGTCAATTAGGTTCCTCCTGAGTAGGATTATCCCTAAAGTTAGTTCAAGTCTAAGCAACATCGTCATTTGGCCCTAAATCACACTCTTACCCTAGATCAAGGTACCCCTCATAGAGTTGGCCTTGGTAACCTGACTACTCTCTCTCCCTTGGTTCCTGGACTCAATACCTAGGACAAGATGGGTACTCTAGTGTTTACTACCAACAAGAATCTATTTTCTCATGACTAAAAAGATGTTTTCACACTTTTTATTCTAAGAAGGGATGGGATTCGGTGCCAAGGTCTCTTAATAATAATACTAGGTAGTATTTGGTCCCAATTGCGGCTAAACCCACATAATGGATCTTCACCATTGTGGAGATTCTTTTTTTTATTATTTTGCTCTTGTGGCATATTCTCAACCATCATTTTCAATATGTAATCATTCTACTCTATTAGCTAGTTGATAGTGTTTGCTTACCACTTTTGTAAGGTAATTTTGAGTTGTTAGTTGATTTCTTGGTTTTTTGTATTGTTTTAATAATGATGATTTTTTGGTTGGTAGCATCGACCACGTGGTATGTTTATCTGCATCTTTTTTTGTAAAAAAATATAATATTAATCCTTTGATATAAATATCTTTTTACATTAAAAAAATTACAAAAAAATAATATTTTTTTCTAATATATATATATATATAGATATCACATCATAGCATAATATATTGCATAATCATTTTCAATAAACTTGAATATTGATTACATCATCTACTATCGACCTTGACCAATAAAATCTTATTACTAATAATACACCAATAATCTAAACTGATTGTCTCCCATCCCTACAATAAATACTCAAATAACCCAAAGAATATCTGATCATTGCTTATCATTTGAAAGACAATACTATTCTCTAATGATATACAATCAGTTGAATCTTCTTATCAATTAAGCAATTGTTATTCCTACCTAGAATGGATTGCAATTTTCGATCTCCTATTATTTAGAATATTAGCATTTCAACCCTTAATGAGTGTTATACATCATAAATGCTATAATATAAAGAGATGTACTTATATGTACAACATTTCCTTTTAAAAGAAAAAAAAACATCAACAAGAAGAGCTCAAAAATCATGCAATTTAAAAAACAGGCTTAAAATACGAAAAGACACGGACGTTGAAAGTTTATGATCTATCACTATTTTAGATTATTGGTCTTTTTTATTTAACTTTTCATTCTTTACACTCTTTTAAAAAAAAAACAAACAATACTTTTAGGATAGTAGTAGGAAGGTTAAAGTTCAAACAGCAGTATGTGCATTAAATAAGACAGAATAAAATTGGATATCGTAAATTTTTTTAACAATTCACCGAATCTTTATAAAAAAAAAAAAAAAATTGTTGAATGCCCTCAATGTACATTGAGGCAAAGGCATTACGCTAGGTTCCATGTCTGAATACCCTAAAGCATATGTTGGAGATGGATAAATCAACGTCACAATTAGATATAAAGGCATAGGATGTCAAGAAACTCATTCCATATGCCGTAGGACAAAAAGGAATAGAATCTAGATCCACGGTCCGCGGCGTCCATGAGCCGATCCTCCACGTACAATTTACAAACCCAGGTTGCTAGATCCGGCGCCTCCCGCAGGCCACTTCGAGCGCCAAGAAATCGAAACTGTAAACGTCCGACTCGGGCGTTGCCCGACCCGTGTGAGAGCACACCGGGGCAATGTACCCGAGGGTCGCTGCGAAGCTCGTCAGCGGATACGACGCCCGGTCTCGTACCAGCAGGCTCACCAGGTCTAGTACAGATTGAGGTTCAACGGCCTTGGATCCTCCGACCTTGCCACGTAAACGTCGAGCTGCTTTGCACCGCAGTGGTATTGAATCCACGCCTCGATGCTGTAGTTGGCGCCGCAGTTTAGATTGATCTGCACCGGATCAAGAGACACAAGGTTCGTGGAATTTATGATATTGACATTGATACCCACGTGGTTCCCGTCGGGATCATTGGTGCCGGCATTCTGTTTGGTGTCGAACTCAATCGCGACCATCTGATTGCTGGTCTCTCCGCTGGTGGAGGAATTGAACAATCCCAACCACTGGCCATGGCTGTTAGCAGGCATTTCGGTCAGGGCTGAAGAAGTAGCAGAAGTTATGATGAACACGAGGTCGTCGCCCCCAGGCTCATCCAGAGGCAAAATATTGAAAACGAAAGATGAATTGAAAGAGCTACTCGATTTTCGAATTTTGAGGATTTTGTCCATATTCTCTATCTGTTTCTCAGTATCACTCTTCCGGATCTACTGTGCAAGGAATATATGGGATTCTGTTTTGCTGTGTCCCGCGTGACCTGTAAGGCGTATAAGGCTATGCGGGCGTTGTTAAGAAAAGAAAAGTTACCCTCGAGGGCCTGAACACGAGTATTAAAATTGGGAAAACTGACAAAGTTAGGAACAGAAACCGCTTCTCCTACTAAAACCGATCTAATGAATGCAAAAATCATCACTTCAATGGCAACCATCGAATCTTATCGTAAAAGAACTTCAGGGTGACACTGGAGACGAGTTTCTTTAAATGCCGGTGTTCATAAAACCTGATGTCGTAGGCCAAGCATAAATCTGATAGTCCTAAGAAACTGAGACGAAGTCAAATTAGAGTGACCAGAATCGTGGTGGAACGAAACCCCTCAGGAATTTGAAAATTCAAACGTGTTTATTCCTTAATTTAAATTTCGTTTAAGTTTCCTAGGCCGTATCGAATTGGACACGCCACAAGAATAAGATGTGAAATTATCATTTTTTATAGATTGGTAAGTATTTATTTGATTAGACGACGAAGATATTTACATTTAAATTTTGTAGGTAGTTTATTTGTAAATGTAATTGTTTGATTGGAATCCTCTAAGTAAGCTAAATTAATAATAACAAAACAAAATAAATTTGATGGAAGTAACCTCTTATCACCAATTCTCTTACATAGAGGCTCTTACATAAACCTATAGGCTGCCTTTTATCAAAAGTCCACCACGGTGGAATCTTACGATGTAAGAAAAGCAGTAAACCTATGGAATAGGCTACATGCCCATAATTTGAAGGTGTCCACATAATTTAATTGCTCTACGCTGGGGTGGCTTTAATAGCCTGCTTCGGCTCTCCTACCCAACAACGCCATGTTTTACGCCTTGATTGTTCTGATCAATCACAATTAACGCAAGGCATAATTTAATTGCTCTACGCTGGGGAGGCTTTAATAGCCTGCTTCGGCTGTCCTGTCCAACAACGCCATGTTTCACGCCTTGATTGTTCTGATCAATCACAATTAACGCAAGGTTTTAAACGGAAGCTTTTGGTTTTTCTTATGTCAGATTCATGGCCTATTTTCTTATGTAATATTGTTCTTATACAAATAATTTGTTTTGAATAACATATTTTTATATTCAAGTTTAGTTCTACTTTAATATTTCTTCATTTCATGTCAGCTGTGGTAAGATATATTAAACTTCAACCTGGTCAGAAATGGAAAAGTCCTGAAAATCAATTATTGACAAGGATATATACAGGGCAGCCACGTTTTCTTTTCTAAATCCAAAACATTACCCTTAACTATAGACTTTTTCTCTTCTAAATCCAAAGCATTTACTTGACAAAACTGTAGAACTAGAGAACATGGATATCGTGTGATCCGGCTGTTAAGTGATATAACTTACAGAGAATATGGATGCCATATGATCTAATTGTTAAGGGATGCCGAAATTATATATTATTTTTTTTAATTTATTTATACTTTAATTTTATAAATAAAATTTAAGCATTGATTTTTTTTTTCCTATAGTAACAGTTAAAGCTTGAAGGGCACCCTCCTTGTGAATCTAAGTAAAGTCTTGACAGGGAGAACCCAACCTCTTATTTATATTTTGCTAGTTTAATTTAATAATATAAATAAAATTTAAACATTTTATTATTTTTTTGATTGGTAGAAAGGTTTTTGAAAGATGCAGGCCATCGAAGAAATGCAGGCTTAAGAGCAGAAAGGGAACCAGCAAACCGGCAAAGCCAGAGAGCCAACTGGGGAAACCCCAACTAAAAAAGAAAACAAAGGACAACCAAAGACATTACCGCCCTGAGAGGGTCATAGTCACGAAGCCAAAAGGGAGTCGAACCAATAGATAAGGGAAACCAAATAGCAACCGGAATAGCAGGATCAACTAACCCAAAACTACCCAAAGACGGCCTGATAAACAGAAACCCTAATACACTTACATGGACCCAGAGGGAGAAGGAGAATAAAGAAGGTAAGGGCCAAAGACCGAGCAGACACCTTACTCCATAGAGGATTCTTCCCATTCAGTGGTTTCTTCAGGGTAGGCGACCTTGTAAGCTTTCGAATTCTTGGCGTTGATGGCTTTGGAGATGCGGATAGCATGTTCCAGCCTGATAATTGCTTTGGAATGATTCTGATGGATGTTCTGCATAATTTCGATGAGAACTTCAGAGGGATCGTGCTTGACCCTTGTCATCCACCGAGCATCGATTAAGGCCTGGTCCTCCATCAGACTAGTTTCATTATGGATTTATTCCATGGTCTTCCTTTTTATTTCCTTCTTTGTAGCTCTGCTGGTGGTTCTATTATTCATGGTCGCATACTGATCTTCCTTAATGGAGAGGATGGGGTTGACTTCCACCTTGCTGTCAATCTTCTGCAGCATATGGTCGTAGATGACCAAGAAAAGACCTTGGTGCTTGATGTGAGGCAACCCCTTTTTCTGAAATTTTTCAATGAACACTTTCATCGAACGACGAAGGTACTTAGGTGTATTTACCTCCTTGACATCCCGTAAAACATTTAGGAATACGAGGTGAAAACCTCTCACAAGCTCGTCAGGCTTGTCCACCATGATGTATTGCATCACTAATACATCACCGGAATGAGGGCTCTGTTCCATGGGTCAGGGAGCTTCTCCCAAATAATTCCACCTTTCTTATCTCTATCCAGCTTCTTCCCTCTGCTAGTAAAATGCATTAATTCCTCTTGGATAGAGTGGTTGTCTCTGTGAAGCTTATAACCGTTTAGAGGACCTGCCCATCGACCCCACTATAACACGAAGTCATTGATGATGGTGGTGTCAAAGCCACGGAATTTTTTTAGAAAGGGGATAAATCCATGGTTCTTAAACAAGGTTTGGATATCAAATTGAATATTCAGGCTTTCTGATTCTTTAAACATTTTATTATATATATATATATATATATATATATATATATATATATATAATATGGATTTTTTTAGTTATTATATTTATTGAATAATATAAATTTAAATACTTCAAATTTTAAGTTTTCAATAATGTGATTCATTTAAATATTTTATAATTTTTTAAAATTATTGTTAAAAATTTGTTGTGTAGGATGAGAATATGAAAATGTATTATAGATGTATGTTAACATAACATAGTTGTAATTAGTTAAATGTTTTATTCATATAGTTATGTCAATATAACATGAATATGATGATGATTTAATATATATGTTTAGTTTAATACTATAACAAAACTATACCATATGATGATATATGATAATAGGGTGATGATATAATAATAATGGCATGATATAAATAAGATGAATCATAAATATTTAGGGGTTCTATGTCACATAGGATCCATAATTTTTTTTTTTGCATGTCATAAATCTCTAGCATTCTTATTCACTATGAATTTAACAAAGCATGCCAATGTTATCAATGAATTTTTAATGTAAGATATTTATATGTTCAAGTTAGCATAGTTTAAATAATTTACTCTAATTAATTATGATAATATTCATAAGCTTGTCATGATTTGTTGAAAAAGACATTAAAGCTAAAAAGTTAATAATTTTATGACTAATTAGCTAGTGAATATGAAAACTACCAAATACTTAAATGACTCTTTCAACAATTTCTAAATGTTGTTTTTTTGCATTTTTTCTAATACATTTATATTATATTAGTTTTTTTTCAATATATACATAATTCTTTAAATAACATTCCATGATTGATTATGATATCACTCATAAGCTTGTAATGATATATTAAAATAGGTAACAATAAAAAATAAGGACTTGCCCAAATCCGAAAAACATTACATTAAAACATAAGAGGAAGAGAAACATTCTTCTATAATAAAAATGCACAATGTTACTTAAGAACTTAATCTCAAGGATATACATAAAATATCATATTTTTAATACATGATAATATTTGGACAAAAACTCTTTTGTTCATTCTTTGTTGCAATGAAAAAATATTTTGAACTTAATATAATCTTCACTTTTATCATAAAGGTTACTTATTAAACAATAATAAACAATAGTCTATTATATTATTACTTTTTAATGAAAGTATATTATAAAAAATCACCAAACACTTGAATGAATCTTTTACTATGATTTAATTCCTTTTGATAATATATCTAATACATCTTATGCCCAATTTTGATTAATAAGTTTTAAATTATAGTTTTTTTATAGCCTCATGATATATTATATGTGATTTTTACATAAACTTCCCACATATTTGTAAACATTTATGTTTGATGTTTGATAAATAAATTTATTATGTAGACAAATAATTTGATGTTTTTACTAAAGTTTTTTACCTTTATTATTGATAAAAAAAAATTTAATGGATTATTGAATATCTCTTATATTTTTAAGCCTTCCACAAATTGTTATGCTACAATGAGATTTGATATATTTTTTTAAGAATTTTTTTTTTTTAATTTTATTGTTACAATGTTGTTTCCTTTCCCTTAATTGTGAAAACAATTAGTCATAAGTTTTTTATATTACAAAATATTTTATATACTATTAATGTTAAATATCAATTTATTGCTATATATGTTAACTAAATACCAATAAATGGAAATGGAAACATGCAACATTAAATTGTATGAGTTCAAATAGTTAAATTCCTCAAGTTTTAAGAAGAAGGCACCAATTTGAATCTTTCCAAATTAGAGGTGCATAATTTCCAAGTTGTTATAATACCACTATGGTCATGACGTAGTATTGGGTAAAACCCATTTTAATCCCATATAACCAATTAAAAAATAAAATATTTCAAAAACCAAACATGTAATTCTCAATACAAATATAAAATGTAAGACTAATACTAAGTAACACTTCATAGTTCCATGTTTCCTAAATTCTTTGGATTTTACTAAGTAATTTATTTATGATTGATTTAAAAATATAAAATCTCTATACCACCAAAAATAGAAGATAAATTTGCACATTGGTCCTTTTTTCTACTCTTTTTCTCATAATTTTCATTTTGATAGTAACAACAACAAAATTTGAATCTTCTCTAATTTTTGGAGTGATTCTCTATATTAAACCAAATCAAACATTTTAAAACAAAGGAAAATAAGAATGAAAAATATTTCTTTGTTAATTTAGAAGTAACAACAATTGAAAAAACACCTTGCATGTGCTACAATAATACTATGCCTTGGGAAGTAGCTTTCTTGTTGTGTTTATAGAGTAAGTTATGCATAAAGATAGTGCAAAAAGACACATGCAATAAGATGAGGTGATAAATAAACTCCACCATATAAATTATTATTAGTTGTGAAGAAATGGGACCCCATCAATCTAGAAATCCAATAAGCTTTATACAAGTATTGACCCATAAATACTGAAATGCTTCAATAATTTACATTATAAAATGAAGGATATTTAAATACAATGGATTCCCAATTTTGAAATAACAAGTCATAACTTATACTACAACTATTCTTGACTTCAAATGGATATTACGAACAATGTGTTAAGTAGTTTTATACAACTTAAATTCACATTGTCTATGATATAGTAATTATTAGTGTATCCCCATCATTACATCACAATATTAGCTTTGGATTTGGATCTTGCTCTTGGTTCTAGCTCTAAATCTTGGCTTTGTCTTTGGCCCTTGGATTTAAATCTAGCTTTAGCTTCTAATTTGAAAGGAAAATACTTTCTAGGGTGATTTTGAAATCTCTATATTTTGAATAGAGAAAATTCTTCCCCTCAATGTAGACCTTATACTATAATACATAGGAATGTTACTACCAATCATGAACTTCAATTACATACTTTTTATAAATTCTTATTCAAAAGCTAATACTTATAAATTTAATTGATTTATCTTCTTGTTCCACTTTTTGAAGAATTATTGTAGACATTATTTTATTATCAATGTTGATAGTAGTTATGCTTACTAATATATTTCATTTTGTTCTTTACTAATGTTATCATGGATTCCTTAGGGAATACACATGTTTCCTCTCTTTCTTTGATTTTCATGCTACTTATATTTAGATTTTATTTATTTACTTCAACTATACTCTCTAATTTCTAGTTGCATGTCAATATTGTAAGGTTGTTGTGGTGGAGGGAAAGTCATGTAATTTATCTTCTATAATTTTGCCTTCATTATCATATGTTTTATATTTCTCTTCTTAAACCTATCCCAATTATTTCTCATAGGCTTTGTGGTCATTGCATGTTCTTCATCTATCATGAGTTCCTTTATATAAAAATAGGATTTATGTTTAGAATATAATCTTCAGTAATTTTGCATACTATTGCCTTGAACAAGAACATAGCATATTATCAATAACTTAATAGTATTTAGCATTGAACCATTAAGATCCAATAGTCACTAATAATAAAATATTTACTTATTTTATATTATATTATCAATTTTTATAAAAATATCATATTATATTGTATCATATAGTATATTTATTGCTTGTGGTGTTAGTGTACTCCTTGATATAAGTTTTATGAGATCTCAAAATTTAATAATGATGTAAGGATGCTTAGATTTGTAATTTGTAGAGACAAACATTGTTCTCTTAACAATAATGATTTTTTAAGCTATGTCATGCTCCTTTAGAGTCTGCATTATGATAGGCCACACATCTTGCAAATATTTTATATTATACTAAAGAAGAAGACTAGAAAAATAGTTAACCCCAACCCAAACACCTTCATTTTATAAGGTATTAAACTTATTGACTTTACAATGATTAATGTTAGAGGTATCACATGGTTTAGGTTTGTTATTTATACTTTTGTATATCAATACCCTTCCTTCCTAATTAAAGGACTTGACAAACTTGGAGGTCACCTTTCCATCCTTGAGATTAGAGACATTCATGAACTTAGCATTGGCTAAGGTATTATTTATTATCTATTGGTTAAGGTCCCTCATGTTACCTATTTATCAACTATTGATTTTATTTGCTAATTTTTACTATCTTGGATGACTTCACCAGTCCATTTGTTAGGCTAATGTACATCACAAAACTATCATGTAAGACTCAATGTAAATAGTTTTTATGGGAATATTCATGTTGACTACCTATGCTATGTTGTACATCATGGATTAATCAAATGGTGTTGAGATACTTTGAAGGTGTTTGTGATATTTTTGTCAAATAATAATGATGGTTTAGGATATTCTGATGGTTAGACTTATATATTAGTATGTGTATTCCAATGGCCATCATTTATAGGTTAAATCTCTACATATTATGTCAAATATCCTTGCTCGAATGGCTTTATGTATATATAGGAAGCATATTTAAATACATTTTATGTCTATGACTCTTACATCTTCTAGATTTCACTTTAGACATCATCCAACATGATGTTTTGGTATTCTACTTCATCTCCTTTATTTTATTTCCTTTCAGTCTAAATAAGTTAGATGCCACTATTTATGAAACATCTCGATGGAACTTTAAGAGTTCCTTCTTCAAACTTATTAATATCATCGATGGTTAGAATATCAATGTTCTTAAGTTCAATTATCAATAAGGATAATGCAATATCTCCTAGTCATTACTGGTTTAACATTTCTTTGAGCTTGAACATCAAGAAGATTGATGTTAGTCTTTGCTTTATATGGTTTTTGTTGAGATATCTTGATGTTCTTCTTGTTATTATTGATTTATCACTATGTAATTATTTCGATGTATGATATATATTACAAATTTTTTCTCAATTTTTTGACACACTAATCAGCTAGGAATAATACTAATGCAACAATGTTGGAACCAAAGCTATTTTGGGTTAAAAATTATTATTTTGAGTCTATGTGCTTTATTGGTTTATATTTTTGTGTTTTTCGTTGGTTTATGCATGTGCTCACCTTATTGGTATATGTTCATGTGTTCCTTGTGAGTTATTAGTTTTTTCTCTTTTAAAATAAAATAAAGGATGTGTAAGACTTTATTGATTAATTTATCTTTGATATTTTTGATAATTTTGCTTTACAACCTTGGTGTTGCACTTCTACTTGCCAATGTCCAATTCAAGTGCCTTGATTTCTTTATTAAGATTACATTTAGTTGATCTTTCACAATATTTCTTATCCTCAGATGGCTACTACCTTTGCTATGGTATTTTTACAATATTTTTATCTTGAGATCCTTTTAGCAAGAGTTTGGTCTTTTCAAATATTTTGTGGGAATACTTCATAGAGATAATGGTTATCTCTTTTTATTAAGTTAAACCTTACTTGGTATTTGGTAGAGTTCTTTGCCCTGAGACTACTTTAAAACAAAATGGTTTTATAGTTTCTTTGAATTAAAGCAAGGGAGATGGATCAAAAGGAGATTTGGTTCTTCCTTCCACTTACTATGATACCATTAATATTACCAATACTTAAAAGTTTTAATAATTTACATTATAAAATGATGGATATTTAAAAATAATGAATGCCCAATTTTTGCATAACAAACCATAAATAATCCTACAAGTACCCTTGACTAGTGGACCTTATGAACCATGTGTTAAGTAGTTTTGCTCAACTTACATTCACATTATCTATGAAATAGTAATTTCTAACATACCCCTCTCATTACATCATAGTATTAGCTCTAGGTGTGGTTGTTGCTCTTGGTTCTAGTTCTAGTTATTGGTTTTATCTTTGGCTCTTGAATTTGGATATAGCTTTGGATCTTAACCTGAAGAAATAAAAATTTCTAGGGTGAGGTTTGAATCTTTATATTTTGAACACATGAAATTCCTCTCATCAATATAGACCCTATACTATAATGCTTAGGAGTGTCAAATACTACTGATCATGAATCCAATTACATACTTATTACAAGTACTTATTCATAAGATAATACTCATAAATTTAGTGGATATTTAGTTTTAATAATTTTCTTCTTGTGAGAGTAAAGAGATATTACCATCATTATGTCCTTCAATATTTTGAATAATCTTTGTAGAAATTATTTTCTTGTTAGCATTGATAGTTGTGATGCTTACTAATATATTTTGCTTTGTTCTTTATTGATGTTGTTATGTCTTCCTTAGGGAGGATAAATATTTTCTCTCTCTTTACTTTTTATGTTACTACTTTATAGATTTTCTTTCTTTACTCCCTAATTTCTAGTCACATGTCAATATTGCGAGGTGGTTGTGGTGGGGACATCTTCTAGTATTTTGGCTTAATTATCATGTGCTTTAAATTTATCTTCTTATATCTATTCCAATTATTTTCCCTAGGCTCTATATTCATTACAAGTTATTGCTCTATGATAAGTTCCTTGATATAATAAATAGGATGTATGTTTAGAAGTTGATCTTCAATCATTTTATATACTTTTTTTAGTCCTTTAAACGATCCTATAACTACCACAATATTTCCATAAGTAATAACATAGAATCTTATCAAGAGCTCAATAGTTTTTAGAATTGTACCAATAAGAACAAATAGTCTTCAACATCATTTAGCAAATATTTCCTTATTTCATATTATGTTACCAATTTTGATAAGATATCTCTGTATATTTTTTCATCTAATATCTTGATTGCTTGTGGTGTTAGTACACTCTTTGAAAGAAGTTTTATGATATCCTAATATTTGATAATGATGTAAGGAATATTAGTTTTATAAGTTTTAGAAACAAACAATGTTCTCTTAACAATATTGATTTTGCAATTTATGTCATGCTCCTTTAAAGTCTACGTCATAATAGACCACACCTATTGCAAATATTTCCTTTAATACTATATAAAGAGAGTGAAAAAATAGCTAACCTTAATAAAGCCACCTTCATTCTAAGATAAACTAAACTTATTGAATTTCCAATGATTAATTTTAAGGATATCCCACAACTTGGGCTTGTTATATTTTCTTTTGTATCTCAAAAACCTTCCTTCCTACTTAATGGATTTGACAAACTTGGAGGTCACATTTTCCATCCTTGATATTATAGATATTGATGAACTCAATATTGCCTAAGACATTATGTCCATTTGCTAAGATCCCTCATGTTATCCATCTATAATCTATTGATTTTGTTTGCTAATTTTTACTATCATGGATGACTTTACTAGTCTTTGTGTCATGTTGTATATCACATAAGTATCATTTGAGACTCAATGTAGATATTTTTATGGAAAAAATTATTCTTACTACCTAAGTTATGTTGTACATCATGGTTTAGTCAAATAGTGTTGAGACACTTTAAAGGTGTGTGTATATATATATATATATATATATATATATATATATATATATAATCAAGAAATAATGATGCTCCTAGGATATTTTGGTGGATAGAATTATCTTTCAAGGTGTGTGTTATAATGACCATTGTTTATAGGTTGAATCATTACATGTTGATGTTAGATATCCTTGCTCAAATGGCTCTAGGCATATACAAGGAATGTTTTTAAATATCTTTTATGTTGTTGAATCTTACTTCTTCCATATTTAATATTAAATATCATTCAACCTAGCATTCTAACATTATGTTCCTTCCCATTTATTTTATTGCCTTTCAATCTAAATGAGTTGGACATCATAATTTATGAAACACATTAATGGAACTTTAGAAGTTCCTTCTTCAACATTGTTGATGCCATTGATGATGAGAATATCAATGTTCTTGAGTTCAATTATCAAGAAGTAAAATATCTATTGGTCATTGATGTTTTAATATTTCTTTGAGTTTGATTTTCAAGAATATTGATGTTAGTATTTGATTTATCTAGTTTTTATTGAGGTGTATTGATGTTCTCCTTATTATTATTGATTACTCTCTATGTAATTCTTCAGATCTATTATATATATTAAATTATTCTCTAAGTTGCTGAGACATTAATCACCTGGGAATAATACTAATGCAATGATGTTAAAATATAAGCTATTTTGGGTTGAAATTTACTAATTTGGATTTATATACTTTATAGGTTTGTACCCACATGTACCTTTTTGGTTTATGCATATGTGCACCTTGTTGGTGTGTGCCTATGTGTTCCTTGTGAGTGATTAATTTCTACTCTTTTGAAATAAAATAAGGAAGGTGTAAGAATTTATTGAAAAATCTATCTTTAATCTTTTTATACTTTTGCTTTACAATCTTAGTGCCTCATTTATGCTTACCAATATTCAATTCAAGTGACTTGATTACTTTCTTATGCTTTCTTTTAGTTGATTTTTCAAAATATTCTTATCCTAAGATTGCTACTACCTATGTTATGGTCTTTTGGCATATTTTTATCCTAAAAATATTTTTAACAGGAGTTTGGTATTTTGAAGTCTTTTGTGGGAATACTTCATGTAGAGAATGATTACCTCTTTCTCTTAAAGTTAAATCTTACTTGGTCTTTTTTAGGGTTCTTTGCCTTAAGACCACTTTTCAATAAATTGCTTTTATAGTTTCTTTGGATTGAAGCAAGGAATATGGATCAAAAGGAAAGTTGGCTCCTCTTTCCACTTACTTTTATAGCATTAATATTGCTAATTCTCATATGCTTTAATAATTGACATTATAAAATAATTGATATTTAAATACAATGGATGCCCACATTTGACATAACAAACCATAACTAGTCCTACAATTACCCTTAACTTTAAATGGACCTTATATACTATGTGTTAAGTAGTTTTGCTCAACTTACATTCACATTATCTATGATGTAGTAATTACTAACAAATATGTGGTTTAAATCCATCAATAAGTGATACTAATAAATTATACTCCAAGTTTTAAAATGACAAAAAAATCATCTATCTTTCTTGATATATAATTAGCATGGTATAATATAATTAATGTAAAAGATCAAAAAATGATGATAGATATTTTAATAAGACATATCATCCATTTTTATTGATAGCTATATTCTTTGCCAAGAAGTCAATTATGATTATGATTAAACTTATTAATCTTGCAATCTATTTTTAATCAATCATTATTTTTTTGTTATTAAATATTATTATCAATATAAAAAAATCAAAACATTTAGAATGGTGAGTCTTTCACAACATACAATGTAATTTGAAAGAAAAGACAAGAAATGGATGTCTTTATGCTTGTAGATTTTTTACCAATTTTCTTGCGCTTTAAGAAAAGTCTTACTGCACTTTAACCAAACATATCTAAATATAAATTTAACGTACACTGTAATAATTTTTTTAAAATTACCTCAAACCTACGAGATCCTTTTTGAACAACATGTTATATGATAATAGACTACTTACTATAAATGTCTATCCATATTGTCAATGTTTTTTTTTAATCTAATAAAAATATTAATTTTTTCCTTACGAAATATTATTTTCATAATAAAAAGATTAATTACTAATGTTTAAATAAAAATTAAATATAAAAATAATTAAATAAATAATATATTAAACAATGAAACTTTAATTTTCAATATTATTATTTTTGAACATTTTTTATTATAATAAGATCAAATTAAATTCCAACGGCCCTATTTTTACAATCATAAGTTTACAACGTAGATCAAACTAACTCGGATATGGTGACAGAGGACGTTATCAACATATTCACAAACACTATCGCGTGACCGTGTAGAGCATTCCGGGATAGTGCCTGGTAAATGAAAACATAATGCCGCCGAAAGTTATGTTTCTCTGTACAGTGAATGGAGGATGCAAGTCTGGAAATATATGACTTCGCAGAGTATTGCAAACTTCCGCGTCCCCCGATAACAAACCAGGAACTCTCTTTCATACCGATCGATTTTAGTAGCCTATTACTATTCAGCGAAAAAAATGAAGTTTACAATATAACATTACAACCATAGGAATTGAGAGAATTTGGTCAACACCAGCTCGGATTACACACAAAGCTATCCACTGGCTAAGCAGTTTCAGCGATCAATATCAGGCAATGAACGGACGCGCGTTCGATTCATCGTCGGTCTCCTCGATTGTATAAGAACAACGTGTCAAAGCATCCACTGAGGACAATCCCTTGTCTGTACCAAATGAAGAATTAGTCAGACAACTGAAGGAGGAATACGGCCAAACGAATGGCGGCCTCAGACGTGGAACAAAAGGAGGCGGCATATTCCTGACCAGAATCTGCGTCACCTGCCGCATTGTCGGTCGATCTGCAGGAGTCGGAGTCGAGCACGCCAGGCCGACCATCAGCAAACACATCACGTCGTCCACGTTAACATTTCTATCACCCGGCATTACCGCCCGCGGGTCCGCGGCGTCCATGAGCCGATCCTCCCCGTACAATTTCCAAACCCAGGTTGCTAGATCCGGCGCATCCGCAACCCTGGGGGGCCTCCCGCAGGCCACCTCGAGGGCCACGGCGCCGAAACTGTAAACGTCAGACTCGGCCGTTGCCCGCCCCGTGTGAGAGCACTCCGGGGCAATGTACCCGATGGTCCCTGCTAAGTGCGTCAGCGAATACGACGCCCGGTCTCGCTCCAGCAGACGGGCGAGCCCGAAGTCCCCGAGGCGGGAGTTGTAGTCGGAGTCCAGCATTACGTTGCTCGCCTTCACGTCTCGGTGGATCACCTGGTTGCTGCATTCCTCATGGAGATAAAACAGAGCGGAAGCGACGCCGGCAACGATGTTGTACCGTTGTTCCCAGTCCAGCAACCCCTTAAATATGTGCTTTTCCAGGCTTCCGTTGGGCATAAGCTCGTAGACCATCATTAGGCGGCCCTTGTCGTGGCACCAGCCAAGCAGCGGCACCAGGTTTCTGTGGCGGAGCTGATTGATGATGCTGACTTCCGATATAAATTCTTCCTTGCCTTGATCGGAGTCCTTCAACATAAGCTTGACGGCGACCGTGGTTTTCTCCTTGGGAAGAATTCCCTTGTAGACGGCTCCGAATCCGCCTCGCCCCAGCTCCGATGCAGCGCTGAAGTTGTGGGTAGCCTTCTGGAGGTCTTTGTATCGGAACTCCCGCGGGCGCCCCGGTAGTATGTCCAGGGCCCCCGATATGACCGCTGCTTTCGCCCGAGATCTACGGTGCTTCACCAACAGTGCGGCGGCAACCACCATTGTAGCAAATGCCGCCGGCACACCGACGCAGAGAGCTACGACTAGTTTTATGTTATCTTTTTTGATAGGCGGTTCTTCGACTGTGAGGTTCCAGGAGAGGATGCAGTTGAGGTACTTGGCGTTGCCCGTGGAAGCGGAGAAGCCGAAATAAACACTCTGATCCAGGTAGTCGGATAGATTGATGGAAAGGGACAAATTGGGGTTCAACGGCCTTGGATCCGGCGACCTTGCCACGTAAACGTCGAGATGCTTTGCACCGCCGTTGTATTGAATCCACGCCGAGATGCTGTAGTTGGCCCCGCCCTTTAGATTGATCTGCGCCGGATCAAGAGACACAGGATTCGTGGAATTTATGTTGTTGACATTGATACCCACGTGGTTCCCGTCGGGATCATTGGTGCCTGCGTTCTTTTTGGTGTCGAACTCAACCGCGACCATCCGATTGCCGGGCTCTCCATTGGTGGAGGAATTGAACAATCCCAACCACTGGCCAGAGCTGTTAGCAGGCATTTCGCTCGGAACTGAAGAAGTAGCAGAAGTTATGATAAACGCGAGGCCCCCGCCTCCGGTTTCGTCAGTCTCACCTTGAGCCGTCTGGATATTCAAAATGAAGGAAGAATTGAAAGAGGCTACTTCCTTTTCGAATTTCGAGGATTTCGCCCATATTCTATATTTGTTTTTCAGTATCACTCTTCCAGATCTATTTTTCAAGGAATATATAGGATCCTGATTTGCTGTTTCCTCCGTGACCTGTAGGGCGTCTAAGGCTATGTTGGCGTGAAGCAAATAGAAGTCATCCCGGACGCTATCATTAAAATTGGGAAAACTGACAGGGTTAGGAACAGAAAGCGCTTCTCCTATTAAAACCGATCTAATGAATGCAAACAGCACCACTTCAATGACAACCATCGAATCGTATCGTAAAAGAACTTCAGGGTGACACTGGGAATAGAAATGGGAGACAGAATACACTGGGAATAGAAATGGGAGATAGAATCACAGAGACGAGTTGCTTTAAAAACCAGTGTTCATAAAACCTGATGTTGTAGGCCAAGAATAAATCTTGTACGCAACTAAGACGAAGTCAAAGTGTAGTGACCAGAATCGTGGTGGAACGAAATACCTAAGGAAACCACGAAACACCTTAAGAATTTGAAACCAAACTTGCTTTTGCCTTCATAGAAATTTCGTTTAAGTTTCCGGCTCCAATTGAAGCCGCCACCGGAAGAAAATGTGCGGAATTATCATTTGTTATTTTGCAGTCATATATATACACGCTGTTTACCTCATAGATAGATAGGTATGGAATCATAGAGTAGGTAAACCTAATGAAATATAGGCTACATGCCCATAAATTGAAGGTGTCCACATTAAAATGTGTTACTCTTGTAAAAATGGTAAAAACTGCCAGCTGCTGTAAGATAGGTTAAACTTCAACCTGGTCAGCAATGGAACAGTCTTGAATCAATTGTCCACAAAAAGACAAGGATAGATACGGGGCAGCCACGTTTTCTATTCTAAATCCAAAACATTTACTTAGGAAAACCCTAGAACTAGAGAAGACGGATGTCATTTGATCTAGGTATCAAGTGATGTCCAAACTCTAAATTATAGGCATGTTTTAACTTGAGGATATATGATCTGATTGTTAAGTGATATATATATATATATATTTTTTATTTTAATTTTAAAGTTCGTATGGTTAGTTTATGCCTATTTTATAAATAAAATTTATAGTTTTTTATTAATTTTTAATTATTATATATTGATAATTATATTTTATTAGTCTAATCTAATTGCGTGAATAAATATTTAATATTTTTATGCATTATATAATTATTATTGGAAAAAATATAGTTATTATATATATTTTTTGGTACTATTAAAAATAGAGGGTTTTAACGGGATCCAACAACCACTACAAGGAAGAACAAATGGGAGAAAACCATGAAACAAACATAAAAGAAACCAAAGGTAAACCAGAACAAGGGTGGAAGCCAAACCAAAAGGAGACAAAGAAAGGAGAACTGAGAAGGTTCTACCCTAACTTATGAACACCTTGAGTAACATTAGACATTCTCCGTCAAATCAAGGGTAAGTTTCAACAAGCTCCAAATTTTATGCTGGTTAATATCAATAAGCAATAAGTCTCGAAGAACCACATATTTAGAAATTTTTGACTCTCTTGGAGAAAGGATTTCCTCCATAGATTTTTTTGGGGAAAATCCCATGGAAGAATATCCATATCAGAAGAAGCCATCACAAAGGGAGAGTCATCCTCCACCACCTTACTCTGAAGTCGCTTAGACAAATGATGTTCCATAGTAGCAGCACCATCCGACATCGGATCAGAACCACCAAGACCAACCAAGCTCTCCTTAGGGGCCAACTCTAAATTATCAGTGTGATCCGACGGAAGAACCTCAATCACCTTTGGGTCGCCACCCCAAACCCCTCTCGAAGAGATTTGGATCTTTTTAGAAATCTGCTCCATGCCAACACCAAAAGTGAAAGAGAGAGTGTCCCTACTCTCATCAGAGTTCGATCTAGAGGTAAACCAAGAATCACCATCAATGGAGGGGGAGTCAATACTCCGCTTAGGGCCATGAACCAACCGGCCAAAGGAATCTGCAAGAGACTTTAACACATTGTTAGCATCAAGGCCATTCTCCAAAGCCGCTTGTTCAAAAACCAACAGCACCAAACCTTGGTGAATAGGAACTTGACCACGACCAACCTAGACATTAAGGAAAGACTTTTGCATAGAATGAAAAAGGAATAAAGGAATGTTCATGCAGGCTTTACATCTAAGATGGTTCAAGAACATTGCATGAAAACTCCTTATGATTTCATAAGAGGGATCTAGGGTAAAATAATCCATAAATATAGTTATTATATTTATTGAATATATAAATTTAAATAAAAAAAAAATTGGGTTTTTTAAGTTAAAATATTTTAGATTTAAAAAAAAAAAAGAGTTTGAAAAAATTATACTAGAAAAAAGATTATTTGTAATTTGGGACAAGATTTTTTAGCCTTAGCAAAAAGTATTTTTTTCGTCTTAACTTTCCAATAAAATTTCATAACTCTAAAACCTAGGATCATAAGAACTAACCACTTTTGGTTACAACACTAAAATGATATCAGTATTGGAGCCAATTCTCATAAACCATATGTTTGTAATGACTATCTAAATTAGCCAAATATTGAATTTTCTCACCAACCTATCCAATCCTCTTATCTTCAATAACCATGTCACTGAACCCCTACCTCCTCAGTATCCATCTTAGCCAAAAAGTTCACCACTATATTCAAAACTCCACCTACATAAATTGTGTCACATCATCCAATTTTATACACAACTCTTTAATTTGGATGACAAGAATATTCAACCTCCATGTCTCCAAAACAATTTTTTTCATGCAATCCATAGCTCCTAGAAAGATTTGAGAATTTGATTCTTTGATTATCCTCCTATAGCCTTGTTTTCAACCCAAAGAGAAGCAAAATTAATAGCTAAGGCTTCTACTTTAGTGTTCATAGTGTTGCCCAAGTCCTTTAGTTTACAATAGAACATTGTGCAACATGATTCATGTAGACCACTCCAATTTTAGCTTTACTTGGATTACCTTATGCAGCTCCATTAGTATTAATTTTAATCCATCCTATTGGGGGTGTTTTCCAACTAGCTCTACAATATCGCTCTAGAACTACAACTTCTTTCTCCATCATCCCTATATTAGCTTGAATTTCCTCTTTAGCATACATTGTAGTAGTATTTGTGACTTTGCTCTAACAAATATATAAGACTCCATTCAAGTATGAAAAATATGAGAATATAAATTTATTAAACATTGTTATAATATAGTTTTTATTAGTTGAATACTTTGACCACATAGTTATATGAATACAACATGATGACTTAATAATAAATATGTAATTAATTAAATATTATATTAAAACTATATTATATAATAATATAGGATGATATTATAATGGTGACCTAATATAAATGTGATGACAATGTGATTTATTCAAATAATTAAAGGATGATTTAATAAGAATGTGATTCATTAAATACTATAACAATACAACAATACAATGATATGTAGATACAATGATATGTAGTATAGATATGGATATAATTTATTAACTACCATAAAAACATAATAATAGAATGTAAATTTGATAATAACATAGTAAAAATACTATAACAACACAATTATATGTAATATAGATATAATTTATCAACTACCATAATATAATAAATATGCAATTGAGATGCTAAATATTATAATGATGTCAAATGGCATTTGGTGTAATGGCAATTGCCTAGTTATTATCATCCATATGGTTGTGAGGTCGATTCCTTTTGTGTTTGCTCGAACGAGCGCTCATATTTGTAAATATTTGTAAACAATATTTAATATAAAAAAATATAAAAAATATTATAATGATATAATATAATATAAATATGGTTTATTAAACACCTATCAAAAATATATAATATTATAAAAATAAATTAATGATATAATGTATATGTAATTATATCACAATAGGATGTAAATTACGTCACCTTACAATTTGACAAAAATAATATAAAATAATTATGTTTTATCAAGATAAATAACTTTAAAGGTCTAAAACCATTATGTTTTAAACTACCTTAAATTTTATCACACTTGTGTTGAAGACAATAACACTCGAAATAATAAATATGTTGATAATGTACCGTGGATATGATTAGTTGAATATTAAAATAAAATAATATAATATGAATGTGATTTACATGAAAATGAAAATGATGAGATTAAGATATGATAATATGGATTATTAACGAGAAAGGATACCCAGGGCTGCGTTTTTCAAAACTCAACTTCTTGTAATCATTGTCAACCTTTATGAGGTGTATAATAATACATCATACAATAATACTATATTTACAAACCTCAGATAAGATGGATGCCACTTCATCTGAATTGTTAAGTGATGTCCAAACTATAAAATATCCCTACGTTCTATATTTTAACTCGAGTATAATTATATGTGAAGCGATAATCACCACACATATATATTAAGTCCAGTCCAGCTTCATAGGGAAATTTTAGAGGTTTCTCTTGCGTTTATATTATATAGACATCAGCATTTTTAAATAGAAAGCATATTATTACTACCATAAGGAATATATTTGAAAATTTTAACTAATAGAAACTTTGTTCCTCGTAGTAATATTTAACATTGAATGCTCTTACCATATCTACAAATCAAAGTAGATCAAACTGGTCAATGAAAATGGGATTCGAGGGCAAGTTGGACGACGTTAGTGAACGCAACTTTCGTTGCTCAACCTGTGACAAAAGAAACGTGACAAAGTTTAAGTTTTCTTAAATGTCAAACGTTTGAATTTGGACTATGGATAACAGGATTTCGTCTTTATTTCCAGGAAACTCACACTACAGAAAAGTCTCAGTACGCAATTAAAACGACTTATACAACATAAGAAACTCTTCACGCGTATGACCAGTCAAAGCTATACAAGAGAACACGCTGTACTGATATTTATACTAATTGATATAATATTTATTATTTAATTTTACTAAAGTTGAATATAAAGAATTAAAGAACCCTATGTTGCGTTGCTTTTCATCCAATAAACTTGTAGAGGCATGTCCTAAATGAATAGGAAAATAGGTTGTATATTTTCTGGCATTTTTGTTGATATATAGATAAGTATTAACTTGAACAGAATTTTAATCGTGAATATTAAATATATGGATGGAATATGGATGTAGTGGGTTGAATACTGTAATAAGATTAATGTAAATTATTGAATATTAAGATAATAAAAAATCAGTTATATTAATATAAATGTATGTGGTTGAATGTCATCGTAATTTGATGATAAATTTATATAAATTAGCTTCTAAGGGTTAGGTTAGTGGATTGGTAATTGTCTCTCTCCCATACCTTTATAAGAAGAGACCTAGGTTTAAATATTTGGATATGCTTGTTGCAAAGGTAATAGTCTAATATAAATTGTTATGAACCTGCAACTTGAAATATGAATTGAATGCAGAAAAAAATCATTGTTTGAATAGAATCGCAGTTTGTATTGAAAGGCAGAAACCCACAATATAATAAATTAATGTTCTAAGATGATCTTTGGAGCATCCTCCTTGTCCTATTTACATCTATCTAAAAGGTGTGAATGGTGAAGGGATGTGTCCCTTTATAATACAATATAATATATAATATTATTAAGAGTTATGTTAGGAGGGTCTTAACATGCCACCCTCCTTTGAAAAAACTTTGTCCTCAAAGCTGGAATTGCAAAAAATGTTGTTGAATCTGGTGGAGCATCTCCCACATAGCATCCTCTGGAGGTAGACCTTTCCATTGAATCAATACCCTGATGGTGGTGCGGTTACGGAGGCGGCGTATACATCGGTCTAGGATAGCTTCTGGTTCAACCATGAGAGCTCCATTATCTGAAAATTCTAGAAGTTGAGTTTATGTAACGATGTTAGTGCCTATTATGACTTTAAGACAAGAAACATGAAATACCAGATGGATTTTGGAAGATTTTAGTAATTCAAGTTTATATGCAATAGGTTCAATATGTTGTAGAATTTTATAAGGGCCATAAAATTTTGGTGCTAATATTTGTGACCCTTTTATTTTCAATGAAGTTTGATGATATGGTTGGAGGTGAAGAAATACCATATCCCCTTCTTGAAAAACTCTTTCAATCTGATGTTGGTCCGCTTGTTGCTTCATTCGATGTTGAGCGATATGTAGATTGTCCTTCAGAGCACGAATAATATTATCTTGAGTGACCAGCTCCATCTCTACAACTTGTACTTTTGTACTTCCTAGAAGATAAGAGGTTAGAGATGAGGGTGATTAGCCATATAATGCTTTGAAAGGGGTCATTTTTATGGTTGTGTGATATCTGGTATTATACCACCATTCAACTAGTGGAATCCATTTAACCCAGTGAAGGGGTTTGATGGAAATAAAGCATCGAAGATAGGTTTTTAAGTACTTATTGACAATTTTAGTTTGACCATCCATTTGTGGGTGGTAAGCGGAGCTCATCCAAAGTTGCGTACCTTGGATTTTAAATAATTCCTTACAAAAATTACTAGTGAAAGTGGGATCATGATCACTAACGATAGTAGAAGCCATGCCATGTAATTTAAAAATATTGTCAAGAAAGATTTGAGCAATAGTACTAGTGGTATAGGGGTGAGCTACTAGAAAAAAATGGGCGTATTTAGATAAACGATCTACCACCACTAAGATCATCGTTTTTCCTACGAATTTTGGAAGACCTTCAATGAAATACATTGAAATATCCTCCCATGTACTGGTTGGTATGGGTAGAGGTTGAAGAAGGCCCAGTGTTGCCACTATTTCACCTTTATTTTTTTGGCATGTTTCACATTCATTTACAAACTTCTTGATATCATTTTTCATCCCTCGCCAATAAAATAATTTAGTCACTCTTTTGTAGGTTTTTAGGAATCCAGAGCGGCCTGCAGTAGGTGTAGCGTGTAGCTCATGTAGAAGCTTTGGACGATAAATTGATGTAGGTGATAGGACTAGACATTCTTTGTAATAGAGCATGTTACCTTGCCAAAATTAGTGGGGTTTACTCATGGGATTTTGTTGTAGCTATTGAATTATGGTGTGTACAGTAGGGTCTGCATACCATTCATCCTTGACTTTTTCGATCCATGTAGGGATGGGGTAGGAAAAAACATGTAATTGTGAAGTTTCTTCAAACTTTATGGAAAGTGCATCCACAACCATATTATCTTTCCCATTTTTGTAGATGATTTCATAATCATAGCCTAAAATTTTTGTTACCCACTTTTGTTGTTCTTGAGTGGTTATCCGTTGTTCAAGAAGTTATTTTAGGCTATGGTGGTCGATGCGAATAATGAAATGTTTTCCAATAAGGTATGGTCTCCAATGCTAGATAACATGGACCATAGCTAGCATTTCTTTTTCATAAGTGGAATGTGCTAAATTATTTTTAGAAAATGGTTTACTAGTAAAGGCTAAGGGATTCAAATTTTGCATGAGCACCGCTCCCATTCCCAATCCGGAAGCGTCGCTTTCAATAATGAATGGTTGGGAAAATTTTGACATAGCTAGGATGGGGGTGGTACACATGGCATTTTTCAAAGTCATGAAAGCTTCATTCGCTTTTGGAGACCATATTAAGGCATTATTTTTAAGTAGGGATGTTAAGGGTGCTGCTATTTTCCCATAATCTTTAACAAATTTGTGATAATAGCCCGTTAATCCTAAGAACCCATGCAACCCTTTTAGATATTTTGGAATTTACCAATTTTTCACATCTTCAATTTTTAGGGGGTCTACTTTAACTCCTTCCTTGGAGACAATATGTCCCAGATATTCAATTTCCTTCTTCCCAAAGGAACTCTTTGATCTCTTTGCGTGTAATTTATTTTCTTCCAATATTTTGAGTGCTTGCGCTATATGTGTTCTTCCCATGTCTTGTCGTAAATCAAAATATCATCAAAGAAAACTAAAATAAATTTTTGAATGAAGGGAGAAAATACCATATTTATAAGACTTTAAAATGTGGATGGAGCGTTGGTGAAGCAAAAATGCATCATCAAGAATTCATATTGTCCCTCGTGGGTGTGAAAAGAAGTTTTGGGTATATTTCTTTTCTTAACTCGAATTTGGTGGTAACCTGATCGTAAATCGAGTTTAGAAAATATGTGGCTCCATTTAGTTCATCGAGTAGTTCATCAATGACTGGAATAGGAAATTTATCTTTAATCATTATTTTTTTGAGAGCGCTAAAATCCACGCATAGGTACCATGATTCATCCTTTTTTCTTACTAGTATGACTGGCGAAGAGTAGGGACTTCTACTAGGTCGAATGATCCTTGCCCTTAGTAGGTCTTGTACTAATTTTTCTATTTCTATCTTTTGTAAGTATAGATATCGGTAAGGTCTAAAATTTGGAGGTTCGTGTCCTGGAAGTAATTGAATAGCATGATCATGGCTTCATTGTGGAGGTAATCCCTCTGGTTCTTTGAATATTTTATCATGTTTCTCTAGGATTTCTATTAATTTGGGTGCCTTTGGTTGCTCTTCGGTGGTGTTTTACAAGGAAAATAGTTGGGCAACCATGCCTCTTCCTCATTTTTGAAGAATATTTTCCATTCTATGGGAACTTACGATTTGTGTGGGACCTATTTTTAAACCTTGAATTGTGTATGTTTGGTTGTTTTGTATAAATTGCATCCATAACTCTTCAAAGTCCCATTGAATTTTATAGAGTGTTTGTAGCCATTATACTCCCAAAACAATATCACATCCTCCTAATGGTAGTACATACATATATGCTTTCATGTTATATTACCCCATCGTGAGTTTGATATTCCTACATTTGCCTTTACATGCAATTTTTTCTCCATTGCCAATCATGACTTCGAAGTTATTGTAGGGATATATAAAGCAATTAGCTTGTTTGGTCAAACTAGGGTCTATAAAATTGTGAGTGCTACCAGATTTTAAGAACACAATAGGGTTTTGTTTCTTAAAATACCCATTTACCTTCATTGTTTATGGAATCAAGTATCCTGCTAATGCGTTAAAGGATATTTCTATTTTATCTTCTTGATTTTCTTCTGCAACCTCAGTTATTACTTCCACTTCTATGCCATCCTATTCTTTGGGAGTGCAATCAACTGTGTTCAAAATATATAATTTCGGTGAGACATATTTGTGGTTGGAGGTAAACTTTTCGTCGCAATGGAAACATAGTCCCTTTTCTCGTCTTTCTTTTAGCTCTTCTTGGCTAATTCGTTTAATTGGCATGACCTTATTCAGTTTTTGGCTGATGTAGGAATTTCATGTTTTTCCTAAAAAAACTCTTCCTATTCACCTTTGGTTATTGTTCTTATCTTCTATCATTTGTGCTAATGCCACTGCATTCATCATATCGATAGGATTTTGTATTTGTACCTCCATTCTAATATCTTCTTTTAGGCTACTACTAAAAAACTTTGGAAGAATGATGCATCTAGTCTTGTTGTAAGGTTCGCCAATTTCTCAAATTGTGCTTGGTATTCCCTTACGGTTGAGGTTTATCGTATTTTACTGAGGGCTCATGTGAAGTCTTCAAATTTAGTGAGGCCAAATCACAACATTAATTTTTTTGTGAATTCGGTCCATGTGGGTGGACCTTTTGTTTTCACATACCATTGATACCACTGGGTAGAAATTTATTCCAAGTGAAATGATGCGATACAGACTTTTTGAATCTTTGGAATATGATATAAGGTAAAGTATTGGTCTACCCTATATATCAAATTTATGGGATCACCTCCATAAAAATTTGGAAAATCTAGTTTTGTGGTACAGGGAAGGATTTATGTATGTGGTCCCCCTATTAATGTTTGTTGTGGTGGCGTAGTGTTCTATTGTCCATTTTGCATGAGCAACAAATTTTGTTGTACTAAGTCCATGGAATGGGTTGTAGCATCCAATTTAGTGGATATATTTGTATTCGAGTTGGTGATGTTTATGGTTAGGTCTGCTATTTTGGTAGCAATTTTATCTTCTAAATTGTCCTTCCAAAACACCATTCCTTGCATCATGTCTCTCATTTCCTTGGAAAAGCTGTGAGAATTCTTTCGTAATTTCTTTTGAAACCTCCTTCGCAATATCCTTCATTGTGTCTTGAGATCGTCTTCCCTTGGCCATTTAGGGTGTGGTTGGTTTATAAGTGATTTGAATATGCAAAAAATATTTTTGTCAAAAAAAATTGTGTCTCTGTTGCGTTTAATTTTGTGTACTTGCTGCTCTTTGTTCACACCGAATGATGTTTTCCTTGCTTGTACTCGTTTTTGGGGTTTTCTAACTTCGGTAATGCGTGATGTTGTCAAAAAAAATTTGTATGCTACCTTTGCTGGCGACTGTGGACTACCGTTTAAAAGTTCTGTCAGTAATGGTTAGAATGTGTGTTGAAAAGAAAACATTGTCGAGTAATGGCCTGTTAGTAACTAGAGCGGGATGGGGAAAAATTTTAGGTCTTTTTAGCTCTGATCTAGTTGTTATGAACCTGCAACTTGAAATATGAATTGAACGTAGAAAATAATCATTGTTTGAATAGAATCGTGGTTTGTATTGAAAGGCAAAAACTGACAATATAATAAATTAATGTTCTCAGATGATATTTGGAGCATTGTCCTTGTCCTATTTACATTTATCTAAAATATGTGAACGGTGAAGGGATGTGTCCATTTATAATACAATATAATATATAATATGATTAAGAGTTACATTAAGAAATCCTTTGAGTGGTCGCCTACATATGATGATGATACAAATCCCAAGCAATTTGATTGTCCTCTTTAGGTTAGGTCAACAATAGTGAGGTGCTATAAGCTTGTGGTATAGTGTAGATGTAACCAACTCCCCTATGTGTCAAAAATAAATAAATAAATTAATTAAAAAATAGTTTTGTGGGACACCTTAGTGGTTAGAGCTTTGGGCTATATTTCAAGACACTTGTTCAAACTTATGGTCAGGTGTGATATTTTTTTCATGAAAATTAAAATGTTTTGATTCTATTTTTATTGAGTATTCTTTATGTAAGATTTTTAACATTTTTTTTTTAAGATCATATATATTTTATATTGTAAGTTTATGGGAAATAGTTATGTATTCATTCTTAGTGATATTGGTTAAACCATTTATATAGTTTTCGAATGTGATGTTCTTTTTTTTTTTTAATTAAAATGTTTTGACTATATTTTTAATGATATTTAATCTTTAAATACATTTTAGTTCTCTTAAATACATTGGAATACAAGTATTCTCTATGTAAGCCTTTTAACATTTTTTGTAAGATCATATAAATTTTATATTGTAAGTTTATGGGAAAAAATTATGTATTCATTCTTAGTGATATTAGTTAAACCAATTATATTGTTTTTGGGGTGTAATATTTTTTATTGAAAATTAAAATGTTTTGATTGTATTTTTATTGATATTTAATCTTTAAATACATTTTAGTGCTCTTAAATTCACAATGTAAGCCTTTTAACATTTTTTGTAAGATCATATACATTATATATTATAGTTTTATGGGAAATAATTATGTATTCATTCTTAGTAATATTGGTTAAACAAAGAATAAACTCCTTTTGATGTTTTTTGCACTTTTAGCTCTAACGATTTTTTCCTCTGAACTAGGGTTTCTGGAACTTGAAAAAATCTAGGGCATCAACTGGATTGCAGAAGTGCCTTCGAGGTACGATGGATCTGAAGGCTAGATTGGTGCCCTAGGAGGGTCCAATGGGGACTTCTTCGGCTCCTTTTTGAGGGAGTAGCAGCTCATACGCAGATTTGTTTAAAGAAAATTCTCCTCCAAAGAATGACAAAGCTCAAAAAATGGCATATAAAATGCTCTTCACGGTTCTTTGGGAATAGGTCAACAGCACATCGTGTGAATGGATGTTTGCTGTAGGCCGAATCTAGGCCAAAAATTATCATCAAGCCAAGTATAGTTGAATAATTAGTCATTTATAGAGCTAATCACGATTTAATTTGCAAGTTCATGGGTATACGTCCTTCCCTAAATTTTTTGCACTCTTGGATCCGCCAAAACTGGGAGCCTCATGGTGAGTATTCATTGTGGTTTATTAGCAATGGATATTTTATTGTTAGCTTTTCGTCTTTGGCCGATAGAAATAGGGCTTTTGAGTCAGAGAAGAAAAATCATGGCCCGGCAGGGCTATTTGTTCAACCATGGAGAGTGGGATTCGATCCTCGAGTTGAACCTACTACTATCCCAGTATGGATCCAACTATATGCTCTTCCAATGGAATTCTAGAGTGAGCAGGTGTTGGCAAGGATTGGCAATTCTATTGGAAGACATCTGGGTGTTTCCAGAGACACAATTGAAGGGAGCATGGTGGTGTATGCAAGAATATGTGTGGAGATGGATCTCAGCCAGCATTTTTTGACAGAGATGGAAATTGAATTGGCAAGACTCTCCTGGATTCAACAACTAGACTATGAGGCCCTACCCTTTAGATGTAGGGTTTGTCACAAACATGGACATTTGGCCCATTTCTACCCTAATAATATGAATGCTAAAATGGAGGCCCCTTTAGGAATGCCAAACCTAATTAAAGAGGATAAGGCAACACTTAATAAATATTCTAATAGCACCATTCAGGGCCAAGAAGCTCAGAGAGAGGGTTTTGAACAACCCAGAAGAAAAATATAGACAAAGAAAAAAGAGGGAAACGAGCAATCCCATCTCAGACCTGCCAATAGGAATGAGATTTTTAAGTCACTGGTTGATGAAGAGGAACAATCTATGGAGGGCATGGAGGGTAATAAGGAAAATTCTAATATTCCTGGGCAAATCCCTCTCTCATATCCTCTCGTCATGCAGTAGGTAGTTGAACTCTATGAGGTATCACAGCCAGTGTGTTCAGGGGCTTTAGTAGTGCATAACCAGGAGCATACAGTATCTCAGGATGTCAACATGGGACTAGCAGAGAAGAACAAGGAAAGGCCAACTTTGGGGATAACCCAGGTAGAAAAAATATCAAAAAACAACAATTCTTAGGGAGTAGGTAGAAGATCCAATAAGGAGTTGCTAGCAGCCCAAGGAGACAAACTGATCACGGGAGGATTGATGAGGACAATAGACTCTTATTGCTCCTAGGGTAACCAATGATTATACAATCATGGAATGTGAGGGGTTTAAACAACAGAACCCATCAATCTACTATTCGAAGAATTTTAGAGAATCGTAATACTAATTTTTTGATTTTATAGGAGACTAAGATGTCATTAGATATTATGTCCAAAATAGTCAACAAAATTTGGAGGGGTGCTGGTCATATGGATGTGGCTGCCCAAGGTGCCTCAGGGGGGATTTTTACTCTGTGGAACTCTCTTGAATGGTCTGCAATAGAACATCTTGCCTGGAGGGGTGTTCTCACTTCTCTTTTTAGGAATAATGTCACTGTGGAACACATTCTAATCATAAACTTTTATGGGTCTCAAAACCTAGATGGTCAGAGGCGGTAGTGGAAGGCTGTGCATAACATGTGAACCTCAAGGGAAGATCTAGACTGGATTATAGCAGGGGACTTTAACGCTAAATTATTTTCTAGAGACTAGGAAGGGGGAACACCATTTTTGGACCCAGGGGACCGTTTCATGATTGCCCAAGTCTAGGATTTGCACTTAGTGGACATTAAATGTCCTGGCATTAACTACACTTGGACTAATAAAATGCGGGAGCCACATAGCAGGAAGGTTAAGCTAGATCATTTTTTGGTTTCAAAGGAGGCGTTTGTAAAATGGAATATAAATTTTCAAATTTTAGAAGGCCCAATTTCAGATCACTGTCCCATTCTGTTGGTAGGCGGGACTAGGATGGGGCAGCATCACAAACCTTTTAGATTTGAGAATTTTTGGCTTTAGAAAGAACAACTTTGGGAGAAAATTCCATAGTGGTGGGAAGAAGGCTGCCCAACTTATGGGAGAGAAATGCTCAGAATCCACAAACAACTACAATATGTCAAAACTCAGTGAAAGTGTTGGAGGTGTGCTAATAAAATAGACTTCCAGGCCCAAAGAGATCCATTGGTGGCCATATGGGATGAGGTCCAAAAATAGTTCAGAGAAGGAGTAATTATAGACCAGCTCAAAGCTAAGGATGATGCCTTGCGTACAGCGGTTGAGGACATTGACAACCAGGAGGAGACCTATTGGAAGCAGAGAGCAAGAACCACCTGGTTATTAGAAGGGGACAGAAATACAAAATTCTTTCATCGGACAGCTTGTGCTCGAAGACATATGAATAATATGGAGACCCTTCAAGCTGAGAACGGTCATTCCTTTGATACACTTCTAGGTATGCATTCCCATGCTATGGATTATTTTTCTAAGTTTTTTAAGGAAAGTGTGGTACAAGATGTAGAGGCCCAAAATGAAGTTATTTTTGTCATACCTGCTATTATTTTTGAGGATGAAAATCAGGCCCTCCTCAAACCCATTGATAGAGATGAATTGAAAACTATGGTCTTTGGAATGAGCACTGGTAAAACTCTAGGTCCATATGGCTTCCCAAATGAGTTTTTTTAGGCTTTCTGGGACTGATTAGAGGAAGATGTAAGGGCTGTTGTAGAAGAGTCCAGAGAAAATAAGAGAATTCTTAAAGCTATAAACCACACTTTCATTACCTTAATTCCAAAATGGGAGGAGGGGGTTCATATTTCAGATTATAGGCCTATTGCCTTATGTAATGTGTTGTACAAAATAATCACAAAGGTAATGGCTGAGCGCCTAAAACCTCTTCTTCACAACATTGTCTCCTCTGAGCAAGGGGGTTTTTTTGAGGGACGATAGATTTTGGATGGGGTGGTTGTGGCCTAGGAAGCAATCCATTCAATGCACACTTCTGGTAATTAATGGATGTTCATAAAACTGGATATGTCAAAGGCTTATGACAGGTTTGAATGGAGTTTCCTGGCTAAAATGATGGCAGCCTTTGGTTTCTCTCAAGACTAGATAGAGTGGGTCATGAGCTGTGTCTCTACCCCGACTTACTCTATGCTAATCAAGGGCCTTCCTTCATAACCATTTGGAGCTACTCGAGGACTATGCCAGGGGGATCCATGTTCTCCTTATCTTTTTCTCATTTTGGTCGAAGGTCTTGGCAGACTTTTCTTGAGGAGAAGACAAACAAGGTAGATTATTGGGTATCAGGGTGGGTGACAAAGTTTTAATGCACTTGTAGTTTGTGGATGACACTGGTTTGGTGGGAGTTGCCAGCTTCAGGGAAGCAAGAATGATTAGGGATACTCTTAATGTCTATCTCAGGGCTACTCAATAGGTCATTAATGATAAGAAATCCAAGGTGGTTTTTTTTAATCTAGAACAAAGGCTTCAGAATAGAATTATAGAAATCCTAGGATTCATAAGGACTTCTCTCCCAGTGGTTTACTTGGGGGTCCCCTTGCACTTTAAGAAGCTAAAATTAGACACATGGAGGAATCTTTTGGAGTGTATCAAGGACAAAATTAATCACTGGTCTCACAAGTGGTTAAGTTATGGTGGCATATTAACGTTCTTACAGTCAGTCATTCAAGCCATGCCAATTTACAAATTCTCTATCCTGGCTGCCCCGATTACAATATGGAAAGAGCTAGATAGGATGGCTAGAATTTTTTTATGGGAAGGAGCAAAGGGAGAGAGAAAGTGGGCCTTAGTGGGCTAGGACAAAGTTACCCAACCCAAGGTTAAAGGAGGTTTGGGTTTGAGAAAATCTAAGCTGAATAATAAAGCTTTGGCTAGAAAGCTATACTGGAGATGGATCTCCCAACCCACCTCCCTTTTCAGTAGAATCCTAACTAGAAAATACCTGGGATAGGCCAACCCAATCAATGTAGCTCGCATCCCCTTGGATGGTACTAGGTCCCTAGTTTGGCAGGCTCTCAAGTTAGGGTCTCAGGTTGTTAAAGAATGCTTATTTTGGAAAGTGGGAAGAGGGGAGAAGGCTCATTTTTGGATAGATTCTTAGGATCAGTTCCCACCCATCATTGCTGAATTTCTAGAATTACAACCAATAAAAGCAGCCATTGAATCCAAGGGATGGATCCGTATTGAAATTTATTTCACAACTACTCAACTGGGGGAGTGTAAGTTTAAGCATTTCAAGAAGTTGGATGAGTGACCCATTTCAATCCCTTCGGATTTGACTCCCATCATGACTAAAATTCTTATAGAAATATTTCTTACAGGGGGAGATGTGGAGGATGAATTAGCTTGGGGCTTTGGGAGTCTTGGCATCTATACAGTAAAGGATAGATATGATAGCATTCTCCTAGAGCCCCCCCTCATACTTTTTAGGTTGAGGACTGGAGGAAAATCTGGCACTCTAAAGGCTGGTCGAAAGTTAACTTTTTTGCCTGGCAGTGCATGCACAATGGAATCCTCACTTTTGATAATCTTAGATCAAAAGGTATCATCGGCCCTTCTCAATGTGTACTATGCTACAAGAGCGAGGAAACTATTGACCATTTGCTGTTTGGTTGCCCTTTCACCCAAAAGATTTGGTTGTGTTGGTTTTCTTACTTTAAAATTCAAGTAAGTGGTGACCTAAACTGGATGAATATCTGGGCAAAATGGCAAAAAGCTAGATTCAAATATAAAGCTCTTCATTTTTGCTGGGAGCTTGGTTTAAGCTTTATCTGGTGGAAATTATGGCTGGAAAGAAATGCCAAAATTTTTATAGAAACTTTTACTGCTCTAGACGGGGTTTGGCAGACCATTTGGAGCAAGGTTACCAAAACTGTGGCTATTCATGCTGAGGAGGAAGCTCAAATTGGCATTGGAGCTTTGGAAGAACGCCTTGAACTGTAAGAGGGATAGGACAAAAATTATTGGAAACCTCCCTTTGAAGGTTGGATTAAAATCAATACTGATGGAGCTACAAAAGGTAATCTTGGTAGAGCCAAAATTGGAGTGGTGTGCCAGAACCATGCTAGGACTATGCTCTATTGGGAATTGCAAGGCCTAGTAAGATCCACTAATAATGACTTCGAAGCCATTGCCATCAATTTTGCTTCTGTTTGGGCAGTGAAACATGGCCACCATAGGATTATTCTTGAATCAGACTCACAAATAATGGTTGGAGCTCTAGACTACATGAGGAACTTTGATCTAAAATCTTGGAGGTTGAGGGCTCTTGTTACCCAAATTAAAGAATTATGGAAGGAATTGGAGGACGTGATCCCAGTTTATGCGAGTAGAGATTTGAACAAAGCGGCTGACTTTCTAGCTAAGATGGGTGCGGAAAAGGAGGTTGGAGTTCAGTTGCATAGTGACATGGATATTGAGGATGAGGTGATTAGACAGCGTCTGGAAAGGTCCTTGAGCCAATGATCAAAGAAAAAGCAAAGGGAGGAAATTTTTTGTGATATCGTGACATGTTGCGTCGTCGTGATCGCTGGAGGAAAGTTGTCGCGATATCGCGATATGTTGCATCATCGCGGTCACTGGAGGAAAGTTGTCACGATATTGTGACATGTTGCGTCATCGCGGTCATGGGTGAAAAGTTGTCACGATATCGTGACATGTCGGTTCGTCGCAGCCAAGGGAGGAAAGTTGTCGCGATATCGCGACATGTTGCTTCATCACGGCCAAAGGTGGAAAGTTTTCATGATATCGTGACATGCTGCTTCGTCACGGCCAGGGGTGGAGAGTTGTCGTGATATCGTGACATGTTGCTTCGTCGCAGCCAAGGGTGGAAAGTTGTCATGATATCGTGACATGTTGCTTCGTCGCGGCCAAGGGTGGAAAGTTGTTGCGATATCATGACATGTTGCTTCGTCGGGGCCAAGGGTGGAAAGTTGTCATGATATCGTGACATGTTGCTTCATCGTGGCCAAGGGAGGAAAGGTGTCGTGATATCATGACATGTTGCATTTTCATGGCTAAGGGAGAAAAGGTGTCGTGATATCACGACATGTTGCATTTTTGCCAAGGGAGAAAAGGTGTCGTGATATCGCGACATGTTGCATTTTCATGGCCAAAGGAGAAAAGTTGTTGTGATATCGCGACATGTTGCATTTTCATGGCCAAGAGAGAAAAGGTGTCGCAATATCATGACATGTTGCATTTTTGCGGCCAATGGAAAAAAGGTGTCGCGATATCGTGACATGTTGCATTTTTGCAACCAAAGGAGAAATGGTGTCGCGATATTGTGACATGTTGCATTTTCGCAGCCAAAGGAGAAAAGGTGTTGTGATATCCTGACATGTTGCTTCATTGCGGCCGAGAGAGAAAAAGTGTCGCGATATCGCGACATGTTGCACTTTCATGCCCAAAGGAGAAAAGTGTCGTGATATCATGACTTGTTGAATTTTTGCGGCCAAAGGAGGAAAATGGTGTGATATCACGACATGTTGCTTTTTCATAGCCAAAGGGGAAAGGTGTCATGATATCACGACATGTTGCATTTTCGCGGCCTAAGGAGAAGAATAGTGTCGTGATTTCGTGACAAGCTGCATCAACTGTCCATGCCGACCCCCTGCTAGCTAGTTAATGGTTCAGGAGATTTGGCTCCATTGCAAATATTCTTCTACTATTGTAAGCTTGTGTTCTCTCTGAATTTGGCTGGGAAGAGTCTCTTCCCATATTGTAATTGATCTTTGTTTTAATACAAGTTTTTTCAAATTTTTCAAAAAAAATATTGGTTAAACAAATTATATAGTTAACCACAATAAAGGATCTAATATATTGAATATATTATAATTACGTCGAGAGGCATTCCTACAATGGCAAATAGGGGGGTGGGAGGAAAAGAGGTCATACATGTCACGCCATAAATATTTTTTTTTATTAAAAAAACTAACATTAACAAAAATATTTAAAATATTTAAACTAAAACAACCGACTAACCAACCATTGCAAACATTTAAAATATTTAAACTAGCTTAGATATAAAGGATATATATCTAAAAACGCCGAGAGTTATCAATCCCGAGGCACCTATCTTGGAGATCACACCCCCAAGAAATGAGATAGGCGCCTCAATATTGATAACTCTTGGCGTTTTCAGATATGTATCCTTTATATCTAAGCTAGTTTAAACCTTAATCTAAGCTATTCCAACTTGAGGTTTGTAATAAATTAGAAATTATATATATATATATATATATATATATATATATATATATATATATATATATATATATATATATATATATATATATATATATATATATCTTCTAATGACTAATCAATTATATTTATTATTTATTTATTTTATAAGATTATTTATTTTACACTTTTATACTCTTTTGCATATGAGTAAGGTGAATGTTATGTTTCAAAATTGTTCTAAAATTCCATCCAAAATCCAACATACTTAAGGTTCATTTTGATTTTTTCACATATTTCATGGTCTTCAAATTAGGTCGTGTTAGATGGTAAAGTTCCTGAAAGCACGAGATTTCGAGCAAAGGAAACACTAATTGCGATTGCATTCAAAATCAAGTATGCTTAAGTCCTAGAAACGTAAAGTGCATGAAATGGAAAAGAAACACATTGGAAGAGACACAAGAAAATGGAGAAAACACAGCCCTTTCATTAATATCCCTTGATCTCTGTTACAATGATGTCTCCTCCCTTTTTGGGGGCTAGGAGCATTAAAAGAATTCGATTACAATCACTCAATGTTCCTCTTTCCACGTGCCCACGATTGCAATGGGCGGGCCAAGATGATGTCGCCGCTGATGTCGATGAGTTCTTCACCTCCGCTGCTTCTCCTACGAACAAAGAAACAACCAAGATGTCAGTAGCACCTGCTGCAAGTGAAAAGTGTTCGTTCTTCTAAAATCATCAAAAGATGCATGCAAACATTTATCTAAAACAGTAAACAAAATGATTCTAAACAGCCTAAAAACTTGCCAGAAGACAGAAAATGTTACCAACAGGCCATTGCCACTGAGACAGTCGGCCAATATGCTTTCAACTGGAAATCGTCCCTGGGTAGGATGATTTCTGACTATAAATCATCCCTGGGTGGGATGATTTCTTCGTGTTGTCTTCAACTGGAAATCGTCCCTGGGTAGGACGATTTCTGACTGTAAATCGTCCCTGGGTGGGACGATTTCTTCTGTGTTGGGGAATCCGAACTGACATGCTCCAATGTCGACTCCCGAGGTCTCCAAAACACCTATAGAAAGGGAGGTTATGTAATTGGGGCCATTTTGGGACGACCCAGATGGTCGGATTCTCCCAATTTGGCCGCTACCCTCGGGAATTTGATATCGCCTCCTACAAGTTAGTGAAACTACAAAACGACACAAAACATACTAGAATCTGATCAAAGGTTACGAAATTGCAGCTATGAATTCACCAAACAGAAAACACAATATGCAGCATGAGAAAATAAACTAGAATGCTTCTGAAATAAAACTTAAGAAAAGTGCGGGGATGCCCAAGTGGGCCTCCCACCGTTGGCACTTGATTCCAGCGCCAATCCACTAGGGATGGGCCCAAAACCTCTTAGGATTGGGGGGTCGGCAAATTGGTTGATTCAGGTGTCCATGTGTTGGATTTAGGTCCGATTCAAGCTTCCAAAAGCCACCCAACAACCTCCCTTGCAAAATAGATTGGTGGATGTGGGAAGGTGAACCAAAAGGGATGCAAGTGGGTCTTCAACTCGGCAGCACTTTGTTGCTTGAAAACTCCTTCAACCTGTCTGTCTTGGGTGAGAAAAGTCCCACCTTTTATAGACCCATGGGGTCTCTTTTGGGAGGGAAGCACAAATGCCATGTATTGGCCATAGGCACCATGTGGCAGTCTTGTCTTCCCATGAGGAAGGGGAGTCCTCCATTGACTTGGGCTTTCATAACTGCCCTTGTGACAGTCCTCAAACGGCCTATTTACCCACTCACACACACATGCGAGGCAGGAGTCATCAACTGACTGTTCTGGGCTGCCACTTGGCCTCATTTGTCTTTTTGCCCGTTAAACTTGGAAATCGTCTCACCCAGGGACGATTTTAGAAATCGTCCCTGGGTGAGACGATTTCAAGCTAGCAATCGTCCCTGGGTGAGACGATTACTAGGCAAAGTGTCTAAGTGTGCCAAATTGCTTTTTGACCTCACAAAATTGCTATGAAAGTGGTTAAGACCACTGTTTGACCTCTGAGGGCTACCCTGGGGGCTGTGTTTGTCAAAGCGATCAGTGTTTGCAAGCACATAATCGGATTGGTGCTATTTTGGTGTCTACGGATGCCCCTTTTTGGGAAGCACTCGCGGGTGACGTAGTGCTCGAGAAAAAATAGATAACCAAAGCACTAATGATTAGGGTTTCTTGGCAACCTAACCAACTTTTGATGCCCCAAGTATGGAAAGGGCATGCATTCTTGAATCCTTGCTTCTGACGAGCTAAGGAATTTGATTTCAAGTATTAACTTATTTTGGTGAGGTGTGACTTGAACTTAGACATTGATCAGTCATGAACAGGCAAAGGGCGTTTTTATCCTTAGGGGGAACCTTGTGTTCATGATTCACGAAATGCCAAGTGTTTGATTGATTTGATTGTTGCTTTTTTACTGCCCCAAGCAGGAGCGTGATTGTATTTGTCAATGATTCTTTGAATGCATGTCATTTTCCCTAATTGGGTGTGTGATTGTTGGTTGGTGACTAAGTGTGACTACCCCCTCAAGCGACGAATCGATGATGGAATGACCTTTGTGAGAGAAGCGACGAGTCGCTTGACCCAAGATGACTTGTGCAAGGGTGCCTTTAGAGGGTTTACCGTTAAGCGTTGCAATTTTTCCAACATTTGGACCTATTTTTGGTGGGTGTTAACCCTTTTGGTGATGCCGTAATGAGGTGAAATCATCGAAAATCTAACTTCTCGTGGAGCGGTCCGGCTATTGTAGCCTTCTTGGGGAAGTAGGAGAGCGATAATTTGGACCTCGACATCGATTTTCTTTGCCCGGAGTTTAAGTGGAAGAGCACTTGTGTCCGGCAATGCTTATTGCTTTGTTTTTATGTTGCATGTTTTGTTGTTTTTGTTGTTTTTTTTGTTTTTTTTTTTTTTGTGACACCATTTGGGGATTAAATTTTTGAAAATTCGTCTCCCGTGGAGCGGTCCGGCTATGGTAGCCTTCTTAGGGAGTAGGATAGTGATAATTTGTGACCCTGATGTCGATTTGCCATGCCAAGAGTTTAAGTGCAAGAGCACTTGTGTCTGGCAATGTTTATTGCTTTTTGTGTTGTTTTGATTTTCTTGTTGTTTTTAAGTGGGCTTTGACCCTTTTGTGACGTCGTTTGGGGATGAAATTGTCAAAAATCCGTCTTCCCGTGGAGCGGTCCAGCTATGGTAGCCTTCTTAGGGAGTAGGATAGTGATAATTTGTGACCCCGATGTCGATTTGCTATGCCAAGAGGTTAAGTGCAAGAGCACTTGTGTCTGGCAATGTTTATTGTTGGTTTTGTGTTGCATTTTTTGTTGTTTTGTTGTTTTTTTTGTGACACCATTTGGGGATTAAATTGTCAAAAATTTGTCTTCCCGTGGAGCGGTCCGGCTATGGTAGCCTTCTTAGGGAGTAGGATAGTGATAATTTGTGACCCCGATGTCGATTTGCTATGCCAAGAGGTTAAGTGCAAGAGCACTTGTGTCTGGCAATGTTTATTGTTGTTTGTTGTTTTGATTTTCTTATTGTTTTTGAGTGGGCTTTGACCCATTTGTGACGTCATTTGGGGATGAAATTGTCAAAAATCCGTCTTCCCGTGGAGCGGTCCAGCTATGGTAGCCTTCTTAGGGAGTAGGATAGCGACAATGTAGACCCCGACATCAGTTTTTCTATGCCAAGAGGTTAAGTGCAAGAGCACTTGTGTCTGGCAATGTTTATTGCTTTTTTTTTGTGTTGCATTTATTTGTTGTTTTTGTTGTTTTGATTTTATTGTTGTTTTTGAGTGGGTTTTGACCCTTTTGTGACGTCATTTGGGGATGAAATTGTCGAAAATCCGTCTTCCCATGGAGCGGTCCGGCTATGGTAGCCTTCTTAGGGAGTAGGATAGCGACAATGTAGACCCCGACATCGCTTTTCTATGCCAAGAGGTTAAGTGCAAGAGCACTTGTGTCCTGCAATGTTTATTGCTTTTTGTTTTTGTGTTGCATTTATTTGTTGTTTTTGTTGTTTTGATTTTCTTTGATCTTGTGCATGATGGTTGATGAATATGGATGTATGCATGTTGATTTATTTTGATGGATGCATATGCTATGATGAATGCACATGTTTTTTTTTATTTATATGTGATATCCAGATATGAAATGGATGAGTGGGATTTGTGATGTTTGGCTATGGCACCATAGACTGTTTAGAACTCTGTTATTTTGTTTTTAGGCGATTGCTGTGATGCATGACTTTACATGTATACATGGTTTTTCTTTTTTTTGTATTTTCTGATGGTATTGTAAGGATGAAAAGCGACGCAGTTGGTTTAGAAATGTAGCTAAGTTTTTCTGAGACTCAGACGGTTTTAACTCACTAGCCACGACTGTACTTTGTTTTTCAAGACTTTTGGACAAGGTATGAATCGAACTCGTTTTTGACCAAGCTATTTCACATCCCTGTGTGTGCAATTGAGTTCGTTATTGTGGTATTTATCAGGATACCGCCAGTGCCAGATGGGCTTTCAACCGAACCTGTACTGAGGATCACCTAATTAGCTCCACTAACTCCTTTGTTGTTTGTACTAAGATTAATCTGTGATGTAATCCAGGATGCCATAAGCTAGCTCATCCACATGCAAACATTGATCTGTACGCAAGTTAATGTGACAGATATATCGTCATGCGGGAGGTTTACTTTTGTTATCGATAGGATATCAACCAAATTGATACTAAAGCTTGCCTTATGACCTATAGAATGCTGAGAGTTCCAGGGATTCAAGGTCAACTCCATTCTTTTCTTCAATTGTATTGGGATACTTGCTCATTGTAGTGATGAGATCACTGTTTATTTTGATTTGTTTTTCTTTCAAGCAAGGGATTGGGGTCATGGAGTGATGAAAATCACTATCGTTTGTGCCCTTTGATTTTTGCACTGTAAGATGTCAAGTATTTGATTTTTGACATTTTGCAAATTTTTGGTGTTTTGCAACTATTGAGAACTTTAGGGATTCTTAGGGAATTGGGTAGGGAGGATGCTTGTCCTTTTTCCAACTCTCAGCATTCTAGGGGTCATTTGCACAGGGGGATGAGCAAGATAACCGTTTCGCTTGTGGTGACCTATATTATTTTGCAGGTTTCGTCTCGTTCACACAATTTGGGAATTTTTAGTGTTTTGATTTGTGTTGGGATGTTACGTAACATGGTGTATTTCAAGTATGACTCTACCTTCGTAAAATCTGTCTGACTTGATACATTACATGGCTAAAGAGCAAAATGATGACTGAATCACAAAAACTCTTGATACATTAACAGACCACTGACTCTATGTGGTAAAAGCGATGTATGGTGTTTTTTTTGTTTTTGTACAATGGAACAGTGTGGAATAAGATGGACTAGCGGAGCAATTACAACCTATGGTGCCTTTGACTTGTTCGACCACAAATATGCAATGTATGGATGCAATGCTTAATGCAGCTATGTATTTTTGTAATTTTGATGGATTTTTTTTGGTGAAGTTGAAGATGAGGTGCGAGAATATGAATTTTATGATGAATTTGAGTATGCCTAGAATTGAGATGCAAATATTTGTTGTTTTTGATGATTTTTGTTGTTTTGTTTTTTGAATTTCTTGATTTTTTGACCAAGCGATTGCGATAATCGTTGGAGATTTTTGGGTTTGACCAAGTGATTGCGATAATCCTTGGAGATTTTGGGGTGACCAAGAGATTGCTATAATCCTTGGAGCTTTTTGGATTGACCAAGAGATTGCGATAATCCTTGGAGATTTTTGTATTGACCAAGAGATTGCGATAATCCTTGGAGCTTTTTGGGTGACCAAGAGATTGCGATAATCCTTGGAGCTTTTTGGGTGACCAAGAGATTGCGATAATCCTTGGAGATTTTTGGGTTGACCAAGAAATTGCGATAATCCTTGGAGATTTTTGGGTGACCAAGAGATTGCAATAATCCTTGGAGCTTTTTGGGTTGACCAAGAGATTGCGATAATCCTTGGAGCTTTTTGGATTGACCAAGAGATTGCGATAATCCTTGGAGCTTTTTGGTGACCAAGAGATTGCGATAATCCTTGGATATTTTTGGGTGACCAAGAGATTTTGATTATCCTTGGAGCTTTTTGGGTTGACCAAGAGATTACGATTATCCTTGGAGCTTTTTGGATTGACCAAGAGATTGCGATAATCCTTGGAGCTTTTTGGAGTGACCAAGAGATTGCGATAATCCTTGGAGCTTTTGGGTGACCAAGAGATTGCGATAATCCTTGGAGCTTTTTGGGTGACCAAGAGATTTCGATAATCCTTGGAGCTTTTTGGGTTGACCAAGAGATTGCGATTATCCTTGGAGCTTTTTGGATTGACCAAGAGATTGCGATAATCCTTGGAATTTTTGGGGTTTTGACCAAGTGATTGCGAAAATCCTTGGAGCTTTTTGGGTGACCAAGAATTTGTGATAATCCTTGGAGCTTTTTGGGTGACCAAGAGATTGCGATAATCCTTGGAGATTTTTAGGTGACCAAGAATTTGTGATAATCCTTGGAGCTTTTTGGTTTGACTAAGTGATTGCGATAATCCTTGGAGCATTTTGGGTTTGAATTATGGTTCTTTAGGGGATAGAGGTACCCCCAGCTTGATGGTCTTTGCACTCCGGATCTGGCTCTAGATTTACGGGCACGAATGGATCCTCTCTAGGTGCAAATTCATCTTTATGTGTGAAAAGGAAGGCGGGGTCTTCCCTCGACACTGCTGTCATGATGGGATCTCGAGGTGGACGATGCTCATATTGAATTTGGAGCCATAGGTCTAACACTTGGTCCCACCTCGCTGGGTCTATGTGCCATTCATGTCCTAACAATATACCCATCTGTCCCATTAGATCTTCATGAGTTAGAGCGCGGTGATTTTATCGCGCATGTCCGAGATAGATCATCTCAGTCTCATCTTCTGAATCACTTTCATAGATCCAAAATTGTTCATTCTCTTCAGCATCTGTTGCTTACGACGTTGAGGACTCTTCCTATTCCAGTGAATTAATCTGGTCCCATTGCGGTTGTTCCACTCTTAGTGGAGGGACCTGATTCTCTTGAGACTGTGTTATTTCGTCTGGAACCTCTAAGGGGAATAGTTTCAGAAAGATGTCCGCAGTTGTTGATGTTCTCTTTGAGGATTAATCTCTGAACTTTCACCTCTCTCTAGAAAATAAGAGGGATTACTGTTGCTGCCAGGGGTGTTTGTTGACCATGGGAGGTAGTCTCCCAATGTGTATTTTGTATTCGGATTGGCATAAGGACCCAATGCCAATCCCCCCTTATTGCCTATTTTTAGGCCTTGCATATTTTCAACCAAGATGTCTAATGGCAGGGGATGGTTGAACCCTACCCCTGACTTGTCATATGGCATCTGATATCTTGGTTGGCAAAGGATACGCATCCCTTGCTCATATCTTCCGAGCCCGTATAAATTCCAATTGCATTGGCCGAGATATTTTAGGGCAAATTCTAGGTTTGATAGATAATTGATGTTTTCAACAAAAGGCTCTTCGTCTGTTTCCTTTTGTTGGCATGGTTCAAGACCATGATCAAAGCCCCCATACACAAAATTTGTCTGGTTCGGTGGGTAGCCTAGAGGGACGATTGTCCCTATGGGAAGGCGAGGTCTTCCCATGTCCTGTACTGACTCCAATGTGGGGGTTGCCACAATGTTTTGCACTAAGTACTCCCCGGGCCCGTATCTGCCATTTCAACAAGTGATTGTTGATGATTGGGTGGGAGGAAACGGTAGTCCTTCCCGAGTCCATTCCATGTTTGGTTGTTCAGGAGTCTTGGTTTCTGTTGTGTTGGGTGTTTCCTCTGTTGATATCATTGAGATTGTGGGCAACATTTCTTCTAGATTCTTAACCTCTTCCATGATTTGTTTTCCCTTGTCCTTCTGTTGGGCCATGATAGGTGGCGTTGATGATGAAGGAGCAGGTGATGAAGTCTCACCTGGCTAGGATTTTGTCTTGTTGGCCACCAGTGGTGCCTATGGTATGGGGATCTGATTGTTGAATAAGCTCGTAGATGGACAGCCTAGCCGACGTGGTCCACAAACTCTGTATGAGTTTGGTTCGTATCGTGACCTCAGGTCTAGACGGAGGTAACTGCGTTGGGCATTGTTGAGGATGTGATGTTGCCGAAACTTCCCTCGTAGCTACCTCAGAGGCAGCTGTCGGGTACCTTCTATTCCTTGTTACTATGCTAATCATTTCCACAAATCCCTATGTGGGAAGATCTTGTCGCACCTCGTTAATCTGAAGTGGTTTTGTCTGTGCCTCGTGGGCTGGCAAGGGGTCTTTGAATACCCCCATTTGTTGGTTTTTTAGTGTGATGGGGTTGTCCACAATCAATGTTCTATTGTCGATCAAATCCTAGACTAGGTCTTTGAATTTTCAACACTCATTCAATTCATGTCCTCTGCACCTATGGAATCTACAATACAATTCCTCTCTATACCCCCTAGGCTTGGGAATGTTAGGGTCTATAATTTGCATTTCTGGCAGAGTGACTAAATTTTCCACTGACAAGCAGTCAAATAAGGAGTCCCTAGACTCTGCATATGGGGTGAAATTTTGCCTAGGGTGACGCGGGTAATTCTGCTCCTATCTTCTATTATCTCTTTCATAAGCAAGAGGCACTACCTGGTAGTTAGCTTTTTGAGGCTACGTTTCTTGCACAGGCGCGGGAACATTTATCGCAACTTGGTTGACTGCAGCGTGTTGTGGTTGCGTTGTCCCAGTTTTAGTGGTTTTATTCCACTCTTTCTTCTTAGGCTTGGCAATTGCGCCTTCGCCTATCTTAATCTCTTCTATGACTCTGGCTTGCACCAAAGCTTCTTCTAAGCTGTCGTATTGTCACAGCAACAATAGACCAGAGATTGATTTTAAGCAACTTTTTGCGAACATCTGCATGAGATCAAACATAGGAGGATGGTAGGGTAACCTAGAAAGCAAAGCTCTCCATCAATTCCCGTACGCTACCATTTTTTCCTCTTCAAATTGCTTGAGGCTCGCTAAATCACTTAGTGATGCCTTCTTCCTTGTGTTGAAGGCAAAGCGTTCAAGAAATGCGTCTACTAATTGATCTAAATTGCTTATGCTATGTTTGGGCAGTTGTGTGAACCAATCCAAGGTAGGGCCTGCGAATGTGGTTATGAATGTTCTAAGCAACAATGCATCATTATCTTGGATGCCGAAGCATTGGCTTAGAAATCATGTAACGTGTTCCTGTGCGTCCTCTTCACCCTTAAAAATTGCCAATTGAGGCAACTTGAAGTGTTCGGGGTAAAGAGGTGTAGGCACTGAGGGATGCACCGGATTACTGTGGAGTAGACATAATGTGGGTTTTTGATGCCCAGCAGCTTTTGTATCCACAGACTCCAAACGCTCCAATAGTGCTTGGTATGCATCGAAAGATTTTATTTCTTCCTCTCTTGTTCGCTCTTGTTGCAAGTTACGGTAAACTAGAGGCCTATGGAGGGGTGGCCGAATGGCATCCCTCCTGCCTTGATGGGGAGTTTCAACATATTCTTGTAAAATTCTTGAGGAGTCTCTGGGCAAAACCTATGACCCCGATCAAGCTCTTGCTGAAGGTACCCATCATTGTTTCAGGGAGTTGCCTCCCTCTCGAATCTATGAGGTCTTGGAGGTAGAGCTTGACGATATCATGGAGACCTGTCCTGCACCAACGGGTTATGCCTCTCATACTGTTCAGGTCTTTGGATGTGAGGTGTTGGCCCCCTCTCAGGTATTTCATAGCGTAACTCATCCGCTTCGCGTTGCATGCGTTCTCTATCCAAGCGGTGTCGGTACTCTATTTCCTTATAACTTGTTTTAAGCCGCATGGTTTGGGCTTGACGGGTGGTATATCTGGTGACAACTGGGTCAATTTGGTCTACCCTATTTTTCTTAGGAGGTTTGAATGTTTCTGCTATGTGTTTACCTCGAGTTTGCTGGTCTAAGGTTTCAATGGGTCGCTTCCCTCTGTCGAGGTAAGCGGTATGTGCTCGAGGTTCTGGCCTTAAGGGGTGATCATGATATCCTACTGGTGTGGAAATGCAAGGTTCCCGCGTTGTTTGTTGCCCTTGAGGAATGCGATGGCTTTCCTCGTACTCCCTTTCATGGGTGTAAAGGGGGTGGGTGGAGTTAGGTCGTCCTATGTAAGGAGCCCTGCGCTCTGGATTTGGTCTCTCTATTCTGATGATAGGTAAAGAAGGGATGCCATATCCACGTTGCCCCTCCAAATGGACGGTGTGCCTGTCTAGCGCTTCATCGCACGGTGGCCACTCATGCCTAACTTCAAGAGGTGATTCTCTATTTATGTCAAGGTCTACATGTAAGGCATCTTCTCGAAAGGGGCTGCTTTGAATAGGCATACCCCACCAAGGATTCTGAATTGGATTCTTTTGTAGGTTAGACCTATAAGGCGGTATGACCAAATACTCAGATTGAAGTGAAGGCGACTTGTGCCTAATTTTTGTGTACCTTTCGGAGCTTCTGCCCTTGATTGGGCTTGACTGTGGGTGTACACCATTGCGGTGCTTCTATGCTATCTAAATAAGTTTTTATCTCATTTATGACTTTGTTTGTCTACACTAAGCAGAATTAAGCACACACATTCACAAAATCGTGATTATATCTTTTAAGGATTATTGGTGTGCCCTAAACTAGTTTAGTGCATTTTGGTGTTTTGTTTTGTTTTTGTAGGTTTTGAAGATCGTTTAAATGCATTATGACGGCTCATATAACTCCCAAAATGGTAGCCCCTTCAATATACCAACCAGGTCGATATACCAACCTCTCTATATACCCGCCCTTACGAGAGGGAGACTATAGGTACGTGAGAGCAGAAGGTACGTGGTACGTAGGCGATACGGAAGGGGGAATGTCATGTTAATGGCACCTACCATAGAAAACTTATCCTCGCACACATGGGAATCACCCCAGCGACACTCGGTCTGTCTTCGTCAGGATTTACGCCTAACAACAGTTGACAATCGGGAAATGGATGCAAATCAAGCCAAGGTGGTGATGAAATCCACCAATGGTCTTGATCAAGGGCTGGGGTCTTACGACCAGCTCCTTGGTTTAAAATTGTTATGTGGAGTGTGTGAGGTTCATTTTATTTAACGAAAATGAAACAAGCATGAATGATTTTCCCTAAGTATGTAGGATAAAATGAAAACAGTCAAAGAAATAGAAAATAGAAACAGAAAATTTAACAGAGATGATAAAATCCCTACCTCTTCTCTGCCTGCTCCAGTTGCCTCTGAATTTCTTCTCTAAAAATTTGTAGATAGAAAATCGTCCCCTAGTGAGATGATTTACAGAACAAAAATTGTCCCTGGCAAAGATGATTTTAAAATCATCTCAGGGTGGGACAATTTCCAGTAAAGTAATCGTAACAGTCAGAGACGATTAACAGTGTGCAAAAAAAAATGTACCTGTAAAACACAAAACACAAAAACCCAATTAGTTTTCTGTGATCTTAAAAATAGGGAATAGGTCCCACCGTGATCGCCACTGAAAGCACGAGATTCCGAGCAAAGGAAACACTAATTGTGATTGCATTCAAAATCAAGTATGCTTAAGTCCTAGAAACGTAAAGTGCATGAAATGGAAAAGAAACACATTGGAAGAGACACAAGCAAATGGAGAAAACACAACCCTTTCATTAATATCCCTTGATCTCTGTTACAATGACGTCTCCTCCCTTTTTGGGGGCTAGGAGTGTTAAAAGAATTCGATTACAATCACTCAATGTTAATCTTTTTGCATGCCCACGATTGCAATGGGCGGGCCAAGATGATGTCACCGTTGATGTCGATGAGTTCTTCACCTCCGCTGCTTCTCCTGCGAACAAAGAAACAACCAAGATGTCAGTAGCACCTGCTGCAAGTGAAAAGTGTTCGTTCTTCTAAAATCATCAAAAGATGCATGCAAACATTTATCTAAAACAAGTAAACAAAATGATTCTAAACAGCCTAAAAACTTGCCAGAAGACAGAAAATGTTACCAACAGGCCATTGCCACTGAGACAGTCGGCCAATCTTCTTTCAACTAGAAATCGTCCCTGGGTAGGATGATTTCTGACTATAAATCATCCTTGGGTGGGACGATTTCTTCTGTGTTGCTGCTTTCAACTGGAAATCATCCCTGGGTAGGACGATTTCTAACTGTAAATCATCCCTGGGTGGGACGATTTCTTCTGTGTTGGGGAAGCCGAACTGACACGCTCCAATGTCAACTCTTGAAGTCTCCAAAACACCTGCAGACAGGGGGGTTATGTAATTGGGGCCATTTTGGCACAACCCAGATGGTCGGATTCTCCAAATTTGGCCTCTACCCTCAGGAATTTGATATCGCCTCCTGCAAGTTAGTGAAACTACAAAATGACACAAAACATACTAGAATCTGATCAAAGGTTAAGAAATTGCAACTATGAATTCACCAAACATAAAACACAATATGCAGCATGAGAAAATAAACTAGAATGCTTCTGAAATAAAACTTAATAAAAGTGCGGGGATGCCCAAGTGGGCCTCCCACCGTTGGCACTTGATTCCAGCACCAATCCACTAGGGATGGGCCCAAAACCTCTTAGGATTGGGGGGTCGGCGAATTGGTTGATTCAGGTGTCCATGTGTTGGATTTAGGTCTGATTCAAGCTTCCAAAAGCCACCCAACAACCTCCCTTGCAAAAGAGATTGGTGGATGTGGGAAGGTGAACCAAAAGGGATGCAAGTGGGTCTTCAACTCGGCAAGACTTCGTTGCTTGAAAACTCCTTCAACCTGTCTGTCTTGGGTGATAAAAGTCCCACCTTTTATAGACCCATGGGGTCTCTTTTGGGAGGGAAGCACAAATGCCATGTGTTGGCCATAGGCGCCATGTGGCAGTCTTGTCTTCCCATGAGGGAGGGTAGTCCTCCATTGACTTGGGCTTTCATAACTGCCCTTGTGACAGTCCTCAAACGGCCTATTTGCCCACTCACACACGCATGCGAGGCAGGAGTCATCAACTGACTGTTCTGGGCTGCCACTTGGCCTCATTTGTCTTTTTGCCCGTTAAACTTGGAAATCGTCTCACCCAGGGACGATTTCAGAAATCGTCCCTGGGTGAGACGATTTCAAGCTAGCAATCGTCCCTGGGTGAGACGATTTCAAGCTAGCAATCGTCCCTGGGTGAGACGATTACTAGGCAAAGTGTCTAAGTGTGCCAAATTGCTTTTTGACCTCACAAAATTGCTATGAAAGTGGTTAAGACCACTGTTTGACCTCTGAGGGCTGCCCTGGGGGCTGTGTTTGTCAAAGCAATCAGTGTTTGCAATCACATAATCAGATTGGTGCTATTTTGGTGTCTATAGTTCCACTAAAATTCATAATAATAGTAGGTGTATGCAAAGCTAAAGAGTACTTCTATTCAATGCTAGTCCTTTTTATACTATAATCTACTCAATCATGCAAGTTGGAGACATATTATTTTGATTACACACTTGGAAATATTCTATTCAAAAATTTATATCAAATTGTATACCATTCTATTCTTTGATTTTTTAGAACTTGATATCAATCTATATATGAGAAGGAGCTATATGACATTATTTAAGTTATATGATAGTGGTACCATGGGTAAGAAAACCATTATTCATATGACCACAAACTTTTATAATTTCTATATTTGTAAAGTAGGCTACAAAATGCTAAATATATAAAATGGATCATTTATTTATAGTAATTCCACCTCATCATGAAAAAACCACAAGGGAAAGGATAATTATATTATAGACTATATAAGCAACACATAAGTCAAAAAACTATTGACCATTATCAATTCCATAGGGTATGGTGCTAATGACTAGTAAGCATTATATCCCTTAAATACTATCATTATCAATATTTAGTAGAAATTGGCATAGAGTAAGTTAATGCCTAATCATCATCTCCAATATGTGTTGTACCATATCAAAATGATTTGTGTTTCATCTTATTTATATTGTGCTACTAACTTGGGAGGATTACTACTCCAACGTGGATAGACATTATAGCATCAATAAGATATTAGAAATTTTACAATATTATCTCCACTAACCTCTCTATGTTTGTTCATGTGCACCCTACAATATTACACAACTAGATTTCAAGAAATTTGGGTTCTACATACAATTGTATGTTCCATATAAGACTTAGGAGTCCATCATGGATTTTATCTTAGGGTGTCTAACAACCAAAAGCATTATTGTAACTTTATATTTACAGACATATTCATCAAGATGGTGATCATGGTGAAATGTAGAAAAATATTGTTATTATTGAGATTGCTTGTCTATTATTTTAGCAATGGTGGGTCCACTTTGGTCTAATTAGTTTTTTGTATTAAATAGATACTATAGGATCATCAATTTTTGGTACCATATTTAGAACCAAATAGACATGAATTTTTATCATTCCACAACCTTCCATCCATAAAGTAATTGAAAAGTAAAGAATATAATAGAATGTTAGTGTATATACTTCACATTTATGTCCATCATCATTATTGCATGTGGGATGAGAGTTTTTATCACATCCAATATTTGTATAATAATGCCTTGCACTCTTTGATAGGTCATAATCCTTTCTAGGAATATTTGGATGCTAGCCTAGTGGCCCATTAGATATCACCTTCCACATATTGAATATCATAGTGATAAAATCATATACAAATAAGACATATTTTTGTTAAAAATTTTAATCTAATTGTATTGGCTAAGGTTGACATTGTATTAAGTAATCATGTCTAAGATCACATAAAATAACTATGTAATAATAATTTTTGTTTATAACTTATGGATGTATGGCTAACCTTGTTATGATTAAACCCAAATGTGTAATTAATTCAACTTTTTTTTTTTAAATTGACTTATGTTAATATGATTATGTAATTGTTATTATTGGGCTTTAAGTATTGGAATAAATACCCACAACCATATCAAAGTGTTGTGACTCTTATCTATAAAAATTATAGTTGTTCTTGGTGCTCAAGGACTCCCATCCAAGTATGTTTATTAATATTTCTTTTCACTCCTTTCCTTCTTGTATAAGATTTTGTTAAATGTGTTGCTTTTCTTCATTTTTTATAACTACTAAAAAATATAATATCATATTAGAGTGGATATGAATCATTGTTACTTGGTGATACAAAAGGTTTATTTAAAGCCTTCATTTTTTTTTTAATCACTAGGAAAAATTAGTTCATAAATCTTTATAAGCATTTTTGGAATAAGGGATGAAGGGAATATTTTACTCCAAGATTTATCATTTATTATTCCAATTATTTTAAAGAATGTTTACCTACCCTAAATATTATTCTATTAACATTGGAATACATTTGAACTTTTTTTTGTTAAAATTATGTTAAAAAATAACAAACTTATTACATTTATTTTGAAAGTTTTTTTGCTCCTTTACATGGGGAGGCAAGTATTTTATCCTAACAATGGAACCATAGCATTGGATAAAAAAATTATAAAATAATGGATGTCATATATGTCATTTTAAAATTGTTAAACTCTATACCTTTTCGATATAATATATCTAGTTTTTTTTTGTATATTTTTCATGATTTGTTGTATAAAATGGAACTAAACTTTTGAAGGAATATCTTTAACTAATGTTAGGATTTTAATGAGTTCTTGAGAAGGATAAGTGTTCTTGGATGACTATTTGAAAGGTTTTGATTTAGTCAAACCTTGTAATCATTGTTCTATAGGATGCTTTAATATTTTATTATAGAAGTATCTTTGTTGTAGAGGTATTTTAGATTTAGTATTGAGAATATCCCATGATTCATTTGATGTAGAATGGTGACAACCACACAATCTAAGCTAATATCACCAATAAACATGCATGTACAAAATACCAATATTTTTTTTTAACTATTATAAGTTAAGATGAGTATGATAGTCTACATCCTAACGAAAAAAATCTATGTAACAAAATCATATTACATTGTATACTATAACAAATTTTATTTGTAGCCAATTTTGAAACAACACACACCAAATTGAATCATCATATGTATTCATAAATATGTATTTTTTATAAGTGCAACATGTTAGCTAATTTTATTGATGTGTGTCATTTCAAATCAATGCAAAGTCCATTCTACTTAATCAATGTTCGATGAATATTTTATCTAGGCGAGATAAAAGCCTTCCTCTCTGAATAAAGGCCCACTCAAGATGATTTAGTGTTGATGGTTTACCTCCTAACACCATAGCTATTTTTTTCATGTTTCATTCTCCATAAAAGTATGTTATTATTTTCTTGTAACATGATTGATGCGCAATCATCCATTTGTTTTGATTTCTAGTTAAGGAACTTAGCTTGTTTGTTTTTGAAAAGTGGAACACTAATTTATTTCTTTTATAATCTATTTTTTGTTTTCTATTATACTTTGGTTTTAGCAAGCCCAATCCATATTTATTTCTATAGTAGTAGGATTAGATGTTGAAGTATTTTCTTTGAATCATAATTTATATTTTCAGTTTGTATATTTTCAACAAACATAACATAGTTTCCCTTCTAGTGCAATAGTACTAAATATTGTTATGCCTTGTAGTAGTTTGATAATTAAATATGATAAAGAAATTAATAAGAAAATAAAAAAAATTAAACTGCAAAAAAGAAAATAAAAAAAAATTAACTACATAAATCCATAAAGCATATAAAAATAGCTAAAATTAATTACATTCATTAAAATCAAAGTCCTTAGGATATAATTATGGCCTCTAAAAATTCAAGTCTTCGAAATGATAAAAGATGACACACAAAATTTAAAAGCATTCATTGTCTTCCTTCAACAAGTACATGAGTATACAATAGAATGTCTCTTAATATCTCAAAAAAACTTTTGGAGCTTCAATTCTTCCGAGGAGATGTATGAAATAAAATAATTATTGAAAGCCCTTAACATTATTATATTGGCCACTGATTTGTGAGGTATGTTTCCTTCCTATCCTTCCAACTGGCAGGTCTAAGAAAAATCAAAATAAATTTCGAACATCGAAATGCTTTGGATGCATTCGAATGGTCAATATTGGCCCGAAATGGATAAGTTATTCAGAAAATGCAAGTCTAGGCAAAAGCTTCCTGGGGCCTGAGCTAGAAAGCAGAGAACCCGATCTGAAAACTGCAAGCAGATCTAGAACCCTTGAGAGCTGAAGAATAATGTATGGAGAGTGATTCATCATAAAGGTCTAGATTTGTGTAGATCAGGCCTCAAAGACAAAAGGGTGAAAGAAGCCTAACAACAGAGGTCTGTGCCAAAATTCCAAAACAAAACAATAAAAAAGCGACCAAATGGCTGCAAAAGCTAAAAATTGCGTTCACAAACATGCAAGACTCCAATAGGTTACCAATATAAATTTAATTATTTTTAATAATCTTGTAAAAATGGTTAAAACTAGGCTGCAATTCCAGATAGTCCTGGTCAGCAACGGGAACGACTTGAGAATGAATTACTGACGGGAAAGGATTCCCACGGGGCTGCATTTTTAAAACTCAATCTCTTGTAAACAATGTGAAGCTTGATAGGGTGTATAATAATACATCATATCATACTATTACATACCCAAACCTCAGAGAAGATGGATTCCCTCCATTCTGTTTTGACTCGAATAAAATTATATGTGAAGTGATAATGCCCCCATACATACACATATATATATAGATACTAGTCCATAAGGAAAATTGCGCATCAGGATTTTTAAATAGAAAACACACTATTGCTACCTAATTGGTATGAAGAATATATTTAAAATTTTTAACCAGTTGAAACTTTGATCCTCGTAGTAATATCTAGCATATAATACTCTTACCTTATTTACAAAGTAGACAAACTGGTACACGAAAATGTGATTTCAGGGCAAGATGGACGACGATGCCTGCTCGCTCGGGACGTGGCTTTTTAAAAAAAAAAAAATTTGGAACTTTTATAAATTTTAATATGTTAGGTAAAAAGGTGAAAATCAATAAAACATAACTGTTTAAAAAAATAAAACAATACACCAAAAGTGAAAATCAATAATTTTTTAATATTATTAATAAAATAATAAAACTTAACTGTTTAAAAAATCAATAAAACTTAACTGTTTAGAAAATGAAACAATACACCAACAATCATCGTCCTACCATCACCAACAAATATTAGACCCTACAAACCGACAAAGTTTTTAAAATTTTACCTTTGTCCTAGACAGAAAATGTGAAACATTTGAATTTGGATTATGAAAGTCCTTCTCTATTGCCACGAATATTACGGGATTTCCTCTCTTTATTTCCAGGAAAAGAGGTGACAGAGGTGGTCTCCGTATCCACAGAGAACGACATTTACAACATAAGAAACTCTTCACGTTTGCGACTAGTCAAAGGTATCCAAGTGAATTTAGACTAATTATTATCAATTTTATCATTTAATTTTACTAAAGTTGCATGTAAAGAATCAAAGAACCCTAAGTTCCGTCGCTTTTCATCCAATAAAATTGTAGACACGTCCTAAATGAATAGCAAAATAGGTTCTTATATTTTATTGCACTCGTGTTGAATATAAAATAATGGATAATGGATTGAGGATGTAGTTGGTTGAATATTATAATAAGATTGATATAAAATAAATGTGATTTATTGATATTATTGTAATAAAATATAGCTATTGTAGAGAAGGCAAGCAAGAGTGGAGAAGTGTTACGGTAGTGTTGAAGAGTGTTAGGGTAACAAAGGCAACCAACAATGGAGAAGAAGAGTGTTAGGGTAGCAAAGACAACCAACAATGAAGAACTGTTAGGGCAGTTTTAAGTGGTGGCTAAGCAATGTTAGGGTAGTGAAGATGAGCAACAGTGGAACAATGTTAGAGCAGTGAAGGCAAGCAATAGTGGAGCAGTGCTAGGGTAGTGTTGAGAAATATTAGGGTAGTGAAGACGAGTGTAGTAGTGCTAGGGTAAGAGCAAAGGCAAGCAAAAAAATATATAGGTGGTATTGGAAAAGTAGCAATCATGATTCCCACAGGTCCATGGGGTAAAAAATTATTCAAAATGTGTGAGAATGGGAATGAGATCTAGAGCCAAGCATGCAATGAGGTGGAAAATGGTTTTGTTGTAGGTGGTGGAGCACTTGGTCAAATGGAGACCTTTGAGGTCAATAATGTCTAGAGACTCTTGAGGAGTGCCTAGGGACTTAGATTCCCCTAAGGGACCATCGAGTTTGTTCTTTATTTTTAACCCTAATGTTGGGTCCTTCGTGGATGTTGTTGTCAATTTTTTTAGGAAAGCAGTCTCCTTTATGGGAATTTATAACCTCTCTCCTTCTGAATGATCCGTGAGGTTACCTCAAGATCTCATGGACAAAAAAAAAATAAAGGTACCTTTAACATGGTAGGTAAGTTCTTAGGAGCTCGACCTGGCATTGATGCCTTTAGAAGATGGGTCTCAGCTAAATGGTGTATCAGATGTTTTCTAGAGATTGTAGCCCTTCGTAAGGGCTTCTTCCTTATCAAGATCAATAATGAAGAAGACATGAACCATATCCTCAATGGTGGACCATGGTTATTTGGTAAAATGAGCTTATTTTTTAAGTTATGAGGGATGTATTTTGACCCTAACATGCAAAAAAAATACTCTACCCCCATATGTGTGAAGATTCCAAGCCTACTGTTCCAGTTTTGGCATAAGAATATTTTAAGGGGAATTTCCAAAATGATTGGAGAATTGGTGATGATCAATGCTATCACTAGAGCAAAATATCAAATGGTGTATGCAAGAATGTGCACTAATGTGGACCTATCCTCTAAGCTCCCAAACCTGATTGAGCTAATTTTAGATTATAGATCTCGTACTCAAGCCATTGAGCATGAGAACAGACTATTGTACTACTTGGATTACAAAAAGATTGGACACCAAGTAAATAACTACCTAAATAATGCTCCCCAATATAAAAATTTTTAGATAGAAAAATATAAGGGAAGAATTGACAAGTCAAGTTCCTATGCATAGGAAAAACCTGTAAATGATAGTTTGTGATGAGGAAAAAAATTGCCTTATTTTTTATATATTTTGGGTTCATAAAAACTACCATAAATTTTTTATGTGATGATATTCTATGTTAATTAGATGAATTAAATGCATTATGTACTAATGTTTGCAAGGTTAAATTGCATAAAAGCATTATACTTTGCTATAACTATTTTTTTGCATTGTTGCACTATTTTTGTATGCTTATTGAGTGAATAAAAAGGATAATTAAATTAGCAATACGATGTATGTTGTTGTTTACTATGTCATCATGTTGTTTGAATACTTTTACCTCATAATAAATGGTTTGAAAGGAATAACACAAAAATCCAAAGTTTGTGCAGAAAACTAGAAAATGCAGGTACAACCCATACAAATTCTAGCCACTTGTCATTATACAGGATGACCTAAAATTTATTAACATAAAAAAGGAGTAGTAGTTGAAAATTATTGTTGATGAATAGGGAAGATGTCTTGTCTGATTTAAAATACTTTATCATCCATTTTGGTTGCAGTTGAGTGCAAATCATATTTGTATTGGAGGATATTTTGAAAATCTTTGAAATAATAAGAGAAATACTTTGTTTCAGCATAAACGAGCAAGAATATGTCCAATTCATTTGGGAAAAGGTGGTTGGAGATAGATACAGGTGTTATAGACCCTTTCCAACCTATTATATCTCATTCCCACCATTTTTAATGCACCAAAGAGCCAATGGATGACTACTGTAGTGAATATTATATTAAGTTAGGCTAAGTCTATTGTAGTTTTGGTAACAAATCAATAGTAAACAACAATTTAGTTGAAATATAAATGAGGTATATTGTAATAAATAGTATAAATAACTAACTCCCTCATTTATTGGGGTAGTAACTAATAGTAATTGAAATAGGACTTGATAGTGGACAATAGCCAATAACAAAGAGAAGCACTGAAAAGTGTTTTCTAGAATAGCGTAATATGATTTGACAGTCAAATAAAGTGCAACATTTTGTCATATATTTCATGTGAATTGAGTGAGTGTCTTAAGTATCTAGGAAGTAATTTCTTACCTTATTATAGATAAAAAATAAAGGGCTACATTCATAACTAGAGAAGGGGCTATTGTAACTAGTTTTCTTGTTATTTCTACTGTAACATTTTTACCAAAATTCTTGTTTACTATTTGTTTCTAATTAGATTAACCCTTGTGTTTAGTATATGATGATTTATGCTTTTGAGTGTGGTTTTCTATAATATTGTATGTGGTCAACTAACAAATAACAATAGATTTGAATTCCCTTGTTTTTCTTGTTTCCTATAAATTGTCAACTTTTCGCAACTTTTATTTCTTGTTAGTTCCTACAACAAAAACTTGACAACTTTTTGTAGCAATACACTGACATTTGTTACAAATTTTATTTGGCATGAGTGTTTCCATTTTTAGCATCTTTTCCATTTATCCATTTCAATTCTATGAAAGTAATATAGGTTTCAATTCAGCAATATTTCTACTTCTACAATTTTCTTTCTTGCTACCATAACTAATTTTCAATTTCATGTCTTAGAAGTAGTTTTTAATTACTGCAATTAAATTAGTTTCAAGTCATGCACATTAGGGTTAAAGTAACCTAAAAACCCTCAACAACATTTGTTTCACCAATAAATCCTATTATCTAAATGAAATGATCTTCAATTTGTTTGATTCTTCTATTGTATATAGGCTTGGACACTACCATGGATTTCACAAACATAAAATTAAATGATGATAATAATAAAATTCATAATTTTTGGCACTGTTGTTAGGGATTAGGTGTTGTTAGAAGAGGAAAGTAGTCCAATAATTATTAGTATGCTAAGTTGTGAAATTCAGAGTAAAATTTAAATGTAACAACTGGTATAAGTATCTATTGTTGATAAATTGCATTTCAGTCCATTTAGAAAATGAGCATGAATAAATAGGTTAAGGGATAAGAAAGGAAGACTTATAAAAAAATATTTTCCTATCATAGGAAGGCAATATTCATGTTGAGGAGGTGAATTACCTATGTTTGAAATTACTGATAAAATTAAACAAGAATCATCATCTTCATCATCAGGAAGTATAGAATCTCCTAAAAAATCTAGACATATCTACACCAAGGTTTGGAATAATATTATTGTTTATTTTCCAAAAGCCTAAGATAAGGACAATAATATCCACAATTGAGTAGATAATCCTCTTCCTTCTAGTACTTTTGAATACCCTATTCGATTAAATCCTATGCATATTCTCCTATGAAAACAATATCACCTTTAGTACTTCCAAACTTTCAAGGGGTTGTATCTAAATATCTTGATCAATTCTTATTTGAAGGTTGTGTGATAGACTTACGATTATGTGAACAATAACCAGTAGCTTAATGTATTCCCTTCTACATTTAAAGATGTAGTCTTACGCTGGTTTATAGTCTAGAACCAAAATATATTCAAACTTGGGAACAAATGGAGAGTGTATTCCTGGATAAATACCAAGAATATTGTAGGGTAAAAAATATAAAATATGAATTATTTTGAATTAAAAAAGAAGAGTATGAGACCTTAGAGGATTATCTTTATAGGTTTACCTTTATTCAAAAAATATGTGGACCTATAGAGCTATAAATGTGTAAGGATATATTTTTGAGAGGATTACAAGATGACTCCAGGGAAGTATTAGATTTAATGGGTAAAGGGGATGTAAATACCCTTGACATTGATGAAATTTTGGACTTATGCATAAATTACTCTTGCACTAGGCAAAGAAGACAAAATTGGAGTACTAATGGCAATGATATGAAAGATCTAATGGAAGAATTTACAAACATAAAAATTGACATTCTTATGCATTTAAATACAAATTTATGGGATATAAATGCAAAATTAAAATCTATAGAACCCGTAGCTATTTACTGCTCAATATGTAGAAATAAGCATGCTTTGCAAGACCGTCCGTTGAACAAAAATTCAATTTTAGCTATCTATAGCATCTATTCAAAGCAACACCTTACTAAAAAATGACATCTACTACCTCAAATCAGAAATATTTTGGAAACACAAACTGAAGAACTCAATTTTATTGGGTAAAAATATGAGGAAAATTTTCACAATATCAAAATGCCCCTCATTTCCCCACAAATTGAAGACAAAATTCCTAGAATATGCCATAGAGTTATTTAGAACCACCCTAACAATATTGGAATCACCCTCCTAGGACATCTCCTCAATATTGATCACAATATGGATGGAGTAATACATCATGGAACCAGGTCAATCCACCTTGGATGCACAACCAAACCTACAGATAAAGCTAGGGACAATAATATCCACCATATAAATGGTAGCAAAGATACAAAGGTCAAACTCAAAACTTGTTTTCTGCTCCTAATCAAAATTTTCAAATAATATCCCATAAACAATAACAAACACAACCACATCAAGTAAAAAAACCTCCAATTCTAGCCCAACATATGGTAAACCCAAATAATAAAAGATAGGCAACCCGTATCTGTGTAGCCGAACCTGAAGAGAATGCTATAGTTCATATTCTTGACTGTAGTAATATCAAATTATGCTCAAGAAAAACATTGCCTAAACCTATTCCACCCATCATTGAAGAAATTGGTGGAACACAAGAAATTTCTAATCTATAACAATTGAAATCAATCCTAGTAAAAGAAGAAGAGAAACAGGAAAAATTGCATGTAGATAATGTACCTTCCTCAAGGGCTATACTATATCCTGAGAGGCTCAAAAATGTTTTAAATACCCCTAAACCAGAATTAGTCAATGAGCTTAAAATATTAACCATATCACTTTCTTTGTTGCAAGCAATAAATGATGTAACCTTGATCAACAAAACAATTTAGAAGTTATGTATAAAGAAACCAGGGAGAAAGAAGTTTTTACCTAAAACTTTGCAAGTAGAGGGAAAGTTGGGTGATCTGCTATCTAGGAAACTTGTACCACCAAATTATAGTTACCTAGGGATTCCAGTTGTAACCATCACTATTTGGTCAATGCAAATCTCTAATGTATTGATTGATCTTGGTGTTGGAATTAACGTTATGAAAAAAGATATAATTCAAAAATTTCAGCTCAATAATTTGAATCCTACATCTACAGTTTTGGAGATGGTTTATAGGTTAGTTGCAAAACCAAAAGAAATAATAGAAGATATCCCTGTAGAAGTCTCTTCTTTGTAATACCCTATATATTTTTTTGTATTGTAGCCGAGAAACTCAGCCAATAGCTACACCATAATTTTGAGAAGACATTGGCTTACAATAGTAGCTACCTTCATAGATTGTAGATCAGGAGAAATGACAATCTCAAATGACATTGATCTCTAGAAGATTTATCTTTACCCTCCTACCAAGACTTCAACAAAATTTTCAAGTCAATTATGGTTTCCTAAATTTTATGAGGAGCAGGAAGAGACTATTTCCACACTAGCTACCTTAGTATTGAAGGAACACATAGAGGAGATTGAATTTCAAGAAAGAGATATTTTTGAAGATGAAACCATCCTAATTAGCACTATATAGGAGAAAGGACTTGAATATGAACAAGTTGTTGCTCATCAACTTTTATAGAATGATGAGAATAAAAATTCTAAAGTTGTCATCCATTCCATTGTAGGAAAGTTTTTTTACATTATCACATGGATGGAATCATCATCTTCTATCCTATTTTCACTATCCCATGCAAGATATGATTCCTTTTAAGGATTAATTTTTAAAATGAGACAAGAGTCTTTAACTCCCTTTAGCCACACCATTTTCCATTAAACTAGTTAGTAAGCAAGTATGAAAGAGTAAATTTTGTTCTCCTAGGGCTAACACATATTGAAATTCAACCAGGAAAAGTTTTGAATATTAATACCTGGTTGAAATTTGAAGAAGAAGCAAAAATATTTGTAATTTTGCAAAAACATGTCCATACCTTTTCTTGGGAATACAAGGATATGTCTTGAATTCATCTTTATGCATGCACTCATAAAATATATACTAAATATGTTAAACCTATGAGAAAACCCTAAAGAAGAGTGAATCCTACCTTAAGAGCCATTGTCAAAGAGGAAATTGAAAAACTCTTAGAGGTTGAATTCATTTATTCAAATTTTTATAGCCGATGGGTTTCCCCATTGGTTATTGTACCAAAGAAAAATGGGAAACTGAGAGTGTGTGTAGATTACAAGGAATTAAACAAAGTCAAACACAAGGACCACTTCCCATTACAATTTATAGACCAAGTGTTAGATGCTCTCACTAAAAAGAAATATTTATTTTTTCTTGATAGTTTTAGCGAGTACAACCAGATTCGGGTTGCACTTGAAGACCAAGAGAAAACTACTTTTACATATCCTTGGGGAACATTTGCCCTTTGGTTTATGTAATGATCCAAAAAAATTTCAACAAGATGGTTTGGTAATTTTATATGATTTAACCAATGAAATTGTAGAGATATACATGGATGATTTTATAATTTGTGGAGAAACCTTTGATTATACACTATAACATCTTGATAAGATCTTAACACACTATGAAATATACCATTTATCCTTAAATCCTAATAAATGATTTATGATGATGAAGGGATTGTTCTTGGTCATCACATATCTTCTCATGGGATCAAGGTCGACCCCAAGAAGGTTGAGATTATTAAGAACCTTCCCCCTCCAAAGACTCAAAAATATGTTAGGATTTTCTTGGGATATTGGTTTTTATCATAGGTATATTTCAAATTTTAGTACAATAGCCAATCTAATATTTGTACTATTATCTAAGTATTTTTAATTTACTTCAAATGCAAAGTGCCAAGAGTATTTTGAGTCTTTGAAGGAAAAACTAACAACCCCACCTATGTTAAGAGGTTATGATTGGAAGCTATCATTTCATATCCAAACTATTGCTTCCAATATTGCAATTGGAGTAGCATTAGGGTAGATTGAAAATAGAGAGCACTATGCTATCTATTACATTAGCAAAAATATGATAGAAGTAGGAAAGAACTACACACTATTGAAAAGGAATTATTGGAAGTAGTGTATGCTATTAATAAATTTAGACACTATATCATAGAGTATCAAGTATTCATTCATACAAACCATGCAACCATTAAATACTTGATGAAAAAATTCATGGTTAATGCAAGGATTATCCACTGGTTATTTTTGTTGCATGAATTTGATATCACCATAGTCAATAAACCAGTGAAGGCTAATGTAGTAGTAGATTTTTGTCAAGGCTAAAAAACACAAAGGAAGAGGAGTTAGTTGAGGTTGCTTTTATTAATGAACAACTATTTTATATATATGTTCAATAACTATGGTTTATAGATATAGCTAATCATTTGGTTATAGGGAAAATTCCTCTCCACTTCACACTTAAATGAAATAAATAGTTAGTAAAGCAGAGCTCATATTTTAAATGGATTAAATATCTACTCTTTAAATGCAGTATTTACCATGTTTTATGTAGATGCATCCAAAAGGATGAGGTTTGTGATATCCTTTGTGATTGTAATGATGAACCATCAAGAGGACATTATTTAGTGAAAAGCACATTTCAAAAAATCCTAGGTGCAGGATATTACAGACCATCTCTTCACAACGATGTTAAAAAATACATAATACATTGTGATGCATGTCAAAGTATGGGTAAACCCATCTACACAAATGAAATTCCACTATAGACTCAAGTGGTTTTAGAACCATTTGAGAGGTGGGGGCTGGATTTTATGGGATCTATTGATCCACCATCTTAGAGAAACATGCATATATTGGTGTGAACTGATTACGTGACTAAATGGGCAAAGGTGTGTGCTTTTAAAAATGCTCATGAAGATAAGGTTGCTAATTTCTTGTATACTCATATTGTTTAGATATTTGGAGCTTCACAGTCTATTAATATAGATCATGCACCCTAATTTGCATTAAAATTCATTGAGGCTATTAATGAACTCTATGAAATTAAAAATATAAAACCATCACCTTATCACCCGTAGGAAAATGGTTAGGTTGAAGTGACAAATAGAGAATTAGATAGGATACTAACCAAAATAGTTACCTCCCATAGGAAAAATTGGTTGGATGAACTACATGAAGTAGTTTAGGCTTACAAAACTACATGGAAATCCACCATAGGTTTCACACATTATGAAGTGTTTATGGTTATACACCTCTTTTACCTATTGATTTTGAGCTACTAACACTTTGTACATAATTAGAAATTGGTATTGACTTATCATAGGAATAGACAAATAGGATTCTATAGCTGAATGTATTGGATGAAATTTGGTTGGATGCATTGCATAAAATCAAAGTGATTCAATAGCAACAAAAATTGTGGCATGACAACCATATTCAACAACAAATATTTTAGCAAGAGGATTTGGATTTATTGTTTGATTCTCACTATGGTAATTTTCTATGGAATCTGCAAACTACATGGGTTGGACCTTATTTGATTGAAGAAGTATTTGGAAATGGGGTGGTTTGTCTTTCTCCCATTGATGATTCATGGACGAATTTAGTGGTAAATGGACATCACCTTTGGGTATACTATGCACCACTAACAAAATAAGAGTTCTTGTAGCAAATTAAAAAATTGGACATATACATGATGGAAGATATGCCCTCTTCCATCACAGATTCAGCAAATTCAAAAGAATGATGGAGGGTTTGAAAAAAATATTAAAAAAAAAAAAGAAAAAAAAGAAGAATAATCCTGGTTATGAACTTCCTTCATGGGCACAATTTCAAGGAATTTGTGAATTTTCTTCATGGGCACAACCAAGAAGTGCAAAAATTGAAAAGAGAGAAGTCAAAAAAAAAGATATACAAAATGAATAAAGAGAGATGAAAAAAAGAGAGAAAAAAATGAAAAAAAACAAAAAATAAAAAATAAATAATTCAATAAGTGAAAACCTTCTTGAAGATAGTACTGAATTGGCTTTCATGAAAATCAATTTTTTGGCATGTTTACCTTGAATTGACCTACCCATTCCTATTCCACCATTGTATAAATATCACCAGCTACACATGCTTTATTTTTACTGTAAAAAAATCAACTAATAATCAACACAAAAAACCATCTATAAAGTGTATGATAATTGTTCAAATCAACCAGGTATGTGTTTCTTGTATTTGATCATAGTAGGCATTTAGTATGTAGTGTATGAGAATTAGTAGTTAGAATAAATAGATCTATAAGTTTTGGCAAAATCCAAAAGATACATCCTTTCCAAGGGAAGGGAAAGAAGTATTCCCCGTTGTTTTAAAATTGTAGGCCTAATGGGAAGAGAAAAAAAAAATATCGATGAAAAATTATAGTGTCATGAAAACAGGTCCAGTTTTGATTTCATATCCATATAGGTATTCCATAGAGCTTCGAGACGACACAAAGCTCCAAAAAAAATAATTTTCTATTCATTTTATGGTAGAAAAATATAAAGCTTTGGAACGATGAGAGTTTTAGAATGAGAAACTATTGTAAAAAAATACAAAGGATTTAGAATGAGAAAGAGATTTGAAATGAGGGCTTGGAAGATGTAAAAATCCAAACTATGTGGTGGGATTTAAAATTTACAAATTCCACATGGCATATGTGTATAAGGTGATGAGAAAATTAGTTTTTATGTTGCATCATCCAAAGTAGACATAAGGTCAAGGTATAAATTTCTAAGGTCACATGGTTACATTAAACCAAGTGATATCAAATTATAATTCAATGCAAAATGTGTGCCTCGGTTTCTTCATCAATATCTAGGCCATATGATCAAGGTGCCTTGAAAAACAAGGATACTCTACCCAAAAAAAATTTCCATCTATTTTCCATGGAATATATTGAGTCATCACCAATGACCATCCCCCAACTTAGCCAACTCGTAACCGAATGGTAGGTAATCAGTGTCTAAATAGGTCCATCACCCATAAATCAAATTTTAATTTTAAAAATTTAGAAAAGCAAAAAATGATCACATGCCATGCATCTAATTGGGACACACTAAAGATATTTCATATTTTGCACCACCTTTCAAAGCTAATTCATGTAGTACTAAAACTCCATGCTATACCTTGTAATCACTACATTTTAAATGAAACTATGAATCATTATCATAACAGATATCATAGGTGTAGTACTTAAACCACAATAGAAGAAAAACTTTGTAGAGCAGGAATTGCAAAGGAGTTTCTTATTGCTGTAGAAGATGATGTAAATAGAGGAAGTTAGAGAAAAATTGCATGTAAAAATAAAACCAAACCTAAGAATGCAAAAGCCCTTCAAAAATATCTAGAAATAGTGTAGATTTTTCAATATGGAGGACTGATATCATTTTTCAATAAATTTGATGGTTATTTAAAGGGCCTTGCAATAGAGTTCGCTCAAACCTTTTGACACAATAGAGCCAATATAAGTGGCATGAAAATTGAGGTAACACCTAAAAATCTAAGCCATATGACTAAATCATCCCTTCATGATTTAATAATTTTAAGAACGGTAAAAATGCACTCTCCAAAGTAGTTAAGCAATTTTCATAAGAAGGAGATATTGAACTTGTCATGGAAATGAACAAAAATATCTATAAAGGGGTGAAGAGAGTTAGTTTGTAGATACCAAGATATGAAGTGGTGGTTTGGGTAATAATATTTTTGACTTATGTGGTGAAATATGTAGTATTGTTTGGTAACCATTTTAAAATTCTAAAGCATTTAAGGCATGGTGGTCAACAACCCAAATTCAGGGTGAATTTTCCCTTCTACCTACACCAAGAGCTGAAGAATATGGTTAAGTGCTATCAAGAAGGAAAAGGGATCCCAAGATATCATGGGATTATTAAGCTCATTTGTAAACAAAATTTCAGGGGAAATCGCCCAAATTTTGATATATTTATGAGTGTCATTAATAGCATTATTTAATATTTACGATTTATCAATTTTGGATGGTATCCAAGGCAATTTATGATAGAAGGTTAGGGCAAAGTACAATTTAGGTATTCATATTATAAGCATTTCTTGGGTAAAACATATGTTGGTTTAGCCTTTTAGTGTCACACTAAACCTAATCTATAGAATGGAAACTTGCAAGAACTAAAAACTAATTCTAATTTGCAGGAATTGAAATCTAACTACAATTGCAAGAATTAAAATTGCTAAATTGAAATGTTGTTGAATTGAAATCCTAAATTACACTTGCAAAATTGAACCTAGTTACACTTACAGGATTGAAACCTAGTTTACTCTTGAAAAATTAAAATAATTCTTGGAAATAATACTTATGCTAAAAACACCTGTTAGTGTCCTACTATACAAGGTCGTCAAGCTTCTTATACAGTGACTGACAACAAAATGAAAACTGCTGAAAAACTGATAAAAGTTGTTGAAACATGAAAACATGGGAAACAATGGTCTAAAATATTTTTTCAACTGACACACATACAAATTTTGCATACAAACACAATTTGAACATATGAAAACATCACATTAACTTAAAACAAGAAAAGGAAATTTGACAAGCAATATATTAATTCTTCTACAAGAAAGCTACAGAAAAACTTGTCATAGCAGTCATCCTTCTAGGCCTAAAAGTGGGCCCAAGCTTCCTGATATAGAAGAAGGTGGGAAACTTGATCTTTAACTAATTAACACTCACACTCACTCATGAACAGAAATTAACAAAAGAACTACACTTTATTTTTGTCAAAACATGTTGAACTATTACAAAAAAATGTTGCACTATGCTATTTGTTGCTACTAACTACTCTCCTACTACCTAATTTATCAAAAAATGAGATATATTTGTTATTTATAATATCCTAGTACATATACCTCATGCTCAAAATCAGCTGGATGTTATTTCCTAGTGATTTACCAATAATTTTGAATCTGAATAAGTCTAATTTAAGACAAAATATGCTACAACAATGTTCATTGGCATTTGGAATGCATCTCTAGTGGTGGGAGTGAGTTAGAGGCTGTTTATAAATATCTTGTACACCTGTATCCACCTTAAAATATATTTTTACTACCATTTTGGATGCTCAAATATTCGTTTGACTCAAACTGGCCACTTTTCCCCCTTATTCCGGAGCATCTTCGGAATAATAGGTTGTATATTTATTTTATGCTTATATGCACTTAAAATAACAAACCAAACAAGTTTAACTGCATAGGACATCTGCGCTATCCTTCATAAATTGGATCCAATCAGTTTTGCACACCAAATCTGACAAATTATAGGTCATCCAATAAAGTAGTAGCTTGCTAGTTTTTGTATGCCTATTTTTCCTACAATTCCATATTTTTTGCATAGTCCTAAAATTTTGGTACTAGTTTGTATTTTAAATCAATCCAAGAGTGTGAAAAATATTTTAAAACCATTATTATGTGATAGACATCATCACACAATATACTATATTTTAATTTACATATTTTATTCACTAATTAATCAAACTGAAATAATACAAAAAATGTTGCACAATTGTCTTTGTTTTGTGATGCCTTGACATTATCCATTTAGACTATGTGGGAATTCTTCTAAATAGGTTATATATATTCTTTATTCACTATGAACATATTCCATACATTTTCTCATGCTTTTCTTGACACCTTAAAGGTGATCTTTCAATGTGACAATTGGCTGATGTTTGTATTTTGCACAAAACTTGTCATTATCATATTTTACAACAAAGATGATTTTGATGTCAAATAACTTGAAAATTTTATTTTTGAAATAGGATGACACTTCAAACATACTATATTTAGCCAAATATTTGAACATGCTTATATGCTTTATTTTTCTATGCTATTTTCACCAATAAAATCATGTCAAAAATGGTCACAAACTTTTTGAAAGTAGTCAAAACAGGGATATAGTGTTCATAACATAAAATAATGCAAACACTTAACAAATAATATATTCTAATCAACTATTTGGTAATTAAATTTGTCATGTTTGGTAATATGGCAGTTTTTTATATGTCAAACATAGTGTAACAATGAGGCATTTCTAGGCCTCATCATCCCCCCAGCTTTAACTAATGCATGCCCTCATGCATCCTAGTAGACCATAGTAATATGCAGGTTTTTATCCTTGTGAAAAACATCCTTTTCCACCTGCTGCCTCAGAAATTTCTCCTTGTTGCACTATATCAAGCATTTTACAATTAAGCACATGTATGACTCTATTTTTTCCTTTCTACAAGTTTTAGTGTTGCAAGGTACCTCTTAAAGGCTTGATATTAGGTAATTCATCTTGTAATAGCTTGATTGTATTTTTATGATGGAACCATATTTGGTAGATGCACTGCTTATTGGTGGAATTTTTTTTCTAACAACATTTCAGCCTAAATGCCTTTTTTTTTTTGTTTTTGCACCTTAAAAGCAAAATTGACAAAAAATTGAATTTGAATATTTTTTAGGGATGTGCTACTTGTGGTGGGATGATTTTGAGCTTTAAGAACCTCAATATTTGGTATGACCAACTATTTTTACTATTGTGCAACATTTTCAAGAATTTTGGTACGATTTTTACTTATTTCGAATATTTTCTATTCATTCTGAAGATATCCTATTAATTTCAAAGATATCATGTTCATTTTGAAGATATCCCTATTTATTTTGAAGATGCAACCAAAAATGCATGACCTCCTATGCAAAAGTTAGCTACAAATTCTATTGTGGGCCCATCTCTAGAGTGTATAAGCCTTCCATAGCATCAAAAATTCCTTTTCCATCCTTTTGTTTAGATGCTATTCTTTATTTTGTATATTACTATGTTATCACATCAGTAGTAAAACAAAATATTCAAGTGCATTTTCCATAATATCCTCCTAAAATTTATGAGGCAATTGTGAGATATAAACTTTTAGTTCTCCTTTTGAAACTTGCCCTACTAATTCAAATAGAATTACTACCATGTCGGTACCAAAATCAGGTTTTTAAACAATTTTGAATTTTTCATGCAAGTAAGGGTAGAAGGAGGTGTTTCTTGACATTTTGAACATATTCCATTTTTAACATTCTAATATTGTATAAATATTTTATGCCAAATATCGATTATCATATACTAAATTCTAAATGCTTACTATGAATTAAATGCAATAAACACATACCTTACTGTCTTGAAAATTTATCATGCACCTTACAAGCTACTTTCGATGATTGTTTAGCAAGCTATCTAAAAACATAAACATAACACATGTGCGGTGTGATATTTGTACAATGGTGGGACAATGATGGGTGGATCAACAAGGAAATGCATGCTGAAAAACCGGTTTTCATGCAAGCCAACTCAACATCACCTCCAAAGAGGTTTTCACTGTTGAGCAAGGTGCAGAGAAAGCAGTACAAAAGTATTGTAATTGTTCTCAACACAGACAGATTGATGCAGTTGATGCAGTTCAGAGGTCAGTCAGATCAAGTGCAAAAAATTTCAAGAAAAACAGAGGGGACCCAGATCCAAAAATTTGCAAAAAAATACAAGGAAGAAAACTGTCATGATATCGCGACATGTTTTCTGTCGCGATTTCACAACAAAACCGAGGAGAGAGAAAATGCATGCCAAATTGTCGCGATATCACGACATAACGGAGGAGAGAGAAAATGCATGCAAAATTGTCACGATTTCGCGACATGGCCGAGGAGAGAGAAGGCGCAAGCAAAATTGTTGCGATTTCGCAACAAAAAGGATGAGAGAGAAAGTTCATAAAAACTGTCATGATTTCGCGACATGTTGGAGGAAAAGCAGCAAAGTGAAGAAAGCGTAGCGATTTCGCTACATGTTGCAATTTCGCTGGCAAAAGCAAAGAAAAAGTGATAAGTCAAGAAGGTGTAGCGATTTCGCTACAAGTCCGAAATACAAAATGCAAGAGTGTAGCGATTTCGCTACAGGTTCAAAATGCAAGGCAGTAAAGTGTAGCGATTTCGCTACAGGCTCAAAATGTAAGGCGAAGAAGTGTAGCGATTTCGTTACAGCTTCAAAATGCAAGGCGAAAAGTGTAGCAATTTCGCTACAGGTTCGAAATAAAAGGTGCAAAGGGGCAGCGACTTTGACACAAGTTTGAAAAGCAAGGGGCATAGGTGTAGCGATTTCGCTACAAGTGCAAAACTCAAAACACAATGGGGTAGCAATTGCACTACAAGTCTTGAGATCAGCAAGTCGAAGCAAGAGGAAACACCAAGCCAAAAAAGTTAAATTTTTGGAAGATGCAACAAAGAAAAATGTTAAGTCAGAAAGGTGTAGCGATTTCGCTACAGGTAAGGTTTTCGTGGCTGCATGAAGAAAGAATTGTACGGAGGCCAGAAGCGTCACGATTTCGTGACAAGTTGAAAGAAAAGCCGTAGGATGCCGGAAGTGTCGCGATTTCACGACAACCTTGAAGATGACGTTAGAAAGTTTAAAAATGTCGTGATATCACGACAAGTTACCAGAAAAGCCGTTGTAAGTCGAAAGCATTACGATTTCATGACATCTTTGAAGATGACGTCAGCAATTTTAAAAATGTCGCGATATCACGACAAGTTACCAGAAAAGCTGTTGTAAGTCGGAAGCGTCGCGATTTCGCGACATCTTTGAAGATGACGTCAACAAGTCTAAAAATTTCGCGATATCGTGACAAGTTTCTAGAGAAGCCTCAGCAAGCCAAAAATGTCATGATTTTGCGACAGCATGGAGGATGACGTCAGCAAAAGCGAAATGTGTCGCAATTTCATGACATGTATCAATTTCACGGAGGCAAGCGAAGGAAAGTGCAGGAAAGCAGAAAACGTCGCGATATCGCGACAGGTAATGGTTTTGGCGGAAAAATTTAAATATGCATGCACAATGACAGGTGTCGACCAAGCATGCTTCCAGTTACAGTAAAGTTAACTGGAGTCAGATCTGCAGTTCCAAGTGACAGGTGTTGGCAAAATATTAGAGAATACACTGCAAGAGTCGACTGGAGTTTCAAGTGATAGTTTCAAGACAGTGCTTTTAAGAAAAAGAATGGCTGTTGCAGGGCCGTAATGTAGTTTGCAGGAAAAGGTGGCAGCTTCACAGGGAAGCTACAAAACATAGCATTAAAAATAGAACAGCTGGACGGTTGTATCGAGAACTTATTACAGAGGCGTTGTTTAGTTGCGTATATCAAAAGTTTTAGTTGAACGTAGAAGATAAAGGACACACAATTTTCAACAGAGAAGAAAGAAGAACATCAGAGAGCCGAGATATGTAGAAAGGTTGTCAGGATACCTATCAGAATGTGCAGAGAAAGAGGCTTTCAGAATGTCAGAATGAGTCAGAAAGAAAGCGGCTAAAAGGCAAAACTTGTCAGAAATGATTTGACACGTTGATTACAGCCGAGAATGCATGAGAAATTGGAGGGAAACTTTGAGTCGTTTCTAATTGAACCGTTCGAGAAAAACATATAAGAGGACTCGAATAAGCGTAGTATGAATGTACTGCAACCGTGTTGTATAGTGAATATCAAAAGGTGCAAAAGTGTAAGAGTGTTGTATGAAAAACATATATAGAACAAAAACCAGCAATATTATTCTAAAAATTTAAGAGAGAGGTTTTTGATTGAGAAGAATATTTTGAGTCTTTAACAAGTCTCTCTATGCTTCTGTGAGTTAAAATTGCATGAGCCATAGACCAGTAAGGGTCTTGTAAAAGTGAAGGCATTTTGATGTCAATATATTTTTGCAAAATAGAAATTCAAGTGGGTGCTTTAAAAATGGGTTGGTGCCCCTATCTGTTGCAGCAGATAAATCAAGGGTTGGTGCTCCTTCCAGTGGGTGCTGGTAAAATCAATTGTAAATATTGAATCCTTGCAAAGACTGGATTTGGATTGGAGTCCAAACAATCATTATTTGAGGAGTAGCCACATTGGTGAACCTCGTTAAATATTGTGTTGTGTGATGTTCATGTGTGATTCTTGCTTTATTTGTTTTAAGCTTGCATTTTAGTTCTAAAAGTTGCAGAATCCAATTTTTAAATAGTTACACTGATTCACCCCCCCCCTCTCAGTGTCATTGTGAGAATATCAATTGGTATCAGAGCAAGGCACTTGTTCAAGCTTAATCAGCTAAGGTGATTTTGGAAGACACACAATGGCCGGTGGTGAAGGTTTTTCTTCTAACAAAGCTCCTCTGTTTGATGGAACAAATTATTCTTTTTGGAGGCTCAGGATGCAGAATTATCTATGTGCACTGGGTTATGACATTTGGGAATCTGTTGAAAATGGATACACCATACCCACTATTCCTCCAACAAATGCGACTGAGAAGAAAAAGTTTGAGAACAACTCAAAAGCCAAGAATGCTATTATGTGTGGATTAGTAGATAGTGAGTTGATACGCATCATGAACTGCAAATCTGCTAAAGACATATGGGACAAACTGCAAAGCATTCATGAAGGAGATAGCAAAATCAAGGAAGCTAAGCTACAAACACATCGTGCCCAGTTTGAAGCATTAAAGATGACCGATGATGAGAACATTGAAGCCTATCTGCTAAGAGTAAATGGAATCATCAATGCAATAAGAGGACTCGGGGAAGAAATGGAAGATGCAGTTGTTGTAAAGAAGGTACTAAGAACCCTCAATAAAAGGTTTGATGCAAAGGTTTCTACCATAGAAGAAGCAAAAGATTTAAATTTTTTCAGTATGGATGAAATGCATGGTTCTCTAACAGCATATGAAATGAGGATTGGTCAAACTAAGCCCTCAGATAGAGAAGCAGCTTTCCAAGCATAGAAAAATATAAAATCTAAACAGGAATCTGAGGAAGAAGAATCTATAGATGAGACTGAAGTAAACTTTGTTAGGAATTTAGTAAAGGGAAAAGGAAAGTACAGAGGTAATCTACCGTTCAAATGCTTTAACTGTGGAGGCATCGGGCACTTTGCAGCGAAACGCCCAATGAATGAGAAAAACAGAAGTGATGAAGGGACACACCAAGAAAGAAACGTCTGGAAAAAGAAACCACATTTTAGAAAAAGGAACTTCAAGAAAAGTCTCATTTCCAAGAATATTGACTCTTCTAAAGACAGTTCCAGTGAAGACTCAGAAGAAGAAACTAGTGAAGCCTTGTTCATGGCTGTTGAAGAAAAAAGAATAGAAGAAACCCAAGAGTGTGAAGAAAAATTAGATGATGAGGCTGAGGTAGATCTGGAAGGTGAGCTAGTTGCTGCACTTGAAGAGTTAAGTGCAGAAAGGAAAATAAATAAAAATATGGCAAGAAAATTTGAGGATGCCAGCAATTTAATAATTAGTTTGAAAGTACAAACTGAAGAACATAAGAAAAGGACTTAAGATTTTGAAGCTCATCTAACTATGAAAATAAATGAGTGCAATAAACTAGAAGAAGACATAGGTGGATTAAGGCTGCAGCTAGAAGAGATGAACCGAAAACTGAGTTTTCATCATAAATTTGAAGACAGTTCTGTGAAGCTGAATAAAATTTTGAATAATCAAAGGCCTACGAGTATCAAATTTGTCTTAGGCTTTGATGAAGGAGAATCCTCAAAAGACTCAAAGGCTGTAACTGTAGAACCAACAAAGAATAAAGATAAGATCAGGGTTAATCAAGATAAACCATATCTTGCAAAAGAGATCAACAAGTCCAAGCTCGATGGGAGTGCTGCAGATGATGGATTCACCAAAGTCTCATATCAAAGAAGAAGAAGACCCATGGCTCCTACTTCCACATGGCAACAACCATTTCCTAGGTACACTCGTTCCTTTTCTGGTTATTGTTTTAAGTGCAATGCATATGGTCATAAAATCTCAAGTTGTAGATATAATGTAGAACAAAGAAATTTTACTAGTAGAAATATTTTTTCTCCTTTGATAGATTATGCTGTAGAATGTTATAACTGTCATAATGATGCAGGAGCATCTAGGGACAGTAGGGCAATCTTGCATCTTCAAATTGTTTCAGTTTCTTTTCTAAGTTCTTTACTCTTTGACCTCTTATTTCTCAGTATTGGGGAAGGTTTGTAGAGCAAGTTTGGTTTGGAAAGTTTTGTAAGGCAAAGGAAGGAGGGGTCGTGAAATCGCGACATGTCACGATTTCACAACATATCACAAAATCGTGACCCCAAACGTGGCAACGCAACTTTGGTAAGTTTCGTCGCGATATCGCGACATCGCGATATCGCGACAATAACTTGAGGCAGAGAAGGGACTCTTCAAACGTCACGATATCGCGACGTCGTGATATCACGACGGTTTTACGAAACAGAGGAGAGGGTATTCAAACGTTGCGATATCGCGACGTCACGATATCGCGATGGTAATACATATGAAGCAGTGAAGTTGGAGTTCGGTCGCGATATCACGACAGGTCACGATTTCGTGACCTGTCGCGATATCGCGGCCAGTAAAGGGGCGACACGTGGCTAAGGGACCGCAAGACTTAAGGAAAATAGAAGGCAAACAAGACCAAGGGTAAATGACGAATGACCGGGCAAAGCCAAGCTGGACACGTGGCGGTCGTGAAGGGCACGTGGATCAAATTTATGGCAACAGGGGGAGAAGCTTGGATGGATGAACACGTAGCCGGCCACGTGTGTACAAGCTAATTTATGGGTCACTTTAACTGTTAAGGGAGGAGTCGACCGCGCTTTTCTTCTCGACATTTTTGGCTTTGTAACATTTTACAGTTGATAGTTTAATGGAGGAGCTGACAGTGCAAGGACGGTCAGAACGACGCGACCAGTGCAGGAAGACCATTAATGCCGGTACCTTGGTAGATCGGGCGGATGGCCGATTAAGACTAAAATTTCAAAAATCCAAGAAGAGGGAATTTTGAATTTGAAATTATTTTTTTGGTGAAGGCATTGATTGCCTGGAGGATCGAGGCCTCGTTAAAAACTTGAAAAAATTCTTGTAAAGGGATGGTGAAGTCGGGATTGGGGAAGAGAGACTGTGAGCCTGGAAAATTATTGTATGACTAAATCAAAGAAAGTTAATGAAAATTATTGTGAATTCTACTGTGAATTTGTGGTGTGAATCCCGGCTTGCCATCAAGTGGTATCAGAGCGAGAGCTCCTGAGAGTGTAACAGATCGTCGGAGAAGGAGGCAGTTACACCAGGATCTGTGGAAAGATTTTCAAAAAAAAAAAAAAGAGATAGAATGCCTCCACGAAGGAACCGAGGCGAAGGAGGATATGTGGTGTCGGCCGAAGACTTCCGAGCCTTGCAAATGCAGGTTCAAGCCCTACAAGCAGAGTTACGCAGAAGGCGCGAACCCGGAGGGGATGAGGAAAGTGAAGACGAAGTTGAAGAGGAAGAACAGTCTGAGGAAGAAGAAGAAGTTGTGGATCTAGCTCAAGCCCGGTTGTATAAGGCCATCTCTCAGATTGGAAAGCAGCCTAAAATGAAGGTTTCTACATACTCGAGAAACCTAAATCTAGAAGAAGTGATTGACTGGATAAATGATTTAGAGGAATATTTTGATTACGAGGAAGTTGAAGACCCTAACCTGGTCAGATTTTCTAAGACTAAGTTGAAGGGTCATGCCAGCATTTGGTGGAGAGGAATACAGTTGGAGAGGAATAGAAAAGGGAAGGAAAGAATAACGAGATGGGATAGAATGGTGGAGAAGCTGAAAAGACAGTTCATCCCGGTAGATTACGAGTTAGATCTGCGAAGAAAAATGCAGAGCTTGAGACAGAAAAACAAAACTGTCCAAGAGTACACTGAAGAGTTTTACAAAATTTCTATTAGAACAGGGCATCTAGAGGCAAACAAAGAGAAGGTAGCCCGTTACATTAATCGATTGAGGCTTGGTATCCAGGAAGAACTGAGCCTGGTTCGAGTAAACACCATTGAGGATGCTTACCAATTTGCCTTGAAGGTAGAAGAAAAGCTGAACAGGCGGTTTGAAGGCAAGCAAAGAGGAAGAGGCCGAGGTGGAAGGACTGGTGGGAGGACCAGTGGAGAAAGGTACAAAGATCCGAAGAAGACTGGTGAAGCCAGTAGTAACTAGGAACAAAGAGAAGAATATGTTTATCAGCCTCGAGATTAGAATAGCTACCCAAGAGGACGGGGTGGATCTGGACGAGGATTTGGAAGAGGAGTATTTCTTGGAACATGTTTCCACTATGGTGAAGAAGGACACCGGGCATTTGAATGTCCACAACATCGAGAAAGAACAAAAAAGAGGCCTGAGGGCCCAGCCAGAGCTACTGTGGCAGAGGAGGATGCTGAATCTGAGCATTCCGAAGAAGCGGAGAGAGGAGAAACAATGATTGTAAGAAGAGTCCTATTGAATGAGGAGGACACCGACCAGAGGAAAAGTTTATTCCGCACTAGATGTAAATGTGCGAGCAAGGTTTGCAATATCATTATTGATAATGGTAGCACGGATAACCTGGTTTCTGAGGAAATGGTTACAAAGTTACGGTTAGAAAGGAAGAAGCACCCACACCCATACCGGGTCGCATGGTTACAAAAGGACCACAGAGCTTTGGTCAACGAGCAGTGTTCTGTTAAATTTAACATTGGAAATTATTGTGATGAGGTCCTGTGTGACATCTTGCCCATGGATGCTTGCCACATGTTGTTGGGGAGACCCTGGCAGTTTGATCGAAGTGCGGTACATGATGGTCGTGCCAACACCTACTCATTGACAAAGAATGGTGTACGCCATAAACTAAAGCCCTTGAAGGATGCAGATGAAAAGGTATGTAATATTTCCAGAGTCTGTTTAGTTGAGGGAAGAGAGTTTCTAAACGGGTTAAAGCATAAACATTTATGTTATGCAATAATCCCTAGAGTTAGGGGGAAGGAATGCCAGGATACCCCAGCAGAAGTTCTAAATCTACTGGAGGAATTTCTAGACATTGTGTCAGACAATGTACCTGAGGGCTTACCCCCTGTGAGAAAAATTAGCCATCATATAGATTTAATACCAGGATCAAGCCTGCCAAATAAAGCTGCACACAGGATGACACCTGTAGAGACTGAGGAATTAAATAGACAGGTCCAAGAATTATTAGAAAATGGATTGATTCGGGAAAGTTTGAGTCCATGCGCAGTACCTACAGTGCTGGCACCAAAGAAGGATGGGGAATGGAGGATGTGTACAGATTCACGGGCCATCAACAAAATCACTATCAAGTATAGATTCTCGTTACCAAGAATGGATGATATCATGGACTGTTTAAGTGGAGTTGAGTACTTCACAAAGATTGACCTGAAAAGTGGCTATCATCAAATCCATATCCGAGAGGGAGATGAATGGAAGACAGCCTTCAAGACAAGAGAAGGCATGTTTGAGTGGTTGGTCATGCCCTTTGGACTGTCCAATGCACCAAGTACCTTCATGCGACTAATGAATGAAGTACTGAAAGAATTTCTGGGAAATTTTGTTATTGTTTATTTAGATGATATATTGATATTTAGCAGGACCCTGGAGGAACACCTGATGCATATCAGGAGGGTCTTTGAAAAGCTACGAGAAGAACGGTTATTAATAAATTTGAAAAAGTGTAATTTTGTCAAGAAGGAATTGGTATACTTGGGGTTTGTAATCTCAAGTAGAAGGTCTGAAGATGGACCCCGAAAAGGTGAGAGCCATCATTGAATGGCCTACTCCAAAGAGCACAACATAAGTGAGGTCATTCCATGGTCTGGCCAGTTTTTATAGGAAGTTCATAAAGAACTTCAGCAGTATTTGTGCACCTCTCATAGAGACAATGAGGGGAGATAAAAAGGAGTTCAAATGGACATCAGGGGCTGAAAGGAGCTTTGATACCTTGAAGAGAAAAGTTACAGAGCAGCCTGTTTTGGCACTTCCAGACTTCAACAAGGTATTTCAGGTGGACTGTGATGCCAGTGGCAGTGCAATAGGGGTTGTACTGAGTCAAGGAGGCAAGCCAATTGCTTATTTCAGTGAGAAGTTAAATGATGCCCGGAGAAAGTATTCAGTCTATGATCAAGAATTTTATGCTATGGTTCAGGCCCTGAAGAAGTGGAGACATTATTTATTACCAAAGGAGTTTGTATTGTTTACTGACCATCAGGATTTGCAATACATTAACAGTCAGACAAAACTGAACCAAAGGCACATGAAATTGTCGTAGCTCGTTTGCAGGAAATAAATACCAGGAAAGAAAATATCACTCAGTTGGATCAAAACAGTACAAAAAATTTCTTGAAAAACTGTCACAAGCCAATGAAAGGGAGAAGGTAAAATAAGTGACCAGATTTGCTGTTAAATCTCAGTGGAAATAAAAGGAACAACCAAAGAAAGACAAGGAATCTCTAATTGTTCAAACAGCCCTCAAAGCCTAGAATAAATCTGCACCTTGGATTCTGGACAGTGGATGCTCCAGTCATATGATAGGAGACAAACAGAAGTTTGACAAGCTGCAGACATACGAAGGTGGTTCTGTAAAATTCAAAAACAATGATGGAGAAAAAATAGTGGGTAAAGGATCTGTTAAGTTAAGTGACGGTAAAATAAACTCTAAGGAAGTTCTTTTTGTGGTAGGACTGAAGCACAACTTACTGAGTGTAAGTCAGATTTGTGACAGAGGTCATGAAGTAATTTTCAAGGAGGGTTGTGAAGTAAGGAAGACAAGAAATGGAAAGTTAATAGCCACTAGACTAAGAACTTTTGGAAATTTGTATAATCTCTCGGAGACTTCATATGGAGCTTGCTTGGTTGGACAGGAAGAAGAAAATTGGCTGTGGCATAAAAGACTCGGTCACATAAGCTTTGATAATCTGGTAAAAATCAGCTCGAAAAGAGCAATAAGAGACATACCCACTATTGGTAAACCATCAAACAACATTTGTGAATCATGCCAAAAGGGGAAGCAAACCGGATCTACTTTCAAAGCAAAAGAAAATTTCACTAGCAAGCCATTAGAATTAGTTCACACTCGATCCCGTGTGGACCCATGAGGACAGAAAGCATAAATGGATACAAATATTTTATGTTGTGTATAGATGATTTTTCCAGAATGACATGGGTACTCTTTCTAAAATAGAAATCAGAAGCCTTTGAGATGTTTAAAACTTTCAAAACTCTTGTTGAGAATAAATCTGGAAAAAGAATTAAATGCTTGAGATCTGATAGAGGAGGAGAATTTATTTCAAATGAGTTTGCTGAATTCTGTGAAAAACATGGAATAAGAAGACAGTTTTCAGCAGCAAGAACACCTCGACGAGAATGGAGTAGTTGAAAGAAAGAACGGAATCGTACAGGAAATGGCAAGGACCATGTTAACAGAGAGCAAAATTGCTGACAGGTTATGGAAAGAGGCTGTTCATACTACAGTCTATATTTAGAATAGGTGTATGTTAAGGCCGCATGAAAGCAAAACACCTTATGAACTGTGGTTTGGCAAAATGGCTACAGCAAAATACTTCAAAGTGTTCGGTAGCAAGTGTTACATTAAACGGACTGAAACCAATCTTGGCAAATTTGAAGTTAGAGCTGATGAAGGTATCTTTCTTGGTTACTCAACAAAAAGTAAAGCTTACACATGCTACAACAAAATACTAAAGAAAATTGTGGAGAGTGCAGATGTGAAGGTTGATGAAGGTAGGAAACAAGAAATCAGCAATAATGAAAACTACCCAACCTATGAAAAAATTATTGAAGAAGATGAAGATCAAGAAAAGGAAGAGAGACAGAAATCAGATTCAGATGATTTGGAAAGAGAAGAAAACAGAAATTCAGAATAGGCAATTGCAGAAAAATCATCCCAAAGAGCAGATTATTGGGGACCCTACAGTTGGCATTCAGACAAGAAGAAGAGTAGTAAATAACTATTCTCTGTTATCCAGTATTGAGCCCAAGAATATTATTGAAGCAAGCACAGATGAAAGCTGGATGGAAGCAGTAAATGAAGAACTAGATCAAATTGAGAAAAAAAAAACCTGGGAATTAGTACCAAGGCCTGAAAATAAAAACATAATTGGTACTAAATGGATATTTTGAAACAAATTGAATGAAGACGAACAGGTTGTAAGGAATAAAGCAAGATTAGTCTGCAAAGGATATGCTCAAGTTGAGGGGATTGATTTTGAAGAGACTTTTGCACCTGTGGCCAGACTTGAAGCAATAATACTGTTTTTGGCTTTAGCTGTTCATAAGAATTTCAAGGTTTATCAGATGGATGTAAAATCGGCATTTCTGAATGGAAATCTTGAAGAAGAAGTATATATTGAACAGCCTAATGGTTTTCAACTTTGTGATAATATTAACTTTGTTTGCAAGCTGAAGAAAGCATTGTATGGCTTGAAACAAGCACCTAGAGCTTGGTATGCAAGATTGGACAACTATCTCACTAAGCAAGGATTCAAGAAAGGTATGGTGGACAGCAATTTATATGTGAAAACTGAAAATGGCAATTTCATTGTCCTAGTTGTTTATGTAGATGATATAATTTTTGGGAGTAGCAATGATGAATCATACAAAGACATAGCAAACAAAATGCAGAAAGAGTTTGAAATGTCAATGATAGGTGAACTTTCATATTTCCTTGGATTACAAGTTAATCAAACTGAAAAGGGGATCTTTATTTCTCAAATTAAATATGTGAAAGAAATGCTGAAAAAGTTCACTATGGAAGATAGTAAGCCAGTGAGCACCCCCATGACAACAAGCTGCAAGTTGAGCAAGGATGATAAATCTCCAAATGTTGATCAAACAATGTACAGATCAATGATTGGGAGCTTGCTGTATTTAACAGCAACCAGACCGGATATCTTACAAGCTATTTGCATAGTTGCAAGATTTCAGGCTAGTCCAAAAGAGACTCATGTAATAGCTGTGAAAAGGATCTTTAGGTACCTCAAGGGTACTATGGAGTATGGTCTGTGGTATCCAAAAGGAAAAGACTTCACTCTCTTTGCATATTCTGATGCAAATTGGGCAGGATGCATTGATGACAAAAAAAGTACAAGTGGAGGAGCATTTTTTCTTGGAGATAAATTGGTAGCATGGCACAGTAAGAAGCAAGAATCAGTCTCTCTATCCACAGCCGAGGTATAATACATTGCAGCAACAACATGCTGCACACAAATACTATGGATGAGAAAAACATTGAAATATCTAGGTATTCATTTCAATGAGCCCATTTCAGTCAAATGTGACAACACTAGTGCAATAAACATTTCAAAGAATCCGGTAATGCATTCCCGCACCAAACATATTGCAATCCGGTATCACTTCTTGAAGGATAAGGTTGCAGAAGGAGAGGTCATATTGGAGTTTGTTCCCACTACAGAGCAAGTAGCAGACATATTCACCAAACATTTACCAAAGGAAGTATTTGGGAGTAGTCACACTTCCCAAGCACTAACTAGCTATGGGAAATACATTCTCAGGGGGAGCATTCAAGTTATTTATGCTTGAGAATGTTGTGCATAGACTCAGTGGGAGTCTGCAGCAACCCTTTGGCATTATTGGCAAAGGGGGAGAAGAATTTGAGCAAGGTTACAGTGTGTTGAGCAAGGTTACAGTGTGTTGCCAACAATTCCAAACGGGGAGATTTTTGAGCAAGGTGCAGAGAAAGCAGTGCAAAAGTATTGTAATTTTTGTCAACACAGACATATTGATGTAGTTGATGCAGTTCAGAGGTCAGTCAGATCAAGTGCAAAAAATTTCAAGAAAAACAGAGGGGACCTAGATCAAGAAATTTGCAAAAAAATACAAGGAAGAAAACAGTCGCGATATCGCGACAAAATTGAGGAGAGAGAAAATGCATGCCAACTTGTCGCGATATCGCGACATAACGGAGGAGAGAGAAAATGCATGCAAAATTGTCACGATTTCGTGACATGGCTGAGGAGAGAGAAGGCGCAATCAAAATTGTCGCGATTTCGCGACAAAAAGGATGAGAGAGAAAGTTCATAAAAACTGTCGCGATTTCATGACATGTTGGAGGCAAAGCAGCAAAGTGAAGAAAGCGTAGCGATTTCGCTACATGTTGCAATTTCGCTGGCAAAAGCAAAGAAAAAGTGATAAGTCAAGAAGGTGTAGCGATTTCGCTACAAGTCCGAAATACAAAATGCAAGAGTGTAGCGATTTCGCTACAGGTTCAAAATGCAAGGCAAAAAAGTGTAGCGATTTCGCTACAGGCTCAAAATGCAAGGCGAAGAAGTGTAGTGATTTCGTTATAGCTTCGAAATGCAAGGCGAAAAGTGTAGCAATTTCTCTACAGGTTCGAAATAAAAGGTGCAAAGGGGCAGCGACTTTGACACAATTTTGAAAAGCAAGGGGCATAGGTGTAGCGATTTGGCTACAAGTGCAAAACTCAAAACACAATGGGGTAGCGATTGCGTTACAAGTCTTGAGATCAGCAAGTCGAAGCAAGAGGAAACACCAAGCCAAAAAAGTTAGATTTTTGGAAGATGCAACAAAGAAAAATGTTAAGTCAGAAAGGTGTAGCGTTTTTGCTACAGGTAAGGTTTTTGCGGCTACATGAAGAAAGAATTGTACGGAGGCCAGAAGCGTCACGATTTCGCGACAAGTTGAAAGAAAAGCCGTAGGATGCCGAAAGTGTCACGATTTCACGACAACCTTGAAGATGATGTTAGAAAGTTTAAAAATGTCGCGATATCGCGACAAGTTACCAGAAAAGCCGTTGTAAGTCAAAAGCGTCGCGATTTCGTGACATCTTTGAAGATGACGTCAGCAAGTTTAAAAATGTCGCGATATCGCGACAAGTTACCAGAAAATATGTTATAAGTCGAAAGCGTCGCGATTTCGTGACATCTTTGAAGATGACGTCAGCAAATCTAAAAATGTCGCGATATCGTGACAAGTTTCCAGAGAAGCCTCAGCAAGCTAGAAATGTCGCGATTTCGAGACAGCATGGAGGATGACGTCAGCAAAAGCGAAATGTGTCACGATTTTGTGACATGTATCAATTTCACGGAGGCAAGCGAAGGAAAGTGCAGGAAAGCAGAAAATGTCACGATATCGCGACAGGTAATGGTTTTGGCAAAAAAAATTAAATATGCATGCACAGTGACAGGTGTCGACCAAGCATGCTGCCAGTTATAGTAAAGTTAACTGGAGTCAGATCTGCAGTTCCAAGTGACAGGTGTTGGCAAAATATTAGAAAATACACTGCAAGAGTCGACTGGAGTTTCAAGTGATAGTTTCAAGACAACACTTTTAAGAAAAAGAACGACTGTTGCAGGGCCGTAATGCAGTTGGCAGGAAAAGGTGGCAGCTTCATAGGGAAGCTACGAAACATAGCATTAAAAATAGAATAGCTGGACGGTTGTATCGAGAATTGATTACAGAGGCATTTTTTAGTTGCGTATATCAAAATTTTCAGTTGAACGTAGAAGATAAAGGACACACAGTTTTCAACAAAGAAGAAAGAAGAACATCAGAGAGCCGAGATACGCAGAAAGGCTGTCAGGATACCTGTCAGAATGTGCAGAGAAAGAGGCTATCAGAATGTCAGAATGAGTCAGAAAGAAAGTGGCTAAAAGGTAGAACTTGTCAGAAAGGATTTGACACGTTGATTATAGTCGAGAATGCATGAGAAATTAGAGGGAAACTTTGAGTCATTTCTAATTGAACCGTTCGAGAAAAACATATAAGAGGACTCAAATAAGCGCAGTATGAATGTACTACAACCGTGCTGTATAGTGAATATCAAAAGGTGCAAAAGTGTAAGAGTGATGTATGAAAAACATATAGAACAAAAACTAGCAATATTATTCTGAAAATTTAAGAGAGAGGTTTTTGATTGAGAAGAAGATTTTGAGTCTTTAACAAGTCTCTCTATGCTTCTGTGAGTTAAAATTGCATGAGCCATAGACCAGTAAGGGTCTTGTAAAAGTGAAGGCATTTTGATGTCAATATATTTTTGCAAAATAGAAATTCAAGTGGGTGCTTGAAAAAGGGGTTGGTGCTCCTATCTGTTGCAGCAGATAAATCAGGGGTTGGTGCTCCTTCTAGTGGGTGCTGGTAAAATCAATTGTAAATATTGAATCCTTGCAAATACTAGATTTGGATTGGAGTCCAAACAGTCATTATTTGAGGAGTAGCCACATTGGTGAACCTCGTTAAATCCTGTGTTGTGTGATGTTCATGTGTGATTCTTGCTTTATTTGTTTTAAGCTTGCATTTTAGTTCTAAAAGTTGCAGAATCCAATTTTTAAATAGTCACACTGATTCACCCCCCCCCCCTCTCAGTGTCATTGTGAGAATATCATTCACTACTAAATTATTCATTTTTTTCATCTCTTTTTTTTTCATTTTTTTCATCAGCAAAGGCTGTCATTTCTGGTTTTCAACCAAATTTTGTCTTTTTTTAAGTACTTAAATGAGATATAATATCTCTCATGAGGCTACAATGAGAGAGAATGTCTCTCACTCTTATTTGGATAAGAATAATCCTTATTCTGCAAAATATGTCAATTTTTATATAAAAATGCCATATTTTTTTTATGAAACCTTCAATAATGATGCAAGCGTTCTTTCTAGATGAGCAGTAAGAATATTCTGATGTCATAATTACCTCTTTTATTGTTTGAAATTAAGTATTAACTCCATTGTTCCTCTTCCTTGCTGAAATTGATGTTGTCCTCATGTATCCTCATTTTATGGGACATGCTTTATGCTTCAATTTTTTCTTTTCCTTTTCTTTTTCATTTTTTTCTTTTTTTTTCCTCTCTTTCATTTTTTTTTTTGTCTTGCTTGTACCCATGAAGGAATTTCACAAAAAATATTATTCTTCTTTTTGCCTTTCTTGTATTTTTTTTTTTCATTTTTTTAGCATCTCTTTGAATCTGACATGGCAGAGAAATTATCTTCCATCATGTGCACATCCAATTGTGTAATTTGCTTTAATAAACTCTTACTAGTTAATGGTGTATGGTATACCCTAAGGTAATATCCATTCACTACTAACTTCCTCCTTGAATCACCAATGGGATAAAGAAGCACTACTCCATTTTTGAATACTTCTTCAATCAAGTGTGGTCCATGCCACCTAGTCTATAAAATCTTGTCAATATGTACTTGAAACAATTCAATACCAATTCCTAAATATGTTAAAATAATTAGTAACTCAAATTCAATAGAAAAATGTGGTTTCTTATCATAAACAAGTTCATGTAGTGTGAAATTGAGTGTGTCTAACATATGATAAATAAATGGAAAATGGTCCTTATGTGTGACTATATTCAGTTCTTGATAATATTCACACACTCTTAGTTTTCTATTTTTATTTGGAATAATAACTAATGGAGGAACCCATCGGTTATCAAAAATTGGATAAATGAATCCAACCTCTAAGAGTTCTTTTATTTGAGTTTTGATAATATCTCTTAATGTAGGACTCAATTTATTTTGCAGTTGTTTAACAAATTTAAAATTTTCAACATATATCCTATGAGTCCATACATCAGGATGAATTCTTGACATATCCTTGTATTTCCATGCAAAGGGATTGAAATGTTATTTCAAAACAGTAAACAGTTTTGTTTTTTGTTTATAAGTCAGACAGCTAATAATGTTCAAGAATTTTCCTGGTTGTATTTCAATTTGTTTCATTCTTAAGAGGACAAATTTTAGCCCTTTTTTTTCCTTACTAAAGAGTTCAATGGAAGTAAATTTTCTATATGCAACTTTTCTATTTATTCTTTCCCTTTATCTAGGGTTGATTGTCGTGTTTTTGGACTAAAGGATTCTTGTGTATCTCCATTGACTTTTATCTCTTCAAGATTATATAATGTCATGTTTGAGCACAGTTGGATGTTACTATAGTCAATAACATTTCCTACAATATTTTTACCAGATTTAGTTACATAGACATGGGCTACCTATCTTGTATTATTTATATTATCCACATGTTAGGCTAGAGGTGGTGGTTGTTTTACGTGCCCTAATTATTGTTGTTGGAATCTCTCTTGAGAAGAATTCTGAGTAGAACCAGGCAATAATTTTCATGTTTCTATGATATTTTTGAGTTGTGGAAGTAAATGGCATTCACCAATAATATGTCCTTGTGAAAAATAGCTACAATTAGCTAATACCGATGTTTTATTAATGGGATAGTCTTGTATATCTACCATGATATCTTTCCAACACATGGTACTAATTTTTTTATACTACCCTAATGATATGGATACAAAAAAAATAGTACTAATAAATGGTTCCTCTAATTGTTTCAAGAGATCTTATGTTTCCTGAAAATGAGGATGATGAATTTCTTTCATTTTTATTAGGAATTTCAAACATAGGCAATTTCAAACCCCTAAATGTGAAGATCACATCCATGTGGTTTCTTGCTTGTTTTATAAATGTACTAAAATGCAATTTACCAAAAAATATTACCTATACCAATAATTTATCTAAATTTCACTGTGAAGTTTATAAGTCAGTACAATTGACAATTATTAGGTTGCTTTTACCTTCTAAAAAAATCATGTTTCCCAATAACGATGCCAAAAATGATGGATGTCATTAATAGAATCATCTAATCCTTATGATTTATCAATCCAAGGTGGTGTCCAAGGCTATTTATGATAGAAGGTTAGGGCAGAATATAATTCAGGAATTCAAATTACAAGCATTTATTGGGTGAAACATATGTTGGTTTAGCCTTTTGGTGTCACACTAAACCTAATTTACAGAATGGAAACTTGCAAGAACTGAAAACTAATTCTAAATTACAGGAATGGAAATCTAACTACAATTGTAATAATTGAAATTGCTAGATTGAAATGTTACTGAATTGAAATCTTAAATTACACTTGTAGAATTCAACCTAGTTACACTTGTAGGATTGAAACCTATTTTACTCTTGCAAAATTGAAATAATGCTTGTAAATAATACTTATGCTAAAAACACCTGTCAGTGTCCTGCTACAGAAGGTCATCAAGATTTTGCTACAATGATTTATAGCAAAATGAAAACTGTTAAAAAACTGGTAAAAGTAGTTGAGACATGAAAATAGGGAAAACATGGAAAACTAGGGAAACAAGGGTTAAAACATTTTTTTTAACTAACACACATACAAATGATTCATACAAATACAATTTGAACATATGAAAACATCACATTAACTTATAACAAGAAAAGGAAATTTGACAAGCAATTTGTTAATTTTGTTGTAGCAAAGTTACAAAAAAACCTGTCAAAGCAATCCTCATTCTAGGCTTAAAAGTGGGCCTAAGATTCCTGATATAGAATAATATGAGAAAATTTCTCATTAACTAATTAACACTCACACTCACTCATGAAGAAAAATTAAAAAATAACTACACTTTATTTTTATCAAAACATGTTGAACTGTTACAGAAAAATGCTACACTATGCTATTTGCTACTACTAACTACTCTTATACTACTAATTACTCAACCAATGAGGGATTTGTGTTATTTATAATGTCCTAGTACATATGCCTCATGATAAAAATCAATTGGATGCTATTTCCTAGTGATTTACCAATAATTTTGAATTTGAATAAGTCTAATTTAAGATAAAATATGTTGCAACAATGTTCATTGGCCTTTGGAATGTGTCTCTAGTGGTGGGATTGAGTTGGAGGCTGTTTATAAATATCTTGTACACTTGTATCCACATTAAAATATATTTTTCCTACCATTTTGGATGCTCAAATATTCGTTTGACTCAAATTGGCCACTTTTCCCCCTTATTCCGAAGCATCTTCGAATAATAGGCTGTATATTTACTTTATGCTTATATGCGCTTAAAATAACCAACCAAGAAAGTTTAACCACATAGGAAATCTGACCTATCCCTCAAAATTTATATACAACCATCTTTGCACACCAACTCTGATAAATTACAGGTCATCCAATAAAGTAGTAGCTTGCTGGTTTTTGTATGGTTGTTTTTCCTGCAATTCCATATTTGTTGCACAGTCCTAAAATTTTGGTGCTAGTTTGTATTTTAAATCAATACAAGAGTGGTAAAAATATTCAAACACCATTTTTAGGTGATAGACATCATCACACAATATACTGTATTTGAATTTACACATTTTATTCACTAATTAATCAAACTAAAATAATGCAGAAAATGTTGCACAATTGTCCTTGTTTTGTGATGCCCTTTTGTTGTCCATTTAGACTATGTGGAAATTTTTCTAAATAGTTCATATTTCTTCTTAAGTCCATATGAACACATTCCATCCATTTTATCATACTTTTCTTCACAAATTCAAGGTGCTCTTTCAATGTGACAGCTGGCTGATTTTTGTATGTTGCACAAAACTTGTCATTGCCCTATTTTATAGTAGAGATGATTTTGATGCCAAATAACTTGAAAATTTTGGTTTTGTAATGGGATTACACTTAAAACATTATGGAGTTAGCCAAATACTTTAATATGCTTATCTACTTTATTTTTCTATGCTATTTTCACCAGCAAAATCATGTTAAAAACAGTCACAAAATGCTTGAAAATAGTCAAAACATGGGTATAGTATTCTTAACATAAAATCATGAAAACACTTAAAAAATAATATATTCTAATCAATTATTTGATAATTAACTTTTTCATGTTTGGTAATATGACATTTTGTTATATGTCAAACATAGTGTAACAATGAGGTATTTCTAGGCCTCATCAGAGAATTTTTTCTCCTTGGAAAGAGATGATTACCATAAGGGAAGAAACCAAAAAAGGAGAGGAGGATTCCAAATAAGAGAATAAAGTCCCTAAAGATAATACTAATTAATGAGATGATATAGAAGCATAAAACCCCTCATCTCCATAGGGTCCACCATCTGCTCAAACCAGGGAAAAAATAAAAATGAAGGTTGAAGACAACCTTGTTGAAAAAAGAAGACTAGAAGAGTAAATTTCTTTGAGAAGATTACTAAAATTCTAGTTCAAAATTTTGAATAGACAATAGCTTTAGATGTTGTAGAGTATGAATTACAGGATGAGGCTATGCGATCATCATTAGAGTCAAAATTTTATTCTGGTCTATCTAAACCTACAGTATAGCAAGACAGAGGAAAGAATTTTGCACTAGGTTTAAGGAGATCCTCAAGGTTTCAAAAGCATGTGGGTGCAGAAGAAGTGATTAAGGAGGATATAATGGAGGATAAAACACTTCCCTCACCACCACCTCTAAGAAAAATCCTAAGGAAAAAGTAATAGCATTTTTTTGTAATAGAGGAAACATTTGTAGAAATAGGGGAGCCTAATTCACCACCTATGGATGATTTGCCTACTTAATACTCTAAATATGAGGAAGAAGAGGAATATGGTATATCTGAGAAATTAAGATTTGCAAAAATTGTTATTAGAATACATATGATTTGTATTGAGAAATGAGAGGCCACCACAAAAGAAAAGTATGAACAAATTATTTAGTTGCAACAGTAGGTGGAAGATTTAAAGAGGAGGTTGGAACATTATGAAGCACAACCTACAACATATGATGCTAGAGAAGATATTATATAAATATGGAGGAAGTAGCACCAAAATATGATCCACAGTCTCCTTTTCAAAATGAAGAGCCTACCCAAGAACATAGATCTAAGGTAATTGTACATGCAATAGAATTTATTATGATAGATCCTGTATAAAAGGTGGAACCATTGGCAATGAGAGTAGGTGAGAAAGAAATATATGAAAATTAGAACATAAAAATTCTTAGGATATTTTGGAGAGTGAAGATGTTTCTAAGCATAATGTTGAAGCTCTAGAGCAATCTCATGAAGCTCCATGACAACCAAGAAATCCATCTGAATATTCATTCGAAATTCCACAACAATAGGGAGAGAAAAAACCACCAAGGAAGGAGACCACAAATATTCAAGAGGCCACAACACCAGTAAGTACAACCCTACACTAGTTTCTTGTACAATTTTTTCCATCAATTATGTATACAATTTAGACAATCAAAATAGGGATTCAAGTTGATTTGTTGCCTAAGAATCCACCAATAGTGAGACCACCATAAATTTTTCCATTGGTGAAATATAATGAGATAATTGTAATATGGTTATTGCATTTTCAAAATTTAGAATCCTAGATTGCAACCCTAAAACCACTAAAAAAAAAATTGAGGAACAAGATGCAAAGGTTACTAAATTGTAGGAAAGTGTACAGTATCTATATCAAGCTATAAAATATCTAGTACAATACAGAAGGTCGAATAGACTATACAAACTTATTCTAAAGTAGATATACATCTGGTGGTAGTGAAAGCACGAGGATACGGAAGCAAAAAGGAAAGCGAATATGCGATGCAAACAGAACCGGACTTAGCGCTAAATCCTAGAAACTTGAAAGTGCATGAAAAGAGGGAAAAGCATGAGCGAATCGAAATGAAACAAATGTGAATAAAGAAGACAGCCCTTTTTATTGATATGTTTCACAACTCGGTTACAATGCGCATCCTCCCCTTCCAAGGGCTAGGAGCATTTAAGCATGCGTTCTTGTTACATCCATGGGTGCCTTTCCTTCTTCCGCGTGCCCACATGTAAAATGGGCGGACCAAACATCGCCACCGCTTGCGTTGATGAGTCTTGACTCCTCGCTGCTCCTCCGATGTCCAAACCCTACGTTCAAAGGAACAAGAAATGGTCAGTAGCACTTGCGGATAAAACAAAGCATGCAATCCCCAAGCCTACGATAAGTGAATGAGAAAAATGAATTAAACTATGACTAAAACAGGTCCAAATGCTCTGAAAATTTGACAGGGGCATCAAGACACCACCAGGAAGGCCCTGCAAAAATAACAGTCAGGAAATTCCTCACCGATTTGAATTCGCTCTGGGGTGGGACGAATTCACCTACAACAAAATGCCGAAAAGGTACTGTCCCAAATGTCCTGCCTAGGAAGCTCCAAAAGACCTGCAAACTTGGGGTTAGCTAATTGGGGGCATTTTGGGAAGACCCAGATGGTCAGATTTTCCCAATTTAGCCTCCATCAATGGGAATTTGATGATGCTACCTGTAGGTTAGTAGAAGCGAGCAAAGATAGAAATATGGTCAAAATTGTTCAAAACGAGACGAAATTCAAATGACAACCTATCTAAGCATCATAGAATTGAATGCAAAAATGAAAGAAAACAAGTCTACCATGGAATTCCCATCACTCCGAAAGGGGGCGATTAGGATTGTGGCGGTGTGGGAGGGGGCGCCCATGGGGCAGGCCGCCCATCGTTTGAGGCTTGATTTCGGCACCAATCCACTTGGGATGGGTCCAAAACCTCTTGTGTGGTATTGTCGAAAAATTTGGTGGGATATTGTGGCCAAATGTCAGGTTTTGGGCTCGAGATTCATCCTCCCAATAGTCACCCAATGACCTCCCCTCTAAAGGAGATCAAGGATGTGAAAGGCGCAAATCCAAAAGGTGTGAGGTATGTAAATAAAATGACAGCACTTCATTGCTCTAAAATGCTCCTTCTCTCTATATTTTGGGGTGAGGAAACTCACCAATTTATAGACCTGGAGGTCTCTTGAAATGGGCATGCAGAGGCGCCACTTGGCAATCATGCCTTCCCGAGGGGAAGGAGATTCCTCCCTGAATTGGGACTTCATGACTGACCTTGCAAATGCCTCTAACGCTCGAAAACGCTCACCCATACTCCCATGCGATGAAGGAAGCATTGAGTGGTGGATCTGAGCTGCCATTTGTCAAGATTTGACTTTTTTCCCATCAAACCTGCAATTCGCCCCACCCTAGAGCGAATTCAGAATTCATCCCTGGGTGGGGCGAATCCCAGTTTGAATTCGTTCCAGGGTGGAACGGATATTGAGCAAAGTGCCTGAAGGTGCCAAATTGATCTCTGACCTTCCAAAACTATTGTGAGAGTGGTTAGGACCACTGTTTAACCTCTGGGGGCTGCCCTTGGGGTTGTGTGTGTCAAAGCGATCAGTGTTTGCAGTCACATAATCGGATTGGTGTTGTTTTGGTGTCTACAGATGCCCCTTTTTGGGATGCGCTGTGCATGGCACAGCGTCGAGCAAAAATAGATAACCAAAGCACTAATGATTAGGGTTTCTCAGTAACCTAACCAACTTTTGATGCCCCAAGTATGGAAAGGGCATGCATTCTTGAATCCTTGCTTCTGACGAGTGAAGGAACTCAATTCAAGTGTTAACCTTTTTCGGTGAGGTGTTACTTGATCTTGGACATTGATCGGTCATGAATAGGCAAAGGGCGCAACCTTTTGTCTATGAGAACCTTGAGTTCATGATTCATGAAATGCCAAGTGATTTGATCAGGTTGTGATTATTGCTTGTTTACTGCCCCAAGCAGGAGCGTAATTGTCTTTGTCAATGATTCTTTGAATGCATGCCATTTTCCTTAATTGGGTGTGTATTTGTTGATTGGTGACTAAGTGTGACTACCCCCTCAAGCGACGAATCGATGAGGGAATGACCTTCATGAGAAAAGCGACGAGTCACTTGACCCAAGATGACTTGTGTGAGGGTGCCCTTAGATGTTTTAGCATTAAGCGTGTGCAGTTTTTTGACATTTAGACCTATTTTTGGTGGGTGTTAACCCTTTTGGTGACGCTTTTTGGAGCTAAAATTGGCAAAAATTCATCTTCCCGTGGAGCGGTCCGGCTATGGTAGCCTTCTTAGGGAGTAGGATAGTGACAATTTGTAACCCCAATATCTATTTTGGATGCCAAGAATGTCGAGCCTTCGTTCGGCAATGTTATTACTATTTTTGGGTGGGTTTTGACCCTTTTGGCGACGTCATTTGGGGATGAAATTCTCAAAAATCCATCTTCCCGTGGAGCGGTCCAGCTATGGTAGCCTTCTTAGGGAATAGGATAGTGAGGATTTGTGACCCCGACATCTATTTTGCATGCCCGGAATGTCAAGTGCCAAAGCACTCTCATCGGGCAAGTTTATTAGCTATTTTGGTGCATTTTTGTTCAATTTTTGTTGTTTTTTGAAATTTTTGCCCTGAATTCATTCTGGGGTGGGACGAATACCAGCTTAGTATTCATCCCAGGGTGGGACGAGCACTAACCAGAGTGCTCATCCCAGGGAGGAATGAATATAAGCTCAAAAGGCCTATTTAAAGGCCAAAACTAGGGTTTGGGCTCATTTGTAGTCGAATTTTCTTGCGATTTGGAGCTCTAGGGAGGAGGAGGTTAATTCTATGAAGCGAAGCACTGCCGAATTTCTCCCGACATCATGAGTGCACAAACCGGATCGAGCGACGGAGCCGAAGCGAGACCAGTAAGTGCTCCTTAGCGTTATTGCTTTTGTTATATGTTTTAAAACTGCAAGTGATTTGTTTAATTTTCTTTGTTATGTTGCTTTTCAAAATTAAAATTGAAACCCTAAAACTGAGCTGAACACAAACCAAGACTTAGCTTAAAACTGAACGAAAAACGTAGTTAAAACCTAGGTGAAAATTTTTTTTTATTTTGCTTTTAACTAAAACCCTAGGATAAACGGAACGTAAAACCCTAGTTTTTTAGGTTGAGCTTGTCAGTTTTAAAACGTAGGTGAAAACCCTAGGTTAAAAAACTATTATTTTAATTTTGTTTTGTTTGTGCAGACTTTATTAATTTGAAACTTAGAATACATAAACCCTAAGACTGACAACTGTATTTGCTAAAAAAATTTTTTTGTGTTTTTATGTTGTCAGTTTTAAACTTAGAGTACAAACCCTAAGACTGACAAACTGTATTTGCTGAATTGTTTTTGTATCTATTTTGAATTTTTGTGAATTTTGTTGTTTTTGAGTTGTACGTTGGTAGGCAGTGTTGTATATTCATGTTATTGTTGTACAATTTTTTTTATTTTAATGTTTTTGTGTTGTTTTCTTTTGCAGGTTGTGAAGAGCCGGTATCGTGTACCTACTGCTTTTGCTGAAGCATAGGGGGCGCTAACTGTGGCTGACTAGGAGTGGCTTGATGCCCTTGGGCTCAAGCAGGTGGCTCGACTGGAGCCTATGGTCGGGGATCGGGCCTATCTGATGGCCCTGATCAACCTATGGGATCCCCGGACCAACACCTTCCATCTCCCAATAGGGGAGATGATAGTGACCTTGGAGGATGTCTATCGGCTTCTACGGATTTCGATAGATGGACTGTCGATCAGAACGTCATCGCATGATCAGCGGACAACTGTATTGATACGATGCTTCGGGCATGGGGAGGAGCTGGGTGTGGAGAGCCCAGTGGAGAGGGCAGAGGGTGACTGCCAGATTGGTGGGATTCTGGTCCGATGGTGGCTTGAGAGAGGGGTGTTGGGAGTGAGGCACGTAGTACTCATGGGCCTCATTTCCAACATGCTGCTACCTGACTCGTTAGGTGCGAGGTTCCCATGGAACCTACTGGATGTGGTCTAGCGACTGGTAGAGTGCCCGACGGAGGCACCGCTGATCATGAGGTGGGGATAGACGCTACTGGCATAGCTCTATGGTGAGTTGTACGAGGTCCGCTGCTAGAAGGAAAGGGGATTAGCTGTAGCTATCTATTGTAGAGCTGGGCTTGGCAACACATAGCGGTGGAGAGGCCAGCAGGGTTACCATGGATGACTCGAACGGAGATGGAGGATAAGGATATAGGCTATGCGGCTCTATGGCAGTGGTCTGAGGAGCAGGGACAGAGTCGATGGTGGGCAGGTGTCGTAGGGCACTATGTCGATGCCCTCGCTTGACTCTAGGGGAGGTGTTCGGGCACCCTTATCGAGGACTGTCTAGCCTGGAGGCTGGAGAGTGGCTCGATGGGTACGTAGGGAGCGGTGGCTGATTGGGTGGCATGGGACCGAGCATGAGTTCTTCCCTTACAGCCGGGTGACATGATAGTTTGGGGTGCACCAGGGGTTTCCTGGTGAGCCCGTGGTCTATCGACATCGAGGGGATGAGAGGACTCTAGATCGACCGGTCATCGTGCCACTAGGCGAGGATTCAGATGTAGTGATCGACGTCCCGGACGTGGATGACGTCGGGACTACCATAGAGTACGACCAGTGGTGGGTACTATGGCGATGGTGGGGAGAGGGGCCACTGGGAGGCACGGAGGCAGAGAGGGGTGGGGAGGGTGTCGAGGCACCAGGAGATGATTGGGGAGCTCCTCAGGAGGATGCAGACATGGTGGAGGTGGAGGATGAGGATGTGGATTTGGGGGTTCCAGATCAGCCGGAGATGTAGGACATCATGGAGTAGTGGGAGCCAGAGTAGGCTGCTATTCTAGAGATGCCTATGCCTCAGGTAGAAGTGGAGGACATGGAGTTTGGGCTACGCGCTGAGATTGCATGGTTGGAGGGGCTATTGTGATGGTGCGATGAGGAGCTAGGGGACACTGTAGGAGAGGGATCTCCTATGCATGTAGCTAGTGGAGTGAGAGAATGCATTGGCTGCCTACCATCGGCAATATGGGGGTACTGATGCTGCATGGGAGAGGGATCTCCTACGGACGTAGCTGGCAGAGAGGGATAGGGCTTTGGCATGGTGCGAGGAGAACTTGGTGACGTATCGCCAGTGGGAGATGGACTCGGTGCGACAGTGGTTGGAGCTGGAGGTAGAGATTAGCCACCTTGGTGGGTGGGTCCCTACATTCAATGGAGGTGGATCATCGTGCCGCTCGAGAGGGAGTGAGACTGAGCAGTCAGCATCCTCTCGGTGTAGGTGACTGGATGAGGGGGGCGAGTAGGCATGATGCGGGGGCTAGCAGTAGCCGCCCTGAGGGGTCTCATAGGACCCACACCACGGGGGGTAGTTCCCGTCGCACCGATCCTGCATGATCATGGTGGCCGATGCCCTAGGCTTGGGGGTTTTGAGCTTTTGGATTTTGTTGCGGGGTCACAGGACCAGTTCATTGTAGCCTACGGGCATTTTTGATGATATATACAGATGACTTTATTTTGTTTATGCGAGTGATGATTTGATTTTATGCATGATGAGTGATGAGTATGGATGTATGCATGTTAATTTATTTTGATGGATGCATATGTTATGATGAATGCAAATGTTTTTTATTTATATGTGATATGCAAGATGGAATGGATGAATTGAATTTGTGTTGTTTGGCGAGGGCACCATAGACTGTTTAGACCTTTGTTTTGGTGATTGTTGATGGCAATGTGAGGATGAAAGATAGCGCAGTTGGTTTAGAAATGTAGCTAAGGTTTTCTCGAGACTCAGACGGTTTTAACTCACTAGCCATGACTGTACTTTATCTTACAAGACTTTTGGACAAGGTATGAATCGGACTTGTCTTTGACCAAGTTATTTCACATCCCTGTGTGTGCAATTGAGTTCGTTTATGTGGTATTTGTCAGGATACCGCCAGTGCCAGATAGGCTGTCAACCAAACCTGTACTGAGGATCACCTAATTAGCTCCACTAACTCCTTTGTTGTATTTAGCCAGATTAATCTATGGTGCTATCTAGGATACCATAAGCTAGCTCATCCACATGCAAACATTGATCTGTACACGAGTTAATGTGATAGATATATCATCATGCGGGAGGTTTACCACCGGTGACCGATAGGCTATCCACCAAACCGGTACTGAGGTTTGCCTCATGACCTGTCGGAATGCTGAGAGTTCCAGGGATTCAAGTTCGACTCCCTTCTTTTCTTCAATTGTATTGGGATACTTGCTCTTTTGTAGTGATAAAAATCACTGTTTATTTTTATATATTTTTCTTTTGAGCAAGGGATTTGAATTTCGAGTGATGAGAATCACTATTGTATGTGCCTTTTGATGTATGCACTTTGGTGGTGATGTCAAATTTTTGGAGTTTTGACTTTTTGCAAAATTTTATGATGTTTGCAACTTTTGAGAACTTGGGATTCTTGGGGAATTGGGTAGGGAGGATGCTTGTCCTTTTGCCAACTCTCAGCATTCTTGGGGTCATTCGCACAGGGGGATGAGCAAGATAACCATTTCGCTTATGGTGACCTGGATTGCTGTGCAGGTTTCATCTTTCATTCACACAACTTGGGAATTTTTATGTGTTTTAATTTGTGTTGGGATGCTACGTAACAAGGTGTGATCCAAGTAGAACTCTACCTTTGTAAAATCTGTCTGACTTGGTACAATACGTGGCTAGAAAGCTATATAACGACTGAAGGATGAAAACTCTTGATACATTAGAAGACCACTGACTCTGGTATGGTAAAAAGAAGTGAATGGCATTTATGTTTGATGGACTGCTTATAAAATGGAGAAATGTGGAACAAGATGGATTGGCGGAGTAATTACAGTCTATGGTGCCTTTGACCTGTATGACCACAAATATGCAATGTATGGATGTGATGCTTAATGCAGCTACATATTTTTGTGTTTTTGATGGATTGATTTTTTTGTGAATATGAAGATGAGATGTGAAAAGAGCTTCTTTATTGTTGTGATGAGTTTGAGCATGCCTAGAAATGAGATGCAAATTTTTGTTATTTTTGATGATTTTACTATTTTTGAATTTTCTTATTTTTGACCAAGCGATTGTGGGAATCCTTGGAGCTTTTTGGTTGACCAAGCGATAATGGGTACCTTTGGGGCATTTTGAGATTGACCAAGCGATTGTAGGAATCCTTGGAGCATTTTGGGATTGACCAAGCGATTGTAGGAATCCTTGGAGCATTTTGGGATTGACCAAGCGATTGTAGGAATCCTTGGAGCATTTTGGGATTGACCAAGCGATTGTAGGAATCCTTGGAGCATTTTGGGATTGACCAAGCGATTGTAGGAATCCTTGAGCATTTTGGATTGACAATTACTTGGAGCATTTTGGGATTGACCAAGCGATTGTAGGAATCCTTGGAGCATTTTGGGATTGACCAAGCGATTGTAGGAATCCTTGGAGCATTTTGGGATTGACCAAGCGATTGTAGGAATCCTTGGAGCATTTTTTTTGGGATATGGCTCTCTTAGATATGGAATGGTCACAAATGACTGATGTTCAAGGGTTCTAGTTCCTTGATTCCATCAAGAGAGGCTAGCCGGTATGTCCCGGGTCCTATTTTGCTATCAATTACATATGGACCTAACCAATTTGCCATGAACTTGTCCCTTAGATGGGACGACAAACTAGAGTTCTATTGGTTTTCTTTTAAGACCAAGTCACCAATCCGAAAGTCCCTCAGGTGAACTTTCATGTTGTATGCTTTCTTAAGTCGCTCTTGATAGATACGTAAATGCTCGAGAGCATTAACGCATCATTCATCAAGCAACGTAAGCTGGTCTAACCGGGCTTACCATGCAGTGTCATCATCGATGAACTCTTGCATTGATATGCGCAGGGAAGGAATTTCCAACTCGAGAGGCATGACTGCCTCGGAGCCATACACGAGCAAAAATGGAGTTGCCCTAGTGGGCGTCCGAATGCTAGTGCGATAAGCCCATAGGGCAAGTGGGATTTGGATGTGCCAATCCTTATGACTGTCTACGACTATCTTTTTAAGGATGGCAACTAGCATTTTGTTTGACGCCTCTGCTTGCCCATTTGCTTACGGATAATAGGGTGTCAAAAACTATGCTGAATTTTGTACTTTGTGGTCAAAGCACGCACGTCTTTGTTCTTGAATGACGTCCCATTATCCAAGATTATTTTGGATGGAATACCAAAATGACATATGATGTTATGCAAAATGAACTCCACAATGCGGGGTCCTATCGTAGAGGTAAGCGGAACTGCTTCCACCCACTTGGTGAAATACTCTATGGCCATTATGATAAACATGTGATGACCTATGGACAGGGGAGATCTTTTCGATTAGATCTAAGCCCCACTATGAAAATGGCCAAGCCGACTGGATCGGCTACAAGGCCTGGGAAGGTACATGTGTCAAATTAGCATGGTGTTGACACTTCACGCACTTCCTTACATATGCGCAACAATCTCGCTCTAAAGATGGCCAATAATAGCCCATGCGAAGAATGCGCTTTGCGATGGCCATACCACTGAAGTGGCCACCACACGTACCATCGTGCGCTTGGGCGATCGCCCAAGTGGACTCTTGCTGGTCCAAGCAATGAAGGAGGATTCCTTCATAGCTATGATGGTACAAAATGTCTCCTAACAAGACATACTTAGCCGCTTTCTACTTGAATGCTCATTTTGCGGCATGCGTCAATCCAAGCGGGAGATTACCTAACTTGAGGTAGTCCCTTATGGGTGAATACCAATCCTGCTGATCGGAAGCCTCGATGGTATGAACAACCAATCCCTCTTGAAGTTCATCCCTAGCAAATGTTGAGCGGGAGAGAACTTGTAAGAATAGCATTGTGTTGCTATTAATGGGAGTAGGGGAGAACAAGGACCCCTAGTTGGCATGTTTTAGATGATCATGGATTCGAGAGAACTTATCCGAGGATGGTTCAATCTGGATCATGTGGATTCCTGGCATCAAGTCAGAGCTTGCATGCTCCATCATGGATTGTGATAGTGTTTTGACTTGAATGGTTGTCATATCACCGGAAAGGTCTTGCGGGATTAGTGACCCCAAGGAGGCCATAGTGTCCGCAAAATGATTCGATGACCGAGGGAGTGCCTCGATGTCGTACCACTCAAGCTTCGCCAAGAATTTGTCCACAAGGGCTTTATAAGCCTACAGAACTAGGCATTTGCATTGGAATACCCCTTTGACTTGGTTGACAATTAACAACGAATCACCAAAGATGTTCAGTCATTTGATGTTCATGGTGATTGTTGTCTGAAGACCTATGAGCAAGGCTTCATACTCTGCATTATTGTTGGTGCATGGGAAGTCTAATTTAAAGGACAGGGGCACTGGAGCCCCTTGCGGTGTGAAGAATACAATTCTTATGCCACCACCTTGCTCACATTTAGAACCATCAAAAAATAGGGTTATGTCGGCCTGTGACTCAGGCTCATCAGAATCTGGTGATTCCTGAGACATGGAAGACCCCATCATCGGGTAGTTCTATGACCAGAGGCTGATCATCTTCGAGAGGAGCCTCTGCTAGTTGATCGGCTATGACCTATCCTTTGATGGATTTCTGTCCAATAAACTCTATGTCAAATTTTGTCAACAACATGATCCATTTCGTCGTGCGACTACTATGATAAGTATGACTCATCATGTACCGCAATGGATTCTCCTTAGACACAACATACGTAGTGTTGCTCAACATGTAGTGGCATAGCTTTTTGGTAGCAAACACCACTGCCAAGCAGAGTTTCTCGACGTATGCATAGTTAAGTTCATAACTGACCAGGGTGCGGCTAAGATAGTAAGTAGCCTATTCTTTGTGAAGTTCATTCTTCTAGGCGAGCATGGCGCCCAGTGCCACCTCAGTAGCTGAGATGTATAAGTAGAATGGCACGCCTGGTCTAGGTGGTGCCAATACTAGTGGTGAAGCCAAGTATTATTTGATGTCATCAAAGGCTGACTGGCACTCGTCATCCCAGTGAAATGCTACCCCCTTGTGCAATAATTTGTTCATGGGTCGGCACTTGTCAGATAGCTATGCTATGAAGCGCTTAATTGACGTGACCTTTCCCTGTAGACTTTTGAGCTGCTTAATGGTAGTTGGGGGAACCATTTCAAGGATTGCCTTGACTTTGTTTGGGTCCACCTCGATGCCTCACTTTGAGACTATGAAACCCAAGAGTTTTCCAGATGTGATGCCAAATACGCACTTCTTGGGATTCAATCTGACTTTATGTTCCATGAGGCGATCGAGGATCTTGCTTAAGTCATCGAGATGATCTGGGCGCAAAAGAGACTTGGCCAACAAATCATCCATGTAATCTTCCAAAGTTTTATGCATGTAATCATGGAAGATGTACGTCATGGCACGTTGGTAGGTGGCGCCAGCATTTTTAAGGCCAAAAGGCATAACCTTATAACAAAATGTCCCCCAAGGCATTGTGAACGCCATTTTTAGTTGGTCCTCGAGATTGATACGAATCTGATTGTATCCCGAGAAACCATCCATGAGGGATAGCATTTCATGACCTGTTGTAGCATCTACCAATGCGTCGATGCTTGGCAAGGGGAAATCATCCTTAGGACTCACTTTGTTTAGATCTCAAAAATTAGTGCATATGCGAATCCTCCCATCAAGATTTTTGATGGGCACCATGTTGGACAGCCATGGCGGATAATCCACGCAGATGACAAACTGTGCATCCAACAACTTTTGCAATTCATCTTTGACCATCAAGGCCACTGTTGGGTGCATCTTACATAGTTTTTGCTTAATCTGGCTTGATTGTCGGATCAAGCGTTAGATTATGCATGACTAGCTATGGATCTAGCCCCGACATGTCTCTCGTATGACCATGCAAAAACCTCCTTCTTCTCTTTGAGAAGGGCAATGTAGTCGGCTTGCTCTTCAGGGGATAAGCTTACCCCTAGCTTGATAATCTATGGATTCATTGGATCCAAGCCGATGTCTACGTCAATCATCTCCTCGATCGACATGTGGGATCCGTCCTCCAACTGATGTGGAGTTGGGATCAAATGGATATCATTTGCTGAGTTTAAATCTACATTGGGAACCTCGGGTTCCTCTTCGGCATGAAAGATATCCTGAGTTGTCCCTAGGGTAAAATGAAGCATTTTACCGAAAGGCCAGTACTCTGATGGGGATGGAGGTGAATTGACGTGATCCCAGTCAATGGCATCTATGTCTAGATGCAAGGACCATGTTGGATCGGCCGGATTGTGGATGGGGGTGGTTAAGTCAATGGAGATCATGTTGATGAAATGATTTTGGTCTCCATTACCATGGGTGTGATGACTCGAACACTCTGGATGTTCTCTGTGCTCTGGATCTAGCTCTAGAGGTATTGGCATGAATGGATCGGCCCTATGTGCTGATAGGAGGATAGGGTCTACCCTCGACACTGATATCACCCTAGGGTCTCGGAGTGGAAGGTGCTCTTCGTATACCTGGAGTGGTGGATCCAACACTTGATCCCACCCCATTGGGTCTACGTACCACTCGTGCCCTGGCACTATGCCCATCTATTCAAATATGTCATTAATCTCCAAGGGGTATGGTTGCGGCCTCTATCGCATGTGATTAAGATATGTCATTTTTGTTTCATCTTCGTAATCACTATCGGAGATCCAAAAGCCCTCGTTGGCTTCGACAACTATTTGAGGCATTACAGGCTCATCCTGCTCGAGAAAATTAATCTGGCCCCATTGTGGTTGTTCCACTCTCCATGGGGGGACCTGATTCTCTTGACGCGGCACTGGCTCGCTTGGAGCCTCTAGAGGGAACATTGTCAAGAGGCTCTCTTGACAGTCATTCATGGGGATCACTTGTGAGTGATCACTATCAGATTCAAAGGGATCATATGATGTTGGTTCATATTCTGATTCATCCTCCGAAGATCCCTCTTGACACTATTTATACCTTCCTTGAAAGTGAGTCCCCAAACTTTCGCCTCTCTCTAGCAAAGGAGAAGGGTTATTGAGGTTAACAAGGGTGGTTGTTGACCATGGGAGGTAATCTCCCAATGTATACATTGTGTTTGGGTTGGCATAAGGATCTGATGCCAATCCACCCTTGTTGCCTATCCCTAGGCCTTGCATGTTTTCCACCAAGATGTCCAAGGGCAGGGGGTGGTTGAACCCTACTCCCGACTTGTCATAAGGCATTTGGTATCTTGGCTGGCAAAGGACATGCACTCCTTGCTCATACCTGCCTAGCCCGTATCCATGCCAATTGCATTGGCCAAGATATCTTAGAGCGAAGTCTGGGTTAGACAGATAGTTGACATCTTCTGCAAAAGGCTCTTCATCTTCGTCCTCTTGCATGCATGGCTCAAGTACCATGATCAAGGCCCCCATACACAAAATTTGTCTGGTTTGGTGGGTAGCCTAAAGGAACAATTGTACCGATGGGGAGGCGAGGTCTCCCCATGTCTTGCATGGACTCTAGCATGGTCGTTGCTACAACATTCCACACTAGATACTCCCCTAGGCCCGTACTGGCCATTTCAACAGTAATTGTTGGTGATTGAGAGGGAGGGAATGGAAGCTCTTCCTGAGTCCACTCCATGTTGGGTGAACTAGGAGCCTCAACTTCCATTGTGCTAGGCATCTCTTCGGTAGAGATGGTTGATACTGTTGGAAGCGCCTCTTCTAGGGGTTGAGCCTCTTCCAGGGTTTGCTTCCCTTTGTCCTTCTATTTAGCCATGATAGGTGGCATTGTTGGTGAAGGACCAGATGATGAAGATGTACCTGGCTGGGGTTTTGATGGATTTATCACCAGTGGTGCTTGTGGCATCGGACCCTGTCTAGATGGATTTAACTAAAAATCCAAGTGCATCGATGGGAGGGTCGATTGCGGCATCAGCTGCACCGCATTGCAATATTTGAAGGGTTCTAAGTCCATCGAGACTACATGTACTTCCCCTTCAAATGTATACTTCAAACACTGATGAGCTATCGAAGGGACACACTTCATGTCCCTGATCCATGGCCGCCCTAGCAAGATGTTATAAGCCATCTCACCTTCCAAAATATGGCACAATGTAGGTATCATCTTTTGTCCTACTTGAATGGGTAGGACAATTGTGCCAACTATCGAGCATATCGCATCATTGAATGCTCGTAGTGTATAGGTGGAAGCCATGATGTGAGAGGTTGGCAACTTCAGATGTTTCAATGCTGTTGTGGTAATGATGTTACTGGATGAGCCAGTGTCTATCAACACCCTCTTATACGGGATCCCGTTGACCCATGCGATAACGTGTAGGGGTGGATCTGCCATGTCATCAGACACTGATTTAACTTCATCCTCTCGAAAGGTGATGACTGGCTCCATGCATCATTTGACATGTCCCACAAAATTGTTGAAGGAATTCGCTTCATGGGGCTGCAACTCGATGGCTTTCAATATCTCCATTAGAGCCTCCCGATGGGGTGTTGATTGTTGTATAAGCTCGTATATGGAGAGCCTAGCCGACGTGGTCCTCAAACTCTGCATGAGTTTGGTCCGAATCATGGCCATGGGTCTAGGCGGAGGTAGCTGCATAGGGTGCTATTGAGGTTGTGACGTCGATGGAACCTCTCTTGTGGCTGCCTCGGGGGCAACTCCTGGGTATCTCTTGTTCCTAGTCACTATGCTTATCATTCCTACATACCCTTGCATGGGGAAATTCTATTGCACCTCATTGACTTGAAGGGGTTTTTCCTGTGCCTCATGGGTAGGCAAGGGGTCTTTGAAAACTCCCATCTATTGGTTGTTTGGCGCTACGGGGTTGTCCACTGCCAATGTCTTATTGTCAATCAGGTCTTGTATCAATCCTTTGAACTTCCAACATGCATTCAGGTCATGTCCCCTCCACCTGTGGAACCTACAATACAAGTCCTCCCGATATCCCTTAGGCTTGGGAGCATTAGGATCTATGGTTTGAATCTCTGGAAGGTTGATCAAGTTCGCCGCTGACAAGCGGTCAAATAGGGAGTCTCTAGACTCTGTATAAGGTGTGTACTGTCACCTAGGGTGACGCTGCTGATTTTGCTCCTGCTTCTGGTTTTCTCTTTCATAATTATTAGGAGGCACTGCCTGATAGTTAGCCTTTTGAGGCTGTATTTCTTGTGTAGGCTTAGGGACATTTATAGCAACTTGATTAACCGTAGCGGGTTTTTGTTGCGTAGTCCCTATTTTTGTGTTCTTGTTCCATTCTTTCTTCTTAGGTTTGGCAATCTCGCCATCCTGTATCTTGATCTCTTCAATAATTCTGGCTTGCGCTAGAGCTTCCTCTAAGGTGGCATATTGTTGCAGCTGCAATAGCATAGAGATCGATCTCAAACAACTTCGTGAGAACATTTGTGTAAGGTCGGACATAGGAGGGAGGTAGGGTAGCTTGGAAAGCAGAGTCCTCCATCGATTCCCGTAGGCCGCCATGGTCTCTTCCTCATACTGCCTGAGGCTGGCCAGGTCACTTAGTGATGCCTTCTTCTTGGTGTTGAAGGTGAAGCGTTCGAGGAATGCATCCACTAACTGATCCAAGTTATTGATGTTGTGCTTCGACAACTGAGTGAACCAATCCGAGGTAGGGCCCACGAATGTGGTTATAAATGTCCTTAGCAACAATGCATCATTGTCCTGAATGCCAAAACATTGGCTCAAGAATCTGGTCACATGCTCTTGGGCATCCTCTTCACCCTTAAAGATTGCCAACTGAGGCAGCTTAAAGTGTTCGGGGTAAGGGGGTGCAGGCACTGACGGATGCACAGGATGACTATGGAGTTGGCGTAACATGGGCTTTTGGGGCCCAGAAGCTTTGGTTTCCATAGACTCCAAATGCTCTAGCAACGCTTTGTATGCATCGAAAGATTTAATCTCTTCCTCTTTAGTTTGCTCCCATTGTGGGTTGTGGGAGACTTGAGGCCTATGGGGGGTGGCCGGATAGCAACCCCTCCACCTTGGTAGGGCATTTCGGCCCGCTCTGCTTCTTGTTCATACTCCTCGTAAACTTCCTGAGGAGTCTCTGGGTGAGACCTATGACCTTGGGTGGGTCCCCATGGAGGGTACCCATCGTTGTTCCGGGGAGTGGCCTCCCTCTCGGGTCTAGGGGGTCTCGAAGGCAAAACTTGATAAGGTCACGGAGACCTATCTCGCACCAAGGGATTATGCCTCTCATATGGTTCCGCTCTTTGGGTGTGAGGGGTTGGAACCCTCTCAGCTGGGTTATGAAGTAGCTCATCTATTTGGCGCTGAATGCGCTCCTTGCTAAGGCGGTATAGATGCTCTAGCTACTGCTGATCTTGCTCAAGCCACGTGATCTAGGCTTGGTGGGTGGCATGTCTGGTGACTGCCAGGTCAATTTGTTCTACCATCTTGAGCCTTGGAGGCCTGGATGCCTCTCCTATGCATTTACCTCGGTCGCGATGATCCGAGATCTCAATGGGTCGCTTCCCTCTATCGAGGTTGGCGGCATTTACCCGAGGCTCTGGCCTCAGTGGGTGACCATGGTACATAGCGGGTGTGGAAGCGCATGGCTCCCACATTGTACATTGCTCTCGAGGAATGTAATGGTCTTCCTCATGCTCCCTTTCATATGTGTGAAAGGGGTGGGTGGAGTTAGCTCGCCCTGCTTGAAGAGCCCTGCGCTCTAGGGTTTGTCTATTGGTTCTAATAGTGATGGGGGGCAAAGGAGGGATGCCATAGTCATGTGGCCTCTCCTCATGGACACTATGCCGCTCTAGCGCTTCATCGCATGGTGGCCACTCATATCGAGCTTCTAAGGGAGCTTTCTTGTCTATGTTGAGTGCCACGTGTAAGGATTCTTCCTGAAAGGGGCTATGATGAATGGGCGTGTCCCCCAAAGGGGTGTCCCTATAGTTCCACCTTGACATGGAATGATGTGGACTCTCTTGTGGGTCAGGCCACCAAGGCGGTATGACCAAGTCCTTAGGGCTGTAGCGGAGGTGACTTGTGCCCCCTTGTACACTTTTCGTAGCTTTTGCCCTTGATTGGGCTTGGCTACGGGTGTACACCATGGTGTTGCTCTTCTACAAGCTAAATAGATTTTTATCTCTTTTTATGATTTTTTATGCTACACTAAACAGAAAAGAGCACACACATACACAAATAGTGATTATCTCATTTAAATATTGAGAGTGTGTCCTAAACCTGGTTTAGTGTGTTTTGTTTTGTTTTTTTTTTTTTTGAAGGTTTTTGTAAAGAACGTTTAAATGCAAAATGAGGGCTCTTATGACTCCCAAAATTGGTCACCCCTTCGATATACCATTTCCAGGCCGATATACCAACCTCTCTATATACCCGCCCTTACGTGAGGGAAACTATAGGTACGTGAGAGCAGATGGTACGTGGAACATAGGCGGTACGAAAGGGGAATCACCCTATTTATGACACCTACCATAGAAGACTTATCCTCGTGCACTGGGAATCACCCCAGCTACACTCGGTCAGCTTTCGTCAGGATTTACGTCTAGCAACAGTAGCGATCGGGGTTTATGAATGCAAAATTCAAGCCAAGGTGGTGATGAAATCCACCGTTGGTCTTGATCAAGGGCTGGGGTTTTACGACCAGCTCCTTGGTGTTTAATTTTCCACGTGGTGTGTGGGGTTCTTTTTATTTTGCATGGAACAAAATAAACATGCAGAAAAACCTTTTCTATGCATGCAAAAAAAAGAAACCAGAAAAATAGAAAAACTGAAGACAGAAAATGACAGGAAAAGTGCAGAATTCTTACCTCTTCTCTGCCCGAATCTGTCGGTCTTGAGTTTCTACCCAAAAACTTCATAGACTGGAATTCATCCCGGGGTGGAATGAATTACAGGACTGTATTCATCCCAGGGTGGGACGAATTCCCATTCGTCCCTGGGTGAGACGAATTACAGCTCTGTATTCGCCCTCTGATGGAACGAACAACAGTCGGCGTATGAAAACGCGGTACCTGCAAGCAAAAACAACCAAGTTTGGATCAGATATCTGATCTTAAAAATAGAGGACAAGGTCCCACCATGATCGCCACTAAAAGCACGAGGATACGGAAGCAAAAAGGAAAGCGAATATGCGATGCAAACAGAACCGGACTTAGCGCTAAATCCTAGAAACTTGAAAGTGCATGAAAAGAGGGAAAAGCATGAGTGAATCAAAATGAAACAAATGTGAATAAATAAGACAGCCCTTTTTATTGATATGTTTCAAACTCGGTTACAATGCGCATCCTCCCCTTCCAAGGGCTAGGAGCGTTTAAGCATGCGTTCTCGTTACATCCATGGGTGCCTTTCCTTCTTCCGCGTGCCCACATGTAAAATGGGTGGACCAAACATCGCCGCCACTTGCGTTGATGAGTCTTGACTCCTCGCTGCTCCTCCGATGTCCAAACCCTATGTTCAAAGGAACAAGAAATGGTCAGTAGCACCTACGGATAAAACAAAGCATGCAATCCCCAAGCCTACGATAAGTGAATGAGAAAAATGAATTAAACTATGACTAAAACAGGTCCAAATGCTCTAAAAATTTGATAGGGGCATCAAGACACCACCAGGAAGGCCCTACAAAAAGAACAATCAAGAAATTCCTCACCGATTTGAATTCGCTCCGGGGTGGGACGAATTCACCTACAACAAAATGCCGAAAAGGTACTATCCCAATGTCCTACCTAGGAAGCTCCAAAAGACCTGCAAACTTGGGGTTAGCTAATTGGGGGCATTTTGGGAAGACCCAGATGGTCATATTTTCCCAATTTAGCCTCCATCAATGGGAATTTGATGATGCTACCTGTAGGTTAGTAGAAGCGAGCAAAGATAGAAATATGGTCAAAATTGTTCAAAACGAGACGAAATTCAAATGACAACCTATCTAAGCATCATAGAATTGAATGCAAAAATGAAAGAAAACAAGTCTACCATGGAATTCCCATCGCTCCGAAAGGGGGCGATTAGGATTGTGGCAGTGTGGGAGGGGGCGCCCATGGGGCAGGCCGCCCACCGTTTGAGGCCTGATTTCGGCACCAATCCACTTGGGATGGGTCCAAAACCTCTTGTGTGGTATTTTCGGCAAATTTGGTGGGATATTGTGGCCAAATTTCAGGTTTTGGGCTCGAGATTCGTCCTCCCAATAGTCACCCAATGACCTCCCCTCTAAAGGAGATCAAGGATGTGAAAGGCGCAAATCCAAAAGGTGTGAGGTATGTAAATAAAATGACAGCACTTCGTTGCTCTAAAATGCTCCTTCTCTCTATATTTTGGGGTGAGGAAACTCACCAATTTATAGACCTGGAGGTCTCTTGAAATGGGCATGCAGAGGCGCCACTTGGCAATCATGCCTTCCCAGGGGGAAGGAGATTCCTCCCTGAATTGGGACTTCATGACTGACCTTGCAAATGCCTCTAACGCTCAAAAACGCTCACCCATACTCCCATGCGATGAAGGAAGCGTTGAGTGGCGGATCTGAGCTGCCATTTGTCAAGATTTGACTTTTTGCCCGTCAAACCTGCAATTCGCCCCACCCTGGAGCGAATCCAGAATTCGTCCCTGGGTGGGGCGAATCCTAGTTTGAATTCGTTCCAGGGTGGAACGGATATTGAGCAAAGTGCCTGAAGGTGCCAAATTGATCTCTGACCTTCCAAAACTACTGTGAGAGTGGTTAGGACCACTTTTTAACCTCTGGGGGCTGCCCTTGGGGCTGTGTGTGTCAAAGCGATCAGTGTTTGCAGTCACATAATCGGATTGGTGTTGTTTTGGTGTCTACAGGTAGGTAATGCGTATTCACTTTGGTCTTTCCTACGATTTAAACATTGTTGAAGAATTCTTAGATGTTTACCTACACAACATTGAAGAACAAAATAATTTGATATGTGAATTATTCGTGTACAATTTTTTCATGGTAGGATATGTGGAATTCTTGCCTTATATTTTCATAGGGGATGTACAACTTAGGTCCTTTATATTTACTCTACAAAATCAGATATACTAGGATAAGGAGAAGAGGCAGAATAAGAAGGTTGAGTTAAAAGTTGGGCTTCTGTTAAGGCATATCCTACCAAACCACAAGATCTCCACAAGTCAACATTTTAATATGATGAATAAACTAGAAATTAGGTTTACTTATCTAAATAATATTAAGGATTGTATGACTTGTTTCCAGAACTCCTATGCAGGAAACTTCATAAATGCCTTGACAAATTGTAAATTGAGATGGGTAGATTTATCAATTTCTCTACATAAGAGAGAAGCAATGTCACCCACCAAGTTTTTTTGTCAAGAAGGAGAGCAGGGGTCGTAATACGAACCATCCTAGCACTTAAATATCAATGTATAGGTTTAAGGTTCTGGCCACCTACCATTATAACTCTTATACCATTTTTCTTTGACATTCACCCTCAACTACAAGAGCAATTTCAAAGTTGGCTCACATAGCTAGAATAGAGTAGAGGTTACTACATTGGATATGTGTCATTTTGGAGAATATGGTAAGAGGACATGGATTTGTGTGTCTTTTGAGCCCAACAAAATGCATGAAAACATGCATTAGGAAAGGTTGGAGGAATGACGAGGCAATAAATTACCTCATTTTTTATATATTTTGAGTTCATAAAAATGACCATAAAAGCCTTATGTAATTATATTCTATATTAATTAGATGATTTAAATACATTATGTACAAATGTTTGCATGGTTAAATTGCATAGAAGCATTATACTCTATTCTAAAAACAAAATTGCACTATTGCACTATTTTTGTATGGTTATTGAGTGAATAAAATGCATAATCAAATTAGCAATATGATGTAAATTGTTTTTTACCATGTCATAATATTTTTTTAATACTTTTACTGCATCATAAATAGTTTGAAAGGAAATTTAGCGTAAAAATCCAAATTTTATGTAGAAAACTGGAAACTGTAGGGACAACCCATACAAATTCCAATGACTTTTCATTATACAAGATGGCCTAGAATTTGTCAATATATACAAGTACAAGTATTTGTCAATATATCCAAATAAGAGTGAGAGATTTTCTCTCTCATTGAAGCACTTGAAAAAAAAAAAAAAATGGACAAAAGTTGGTTGAAAACCAGAAATGGCAGCCTCTTCTGATGCAAAAATTTAAAAAAAAAGATGAAAAAAAAAAAAAAATGAATAATTTAGTAGTGAAAACCTTCTTGGAGGCGCTACTGAGTTGGCTTCCATGAAAACTGATTTTTCAGCATACATTGCCTTGTTGATCTACCCATCATTGTTCCACCATTGTACAAATCTCACACTGCACATGTGTTATGTTTGTTTATGTTTTCAGATAATCTGCTAACAATCATCAAAAGTAGCTTGTAAGGTGCATGACCAATTTTCAGGACAGTAAGGTATGTGTTTCTTGCATATAATTCATAGTAAACATTTAGCATTTAGTGTATGATAGTCGGTATTTGGCATAAACTATTCATACAATAGTGACAAGTTGAAAAAGGAACATGTTCAAGATGTCAAGAAACACCCCCTTATGCCTTTAATTGCATAGAAATTCCAAAACTATGCAAAAACCTGATTTTGGGACAGACATGGCAGCAATTCTATTTCAATTTGTAGGGCAAATTTTAGAAGGAAAATTGCAAGTTTATATCTCATAATTGTCTGATAAATTGAAGGAGGATAATCAACAAAATGCACCTGAAGGTTCTATTTTAGTACTACTGGAATAAAACAACAACATACAAAACAAAGAATAGCATCTAAACAAAAGAATGAAGAAGGGATTTTTGATTTTATGGAAGGCTTATACACTCTAGAGATGGACCCACAATAGAATCTGTAGCTAACTTTTGCATAGGAGGTCATTTCTGTATTTTTTGAAGATCTTCGGAATGAGAAATGTAGTATCTTCGAAATGAGCAGGATATCTTCGAAATGAGCAAAAACTATACCAGAATTGCTGAAAATGCTACAAAATAGCAAAAAGAGTAGGGTACATCAAATATTGAGGTTTATAAAGCTCTACCACAAGTAAGTACATCCCTCAGGCATTTCAAATCAAATATTTTATCAATTTTGTTCAAAAGGTGCAAACAACAAAAATAAGCATTCAAGCTGAAATGTTGTTAAGAACAAAAAATTCCATCAGTAGTGCATCTCGCAAATACAGTTCCACAATAATACTATTGCAAGATGAATCATATGATATCAAGCCTTTAAGAGGTACCTTGCAGCACTAAAACTTGTAGAAAAAAAAAAAAGTCATACATGTGCTTAATTGCAAAATTCTTGATATAGTGCAGCAAGAAGGAATTTCTCGGTTAGCAGGTAGCAAAAGATGTTGTTCATAAGAATAAAACTTGCATATTACTATGGCCTACTAAGATGGATGAGGGCATGCATCGGTTCAAGTTGGTGGGTATGATGAGGCCCAAGAATGCCTCATTATTGCACAATGTTTGACTCATTATTGCACAATGTTTGACTACCATATGATAAGTTAATTGCCAAATAGTTGACTAGAATATACTATTTGTTAAGTGTTTGCATGATTTCATGTTAGGAATACTATATCTCTGTTTTTGACTATTTTCAGCATTTTATGACTGATTTTGCGTGATTAAATAGCAAGTAATAACATGCATTTCAATTAACCATATGTGGTATGCTGATATCCATTAACTTCTCAACGGTTTTTGAATGTTTTTCTGCCCTTCAACTTGTTTCAAATCCACATTGAAGACAAAATTTTAGGACTGTCATAAATCTGAAAATCTGGAAAAAATAGCCATATAAAAATCAGCAAGTTGTCACTTTATAGGAACATCTTGTAGTTGTCAAGCAAAGCATGAGGATATGGATGGAATGAGTTCAGAAGGACTACAGAAGACATCTGACCTATTTAGAAGCATTCCCACATGGTCTAAATAGGCAGCAACGGGGTATAATAGAGCAGGGGCAATTGTGCAGCATTGTTGCACTATTTCAGCATGGTTACTTGGTGAATGAAGTGTATAAATTTAGTAGTAGCTTAATGTAATCCTTCATGTTGATATTGTAATAGGTTTTCCATGTTATAATTTGATTGAATTTGCAAGAAATGCCAATATTTTACAACTGTGCAACAGAACTGGAAAATGCAGTAATTTACCATGTAAATTCCAGCAAGCTACCAATGAATGGCAAGGCATGAAATTCACATCCAAGGAAGAATGAAGACCATTGGAATCTGATCCTAGGAGATAACCCACCTGAGAGATGCAAAAGAAATCACTTGAAAAGTACACATTTTTTCATTTTGAAGTATCTTCGAAATGAACATATATCTTCGAAATGAGAGAACACAGCATCTTTGAAATGAGCGGATCTTCGGAATGAAGAATGCAATATCTTCGGAATGAGCAGATCTTCAGAATGAAGCATGCAGTATCTTCAAAATGAGAGATATTCGGAATGAGAATGCAGTATCTTCGAAATGAGCGATCTTTAGAATGAGAATTGCATTGTCTTCGAAATGAAGCCACTTATCTTCGGAATGAAAATAGAGTTTGCTTTTTGACCTATTGACTGATTTCTAAAGCCAAAAAAAGAGAAATAAAAGTTGGAAAAATTAAAGGAAAAGATATTCCATTTGTCTTTGCCGTCATTTCCGACCAAAGCCATAATTAAGGGAAAAATCAAGTTTTAGTCCTCTTCTAGGATAAACCCAGAAAAACTGCAGCATAATAGAAAGTTGTTTTCAAGATAGAAATGGCATATTCTGAAGTGGAGAATGATGTGTGAGATATTTCTAGACTCCTTCCATGTACTACCACCATTGAAGATGCTTTCTAAGGGCCAATGACTACTGCTGCAACACAAACTGTCCAGATTTGCATTTATTTCAGATCCAGAATTATTGGCAAAAGACTGTAAAATAGCACATAGGCTGATTTGAGCATGGGATATATTGTAAATATTTATATAAATAACATAGATCCCTCCTTGGTTGAGCCAGTTAGGAATTAGAATAGAGGAGAGTTTTCAGTAGCAGCAATTAGGACTGTACAGTGATTTTCTATAACAGTTTTCAGCATGTTTTATCATCAATAAAAGTGCAGTATTTTATCATTTTATGTTCTGAGTGTTAATTAGTTAAGGTGTGCTTTTCACCTCCTTCTATATTAGTAAGTATGGGCCCACTTTCAGATCTAGAAGGAGGGATTTTATGGTAGGTCTTAATCTGTAATTTTGCTGCAGCAAAATTAATAGATTGCTTACCAGATTTTATTTTCTTGTTTTTATTTTATGTTGTGTGATTTATGTTTCCTATTATGTTTGTGTACAGCATTTGTGTGTATGTCAGCTGACAAATTATATTAAGTATTTTCCTTTATGTTTTCCCTACTTTCTATTTTAGCAACTTTCCATTTTCAGCATATTTCATTTTTTTGTCAATTCTTGTAGCAGAAGCTTGACGACCTTTTGTGGCGGGGCATTGACAGGTGTTTTAGAATAAGTTTCAATTATGTAAAAGTAGATTAGATTTCAATTTTGCAAAAGTAGATTAGATTTCAATTTAGTAATTTCAATTATGCAAGAGTAACTAGATTTCAATTCTGCAAAAGTAACTTAGGATTTCAATTTAGCAATTTCAATTCATGCAATTGTAGTTAGATTTCAATTCTTGCAAACTTAGATTTAGTTTTCAATTCTTGTACTTTATTTCAGTTTCTATTCTTCAGACTAGGTTTAGTGTGACACCAAAAGGCTAAACCAAAATCTTCTTCACCAATAAATGCTTGAAATCTGAATGCCTAAATTGTACTTTGCCCTAGCCTTCTATCGTAGACAGCCTTGGACACCACCCCGGATTGATAAATCATTGAGATTAAATGATGAGATTTAATGACACTCATCATTTTGGCACCGTTTTCTGGGAACATGGTGTTGTTAGAGGGTATAAGCAGTCAAATAATTATTATTGTGCTAAGTTATGAAGTTTAGAGTTAAATCTGAATGTAATAGATGGCATAAATAATAATCATTGATAGTTGCATTTCAGTCCATATAGAAAACAAGCAACCATCACCTTCAGCCCAACCTGGACAGTAACCCCTGTCTATGTAAGCTGAATCTATTAAAAAAAAAAACCTGCAAGAAATGTTATTGACTGCAGCAACATCCAACTGTGCTAAAATAAGAACTTACCTAAGCTTGAAGAGACAAAAATCAATGGAGATACATAGAAAACCTTTAGTCCAAACACACAGAAATTAGCCTTGGATAAAGGAGAAAAACTACACATGGAAAATTTACTTCTATTTTATAAAGGGGTAAATTATGTCCTCCTAGGAATGAAACAAATTGAAGTGCAGCCAAGAAAATTCTTGAACATTATTAGCTGGCTGACTTACAAACAAAAAAACAAAATTGTTGCTATTTTGAAACAATATTTCAATCTCTTTACATGGAATTACAAGGGTATATCAAGATTTTATCTTGATGTAAGCACTTAACATATTTTGGGAATTGGTATTTAATTATTTCAAGAACAGATTGACAAGATTTTGTAGACTAGGAGCCATGGACAACACTTGATTGAAGAAGTTTTCAGATATGGAGCAGTGCTTCTTTCTCCCATTGGTAATTCATGGAGGATGTTAGTGGTGAATGGACATTGCTTTCAGGTATACCATGCAACATTAACTAAGGGGGAGTTCTTGAAGGAGATTCCATTGGATATACACATAAGAGAAGAGAATTTCTCTTCAATATCAGATTCAGAGTGATGATAAAAAGTCTAAAAAAAAAGAAAAATTTGCAGCAAAGGCATGTCCCACAAAATGGTGATACATGAGGACAAGCATCAATTTCAGCAAGAAAGAGGAACAATGGAGCCAATACTTCATTTCCATCAATAATGAGGCAATGATGATGTAAGAAGATTCTTACTGCTCATCTAGTAAGGAAGGTTGCATCAATGTTGCAGGTTTCAACAGAAAGAGATGGTTTTTTCATACAACAATTGACATGTTTTTGCAAAATAAGGATTGGTCTTATCCAAATAAGAGTGAGAGATTTTCTCTCTCATTGAAGCACTTGAAAAAAAAATAAAGGACAGAAGTTGGTTGAAAACCAGAAATGGTAGCCTCTTCTGATGCAAAAAAAAAAAAAAGAGATGAAAAAAAAAAAAAAATGAAAAATTTAGTAGTGAAAACCTTCTTGGAGGCGCTACTGAGTTGGCTTGCGTGAAAACTGATTTTTCGGCATACATTGCCTTGTTGATCTACCCATCATTGTTCCACCATTGTACAAATCTCACACTACACATGTGTTATGTTTGTTTATGTTTTCAGATAATCTGCTAACAATCATCAAAAGCAGCTTGTAAGGTGCATGACCAATTTTCGGGACAAGTAAGGTATGTGTTTCTTGCATATAATTCATAGTAAACATTTAGCATTTAGTGTATGATAGTCTTTATTTGGCATAAACTATTCATACAATAGTGACAAGTTGAAAAAGGAACATGTTCAAGATGTCAAGAAACACCTCCTTATGCCCTTAATTGCATAGAAATTCCAAAACTATTCAAAAACCTGATTTTGGGACAGACATGGCAACAATTCTATTTCAATTTGTAGGGCAAATTTTAGAAGGAAAATTGCAAGTTTATATCTCATAATTGTCTGATAAATTGAAGGAGGAAAATCAAAAAAATGCACCTGAAGGTTCTATTTTAGTACTACTGGAATAAAACAACAACGTACAAAACAAAGAATAACATCTAAACAAAAGGATGAAGAAGGGATTTTTGATGTTATGGAAGGCTTATACACTCTAGAGATGGACCCACAATAGAATCTGTAGCTAAATTTTGCATAGGAGGTCATTTCTACATTTTTTGAAGATCTTCGAAATGAGAAATGCAGTATCTTCGGAATGAGCAGGATATCTTCGAAATGAGCAAAAACTGTACCAGAATTGCTGAAAATGCAACAGAATAGCAAAAAGAGTAGGGTACATCAAATATTGAGGTTTATAAGGCTCTACCACAAGTAAGTACATCCCTCAGGCATTTCAAATCAAATATTTTATCAATTTTGTTCAAAAGGTGCAAACAACAAAAATAAGCATTCAAGCTGAAATGTTGTTAAGAACAGAAAATTCCATCAATAGTAGTGCATCTACCAAATACGGTTCCACAATAAGACTATTGCAAGATGAATCATATGATATCAAGCCTTTAAGAGGTACCTTGCAGCACTAAAACTTGTAGAAAAAAAAAAAAAGTCATACATGTGCTTAATTGCAAAATACTTGATATAGTGCAGCAAGGAGGAATTTCTCAGTTAGCAGGTAGCAAAAGATGTTGTTCATAAGAATAAAACTTGCATATTACTATGGCCTACTAAGATGCATGAGGGCATGCATCGGTTCAAGTTGGGGGGTATGATGAGGCCCAAGAATGCCTCATTATTGCACAATGTTTGACTCATTATTGCACAATGTTTGACTACCATATGATAAGTTAATTGCCAAATAGTTGACTAGAATATACTATTTGTTAAGTGTTTGCATAATTTCATGTTAGGAATACTATATCTCTATTTTTGACTATTTTCAGCATTTTATGACTGATTTTGCGTGATTAAGTAGCAAGTAATAACATGCATTTCAATTAACCAAATGTGGTATGCTGATATCCATTAACTTCTCAATGGTTTTTGAATGTTTTCCTGCCCTTCAACTTGTTTCAAATCCACATTGAAGACAAAAGTTTAGGACTGTCATAAATCTAAAAATCTGGAAAAAATAGCCATATAAAAATCAGCAAGTTGTCACTTTATAGGAACATCTTGAAGTTGTCAAGCAAATCATGAGGATATGGATGGAATGCATTTAGAAGGACTACAGAAGACATCTGACCTATTTAAAAGCATTCTCACATGGTCTAAATAGGCAGCAACAGGGTATAACAGAGCAGGGGCAATTGTGCAGCACTGTTGCACTATTTTAGCATGGTTACTTGGTGAATGAAGTGTATAAATTTAGTAGCAGCTTAATGTACTCCTTCATGTTGATATTGTAATAGGTTTTCCATGTTATAATTTGATTGAATTTGCAAGAAATGCCAATATTCTACAACTGTGCAGCAGAACTGGAAAATGCAGTAATTTACCATGTAAATTCCAGCAAGCTACCAATGAATGGCAAGACATGAAATTCACATCCAAGGAAGAATGAAGACCATTGGAATCTGATCCTAGGAGATAACCCACCTGAGAGATGCAGAAAAAATCACTTGAAAATTACACATTTGTTCATTCTGAAGTATCTTTGTAATGAACATATATCTTCGAAATGAGAGAACACAGCATCTTCGAAATGAGCGGATCTTCAGAATGATGAATGCAGTATCTTCAGAATGAGCAGATATTTGGAATGAAGCATACAGTATATTCAGAATGAGCGATCTTCGGAATGAGAAAGCAGTATCTTTGGAATGAGCGATCTTCAGAATGAGAATTGCATTGTCTTTGGAATGAAGCCACTTATCTTTAGAATGAAAATAGAGTTTGCTTTTTGACCTATTGATCGATTTATAAAGCCAAGAAAATGGAAATAAAGGTTGGAAAAAGTAAATGAAAATATATTCCATCTATCTTTGCCGTCATTGCCGACCAAAGCCATCATTAAGGGAAAGATCAAGTTTTAGTCCTCTTCTAGGATAAACCCAGAAAAACTGCAGCATAATAGAAAGTTGTTTTCAAGATAGAAATGGCATATTCTGAAGTGGAGAATGATGTGTGAGATATTTCTAGACTCCTCCCACGTACTCCCACTACTGAAAATGCTTTCTAAGGGCCAATGACTACTGCTGCAACATAAACTGTCTAGATTTGTATTTATTTCAGATCCAGAATTATTTGCAAAAGACTATAAAATAGCACATAGGCTGATTTGAGCATGGGATATATTGTAAATATTTATATAAATAACACAGCTCCCTCCTTGGTTGAGCCAGTTAGGAATTAGAATAGAGGAGAGTTTTCAATAGCAGCAATTAGGACTGTATAGTGATTTTCTATAATAGTTTTCAGCATGTTTTATCATCAATAAAAGTGCAGTATTTTATCATTTTATGTTCTGAGTGTTAATTAGTTAAGGAGTGTTTTTCACCTCCTTCTAGATTAGGAAGTATGGGCCCACTTTCAGATCTAGAAGTAGGGATTTTATGGTAGGTTTTAATCTGTAATTTTACTACAGCAAAATTAATATATTGCTTGCCAGATTTTATTTTTTTGTTTTTATTTTGTGTTGTGTGATTTATGTTTCCTATTATGTTTGTGTACAACATTTGTGTGTATGTCAGCTGACAAATTATATTAAGCATTTTCCTTTATGTTTTCCCTGCTTTCTATTTTAGCAACTTTCCATTTTCAGCATATTTCATTTTGTTGTCAATTCCTGTAGCAGAAGCTTGACGACCTTTTGTGGCAGGGCATTGACAGGTGTTTTAGAATAAGTTTCAATTATGCAAAAGTAGATTAGATTTCAATTTTGCAAAAGTAGATTAGATTTCAATTTAGTAATTTCAATTATGCAAGAGTAACTAGATTTCAATTCTGCAAAAGTAACTTAGGATTTCAATTTAGCAATTTCAATTCATGCAATTGTAGTTAGATTTCAATTCTTGCAAACTTAGATTTAGTTTTCAATTCTTGTACTTTATTTCAGTTTCCATTCTTCAGACTAGGTTTAGTGTGACACCAAAAGGCTAAACCAAAATCTGCTTCACCAATAAATGCTTGAAATCTAAATGCCTAAATTGTACTTTGCCCTAGCCTTCTATCGTAGACAGCCTTGGACACCACCCTGGATTGATAAATCATTGAGATTAAATGATGATATTTAACGACACTCATCATTTTGGCACCGTTGCCGGGGAACATGGTGTTGTTAGAGGGTATAAGCAGTCAAATAATTATTATTGTGCTAAGTTATGAAGTTCAGAGTTAAATCTGAATGTAATAGCTGGTATAAATAATAATCATTGATAGTTGCATTTCATTCCATATAGAAAACAAGCAACCACCACCTTCAGCCCAACCTGGACAGTAACCCCTGTCTATGTAAGCTGAATCTATTAAAAAAAAAAACCTGCAGGAAATGTTATTGACTACAGCAACATCCAACTGTGCTAAAATAAGAACTTACCTAAGCTTGAAGAGACAAAAGTCAATGGAGATACACAGAAAACCTTTAGTCCAAACACACAGAAATTAGCCTTGGATAAAGGAGAAAAACTGCACATGGAAAATTTACTTTCAGTTTACAAAGGGGTAAATTATGTCCTCCTAGGAATGAAACAAATTGAAGTGCAGCCAAGAAAATTCTTGAACATTATTAGCTGGCTGACTTATAAACAAAAAAACAAAATTGTTGCTATTTTGAAACAATATTTCAATCTCTTTACATGGAATTACAAGGGTATATCAAGATTTTATCTTGATGTAAGCACTTAACATATTTTGGGAATTGGTATTTAATTATTTCAAGAACAGATTGACAAGATTTTGTAGACTAGGATCCATGGACAAAACTTGATTGAAGAAGTTTTCAGATATGGAGCAGTGCTTCTTTCTCCCATTGGTAATTCATGGAGGATGTTAGTGGTGAATGGACATTGCCTTTGGGTATACCATGCACCATTAACAAAGGGGGAGTTCTTGAAGGAGATTCCATTAGATGTACACATAAGGGAAGAGAATTTCTCTTCAATATCAGATTCAGAGTGATGATAAAAAGTCTAAAAAAAAAAAAAAAATTTGCAGCAAAGGCATGTCCCACAAAATGGGGATACATGAGGACAAGCATCAATTTCAGCAAGAAAGAGGAACAATGGAGCCAATACTTCATTTCTAGCAATAATGAGGCAATGATGATGTAAGAAGATTCTTACTGCTCATCTAGTAAGGAAGGTTGCATCAATGTTGCAGGTTTCAACAGAAAGAGATGGTGTTTTCATACAACAATTGACATGTTTTTGCAGAATAAGGATTGGTCTTATCCAAATAAGAGTGAGAGATTTTCTCTCTCATTGAAGCACTTGAAAAAAAAAAAGGACAGAAGTTGGTTGAAAACCAGAAATGGCAGCTTCTTCTGATGCAAAAATAAAAAAAAGAGATGAAAAAAAAAAAATGAATAATTTAGTAGTGAAAACCTTCTTGGAGGCGCTACTGAGTTGGCTTGCATGAAAATCGATTTTTCGGCATGCATTGCCTTGTTGATCTACCCATCATTGTTCCACCATTGTACAAATCTCACATCGCACATGTGTTATGTTTGTTTATGTTTTCAGATAATCTGCTAACAATCATCAAAAGCATCTTGTAAGGTGCATGACCAATTTTCAGGACAGTAAGGTATGTGTTTCTTGCATATAATTCATAGTAAAAATTTAGCATTTAGTGTATGATAGTCGGTATTTGGCATAAACTATTCATACAATAGTGACAAGTTGAAAAAAGAACATGTTCAAGATGTCAAGAAACACCCCCTTATGCCCTTAATTGCATAGAAATTTCAAAACTATGCAAAAACCTAATTTTGGGACAAACATGGCAGCAATTCTATTTCAATTTGTAGGGCAAATTTTAGAAGGAAAATTGCAAGTTTATATCTCATAATTGTCTGATAAATTGAAGGAGGATAATCAACAAAATGCACTCGAAGGTTCTATTTTAGTACTACTGGAATAAAACAGCAACATACAAAACAAAGAATAGCATCTAAACAAAAATATGAAGAAGGGATTTTTGATGTTATGGAAGGCTTATACACTCTAGAGATGGACCCACAATAGAATTTGTAGCTAACTTTTGCATAGGAGGTCATTTCTGCATTTTTTGAAGATCTTCGGAATGAGAAATGCAGTATCTTCGAAATGAGCAGGATATCTTCGAAATGAGCAAAAACTGTACCAGAATTGCTGGAAATGCTACATAATAGCAAAAAGAGTAGGGTACATCAAATATTGAGGTTTATAAGGCTCTACCACAAGTAAGTACATCCCTCAGGTTTATTGCACAATGTTTGAATCATTATTGCACAATGTTTGACTACCATATGATAAGTTAATTTCCAAATAGTTGACTAGAATATACTATTTGTTAAGTGTTTGGATGATTTCATGTTAGGAATACTATATCTCTATTTTTGACTATTTTCAACATTTTATGACTGATTTTGCATGATTAAGTAGCAAGTAATAACATGCATTTCAATTAACCAAATGTGGTATGCTGATATCCATTAACTTCTCAATGGTTTTTGAATGTTTTTCTGCCCTTCAACTTGTTTCAAATCCACATTGAAGACAAAAGTTTAGGACTGTCATAAATTTGAAAATCTGGAAAAAATAGCCATATAAAAATCAGCAAGTTGTCACTTTATAGGAACATCTTGAAGTTGTCAAGCAAAGCATGAGGATATGGATGGAATGAGTTCAGAAGGACTACAGAAGACATCTGACCTATTTAGAAGCATTCCCACATGGTCTAAATAGGCAGCAACAGGGTATAACATAGCAGGGGCAATTGTGCAGCACTGTTGCACTATTTCAACATGGTTACTTGGTGAATGAAGTGTATAAATTTAGTAGCAGCTTAATGTACTCCTTCATGTTGATATTGTAATAGGTTTTCCATGTTATAATTTGATTGAATTTGCGAGAAATGCCAATATTCTACAACTATGCAGTAGAACTGGAAAATTCAGTAATTTACCATGTAAATTCTAGCTAGCTACCAATGAATGGCAAGGCATGAAATTCACATCCAAGGAAGAATGAAGACCATTGGAATCTGATCCTAGGAGATAACCCACCTGAGAGATGCAGAAGAAATCACTTGAAAAGTACACATTTGTTCATTCTTAAGTATCTTTGGAATGAACATATATCTTCGAAATGAGAGAACACAGCATCTTCGGAATGAGCGGATCTTCGGAATGAAGAATGCAGTATCTTTGAAATGAGCGGATCTTCGAAATGAAGCATGCAGTATCTTAGAAATGAGCGATATTTAGAATGAGAATGCAGTATCTTCGAAATGAGCAATCTTCAGAATGAGAATTGCATTGTCTTCGAAATGAAGCCACTTATCTTCAAAATGAAAACAGAGTTTGCTTTTTGACCTGTTGACCGATTTCTAAAGCCAAAAAAAAGGAAATAAAGGTTGGAAAAAGTAAAGTAAAAGATCTTCCATCTGTATTTGCCATCATTGCTGACCAAAGCCATCATTAAGGGAAAAATCAAGTTTTAGTCCTCTTCTAGGATAAACCCAGAAAAACTGCAGCATAATAGAAAGTTGTTTTCGAGATAGAAATGGCATATTCTGAAGTGGAGAATGATGTGTGAGATATTTCTAGACTCCTCCCACATACTCCCACCACTGAAGATGCTTTCTAAGGGCCAATGACTACTACTGCAACACAAACTATCCAGATTTGCATTTATTTCAGATCCAGAATTATTGGCAAAAGACTGTAAAATAGCACATAGGCTGATTTGAGCATGGGATATATTGTAAATATTTATATAAATAACATAGCTCCCTCCTTGGTTGAGCCAGTTAGGAATTAGAATAGAGGAGAGTTTTCAATAGCATCAATTAGGACTATACAATGATTTTCTGTAACATTTTTCAGCATGTTTTATCATCAATAAAAGTGCAGTATTTTATCATTTTATGTTTTGAGTGTTAATTAGTTAAGGAGTGCTTTTCACCTCCTTCTAGATCAGGAAGTATGGGCCCAATTTCAGATCTAGAATGAGGGATTTTACGACAGGTTTTAATCTGTAATTTTTTTGTAGCAGAATTAATAGATTGCTTGCTAGATTTTATTTTCTTGTTTTTATTTTGTGTTGTGTGATTTATGTTTCCTATTATGTTTGTGTACAACATTTGTGTGTATTTCAGCTGTCAAATTATATTAAGCATTTTCCTTTATGTTTTCCTTGCTTTCTATTTTAGCAACTTTCCATTTTCAGCATATTTCATTTTGCTGTCAATTCCTATAGCAAAAGCTTGACGACCTTTTGTGGCAGGGCATTGACAGGTGTTTTAGAATAAGTTTCAATTATGCAAAAGTAGATTAGATTTCAATTCTGCAAAAGTAGATTAGATTTCAATTTAGTAATTTCAATTATGCAAGAGTAACTAGATTTCAATTCTGCAAAAGTAACTTAGGATTTCAATTTAGCAATTTCAATTCATGCAATTGTAGTTAGATTTCAATTCTTGCAAACTTAGATTTAGTTTTCAATTCTTGTACTTTATTTCAATTTCCATTCTTTAGACTAGGTTTAGTGTGACACCAAAAGGCTAAACCAAAATCTGCTTCACCAATAAATGCTTGAAATTTGAATGCCTAAATTGTACTTTGCCCTAGCCTTCTATTGTAGACAGCCTTGGACACCACCCCGGATTGATAAATCATTGAGATTAAATGATGAGATTTAACGACACTCATCACCAATGACTTGTCATTATATAATATGGCCTAGAATTTGTCAATATATACAAGTATTAGTAGTTGAAAATGATTTTTAAGGGATAGGAAAGATGTCCTATTTGATTTAAAAGACTTTATCACCTATTTTGGTTGCATATGAATGCAAATCATATTTTTGCTGGTGGATATTCTAAAAATATTTGGTATAACAAGGGAAATATTATGTCTTAGCTCAAATGAGCAAGATTGCATCCAATTCATCCAGGAAAATGTGCTTCGAGATAAATACAAGTTTTATAGACCTTTTCCAACCCATGATAGCTCATTCCCACTATTTTAAATGCACCAAGGAGCCAATAGTTAACTACTACAAAAAATCTTATCTTAAGTTAGACTAAGTCTATTGTAGTTTTGGTAATAAATCACTAGTAAACAGTAATGTAGTTGAAATCTAAATGAGGCATATTGTAATAACTAGTATAAATAACTAAGCTTCCTCATTTATTGGGATAGTAGCTAATAGGAATTTAAATAGGACTTGATAGTGGATGGTAGCCAATAATAAAGTGAAGCACTGAAAAGTGTTTTTTGGAATAGCATAATATGATTTGACAGTCAAGTATAGTGTAGTATTTTGTCATATATTTCATGTGAATTGAGTGAGTTTCTTAAGTAGCTAGAAAGCATTTTATTACCTTCTTCTAGATCATAAAGCAAGGGCCACTTTTAGAACTAGAGGAAAGACTATTGTGATAGGTTTTTCTGTTATTTCTATTGTAGCATTTTTACTAGAATTCTTGTTTACTATTTGTTGTTAATTATATTAACCTTTGTTTTTAGTATATGATGCTTTATGCTTTTGAATGTGGTTTTATATAATAATGTATGTGGTCACCTGAAAAATAGAAATATATTTGAATTCCCCTATTTTTCCTATTTCTTGCAAATTGTCAACTTTCAAGAACTTTTATTTCTTGTCAGTTCTTGTAGTAGAAACTTGATAAATTTTTGTAGCAATACACTAACATTTTCTTGCAACTTTATTTGGCATGAGTGTTTCCATTTTTTATTATCTTTTCCATTTAGCCATTTTAATTCTACAAAAGTAATATAGGTTTCAATTCATCAATATTTCTATTTCTATAATTTCCTTTCTTGCAATTGTAAGTGGTTTTCAATTTCATGTCTTAGAAGAAGTTTTCAATTTTTGCAATTAAAGTAGTTTCAAGTCATGCAAATTAGGATTAAAGTGACCTAAAAACCCAAACAACATTTTTTTACCAATAAAGTCTATTATCTGAATGAACTGATCTTCAATCTGTTTGAACCTTCTATCGTATATAGCCTTATACACCATCCTGGATTTGAAAAACATAAAATTAAATAATGATAATAACAAAACTTATTATTTTAGGTGCATAATATATCCCCATGGTTGAAGCTCTTGATGATATACAATATTAAGTTATCTATATGGTTGGTGGTGCTCGTATGACTGAATCGTCTAATACCATCATTCAGGTATGTAAGTTGACCTTTGAGTCTCTTCCCTCTAAGCCCTTTGTGAACAATCAATTTGAGTGCTTGGCAACTATTTTGGAATATTATATTTCCATGGAGGAAATGACCCACATCCAACCCATTAATTCAAGGTCATTCTCCCCAGATAACCTAGTTAGCCAACCTTGGCCTTTAGCATCTCCTTCCAATATTTGAATGATCAACATCTATGGCTTCATTGGTAAGGTGGATTATTTAATGAAGGTAGTGAATACCCCTTCTAAAGAAAAAAATATTTTGGATACTTGCTCAGGACCAGTTACGATAACTCATAAGAAATATCCTATGGATGTTGGCATAGATTAAAAAGTGGGAAAAATTATGAATAAAGATCTTAAAATATATGCAATGGAAGAAAATATTACAAATGATTGTCAATATACTCTATTAATGTATGGATATAAATGCTAGGAGGATTCCTATATTACCTTAGAAAATTTAAATAAATATATGTTGATTATGGCAGGTGAGGATAGGAAACATTCCAAAAATCCTAAATGAATTTCCTATCATTGAATGTTATAGGTCTAAATGACCTTTCCAAATAGATACTCCTCACCTTTATCAGAATATATTTATCCCCTAACATTATTCTCCTTTAGGAAACTAAGCTTATGAAAAATAATTTACTCAAATCTAAGAATCGTATTTGTAAGGAAGCTTTTTTTGTTGTCATCCATACTCATGGTGCATATGGTGGAATTATCTATTTATGGAAACCCTTTAAGGTTGATGGGTTTCTGGTTTCCTCTTCTAAAAAAATAATTAACATCTTTTTTTCTTGCAAATATTTCAATAAGAGATGGGTTCTTTCCAACATTTATGCTCCCAACTTCATTTCTAAAATATGCTCCCTCTAAGCTCTTCTAAAATATGCTCCCAACTCTATTTTTTGAATTAATATTGTATTCCTGTAGATGACTTCAATACTCCTTTTTATCCCTCTAATGAAAAATGTAGGAATTCTCTCTTATCTAAGGGCATGATTGATTTCTCTAGTTTTATTAACCAACTTAAAATTTATGACTTAGAGCTTCGGGGTAGGAACTTTACTTGGAGTAATATATGTTCTGGTTCCCTTCTTATTAAATGTATGTTAGATAGAGTCTTAATATCCAAAGATAACATTTATCTTTTTGGTTATTCCTCTGTAACCTCCCTCCTTAATATAGACTTAGATCACAACCTCCTTGTTCTTGAACTTCTCCCCTCTCTTTCTAAATTTAGAAGACTCTTCATATTTGAGTCTATGTGGACCCTTCACCCTAATATGAAACTAAGAATTATTGAGTGGTGGCCAAAAATTTTCCTAGGCCCTCTAATTTCTCAGATCTCTAAAAAGCTAAAATTTATTTAAACCAATCTAAAAAGCTACAATAAAGATATTTTTGGGCACTTTGGAAAAAAAAAAGAACGAAAAGCAAAATTATACTATATAGAGCTTGCTCAAGAACTTAGACCTCTTCAATAGAATATTAGAATTCAATAAAATCCTCTGCTCTCTGAATTCCATAATATCCTCAATAGAATATTGTTTTGGAGGTATAGAACTAGGGATTAGTGGCTAAAATATGGGGATAAAAACACAAAATATTTTCATATGATAACCTTGAAGCATAGAATCCATAACAAAATTAAAGAGATTATCAAATAAGATGGATCCAAGATGGTTGAGATAAAGGATATTAGATATAAAGTTGTTAACATATTTTAATCTCTGCTTAACTCTTTTGGAACAAGTGATATCAATGTGTAGACACCAAAACAGCACCAATCTGATTATGTGACTGCAAACATTGATCGCATTGACACGCACAGCCCCCAGGGTAGCCCCCAGAGGTTAAACAGTGGTCCTAACCACTCACACAATAGTTTTTTAAGGTCAAAGGTCAATTTGACACCTTTTAGGAACTCTTCTCTCTACTCGTTCCACCCAAGGACAATTACAAATTGGTATTTGTTCCACCCAGGGATGATTAGTAGTATTTGCTCTAGGGTGAGGCGAATAGCAAGTTTGATGGGCAAAAATTCAAATCTTGACAAATGGCAGATCGGATCCACAATTTAACTCTTCCTTCATTTCATGGGAGTGTGAGTGAGCGTTTTTGAGCATTAGATGCAGTTATAGGGACAGTCATGAAGCCCCTAATTATGGAGGAATATTCTCCCCCTCGAAAGGCATGATTGCCAAGTGGCACCTCTGCATGTTCATCCAAATGGTGAGTCTTCTCACCCCAAAATATAAATAGAAGGAGAATTTTGAGTAATGAAGTGCTATCGTTTTATATCCTCACACCCTTTGATTTGTGCCTTTCACATCCTTGATCTCTTTTGGAAAGGAGGTCATAGGGTGGTTATTGGAAGCGCAAATCTAGAACTAAAACCTAAAATTTAGCCATAAAATCCTACAAAATTTATCGACAACACCCCACAAGAGGTTTTGGACACATCCCAAGTGGATTGGTTCTGAAATCGGGCCCCAAACGATGGGCATCCTGCCCTCGGGTGCCCCCCACACTGCTGTAGTTCTAATCGCCCCACCCCGGAGCGATTAGAAATTTGTGGTAGATTTCATTTCTATTATTTTTGCATCTGATTCTATGCTGCTTAGATAGGTTTTCATTTAAATTTCACATCGTTTTGAGCATTTTTTATCATGTTTTTATCATTTCCTGCCTTTACTAACATGCAGGTAGCATCATCAAATTCCTAGTGATAGAGGCCAAATTGGGAAAATATGACCTTTTGGGTCTTCCAAAAATACCCCCTTTTAGCTAACCCCCAACTTTTCAGGTAATTTGGAGCTTCCCAGATGTGACATTTGGGACTATGCTTTCTAATTCTTTGTTGTAAGTCTAATCATCCCGCCCTAGAGCGAATATGAATCTATGGTGAATTTTCCAACTGTTCCATTTGTAGTGTCTTCCTTGTGATGTTATGATGCCCTTTTCAAGTTTTTAGTTCATTTGGATCTATTTTAGTTATCATTTTATTTATATTTTGCATGTACTAATTGCAGGCATGGGGATTGCATGTTTCATTTTATCTACAAGTGCTACTGACTGTTTCTTGTTTCCTTGAACATAGGGTCTCAACATTATAGGAGAAGCAAGGAGTCAAGACTCATCAATGCAAGTGGCGATGACGTTTGATCCGCCCACTTTACATGTGGGCACACGAAAGAAGGAATGGCATCCATTGATGTGACAAGAACACATTTAATGCTCCTAGCCCCTAAAAAGGGAGGAGGCAAATTGTAACTGAGTTCTGAAGCATATTAATAAAAATGGTTGTCTTCCATATTGGCTTTCTATTTGGTTTTGATTCACTTATGCTTCTCTCATTTCATGCACTTTCAATTCATAGGATTTAGCGTTATCTTTTGTTTCGTTTGCATCGCATCTTGGCTTTTCATTTTTGTTTCCGTATCCTCATGCTTTTAGTGGTGATCACGGTGGGACCTTGTCCTCTATTTTTGAGATCAAAAATCTGATTAAAAATTGCTTGTTTTTGCTTGCAGGTACCAAGTTTTCAAACGTTGGACTGTTGTTCGTTCCAGTCTATGACGAATACAGAGCTGGAATTCATCTTACCCAGGGATGAATGGGCATTCATCCCACCCTATGAAGAATACAGTTTTGTTATTCATCCCACCTAGGGATGAATAGCTCTCTATGTAGTTTCAGGACAGAAATTCAGAACCAGCCGATTTGGGTAGAGAAGAGGTAGGGGTCCTAAAAACCTTTTGTCATTTTTTGCTTTCTATTTTCTATTTTCTGGTTATTTGCTTGCTTAGGGAAAGTTTTTTTTTTTTACATGTTGTTTTCTCTTATGCAAAACTAAAAATAACCCCACACATCACGTGGTAATATAAACACCAAGGAGTTGGTCGTAAAACCCCATCCCTTAATCAAGACCAATGGGGGATTTCATCACCACTTTGGCTTGAATTTTTGGATTCACAACCCCGATCGCTACTATTGCTAGACGTAAATCCTGATGAAAGTTGACCAAGTGTAGTTGGGGTGATTCCCAATGCATGAGGATAAGTCTTCTATGGTAGGTTTCAAAAATAGAGTGATTCCCCTTCCGTACCGCCTACGTTCCATGTACCACCTGCTCTCACGTACCAATATTTTCCCTCACGTAAGGACGGGTATATAGAGAGGTTGGTATATCAGCCTAGCAATGGTATATCGAAGGGGCAACCATTTTTGGGAGTCATAAGAGCCATCATATTGCATTTAAATGTTCTTTACAAAAGCTTTCAAAACAAAAATCAAAACACACTAAACCATATTTAGGGCACACTTTTAATATTTAAACGAGATAATCATTGCTTTATGTGTGTGATATTTCCTATTTAGTGTAGCATAAAAATCATTAAAAAAAAAGAAATAAAAATCTACGGATCTTGTAGGAAAACACCACCATGGTGTACACCCGTAGCCAAGCCCAATCACAAGTAGGAGCTGCGAAGAGTGTACAAGGGGGCACAATTCGCCTCCGCTATAGCCCCAAGGACTTGGTCATAACACCTTGGTGGCCCAACCCACAAGAGATTCCACATCGTGCCATTTCAGAATGGTACTATAGAGGCACCCCTTCGAGGGGCACTCCCATCCAACATAGACCCTTTCAGGAGGAGTCCTTACACGTGGCACTCAATATAAATGGGAATGCTCCATTAGAAGCTTGGTATGAGTGGCCATCGTGTGATGAAGTGCTAGAACAACATAGGGTCCATGAGGAGAGGCCACATGATTATGTCATCCCTCCTTTACCCCCCATCACTGTTAGGAATAATAAACCAAATCCAGAGCACAAGGCTCTTTAAATAGGTCGAGCCAACTCTGCCCACCCCTTTCACATATATGAAAGGGAGCATGAGGAAGACCATTAAATTCCTCAAGAGCAATACACAACGTGGGAGCAATGCGCCTCCACACCTGCTATCTACCAAAATGACCTACTGAGGCTAGAGCCTCGAGTAAATGCTGGCCAACCTTGATAGAGGAAAGTGACCTATAGAGATCTTGGATCATCATGACTAAGATAAATGCATAGGAGAGGCATCTAGGCCTCCTAGACTCAAGATGGCGGAACAAATTGACCTGGCAGTCGCCAGACATGCCGCCCACCAAGTGCAGATCACGTAGCTTGAGCAAGACCAATAGCAGCTAGAGCATCTATATCGCCTTAGCAAAGAGTGCATTCGGTGCCAAACAAATGAGCTGCTCGATACCACTTTTCCTGATAGGGTTCCAACCCCTCACACCCAAGGATCTAAACCATATGAGAGGTGCAACCCCTTGGTACAATACATGTCTCTATGACCTTACCAAGTGCTACCTCTGAGACCTCCTAGACCTAAGCGGGAGGCCACTCCCAGGAACAACGATGGGCACCCTTCGTAGGGGCCCACCCATGGTCATAGGTCTCATCCAAAAACTCCTTAAGAAGCCTATGAGGAGTATGAGCAAGAAGAAGAGTGGGCTGAAATGCCCTACCAAGGTGGAGGGGCTGCTATCCGACCACCCCTCCATAGGCCTCAAGTTTCCCACAACCCACAATGGGAGCAAACTAAGGAGGAAGAAATTAAATCTTTCGATGCATATAAAGCACTGTTAGAGTGCTTGGATTCTGTGGAGACCAAGACTTCTAGGCCCCAAAATTCCACTTTACGCCAACTCCGTAGCCATCCTATGCATCCGTCAATTTCGGCACCCCCTTACCCTGAACACTTTAAACTACATCAGTTGGCAATCTTTAGAGGGGAGGAATATGCCCAAGATCATGTGACTAGATTCCTAAGCCAATTTTTTGGCATTCAGAACAATGATGCTTTGTTGTTAAGAACATTCATCACCACGTTCGTAGTCCCTACCTCGGATTGGTTCACTCAATTGCAAAAGCATAGCATTAGTAACTTAGATCAGCTAGTGGATGCGTTCCTCGAATGCTTCGCCTTCAACACCAAGAAGAAGGTGTCACTAAGTGACCTAGCTAGCCTCAGGCAATATGAGGAAGAAACCATGGTGGCCTATGGGAACCGATGGAGGACTTTGCTTTCCAAGCTACCCTACCTCCCTCCTATGTCCAACCTCACCCAAATGTTCTCAAATAGCTGTTTGAGATCGATCTATGTGCTATTGTATATACAACAATATGCCACTTTAGAGGAAGCTCTGGTGTAAGCCAGAATCATTGAGGAGATCAAGATTCAGGATGGCGAGATAGACAAACCAAAGAAGAAAGAATGGTCTAAGAACACCAAAATAGGGACCACACAACAGAAACCCATTGTAGTCAATCAGGTTGCTATAAATGTCCCTAAGCCTACACAAGCAACATAGATCCAAAAGACTAACTATCAAGCAAAGACTCTTAACAGTTATGACAGAGAAAATTAGAGGCAAGAACAAAATCAACAGCATCGCCCTAGGCAAAAATTCACACCTTACATAGAGTCTAGAGACTCCTTGTTTGACCACTTGTTAGCGGTAAACTTGATCAACCTACCTGAGATTCAACCCATAGACCCCAATGCATCAAAACCTAAGGGCTACAGGGAATACTTGTACTGCAGGTTCCATAGATGGAAGGGACATGACCTTAATACATGTTGGAATTTTAAAGGCTTGGTGCAAGACTTAATAGATAACAAGACATTAGCAATGGATAATCCTGTGGCACCAAGCAATCAACAAATGGAGGTCTTTAAAGACCCCTTGCTTGCCCATGAAGCGCAGAAAAAGATCCTACAAGTCAATGAGGTCACACAGAACTACCCCATGCAGGGGTATGTAGGGATGATCAGTATAGTGACTCAGAACAAGAGGTACCTAAGCAGAGCTTCCTGCATGGTAGCTATAAGAGAGGTGCCAAAAATGTCACAACCACAACAACACCTTGCACCACCTCCTCCACCTAGAATAATGGCCACAATTTGGACCAAAATCACCCAGAGTTTGAGGACCATGTCAGCTAGGCTCTCCATCTACGAGCTCATACAACAATCAACGCCCCATCAAGAGGATCTAATGGAGATACTAAAATCCATCGAGTTGCAGCCCCACAAAGCAAACTCCTTATAACTTCGTGGGACATGTAAAATGATGTACTGGGCCAATCATCACCTTTTGAGAAGACGAATTGAAATCAGTGGCTGGTGACATGGTGGATCCACCCCTACACGTCATCACACGGGTCATCAGGATTTCGTACAAGAGAGTATTGGTGGACACTGGCTCATCCAATAATATCATTACAATAGCGGCCTTGAAGCACCTAAAGTTTCTTGCATCTCACATAGTGGCCTCCACCTATACACTACAAGTGTTCAATGATGCAATATGCTCGACAGTTGGCACAATTGTCCTACCCATCCAAGTGGGACAAAATACTATATCTACATTGTGCCACATATTGGAGGGTGAGATGGCCTATAACATCTTGCTGGATAGGCCAAGGATCAGGGACATGAAGTGTGTCCCTTCAATAGCTCATCAGTGCTTAAAGTATACATTCAAAGGGTAGGTGCATTTAGTCCCGACGGACTTAGAACCCTTCAAGTATTACAATGCGATGTAGCTGATTCCGTAGTCGACCCTTCCATCAACGCATTTGGATTTTTAGTTGAATCCATCTAAATAGGGTCTGATTCTACAGGAATCCCCATTAACAAGTTCATCAAATCCCCATCCAGGTCCATATTCATCATCTGATCCTTCATTGACGACACCACCTACAGTGACTACACCAAAGGACAAAGGTAAGAAACCTCTAGAAGAGGTACCGCCATTAGTATCAACCATATCTACTAAGGAGATGCCTAGAAGAATGGAAGTCGAGGCTCCTAGTTCACCCGATGTGGAATGGACTCAGGAAGAACTTTCATTCCCTCCCCCTCAACCACAAAAAATCATCGTTGAGATGGCCAATATAGGCCTGTGGGAGTACCTGGTGTGGAACATTGTAGCAACGCCCACACATGAGTCCATGCAGGACATGGGGAGACCTCATCTCCCCATAGGCACTATTGTTCCTCTAGGCTACCCGCAAAACCAAAAAAAATTTGTGTATGGGGGCCTTGATCATGGTATTGAACCATACATGCAAGAGGAAGAAGATGAAGAGCCATTTGCAGAAGATGTCAATTATTTTTCCAACCCAAATTTTGCTTTGATATATCTTGGCCAATGTAATTGGCATGGATATGGGTTAGGCAGATATGAGCAAGGAGTGCATGTTCTTTGCCAACCAAGATACCAAATGCCATACAACAAATCAGTAGGTTTCAACCACCCTCTACCCTTAGACATCTTGGTAGTGAAAACATGAGATTCTGAAAGATGCAAAGGAAACACTAAAGCTTGTGCAATGCAAACAAAATAAAGAGAACAAATTAAACGAGGTAAATGGAAGTGTAGAAAGCATAGCCTCTTTATTTATACTCTCTTTAATTTCGGTTACAAGGATGTCTCCTCCCCTTTTGGGGGTTGGGAGCGTTAACAAAGTTTTTGGTCACAATAATGACCAGTGATCCTCCTTTCGCGTGCCCACATGTAAAACGGGCGGGCCAAAGTGTTGTCACCGCTTGCGTTGACAAGCCTTTGATCCTTGCTGTTCCTCCTACGTTCAAAGAAACAACAAACATAGTTAATAGCACCTATGTTAAAATAAAGCCTTCGGTCCATAAAACAAACAAAACATGCATGCAGAAGATGGTTAAAATAGCAGATTGCAGCATATTAGAATTCGTCCCGGGGTGGAACGAACGGGCCTACAGCAAATTGGTATTCGTACCGAGGTGAGACGAATTTGCCTGTGTCAGACTGGTATTCATCCTGGGGTGGGACGAATATTTCTATGCGAAAACAAAGAGGAATGACCCACAAAATTTCTCATCTCCGGTGCTCCGATGATCTACACAGTTCAGTTTTAGATACACAGGAACGTCTAGGAGGGCTCGGAATGCTTTGGAGCCTGCATGTTAGTGAGAGTGAAATGAAATAAAACCTGCAAAGCCTGCACGTTAGTGAGAACGAAATGAAACAAAACCCAATGAATGCATGCTTGAAATCAAAATCCCGAAATCATAATGCAAAGGAAATAAAAACAAAACGGTAAGCATTGTCAGCAAATGGGTGGATCCATGGATCCAGATTCACGTTCTCCATAAAAACCCAATGACCTCCCTTGCAAAAGAGATCATGGATACGGTAAGAGTGAATCGAAGGTAGAACGTCTGATGATAAACGGGTAGGGCTTCACTGCTCCAAGCGTTTCTTCCTAGCCTTCTTTTTTTGGTGAGGGAACTCTGCAATTTATAGAATTCCTAGGGTGCAGATTGGTATGGGCATGCAGGGATGCCAGTTGGCATCATTCTAGTGCTTGATGGGAGAAATTCTCCCTGTCTGGCCTGCCCTCATGACAGTCCTCTGTCGACGCGCTGATGTGCATGCGAGGCAGGGAGAAGTGGTCACTGACTTCTCCTGTCGCATGTCGCAATTTTTTTATTTTTGTTTGTTGAACCTAGAATTCGTCCCACCCTGGGACGAATTGGTATTCATCCCACCCAGGGACGAATTCAAGTTTTCCTTTCGTCTCGAGGTGAGACGAATTTGAAGCAAGGTGTCTGGAGGTGGCAAATTACTTTTTGACCTTTCAAAACTGTTGTGTAAGTGGCTAGGACCACTGTTTGACCTCTGAGGGCTGCCCTAAAGGCTGTGTGTGTCAATGTGATCAGTGTTTGCAGTCACATAATCAAATTGGTGCTATTTTGGTGTCTACAAATGCCCCTTTTTGGAAGGTGCTATGGGTGATGCAGTGCTAAGAAAAAAAAATAGATAACCAAAGCACTAATTATTAGGGTTTCTTAGTAACCTAACCAACTTGTGATGCCCCACGCATGGAAATGGCATGCATTCTTGAATCCTTGCTTCTGACGAGCTAAGGAATTTGATTTCAAGTATTAACCTATTTTTGTGAGGTGTGACTTGAGCTTGGACATTGATCAGTCCTGAGTAGGCAAAGGGCACAACCTTTTATCCATGGGGGAACCTTGTGTTCATGCTTCGAGAATGCCAAGTGTTTGATTAGTTTGTGATTATTGCTTGTTTGCTGCCCCAAGCAGGAGAGTGATTGTCTTTGTCAATGATTCTTTGAATGCATGCCATTGCCTTGATTGGGTGTGTGTTTGTTGATTGATGACTAAGTGTGACTACCCCCTCAAGTGACGAATCGATGAGAGAATGACTGCCATGATAAAAGTGACGAGTCGCTTGACCCAAGATGACTTAGGTTAGGGTGTCTTCAAATGTTTATCCGTTGAATGTGCAAGCAATTTTTTGACATTTGAACCTATTTTTGGTGGGTAAAAACCCTTTTGGTGATGCTATAATGGGGTTTAAAGTGTCAACAATTTGTCTTCCTGTGGAGCAGTCTGGCTATGGTAACCTTCTTAGGGAGTAGAATAGTGATCATTTGTGCCCCGACATCGATTTCCTATGCCAAGGGGTTAAGTGCAAGAGCACTCTTGTTTGGCAATGTTTATTGTTGTGTTTTTGTGTTGCATTTTGGTGATGTTTTTGTGTTTTTTTTTTTTTATTCATTCTGGGGGGGATGAATTCCATTATGGTACTCGTTCTGGGGTGGGACGAGCGCTCCTTCAACAAAAAAGTGCTCATTCCATGTAGGGACGAATTTCAGCAGGTAAAAAGTATAAATATTGGAAAATGATAGATTTGGCTCATTTGCACTGTTCATCGATTGCGATTTGGAGCTCTGAGGAGGAGGAGGTAGATTTTCTGACACGAAGCGCTATCGAATCTTCCAACTACCATGAGTGCACAAACCGGGTCGTCAAGCGGTGGAGCCGAGGCGAGACCAGTAAGTGCACTATCTCCATGAGTTTTAAGTTGAAAATTGTAAATTTGTTTTGATTATGTTTTTCTTTTGTTTAAGACATTAAACCCTAATTAATTAATAAAAAGGTGAATGGATTGATATAAAGACTCTCAAACAAAATGAAACATGTATGCAAACTGATGGGAACCTAGATGAAAAACCATAAAATACACCCAAATGAAACTTAGAGTAACACCTTAGGGTAACCACGGTGATAAAAATGTTTTTTTGTTTGAATGGTAAACTTAGGTAAAAACCATAGGTAAACCATGTCAATTTGATATTGTGGAAATGATGAAAAATGAAACCCTAGGGTAGAAAGTGATGAATTTTTTTGTTTTAATGGTAAACTTAGGTAAAACCGTAGGTAAACCATGGAAAATTTTGATTTTGAAAATGAAACCCTAGATTTTTTTTAAAAAATGGATGAATTTTTTTTTTTTTGTTTGAATGGTAAACTTAGGTAAAAACCATAGGTAAACCATGTCAATTTTTATTTTGGAAAAAAAGTGAAACCGTAGGGTAAAAGTGATGAATTTGTTTTTGTTGTAATGTAAACTTAGGTAAAAACCGTAGGTAAACCATGTCAATTTTTATTGTGGAAATGATGAAAAGTGAAACCCTAGGGTAAAAAGTGATGAATTTTTTTGTTGTAATGGTAAACTTAGGTAAAACCGTAGGTAAACCATGTCAATTTTTATATTGTGAAAATGATGAAAAATGAAACCCTAGATTAAAAAGTGATGAATTTTTTTGTTTGAATGGTAAACTTAGGTAAAAACCGTAGGTAAACCATGGCAAATTTTGATTGTGAAAATGAAACCCTAGATTTATTTATTTTTTTTTTTAAATGGATGATTTTTTTTTTTGTTTTTTGTTTGAATGGTAAACTTAGGTAAAAACCGTAGGTAAACCATGTCAATTTTTATTGTGGAAAAAAAGTGAAACCGTAGGGTAAAAGTGATGAATTTTTTTGTTTTGATGGTAAACTTAGGTAAAACCGTAGGTAAACCATGGCAAATTTTGATTGTGAAAATGAAACCCTAGATTTTTTTTTTAAAATGGATGAATTTTTTTTTTGTTTTTTGTTTGAATGGTAAACTTAGGTAAAAACCGTAGGTAAACCATGTCAATTTTTATTGTGGAAAAAAAAGTGAAACCATAGGGTAAAAGTGATGAATTTTTTTGTTGTAATGATAAACTTAGGTAAAACCGTAGGTAAACCATGTCAATTTTTATATTGTGAAAATGATGAAAAATGAAACCCTAGGGTAAAAAGTGATGATTTTTTTTTTTTGGTTTGAAATTGTAACAGATGTACATGTGAATGGGTGTTGTTATTGTATATTGATGCATTTTTGAATATGTGATGGTGATTTAATGCATGTTTTTGATTTGTTTATGTTTTGTGATATGCAGGTGGTGAAGAGTCGGCATCGGGTACTGACTATTTTTTCTAGGGCCCACGAGGCGTTGAGTGTGGAGGACTGGAGTGGATTGACGCCTTGGGGCTCAAACATGTGGTGTGATTGGAGGCAGTGGTTGGGGATTGGGTGTACTTGATAGCTTTGGTCAGTCGGTGGGATGTTCGGATGAACACCTTCCATCTCTCGACAGGGGAGATGACAGTTACCTTGGAGGATGTGTATCAGATTCTTTAGATTTCAATAGATGGGGTGCCCATTTGGACGACACCACAAGGCCAGAGGATGGTTGTATTGACCCGGTGCTTTGGACATACGGACTTGGGTGAGGAGGATGCGGTGTAGAAAGTGAAAGATGATTGTTAGGTGGGTGGTATCCTAGTGCGATGGTGGTATGCGAGGGGGGTGTTGGGAGTGAGGCATGCACTGCTCATGAGCCTCATTTCTAACATGTTGTTTCCAGACTCCTCAGGGGCTAGGTTCCCATGGAACCTACTGGAGGTGGTGTGGCAGTTAGTGGATTTTCCTGTGATAGAGCCGGTGATCATGAGATGGGGCCAGACACTGTTGGCTCAATTATATGATGAGTTGTATGAGGTCCGCTGCTAGAGGCAAAAGGGGATTAGCTATAGTTTCTTATTGTGATGTTGGGCCTAGCAGCATATAGCCATAGAGCGACCACAAGGGCTACCTTGGACTACCTGGGCTGACATGATAGATTGAGACATTGGTTATGGGGCTTTATGGGATCTATCTAAGGAGTGGGGGCAGAGTCGGCGATTTGCGGGAGACATGGACCATTATGTAGATGCATTGGCCCGACTGACTCTAGGAGATGTGGTGTGGAGGCCATATCAAGATTGTCCTACATGGCCAGAGGCAGACGAGTGGCTTTGAAGGGTTTGAAGGGGGAGGTGGGTTATTGGACGACACAAGACAGAGCAAGAATACTTCCATTATCTTCGAGTGACACGATAGTTTGGGGTACACCAGGGGTTGCCTGGGGAGCCCTTAGTCTATCGACACCAAAGCGATGAGAGGACTCTAGCTACGTTGATCCTTGAGCCACTGGGGGAGGAGGCAGATATAGTACTAGACACTTCGAACGTGGATGACGTCGGAGTGACTACCGAGTACCAAGAGTGGTGGATGCTTCGACAATGGCGAGGTGAGGGGCCATTAGGATGGGATGAGGTAGTGGGAGGCTGAGAGGGTGCAGAGGCACCAGGAGAGGGTTGGGGAGCTCCTGCTGATGTGGACATGGTGGAGGTGGCAAATGCAGGAGAGGACTTTGGTGAGAAGGAGCATCCAGAGATGCAGTATGCTCTGGAGCAGGCCGATGCTCCAAAGAGGCCAGTGTAGTTGGACATACTAGGGGATACAGATGCGGGGTTGCACACAGAGGTAGCGCAATTGACAAAGTTATTACAGAGGCGAGATCAGGAGCTTGGGGAGGTGGTGCGGGAGAGGGATCTCCTACGAACGAGTGTTGTGACTTATCGTTAGCGAGAGAGGGACTGGTTACGACAGCAGTATGAGCTAGAGGATGAGATTACCTTCCTTGGTGGGCAAGCACCTACATTATCGAGAGGTGGATCATCGCGACGCTCACGAGGGAGTGACATGGAGCAGACAACATCCTCGCAACGGAGGTAGCGGGATGAGGGAGAGGCTAGTGGGCATGGTGCAGGGGCAAGTAGTAGCCGCCCTGAGCGGTCTCAGAGGACCGACACCATGGGGGGTAGTTCCCGTCACACCGATCCTATGTGATCATGGTGGACGATGCCCTAGACTTGGGGATTTTGAGTTTTTGGATTGTGGTAGCGAGGTCCAAGGATCGATTCACTGTAGCCTACGGGAAATTTTGTTATGATATATATATAGACAAATGACTCTTTTTGGTGTTTATACATTTTCCATGTTTTATTTTAATGTACATGTTTTTACATTGATGTATGCATATGCGATTATGAATGAGATGGGTCTACTTTGTATGATGTATGCATATGGAATAAATGAAATGAATTGTTGATGATTTGTCAATGCACCATAGACTGTATAAGATTTGACTAACTTGCTATAGTAATGGGATAACTTTGTGGAATGCTTGTGCATGTGAAAATTTTGTTTTTGTATTTTGTCTATTTTCTAATGGTGATGTACGGCATGAGATGTACCGATTGTTTGAAAATATAGTTAAGCTTTTTTGAAATGCAGATATTTTAACTAACCAAGACTATACATTTATCTCGTGAGACTTTTGAACAAGGGCTAAATTTGACTTGAATTTAACCAAGTTACATCACATCCCTGTGTGTGCAATTGAGTTTGTTTATGTGGTATTTGTCAGGATACCGCCAGTGCTAGATAGGCTATCAACCAAAACCTGTACTAAGGATCACCTAATTAGCTCCACTAACTTCGTTGTTGTATTTAGCAAGATTAATCCACGTGATGATCCAAAGTACCAGCAGCTAGCTCATCCACATGCAAACATTGGTCGGCACACATGCACAGCTAATGTGACGGACTTATCATTGTGCGGGTAGGATACCACCATTGCTAGGTAGGCTATCAACCAAACCTGTAATGAGGATCACCTAGATGGTTTTCGAATGCTGAGAATTCTAGGGATTCAAGTTTGGGTTATGTATTGGCTGAATGATTTAGGAGACTTGCTCGTCGACATAGTGATGAAAGTCATTGTTTATTTTGCTATTTATTTTTGTTTTTGAGCAAAGATTTTTGAATAATGGTGATAACCATTGTTATTTGATTTTGTATTTTGAACTTTGTAAGTTTGAATTTTTGAATGGCCTTGATCCTTTTAGGTCTTGGGGATGACTACCCATCCTAATTATGGGCGTGTAGTATGAATCCTTGCAACTTTGGTAACCAAGGGGATAATGGAGATTATGAAGTAAGGGCATTGATCTGTTGGGTCTTGGGGATGACTACCCATCTTGATTAGGGGCGGATAGTACAAATCCTTACAACTTGGAGATCAAAGGTGAAATGGGAAGGTGAGGATGATGGTTTGTTGGAATTTTTTTTGTGAAGGGTGTTGATATTTTTAGGTCTTGGGGATGACTACCCATCCTTGGTAGGGACGTGTAGTACGGATCCTTACAACTTTGGGACCAACTATGATTTGGATTTGTGGGAGTGGTGAAAACCACTATTTATTATGGTGAATGGATGGGGAAGAGCTCATCCTTTTGCAAATTCTCAGCATTCTAGAACCATTCGCACAGGAGGATGAACAGGCTAATCTTTCACTTATGGTACCTGAGTCTTCTTTGTAGGTTTTTCTTTCTTTCACACAATTTAAGAATTATTTTGTGTGTTCATTTGTGTTGGAATGCTACGTAACAAGACGTGATCCAAGTAAAACTTTTTCATGTAAAATCTGTTTAACTATGTACAGTTTTGGCTAGAAATTTAAAGATAACTGAATGACGAAAACCCTATATACATTAGGAGACAACTAACGAATCTAAAAATGGCGATGGTGCTATTCTAGATGTATGCGTTTGTGGAAAATGGTGGAATTGCCAAGTGATGACAGTCTATGGTGCGGTTGACTTGTATGACCTAGCGAAGTATGCAATGTATGGATGCAATGCCTAATGCAACCTATATTTTTGATTGTTATGAGAATGCAGGAATTTGAAATGCAATTGTTTTTGTGATTTTTGATTTTGTATTGTTTTTGTTTATTTTTGAATATTTATTTTGACCAAGCAATTATGGAATGCTTGGAGCTTTTAGTGTTTGACCAAAGGGTTTACAAATACCTTTGGGGCATTTAGGGTTGACCAAGCAATGATGAGAATCCTTGGAGCTTTTGGCTTGACCAAAGGGTTTATAAATACCTTTGGGGCATTTAGAGTTGACCAAGCGATGATGAGAATCCTTGGAGCTTTTAGTTGGACTATGGCTCTCTTAGGCGTGGAACGGCCTCAAATGACTGATGTTCAAGGGTTCTTTTTTTGTGACTTCTTCAAGAGAGGCGAGCCGGTATGTTCCAGGTTCTATTCTATTGTCAATGACATAAGGACCTAACCAGTTTGCCACAAACTTGTCCCATAGATGGGACGACAAATTAGCATTCTTCTGGTTTTCTTTTAAGACCAAGTCACCAACCTGAAATTCCCTGAGGTGGACTTTCATGTTGTATGCTCTCTTAAGTCACTTTTGGTAGACACGCAAATGTTCAAGAGCATTAACGCATTGTTCGTCGAGCAATGTTAGTTGATCTAACTAGGCCTGCTACATAGTGTCATCATCGATGAACTCTTGCATTGAAATGCGTAGGGAAGGGATTTCCAACTCAAAAGGCATGACTGCCTCAGAGCCATACACCAGCGAGAATGGAGTTGCCCCAGTGGGCATCTGAATGTTGGTGCAATAAGCCCATAGGGCAAGCGGGATCTGAATGTGCCAGTCCTTATGATTGTCTACAACTGTCTTTTTAAGAATGGCGACTAGCATTTTGTTGGATGCCTCTGCTTGCCCATTTGCATATGGATAATAAGGGGTTGAAAAACTGTGCTAAATTTTGTACTTTGTGGTCAAAGCACGCACGTCTTTGTTCTTGAAGGGTGTCCCATTATCCAAAAGGATCATAGATGGAATACCAAAATGACATATGATGTTATGCAAAATAAACTCTATAATGCGGGATCCAGTCGTAGATGTAAGCGAAATTTCTTCCACCCACTTGGTGTACTCTATGGTCGTTAAAATGAATGTGTGACCACCAAAAAATGCAAGGGAGATCTTTCCAATTAGGTCAAAGCCCCACTACGAAAAATGCCAAACCGATTGGATCGGTTGCAAGGCCTAAGAAGGTACGTGTGTCAAATTAGCATGGTGCTGACATTTCATGCACTTCTTCACATATGCGCAACAATATCACTCTAAATATGGCCAATAATAACCCATGCAAAGAATACACTTTGCGATGGCCATACCGCTAAAGTGGCCACCACATGTACCATCATGAGCTTGGGTGATCGCCCAAGCGGAATCTTGCTGGTCCAAACAACGAAGGAGGATTCCTTCATAATTTTGATGATACAAAATGTCTCCTAACAAGACATGCTTTGTCGCTTTCTGTTTGAATGATCTTTTTACGTCTTGTGTCAATCCAAGTGGGAGGTTACCTAGCTTGAGGTAATCCCGAATGGGTATGTACCAATCCTGCTGATCATAAACCTCGATAGTATGAATGGCCAATCCCTCTTGAAGTCCATCCCTAACAAAATCTGAGCAAGAAAGAACTTGTAAAAACAATGTTGTGTTGCTATTAAGAGGGGTCTGGGAGAACAAGTACCCCTAGTTAGATTGAGTCAAACAATCGTGGATTCGATAGAACTTATCCAAAGACGGTTCAATCTGGATCAGGTGGATTCCTAGCGTCAGATCAGAGCTTGCACACTCCATCGCAGATTGTGATAAGGTTTTAACCTGAATGGTTGTCATTTCACGAGAAGGGTCTTGTGGGATCAGTGACCCCAAGGAGGCCATAGTATCCACAAAACGATTTAATGATCGAGGGAGTGCCTCAATGTCATACCATTCAATTTGTGCCAAAAATTTGTCCACAAGGGCTTTGTAGGCCTGTAGAACTGGACATTTACATTGAAAAATCCCCTTCACTTGATTGACAATTAACAACGAATCACCAAAGATGTTTAGACGTTTAATATTCATGGTGATTGATGTCTGAAGACCTATGAGCAAGGCTTCATATTCTGCATTGTTTTTGGTGCACATGAAGTCTAATTTAAATGACAAATGCATTGGAGCACCTTGTGGAGTGAAGAAAACAATTCCTGTGCCACCCCCTTGCTCACATTTAGAATCATCAAAGAATAGGGTTATGTCAGCCTGTGACTCAGGCTCATCAAGATCTGGCAATTCTGAGATATGGAAGACCCCGTCATCAGGTAGTTCTATGACTAGAGGCTGATCGTCTTCAAGAGGAGCATCTACTAGTTGATCGGCTATGACCTATCCTTTGATAGATTTCTATCCAATAAATTCTATGTCAAATTTCATCAACAACATCATCCATTTTGTCATACGACTACTATGATAAGTATGACTCATCATGTATCGAAATGGATTCTACTTAGACACAACATACGTAGTGTTGCTCAGCATGTAGTGGCGTAGCTTTTTGGTAGCAAACACCACTTCTAAGCAGAGTTTCTCGACGTATGCATAGTTAAGTTCATAACTGACCAAGGTGTGGCTAAGATAGTAAGTAGCCTGTTATTTGTGAAGTTCATTCTTATGGGCTAGCATGGCGCCCAGTGCCACCTCAGTAGCTGAGATGTATAAGTAGAATGACACTCCTGGTATAGGTGGTGCCAATACTGGCAGCAAAGCCAAGTATTGTTTGATGTCATCAAAGGCTGACTGGCACTCGTCATCCCAATGAAATGTAACCCCGTTGTGTAATAATTTGTTCATGGGTCGGCACTTGTCAGATAGCTACGCTATGAAGCGCTTGATTGACGTGACCTTTCCTTGTAGACTTCTGAGCTACTTAATGGTAGTTGGGGGAGCCATTTCAAGGATTGCCTTGACTTTCTTTGGGTCCACCTCGATGCCTCATTTTGAGACTATGAAACCCAAGAGTTTTTCAGATGTGACGCCGAATACACACTTCTTGGGGTTCAGTCTGACCTTATGCTCCATGAGGCGATTGAGGATCTTGCTTAAGTCATCGAGATGATTTGAGCACAAACGAGACTTGGCTAACAAATCATCCATGTAATCTTCCAAATTTTTATGCATGTAATCATGGAAGATATACGTCATGGCACATTGGTAGGTGGCGCCAGCATTTTTAAGGCCAAAAGGCATGACCTTATAACAAAATGTACCCCAAGGCATGGTGAACGTCGTTTTGAGTTGATCCTTAGGATTGATATGAATCTGATTGTATCCTGAGAAACCATCCATGAGGGATAGTATTTCATGACCTGTTATAGCGTCTACCAACGCGTCGATGCTTGGCAAGGGGAAATCATCCTTAGGACTCACTTTGTTTAGATCTCAAAAATTAGTGCAGATGTGAATCCTCTTGTCGAGATTTTTGATGGGTACCATGTTGGACAGCCATGGTGGATAATCCATGCAGATGACAAACTGTGCATCCAATAGCTTTTGCAATTCGTCTTTGACCATCAAGGCCACTATTGGGTGCATCTTACGTAGTTTTTGCTTAACTGGCTTGATTGTCGGATCAAGCATTAGATTATGCATGACTAGCTGTGAATCTAGCCCTGGCATGTCTTTGTATGACCATGTAAAAACCTCCTTCTTCTCTTTGATAAGGGCAATGTAGTTGGCTTACTCTTCAGGGGATAAGCTTACCCCTAGCTTGATAATCTATGGGTTCATTAGATCTAAGCCGATGTCTACGTCAGTCGTCTCCTCGACTGACATGTGGGATCCATCCTCCAACTGATGTGGAGTCAGGATCAAATGAATATCATCAACTGAGTTTAAATTTGCGTTGGGAACCTCGGGTTCCTCTTTAGCTTGGAAGATATCCTGAGTTGTCCCTGGGGTAAAATGGGGCATTTTACTGAAATGCCAATACTCTGATGGGGAGAGGGGTGAATTGATGCGATCCCAGTCGATGGCATCTATGTCTAGATGCAATGACCGTGCGGGGTCGGTTGGATTGTGGATGGGTGCGGTCAAATCAATGGAGATCATGTGGATGAAATGAATTTGGTATCCATTACCATGGGTGTGATAACTCAAACATTCTGGATGCTCCTTATGCTCTGGATCTGGTTCTGTAGGGATGGGCATGAATGGATCGGCCCTATGTGTTGATAGGAAGACAAGGTCTTCCCTCGGCACTGATGTCATTATAAGGTCTCAGGGTGGATGTACTCATCGTAAACTTGGAGCCATGGGTCCAAAACTTGGTCCTACCCTACTGGGTCTACGTACCATTCATGTCCTAACCTTATGCCTAGTTGTGCCATCAGTTCTTCATGTGTTACAGGGTGATTGTGTCGTTGCGCATGATTGAGATATTTTGTCTCAGTTTAGTCTTCGTAATCATTTTCGGTGATCCAAAGGCCCTTGTTGGCCCCGATAGCCGTCTGTGAAATATTAGGTTCATCTTGTTCGAGTAAATTAATCTGATCCGATTGTAGTTGTTCCATAATCGATGGGGGGACATGATTCTCTTGACATTGCACTGGTTCAATTGGAACTTCTAAAGGGAACAATTTCAAAAAGATCTTTGGACATTGTTTATGCTTTCCTTGTAAGTTAGTGTTCGAACTTTTACCTCTCTCTATCAACAAAGAAGGGTTATTGATGTTACCAAGGGTGATTGTTGACCATGGGAGATAATCTCCCAATGTGTACATCGTGTTCAGGTTGGCATAGGGGTCTGATGCCAATCCACCTTTGTCACCTATTCCTAGGCCTTGCATGTTTTCCACCAAGATGTCTAAGGGCAGGGGGTGGTTGAACCCTACTCTCGACTTATCATACAACATTTGGTATCTTGGATAGCAGAGGACATGCACCCCTTGCTCATACCTACCTAACCCGTATCTGTGCCAATTGCATTGGCTGAGATATCTCAGAGCGAAGTCCGAGTTCGACAGATAATTAACATTTTTGGCAAAATGCTCTTCATCCTTGTCCTTTTGCTTGTATGGTTTGACACCATGATCAAGGCCCCCATACAAAAAATTAGTCTAGTTTTGTGGGCAACGTACAGGAACAACTGTCCCTATGGGAAGGTGAGGTCTCCCCATGTCTTGCGCTAATTCTAGCGTGAGGGTTGCTACAACATTCTGCACTAGATAATCCCCCAGGCCTGTACTGGCCATTTCAATAGTAATTGTTGCTGATTGAGAGGGAGGGAATGGAAGGCCTTCCTGATTCCATTCTATGTTGGGTGGATTAGGAGCCCTAGCTTCCACTGTGCTAGGTATCTCTTCTGTTGAGATAGTTGATATCGTTGGCAACACCTCTTCTAAGGGTTGAGATTCTTCCATGATTTGTTTCCCTTTGTCCTTTTGTTTAGCCATGACAGGTGGCATTGGTAGTGAAGGAGCAGATGACAAAGATGCACCTGGCTGGGGTTTTGATGGATTAGTCACCAGTGGTGCTCGTGGCATCGGACCCTGTCTAGATGGATTTAATTGGAAATCCAAGTGCGTCAATGGGAAGGTTGATTGTGGCATCAATTGCACTGCATTGCAATATTTGAAGGGTTCTAAGTCCATCGAGACTACATGTACTTCTCCTTCAAATGCATACTTTAGACACTGGTGATCTATCGAAGGGACACACTTCATGTCCCTGATCCATGGTCGCCCTAGCAATATGTTGTATGCCATCTTGCCTTCCAAAATATGGCACAATGTGGGTATCATCTTTTGTCCTACCTAGACGGGTAGAACAATTATGTCGACTGTCGAGCATATCGCATCGTTGAATGCTCACAGTGTGTATGTGGAAGCTGTGATATGAGAGGCTGGTAGTTTCAGATGTTTTAATGCTTCAATGGTAATGATATTACTAGATGAGCCAGTATCTACCAACACTCTCTTGTATGGGATCCCGTTGACCTGCGCGATAACGTGCAGGGGTGGATCTGCCATGTCATTCGATACTATTTTAACTTCATCCTATCTGAAGGTAATGACTGGAACCATACATCATTTTACATGTCCTATGAATTTATTGAAGGAATTCGCTTCGTGAGGCTGTAACTTGATGGCTTTCAAAATTTCCATGAGAGCTTCCCGATGGGGCACTAACTGTTGTATAAGCTCATAGATGGAAAGCCTAGCCGATGTGGTCTGCAAACTCTACATGAGTTTGGTTCGTATCATGACCTCGGGTCTGGGCAGAGGCAACTACATAGGGTATTGTTGAGGTTGAGATGTTGTTGGAACTTCTTTTGTAGCTACCTCAGGGGCAACTCCTAGGTATTTCTTATTCCTAGTTACTATGCTGATCATTCCCAAATACCCTTGCATGGGAAGATTCTGTCGCACCTCATTAACCTGAAGAGTTTTTGCCTGTGCCTCGTGGGTAGGGAAAGGGTCCTTGAATACCCCCATCTGTTGATTATTTGGCGCTATGGGGTTGTCCACTGCCAATGTTTGATTATCAATCAAATCTTGTATCAATCCCTTGAATTTCCAACATGCATTTAGGTCATGTCCCCTTCGCCTGTGGAACCTACAATATAAATCCTCTCTATATCCCTTAGGCTTGGGAGTGTTAGGATATATGGTTTGGATTTTTGGAAGGGTGATTAGATTTTCCGCTGACAAGCGGTCAAATAGGGAGTCCCTAGACTCCGTAAAATGGGTGAATTGTCGCTTAGGGCGACACTGCTGATTTTGCTCTTCTTTTTTATTTTCTCTTTCATAATTAGGAGGCACTACCTAAAAATTAGCCTTTTGAGGTTGTAGTTCTTGCACAGGCTTGGGGACATTTATAGCAACTTGATTAACCTCAGCGGGTTTTTGTTATGTAGTCCCTATCTTGGTGTTTTTATTCCACTCTTTCTTTTTAGGTTTGGTGATTGCGCCCTCCCCTATTTTGATCTCTTCTATAATTATGGATTGTGCCAGAGCTTCTTCTAAAGTGGCATATTGCTGCAGCTACAATAGCCCAGAGATCGATTTCAAGCAACTTCGTGCAAACATTTGTGTGAGGTCGGACATAGGGGGAAGGTAAGGTAGCTTAGAAAGCAGAGCCCTCCATCGATTCCCGTAAGCTGCCATTGTCTCTTCCTCATATTTCCTGAGGCTGGCCAGATCACTCAGTGATGCCTTCTTCTTGGTGTGGAAGGCAAAGCGTTCCAGGAATGCATCTACTAATTGATCCAAGTTATTTATGTTGTGCTTCGACAACTGTGTGAACCAATCCGAGGTAGGACCTACGAATGTGGTTATGAATGTCCTTAGCAATAGTGCATCATTATCCTGAATGCCAAATCATTGGCTCAAGAATCTTGTCACGTGCTCTTGAGCATCCTCTTCACCCTTAAATACTGCCAACTAAGGCAACTTGAAATGTTTAGGATAAAGAGGTGTGGGCACCGATGGATGCACCGGATGACTGTGGAGTTGTCGTAACATGGGCTTTTGGTGCCTAGAAGCTTTAGTCTCCACAAACTCCAAATGCTCTAATAGTGCTTTGTATGCATCGAAATATTTAATTTCTTCCTCTGTAACTCGTTCTCGTTGTGTGTTACGGGCAACTAGGGGCCTATGGAGGGGTGGTTGGATAACACCTCCTCTGCCTTGATAGGGCATTTTGACCCATTCTTCTTGTTCATACTCCTCATAAGCTTCTCGAGGAGTTACTAGGTGAGTTTGATGAACAGGGGTGGGCGCCCGTGGAGGGTACCCATCGTGGTTCCTGGGGGTGGTCTCCCGCTCATATCTGGGGTGTCTTAGAGGCATCTCTTGGTGAGGTCTTGGAGACCTATCATGCACTATGGGGTTGTGCCTCTCGTACCTTTTTTCCCTCTATGTTTTGGGGGTCTGAACCTTTTCAGGCATAGTGGTGCGGAGCAACTCATTTGTTTGGCGCCGAATGCGCTCTTTATTAAGGTGATATAATTTTTCTAGCTGTTGTTGATCCTGTTCAAGCTGCTTGATCTACGCTTGGTGGTCGACATGTCTAGCAAATGATAAGTCAATTTGCTCCATCATTTTGATTCTAGGAGGCCTAGTCGCCTCTCCGATGTATCTATCTCGATTTTGAGGATCCGGGACTTCTATGTGGTGCTTCTCTTTGTCGAGATTGGCAGCATTTACTTGAGGTTCTGGCCTTAATGGGTGATCATTGTATCTAGCAGGTGCACAAGCGCAAGGCTCCCATGCTGTATATTTTTCTTGAGGAATGTGATGTTCTTCCTCATACTCCCTTTCATAGGTGTGAAAGGGGTAGGCAGAGTTAGCTCGCCCTGTGTGGAGAGCCCTACGCTCTGGGTTTTGTCTTTCAATTCTAATGGGAGGCAAAGGAGAGATGCCATATTCACGTTGTCTCTCCTCCTAGACACTGTGCCTCTCTAGCGCTTCATTGCACTGTGGCCACTCATATCTAGCCTCTAAAGGCGGTCTTCTATTTACGTTGAGTGCTACATGTAAAGCTTATTCCCGAAAGGGGCTATGTTGAATGTGCGTATCCCCTAGAGGGGTGTCCCTATAATTCCATCTTGATATGGCCTGATGTGGACTCTCTTGTAGGCCAGACCTCCAAAGTGGTATGACCAAGTCCTTAGGGCTAAAGTGGAGGTGACCAGCACCCGCTCTTTGTACATCTTCTGCAGCATCTGCCCTTGATTGGGCTTTGCTACGGGTGTACACCATTGTGGTGCTCTTCTACTAGCTAAGCAGATTTTTATCTTTTTGTTTATGATTTTTGATTTTTTTGTTACACTAAGCAGAAATGAACACACACACACAAACGGTGATTATCTCTTTTAAATATTAGTGGTGTGTCCTAAACTGGTTTTAGTGCATTTTGGTCATTTTGTTTTGTTTTTGAAAGTTTTGAAGAGCATTTAAATGTGTAATGAAGGCTCATATGACTCCCATAAATAGTTGCCCCTTCGATATACCATTTCCAGGCCGATATACCAACCTCTCTATATACCCGCCCTTATGAGAGGGAGACTATAGGTATGTGAGAGAAGATGATACGTGGAACATAGGTGGTACGGAAGGGGGATTGTCTTGTTTATGACACCTACCATAGAAGACTTATCCTCATGCACTAGGAATCATCCTAGAAACACTTGGTCAGCTTTCATCAGGATTTACATCTAGCAACAGTGACAATTGGGGTAAATGAATGTAAATATCCAAGCCAACGTGGTGATGAAATCCACTGTTGGTATTGCTCAAGGGCTGGGGTTTTACAACCAGCTCCTTGGTTTAAATAACCACATGATGTGTGGGGTTCATTTTAATTTGCAAAAATTGAAATAGGCAAACAAAAAGGAAACTTTCCCTAAGCCATACAAAAACTGAAAATCAAAAATCAGGAAACATAAATTTGGCAGAGGCTTGTTAAAAACCCCTACCTTTTCTTTGCCTGAAAGGATGTTTTTGATTTTCTGCTCTAAAAAATGCATAGAAAGATACTCGTCCCAGGGTGAGATGAATATCAGAACCATATTCGTTCCAGGGTGAGACAAATGCCTATTCGTCCCTAGGTGAAACGAATTCCGATTCTGTAATCGTCATTGGAAGAAACGAATAATAGTTTGATTATTGAAAAATAGGTACCTATAATCAAAACAAGCAATTTCAGATCAGAAATATAACCTTAAAAAAAAATAGAGGACAGAGGTCCTACTGTGATCACCATTGAAAACACGAGATTCTGAAAGATGCAAAGGAAACACTAAAGCTTGTGCAATGCAAATGAAATAAAGAGAACAAATTAAACGAGATAAAAAGAAGTGTAGAAAGCACAACCTCTTTATTTATACTCTCTTTAATTTCGGTTACAAGGACGTCTCCTCCCCTTTTGGGGGCTGGGAGCGTTAACAAAGTTTTTGGTCACAATAATGACCAGTGATCCTCCTTTCGCGTGCCCACATGTAAAACGGGCGGGCCAAAGTGTTGTTGCCGCTTGCATTGACGAGCCTTTGATCCTTGTTGTTCCTCCTGTGTTCAAAAAAACAACAAAAAGAGTTAATAGCACCTATGTTAAAATAAAGTCTTCAGTCCATAAAACAAACAAAACATGCATGCAGAAGACGGTTAAAACACCATATTGCAACATATTAGAATTCGTCCCAAGGTGGAACGAACGGGCCTGCAGCAAATTGGTATTCATCCCGAGGTGATACAAATTTGCTTGTGTTAGACTGGTATTCGTCCTGGGGTGGGACGAATATTTCTACACGAAAAAAGAGAGGAATGGCCCGTGAAATGTCTCATCTTCGATGCTTCGACGATCTGCACAGTTCGATTTTAGATACACGGGAATGTCTAGGAGGGCTCGGAATGCTTTGGAGCCTGCATGTTAGTGAGAGTGAAATGAAATAAAATTTGCAAAGCCTGCATGTTAGTGAGAATGAAATGAAACAAAACCCGATGAATGCATGCTTGAAATCAAAATCCTGAAATCATAATGCAAAGGAAATAAAAACAAAACGGTAAGCATTGTCGACAAATGGGTGGATCCATGGATCCGAATTCACATTTTCCATAAACACCCGATGACCTCCCTTGCAAAAGATATCATGGATGCGGTAAGAGTGAATCTAAGGCAGAGTTTTTGATGATAAACGGGCAGGGTTCACTGCTCTAAGTGTTTCTTCCTGGCCTCCTTTTTTTGGTGAGGGAACTCTACAATTTATAGAATTCCTAGGGTGCAGATTGGTATGGGCATGCAGGGATGCCAGTTGGCATCATTCTAGTGCGTGATGGGAGAAATTATCCCTGTCTAGCCTGCCCTCATGATAGTCCTCTGTCGATGCACTAACACGCATGTGAGGCAAGGAGAAGTGGTCACTGACTTCTCTTGCCGCATGTCGCAATTTTTTTATTTTTGTTTGTTGAACCTAGAATTCATCCCACCCTGGGACGAATTGGTATTCATCCCACCCAGGGATGAATTCATGTTTTCCTTTCATCCCGGGGTGAGATGAATTTGAAGCAGAGTGTTTAGAGGTGCCAAATTACTTTTTGACCTTCCAAAACTACTGTGTAAGTGGCTAGGACCACTGTTTGACCTCTGAGGGCTGCCCTGAAGGTTGTGTATGTCAATGTGATCAGTTTTTGCAGTCACATAATCGAATTGGTGCTATTTTGGTGTCTACAGGTAGATAACATGTAAGTCCTAGGGATAGGCAACAAGGATGGGTTGGCATTAGGTCCATATGCCAACCCTAACATGACATATACACTAGGGGATTATCTCCCATTGTTGACGACCAACCTTGTTGACCTCAAAAACCCTTTCCCTTCGCTCGAGAGAGGAGAAAGTTTGAGAACTTACCTATAAGAGAGGTATAGACAAGGTCAAGAAGGATCTTCAGAAGACGAGTCAGAATATTATCACCATGGGACCCCTTCAAATCGGATAGCAATCACTCACAAGTGACCCCCATGGATGATTATCAAGAAAGCCTCTTGGCAATTTTCCCTTTGGATGCTCCAATCGAGCAAGTACCACCTCAAGAAAATTAGGTCCCCCCGTAGAGAGCGAAACAACCCCAATGGGGCCAGATCAATTTGCTCGAGCAAGACAAGCCTCTAACATCACAAATATTTGTTGGAACCAATGAAGGCCTTTGGATCTCCAACAGTGATTATGAAGATGAAACTGAGATGGCATATCTCAATCACATGTAGTAGATACAGCAACAATACCCCCTGGATATTGATGACATGTTTGAGCAACTAAACATAGTTCCAGGGCATGAGTGGCACATAAACCCAGTGCAGTGGGACCAAGTGTTGAATCTGTTGTACTTAGTATGGCACTGAGAGGGGGGGTGAATCAGTGTAGCATTCAAAACATGAATTAATAGCTCTAAAAACCGTAGCAGAAAAAACTTATAAACAAATATAATAAGTGCCGCAAGAGAACATCACACAAAACAAATTTTTAACAAGGTTCACCAAAATGGCTACTCCTCAAAAAGAATGGCTGCTTGGACTACCATCCAAATCCAGCCTCTTGCAAAGTACCAACTTTACAATTTATTTACCAGCACCAACTGGAAGGAGCACCAACCCCTTATTTATCTGCACCAACAGAAAGGAGCACCAACCCCTAATTTGCCAGCACCAACTGGACTTCAATTTTGAATGAAAATGTTTGATAGATACCTTTGTTATTGCAAGACTCTAACTGGTCCACTTCACCTTTACAATCTCTGCGCACTCTGCTCTCTCTCTTGCACAATAACTTCACACAATCTACTGCACTACTACAACCAAACTTTGCAATCAACTTTGCCCTTCGCGCTCTCTACACACTCTGCTTTCTCTACGCATATGCTTCGCACACTCTGTGTCGTTCCACACTCTTCTCTCTATGTGCATTCGCAATCGCACTTCGAACAACTCGACATGACTAGCTCACATTACGCACTTCACTATCATTTCGCCGGTTCTACGTTATCTATGCTTTTATGGCCGCATATCACATGATGATACTCACACAGATTGATCCGTCCAAATCTCCAAACAGCCCCGCTTATATACTTGAGATTTTGAGATGAAAACCCTAATAGTAGTTGGTTGATTATGCAAATGCAAACCCTAATCTTGGTCGGCTACAAACCCTAAATTTGGTCGACTGCAAACCCTAGAATGTTAGCTTCAAAACCCTAATAAATGTCGGCTTAAAAACCCTAATGAATGTCGGCCCAAATTTAACTCTGTCAGCTTCAACCGTTCCTCTGGATCTGAATGAATCCTAAATTGTCTGTCCACTGCATCATTAGATCTAACTACCTATGTTGACAACAATGACAAACCTCTTGCAACACCTTGCTCAATAGAATCTGCCACTTTGGGCATACGGAGAGCACCTACCACCCAAAGACCCTATAGAGATATCAGTGCTGAGGGCAAACCCTATCCTCCTATCCACACATAGGGCCGATCCATTCGTACCAATACCTCCAGAGCCAGATTTGGAGCACAAATATCATCCAAAATGTTTGAGTCATCACAACCACGGTAGTGGAGACCAAAATAATTTTATCAACATGATCTCCATTGATTTAACCACCCCTATCCACAATTCGGCCAATCCAACATAGTCATTGTATCTAGACATAGATGCCATAGACTGGGATCGCATCAATTCACCACCATCCCCATCAGAGTACTGGCCTATCAATGAGATGCTTCATTTCACCCTAGGGCCAACTTAGGATATATTCCATGCTAAAGAGTGACCCGAGGTTCCTAACGATGATCTAAACTCAGCAAATGATATCCACTTGATCCTAACTCCACACCAGTTGGAGTACGGATCCCACATGTCGGTCGAGGAGATAACTGACGTAGACATCAGCTCGAATCCAATGAATCCACATATTATCAAGCTGGGGGTAAGTATATCCCCCGAAGAGCAAGCTGACTACATTACTCTTCTCAAAGAGAAGAAGAAGGTTTTTGCATGGTCCTACAAATACATGCCAGGGATAGATCTACATCTAGTCACGCATAACTTAACGCTTGACTCGACAGTCAATCCAGTTAAGAAAAAACAAAGTAAGATGAACCCAATAGTGGCCTTAATGGTCAAAGATGAATTACAAAATTTGTTGGATGCACAGTTTGTCATCTACATGGATTACCCACCATGGCTATCCAACATGATGCCTGTCAAAAATCCAGATGGGAGGATTCACATATGTACTAATTTTTGAGATCTAAACAAAGCGAGTCCTAAGGATGATTTCCCCTTGCCAAGTATCGACACATTGGTAGACACTACAACAGGCCATGAAATGCTTTCCCTCATGGATGGTTTCTCGGGATACAATCAGATTTGTATCAATCCCGAGGACCAACTAAAAACGATGTTCACAATGCCTTGGGGGACATTTTGTTATAAGGTCATGCCCTTTGGCCTTAAAAATGCTTGCGCCACCTACCAACGTGCCATGACATACATCTTCCACGATCACATGCATAAAACTTTCTAAGATTATATGGATGATTTGTTGGCCAAATCTCTTTTGCACCCAGATCATCTCGATGACTTAAGCAAGATCCTCGATCGCCTTATGGAACATAAAGTCAGACTGAATTCCAAGAAGCGCGTATTTGAAATCACATCTAGAAAACTCTTGGGTTTCATAGTCTCAAAATGAGGCATCAAGGTGGACCCAAACAAAGTCAAGGCAACCCTTGAAATGCTTCCCCCAACTACCATCAAGCAGCTCAGAAGCCTATAGGGAAAGGTCACATCAATGAAGCGCTTTATAGCACAGCTATCTGACAAGTGTCGACCCATGAATAAATTATTGCACAAGGGAGTAGAATTTCATTGGGATGACGAGTGCTAATCAGCCTTTGATGACATCAAAAAATACTTGGCTTTGCCACTAGTATTGGCACCACCTAGACTAGAAGTGTCGTTCTACTTAAACATCTCAGCTACGAATATGGCACTGGGCACCATGCTAGCCCAAAAAAATGAACTACACAAAGAACAGGCTACTTACTATCTTAGACGCACCCTGGTCAGTTATGAACTTAACTATGCATACATTGAGAAGCTCTACTTGGCAGTGGTGTTTGCTACCAAAAAGCTACGTCATTACATGCTAACCAAAATGACATATGTTATTTCTAAGGAGAATCCATTGCGGTACATGATGAGTCATACTTATTATAGTAACTGCATGGAAAAATGGATCATGTTGTTG